>JAEIFR010000173.1:6721010-8016515 GCA_018904105.1 Zaprionus tsacasi | reverse complement strand
ACTTGGAAATAATGCTGCGATTTCTTTCAATGATTGCCTCTCTCGATAAGTCCGACAATGTAGCCAGGGCAATTAATCACAGCTTGGCCAGGGCAATTGCGTATGGAGGAGCACGTTGCAGCCACTTGTGCTGGCTCCATGTGCTGCTCCTGCTCCTGCCCCCCTCCTCCTCCTCCCTTTCTGACCAATGCGAGAGTAATCTGTCAAATTATCCATGCAAATCACATGGCGAATTCTGGCTCAAGTTCCTTCGACCCTTCAACCTTCGACCTCGACTGATGTATCGCTAGCTGACTGCTGCAGCTCTCCTTCCCTCTCCCTCCCCCTTCTCCCTCTTGTTACTCGCACACACACACATGTAATTGAGCCTGCGGTTCGAGTGAAATCCTTGACTGCTGCTGCTGCTGCTCCTGGTGGTGGTTTCACCCTGCTCCCCCCCTGCTCCCCCTGCTGCCTCTTGCCATCAATTAAATTGACTTTTCTCTGCAAATTCTCTTGCTCTCCCTCTCTCTCTCTCTCTCTCTCTCTCTCTCCATGATTAATTAGCGTCTTAGACTGACGTTTTTCCCATCTAGTTCCAGTTCCAGTTCCATCTCCAGCTCCAGCTCAGCTGAGGCATTAAAACATTTCCAATTGATTAGCTGCGCTGCCATTTTGCGTTTCAAATGAGACACGACTCGAGCTGGGGGTCTGCCCCTGCCCCTCCCCCCCTTTGAACCCTTCTCTACCCCTCCACCCTGAATTGGATATCAATTATGCATGTGAATTGTCTGGCAACGCTTTGCCTGCTCTCTCTCTACGCCCTTATCTGCTTGCTGCCTAATCTTGTGTGTGGCTACAGACTTCTCTCCTTCTCCCTGCTCTCCTTCTCCTTCTTCCCCCTCCCCCTACACGCCTGCTTATCTCTGCAGCTGCAGTTCCTGCGCGATTAGCTTCAATTGCTGTCAAACTGTACACGCCACAAAGCAAAGCGTAGAAACATAAAAAAGAGAGAAAAAGAGAAGAGAAAAAAAGGAAAAGAATTTCATGAATATCGCTTATCGCAAAGTCCGCAGGGAAATACCATAGCCAAAGCCAGAGCCACATTAGTTTTTTTTTCGTAGAACAACTAGGCAGCAGTAGAAGAAGAAGAAGTAGAGAAAGAGGAAGAGGCAAAATCTCAAATTGCCGCATAACTCACTCGCTCGCTGCGACATGTGATCCTCCAGAGAAGCGTTGAAATTTGCCTAAGCCAGCAGAATTTAGATTGGAATGCAACTACGTAGTGCTCGTCATAGTGCCCTATATATCTGCTTTTTACTCATCTATGCGCTGCTCTTTTTACTGGTATTTTAAACCGGGCATTGCTCTAGTTGCTACCCTTTCCTTTTTGCCAAGACTGTAGTCTAGGGTTTTTTGTTATATTCCATAATATTGCTGATTTCATTGCTTTAAGTATTCTTTTTTTTTTTTTATATATAATATTTATTAAGGCATTCGGGGAAATCCCCTTTGTGTCCTTGGCAGCTAACCATCCAATTATCTTTCATACTACTCTTCTAACAGCATTTTCTACTGCCTTTTTCCTTTAGCAAACTATACCCTAAGATACCTTAACTACTTTCCTGGGTTCTACTACTTTTTCTACTAGGCATTCCTTTCTACTACTTTTTCTTTTACTACTTACTACTTTCTCTACTACTCTTTCTTCTAACAGTTACACTACTTTTTTCCTAACAGTTTTACTACTCTTTCTTCTATCTTCTCCCTTTACTCCCATTTCTTCTTTTGCTACCTCCCTTCTACTGCTCTTTCTTCTGCTACTTACTACTCTCTCTACAACTCTTTTTTCTAACAGTTTTACTACTCTTTCTTCTTTCTTCTCTCTCTACTCCCATTTCTTGTCTTGCTACTTCCCTTTTTCTTAGCCAATTCAAGCTGCAATTGCCTTAGCTCTTTCCATATTTCATTCTCCTTTCTACAAGTTCCTTCTTCCATTTTCCCTCTCTACAATCCCACTCTATGCTCCTATTCCAGCTTATCTATCTGGAATGTAAAGCACACACACACTCACACACACAATTGTGCATTTCCGTTATGTGAAATATTTTTCAATTATGATTTAATGTTAATTACACGAATATTGCTGAATTTGTCAAGTGCAGCAGCAACAACAACAACAACAACAACGAGAACAACTTCCGTTGATTTGATTTTGTGGTTGCGTGTGGCTCCATTAAACAAGGAGGAGGCGGATAGAGACAGAGAAAGGGGCGTGGCTGACATGCATACTATATATATATATATATGCGCGTTGCATAATTTATAAACGTTTTGTGTAATTGCAAGCGAGTTATCCATAAACAAATTAATATTTATGCATGAGTGTGTGTGGCCTGTAGCAGTCTCTGCCTCTCTCTCTCTCTGTCTTTTTCCCTCTCTCTCACTCTCCCTCTCTCTCTCTCTGTGTTGTTTGCCAAATCAACAATGCCAATCTATGCATAGTTTTTTGCTAATTAAATGCAAATACCGCATACACACATCCGCACACACACACAAGATAAAGACATGTACACAACATATACACACACACACACAATACACACACAGCACACACTGTCAGCTGCGCTTTGGAGCCTGCAAATCCTTTCAATAAATTCAGTCTCCGCTGCTCTCTCTCTCTGCCTCTTCTAACCCCCTCTCTCTCTTTCGCACTCTCTTTATTCCCCCTCTCTCTCCCCCCTTCCTTCACGCTGTCCATTTGAATCGTATCTATCGCTCGATCTGCTTTCAATTTGCATTTGATTTTATATTTATGACATTTTGTTTCGTTTCGTTTTCGTTTTCGTTTTCGGCTTTACTGACCTCGCCGCCCGCCCCCTTGACCCCCTCCCCCTTTTCCCCCTTGGCGCTTCACCCCTTTTTGCGGTCTGCCTAAACGCTTCACTTGATTGTTTTGATTTTCACTATTTGAAGCATTTTACATGCGAAATTCATTTGAAATGCAGTCGCATTTGCATACACACAGATACAGAGACACACACTCGCACACACACACACACACACTCAGCTTTCATATGCAAATTGCGTGCGCCCTTTTGGACTCAGGTTACGCTTTGTTGTGCGGCTTCTTCTTTCTCTCTGTCCAATTCTGCACTTGGAACTGACTCGCTCGACATTCTGTCAACAAATAATCCAAAGTTGAAAATTGATTTCGACATATTTAACATGCCTCTTCCGGTCTGCTCTCCTCCTCTCTCTCTCTCTCTCTCTCTCTCTCTGTGTGTCTGCCTAATTTTTATCTCATGTCAAACAATTTGCTAAAAGATTTTTCCTAATTTGATTTCGCAATTTACAAAATAAAATCAGCTGTTTATGGGCGCATTTTGCATTTTACCTTGTCTCTGTTTTTGTTTTTGTTTCGAGTATTTTATTTATGCCGCTGCCAGTTGTTTATGCGCCTCTTTCCCTCTCGCTTTTCCTCTGCCTCTCTGTCTATTTGTTTGTTAATAGATACACGCTCTGACGCAGCCTTTTGACGCATTGCCAAAAATTCGTATACTCTTTTCTCTTTAATATACTCTCTTTCACTCTCTTGCACTTGCTTCTCTGCTTTTATTTTTTGATTCTCTCTGATCTCTGCCTGACTAACGCGCAAAGTGCCTGCATCCATACACAACTCTTTCCATTTTCTGCAGGCCGCGCAAAAGTATGCTACAAAAAAATTAACCCTGAGCTCATGCAGCGCGAGGGGCCGCATTTGTGCTGGCAGCGCGAAAGTATGCTACAAAATAATTTTGTGCCGCCAGCGCGAAAGTATGCTGCAAAAATAAAACATTACGCTGTGTAGAGCACGTAAAAGAGAGAAAGAGAGAGAGAGCAAGCCATAAAGCACACTCTCTTCAATAGACTCTGCCACTCTCTCTCCCTCTCCTGCTCTATCTCTCTCTACTGCTTTCTCTCTCACTCTCTTAGCCATGTTAATAATGCCTGCTGATCTGCTGGCGTAGATATTCGAAAATTGCTTGGCATCATTCATCGCTCGCTCGCTTTCTTCTGCCTGCTGCCTCTGCCTCGTCAAGCAATTTCGAGTGCGCACCGCAAAGTATGCTACAAAAAGCGATTACGCCTGGCAGAGGGACAGGCAGAGAGAGAGAGGGAGCGTGTCTGTGTCAACTTGCCACAGCGTCTTGCACTAAGCCACATCCTGCGGCTGGCAAAAGTTGTGTGTGGCGAAAGTCGAAAGGCGGCGGCAAAGGCGGAGGCAAATCACAAAAGCGACCGCACATCATCGCCGAAAAAGGAAGCAAAACGACAGAGGAGGCAGAGAATGATGCTGCTGCCTCTGCTGCTGCCTCTGCTGCTGCTTGGGGGCAGCCCACAAAAATCTATTCAAAATTCAAAATGGCAAAGCGTAAAATTGTTTCAATATTCATAACGTTGGGCGCTAAATGTGCCGTTATTCACAAAGGCAGCGTGAAGAGAGAGAGAGAGAGAGAGAGAGGGAGAGAGGAAGAGGCAGCACATTCACATCGATTCGGTGCTCAACTAATATGCAAACTGAGCCAGCCCATTTCCTCCCCTCTCTCCCCCTTCTCCCCTCTCGGCAAACTGTGCTTTTTGTCACATGCCTCTGTGCATGCTCGTGCATGTCCGTGTGCTTGTTTGGTCAACATGTTGGAAATTTAAAGCACCTGCGCATCGCCAGGCGATGCTGATAACGCCGCAGTACGCCCCAAAAAGGGGGGAGGGGGAGGTGCCAAAGGCCAACAAACAAAATGGTGCCCTAACCCGGTCTGGGCGGCTTTTCCGGCCGTGCTTGGCCTGCGGCGATAGCGAGGCGAGTCTCGCTGCCTCTGCTGCTGCTGCTGCTGCTGCCCTGCAGGCTGGCCAATTGCCATGGCCATGACCATTATTGGTTAGCCAAAAACCGCCGCATGGCCCAGATGCAAACAATGGCCCAGTCGCTGCTGCTAAATGTCGCCACATAAAAACGCCACATAAAGCCGATAAGCGGGCTTGGGTTATGCTCACAAAATCGCGTTGAAAATGCGAAATGGAAAAGTCTGGGAAAATTGAATGTTTGTTAGCGAGTGAGAAAAGTTGACAGCGGCGCGAGGCTAATTGAAAAACAAAAGGCGCGCTGACATTTTCCGTTGCATACTTTTAAGGGCTGCGCTGCCTGGTAGAATGTGCTGCATACTTTCGCGCGGCGCACTTAAAGAAGGCTGCGTATCTGTGTGTGTGTTTGTGTGTGTGGCACAGTAGCTCACATTCTGCAAAGCGCTTTAACTTCCGCCGGAAGATTTTATGCAGCCCAGGGCAACCCTGCCCCACAAAGTTCTGGCCAGAGTTGCCATGCATCAGCGAGCAGTGAGCATGTTTGTGCCGAAGATTAAAAGCATGTGTCCGGTTTTATGTGCAGCAAGCGAGTGTGTGTGTGTGTGTGTGTGTGTGTTGAAATTTATAACCGTAAAAGTGCAACAGTGAAAAAACATTGCTGTGCCAAAAGGGCAGGACAACACTGGCAGCAACTGTCTCTCTCTCTCACACACTCTCCCTTGCTGCTGTTGGTTTTGCGGCTGTCGCCTGTCGAGGTGCAGCAGCTGCTGCTCCCGCTACGGGGCAAGTTGGCCAGGCAAACTGGGCAACGTTTTAACGTTTTATACGGGCGCACAGATAAGTCCTTTTGGCATCCTTGTGGCGCGTTTTGTTGCATAGTTTTGATTTATTACACAGCAGCCAGGGCAGCGCATTCCATTTCAAAATTCATAACAGCACACACACACACAGAGAGACTCTCACTCATTCACACACACACAGGTGCAGCCAGCCACACATAAAGCTGGCTAATTTGCAGGCAGCTCTTAAGTTGGCCAAAACACACACACATTGCATGCGCCTCAATTGACATCAACTTTCCTCTGAGTTTTTTATTTTGTTTTTCTCTCAGTGCATTCAATTGGAAACCCAAACTCTCTCAATAAATCCTGCAACGAAATCGGCTCAGCTTGGCATGATAAACTGCGGCTGACTGAATCAATTAGTGCGCGCACTTCAAACGAAATGCTTGCGAAATTGCAGTTTTTCGAAATGAATCGATACGAATGAGAATTCAATTGCTTTGGCGAAAGTTTTGCGCCTCTAAAAACTGCATTTTATTTTGGCTAAACTGAGTTTTATTTTCCAGCCAGGCAACACTTTTGCGACTTGCACTCAAAAATGCATTTTATTGCCCGCGCGCGAAAGTAGGCAACGCTTTTTTTTTTTTTTCCCCAAAAAAACAAAACATTCCGTTCCTCTCTCTCTTCTTGCTCTCTCTCTCTGCCAACTTGCTTGCTGAATTATTTATGTGTGTGTGTGTGTGTGTGTGTGTGTGTGTGTCTGTTGTTTAATATGTATATATGTATGCATGCAAATGGCGTATGCACATGAGCTGAGCTTTTTTTTCTCTTTCATTTGCAAATTACGCTTTGCCTGCTGTATTTTTTATTACACCCTTTACCCCCTCCCTTTCCCCCCTCGGGGGTATATCTATTTGCATTGTGTCGCACAGCTGGTGAGTTTTGTCAAATATTTGCGTGATTTTTCTAAAAAATTGTTCAAAAATTTGTCGCCATTTAACAGAGAACCCGCAAATGGATTGATTGATGACCGCAGCAGAGCTCCAAGTGATGCGAATATAATGATGGGTGAGTATTTTAGTCTCTATATACAGTGTGTGCTAAAAGTATATGGTCAGCTTTAATCGGCTGATCGGTGCATTCGTACCCTTATCATTCTCGCGCCCCGTGTGCATTGCTAGACAACTGGACGGAGAACTGATAAGGGCTCGTATCACCAGCTCAACATGAAGTGAAAAAAAGAGAAAGAGAAAAAGAAGAGAGTAAAAAGGATAAAAGTGTAAAATAAAGAGGGAGAAGCAGCTACAAAGTCGCCACTAAGTCAATTTAAGCTGCCCTTTCATGCTCATTTTGTACATCAAATATATATAAACGTGTGTGTGTGTGTGTTCTGTGTGTTGTGTTTGCTCGTGCAAGCGTGAATAAAACTGACATTACAAAAGTGACTGTGCGAAAATTAATGGAAAATATGAAATGGCAGATGAGAAAAACAAACATAACAAACTGTGCCCCAGGGAGGGAAAACAGCAACATGGGCAGAAAAACAGGTGAAAATCATTTACAAATTAGCAGGCGAGGAAAATCAAAGGGAGGGAGGGAAAGAGGGGGAAAAACAACTTTTGCCTCGCGTATTTAGCGCCGCAAATTGAATAAACCAACGGCCCAAAAAGCGCTGTGAAACGATGTGAAACGAAACAAAATGAGACATGGAAACGCGATGAAATGAAATTAAATTAAATTAAATGCGAATACGAATGCGAATGCAGTTGCAACATTTGCATTGCGTGCGGTTTGCTAAATTAATTAATTGCATTTTGCAGTACATATCGTACTATATGTAGTTGTTGCTCTCGCCTCTCCAAGTATTTGTATAATTTGCATATAATTAAAAAATTCCAGCAGGTGCCACCCCATAATAATATTAATAACTGCACTCGAAATAAATCTATCTATACGCAATTGCGTAATTACTTTCAACGCTTTTGTTAAATAATAAATTCAACGACATTACGCATACGCAGCGTATGCAGCAATTTACTCTAATGTAGAAATTTACTGGCCAAAATGGCAAATATTTTGAGCGCAATTAAACGATTGGGGCGTTTAAGCATAAAATGCAATTATCAAATTCCAATCAAAAGAACATACACACGTTTTGCATATTATTCAATGATATTTTGTGTAAATAAATGAAAATTTGTAGAGGAAAATGCAGACATTAATCACACGCAAGAGAGAGAAAGAGAGAGGCGGGAACAGTTAGCAGCAGAGACAGATTAACAGTCTGTAAATCAAATTAAAGAAGTTAACAGTGCAATACAAGTGCCTAAAAGCAGACTATGTTAAGCTCAGCAACAGCTGTTAACAGCAATGCAAGGCTCAACTTAACAGTTTAACATTAAAGAGGCTAACAGAGTGCTAACAGCACAGCATTGCTTCGTACAGCGCTGATTTAACAGTGAAGTGTGCAAACTAACATAACATAACATAAGCTGCAGTTAACAGCTCGCAGCTTCTCAGCTGTTAGTTAACAGCCAAGCGTAGCTTCAGCTTAACAGTCTCTTTAATGCAATTTAACAGCTGCCATAACATATAAACACTTATACTCATAATTCCTATATTAAACCTGCGCTGTTAGCTAACAGCAAAGTCTTGCTTGGCTCTAACAGTTTGTCGGAAATGTAAAAACAGTTTAACATTCCCAAATACCAATACCCTCTGTTATTCCCCTCCCACAGCCACTGTTAACATTACAGCGCACTCAACTGAGCACACACGCAGTTGGCATAAATTGAAAATGACGACGATGAATAAGCATTAATTCCATGGATCGGCACTTGCTCCATTTATTGTGGTAATTCCTATATAAAACGCGCAAGTATGTCGCGTATTATTGCAGCATCATCTAGGGCAGCTGCCTCCCTCCCTCCCATCTGGAAATGGTGCCTCTGCATCAGCTGTTTGGGTAATTAAGTTGCGACGCACAGTCAGACGCCTCGCTCTGCCAGCATCTTTGGCGAGTTAATCTATCAACGCACTGCCACGCCCCCGCCCCTGGATACGCCCAACAACTGCACATATCATTTGCCTTAATTACTCGGGCGGGCATGGAGAGCAAGCAATTCCCTGTGGCGACATTGCAAAGAGGCAGAGGCGGAGAGCCAAGAGGGGGCAACTGCTTTAATAAACAAAACCATTGGCACTTAAGAAATAAGCAATCCACGAAGAACGACGTTGGCAATCAGCAGGCAGCTGGAATTATGGCAGTTCGGGAGTGGGAGAAGCGAGGAGAGGGAGGAGGAGGAGTAGAGAGGGAGACTAGGGCAAGTGGAGGAGTAGCAAGTGGCGAGTGGAGACTCCAGCGACAAAAACAATCCGACATTCATTTATTATTTAAGACGGCGAACGCAATTCGTGCATTCACCTGGAAACCATCAACAAACGTCACCAGCGGGAATACTTGAGGAGGTAGAAGAAGGGGAGGGGGGGAGGGAGGGGGAACAGGACAACAGTGGAGAGGCATGCCCGTGAGAATCGCGTAGCAAATATTTGGCACAAGCATTGCCAGTTGTCCTGCAAGTGCTTGCTTTCCATCTCGGGGTTTCCATCTCAGGTTTTCCATCTCGGGTTTTCCTTCTCGGGTTTTGCTTCTCGGGTTTTGCTTCTCGGGTTATCCCCACAGCCAGCTAGCCTCTTTACTGGACTGTGCTTGCTGGCTAGTCCATGCTCTCATCCCAGAGTAACCCCTGAAGGGGCTAGACCCCCTTTTACCCCCTTCTACCCACCTCTGTTCTTGGGTTACCCTCACTCGAACTGCCGCACTCCTTCATCGCATTCAGCTGGAGGCGCACGCAGCCAAGCATAACGGTAAACCAAGCTGACGTTAACTGGCAAGGCGATAAAGCAGGGACACCCACGCACACACACCCAAACACACACACACACACACACACACACACACAGGTACACACAGACTGTGAGCAAGCGAGAGACACAAATGAAATTCAAGCAAATTGAAATTTTATTTCAGCAAATGTCTTGCTCTTTACGCCCCCCCTCTTGGCACGCCTCTGACTTGTCTGCTGTCTGCTATGGCTGCTCGAGTTGTTGTCTCTCTGTCTGTCTGCCTGTCTGTCTCTCTGTCTGTCTGTCTGTCTGTCTGTCTGTCTGTCTGTCTCTCTGTCTACCTTGCTGTCTCTCCTGTCGCTCTGCTTGTTGTTTGCTTCGTCTGCCACAAGTCGCGTATTTTGCGTCCACTTTTGGGGGCAAGTTCGAGTGTTGTGCGGCGATTTGTTGCACTTTTCAATTTAGATAAATTAAAAACAATGCCACATGCCACATGCCACACACGCTGCTGCAGCTGCCAACACTTTGCTCAAGTTGCAAGCGCCCAGGGAGTTGCTACCTCTCCTTGCCACACGCTTGTTTATTGCAGCGTAGCGCAACAAGCTGCCTCTGCTGGGACTGCCTGCCCCACATGCCCCATGCAACATACGTGCAATCGATGCGGCTGCGTTGCAATTGAAGCGGAAAAAGGAAAAAAGGAGAAGGAAAAACGCAATGGGGCAACTTGCCACCTGCCACCTGCCCCTGGAGAGGAGGCAAGGCAGTTGTTGCACTCTTGTCTGTCTTGCAATTGAAAGTGCGCTGTCTTATCTGCCCAAGGGGGAGCAGGGAGGGGCAGGGGAGGGAGGGACTTAATCGATGCATTTCCCCACTTGCCACACGGCAGTTTTAGCTGCTGCTGCTGCTGAGTTACGCTTGCACCATAATGAAGTTGGCAGTGTGCCACAAATGGAGGCAGGTAGCTACACTCACCTCTCCCCCCCTCCCCTCCTACCCCTCCCCTGCCTGCCACGACAAAACCATTGAATATTTATGGTCGCTGGCGGAGCAGATTATGCGGCAAGGCTTGAGTTGTGCCAGAGTAGAGTTGCCACCGCGCCCCCAGATTTTGGCCAGGCCAATGAAATGCAATTTGGTTTATGAACTGCGAGCCAAAAAGGTGTCGCTACCAGGAGGAGGAGCAGGAGCAGGAGGAGGCAACGCGACCGCGACAGAGATTTGTGCAGGGCAAAATGAACTTGGCACTTGCCGCACGGCTTAAGCAGTGGCACGTTGCACGTTGCACGTTGCACGTTGCAAACAACACTTGCAGCTAATTTTCTATTAACTTTGCAGCAGTTGCAGCAGTCACGATGTCTGCGTACCCGGAAAAATACTCCACAGTTCGCAGTTCGCCGCATTTGCAAACAAACACATAAAGTTTGCGGCAAATCTCGCATTAAGTTCCTTTTGGTAAGGAGGCAGGGGAGGGAGGCAGCAGGGGAGGGGGGCAGGCAAAAGTCTGCAGAAATAAATCCATAAAGTGCTCGACAGTGCAAAGTTCGCGTCGCTGTGGCCAAAACTATCTCAGTGGGGAAAAACTTGTGCATTATGAAAACTGTAAACTGTAAACTGTAATAGAATAACAGAGTGAGTGAAAGAGAGAGAGAGAGAGAGAGAGAGTGGGAGAGAGAGAGAGCGCTGCGCTTTTGTTGTCAGCTTCAGCTTTAAGCGAGACAAAAGCGCATTCGCTTTAATTGTCGCTGCGGTCAACCAACACACTAACAACCCTGTGTGTAAACACACACACACACAATGTAAAAGTGAATAAACTAAACAGAAAAAAAAAGAGAGCAATAAATATGCTCATTACATTGTTTTTATTTAATTAAATGTTTAACTATTTGTGGCTCTTTAAACTTTAGTTAAATTTGAAGCAGAAATTCGATAAAATAAATAAAAGCTAGAAAAAAGCTAAGTTACCTTTAGCACGCTAAATATTATATATTCTTGCAAAGATTTCTTATTTATTTGAAGTGCAGAATCAATCAGGGCACAATGTCGTTTTCAAAAAGTCATTTTTGAGTCAAATCCAATCATTTTTGGCAAAGTTATAAATGAAAAACAATAAAAAAAAATGAAATTTTAAAGAAAGCGATGTGCAAGAGCAAAGACAACCCTGGAAAATCAATCAAATATGCATATTATACACATTTTGTGTCCGATTTAGCTGCGGATTGGATTTTTATGTTAGTTTTGAATATACTTATCGATTTCAGTCAAAAAACAAATATTTTATTTTTTCGAAAAATTTCAAAATTTTTACAGGGGGTTGCATGGAAAAATTTGAAAAAAATTCAAAGTTTCTAAATTGATAAAATTGAAATGCAGAATCAACTTGGGCATAATACCATGATCAAAAAGTCATTTCGGAGTTAAATCAAGTGATTTTTGGATAAATTATGAGTGATTGAAGCCAAAAAAAATCCCTAAAACCCTGAAAATCGCTATACTATTGATATTTTCCACATTTTATGCCCGAATTTGGAATAGATTTTTATTTTAGGCACTGGGTTGACAGCGCAGATGTCTCAAATGTAACGTAACATGCTGCAAGCTTGTCTCGCTGTTAACAGTACACTGTGTTGATAAGCAGAAGCTGTGTTAACATAAGCATGATGCACTGTAAAGCACAAAGTTAGCATTATATGTAGATCTATCAGCTGTTAATTAACATGTAGTAGGCAAAGCTCGCTGCTATGCTAGCCTGAACAGCTGCATCCGATAAGCTGGCTGTTATGCTGTGACATGCCTCGGTGCGTGAAAAGATCTTCTTATTAAGCTCGCTGCTATGTTAGCGTCAACAGCTGCGCAAGCTAAGCTGGCTGTTATGCTGGCGTGAAAGACCTCGGTTGGTAAGCTCGCTGTTCTGCAAGACTAATAAGATCTGCTTAATAAGCTCGCTGCTATGCTGGCAAGACAAGCGCTGCTTGCTATGCGATCAGGTACTGTACATAGCAGTGAGCTAAGCGCTGCTGTAAGCTTACATTGCTGTTAATGTTAACTTAAAAGCAGAACAGATTCCTCAACTGTTAACTACCTGCTGTTACGGCTAACATAGTGTAGATCCTGCAGCACTCTCCCCCATGTAAACTGTTTAGCACATTCCAATTAAATTGAAATAGAAAACAATTACAATAAATTCTTGAATTTGTATTTAAAGAAAAAGCAATTTGAGTTTTGATTTGCCCAGGAATGTGCTGGGCCACAAAACAAGCAGGAGTAGAGGGGGGAGGGGAAATGAAGGCTGTGCAATTTGAATACTTTGTGGGGCGACTTAACAGTTTGCTGGACTTAACAGTTTGTGCGGTTAAATTGGAGTTGCACGTTGCAAGTTGCAAGCTGAAGTTGCTGTTGATTTGTAGCTGCTTGCTTATTTATTTATTAAGTGAGAGCGAGAAGGAGCAGGCAGCAAAAGAGAGAGAGGGAGAGAGAGGGGGAGCTGGCGGGCAGCAAATCGGTTGTTTTGGCGCCACAAGTGCGCACATAACCCACGGCTTGACGAATCTGCAAGGCAAATATTTATAAATCAACACACTGCCAGACACACACACACACACACACACAACACACACACACACTCTCTCCCTCTCTCTCTCTCTCTCTTCCTGCCAGACAAAGACGCCTTACAGTAGCTGCCAAGAGCGACACGCACTTGACTTTCTCAAACTCACTTCAACTGCCGTTCAGAGTTTCGAGTTAACAGTTGAGTTTTGCAGGCCCCCCCCTCCTGCTCTACCCCCCTCTCAGTCCCCCCTCTCTTTGGCTCTATCTGTTTGCTTGTTTGTTTGTGCTGACAAAGTTTTGTGCTGTCTGTGGCACAGTCGCCGCCAGATGAGGTTGCACTTTTGCCAGGCTCAGCCTCTGCCTCCGCCTCTGCCACTGCCACTGCCTCTGCTGACGTCGCTGCTGCAGTTGCGCTCATTAGAAACGACTGCGCGTTGTGTTTAATCGTCTTTTAAAGTGGGTCGCCGCAGCACATCAAAAAAAAAAAAAAGAGCAAAAAGTGCCGAGTGCCATGTGGCATGTGGCAAGTGGCAAGTGGCGGCTGGAAACGGAGGTGGAGGGTTGAGAGGGGCAGATCGCCTTTTAAAGCGCTGGAAATGAGCAAAAAGCCCTTGCGCTGCCTCTACCCTGCACTGCCCACACGCTGTGTCAACAGAGTGACCTCTGAGCCCGCTAGCCCAACCCTGCCCTACTCCATCCTGCTCTACACTGCTCTATCCTGCTCTACCCTGTCCCTACCCTGCTCTACCCCACTCTACCCAACCCTAGCCTACTCTTCTCTACTCTACTCTGTCCCTA
Source organism: Zaprionus tsacasi (assembly GCA_018904105.1). Taxonomy (NCBI): domain Eukaryota; kingdom Metazoa; phylum Arthropoda; class Insecta; order Diptera; family Drosophilidae; genus Zaprionus; species Zaprionus tsacasi. The sequence continues at coordinate 8,002,722 of JAEIFR010000173.1, read as the reverse complement.
CTCCTCTCTACCCTCTCCCTATTCCTCTCCAGACTCTCTCTCTCTCTCTTCCGTCTGCCTACAACATGCACTCATTCATTCACTTCATTTGCCAAGTGCGCCACGTGAATGTGAATGCGCTATATGACTGTGTGTGAGTGTGTGTGTATGTGAGTGTTGCATGTGAGTGTTGAATGTCATGTGAATACGCAGTCCAGTTGTGGCCCTGGCCTGAGCCTGAGCTCGGTCTGGTCCGGTCCGGGGGCCCTGTTGATGACATCAATTTGCGTAAATTGTGCTAGGAAAACGTTGCCGGAAACTGCCAGACTAATCGAGCGGAAGTTTTTCCAGTTCCAGTCTCCCCTCTCTCTCTCTCTCTCTCTCTCTCTCTCTGTGCATGCACAGCTAGGCAGTCAATCAGTCAGTTAGTCTCTCTCTCTCTCTCTCTCTCTCGCTTGCTCATTTGCAGCTGCAGCTCACTTTCTGCCTCTGCCTCTGTTATTGTCCCCCTGTTATTTAGCAGAGCGCGCTGCTGCTGCTAATGAAGCTGCTGTTGCCAGCAATTAAGCATGCTATCCCCCTCTCTCTCTCCCCCTCTCTCTCTCTCTCTCTCTCCTCGCTCAATTTGTGTAGTTAAACTTGTCTGCGCTGCATTTAAAATGTCAACAAACACGCAAAACCTGCAACGCACCTCGCGCTATCTCTGCCTATCTCTCTCTCTCTCTCTTTCGCTCTGCTTTCTATCTCCCTCTTGCCTGCTTGATCCACGCTCTCTGGCGTTGCCACCTTGTCATGCAAAAGCGTAGCGAAAATTTTATCAGCATCAGCATGGAAAATGTCGCCGCATATTAACCTGTCATCCATCACTTTTGATACTTTAGTATCAGGCAAGGGAGGGTGAGGGAGGGTATGGGAGGGGGGGTATGACCTACGCCCTGCCCCCCTCAGCCTTCGCCTGCCACTCGCACTTCCATGTCACGCAGCAAAAAGGGTCAATTCCGTTGCACGACACACACAAAAGGATAACGAGCGCAATATGAGTTGGCATTATAAAACAACAACAACAACAGAAGGAGGAGGAAGAGGAGGAGGAGGAGGAGGAGGAGGAGGAGAGGCAGCAACAACAGCGCGAGAATATTGTAAAATGACAGCGCAGCGCAGCACAAAGAGAAAATAAAATGGCGTCGTCCTTGTCGCTGTCGCCGTCGCTGTTGATGCCTGCCGCGCTGACGTCGACGCTGACGCACACACAAACACACACACACACAGAGTAGCAAATGTGTGTGTGTGTTAGAATGCAGCTTACATTTTTGCAGCACTTAACAGCAACAGACTGCATGGCAGCCCGTTAACAGAAGTAGTTAACATAATTCGTTTACAGTGCGCTGTTAAAGCGCTGTAAGCAGCTTACAGCAGGCTTGGCAGAAGGAAGAAAGCAGGCTGTTTTCACACTATAAACCTTTCTCTCCCTCTCTAACCTATTTACAATAAATAAGCTTGCATACACTGCAAGAAATATATGTATACATACTACGTGTCTTTATAAAGCCAGCGCAGCGCAGCGCGAGAGTTTATAAAATGCAGAACAACTTGATAAATACGCAAATATTTCACACACTTCGACTGCAGCTGGAAGCAGGGAGAAGGGGCAGGGGTAGCAAAGTGGGGGGTACATACTTCCTTCTCTACCCCCTCCTCCCTCTCCTCAGCTGCGGCTCAGCTCAGTTGATGTGGTTGCTAGATAACTTTGCCTGCGCCTGCAAAAGGCCAAGTTTACAGTCTCACAGCGAGGGGGGAGTAGGGGGAGGGGGAGGGGGTAAAAGGCTGTCTGTGTGATGTGGCATGTGTGTGTGTGTGCGCGTGTGTGTGTTTTTATGACTAAAATTGTAAATTATGTCAACTGGCCACGACCCACAGAGCTCGTTATAGTTGGAGTGCCAACCCAGAGAGAGAGAGAGAGAGAGAGAGAGAGAGAGAGAGAGAGAGAGGGAGAGGGAGAAAGACAGGGCGGCATGCAGGCTAGTCTAACTGCTCTACACGAAGCTAATGAAAATTTATTGATAATAAATTTAATATGTTTTGCGGCTGCGTGTTTTATGTGCATGTCCGCAGACACACACCCCGCACACACACCCCACACACACCCCCTCAAGCACATAGACAGTTCCTTGGAGTTTTGAATATGCCATGTAATCTATACGGACCACGCCCCCTACCTCTCTCTCGCTCGCTTTAAATTGCATTCGGGCTCTGGCTTCGGTTTGGGGTTTGTGTTTTTGGGGTATCTGTTTCAGCTTCAGCTTCTCGCTGCTTGCCAACTATGCTCATAATTAATTTATTGTAATTAAATGATAAAAGCAAATTTCAGCGGGTGTCCCTACTCCTCCCCCCCTACCCTCCTCCCTTGCTGCTGCACTTTGTAATGCGATGCGAGCTGCGTCACGTTGACAGCGACGCCGTTTTTTATGCTCATCGAGGCAATTGAAGCCATACAACAACAGGCAGCGCGCTCTCTCTCTCTCCCACTCTCTCTCCCTCTCTTTCCCTCCTGTATGCGTCTCTCATCCTTCCCCCTTTCTCACATTGTTGACATTTCATCGAGTGTCAAGCTGGAAACTTCATTATGTCCTGCTGCGTCCTGGCGCCAGCGTGGCAGCAGCAGCTCATGTCGTGCCACGTACCAGCGTCATTGACTAGTCTCCCCTCTCTCTCTCCCCTCTCTCTCTGCTCCTCACCTTATCTACTGCCTGCCTGCCTGCCTGCCTGTGTGTGTGTGTGTGTGTGACTTGCTCTAAGTTTGTTTGCATAACCTATTTGTATAAATATTTTGCCTTCGCCTCGCTCGGCTGCTGCTCGAACTTATTTGCACGTCAGCCCCCCCACTGCCACGCCCCCTTTTGCCCTCCCTTGTAACTTCAGCCTGCCTGCCTGCCTGCCTGTGCTCTGTTTCGTAGGTGATAACAATGTTTGTCTTTATTTCTTGCTGCACAAAAACTTTACTTTTAACATTTTCACTTCAACTTCAGCTCAACAAATTTGGTTTATTATTTTATAGTTTGGCACGTGTGTGTGTGTGTGTGTGTGTGTGTGTGTGCATTGTCAGCTCAGCAGTTTGGCAAGCAGAATTAGCAGCATACCCTGCATTAAATGCCTGAGATCGCAATCGCAGCTTGTGATTTTTAAAGCAATTGCAAAATTTTTGTGTTGCCTACTTTCGAGCGAGCTGGCTGTTATGACACTCACACCACGTATAACACGCGTGTGTTTGTGTGCACTGTCAGCTTTAACAGCCCCTGCGGCTTACTCTGTTAAATGCCTTACTCTGTTAAATGATTTTTAAAGTATTTTATGTTGCCTACTTTCCGGCGTGGCATGACAGACAAAAGCTGCTGCACTCTCACACTGTGGCAATATGGCTGCCCTGGCTGTTATTGCTCTGCTATCTCTCTCTCTCTCTCTCTGCTTGCTCAACTGCTTATGCAAAAAGCCAATTTAATGCTCAGCGATTTGTTGACACTTCTGCAACCGAAAACTGCAAATCCCCAACTAATTTAAGCGTCCCTGCCCCTGCCCCTGCCCCTGCTCCTCTCCTGCCTTGAAATTAACCCAGCTGTCTGCTCTGTGCGACCAGTTGATCCCCGACAAATGCTGACAATGCAATTTACGCGGCTGTTGAGAGGAGAGAGAGAGAGAGAGAGAGAGAAGGCTTTGGCCCACTTAATGAATTGTCAAACACTTTAAGCCAATAAACGCAGTAATGGCAAGACACACACACAGAGAGAGAGAGAGAGAGAGAGAGAGAGAGCGAGACTGAGGCAGGTGAGCTGCATCGACAGGCGTTTAGCTGCGAAAACTTGCAAGCTGCCAAAGTTGTGCAATGCCAACAGCAACTTTTATACACCACACACACACACACACCTTCTACACACACACACACACACACACACGCAGCACATTTGTCACGCTGCTTTGCTTTGCTTTTCTTTACTTTTTTTTCTGTCAGCGAAAACTTTGCTTGGCGCTTCTTTTGACAAGCAACGCGCAGGCAGCGGCAGCAGCAACAACAACAGCAACAAAAACAACACTAAAAACAACAACAACAACAACAACTCAAGTGTTTATGTTGGCCGGAAGACATAAAAGCAGCGCGTAGAGAGTCCGCCGTAGTCGCTGCTAACGTAGTCGATAGTGAAGCAATGCGAGTGACACGCAACCGCAACAAATCCAAACGGAAATCCACTTTAAAGTTGCCTCCCTCTTTCCCCCTCTACTCTTCTCTTCTCTCCTCTCCTCCCCTACCCTGCTGCACTTGCACTTGCAACACGCTGTCAAGTGTTGTCAAGCACGCGATGGACACACAACGCACAAGACAATCACAAAAGACACGAGTAGCAGCAGAGAGAGAGAGAGAGAGAGAGAGGGACAGCTGAAGAGTGCCCTGGCAGCAGCCTCTTACATACTACGAGTCTTTGTCATTTTTCATTGAGCAATAATAACAGAACTAAATCGAAAGGCGAAGGCAAAAGCGAAAGTGCCTGCCAAATGGTTCCATTTGTTGTTCTCGTTGTTGCTGCACTTTTATGGTATACTTAGGGTTGCCAACAACAGCTGTAGACAAGCAGCAGCAGCAGTTGCAACTCTGTCTCTCTCTCTGTCTCTCTCGCACAGCGAGACAATCATTACGATCCATTGAACAATGACCGGGGACAAGCTGTTCGGCTATGCACAAAGCCATACACGATAGGGTCATAAAACACATGTATGCAGTGCATGTGGCGAGTGTCTGTGTGAGGGAATGTGTGTGTGTGTGTGTGTGTCCTGGCTATGTGTGCCAGCGCTTTAAGCAGGCAGCTTATCGTAGCAGAGTTTAAGTTGTGTGGAGAGAAATGCTGTTAATAACAGTGTGAGCAAGATCTATAAGCTTAACAGAGCTTGCTAACAGGCTCGCTGAGTGACAGACTGTTAAGTAACAGTGCTTACCTCCTGTTTACAGTATGTTATGCTAACATTTGCACCACAACCTCCGCGTTCTAAGTCTCTGGTTGTCATGTACCAAGCAGCTCCTTGATCTTTCTAAGAGTTTTAGCCTGGATAATCCGGATTTAGTTTAGGCGCATTTTAGCAGCAATTCTGTATAACTGAGCCAGAAGCTATGGCTGCTTAACATGTCTCTCTATTAACAGAGTTGCTACTCTGTTACGATGTCTGATACTGTTAACGTAGCGATTAACTTGCTTTTAACAGCGATCATAAGTATCACAGCAAGCAGCAACTGGCAAACCACACGCTATCCCTAGCTTACACAGCAAGCAGCAACTGTCCGACACCCTTTCCCTCCCACTTTCTATCAATAAACAAAGATGGCCGCCCATAAAAGCAATGCTAACTTGCGCTTGCAATCCCCACTCGATTAACAGCCACTGTAAACCGCTTAACAGCTCTCTGTTAAATTTCTAAGCCACTCATAACATTTCTTGCAACTTTTACACACTTTACGAGTGGCATAACAATTTGCGCGTTTAACGATTATAAAAGGAAACTGCACAAGCTCATAAATAATGTGGCCAATTGCCATAAAAAAAAGAAACGATTGCCATAAATACTACGAAAAACAGGAAATGTAGAGCAGAGAGGGAGGGAGAGAGAGAGAGAAATTGCGGCGAATTCAAAAGTTACACATGTTTCTTACTGCGTTGAAATGTTAAGCGACTTAAGCTCGGCGAAAGAAACGAAGCGAGGCAACTGACAAGCAAATAATTGGCATAAAATGACACCAGAAATTGATTAAAAGAGGGAGAAGAAAGAGAGAGAGAAAGAAAGAGACTGAGGAAATATTAAATAACATTCATTTTTAAAGCGAATTGTTAACAAGGCAACAGCCAAAGAAATGCGATAAGAATGCAGGCAGCAAGAGAAGGAAGAGAGAGAGAAAGAGGAGGTGGGCGTGGCGACGACAGGAAATGAAAAAGGAAAAACCGGCTGGACAAAAGTTAAAAATCAATTCGTGGCAAACTGAAAGCTGATTTATGGCTGCATTTATGAAATGGCCCAAAGAAAACTGGCCAGAAGCAGCAGCAGCGTAGAAGGAAGTAAGAGAAGGCTGGCAAAAAAGTAAACACTAACAGGGGCCACAAGCACACAGCACCCTCTCCAACCCCCGCCCCTGCCACTGCCCAACCACACACTCTGTGGGAAATAGAAAACGAAGTGATTGAGAGTTATAACGAGGAGTCCGGCAAATTTACCAGAAAATTGACTTTTTCTGTTTGGAATTAAAGTTGTGTGTGTGTGTGTGCGGCAGGCAGGGGCAGGAGTAGGAGTAGGGGAGGGTTACTTCCCCCGCAAAACTTGTCAACGTGGGCAATACGAATGGCCAAAATTGAACTGTTTGCAACAACTGCAACTACAAATTGTGCAACTTGTTTTTGCCACCCCGACCCGCTGGGCATTTTGTTTTATTTTCAGGGGGCGACAGGTGAAATAACCGCAATTACGCTGATGCTGCCCCTTTACCCCTTCAACCCCCCCGCTCTCCCTGCCAACCATGCAGCAAAGTGCAAGCCATAAAGCAGCGCGAGGAGCACGATGACGATGCTGGCCAAATGAAATTGCCATGTGCAGGGAGAGAGAGCAAGCTAGACTGTGTGTGTGCGAGTGAGATGGCCAACTATTTGCTGTGTGTGTGTGTGTGTGTGTGTGTGTGTGTGTGTGTGTGGCAAGAAGTGCGCGTTAAGTGCCGCTTTGCAAAACATTTCATTGCATAAGCACAGGGGGGCAGATAGGGAGAGAGGGGGGAGAGAGAGACAGGAAGCAGCCGCTGAAGTGAAATACGTAGCCAAAGTTCTGTCCTGCACCCTTCCCTCCCCCCTCCCCCCTCTCCCGCTACAGCTGAACTGCGAAAAACTAACAGAATCGGAAACGGAAGCACACAAAGCGCCAGCAGCAGCAGCAGCAGCAGAGGCAGAGGCAGCCGCATCATCATTGTCGCTTCGCTGCCTGCACAAACAGTGTCCAGTTAGCAGAGTTGGGCAGGGGGGGCGAGGGGAATACTCAAAAGTCGCCGTTCCCAAAGTTACAAGAGCTGCCACGCCTCCCCTCACTGCCGCCTCCCTGCCCTTAGCCGCTGCAGCTGCTGCTAAAAAATTGCACGCTCATTTGCGGCTGCCGCGCAGCAAACAGCGGGGCTAATTTGCCCCCTCTCTGCCTGCCCCTCTACTCCTCTGTACCTACTACCCCTCTCTGTCCTCTCCCTCCCCCTACCCCTGCCTGCTTTGTTCAATTAATGCAACTCTTGACAGTTTTCTCTGCTCTGCGCGCTGCGGCCGCTGTTGATGTTTCTTTTCCATTTTTTCCCCATTTTGCTTGCCACGCCTCCTTTTTCTCTTTTCTGCCTTCTATTTTGTAATTTATAATGTCAACGGTTTTTTGATTTTTGCCAGTTCACAGCGCACTTAATTAATGGCAACAAGCTGCAGAGGCAGCAGCAGAGGCAGAGGCAGAGGCAGAGGCGGCCCAAAAAAGGCTGCGGAAATGACCAAGAAGAGAGTGAGAAGGGGAGGCGTGGCAAATCGAACAAATACAAATATATAAATTCAATTACGGTCTGTGCAAACCGAAAATCAATAGCAAAGTTTTGTCACCCCTCCTCCTTGTGCCCGCCCCCCTCCCTGCCTGCCATGCTTATTAATTGCCGCACGTACATTGCTCATACGTCACGTGGTGCGCGAAGGAGGAGGAGCAGGAGGAGGAGGAGGAGGGAAAGCGAGCGCCAAAAAGGAAAACTGTCAGCTGTAATTAGCACAGCTGAGCGAAAGCCAAAGCGGACGCGTTGAGTGTGCCACACACACACACCCCTCTCCCCTCCCTCCCCTCTCCCCTCCCGTTAACACAACTTGACGCGAGCGCTGAAATTTTTTGACTGAGTGATGCGATGCGCTGCCATGGCAGCTTAGGCAGGCAGCCACATGGCAGCAGGGGGAGGAGGGAAGGGGAGCAGCAGCAGTCGCCTCCTGCAGCTATCCAAAAGATGAATGTCTTTTGCCCATGTGAGCAAACTGGGCGTGGCAGCATAATTATGAATGCCAGCTTGGCTAACGATAATGTGTGTGTGTAGGAGGAGGAGAAGGAGGAGGGGTAGAAACAAGAGGGAGAGGGGGAGTGTGTGTGTGTCTCGCTGCTTGTTGTGTGTCGCCGCAGCTTAAAGCTGTCTTTAATTTGTTTATGTGTAGAAAAGAAACTACATGAAAAGAAGAAACTGCGGTGCGCTCTATCTCTCTCTCTCTCTCCTCTGCTGCTCTCTACTCTTTGCTGTCTCTCTCTCTCTTTATCTCTTGCCTCTGCTGTCTCTCTCTTTTCTCTGCTGTCTCTCCTATTTGTCTCTCTCTCTACAATCTCTCCTGTCTCTACTATCTCTACTGCCTCTCCCGTCTCTCTCACTCCTCTATCTCCCCTGTCTCCTCCCCCCTCTATCTACCTCTCTCAGCCGCTGGCAAAAATAATAATTTGCAGTGCGAGTCGCTGTTGCTGCTTCTTCTTCGCTTTTATTATTTTCTCTGCTCTACTCCCCTTCCCCTCTCTCTCTCTCTTTCCGCTCTCTCCTGCTCTGCTCATTTTTTTGTTGTGCCACTTTTTATTTGCGCTGCTGCTGCCGCTGCCTGCTTTTATGTTGTTATATTTCAACCTCGTCTACCTTGCCACGCCTTTCCTCTGCCCTCTCCCCCCTCCACTCGACATCCCCCTCCCTCAGGCTGCCGCTGCAATTTTTCTCGCCGATTTTCACACAAACACGCGATGAGATAGACACATAGACGGGAAGCAGACAAGCAGCAGGACATGCACATGGACAGCGTAGGTGCAGCAGAAAGAGAGAGGGAGAGAGAGAGGGAGACAGCAGGAGTCGCCTCTGCTCATGTTGTTTGGCGCCATTATTAATAAAGTTCACGAATGCAATGAGCGCTGTGAGCCGAGGCTGAGCTCTGCGCGTTATGAGTAAGTTTTCACACACACACAGGCAGGCACACACACAGGCAGACACATACACACACACACAGAGTCAACTGCCATATAGAAAGCAGCGCGACTTACTAAAGCCGCTTTTAATGCACCAAAACTGCAGCCTGTGTCTAAACTAATGAACAGCACTGTAAGGGATTAGTCTATAGTCCACGATAACTGCCATAGATATCGCGAAGTTTATCCAACTCAAGTAATTTTCTTTCCTGCTTCTATGCAGCTGCCCCGCACTGTGTTCCCTCGCAGAGTTGCCACACTATTTGCAAATTATGCCACGCCCGCGTACAGCATAGCGCCTACTTTACTGTGTTATCTGCCACACACACACACACATACAGGAAGAGAGACATGCACAAGCACGAACGAACATGCTCACACTTGTAATTCCGCCTAGGTGGATATGGCAGCCCCCAAAGTGTTTCTGTTTCATGCCCATTGCAACAGTTGCAACTTGCAGCGCGGCACACACACACAGCACACACACACACACACACACATGATATGTCGAGTTGTTGGGCTGGTTGGTTGATGCGCCTCGAGTTCTGTCGAGTGCGGCTTTTGTGGGAAAAATTAAAAATTTCGAGTGGGCCGCAAGTGGTTTCAAGGATTTGCATTAAGCGCATGCAACCAGCCCGCAGAGAGAGAGGGCAGGCGGGGGAGAGGCAGAGGTAGAGGCAGCGGCTTCATTTCCATTCAGCCTACCATCAGCATCACTCTGTCTCCCTCTCTCTCTTTGCACTCAAAGCCAGCCCTCAGCACACAAGCACATTAACGATACGTTGGGCTGTTAGTTTATGTTTCTCTTCTGCCTCTGCTTCTTGTTGCTGCCTCTGTTTCTGCCTCTGCTTCACCTCTTCTTCTGTTTCTGTTGCCTGTGTGTAGCGTGTTCTGCTTTTGGGCTTGTACGCTGCTCTCTGATGGCGGCTACTGCTGACAGGCGGCTTACGCTTTAATGGCTGTCCGTCAAAGCGAGCAAATTGCTGCAGATACCGACTTACGAGTGCCGACTAACTAACTAACTAACTGCGTAAGTGCTATCAGGAACGGCAACGGCAATGGCAGCACCAGCTCAGGCTCAAATGACAATCAGTTTGTTACGTAATGTTAATTGCGCGCTGTGGGAGTGTGGAGCAGCAGCAGCTTATACTAATAAGAGCCTGGCAAATTGCAATATGGCTGCCTTACTTTACAACTGTAGTTGTCTCACTCTTTCACATTGACAGACAGCTTGCTTTATGCTCTTTTCTGCGCTTGGCCGATCAAATGCAATTAAACGCAAAATGGAGCCAACGCAATTTGCCAAGCGCTCCTCTTTGCGAGATCAATCGAACGCAAAAAGGAGCCAAGTCGATAAATGCAACAATCGAGCCTTCCTAAGCTTGCCTTGTGTGCTCCTTTTGCGTTTGCCTGATCAATCGAACGCAAAAAGGAGCAAAGGCGATAACTACAGCAGCTTAACTACGCAATTAAAAGACTTAAAGTTAATCAGACATTTACTTAACAGTTGTAAACACTCCAACATACAGTGCAAATTAAATTAAATCGTCTGCAATTTAAGTCAGCAAAGTCGCTAAACAGACAGAAAAGCGTACCTAATATCTTCAATATGTCTGCCAACTGCCAACTGCGGATTCTAATCTGCGCCCGTAACATTTTTGCGCGATGTTTGCTGCACACTCATCCTCGTTACCCCCCTCCCCCCCTTGTGCAGCACCTGCACTCGAGCACATGAGTGGCTGGCTGGCTGGCTTGGCATGGCTTGGCTGGGCTGACTCACAAGACTGACATCTCTCTTTCTCAGTATGCGTGCCATGGCTCGTTCGGTCGGGTACTCGTATGAATATCAACTGCTCTCGCTTGCATTCCCAACAATTACACACGGCTCAGACTCACAAAAACCTTTGCACGGCCCACTAAGCACACTTGTCAGTTTGTCTTGTAACTGTCGCTGTCTCGCTCTAGCTTGCTCTCCCTCTGTCTCTCTGTCTACTTTTGTGTTGTCGTTTCGGGCTCTTGTTCTGCTTCTTGTTTTGCTGTTCTGTTGTTTTGTATTTGCCAAGCGCTTCAGTCGACTTCTGCACACACACACACACTCACACACACACGTACGTGCATTGCACATGTATAAATGCTATTTTTATTTATTTTGCCTTTGTTGTTGTGCTTGTGCATGTACTTTGGCATCCTCCTCCTCCCTCTCTTTCTCCGTTTCTCTGTCCGTTTGGCTTGTGAAAAATTTCATAATAAAGTTGTTGAACTATTTTTCATAGCATAGTTTTAGGGGCCCGGTGCACTTAGGCGTATTAAAAGCAGCGCGCCCCCTCCCCCTCCCCCTACACATCCCGCAACGAAGCCAAATGCAGATGCAAATGCCAGATAATAATCGGCATCAGCTTAAAGCGACTCAGTGGGCGAGAGAGAGAGGGCGGCGAGTGGGCGTGGCAGTTGACGAGCACGAGCAAAAAGTGAAAATGAGTGCGGCGCTCTCAGCTACGTGTAATTAAGTTGGCATCAAGGACGTGTCTCTCGGCGAGTGAGTGTGTGTGTGTGTGTGTGTGTGTGTAGTGTGTGTGAGTGTGTGTGTGGCACGCTTCAGGGCACTTTAAATTGCGCTCGCCGAGAGAGAAACAAATGGCTCTGCACCGCAACATGTACAAGGAAAGAGCAGGAGAGAGAAAGGAGAGGAGCTGAAGAGAGGGAGAGAGAGAGAGGGAGCAAGAGAGAGAGAGCGATGCTTGGTGCCAAGGGACAAGCGAATGCACAACGGTTACATGCACGTACTTCCTAATCCTTTTTTCCACATGTGCGTCTGTGTGTGTGCGTGTGTGTGTGTCCAGTTGGAGTCGGAACGGGTTTCGCGACGATTCGCCTGGTCCGCTGCCTGCTGCGGGTCTCAACAGGCGAACAAACAAATCGACTGGCAAAGGGGGCGGATACCCAAGCCCAGCCCAGCCCAGGCGAGGCCAGTCCAGGGCATCCTCTACGGCCTGGCGAGGTCGAGTGCAGCTCGTCCAGCTTCCTGCTACACTCTGCTGCCGGACGAGCAGGCGGGCGGGCAAGGGCAGAGTCAAGTTGTGAGCAACGTGCGACGAAATCAAAAAGTTTGAAACAATTTCGTCGTAAATCTTCGAAAATAGTTTTACACGAGCTGCGCAGGCAGCCAGAAACAGAGAAGGAGACAGAGAAAAGAGAGAGAGAGAGAGAAACGGAATAGAAACAATGGGTTCAACGAGAAGCAGAAGAAAGAAGAGCAGAGGAAAATGAACACAGCGCACACAGGACAAACAAAACTCGTGTTGTATCTTGGTCAGTTTTAACAAACCGATTGAAATCGAGCCTAAAAAACAAAGCAAATAGAAAAAGGAATAAATAAGCTGAACTACAGGTGACCATAAACCTTGCCAGACTTTAAAGAACCCTATACCATCTTCAACCCAATTGCTTGACCTTTTTTTAACTCCGTAATGGATTAAAATATAAGACAAAAGGCAATTTAAATATACAAAAAAATCTGAAAAATGGTATGGACCACCCCTACCAACATAGTCTAAAAATTTGGAATTTTATAAATGATTAAACTGATTTTATTGAAATGTAGAATCACTATGGGGCTCAATACATAAACAAAATGTCATTCCGCTTGAAAATCCCTTGATTTTTAACAGAGTTATGCCGACTGTAAGGGTCCCTGGATGTCCTCTCAAGGGTGTTACATGTCAAAATTTTGATCGACTTTGACATGATTTTTGGACTAAAATTAAGTATCGTCTAAAATCGTTTTAAACACTTGTTTGGTACTAATTATGACCTCCGCTTTCGATTAAAAGTATAAGCTTATGATTTTAAAATTTTGAAAAAAATTTTTTCGAAAATTTTCAAGGGGGGACCCTTACCTAAAATTTTTCAAAAATTCAAATATTTTCAAAAAGTCTTTATTGCAATTTTTAAATGTAGAACCGAAAGAAAATCGATTGATTTTTTCGCACTGGTTGGTTGATGCGCCTTGAGTCCGGGAGCGGTAGAGGTGGTATCCTTGCTACCCCCTTGCTTGAGTTTTAGATCCCAAAAGAGTCATATTGCACCTTTCAAAACCCTTAACTTCGTCCCAAAATCATCAGTATTCGAGTAAAAAGATAACTCGAAATTAAATGAACTTGAAACTTTGAAGTGCAAGCAAAAAGATAGATGAAAAAGGCTACTTGAAAACTGTGTCTGGTCACACTGCAAATGCAGTCACACTTTAAACAGTGAGCACACAGAAAAACAGTGAGAAACAACCCCAAAAATCACGTTTGCAACTCTTAAGTAGCTGCCTAAGCTCTTCAAATGCTTCTCGCCCCCTACTAACCCATCCCCATCCCATCTCACACTCACTCTCAGGTCTCCCACACAAAAGGCAAAAGGCAAACAGCAGGAGAGTTGGCCAGGGGGAGAGGAGGAGAGAGGGTAGGGATCTGCCTGGACATACAGTTGCCAACCGCAAAATGCCGGAGAACTAAGCTGCCTGAAATAAAACTGTGAAATCCGTAACGAACAAATAAAACGTTTAAAATGCTCACAAAATCAGTTGCTGACAATGTCCGACTCGGTTGCCACTCCCCCTGCCCCCTCTCTCCTGTGCCAGCCCCTGTCTGAGGTTTGTGGCCAACTTTAAACTGCCAACATGCCATGTATGTTGGTCAGCAGGAGGGGGGGGAGGGGTAGGGGTAGGGGGAGTGGCACTGGGTGTAAGTGTAACTAATGCTCGGACTGTGGCACTAATTTAATTACGAAAAACGCAAAAGTGTCGCCTTGCCACATGCTGCAGCTAATGCAGCAGAGCGACGCGTTGGTGGCGCTGCTGACGCGTTCTCTCTCACTCTCTCTCTCTCTCTCATCTCTCTCTTTACCCATTTGCTGATTGCCGCAAATTGCTCTCTGAGGAGGAAGTAGGAAGAATCTACGCCGCAAGACGCGACAGAAAGACGTGAGTAGCGTCAAGAGAGTCTTCTCAATAGTGCAGGCACTCCAAAATGTTGTTAAAGATGGCCTAGCCTAATGCTGCTATCGATAGTTATCGATTAGAGTTGGTTATCGAGCATAGAGAAGACTCTGGGAGTGCCAAAACAAAGCTGCCAGACTGAGCAAGCTAATGCACTGCTAACTTGGTTAGATATATAAAACAGCTGTTAGCTAGATGTTATCGATAGAATTTATCGATAAATTAGTTACTAGAACAGCTGATAAATTTAACAAGCTAAGCAACTGCAAACGGAGTTAGTTATGGCAATTATTACATCTGTTTTTATCGATAACTTTAATGAGAGACCAAAACTTTTAGTTGGCAGCATGTTAGAGATGGCAAATACTACTGCTGTTATCGATAACAGCTTAAGCAAGAGCTAGTTGTAGTTTCTTCTTTTTTTTGACATTTCTTCTTATTTATTGAATCTTCTCAGTTTATGAGACTAGTTTCTTCTTGCATTTCTGCTTTCTTTTTCTTTCTTTTTACACTTTTGCGTGGTATCTGCCCAACGTATATGCTAAATTAGCTTTACTTCTTATCTATGCAATGCCGCTTGGCACATTTATTTTTGGCAAGCACTGTGGCCATTGCATAAGCAGTGGCAGAGGCAACTCCCAGTCCACAGCTCTCCTTCAATTGCCACGGCAACGTGGCAAACGAGTCTCAAGTTCGCAACGCAAGCGGCATCAACTCATTAGGCCAGACACTTGCCAAAGGATTTGCCAAGTGCCAGCGCTGGCTCTTGCTCTCTCTCCTCTCTCTCTCTCTTTTTCCCTCGCCCTCTCTCTCTCTCTCTCTGTGGCAAATTAATTAATTTAAGTCTTATACAATTGCAATTGCCAGTTGCAACGTCTGAGGCCAAACAGCAATTGCAAGCAGCAATAAAACATTAGACAACTGTCTGTCTTGCTTGCTCCCTCTCCCTCTCGCTGTCTCTCTTCCCTCTCTCTCGCACTGCTCTGCCTGCAAACGAGGTTAAACATGTGCCGCACACATGGGAAAATGGCAGAGACAAGCCTGCCCAGCCCTGCCCTGCTCTGCCCTGGCTGCATTCAATATTTTCCGGCAATTTTCCAGTCACAGTGTCTCAGACCCGATCAACGCCCAGAGGGGTGTGAGAGCGAGAGAGAGCGAGGCCAACGGGGCGTATGGAAAATCGATTTTAGTTCAAAATTAACAGGCCTCCAAAATGACAAACATTGCGCACTCCTGCGCTCCAATTCAGAGACACGCAAAGCCTCCAAGTCGCCGCCGCACAGGATATTGCATATTTGCACACACACAGACACACACACACACACACACACAGGCACACACACAGTCTGAATGAAAAATGTTACTTTAAAGCAAAGTGCAGGCAGCACATTTGCAGCACATTTGGCCCACTGTGCCAGCTGTCGGCCTCCTGCTCTGCCCGTCTGCCACATGTGGCATGAGAGGCACAGCAGCTCTGCGGGCTGTGCTCCGCCTGCTCCCTGCTCTGCCTGCTCCCTGCTCTGCTCTGCTGCCAGTCATTTTATACATTTTGGTTGCATTGCGCACACATTTTCACATGCAAAACGAAATTGCAATCGAGCGCGTGTCAAAGGGCCCAAACCGGCACCAAGATGTGCCTCCTGCCCTGCCCCTCCCCGCTCCTATTCCCTGCTCTGCGCCGGGCAGCTAAATGCCCAGTGCTTTGTGCCCTGCTCCTCGGCTCGCTTAAACTCAACTTGTCCACGTTGACACGTTGTGGGCGACGGAGGGAGGCGGCAGGCGACGGAGCTGGCTGTGTGACGGAAATGTGAAACAAACGATTCGGACTCGCAGTGCAATTGTGACTCTATCTCGCTCTGCCTCTCACTGTCTGCCTGTCTCTCTCTCTCTATCGCTCCCTCTCTCTCTCTCTCTCTCTGTGTGCTGCCAAAAATGCAGTTGTTTCATTGTCACAATTGCCACAGCCCGCTTGGCAGTTGCAGTTGCAACTTGCATTGTTGCCCCGCTCTGCCTCTGCCTCCCCCGCTGCTGCTGCGCTGCCGATGCTGCTGCTCGGTCGACTCTGCGGAAACCGGAAGTGGTAAACATTCATGCAAAGACACAGCCTGCGTTTAATGTCCTGGCCAGGGCCACAGCCTGCCCTGCCTGTGCCCCCCTCTGCCCCCGCCGGATGTCGCTCATATGTAATGAAAAATCAATCAATGAAAATGCTGGGAAAAACTCACACACACACACACACACAGACAGTCGTAACACAGTTTGGCAAAGTGCGAAAATGGCAGAAATAAAGGGAACTCTCTATAGAAGCAAAGATATATTGTAGTATTGTAAAAGAAGCAGGGAAAAGGCAGGAAAACTTTGGGAAACTTGAAGGAAACTAAGGAGGTTTTTAAAAAATTAATATATATATCTCATTTGATTCGAAGAAGGTAAAGAAAGTTTGGAAATTCCAAAAATAAATAAAGAAATATATGTAATATAGTTTGGGCATATTTTCAAGTCAATTTTGAAGTTTTCCTAGGCTATTTTACATTGAACCTATAGATCTCAGCTATTTAAAGAGCTAGAGACACTAAATTTGGCATGTAGATTTCTATATATCCTAAGTAGAGTAAGTTTATATCAAATTTAAGTTAAGTTCTAAAACTTGAAACAGCTGCTTGATTAGTGTACTGCAAGTCTATATACTTTATAATAATTTCCAGATTGTTCAAGTAATTTTCGGTAATTTATAGGTATTTCATAGTTATTCTACGCTTATAATATGATATAATATTATACTATATTCCCATATTATACTGCCCTAGAAAATTAATAAAACAATTGAGAATAATTCAGAAGGTAAACCAAACAAATTGAAATGAGTTTTTCTTTCCCCTCTATGCGAATTTCTCAGGTTTCTCTCTCTCTCTCTCTCTCTCTCTTCTCTACTTGCAGCCCTCGACTTGATTTCCGATGGAACCTGAAGTGCACTTAGTATTCAATATACTGTAATATTTTACCACTGGCAAGAGGGCGATAGGGGAGGGTGCAGGGGAAGGGGAGGGGGGTAGTTCTTGTTCTTGTTCTCGTTGTCGTTTCTCGGTTATCTCAAGCAGCTTTTTATCAGCCTATTGATCGGTCCTGCCCAGGCAGCGTCTCAATGTCAATTGCTGTAGCAACCCCTGATACAGCAGACCCTGCCCCCGCCCCTGCCCTCTTCGTCTTCTCCCCGAAGTGGGCAAACAATGCCAGCTTGCCGTGTGGCAAGCAAATTTGGTAGCAAAAGCAAAGCAAAAGAAAAACGTGCGACAGCCCCCAAAAGGCAGTTAAAAGACAAAAGAATTGTGACGGCAAAGAGCAGAGATGGAGAGAGAAAGGAGGAGGAGACGGCAGGAGGGGGAACTGGAGTACAGGTAGACGGTAAATTGAAATAAATGCAAGACGACTGTTAAAGTTGCCGCCGCACGTTTCAATTGCGTTTGCAGTGCCCTCTGACCCCTGCTTATCCCATTTCCCATTTCCCTCTACCCAATCCAGACGAACATCATCCACAAAGTGTTCCCAAGTAGCAGAGCCAGCAGCCAAGGCAGCAGGAACAACAATTTTCGTTGCTTATTAATAATGCAGCGGCCGCAATTCAATGAATTTTTGACTCTGCCCGCACGACGACGACGACGAGACATGGACGTAGAGCAGAGGGGGGGGAGTGCTACACTAACCCCACACACACAGTTTGCTGCTGCTGCCTCAGCTCGAGAGCAGAAACATAATTTTGGGCCAGGGCTATCTGATGAACCTTTTAGTCACGCAAAGGCGGCGGCAGCGGCGGCTGCAGCCACAAGATGCAAAGGCGTAGGCAGAGGAGGGGCAGGCAGGCACACAGAAAAAGGGGGTAGCACAGCTTGTAACATGGCTGCTTAAAACCTTTACGTGCGACAAATTTACGACTTGAAATGTGACCGCAACAGGCGGCAGCAGGGGCGTAGTCTGTGCCAAGAAGGGGGTAGACTATGGGTTTTATACAAATTTCGCAGATACAGTTACATATGTAGCTACTACACCTGCCTTACCCCCACCCTACCCCCCTGCACAGCAGTCGCTTTTAAGCGCATGTTAACCTTTAGTCCCAACAACAACAACAGCGGCAGGCAGGGGTGTAGAGGCAAATGGGGGTAGGATAAAGGGGGCGCAACAACAACAGTTCACTGTCCATTACATAAATATTTTATTTCAATAAAACGTGAGCAGGTTTTTATGAATTTCATCGGCATTTCATGCAAAAAGAATTTTTTGCACTTTACTGTCGCTTAGTGGCATCGTTCGTGTTTTGTTAGTGTTAGATGGCGAGAGATGGCGTAATGGTGTGTGCACTGAGAGAAAAGCAGAGGGTAGATGAGAGGGAGAGATGCGTGGGATATTCTATAGACAAAACATAAGCAATAGGCAAATGTAAGAGGTTACGTATAGCAAGGAATTATATGCCGAATCAAAAAGTCATTTTTATACACTGCGCAAAAAATGAATCATTAAATATATATATATTTTGTTTGCCTGAAATACTATTAAATAATTTTACTTCAGAAATTTAGAGTGTAAATGTAGGATAAAGAAACAATATAAATTGTAGACTCATAATAGCATACTCTGGCAAGTTGTGCATAACGAAAAATTAAATAAATCTTAATAAACTGCAGAAAATTGAAAAATACATTATATACAAGTTTTATATTCTTTAAATTTAATTTAGAATTTTTACTACATTTAATTTTAATTTACTCAACATACGCTATAGTTTTAGTACATTATGCTCATTTATTTCTCTCAGTGCACTATTATTGTTGTTGCTGCTGTTGCAAAAAAAAAGGGTTTTTTTGCTGTGCCCCTATGGGGCAACATCTGCATATGGACAGGCACACACACACACACACACACACACACACGTGCTGCCTGCCCTGTCGCTGTCCATTGATGTATGAAGCATTTGATTGAATTGACAGCGCGCTCACACACACACACACACACTCGCACACACAGAGACTTGTTTGGCTGCCACATATCTTCTGCAACTTCCCCGCTCTCTCTCCCTTCGCTCCCCTTTCCCCTGCTCTACCTGTGGGCCAATCGAGCGCATATCGCATATCGACACCGACTGCCGCTGCTGCTGCTGCTGCGGGCCATAAAAAAACAAAATGTCATAAATTTTCAACGCTTTTCTCTTCTTGCACCCACTGTGCGAGTGTGTGTGTCAGTCTCTCTCTCTGTCTGTGTGTGTGTGTGTGTGTTGTTTTTATGCACATTAAGTTAATTGAAAAACGCGCAAACCGTACATGAGCCTCATTTGCCTTGGCCTCACTCTGATTGAGCTTGTTAAAAAAGCAAACTGCCCTACATAAAGACACTCAGTGGGTGTGTGAGTGTGCCCTGTGTGTGTGTTTGCTGTGCATTTGTTTGCCTTATATTGGCAAACGGGGGAAACGAAAAACATTAATCTCCGTTTGCCATTGGCCAAGGACAACAGAGCAGAAGAACCACAAAAATGCTATAGAAAGCAGGCTAATGCGTGAAGCTCTGTCTACGTGTGTGTGTGTGTAGTGTGTGTGTGTGTGTGTGTGAGGGCACTTCCTGGTTGCATAAGCATTACTGAAGCCCCGCGCCGCCGCCGCCCCTGCTGCGACTAAGCAAACAAACGTGGACGCGCCATGGAAAATTGAAAATTTTTTAATCTCTGTCGAAAAGCGGAAACACGCAACAACAGTGAGAACAACAACAACAACAGCAGCAGCAACAAGAGTGACAACAACAGCTGAAGGGGCAGCAGGGGGGGGAGGCAGCACAACACACACACAGACAGACGCTGACAGGCAACCACAACGTGGCAGGCAACGCAGCGCAGGCAGGCAACGCATTGATGTATAGGCTGCTGCTGCAGGCAGGGCAAAGGGGGAGAGGGGAGGGGCAACAGTAAAGGAGGGGAGGGGAGCAGGGCCAGCCAAGTGTCCTGCCAGCGGGCGGCTAACAAGCCAAGCCAGCGGGACACACAAATTGAAATGAGACGCGCTTTGCCGCCGTAAACTGTCACGCACTGTCCGCCCACTGTCACAGCCACGCCCCCTGCTCCTGCCCCCCCCCCCCCTCTGTATATACACATTTAATAGCGCTCAGCATATTTAAATCGCAGCCAAAAAGCAGCAACAACAAAACAAAATACAAAACAAACTTTCGGCATGAAGCCGCAGCTCATTTTACAAATTAGCTTGGAATTTATTCAAATTGTGTTGCCTACTTTCAGGCGGCGACAGCAAAGATGGCGGCATGGCGAGCTGCGAGTGTAAGCGAGATAGTGACATTTATACCCCTGCAGGGGGGAGGGGGAGAATAAATAAATTATACGCAGTTTGACTGGAAATAGATTTTCCGCCAGCTTGGAGACAATTTTTGGAAAGCTGCGGCAAATGCTGTGCAAAACGCTAGAGAATCGCTAGCAAATCGCTTGCGAATCGCTGCAACTAATTATTAATTTTTTATGTTATTATTATGATTATACGCATTTTGATTATTATTTTTATGTTTGTTTCTACGCGCTTTTTTGGGCTGCATAAATTCTGCATTTAATTTTCATGTTTATTTTGCCCAAAAACTTTCTCTCTCCCTCTCTCTCTTTGGGCAGCGTTTTTCCGCGCGTTTGACAGTATTCGCGGCAAATAATCAGCAAATGTTGCGGCATTTGATGCCGCATTACAAAGTCAAAAGTCGTCGTCGCATGACGGCAAGGGCGGCGGCGCCTCAAAGTAGGCAACACTCAGCGCGTTAATTGCAGCGGGAAAACTGTGTGAAAAACTGGCGAAAAACTGTTGCAAAATGCAATTAGAAAATTTCACTCGCAGCTCAAGGACAACGCGCCTCATCGCATTATCCTGCTTCCTCCCTCGTTTGTTTTGGCACCACAAACTGTGCTGACCATTTCGATTTCATCCACTTGCCACGCCCCCTGCCCCTCCCCCTTCCTCCCCTGCCTACTGTGCTCATTTGGAATTCAATCTAATAATTAACATGGCCGTAAAAAGCACACGGCCCGCTCAGTTCATTCATTATGTAATGCTGTCCTGCTCCCCCACTCTCTCTCTCTCTCTCTCTCTGCATCTTCTCTTTCTCCCTCTTTGCTTCCCTTTTGTGCTGTCATTTAAACTTGAAAACTTTTCGTCAGTTTGCGCCAGTTTTATTGGAGACCATCGTAACGTGGCTAAAAGGGCAGGCGGGGAAGAGGTGAGGAGAGAGAGAGAGAGAGGGTAGAAAGGAAGAGAGAGTGAGAGAGCGCACACACAAGATGACAGCCGACCTGGCTGGCAAACTCATTTAAGCCAAACAAACATTTGTAGTCTTAATTTTCGTGGCTCATCATAAACTTGGTTACATTCAGGCCACGCCTGCTGCCTCCTTCTGGGTTCCAACCATCCCAGTGGGAGCGTGTGTAGAGTGTGCCAAATGCCCTTCTAAGCGCTTACACATGCCTTTTTGCCTGCCAAAACTGGTGAAAAGGCACCACCTGTCGTAGATATCATGGAAAATATCAAACTGATTAATTTATTAAATTAAATAAATTTACTCATGTTAATTCTACTCTTTCTTCATCAAATACACCTGCCTATTTCCCTTCTGAAGGTACTGAAAAGTCACTCTTCTCCAGCTTGTCCCACTGGGTACAGCTTAAAGTTTCCCTCGTCGTTGCTTTTGTGGGTTACACTTGGTTAATGATTTTCATTAAATTCTTACGCCTTTTGTCGACGCCGCCTTTAAGCATACACGCAGTGAGTGAGAGGGGCAGGGGCAGGGGGCGGGGCAGATGCTGGGAGACAGACAACGCAACATGCTCAGCTGGCGCTTCCCTTTCCGCAGTCTCATCTACCTCACTCCCTGTCTCTCTCTCTTTCTGGGCCTGCAGTTAACTTTGTGTTTTTATCGTTATTTGTGTTGAACACGCATACTTAACACCAACACCAGCTCACACACATACACACACATACTGTCACACACACACACACATAGCCTGCCTGTGCCTGTGGCTCGTGCACAATATGGCCAAATTCTCATCAAAATTTAATGCTGAAATTAACAAATCTGTTTACAAATTTATTAAAACGTTCGCTCAGTTCGCTCATTTGACTGCCTGCCTGTGGGCCAGAGAGGGGGGGAGAAGGGTAGCAGGGGGGTTAGTCTACCCGAGAGGGTTGCTTTTTAATGGGTACCTCATGATGCGAAGGTGTTTTTGTGCTGATGTCATGCACTTAACCAGCTTCAAAGCGCCTGGAATGAGGTGAGTTTTGAAAGATGCGATGCGATTTGTAATGCAAGAGAGTGCAGTGTGCAGACTGTGAAACTGTAGCACGACTAGATGATACCCTGTATTAAATATAGATATATCTTATTAATTTTACTACTCATTTCTGCTCTTAAAGACTAGTAGTTACCCTGTAATAGCTAGAACTTACTCAAACACACTAATCTTGTCAGTTTTGATTGATTGTTGCAATTTGTTTTGTTTTCCAACTGCCATAGACAGCTATACACCAACTGATAGACTAGCTTGTACCCTGTAGTGCTGAAAAATCAACTAAATTCACTTCACCTACCAGTTTCAGCTTGTTTAATGCGTTTTTTAATTGTTAAAAACTACACTAGAGAGTTATATCTCGACTGACGGGCTAGCTTACACCCTGTAATAGACACAGCTAACACGCACGCTCTCCACAGTCCAGTTATACCTTGTATATTGCCAAAAATGTTTTTCCTAACTGCCTTAGACTCTCAAATACCCTGTAATACACACAATCAAGACTTCTACTAACTTTCTCAACCTGCAGATACCCTGTAAATGCACGAAAGTAACTCAAACTCATATAACTTGCAGACTACACCTGTTACACACACAATATATGTTATTCCACAACCCATAACTACCCACTCCCCCCTCCCCCCTCCGATTACAGGGTACAACAATAGCAACGGCAACAATGGCGCTGAAGCTGGTCGCATATAACGGTAATTATTCAATATGCAAACATGCGAACGGCAGCGATTAACATATTATAATTCATACAACAGAAACAAACACACGCACACACACACACACACACACACACAAAGAGGCGCACAAACAACAACAATAAGGTGTCAAAATATGTGCTGCGTGGGTGTTATGTTTGTTTGTTGTGCGTGTGTGCGAGTGTGTGTGTGTGTGTGTGTGCAACATCAGTGACGTTTTGCATAATTTCCGAAAATTTTCAATTGATGAGAGAATTCTCATAGTTCAAACAATCATCGAGTGTCCCGGCGTGTTTATTTAAACGGCAGCTAACAGGGGCGCACACAAAGGGGGGCAGCATATAGAGAGATAGGGAGGGGGGTACTTGTAGATCTATGTGAAACTAAACATTGTCTATAGCTGATAATGATGTGGCAGCGTAAACAAAATAAGCAAAGAGAGAGAGAGAGAGAGAGAACTAAACTAATTCGATTAATTCGCCAAAGCGTTTATCGATAATTGATGGCAAAACAATCGCAAATGTGTCACACCCGACTAACACTTCGCATTCGCATCATAAAATGTGAATAATTTCCTGAATGTGGGTCACTCGGAACAGGCCTGATGAGTAGAGAATTTCGCAGAGAGTTTATGGGAATGTGAAATTTCGATTGTGTCTCTAATTGAGTCGCAGAAGATTTGTAGAGATTTTTTGGCAGGTGGAGTTAAGGCAATTGACTTTAAAGATATGTCAGTTAAACGGAAAGAGCAAAGAACTAGTGAGATTTATGAGTGTGTTAATTATTGATAGACCCCGTGCATGAACTCTGAGAGAGTTTATTGTTTTATGAAGTTATGTGAAACTTAAGACTGAAAATAGATTTATAATAGTAAATTTGGGAGGTTTGTTTATGAGTGTGTTAAATATTGAATGGAGTTGATTGAGCTGAAGACCTGTAAAGACGGAAATAAAATGCGAACAGCACATATTGAAGTCTTTATAGATATATGATAGACTTCAAGAGATTATAGCATTATTATATCAAGTAATTTTGTAGATATACAGGAAACTTAAGTTTTGAAAGTGCATTATCAGGGTCTCTTAAGGAAAACAAAGGTTTAGATAGCCTTAAAAAGGTTTCTTAAAGGAAAAAGTACTTAAGAGCGCAATTTCATTCTTCAAATAGATCGAATGCCTTTAGAAATGTTATAATAATCATTTACAAAAGTTTGAATAACTTTAAAGATATACAGGAAGTAGAAAGAGTATATAAAATTATCATAAACTTGTTATAATAGTTTATATAAAAGCAGAAGCATATAGAGAGCACTAGAAGGTTTCCTTCTCTGAAATAAAAGTTTAGACTGTAATTGTATACCTTAATTCTCAAAACCGACCCATTTCTTAAATATATTATATAATATAATATATAATACTCTTTAACAAACATTTCCCCAAACAATTTTCATGCCTTTTACAACACTTAAGATGATTTTCTCTGCCCTTGCGATATCCTTTTACTCAACTCAGCTGCAGCTTATGTCGTAAGTCAAACATGGCTGCCAACGAGGGAAGGAGAGGAGGAGAGGGAGGCGTGTCCAGTGGGTAACGGGATTTAAGCCATGTGGCTTAAACACTTAATCAGTTAATTGTTGTGTGGAGCAGGGTAGGGGGGTAGTCAGGGGGGGAAGTAGGAGGAGGCAGCAGCAGATACTTGCAACAAAATGGTCTGCGCTTTTTTAATTAACAGCGCCATTTACACAGCATTACGAAGAGAGAAAGAGACAGAGATGCAGAGGGGGAGAGTGCGGCTCAGAGGGAGACAGAGAGTGAGTGCATGAGCGAGAGGGGCATAGGCAATGGCAACAACAACGAAAAATGGCCGTTATCACGCCACAATAACCTCAAAATTTATTCACTTTATTGATAATGCAATAAATCGCAGCCAGTTGGGGGCGGGGGTGGCGCCATTGCAGCCCGTGTGCCTGTGTGTGTGTGTGCACAACTGCAACTGTATGCGGGTGCCTGCCTGCCTGCCTGTGTGTGTGGCAATTTTTTTGTAGCATATTTTTCGGGCTGGCGCATATTTTTCATGTTTGCATATTTCATTTCAATTTTATTTCTTCCCAATACACAGCCTGCTCTATCGCTCTCTCTCTCTCTGCCTGTGTGTGTGTGTGTATTTACATGCACTGTAAAATATGCCATGAAAATCAACAAAAATGCACACCCAGCAGTGCACACACACACACGCACACTCACACACACACACAGGCAAAATGCACGTGAATGAGCCTCAGTTTGCAGTTTTCAGTTTTCGGTTTTGCAGCAATCGTAAAATTCTCACGCCGCATGCCACAGCTGAAAGAAAAAAACAACGAGAGAGAGAGAGGGAGAGAGAGAGAGAGAGGGAGAGAGCGTGCTATATACTCCCCCTCCCTGTGTGTGTGTGTGTGATCATTGCAATTGTATTTCGATTTTATTGCTTGTGTCTTTAGAACGAAAAACTCGACAAAGCGACAAGCAGAGGAGCCGAGAGGGGGGCGCACAGGGGCGTACAGGGGGAGTTGAAGCATACGCAATATTTTCGTTTCATTTTCACGACACAATGTGTTGATAAGACAACAGAGAAAGAGAGAGAGGGATAGGGAGAGAGACGCCTTACATGCTCGTTACAATTTCCGTTTCCGCTGTCCAAGCTCGCATTCGCCCTCTCTCTCTCCCTCTCTATCTGCCCACAGTGCCCGCTGTCAGTTGTGATCCACTTTTGCATACACACACTTAATGCCGTGTCTGTCCTTCCCCCGCTCCCCCTCTCCGCCGCCCTCTGTGAGCCTGACAAATTGTGATGCGTGTGTGAGCTTATTAGCCAAAAAGCTTAAGGCTTTAAGGCCACGCTGTCTGTCTCTGTCTCTGCTTCTCACTTGATTGGGGCCAGCTTCTTTGGGATTCTCCCCTCCCCTCCCCCTCTCCACTTGTCTCCTACTGCGTCGCAGCTGCGCGCTATTCGCACTTCCGTTTTGGAGTCCATTTAGGGGCAGCATATTGCGGCTCTGCTTGTTTGCCACTTTTGCGCATATTTTGCAAAATCATTACTTAAATACACACTGTGCAGGAGGGAGGGGGAGGGGCGGGGGAGGGGGGTAGATGTCCTGGCGTGTCCAGTGAAGTGAACTGTAGCCGGGGCAAGTTTCGCCGCCCTGTCGCCTTTTTGGCTCGTTTGCTTTTGGCCAAGCAAAAAGAAGAGAGAGAAAGAGAGAGAGAGAGAGTTTTAAAATGCATTTTCGTGCCACACGCTGCAGCTGTGTCTTGCGCGACAACGAGGTACAGTGGGATGTGTGGGCAAAAATAGCAAACAAAAAAAGATTTAGTTATTTCTGGGAATTTCTTTACTTTTTTTCACTACAATTTCGCCTGGCACGCCCACTGTGCAAGCTGGCTTGCACCCAGCAGGCTGCCCTGCCTGCCTGCCACAATCCTTTTTGTGTGCTTGTGGCAGAGAGAGAGAGAGGGGGAGAAAGAGAGGGAGAGCTGCACTTTGTTTGCACCTTGTTGCAGTTTAGTTGCGACTTAATTTATGAGCTGCAGTTTTTTTCCTACCTGACAAAAAGGCGTTGTAAGCTGACCCCACACACCTGTCTACCCCTCTAACCATACGCCCCTGTCTTAGCTTATAAATAAATTGCAAACATAGAGTTATTATTGCCTTCCCCTCCCCTCCTCAAGATTAGCAACAAATTGGCGGCCATTATGAATATTCATACGTATTCACAGACACGCCTACAAATACGTGTGTGTGTGGGCGGGGCAACAAAGGCAGCCGCCTCTAGGCACCTTTCTGTCTGTGTTTACCCTGTGCCACAGGTGAGAAAAATGTTAATCCGCAAAATGCGAGAAGAAACGACACTTAGGAGCCGCATATCATCAATATTGAGCAGCAGATTAAGTGCCAACTCCCCCGCACACGTGTGTAGCCTCCTACCCCCTGCCCGCGTAAGTCAAGCCTGACTTAGCCCCCCTCTACCCCAACCCTCTATTTGCTTTGGCTGCCGCCGTTAAGTGTGAAAAAATTCCAAGAGAATGAATCGAAAAGAAAAGACCTAATGAGATGATGATGAGTGCGAAAGAAAGCCTCTCAGGGAGAGAGAGAGAGAGAGAGACTGATATAGAAAGAGAGAGCAAGATAAAGATGAGATGCTCGGATCAGCGATGCCAATTAGCGGCGTGTCTAAAATCTAACACCTTGTCAAAGTGAAAGGCCTCAGCCGCCTGCACAGTGTGTGTGAAAGAGCAAGAGAGAGAGAGAGAGGGAGAGGGAGAGAGAGGGTAGGGAGCGGGGCAGTTAAGTAGCTACCACATACAGTGGGTGGGGCAAACGTCTTAATGCTGCCAATTGCCCGTTTTATGCATCCACAGTGCCGTCTCTAAGTGGGTGAGTGCGTAACCGAGTAAACAGCGGTAGCTGCCATCACCTGCCACACTCTCTCCCCTCCCCCTCCCTGCCCCTCTATTCCCCCCCTCCATTATTTGCTGTCGTTCTAGCTGCCACTGTTTACACATGTCTCTCTGTGTTCGACCACTCATTCATATGCGTATTCATGCGTATTCGTTGTCGTATTCATCGTTGTGTTTGTGTTTGTGTGTTTTGGGGGGGGAAGGGAGGGAGGGGAAGGCTTCCCGTTGCGCCCTGCATGACCAGGGCTACTCCATTGGCTTTAATCACCCTAATTATGCAGCTAAAAGGATTATCATGTTGCTGACCAAGCTGGAAAGTTCAATCTCAGCTTCATATTTCGCATACATAACCTCAAATTAGAGTTTAGAAACTTTTACAACACTGAAAAACCTCTATAACCTTAAATATATGCACCAAAACCTTTAAATTAATCAATGGAATCAGAAAACTCCCACAAATTAGTCTGCAAAAAATTAAAACTCTCGAGAATCTTTAACTATCATCTTTAATCTTCATAAACCTTCAAATATTTTCCCTAAACCTTTTGTAATTATTCTTCCTTCTTCCTTTTATTATTTTCATTTTTATTAGATTTCCCCTACCTTATAAAACTGCAATATAATCCTTCTAGTTCCAAAAGAATTCAACTTAGATCTGTCTCTCTTCTCTTCCATCCTAGTACAGTTTACCTAGCAAAATATAGCTTAACTCTACAATATCTTTCCCACAGCTTCATTTCATCAAATTAGGTCACTCTATGCATACACTTTGGACATTGGCTTTGTTTTTGTTTTACCAAAACATTAGCAAAATAAAGTTTAAAAGAAAAAAGAGAAAAAAACAACATGATTCAGCAAGCAGTGAGAAACTGTGAGAACTTAATTAAGTGTGTCCTCTCTAGAGCAAAAAGAAGAGAGCACGCAAATAAAAAGGGTAAAGAAAAGAAACAAAAATAGAAGCAATGCGAACATCCAAATTGTCAACAAAACAAGTCTCGATCTATACATAGTAGATCTGAGAAATGAATGAATGAATTATTCATATGTTAAAAGAGTTGCTAAACGCAGAAATGACAGATCTGATATAAAGATCTATCGATTTATAAATACTAGACATTAAATAAATAAAATAAATAAATATAAGACATATAAATAGTCTAGAAACTTTCGCATAATTAGTTAGATATTTTTATAGATTTTAAGTAATAAATAAAGCACACTTTAGACCCTTTATAATCGATATTATTCGCAGTATTCATCACATTTAAAAAGTGAAAAAATTCAGATAAATACATATATTATAAGAAATAAATAGAGCACCCTTTCGACTTGTAATTATATTATAAAAATAGCATAAACCCTTACTCTAACTTGCCCAAAAATAAACTATAAATTTATAATTCAATCATATCGATAATCGAGTTGGAAACGAGCTAAAATCGTTTTGGGTGTTGGGTTTATTAAATTCTAGGCACATGTGGCTAAAAGGCGGCTTAGTCTAATGGCCATTTTGGCCAATTGGCCGAGGCACTTGCACTTGCCCAAGCAGGGCCAGCTCAGAGAATTGTGGTGCGCAGGCGATAGGTCAAGCTGAAGCCCGTCTCTTGGGCGGCATCGAGTGTCATCTCATCGCTGGCGAAGTGCATCATGTAGGGGGGCGAGGCTGTTGGGGGAAAGTAGCAGGATGGGAGAGGAGGAGGTGAGTAAAAAAAAGAGAGAGAGACTTACCAAAGACGACAAGGTTGTCGTTGCTGCCACAGTAGTAGGTGGGCTGGTAGGCGGTATTCCTGGACAGTATGGACTGTGGTATCAGCAGATAATCCTCCTGTCTGCCCAGTGTATGCACCGTGGGATGGCAGGCCTCATCGTAGCCCTCGCCATCGCCCGTCTGCAGGGCCAAGGCGAACTTGCTGAAGTTGTATCTGAAAGAGGAGAAGGAGGAGTCAAGTGAGCTGCCCGCATCTGCTCTGTTCCGGGACTCACTCAATCATGCTGGCACTTGTCGTCGACCTGATGCAGATGGTGTAGCTGAGATCCGGCAGGTAGGCATAGCCGGAGGCAGGTTGATAGTTGAAGCTGCGTATGGTGCCCGATAGCTCCGTGTAGAACTGCTGGCAACCGGCGGGTGCAAGCAAGTCATAGTCGGCATTATGGGAGGCAAAGATGCTGCGCAGATCCTGCAGGCTATTCGTACTCCCGGACAGACTCGAGCGTCGCTTGCTGGACACTGGTGGCGCCTCCAATTGCGTAACAATCAGTCGCCAATTGGTCTGGGCCCAACGTGTGGGCACAGTGAACGTCAACGTGATCTGATCCACACCAGCGGCAGCATTAAAGGGCAAATAGAGATGCTGCCCCGCATTGACGCCACACAGCTTGAAGTTGCCTGCCTCAAAGTAATCCTGGCATTCCACCTGACGCTCATCCGTGGCACTAACCACCGGCTGTGGCAGCTCGAACTGCTCGAAGTCAATGCGCAACTGCTGCACATTGGCGCTATATGCCTCGATGGTATATTGGCAAGTGTCGCTGCTGAAGGTCGCCGGATTGCGGATGATGGTGCGCTTGAGGCGTGTCGTGGTGCCACAAGCCATGTTTGCTGCAGGGCAGGGAGAAGGATTTAGTTCTAGTTGGCATAGAGGAGGGAGACTTCGGACTCACTTTCACAGCAGACGCCATAGGTGCCACAGTATCCGTTCACCGTGCCACCTTGCCGCATGCACTTGAAGCGTGTCAGGCAGGTGCCCGTGGCGCCCGCATTGGTGCTGCAACTGTCCACGAGCGTGCTACGCCGACGCGCCTGTCGCCACATGCCTGGCTCGGCCAGCGATGGCGCCGGCGCTGACTCTGTGTAATTAAGCTGCAAGGGCGTTGCCTCCTGTTGTTGTTGTTGTGCCTGTGCCCGCATGAGGCACGTGAGCAGCAGCAGCAGCATCATCTGCATAATCCTTTCCATTGTGGTTTCTCTTGCCAACTGCCGCCTACACTTTCTCAATCGCAATGTGTGCTCATTTCTTTGCCGGCTCCGCTTTTATATGACACTCTGTCGCTGCCGCTGCCGCTGTCGCTGACGACGTCGACGTCGCTGCCAGCGCCAGCACTGATGAGATTTTCGTGTTAGAAGAACTCTGTGTCAATATTTGCCTCGATTGGGAAGTCTAAAAGGCGTCTCAGCCGCTTCCAAGCGCGAGTCTAGTCCGAGTGCGCAATCGCCTCTCGGTCAGGCTCATCCCGAGTCATTGAACCTCATCGAGCCCCAAGTTCCGCCCGTGTCGGCCACAAGAAACTGGGTTATGTTTGCCTCGGTCTGTCTCCATTTCTTGGGTTATTTTGTTGCCGTTGATGATGATGATGATGTCAAAAAGTGAAAACCTTCTCCGCACTATACTAAATTGGTGTGTGAATATGACAGAAGAAATTATCAATCAATTATTTATCAATTTACTGATAGCAAAAGCAATTGCACAACCCCCACAAAAAAATAAGATAAAAGAATGCAGGTCTATCAAAATGTAAGAGATTCTGCTTCAAGAAGTGTGCGAGAGAGAGAGAGATAAAGCTTGAATCGATCGTGCGACACTTTCTATGTTAATTTTGATATTTGACACGGAATTTTCCAGTAGAAAGAGAAATTCTAACTCGTCTTGGGGTTTACTTAGTGTAGTTAGGTAACTGTAACTGTATCGTATATAGGGCAACTGTGAATGAAGCTTGGATAAACGAAGAGACACGCCAGAAGACTTAAAGAAAAGAAAGAGCGAATTCTCAGAAGAGATTTGAATGAAGATGTAGCAAGATGAGAAAAGGAAAGAGAGTAGTTTGAATATTTGGAAGATGTGACCATATTGTTTATAAGAAAAGTTCAAGAATTGATTTACTTGTAAACTTTATAAACGAAATCTATGATGTGTATTTATTTTCAAGATATGAGGTTTATAAGAAAATTTCAAGAATTAATTTATTTATAAACTTTATAAAGGAAATTTGTATTTATTTTCAAGATATGATGAGGTTTATAGGAAAAGTTCAAGAATTAATGTATTTGTGATAATTAAAGAAAATCTATGATGTTTATTTATTTTCAATCTATAACAAACAGTTCTGTCTTCATATACCTCTCCAGCCCATCTTAAACCCTTTCTCAACTAACATATACTACAGATAAGACAAAGGAATGCACTATCAGCTCTTTGGGGCTTCATTAACTTGCAGACACTCGAGGCAGCTTATCAGTCCCGATAAAAATGCAGTTCCAGACACTTTTTTATTTTCAAACTCCCCCACAAAACATATACTAGTAATCTTATGTTTTAACCAACTCTTTCGCTATTTTTGGCAACTGCAAATAACACGCGAATCTAATTGAAAACTCTGCCAGATGTGCTGCCCCCCCTGGAGCAGAGCGATAACACAGACTTATCGATTATGTCTTATCGAGGCGCCTTTACAGAACTAATTAGACACCTGGCAATGCTACGAAGAGACCCATATAAAGCCCACGCCACCTGCTCATGGAATCCAAACGCAAAATGAAGCTTTACATGGAACCAACGCTACCGCTGCTGCTGCTGCTCCTTGCTGGGAGCTGCGTGCAGGCTGCTTCGGTGGCCAAACCCACATGCGGAGGCACCACCTCATCGAAGGACATCAATCTGGTGAAGCCAACGAATCCGCCCAGGGAATGCGTGTACCATATCAATGTGTATAGCAAATATGTGTGTCAATTGCGTATTGACTTCGCCATGATGCTGGCACAGCCCACGCTGCAGCAGCAGGCGGGCACGGATCTCATTGCAGCCGAGTGCGAGCAGGATTACTTCGAGGTGAACGGGTTGCGCCTGTGCGGCGTGGAGACCTGGCAGCATATCTATGTGCCCTTCAATGCCAGCGCTGGCGCCAGCAATGTGGATCTGCTCATTGTCTTGGCCAATCGTGCGGGTGGCTCACAGTTGCCCACGCCCGATTGGAACATGGTAGTGAGTCAACTGGAGTGTCCCGCTGGCGCCTCTGTGCGTGAGTTGAGTCAGCCACAGTCCAGGGCAAGCTCGTTCAACGATGGCTTCCTGGTGGCACCTCCCGGCTGCCTGCAGTACTTCCCACAGGCCAAGGGCGTGGTCAAATCTTTCAATTATAACGATGGAGCCGGCATCTATCCCTCGCACATGAACTATGCCATCTGTTTCCGCCGCAACAGCGACACATCGCAGCTGACGTGAGTGCAGGCTGGAGAGGATTAGCTGCAGAGTTTAACCCTTCTCTACCTTCTGCTTGCAGCATACGCGCCTACTTCTTCCATGTGGGCGCCGAGACGCAGGCAACGACGCTGCTCACGGACAGTTCCTGCTATCGCAGCGATAGCTCTGGCACACTGGACGCGGATTTCCTCATGGTGCCACAGGCCAAGCTGGTGGAATCAAATACACGCGCCACCTACTTCTGTGGCGCCATCAGCAAGGATGTGGTCATTAGCAGTAAGTCATGGAAGGAACTTTTAAAAGTTCTATATACTCCCCATATTAATGCTGTCTCTCTCTCTCAGGCGACAACCCTGGTCCTCTGCTGGTGCTTTTCAACAGCGATGAAATCTACAAACCGCAAGAGGCGGGCTTTGCCTTCACCTACGTGGTCGATTAAAGCTCGAGAGGATTGTGTGTCTGAAAACGTGCTAATAAAAGGAATTATAGCAAAGCTTTTTACTGTCGGCAAACTGATTTTAAAGCAGAAGGGGGAGGCAGTAGCGGGGTAATTGTCTTGCAAGCACTTGAGTTACTTGAGCTATTTGCGCTTATCACGTCACTCATCAATTACAGTTATCAATTAGCACGACAATTACAGGGTAGATAAGCGTGCTGCAATTTGTGTGTCAAAGCAGCAGCAAAAAAAAAAAGGCAGCAATAAATTTGAATTTGCCAAAGAGTATAAGACGTGTATAAGAGTCGCGCTTTGCCTGGATGCGATTTTGTACAGCTTAGCTTTTGTCAAGCTGAACTTTTGTCTGTCTTAGCTTCACAGCATCGAGCTTTTGACTTGCTGCTCTTCGCCTTGCAGAGCTTTTGTCCTGCATAAACTTGTCCACTGTGCTTATCTATTGCGCCTTCGCTTGTCTATTGTGCCTGCATGTCTACTGTGCCTGCGCTTGTCTACTGTGCCTGCGCTTATCTACTGTGCCTGCGCTTGTCTACTGTGCCTGCTTGTCTAGCCTGCTTGTCCCTGCTTTTGCCTATTGTGAATGGGGCTGCACAGGAACAGGTTGAACTGCCGCAACAAGTGGCGCCTGACGCGCTTGACTTACCTACTCGCATATCAGCGCATTTACGTCACACACGCCCCTTTTCAATCTCAGCTTGATAACGAATATTATCGAATTTGACGCGGCACACACATTTTAATTAGACAACAATTAGAATACCGTAGTCGGGGCACACGTGTGTGTGTGTGTGTGTGTCTGTTTCGCGACGCGCTCTGATTATGATTAACTGCTTCCAAATATAGCGCAGCATCTGCACCTAAAAACACAATACGACACTACATATATGATCGATGTACCGCTTATCAGTTAGAGAGTGCAAACAAACGCGATTTAATGACGAAAATTTAGCAAAAACTTTGTCACAATTTTTCGATTCTCACATTGCCGGCAAGTTAAACGCGCGAACTATGTAAAATGGCGACGCGCGCGCTGTTATGCTCGAAATGGCACTGTTAAACGCAAAAAGCGTCTGTTAACGCACTGCGGAGCAACTTGCGACCCAGTGGTAAATAAGCTGCGCCACAGCCGGCCGGCGCAATTGTTGCGTGGCGGCGCGCGCGCCTGTGTGTGGCATGCCAACGGATCCGCAGTTGCCGTTCAACTGTCGCGAATTTCAGAACGTCCCACGCGACCACGCTCTGCTCCACTTGGCGCGCAACTCAAAGAAAAGACGCGAATTTCAATTAGAACATTATAATCAACACAATATTAAGAGACAAGTGCGGAAATAATACTGCGTGTGTGTGCGAGTGTGTGTGAAGGGCCAAGGCGGAGGCAGAGATATTGCTGATTTGTTATCGCCGCTTAAGGGACAATTTAAGTGGCTGACGCGGAATTTAATCAACTGCAGAGCCGACTGCGCGGCGGCTGCTGTGACAGAGAGTGAGAGAGAGAGACAGTGAGAGGATTCTAACAGGGGCAATCCCGCTTGTCCTTGGCATGTGGGCTAAGCGAAATTCCCAGTGAAAACATTGTCATAAATTAGCAACTAATTCAATTAAGTGTGAGCGAGAGAGTGAGTGAAAGAGAGAGAAAGTGTGCTGCAGGATATGTGGACATTTGGTCTAGCAGGGCAGCTGCATAAATTCACCTAACCTCAAACAAGCGACGCCATTTGCATTCTCTGGTAAGTTCATTTTCTGTTAAGTTTCTGTTAAACGCCTTCTCTCCCTTGCACTTGTGGGCTACAGGCAGCAGGTGGCAGGGAGAGGGAAGAAGCAGAGAGCATTTATGCAAATTTTGATGCTGCGCCTCCTTTTTACAGCCTCCCTGGCACAGGCAGTAAATCAAAGCCAACTTTGTGACACGCCCCCACACGCAGTTCCGCCCACAAACTGAGGCACGTTGCATGCTCATAAATCTCTGGAAATATCTCTAATTGTTTGAATTCGATTTCGCATTTTGCTGCGGCCTAATCGCAAGACGATGATTTCACTGCGATGGCAGCGAAGCGTCCGCTGCGCTATCGCCGTGGCACGATCATGATGTATCTGCAACCATTTGTCACTGTTCACCTGCTCCCCCCTCCCCCTCCCACCTGTCTTATGCCTGCCCACCCCCTCCTGAACAAGTTGAGCCTAACGAGCGGAGTCCAAAAGCAAATACAATTTGCGCAGGTAACGCGCCAGTTTATTGTCTATTTGACATTAGGCAGCTTAGTACACTGGCAGAAATAAGTGAGTGAGTCTAAAGAAATTACTGGCATATACTGCATACTTCTGTCTCTTCAGCTGATATCATTTCTATACTCTACCCCTCTCTACTGCTCTCAATATTAATTTTCTTTTATTTCCTCCTACTCCCCCCAATTTCTCTCAGTGTCGCCTATCAGTTGGCTTCTTACTTACTATGCGTATCACAGCTTTTAGTTTAAACAATAAAAAAAAAACTTGGCAGTCGCAGCAAAAGTGCATACGCCCACGCCCCCTACCTCTTCCTCCTCCTCCTCCTCCACTCCATAAGTGTATTATAGTATTATCGTATTATTGTTGTTGTTTTTGTTGCAGTGCACGTGGTCGCTAATGCAGCCGCAATAAGTAAATAATGGGCAGACACTAGATTTATTTATCGTACAGTAATTTTTTTTCTCTACTCTCCTATATCTATGCAAACAGTCAGATTTTCTGGGCGACGCGACTCGTCCAAGACACCAGCAGATCGAGTTATATAGTATATCTAGCTAGACCCCTAGTATATAGGAAATACGTAAATTGCAAATGCAAATAAACTGAATCACCTGTTGTCTCCACCCCCCGCGGGATTACACAGAAATTATGGCATTAATCTCTGGTAATCTCTGGTAGGGATCGACTTAGGCTAATTGAAAGCAATTGGTATATAGAGCAATCGGTATATAGAGAGCGTGTATATAGTCTGAGAATTACAGAGAAATTAAAGCAGCAAATTAAGCAACAATTTAGTCTATAAAATATACAACGATCGAGCAGAGAATTAATCTATTAATCTATTTAACTGTTCTACAAACGTTTCTAATTGAACAAATTTTATAGCTATCTATAGTTATATACATACATATATACACGTGATCTTTAATTGATTAAATTAGGCATTTTCGCTTATATTTCTATACAATATTCATTTGTTTGGAAATTGAGCGAGCTGATCTGCAATTAAAGAAAAAAGTACTTAAGATCTTTAAGAAAATTAATGGGAAATCATTAGGATACATAATTCTAATGATTTCTAATAGATTGTGCGTGTTTGCGCTTAGAAATTGATCTTAATGATCGTATAGTTAAACATATTTATTTATTTGCATTTGATTTGAGCATCGGATCTTTAAATAAACAAAAGACTGCATAGATCTGTAGAAATTTAGTTGGAAAAAATGAGTTAAATTATTTTATATTAAATACTTGCATTAGATATTTTAAAGTATTATATAGTAGAGTTTTCTATATATATTTTCGCTTAGAAATTGATTCTAATGTACAGTTTTATAAAGATTAAATTAAGAAACATTAGATTCATGTGTTTTTTTTTGCATACTGGAAGAACTTTGCAATTATTCCACGTGCAATTTTTAAACCATATTCCCTAGAGTCCCCAGCATCTGGGCTTACTTTTCTTATCGCGAAATTTTCAAGCTGGCAATCGAATTGAGCAGCTTTTTAGCTTATGAGCTTGTAGCAAATTAGAAAGTAGAGCCAAAAATATGGTATACCCGCAGTTAAAAAATCGGATAACAAATATTTTAGTGCTTTTTTTTATAGTGTACAGTAAAAACAGAATAAAATAAACACAAGCTTATTTTAATAAATATACTAATAAAATACTGTAAGTAGATCTAATGGTTTAGAATGGTTTATAAAATACATTAGAAGACGCTTTCAAAAAAATAAACAGAACTATCTTATACTGAGTATATATTTGGTATATTTCAACACAAATCGGAAACAACAAGAATATCAACACTCCAGGCAGAGTGCTCTAGCTCTCCATCCCTCTCTCTCATCACTCTATATCCCTCTCTCTCTCTCTCTCTGTCTCTTCCTTTTCCCTCTTTGCTGCTCTTGAACTTCATTCTACTTGGCAGCTCTTGCCGTATTTCCTCCTACAGCTAATGCAAATTGTTTATTGCCCCCTCCCTTCTACACTCGCCTCGCCCCCCTCTTTTCTATCCCTACAGACAGCTGCCCATTTTAATTAATCGCTGAACGTAAGACTATTTTTGGGATACATACATATATGATATGAAACCGCAGTTTCCATCAAATCTCGTTGCCATCGTTGGAATCTAAACAAACGATAAACGCGAAATGTGATGATTGAAAGATTGAAATGGGAATTGAATTTGTGAATCGATGGAGGGAGCTGTGCATGGCGGGGGTAGAGGAAGGGGGGGCGGCAGATGAGCCCATCACATGCTCAGGTTGGTTGAAATTAGTATTAAAAATTAAAAGTAATTGTTATGAGTCGCCATAAAGCATTACAATGCAAATGGCAAGAGCAGTTAGAGCGAGAGAGAGAGAGAGACAGAGAGTGAGCGAGATAAAGCAGAAATGACTAAGCAGCTGCGTGGCGACTAAAAACGCGCACGGAAAACGCTAATGAAACGCGCGCGACAACGAAAAACGCGCCTCACTCGCTCAAGCGTAGCTAAGCGCAACGTGTGCAACAAGTGGCATGACAGACAGGTGAATAAATGCAGAGAGACAACAAGAGAGAGAGAGAGAGGAGGGGGAGATAAAGAGGAGACAAAGCGGAGACAAATAAAGCAACTGGGCAACTGGTCGGGTAAACAAACCGACGCAACGTGATGCTGCATGCCACGTTGTGTGTGCGGGTTCAATTAACGCAACAAGACAAGGCAACAAGTTGCCGCCAAGCAGGGGCAGCAGGGGGGGGGAGGTAGGGATGCCTTTAAAGGCGTGTGCTGCCGCTGCTGCTGCTGCAAATCGACTGGCAGAAAAAGTTGTTAATTGGAATTTAACAAGCACTAAAAGCGTCTAATGGAATCGATGCCCATGGACAGGGACAGAGCACGAGATGATGATGATGAGCTGCTGCTGCACGAGATGAGCTGCTGCTAAGCGAGATGAGCTGCTGCTGTCGGGGCTGGGACTGAGCTGCTGCTGCTGCTGTCGGGCATAGGCTCAGGCTACTCATTGGCTGCTTCCTTGTGCTGCGCGTGCTTTTGCAGCCAGTTTGCCCACTCGCGGATGGCACGCGGCGACGTTGTTGCTGTTGACAGTTGCTGCCTCCAGATGCTGCTGCTGCTGTCTCTAGATGTTGCTGCCGCCTCTAGATGTTGCTGCTGTTGTTGTGACTCTTCTAGCTACTGCTGCCTCCTTCTCCTGCTGCTGCTGCTGTCGCCTTCTCCTGCAGCTGCTGCTCTTGCTG
This sequence comes from Zaprionus tsacasi, assembly GCA_018904105.1. Lineage (NCBI taxonomy): Eukaryota > Metazoa > Arthropoda > Insecta > Diptera > Drosophilidae > Zaprionus > Zaprionus tsacasi. The sequence continues at coordinate 7,964,180 of JAEIFR010000173.1, read as the reverse complement.
CTTTTAGATGTTGCTGCTGCCTCCTCCTCCTTCTCCTCCCCCTGTTGCTGCTGCTGCCTCCTTCTCCTGTTTCTGCTGCCTACTTCTCCTCCTTCTCCTCCTCCTGCTGCTGCCTTCTCCTCCTCCTCCTCCTCCTCCTCCTGCTGCTGTCATGTCAGCAAATGTAGAAATTAAGTTTTGTCTTAACCGCGCTGAAGCTGAAGCTAAAGTTGAAGCTGCTGGTTGATGGTTGATGGCTACAGGCAGGCTCAATGGGCAGCTGGAGAGGCAGAGGGGAGCAGGGGACACCGCCTGTCAGTATCATTTACGTAGCGCCCCCTCCAGCCTGCTCGTTCCTCCCCTGCGCGGCACAAAACAATCAACTTATTTGTCTGGCTCGCTAAACATCAACTGCAAAGGCAGCGAGAGAGGCAGCTGAGGCCAGTTTGCTGCTCCCTCTGACCCTCCTCTACCCCCTCCCCCCCTCCCCCTACCCCTCTCAACTACTAAGCATGCCATGACCATTCCCAGTTCGCATCGTGATTCGCCCCGCTGCATTCCAACGCTGACAGCGGCAGCTACAGTCAACTTTGGCTATGATGAGCCTACTCCAAGTGCCCTGACAAGTTTTTTTATTATATCTATCTATCTTTGTCTGCGTAGAATGTCGACTAATTATCAGGGAAATACCTTAGCCTTAACTTACCCTACCTGCCCACCCAAAGCAGCCTTAGTCACCTCCGATTGACTTGCCAACTCTTCCATCATCATCAAAATCGTTGACAGTTCGTTCGTTTTATTTATAGAGTGTCATAATTATATTATAAATGAGTTAAGTGTGCGGAAAGTCATACTATGCGACTGTTAGATGCACTGCAAGACAGCTAAGATACCCTGTAACATTAAGAGATTTTGATATAAGCGTAAATCTTTGTTATTTTGCGTATTTCGAAAAAGAAACTCTTTAAGAATCGATTTTTATTCCCAAAGTGAGTTTTCCTATCACCTTAAGCCCAAAAATATGATTTTAAAATTTTCAGTAAATTTCACAATTTTGCATGGGGTTAGCTTGAAAAAACTCAAAAATACAAATATAAAAAATCGATAAAAATTTAAATGCCACTTTAATCTAATGAGAATACCCTGCACAAAATGCTTTACCCGAAGAAAATCGCTTGATTTTTAAGAAAGTTATGAAGTGAGGACAAAGTGAGGTTACAGGGTCTGTCGAGGGTCTTACATGTCAAATTTTTGGTCGACTTTGACATGATTTTTGGGCAAAAATTAAGTATGCTCAAAAACAATTTTAAACACTTTTTTATTACTAATTATGACCTCCGCAATCGATTAAAAGTAAAAGCCGGCGATTTAAAATTTTGAAGAAAAAAAATTTCTGAAAATTTTACAGGGGGGACCCTTACCAAAATCTGAAAAAAAAATTTTTTGTCGATTTTTTTAAATTGAATAAACCATTACGCCAATCAAATCTATGACTAAAACCATGAAGAAAATGCTTTACCCGAAGAAAATCGCTTGATTTTTAAGAAAGTTATGAAGTGAGGAAAATGAGGTTACAGGGTCTGTCGAGGGTCTTGCATGTCAAATTTTTGGTCGACTTTGACATGATTTTTGGGCAAAAATTAAGTATGCTCTAAAACACTTTTAAACACTTTTTTATTACTAATTATGACCTCCGCTATCAATTAAAAATGAAAACGGGCGAATTAAAATTTTGAAAAAAATTTTTTTCAAAAATGGTAAGGGGGGACCCTTACTCTAAAATTTGAAAATATTTTTAAAATAGTTAATATAATTTTTTTTGCTTAAAATCATTTAGTATACTTCGAATTAGGATTACCCATGTGACGACGCCAGTTTTTCGCGATTTTTTAGGGTTGTTGCGCCTTTTTCACTATTTTTAAATAGTTTACAAGGGTTTGAAAATAAAAATCGCTTGATTTGATTGCATATAAGTGCAGCCTGCAGGGTATACAGCTAGTCGTTACTTTGTGCATACTGTGTTTGAGCTTTAACCCTTTGTGAACCTCCAAAAATAGTTTTAATCCAACTTTTGTTGATTACTTTTCTTCTGTGTTGCTTTTGTTGCTGCCTCTGCTGCTGCTGCCTTTGACAGGCAGCATTTTTGGGCAGTGTCTCCTGTCTCTCTCTCTCCACTCTTCTCCCCTCTCTTTCCCTCTCTCTTCTCACTGTCTGCTGACAGCTCACGCCGCAGCCTTAGCTTCACCTTTGTGCCCGTTGTCAAGCCAAAAGAGGCAACAAAAAAGGCAAACAAGTTGCACATGTCACACGTGCCGCATCTTTTTGATAAAGCCCAAAGGCCGTGAGACTGGTTTGAGGCACATGTTGAGCTTGCCTCCTGCGCTGCCTCCCCCTGCCTTCACCTTCCTTCCCCCCTGCAGCTGCCACACTCAATTTGGGCCGCACGCCGCGCGCTCCACATTAATCAATTGCAATGTGCAACGTTGCTGCAGGCGCTGTCAACGGCCGCTGCTGGCCATAAATTAAAGACATGTGTGTGTGTGTAGCAGGGGCAGGGAGAGGGGGGGGGGGCAGCAACACCTGTTGCCACCTTGTGCACACTTTGTCGCACGGCCGCGCACTTCCGTTTTCTCGTTCATGAAGATGATTTGCGGCGTCTGGCTACACTGATATGCTCTTAAGATAAGAGTATAAGAGTAGAGAGAGGGAGTAGGAGAGGAGAGATAGCAGGACAGAGATAGCGTGAGAGAGAGAGAGAGAGAACGTGCATGTTCTGCCCATGTTATGCGATACGCGTCGACCATAAATCACGCGCAAATTGCCAGCTGAAGATACACTGCCTGCCTCACACACACACACACTCCCTCCCTCACACACACACACTCACACACACACCCTCGCACTTGACACTTGTCAAGCACTTGTTGCCATTAACCGCAAGAAGCCGCCGCCGTCGCCGTTGCCGTCGCCGCAAACGCGTTAAGCGGCGCGTTGAATTTGCTTTTTTTGCCTTTGCCTCTTTTTGGCCCAGAAAAGCTTCTGACTTAGCAGCACATCATGATTGACACATCAAGCCGCGTCGCATATGTGTGTGACATATTCACACACACCACACACACGCACACACACGCACCGCTTATCGCTTTGCGCTGCCGTCAAACCGGAAGTCGCCTGTCACAAGCGGCGGCGCGTTTTGGCCCGCTGCGTTGTGACAGTCGCCAATCAAAGCAGCGCGAAAAGCGTCAAGTCAGTTTAAATTTACACAAATCTCTCCACCCCCATTGAAATTTGTCACGCCCACGCCCCTGGCAATCTGCCCCCTGGCGCTGCTGCTGCTCTCCCGCTGCTTTTGCCACACGCTTGCTGCAATTAAATGTTGCCACTGCGCTGTGTGTGTGTGTGTTTGTACATATGTGTGTGTGCCCTGGCAAACTATGCCAAACAGTTGAGGGGGGGATGGTGAGGGAAGGGGGGAAAACAAACATATTTTCCACAGTTTTGATTGCATGACCAAACGATTTTCTAATTAGAAAGCAATTTTGAGCAATTAGCAAAGCAATGGAAAACCAACAACGAACCCAGATAAAGTTTGAATTCTAAACATACGATTCACTATTATCACAGACAAATGTTCTGGCTACAATTGAGACTTTCTATAATGATTATGGGTTATGTTTAGGACTTACTAGACACATAGAATTTTGAGAAATCATTTGGCTTGCATGGGAGATGGCTTTTCCTTCATGTTACGACTTTAATATTGATTTTGTATCAGAATATTAATAATACAAAATTTTTAAAAATTCAGGAAATTCGTGCTCCCTTTTTTCAAACTTTAAGATCCCTAAATAACTCTAAAGAACCTTCCAAAACACATAACTTCGTCAAAAATCATCAGAATTTCATAAGAGATGGCTTTTTCTTTTTGGTTTTACTCCTAGCTTAATATTGCATGCAAATATTATCAATCTAAAATTTTAAAAAATTCAGACTATCCATGCTACTTTTTTGCCAGACTTTAAGATCCCTTAAGATATGAAAACGCCATCCAAAAACCCTTAAATATTGATCTGCATCGAAATCTAGTGTTTTTTTATTTTCGCTATAAATTTCTTGTCTAGATTTATTGTTAATACGCTCAGTATATAATTCTAGCGAATTTTCCTCTGTTTTCCTCTGTTTTCCGAAATGCAAATCCGCTTGGCATATTGCATTAGCAGTTTCTTATGGGATTCTACATTGTCGCACATTTGTCTAGCCTCCCCCTCTGCTCACTGGGAAATCTCTCTGCATTTCTGTCTTTCTTTGCATCCTCTCTTGACTTTCTCACCTGTCTATGCCGCCTCTACTTATCGCGTTTCTTTCTGCCTTTCTCTCTCTTGCACACCCTATCCTTCTCTATCTCTCTCGCACTTTTGTAAATCAGTTTAGTTTCTTGGCGGCACTATGCGGCGTATGCGTAATATTTATGCGACATCTACCGCACGCCTCGCCTCGCCTTGCCTTGCACGCCTGCCTGGGCACATGTGGCAGCGTTCCAACCGGCTGTGGCTCTGGCGCGTGGCATAAATAAACAGACTTGCAACTGCAACAGCAGCAGCAGAGGCAGCAGCAGAGGCAGCAGCAGAGGCGACAGCAGCTTCTTGTGCATGCAGCGTGCAGCGCGAAGACAACATGAAAATCGCATTAGATTGCAGGGCAATGTGACAGGCACCCACAGCAACACAACATACACACACACACACACTGCCACACACACACAGGCACACACCCAGCTCTGCCCCCATTCAGCTGTAATTTGCAATTAAAAAGCGGCGCATAACTTAATTAAAAACATAAAACTGACAAGCGCAAGCAGCGGGAGAGAGAAGGAGTAGGAGAGAAAGTGCAGGAGAGAGAGAGAGGGAGAAAGGGAGGCAGAGGGAGAGGGAGCAAGAGCTTCGTCTGCCCACAAATTCACAAGACGAAATATTGCCAAAATTTATATGCCCTAACCGCAGCTACAGCTGCCTAGCTAACCCAACTCCCTGCCCCCTCTGGCTGCCTACTCCCCGCCTACCTGCCTTCATGTCCAATCTGCATGTCAACTCTTAACTTCAAGCTGCCCCCCGCCCCCAAATTTTGACAGGCGCTAATTAGTTTGTGGCAAGCTGTGGCACGTTCTCAATCTCAATCTCAATCAAAAAACCACAGTAGGAAATTCTCTTTCAATTAGTAAGGGAACCCCAAAAGTTTCTCCTCTAAGCAGAATCAATTGCAGATGAAATTGTAGTCAAGGGGCAAAGGTCAGCAGCAGAGGCAGCTGGGGTCAGAGGTCAGCATCAGAGCCAAGAAAGCAGCCCAGCTAAGGTGCAATTTGGGCTTTAGTTTGGGGCCCAATTCCGCCCACACAATGCCAGCTGCATTTAATGTGCTTACGTACTAAATGATACCCTGTAAAGGGGCTGCACTAAAATGGGCAGTATAAGCCATCAAAGCGCTGCTGCATCATCAAACCATAAGCGATATTAAGGCGAGTGCAATAAAAATGCGCACTAAATTGGCAGCTCGTAAGGCGCGACAATAAAAAAAAACGCATGAAACTTAAACGGAATGATTAACTAACAGGCTGACTAAGTAGCAGCTGCTTGTAGTAGGGGTAGGCCCTAAAAGGGAGTGGATTAAAGTAGGGGTAGCCCCTCAACTGAGCTCATTATCAAGTGGAAGACTTGGAGTAAACTAAACTGTCTCATAACTCAATAAATTCCAAGGTATTTCCTTTGCTTTCCTTTTACAGGGCAGCGTGTAGTCGAGCAGGCTCGCTCTTGCCTGCACTCATTCAATATACGATATGCTGGCTAATGAGTTTCGGGCCAACACGGCGTATAAATAATGCAAAGTGTTTCATAACTACACTCAAAAGGGCGACAGGCAAACAGACACAGCACAGGCAGGAGCGAAACAGGAGGGAGAAAGAGGCAGAAACAAAGGAAGAGACAGAGAGACAGACAAGGAATGGAGTAAATTGAGCAACTGAGCCAGGCGTGGCAATTGAATGCGCATACGCCATGTTGTACGGCCGGCGAGGCTCATTTGTAAATGGCTTAACAAGTGTCCATCTTCACATGGACTGTCTGTCTGCCTGCCTGTCTGTCTGTCTGTCTGTCTGTCCGTCTCTCTGTCTGTCAATGGGTAAAGTGATTGCTGGTTTGGTTTCCTTCCCTCTGCCTGTTTGAGGGAATATTGATATTCACTCCATTTCAACTGCACGCAAAGGGAATCAAATCAGTGCGTTGTTTACTCCAGTAGGGAAGGAACAATTGGCTTTTGTTTCACTAGCAGGAAGAGGGAGAAAATAATAGGGAAAGAGAGGGCAGAAGAGAGGCAGCAAGAGGCAGAGAAAATTACTTGTGAAATTCGTTTCGTGCCTTTGCATAAAATTGACAACTTTCGGGCAGGCGATAATCAAAGGAAATATAAGAAAATTCTCCTCTACTGTGGGCAGTTTTTTAATGAAAACCCAATGCCAACCCGCTGCCTTTCCCCCTCTACAAGCCAGCTAATTAAGTACGAATAGCGAGTATATTCGAGTATATTCATTCAGTTTCCTTGAGTGTTTTTTGCGCCGCCGCCGCCGCCTTTGGCAATTTATGCTAAATTATTGCATATTATTCGCGGCGAGTTAACTGACTTTTATGGCCCAAAAGCAGACTCAAACATTAAGCATATCCTTTTACGCGGTATAAAGGGGGAGGGTAGACAAAAGGGGCGTGGCTGCTGGCAACCGTTGCCTGCCAGTGAAATTAAAACGCTTAATTGAAGCTGTTGTGGGCCCACGAAAAAAGCCTTTTGTTGCCTTCTGTACCTCTGCCTCTGTTGTGGCTGCAATATTGCAGGTAATTAAGATACCCCTACCTAGGTTAGGGATACCCTTTTCCCTCTTCTCTTGCCCCCTTTCTGCTCTATAAAATAGCAAAGACTTTCCAGCAACATCAACATAATTTCCTTTTTTTGCCTTTTTTCGCTTCCTTTTCACGCCTTTCTTTGCTCTATTTCTCCCACACTCTCTTCTCTTTTTTTCTCTTTTTCTCTCTCTGTGCTCCATTGTGCGTAAGGGCTTATTTTTTAATTTTCTGAAGACCCTTGAGGCATCTAAGGCGATTGAGTGTGTGAATTTGTTTTACCACAAAAAATCTACGTCTCTTTTTTGCCTTCTCTTTCTACGCTTTAATTTGCTAATGGCTTGACGAGTCACCCTTCCCTTGTAGTACCAGCTTAACATTTTTTCCCATCTACCTAGATCCGGTCTTAATATTTATAGCCCATATATGTATATAGCAAAAGTATGTACATAAATATTTATAGCACATGGCAATCGTCTGGAAAATCACAGCTGTTGCACGAATTATCTGTCGACACGCAAATTCCGAAAATGGAAAATTCCCTCCCAACCCTTCCCCATCCCTCTAGAGAACCCTCAGCCAACTGAAAACTTAAAAAACAAAGCGATAGCTCGAGTTGTTTGTTGTCCTAACAACAACTTACTGACTTTGACTAAACAAAAAAGGCAGCAAAGGGTAAAGCAAGCAAACGAGGTAGTCGCCGGTGTGATACCCTGTAGATGGTAGAGACACTTGCTGTAAATTGTCTAAATTTATTATTATCTTTGGAAATATTAGGCTGAAATCTTTGGGGTATGTATTTTTATATAAGTTTTGACTGCTTTAAATGATTTGAATAAAAAAATTGAGTTTTTAAAATGCAAATATATTTGGCGATTTTTACAAGGGGGTAGCATGGAAATAAGTTGAAAAAATTAAAATATTTTAAGCTCTCCAAATTTTAACAGCAGCTCAAAATATAGAAAAAACTGTGTTATATATAATATGCCTAACTAAAATCGATTGAAATTTGAGCAAGTTTTGAGAAGTTAAAGTTCAGAAATAATCCAGTGGGAAACTGCCTCACCCTACTCACTGTAAATTATTTCTCTACCAACTCTGCCTGTAAGAGACTTAAATATACCCTACAAAACCCATTCCCAGTTGAAGCAGGGTATAAACAATGGAAAAAAGCGCAAAGGACATAGAGATCGAAGCCAAGATGCAGTTGAGGCTGGAAGGGAGCGAGAGAGAGAGCGAGAGAGGGGAATAAGCAATCAAAATAGTGTATGCATAGCTGAAAATGTTGCATTTAGTTAACCCAGTTGCGTGCATGCCACATTTGTTGCATGCAACATGAAGAAAAGTATGCAAAATTATGCGGCAGACAAAGAAACGAGCAGCAGCATGCGGCAGCTGCCACTGCAAGCGTTCTGCTTATCAGTAAAGCGAATTGGGAATGGGAATGGGAATGAGAATGGAAATGCTAATGGGAAAAGCAGGGAGAAGAGGGAGAGAGAGAGTGGGAGTGAGAGAGTGGGAGTGGGAGTGAGAGGAGTTGCAGCCAATTTGGCATATTGCGGTGGTTTGGCTTGCTCGTATAATGTCCATAATTTGCTAAATGCACAGCAAGAGCAGACAGACAGAGGAGGCAAACTGTAGAGACAGGCAGACAGACAGCAGAGACAGGGCAGACAGAAATAGAGAGACAGACAGACAAAGCAGACAGAGCAGACAAGCAGTGCAGAGCAAACCAAGCGAGCTATCAGCTCAATTATGCGCTGCAGATGCATTCCCAGTCTCTGCTTGAATTTGCATACCCCTTAGCCATAAGTGGGCGACATGGGGTCTGCTGTGCTTATGCAAATGCAGCAGGCTAGTACATATGTCTAGCTGAGATAAGCTGCAAACTAAGTTACTCAGGATAGTAAACAAAGCAAGCGCTTTAAGCTGTTACATTATTAAGACACACACTGCAGGGTATCTACTGTTCTACCCCTTCCTCCACACTGCTGCCTAATGGCACATAAATTTTGTTCCTCAACTTTTATTGAATTAGTTGGACGAGGAAGAGGGGAGGGAAATCTTTCGTTTTAATTGGCAGCCAGGCGAGCAATCAGAAATATCAGAAAGTATCTTTAAGATAACAGTGACCCAGACACCGCAGCCTCGACCTCGACACACAGTCCCAACCCCAACCCCAGCCCCTTCTCCTGCCAGCAACAACAAAAGAAAACTCGAAATTCAATTGGCCAACGGGCGCACAAGGCACAAGGCAAAAGGCAAATCAGATAAACCAGGGCACAATTGCGTTCCGCCTCGGACAGCCAGAGGGACAGTGGGACAGAGGCACAGTGGGACGAAGGGACAGTGGCACAACTGGTTAGCGGCACAACAAACCAGCACACACACACACACTCGCACACACACACTCGCTGCCTGAGCACACGCCTTGTAATGAGCTTGTGATTGTATCTGCAAGATACATTTGTGCTCTGCCCACACACACACACACACACACACACACACACCCATCCAGGCACGCATAAACATTTATTTTCTGTTGTGTCCAGATTTATGCTCAAGCTGCCTGTGCCCCCCTGCGGTTGTGCCTCCTCTTTCCCTTCTCCTCTTTCCCTTCTTCTTTTTGTTATTTTTGTTGTTGTCAAGCGCAGTTACTAATTAAATGTCCGCCCTGTGTATTGGGAAAAGTTGTCGAAAAAAAAGAGCAAGAAGAAAAAAGGGATTGCTCGACTAGCAGATACGCTGTAGAGGTGCTGTAGAGGTGTAGAGTAACGCCTGAAATTCCTTAAAAATCGTTATTACTATCGTATGAGCTGAAAGTTAAGCTGAGGCTACTTAAGATACTTTTTCAATTGGAAATTCAAGCAAAAAGACGACTTTTAGATAGTTATATCTAGACTATACGTTGATCAATTCAATAGCTAAATTTTCCCATTTATTTTTACTTATTTCTTGCACAGCTCTAACGATAGTTTGCAATTTTTTAGCTTTATTTTCTTTGTCTGAGCCACACTCTGTTTTCTACGCAATTTCAAACCAAAATATGCGATAGTCAGGCCGTTAGTTGAGCTTAAGTCTCTTTTAGCCACTCTTCCTTTAATATACTTCACTTTTATACGATAATCAACAAAAAAATAAATATTTCTACTTGCAAAAATTAATATATAAAGCGATAGTCTTGCCGATAGTTGAGTTTACTCTGTAGATAATCATTATTTTAGTATATCTTTTCATTAAATGTACAATATTTATCATTGATTATTCTAGCTCAAACATTATACGATAGTAATACTGATAGTTTATCTGCTCTTTTATCTCTGTGTCTCAAGCAACATTTCCACAAGTTTTTTTTTTGCTTATTACAGGGTATAAAAACACAAAAATTTCAAGACACGAGAGACAACTGAATTAATTAGTCGAATGAGCGCAGCTTCATTAGCAGCTCGAGTTGTAGTTACAGTTGTAGTTCTTATAGCAGTTGTTATTGCTGTAAGTTGTGGCTGCTGGAACAAATACACTTAGCGAACTTTCCCAGTGACTTGTTGGACTTATCAGAGAAGTCAACACGCCATAGCTCTGGGGGATAAAGTGAAAGTTTTCCCCTACGGACACGTGCCTCGAGGGAAGTGTTTGTTGTATCTCTAGCTGTATCCGCTAGATATACCCCTATGTATCTGTAGCTCATGTATCTGCAGCATAAATAGATTCAATTAATTTCTAAGCCTTCGATGCGCTGCAGCAGGAGCTACCTGAGATCTGACCTTGTTGCGTTATTGATTCCTCGTCTCCTTTCGTTTTGGCCGCACTCTGCCATGTCGTGCTTCACCTACTCCCCCTCCTTCTCCCCTCCCACTTGCCATTTTAATTAAAAGTTTTCTCTTGTTTTTTCACATGAAATTTATGTTCTGTCTGAAACTAACCCCCTGGGGGAAAGTCGATGCTGAAAATTGTCTAAGGGCGTCGCATTCCTTTAGATCTCCTAACAGTAATTGTAACTGCAGAGGCGTACTTAACCTCAATTGAGGGGGAGCACTTTAAAGACAATTTCAGGCAAATCAAATTGCCATAAATCACAAATGAATGGAAATTACGATACACAAAGCACAATAAAAAGTTAGGAGCAACAAGTAAACAATCTTGAACTTTTTCACTTTTCGCTCGCTAAGTTTTCTCGTGTACTACAAAGGCAGCAAAAAAAAAGAAATAATATTAGAGGCCTCCCCGTACAGGGCAGTGTCGTTTTTGGCGAAAGGTCGCCCCAGAGACAGGGAGAGGGGGAGGGGGAGCAGCTCTCATTGAGAATTATGGAACGACAGCTGGCGAGCGGCTTTTGTTCAGCTATTGAGGCCATAACACTTCATTATGCAGAGGCAGGCAGGGAGGAGGGCAGAGCAAGGGGGGTGGGGGTAGGAAAAACATTTCCATATGAATTGAGCAACAATTGTCTAGGCAAAAGTCATAGCGGGCAAGGCGGGGGAGGGGAGGGTAAGCAGGCTTCAAATAGGAAAATCAAACTGGCTTGCTAGCTGACATAAGGGGGGAAGGGGAGAAAGAGGCGTCCGGCCACGCCTCAATAGCTAACTAAGTGTGGCCTGCCCCTACTCCTACTCCTCCCCTCTCTCTGCCCTCCCCCCCTCCTCTTCTACTTCCAGGGCAATTGTAAAAGCATTTTAAACAAAACTCAACGAAACGTGCGGAAAATCGTTGATGCTGGCGAAAATTGCGTGTGTTTTTCCCTCTTAGGTGTGTGTGTGTGGGGGGGGGGGGAGTGAGGAGTATTTATTTTTATTGTTATGAATTGACTGCGTTATTTAGACATAATTCGGAAGTGCAGACGCGTGAGCAGAGCAAAGTGTATTCACATTTTCACAAAAAAAACCAAATTAATTGCGCGAATTTTCTTTTAGTCCCCCTCGAAATCAAATGCGTATTGTTTTTCCTAGCAGCCTGTGAGTTAAGAGGGGCTTTGTGGTAATGTACTTGGGTTACACTTGTGTGTGCTCTCTGAGCTCTACCTCTAAGCCTTATCTAGGCCCCACAAGATAAACAAATTCCCGAGAGAGAGCAGAAAAGTTGTCGAAAATCAAAGCAGCTTGAGGCACAAATAAAGCTGCCCCAGCTAAGTTGTAACTTATTTGCCAAAGTAAGATTTAAGTGCCAGCTTACACACACACATATACGAGGGAAGAAAGAGAGGGAGAAGAAAGAGAGGGAGAGAGAGAGAGAGAGAGAGTGAGAGGCCTGGCTGCGTGTTTCCGCATCTTTAAGATCTTCCATGGCGACTTTACAACCGCAGAACAATTAAAAAGAACAAACAGAAAGTAAAACAAACAAGGCGAGAACATAAAACACACACACACACACACGCACAGACTGTCGCAGACATATGCAAATTACTGTGTGTGTGTGTGTGTGGCAATTGTTGCTCGGCCTGAGGTAGGCAAAAACCGTCGCATTTAACACGTGTGGCACGTATTTCATTTTGAAAGAAGGCAAAGGCAAGTAACACAGAGAGAAGTAGACAAAGAGAGAGAGAAAGAGAGAGAGAGGGGAAGAGAGAGAGAGAGGGAGCTGGTTAGTTAAACGAAAAGCAATGAACCTTGGGTCCTAGTCTGGGCCAGCATGGCGTATGCGTAACAATGCGAACCCTCGCTCTCGTTGACAGCGTAAAAAACGAGAGACAGAAAAAAAACACAACACGTAGCCATAGTCCCTCTCCCTGCCCCCTACCCTGCCCCTGCCCCTACTGGCAACGTGCAACAAAGTTAGAATGTGGCACAAAGCGCACAAACATTTACAGCATGTGCTTTGACTAGCCTCATCTTCTCCTCCTCTTCTCTCTCTCTCTCTCTTTCTTTCTTTAAAGCATGCTGCGGTCTATATAGTGCACATATATCTGTAGCATAGTATATATGCTATAATTCCTCGCTGCGCTTATGCTAAATAAATAAATTGCTTTCGCCTCGTAATCTGCCCCAACATTTTTATCAATATTTCATTGGCTTGGCCTCTCTTTCGCCCTCTCTCTCTCTCTCTCTCTCCTCGCTGACCCCATGTAATCCTCGAGCGCAATCCGGTACGTCGCTCTGGACAACATAAAGAGCATATGTAATGCCACATCATGCCATGCTTCCGCTTCCTGTTGCCTTGGCCAGAAAACAATTTCGAGCTGGAGTCGGAGTTGGAGTTGCTTGGGGTTTATTGTATGATATATTGGGCTGCGTTTCAGCCACTCAAAAGATATAGTATATGAGAGAGTGTATAAAGAAAGCAGCGACGCGTTTTTAAAGTGCTGCCACGCCCCCTCCCCCGGCATGCCCTGCCTTTTCCGGGGCAGCTGTCAGTTAACATTACAACGATTTGTTTTCACATTTAAAGAAGGTTTATCGCGCTACAAAAGCGTTGCCTGTGTGGGAGTGTGGCCTGTATATGTGTGTGTGTTCCCTGTGTGTGTGTGTGTGTGTGCTGGTGTGTGTGCCAGCTCTCTGCGTGCCTGAATTGATAGATATGCACGGCATTTGAAAGCGGCGATTCCTCACTTCAGATTTTTTCTTTTTTCTTTTTTTTTGTCGTGCAACCGGGCGTATACATTATATTTCTTTTTGTATATTTGTTCGCTCTCCCCACCGCCACCCTCGCTTATGAATTATGATTTATACGTGCTGGCGATGCGATCTGCATATATTGCGAATATTTATGAATTTCGTTAAATTCAATTTAAACGCAGAAAACAAAACAAGATGAAACAGGAAAAAGGGAGAAAGAGAGGGAGAACGAGCTCAGTTCGCTTTGGCAGTTTGCTTTAAGCTGCTCATAAACTGCAAGCGAGATATATATATCCCAACAGTTGTTCGATTCCAGTTCCCAATCCCTTTGAGCAGCAACAACAACAACAACAACAACATCCCGAATCGATTGCAATATTTTTCGCTTGTGGCAAATCCAGCAAAAGTTGACAAAGCTTTAAAAATGATGCCATAAAATGGAATGTATAGCCAGAGATTGTATGGGGATTGGCAGTTCACTATATATGTATGCAGTATATTTTTGCTACAAATGTTGGTATATTTTATGGTTATATTTTAAATACTGCAAAGTATTTTTCACTCATCTTTCGCATTTAATTGCACTTAATGTGCGCGTTAATTGAACTTTGTTTTCGAGCTTTTCTGTTTTCGTTTCAGCATAAATCTCTGAAGATATAGTGGGGGTACGGGCTGGGGCTAATAGCGCGTACTTTATATGATTTATGCGCCCAATAAATTTGAAATAAATTTGTGATTTATTTCACAGCAGAGAAGAGAAGTAGAAAAATAGTTGCTGCTGCAGCACTTGAAAGATTTTTCACATAAACTATGGAAATATGTTGAAAGTTTTGACAGCCAGCGAATTGGAAATAATTTTCACACACTCTCTCTCTCTCTCTTCCTCTCTCTGAGGCACATATGCTCTTGAGCTGTTTGTGATTTCGCGGCATTTTCATTTCACATACGTCATGCGAGAGCTGTCATAAAAGTCGCGTGTGGAAATCGAAGTTGCATGGCATAATGGGGGCAGAGCAGGGGGCAGGGCAGGTCAGGGTGTATGCCAGTTCAGGCGGGGACAGGTCAGGGTGTAGCGGATCAGGTGCAGGCAATGCTTGGCTGAGTTTTTTAATATGTGCCGCAGATTTCCATAAAAATAAAAAAAGAAAAAGAAAAAGAGACTTTTAACAATGTGTTTTTTCGCTATGCTACGTGAGGCAGGCTGTAGATATAGGGGAGGGGGAGGAACGACACTCTATGCAGCCACAACATGTAACACACACACACGCAGCAGTCTCGCCAAACACACTCACACATTTGCAGTTTTATGTGCGACTTTCTTCTTTGGATTTTATTGAAGTTGCAACAACAAACGCAATTTGTGCCCCTCCCCCTCCCCCTGCTAGGCACTTTTTATGGCTAATTTCTGTTATTGCGTGCGGCCTGCACAGACTCGTAAAAATATTTTTATTAGCACATGGGAGGAGCGTATGCTCCCCTATACTAAGTGCGCTGCTAAGTATGCTATACTATTTGCAACACTCACTTAACGTGGCGTCTACATCGCGTATACGCAACGTACGCTCATCGATAACTTGGCCCAAAGTAACCCTAAGTATGCGTGTCGCACGTGTCTTAACATGTCGCAACACCTTCCATTTTGTTATTTTTGTTTTTTGGAGGTAACTTTGTCATCGGCTGTCGTTAAATTTAAGTGTTCCCCTGCCCGAAATTAAACCGACACGCCTCTGTACTGAAATTGTCTTTATAAACGTATGTATAGCCAGTTAATAACCAAATTTGTCTGCTCAGCTCGCTCGCTGCGTAATTGGAGCTCAGTTCCCGCTCCCCCCGCCTGTGCCATAAACATCTCGAACTTGTGTCGAGGCAGGACACATGGTTAGAGTTCGGATAAGCTTGGCAAGGCCGTAAAACGTTGATGGTTTTATGCGCTGCCTGGCAATTTGCCTAAGCGAGAGCGAGGGGGGAGGAGGGAGGGATTTACTCAACTGTCGCCTTGCAGCACGCATACTTGTTTGACTAACTGCAGGCAGCACTCTATCCCCCCCCCCCCCTTGCCTTACCACACTAAATGCTTTAACTTGCCAGTGTTGCCCCTTTTTGCGTTTTAGCCCATTTGCTGCGCTTTGTTTCGGACTGTTTCTTCTCTCTCTCTCTCTCTCTCGGCTGGCTGCCTTCCGGCTGACTGCACTCGGCATCCTTATCGACCACTTGAGAGGCAACTTGTGTGTTTGCCCAACACTAGCACAGTGCACACTCTCCTCTCTCTCCTCTTGTCCCCCATCTTGGGAGACTTTCTACAAAGTTATTTGCATGTTGGGCAAACCGATTGCAATTGCAATCGGACAATACGTAAGGAATTTCGCAATTTGTTAGTGAAATCTCAATTGACAATGTGCCCGAGGAATTTTCGTGCAGAGTAAAATGAAATTTGCACAAAATATTCGAATAATGCATAAACAAAATCAGACTCAATTAAACTGTAGAATGTGAAGGAAGCATATACAATATGAAATTCAAAATTAAATTTGATTTAAGAATTTAATTTTATTTCGATTTTATTTTATTTCGAATTTATTTTAATTTTAATTTATATTTTCATGCATTTTATTGACACTACTGTTATACGCACAACAGGCAACTGTATAACACTGGCGACGCGCACAAAAAAAACGTTGCCTACTTTCGAGCGCGAAATTTAATTCACTTCGCCTACACAATGCATAAATAAAAGCAAACTCAATTAAAGTGTAAAGTAAAAGAATGTAGCAGAAGAATGTATAAAATTAAATTTGTTTTACGAATTTAATTTTATTTTACTTTTAATTTCTATTTTTATACTTTTTATTAACTCTGCACGTACAGACTCACATACGCTTTAATGGCGACGCGCACTAAAATCGTTGCCTACTTTCGGGCGCCCACATTAAATTCACTTGGCCCGCGCGTCGCACGCGCGCAGGAAAACGCAATAAAAATAACAAAATGCATGAATTGAGCACATGTAGAGCACGCACACAGACACACTCACACACACTGGCACACATATAGAGACTCACATTGGCAACTGGCCACAAAACCAATTAAATTGCGGCTCAAACGAACTGTAAAACACAAAAATATGCACGCAATGCAATGAAGCGTGTATGAGCTACACACACACACACACACACTCAGACGATTGCATGCAGTCTTTAGTCTTGATTTAAGCCCGAAACTAAAAGCTATTTCGCTGGCAAACAAATTAAAAGCCAACTGCAAGCTCAGCCCCCCAAAAAAACTAATTGCAATATTTCTGCCTCGTTTTGCAGATGGGCGAGCAGAGCAGCAACGACAGCAGCAGCGCGGGAAGCGGCGCTGCCCAGACTGGACCCGACTTTGAAGCGCTGCGCAGGGCCTGCCATGAGCGACTCAGCAGCAACAGCAGCCATCCGCCAGGTGAGGCAGTGCAGCAACAAACAAAGCGAACCGTTTAACGCGCGTAATTCAATTATTAATCGTAATCTTCTCTTGTTTTCAATCCCCCCTCCCTTCCTCCGTTGCAGGTGCCTACTGCGCGGGCACCTTTGATGGCTGGCTTTGTTGGCCCGACACCGCTGCGGGCACATCCGCCTACGAGCTGTGCCCGGACTTCATCACGGGCTTTGAACCGACAAGTAAGTTTTGGTCGCCAATTTTCGCTTCTTTATTGAATTCCAGCAGGGTCAGTTTGCTGCAGTTGACAGGGCTGTGGGAACTGGGCACACATACCGTATACCATATACCATATCATACACACATGCATAAATAAGCCATTACACCGGAAACGGAAATGCTGTGCGAGCTGCTGCGGGAGACAGAGAAACAGGCAGACCTAATGAAGGCTCATGCTGGGGCTGGGGCTGGGCAGGATCCCTAACGCCGCAGGGGCATACGCACAGCCACACGTGCACACACACGCACACTCCTTCACACACACACACACACACACACACAGCTCCCTTGTATGCATAAACAAACCGCAAACCAGGTGGGTTACCTAATTGGCTGCAGAGCAGCCCCCTGTGCCGCTGCTGCTGCTGCTGTTGGGTTTATGTTTGCCCCCCAGCTCTCTCCCTCTCTCATCCCCTGCCTCCCTCCCTCTCTGCCTGCTTGTTATGAGTATTTAAGCTTGTCCTGCTTTTTTTTCTCATCTTTCTTTCTTTTTTGTGAGTTTTATTAAAAAAAAACGCTGGCAGCCAGCGCACAGATCAATTGGAAGCATGTTTTACTCAACTTTGATTTAGGCACACACACACAGACAGGCACACACACTCACAGAGAGGTAGAACACACGCATACAGATACACACACACACACACAGCACACACACAGACTGTCGACAAGCCCAGCTACTTTTGCGCTCATTTGCTTATTGGCCGCAGTTCAGCTCCTCCTCCTTCTCTCCCCCTCTGTGTCTCGTTATTTCTGCTGTTTTTTCTAGAAAATTTATGCACATAATTTCGCTTGCTTGAGAACCTCAAAATCTGTTGCGAATCCCGCTTCCCAACCCCTGCCCCAGCTGGCCAATCAATGATAAAGAAAAACACGCATAACGCGAGCGAGCAGCATGTTGAGGGAAAGATGTCAACAAGTACAGGCAGAACAGACAGCAGAAAGCCAAGGAAATTGAAAAACCTGCAGCAAAAAAAAAAGAAAGAAAGAAAGAAAAAATCATTTATCAAGGCGTAAGAAATGTGAAATTAATTCCAGCTTAAAGCACGTTCCTCCTTCAACTTGAATTGAATTGAATCAGCTCAGTCTGAGCTTGGGTTTAGCTGGAGCTGCTGAGCTGCTGCTGCCAAAACAAACTTTACTTCAATTTGTAAACCAAATTAACAGTTCGTTTAGGTTAGCTGCCACACACACACAGACACACACCCTATGAGAAGTACCCCCCTAGAGTCTGTAATATCATTTATTTATTTATCAACAGCAGATTCGCTTTTGGCTTTGGCTTTTGCCTGTGACGCTTAATTACGCATTCAGAAAGTTGCTATAAACAAACCGCCAATTTTCATCAGCACACATAGTTCTGCCCCTCTCCCTCGCTCTCTCTCTTCCTGCGTAATTAGATAGCTATTCTGGCAATGGGATATGATATCCATTTACTTTGCTTGCCTGGCCGCATGAATTAACCAAATGTGTTTTTCGTTGTTCGCTCGCGGCGAGTGCAAACAACAACAACGACAACGACAACAACAACAAGGAGCAACCGCAACAATGCTCATCCATCAGTGAAATTTGTGGGTGAAAGAACCAAGCACACACACACACACACACCCCCACGCACACAGGGAGAAATAATTATGAATTATGCAAACTGCAACGTGGGGAAAAACAAAAGCAAAACAAGATTTTAAAAATAAACAAATAGAGAGACAAATAGTTGGGCTACTTGCACTATACATATACCCTATAAAGAGCTGCCAGCGTGTAAATAAATTATTGGCATCATGCTACCCCTCATACATGACAATATACAGGGTATGCGGGGAAGTAGAAGCATATTTCCCGCCTTAAATGGACGCAAAAAAGATTTTAAAATAAAAATAAATAAAAAGACGAATAGTTGGCTGACACAATTACATACATACCCTATAAAATTTTGGCGGGTTGTTAATAAATTGCTCGCTTCAAGCTACCCCTTACACTTCTCCGCTCTATAGGGTATACGGGGAAGCAGTTGCATTTTTTTCGCTTTAAAATGGGAAAAGACGCCAAAAAGTTTTAAAAATAAAGAAATAGAAAGACGAATAGTTGGCTGACACTACTACACACATACCCTATAAAGTATTAGCGGATTGTAAATAAATTGCTCGCTTCAAGCTACCCCTTACACTCCCCTCTTTATAGGGTATGCAGACAAGCAGTTGCATTTTTCTCGCTTTGAAAAGGGTAGAAACGCCAAAAAGATTTAAAAATAAACAAATAGAAAA
This sequence comes from Zaprionus tsacasi, assembly GCA_018904105.1. NCBI lineage: Eukaryota > Metazoa > Arthropoda > Insecta > Diptera > Drosophilidae > Zaprionus > Zaprionus tsacasi. The sequence goes on along the minus strand of JAEIFR010000173.1, from coordinate 7,944,815 downwards.
TCAAATAGTTGGCTGACACAACTGCACATATACCCTGTAAAGTGTTGGCAGATTGTAAATAAATTGTTCGCTTCATGCTTACCTTACACTCCTCTCTCTATAGGGTATGCAGACCAGCAGTTGCATTTTTCTCGCCTTGAAAAGGGAATAAGACTAATTAAGTGCTGAAAGCTCCCTGTCAGCTTGACGGCATAAATCATGTGCCACATCAATTTGCATTAATCGCACTGGCCACGCCTTTACGCCCATTGACAGCGGTTACAAGCAGCTGCTCTTCCCCATTCCCCTCTGCACCACCCCCTTCGGCCAGGCATGTGGCGACGTCACGTGAATAGCAAAAGTTGAATGACTTTTTTGTGTGTTGTTTAACAGGGCGGGCAGCTACTAGTGGGCGTGGCCAGCGGGGAAGTGGATGAGGGGAGGGGGCAGGCAAATGCTGGTTTCTACTACATTTGGCTTATGACTGCTATGGCTCTCAGTGTCGTCTAGCTGGAGGCCGAGGCAAGCAAAGCGAGCGAAGCAAGCAGCGCCTCGGGGTCGCCAGCTTGTACAAGATTATGTGCTTTGCACTGTGCGCCGCCATTAACTTTTATGGCACTTCCGTTTGGCGGATGTGGTTGCTTTGGCTGCCTTTTTTTTCGCCCACTCTGCCGGTGCCACATGCTGCTGCTGCTATCTGCCACACAGCGCGTATACGTGATTTTTTGACTCTGCGTGCCAAATGGCGATAAAAGCAGCACAGGAATCAAGTTATTTACCTGGAAAATTGCGAACAAAACTCGCTGCGCCCAGCAAACAATGCAGGTAACTTCGCTACACTTCCCTCCCTGCCCCCTACATTCCCCTACCTGCCCCCTCGCCCCTTCCCACTTGAAGTATTCTTTCAACAAGTTCGAACGCGTTGCTGAAGTGCGAAGTTCCATGTGTGTTTTAACTTCCATTTTGAAAACTCTTACTCGATTCGTATTTACAGCTGCCGCAGTCAAATCAATTAATTTGCGGTCGTACGGGGCGTATGCGCAATCGCAATCAGCCGCTAATGCGATTTTCAGCGCGGGCGTGACCTTTCAACAAGTTGTTGGCGGTTGGCTAATGGAAAATGCAAATATGAAATTATCTAAAAATTAATTACTGCAGCAGCAGCAGTAAATACCCTGCATACTTCGATCTGTAGGGTATGCCAGGCTAGCACTCTCAAAAAAACATAGATCAATATGAAAACGGGAATAAAACGGATATATAAGTGAAAAAGACAGAAAACAGGACAATAGACTTTTTATTGAAAAAAGACTTTCTTTTATATGAATTTAAAGGACTCTATAAAGCACTTTCAGCACCTGATCTAGGCCCTATCTACATCTTTGGGAACTCAATTTTAATTAATTTAAAAAATCATACAATTTCAGTTACAATTTCCGAGATACAATTAATTAAAATGCGATAGGCAGCGTAATATGGTAATGTGATAATATTTCGGTCATTAAAAAGATGAGTTGCAAATTAAAAAAAAAAAAAGAAAAAATATTTATAAATAAATAAAAAAATATATATAAATAAAAAAATACATTACAAAAAAATAAAAATGTACGGCATGCACGTCTATTTAGCGTATAGTTACAGGATATATGCCAGTTGCTTGAATAAATTTTAATTACATTTTAATGAGTTTATAAATAGTTTATGCAATTTTAATTAACTGTATATATTTGCTGTCTCCCCCCCCCTGTCTCTTCCCCTCTCCCGCCCGCAGGATATGCACACAAGGAGTGCAGCGCAGATGGCGAATGGTTTCGTCATCCGGAGAACAATCGAACCTGGTCGAATTACACCACCTGCGTGAACATGGATGATTTTGCAGTGAGTACGCTTAGTTCACAATGAACTAATAATAATTACTAACTATATGCCTCCTTCTCCCTCTCTCTCTCTCTCCCTCTCCCCCCGCAGTGGAACCACAATGTGACGCTGATCTATGAGGTTGGCTATGGCATCTCGCTGCTGGCCATTCTACTCTCGCTGGCCATCTTGGGCTACTTCAAGTAAGTTAACCAGCTGCAACTCTAATAGATCATCCATCTTGCCTCAATTTGTCGCCGTCGTCGTCGTCGTCGTTCGTCGTTGTGGCTTGAGCCGCACATGGAAAACCACTCAGGGCTAATGAGGCTGCGTTATGAGCCGACGCTGGCGCCCAATTTTATTGTTAAACAAAGCTGCCAATGGCCACACACACAATCAACAAGCTGCAAGTGTGTGTGTGAGTGTGTGTGCTCTCACTCATTGCACACTTCGGGCTCAGTTGCGCCCATTTAAGCCGCCACACTTGACAACGGAAATGAGAAAATATTTGCTTTCTTAGCTTACACCCCCTGCTCCTCCCCCCCCCTCTACACTGTCACACGTCAGTGTGGCATTAGATTGCCTCTGTATGTGTGTGTGTGTGTGTGCTACTTCGAGCAGGATATCGATTAATTTCCACTTGTCTGCAGCACAATTAGTGCTCTTGGCTTATTTATTATCAGCTCAGACAGCGCTATAAGGGCACAGAGCACAGACAGACAGATATAAAGGCAGACAGACAGACAGACAGACAGACAGACAGACAGACAGACAGACAGACAGACAGACAGACAGATTGAAGGATGGCGAAGTCGTCTAAAGCGTTTTAAATTGCCTGGCAAAAGGGCAAATAGAACGTGCTCAGGAATTTTCAATTACACTTACCACCCCCCCCCTGCCACACGCTAATTAAACAAATTAATTGACAAGCAAAATAACTGTAAAACTCTACTTGAAACTTTCCAACAATAACAGCACAAACTAAGTGAATAAAATAACAAATAAAATTAAGTAAAAATACGATAGAATTCTGAAAAAAAATTGAGTATAAATAAGTTTTGCAGTGCAGATTGCAATTGTTTTGCGCAGCCCAAGGCAAAGCTGTAAAAACAGAGAGTGGCAGAAAAAGAGAGAGAGAGAGAAATAGGTAGAGAGAGAGAGAGAGAGAGAGTGGGGAAGCAACTGTCACTCGATTTGCATGACATGCATTAATTTGCCAGCGGGTCAAACTCGATTTCATTAATATGCAGCTCACTGAACCCTTTGGCAGGCAGCCAAAACTCGATTGAGAATGAAAGAGCAACTACTAGAGCGAGAGGGAGAGAGAGTGTGGGGGAGAGAGAGAGAGGGAGAGAGTGGGCGAGCGTGTGGGCAGTAACACGTGCGCACAATGTTGATATTGTGCCTGCAGTGCAGCAACTTGCACAGCTCGTCGTGTACCCATTGTGATTCCTGGCTGTGAATTGAAAAACGTGTCAAATATCAGAGATTTCTATTCCTCAACTTAAACTAAATTTAGACCATATATCTTTAATGTTCTTTGCATTTGCAGATCGCTTAAGTGCGCCCGCATCACGCTGCACATGCATCTCTTCAGCTCGTTTGCGGCCAACAATTCGCTGTGGCTCATTTGGTACCTTGTGGTTATTGCCAACGCGGAGATGGTCCAGAGCAGTCCGGTAAGCAAAGACAGAGAGGGGGAGAGAGGGGAGAGCGAGAGAGAGAGCAGGCAATTCATGCACGGCGCGAAAAAGAGTTAAAAACTTTGCAAACTTTTCTATTGCAGCTGTTTACAGGGTGTTCTGTGGGGTAGATTAAAGTTGGTTTTTAGTTTCCCCCACACATTATAATAAATGCTGCAGCTTAAGCTTTAAATTACAACTAGCTCAGAGGGAATTTAGAGATATTTTGGGTATTTTTAGAGAAACTAATTAAAGTGAGCTCTTAAAGTGATTTTCTTCTTTCTCTGTCTCATTTTTCTTTAGCCTTAAGTTTCTTTATGCTTAAAAATGTTAAGGGAATTCTTATTAGTTCCTATGTACATAAAAGTTAAGAGTACTTATATTACAGCTCTTAAAATTAAAGTTTACTTGCATTATAGCTATAAAATTAAAGGATACTTAAAGCAGTTTTAGAAGATATTTAGCTTGGATTTAATAGTTAGAATAAAATTAAAATTAAATTAATTATAATAGCTATAAATTTAATTTAAGAGTATTTCTACTTTAGCTATTAAATTTAAGCCTTATATCACTTGAAACGCTTTGGATCTATAAATAATAACTTTGCCTTCCTCTATATATAATTTCAACTTGTAAATTCTGTTTAAATTCCACAGTAAATTTAATATAAGCTTCAAGCTGTCTCTGCTTATTAAGAAATACTCAGTAACTACAGAACTGTAACTAAATTCAATATATAATATAAAACACCAAGTCTACTCTATATCTCTGCACTCTATCTCTCTTACTATACCATTTCTATAAGCAAAACTCTCTCTAAACTCTAGATTTTAGCTACTGACCCCATAAAACTCAACATACTCAACACTTTGTCTATATATCGATTGCTTAACTCATCTCTCTCTCTCTTCTCTTTTTTTTTGGATTCCTTCTCCCCCCCTGTAGGGCTACTGCGTGGCACTGCACATCATCCTACACTATTTCCTGCTGACCAACTACTCGTGGATGCTGTGCGAGGGTTTCTACCTGCACACGGTGCTGGTGGCAGCATTCATATCGGAGAAGAAGCTGGTCAAATGGCTGATTGCCTTCGGCTGGGGCTCGCCGGCCATTGTCATCTTTATCTATGGCATGGCGCGTGGTTTCAGTGGCAGCAGCGAGGAGACAAAGCAGTAAGTGGGAGTGGGAGCGAGTGGGTCACTCGTTTGCAATTCATTAGATGACATTTAGCTAGCTCTCTCTTTCTCTCTCTTCCTCTCCAGCTGCTGGATGATTGACAACAACTTCAACTACATACTGATGGTGCCCGTTTGCATATCCATATTCCTCAATCTGCTGTTCCTGTGCAACATTGTGCGCGTGGTGCTGCTCAAGCTTAACGCTCCGGCGAGCATCCAAGGCAGCTGTGGTCCCTCGCGCACAGTGCTGCAGGCCTTTCGGTAAGTTCCCACTCTCTCCCTCTCTCTTTCTCTCCCATCAAAGCAACTTCAACTTCAATTCAATAAGAATAATTTGGGTCGACGCGCAGCAGCCTTAAGTGCTGAGGCCCGCGAGGCGTATGCGTAATAAAGTTGTTTGTTTGCCTGCGCCTTTTCCGAGTTTCTCCCTTTCCCGCTCATTCGTTTTACGCCCTTTTTTTCTTTTTTTTCTTCTTCTTTTACTCTGCCGCTTTTGTTTTATGCGCTCATCGCTTTGCTTCGCTTCGTTTTCGCTTCGTTTTCAAACTTTTAGTTGGTTTTACATTTTAAATTACGCATACGCCGCGTTGACTTGCATTTTAATACGCGCCTCGACATACGAATTATACATAAGTATAAGTATTATTACAACACTCGCCTCGGGCACTTTTCACTCACTCACTTGCTGTCCCGCTCTCACTATATCTCTCTCTCTCTCTCTCTCTCTCTCTTACAGCGCCACGCTGCTGCTGGTGCCGCTGTTGGGTTTGCAGTACATGTTGACGCCATTCCGCCCGGACGCAGGCCATCCCTGGGAGACAACGTACCAAGTCATCTCCGCATTTACGGCCTCGTTTCAAGTAAGTAATTCTTTTCCCCTTCCCCCCTCTCCACCTCCCCTCTCTCGCTGCGCACTGAGCCGAATCGACTTAAGTTTTGCCTGCTTCAATATTGTTTTACGACTTGAGGCAACTTTATGCCGTTAGTTATGCAGATTTGCGTTGCCTTAAATCCTGCAGAGATTCCTGGCTTACCTTCGCTCTCCCCCACCTGCCTGCCTGCTCTGCCCACTTAATTGGCCACATGCTCGCAAATAAGCCAAAAGCGACGTCAATGAGCTAAATTATTAAAATGCCAGACACAAGCTGGGCAGGATCAGGGGGAGTCTGAGGGCAATTCAAATCAATATGTGCCAGTAGGTTATGCAAAAATCTACTTGGGATCGGGCAGATATATACATCAGCCTGCATATTAAATGGGCTAAGCCAAGCGACAAGAGAAAGAGATGAAAACAAAAGCCGCAAAACTCTCAAGTGCAGCGGAGTATAAAGTGAGCGAGTGCGACAAAGCCGTAAAAGCAAATCGAGAAAAGGCTCTCTCCCTTTCTCTCTCTCTCTCTCTCTCTCTCTCTCTTTCGCTCTCTCTTTTATCTTTAGTGCGAATAACTGTAACTATCACTATAAAAAGCTAAGGGGAACAAATCTTGCTGGGTCGCCACAGAAAGAGAAGAAATTCATGCCATGTCTGCGGTCTGGCAACGTCTTCCCCAACTTCCTCTCCTCCTCGCCTGCTCCTCCTCCTCCTGCTGTCCTTGCATCTGCATCTCTGCAAAGCCAAATTGTCATGTCTTGTGGGGCATGTCTGGGCGGGTGGGCGTGTCTATTAGTTTGCTGCAGTTGAATTACAGTTACAACAGTCTGACAACCCTAGAAGAAAGTCAGACTGGAAGTTACTACGTTATATAATCACTATTTACATATGTAGGCATGTGCATACCCCACAGCTTATGCTCTGCAGGGTATTCTGCTATAAAATCCGCTGTTTGTCTGTGACTTTTGCACAAGTGGGAGGGAGAGAGAGGGGAGAGCGAGAGGGAAACAAGTGAGCAACCGAGGACAAATGCAAAAAATACTTTGCCGAATCTTTTTAAAGCCAAAGTCGCAACTTTTTATGCTTTATTTTCGTCATTTCGTTTGTCTTTCTTCTGTTTTTTTTGGGGTTCTGTTGTTACTGTTTTTCTGTTGCTGTTTTTCTTGTTCAGTTCTGTTTTTATTTATCCTTTTGTTTTTGTTTTTTTGGGGTTTTTCGTTGCTGTTTCGCAAATTGCAAAGTTTTTTATAAGAGGCAACGGCACTTTCGCCCGTGCGGAGATAATTTGGATTTATTGTGGCAGCTGCAGCAGCTCTGGCTGTGGCTCAAGGGAAAACCATAAACAGAGTGCGAGTATTATATATGGAATGATTACCGTTAGCAAGTGCAGTGGGACAAACCTATCACCTGTCCCTGAGCAGACTCCTCTCCTTTTCAATGGTTTCTTCTATTGCGGGACAATATTTTGAGTAAATGCAAAGTGTTTTTATGATTATCTCGATAGATAGTACATGGAATAGTCTCTATAGAACCTTTCAAAACTCCTAAATTCTTTAAAACTCATTCGATTTTCATGGAAGATGACTTTTTGTGTATGCTTTGGCCTCTTAATCGATTGTGCATCAAAATATTATCAATCTAAAATATTCCAAAATTTTGACCATTCATGCTTTTTGTTTTTAGACTTTGGGAACCCCAAAGCAGTCTATAGAACCTTCTTAAGCTCACAACTTCTCGAAAAATCATCAGATTTTCATAGGAAATTTTTTGTTTTTCGTATTTTGGCCTTCCGATTGCTTCTGCATCATAATATTATCAATCTTAAATATTTAAAAATGTGGCCTTTCCATGCTTCCTCTTTTTTGACTTGGAGATCCCTAAAAATACCTATAGGACCTTCCAAAACTTATTACTTCGTTAAAAAATCAATATAATGCCTTTTTCTTTAAATTTTGGATTGATTCTTCTTCAAATCCATCATGACTTCTAACCTTCTGGACTCTACTTATTCATTGAAAACGAAGCTCTACCCTGCTTGGCATGTTGTTGCAATGTCGTGGAAAAATATGAAATATTTTCCAGCTTTTCTTGCGGTTCATTATGAGGGCAATGTGTGCAGTCAATATCGCTGGTCAGACGAGCAATTATAAATATTAAGAAAAAAAGCTGCTTTTCAGAGAATTTCAATTTAGTTTTAGCTGCAGCTGGAATTCTAATAAAGCGGGCAACATACGAGCGGGAGAGGGGGGAGAAGAGGGAGCGGGAGCAGGAGCAGGAGCAGCTGCTCGCTTGGTTTGTTTATATAAAATTTTCTAAATTCAATTGGAAACTTGTAGGAAGTTGGCTGTCAGCATGCGTTGAACTAACTCGACGATGGGTTCCTGAGTTCGTTAGGGTTCGGTTTGTGGGAGGGGAGGGGGAGGGGTAGGTGGCCCAACGCGAGACACATTTGCTGCCACTTTGCCTGTCTACTTCTCTAATTAGTTTAGCAAACTGTTCTCCCATTTCTGTTCTCCCCCTCTTTGCCATTGAAATAATTAGCAAGTCATCTCGACTCGAATCAAAATCCAGGGTATTAAAGCGCCAAGTATGCCGAGTGTGTCGAGCTGACAGCGCTGAGTTATGGCCAACATCATGTTGAATAATAACTGGCTAAATGCGGTGCAGAATTATTTGAATTAAAGTGGAGAATAGAAAGCAGACCCCAGAGCAGGGAAAGGCGGAAAAGCTTTAGAAATGTGCGCAGTCACCACAAAAAAAAAAAACAAAACATAGAAAAAAAGGACAACAAACTGAATATAAATGGGAAAGAGAAAATGGGAAACGAAGCATGCAAAGCAAGTCAAGGGTCGAGGGTGAAACACCCTGCCAGCTTAGGCGCAGAAAGGGGACGAATAGCAAAAGAAATGTAGAGAAAGTAAAGCATATTAAAGAGGAAAATTAATAGAAAAGTATTAAGCTAAGCTTATAGACTCGCATATACCCTGCCATATCTACTTGTTGTGAATTTTTCAACATTTTGGCAATTATGTGTGTGCGCAGAGAAACTTTTGTCATATTTATCTAAGGCAGCACAAAAGTTGAGCAAGTGTTGCTATGTGGCTGACTAGGAGTGTACCGGGTGTGTGTGTGTGTGTGTGCCTGATTGAGTTAAGGAACAGGATGGACGTGTGCAGTCGGCAATCAAATGAAGCCTTTGCCAATTTCATTTATATGCAGGCAATGTGTGAATAAGAAATCCAGGCAGGCTGCCTACCTCGCTCAGCTCGGCATTAAATACGCATACATATGCCGCACACACACACCAATACACACCAATACACACACCCATACACAATGATAAACAACAAAAGCTTCCAGCGACAGCTGACGAAACAGAAGAGGGAAAAACACAGGCAGGCAGGCAGGAGGGCAGGCAGGGGGGCAAGCTCGGAGTAACTGAGCTCGGCAAATACAGTCACAACTGGAACTACAGTTACAGTAACAGTTACTGGGGAACATTTACAGTTACACGCGTAGGACATGTTGTTGTTTGCGTCTTGGCAAAATGAATTGGAAATTGTCGAGCCTGCCGAAATGGCAAATAAACAAAATTGCATTAGCCAGAGGCAGCAGGAGGAGGGGGAGGAGCAGGCAAGAAATCCAATAAGCGCGCCACTTGCTAGTATAATAATTTCCCCCCTTACTTATCACACTCTCAACTTCCTCTTCCTCATTTGCAGGGTCTGTGCGTGGCCACGCTCTTCTGCTTCTTCAACGGCGAAGTGATTGCCCAAGTGAAGCGCAAATGGCGGACTCTGTGCTTCAGCAATCGCCCCAGGACCAATTCCTATACAGCGACTCAGGTCTCGGTAAGATTTTGTTAAGAGCTTGCTTCTCTTTCTCTCTTCCTTTTCTTCCCTCTCTCCCTGTCTCCCTCTGACTGTCCGCTCGGGTTACGGCGCGTATGAGCAATGCAAGCTAATGAATGCAATAAAAACGCACTCACACTAGCATATCAATTGGCACCAGACACGCAAACACACACACAGATACTCACACACACACACACACTCACACACACACACACACACACACAGTCAGTCGAAATTGCAGCCCTGCACCGTCTCCAACCTGCCAACCACCATGATAGCAAATTGTTAGTTCTTCTGATTGTAGTTCGTCCGTTGCGGTCCGCCCCTGCCCGGCGAGGAGAAGGTATGACTAAAGGATCTGTCCGCCTCCGGCAAACGACGCGCCTCCTCGGCACCGCATCACCAGCATCATCATCAGCAGCAACAGCAGCAGCAACACCAACAGCGGCAGCAGGAAACGCGTGCACGCAGCCAGAGCATGGCAGCCGGCGGAGGAGGAGGAGCAGGAGGAGCAGGAACTGGAAGAGGCCTCATCGAAGGTTGGCGTAATAAAATGCATTTCCTGCGCCGCCCGAGCAACGACAACGCACACCATCATCAACGACAGCCGCTGATGGAGGAAACAGCTGCTGGACACGCACAGCAGCAGCAGCAGCAGCAGCAGCAGCTGCAGCTGGCAGCCGAAGCAACACTGCAGGCGGCGGAGACGGAGGGACGCACTGGAATGCAGTCGACGCTAATGACGACCATAGCGGAAGATGCAGCCGAGGCAGCAGCAGCAGCAGCAGCGACGGCATTGCCTGCTGACCAGCAGCGGAATGGCCTGAGCGGAGGCATGGCCATGGGCGGAGGCATGGGGGTTGTCATAGTCAGCATGGATGCGGATGCGAATGCGGTTGCTGGCGAGGAGAATGTGGCCGATGAGGCGCTTTAAGGCGGAAAGCTTGAAACGAAATCTCATAGATTAAGTGAAACATTTTAAACGCACCCCCAACTCCCTCCCCCCCACAACAGTCATCCAGCCATGTCCAAGTGGCGTTAATTAACAGTAATAGTAAACCAAAACAAAGCGAAACAAGGCAGCTCCGCCCACCTAAACAATGTCAGCCCTCCTCCCCCTATCGCAACTGTTGCTCGTTCATTTTTTGTTGCCTACTTTCGCGCGGCGCTAAGAAATCGCAAATTTTTGTTGCCTACTTTCGGGCGGCGCGTAGAAATCGCAAGCAGCGCAGAGCAAAAAACTATAAAACATATTCAACTACTATTTAAATGTATGTAACGCGTGTATGTATTGTATGTGTGTGTGTAACTGATAAGAATTTAACCTCGATATGAAATATCATTGTTGTCCTAAGTGTTAACCGTTAGTTGCCCCCTCCCTCTAACTGATTTCCCCTTAATATATGTATGTGTGCAAGCTCAGCTTTCTGACAGCTTTACGTATTGTTTTTTATACCCTTCGACCATTGAAAATGGTCAAAAAAGGGTATACTAACTTTGTGCAATGTATGTAACAGGCATAAGGAGGCGTGGCAGACCCCACAAAGTATATATATTCTTGCTCAGGATCACTAGCCGAGTCGATTGAGACATGTCCGTCTGTCTGTCCGTCTGTCCGTCTGTCCGTCTGTCCGTCTGTATGAGGGAACGGATCTCAGCTATTAAAAAAGCTAGAGACACCAAATTTGGAATGGAAGTTCCTATATATAAGAGGCAGGTGAAGTTTATGTTAAATGTTCGATGCCACGCCCACCGCCCCCGCAAACCGGTAATTTACGATTTTTAAGCAAAGTATTAAACTTAGAAAGTTCTGCTTTGGTATGTATAATGCTAAATGCCATATGAACATATCCCCCAAATTACAATCCGATCGGACTAATAACACAGAAGTTATTCAAGTCAACGTTTTCAGTACAAATGTACGAGCAGCAGCCTGCGCGCTGCTTTCAGTAGTTGACGCCGACGGTGACGTCACTCTTAACGTGCATCGCTGTGTGAGTGTGAGCGAGAAAGCTATATGTAGTAGAAATATTTGTGCAAAATTTCTGTTTGAAATTATGAGTGTGGTTACACGTTTGTAACGGATTTTAAAAATTGGGAGAAGGGTATCCTACTGTCGGGCGTTCGACTGTAGCCATATCCACTTGTTTTTTTTTATTTTTCTGCCATTATAGATGAATGCTTAAGAGAAAATAAACTATATATATACTTTATGTGTGTTTGTCACTTAATTAGCTACGACTGTGTGTGTGTTTTATTTGCTGGCCAACTGGCTGCGTTGCCGTATGGCAGATGGAGGCGAAGCTAATTAGCCAAGTTTGCAGCGAGCGCACAACACGAGTGGACCGACCCTTCAGTCAGGACAGGCGCGAGCTGTGTTCCTTTTGTGCACCCTGACAACGCAACAGTTGCCACAACAACAACAAGAGGGAGCAGGCAGCAGGGGCAGGCAGAGGTAGAGGCAGGCAGCACGCGCAGTTGTTTGACATTTATTGAAATATATTAAGAGAGCGACAGGAAGAGGATGATATAAGTGAGTATATAGCTGAGCTAGAGACTCTGCTGCAACTGCTGCTTTGCAGGGTATATAGAGGCTATTATTGCTGCTCTGAATTGCAACAAGCGAGGGTAGCAAGGGATGAGCGAGGCTGTCTTTAGTTTCTATAGACTCTGCCATCTACTACTACAGGGTATATTGAGGATATACTGAAGGCACAGAAACTACTTATAATTATCCCAAGTAGTCTAGGAGAAGTAACAACCATAGATGCTCATTAGGTTATAGAAATATATGTAAAAATAAATAAATAAATAAAAAATTAAAATAATAAAATAAATAAAATAAATAAATAAAAAAATAAAATAATAAAATAAATAAATAAAAAAAAACTGAAGGTAAGTTGCAGCTCATCTTAAGCAAAAACATAGCATACTTTCCGGCTGCAGTTCAAATCATCTGCTGACTTTAATGAGAGTTGCCATGGCGTGGTATGTGGCAAGTGGCATGTGGCATGTGTGTGCCATGTCGCGTCAAGCATGTGTGGGGGGGGAGTGGGGGTAAAAGTTTCTCGCGTTAAGCGACCTTTGATTGCGCCGTGAGTTGTTCGCGCCTCTCATAAAGCTGCAAACTGCTGGAACTCCGGCATTGGCAGGCGGCATGTTACGCATACGCCGTGTGCGCCCAGGCAAAAAGTTGAAACAGCACAGCGCCTTAATTGAGTGTGTGTAGGGGAGTGTGTGTGAGTGTGTGCGTGTGTGTGTGCAAGTTAAGTGCATGACAAGCTGTAAGCCGTAAGTTGTAAGCCTGCCTGCAGGCAGTGCAAGAGCTTTTCTTTTGTTGGCCAACTCAAACGCAGCACAGCACAAAGCAGGCAGGACACAAGAGGCAGGAGGAAGGACACAGGAGGCAGGGACGCAGTCGAGTCGAGCAGCTCTCGAGCACTCAAGCAAACCTGAACCGGACACCTTTGGCACGCGCTGCGAGTCGAGTGTGCGACTGAATCAAACGGACAGTCATGCCCAGCAGCGGCAGAGGAGCAGCAGAGGCAGAGGCAGCAGCAACTTTTCCTCTTGATACACTCGAGCAAAAGTTGTGCAGGAAAAGTTTTAAATGAAATGAAAAACAGAAACACACACGCACACAGAGAACGTGCTGCAGCTGTATCAGTTTTCAGTTTAAGTATTTATTTATTTATCATAAATTGCATGAAAATGTCGAACAAAAGAAAAAAGAGAAAGAGAAAGGGGAGAGAGAGAGAAATGTTGCATAATTACGTCAATTGTGTGCCACAGATTTTGGGGCGGGCGAACTGCAGTTTAATTAAAGAAGAAGAAAAAGAAGTATGGCTGCCGCTGTCTTTGTGCCGAGTTGGCAGCCCTGCCCCCCCATGGTGCTGCCAGACTGCCTGCTGCGACGCATTTGCATAATGAACTCAATTAAAAGTTGAGGCAACTAAACTGAGGCAGTGCGAAAGAGAGGGAAGAGAAGTGGGAGAGAGAGGGAGGAGCAACCCCTTAGCTGCTGCTGCCGCCATCCTTGCGCTGCAGCTCCTGCTTGGCCAGCAGCTGCACACGTTGCCCCACCAGACCCAGCGGCTTGCGTGACACCAGATGACAAGTCGATTGCCTGCGGAGAGAGAGAGAGAGAGAGAGAGGGAGATGAGCAAGTCAAGCGGGTAAGGTGGCCACACTCACTTGTAGATGATTTTCTCTCGATCCGCCCAGGGCCAGGCACGCTCGGTGTTATCCAGCCTGAAGAGCAGCTGCAAATGCGACAATGTCATAAGCATCTCTAATGAGGCGTCTCATTGATTGCTTTACCTTTTGTGATGTGGGGGAGGCGGAAGTCACAGCTGCCGGCACGCTTGTCACCTGAGCTTCCCCAGGAACGGGCTGCGGCGTGGGCGTGGCAGCTCGCACCTTTGATATGTCAATCGCATTGTGCGTCTCCGGCTTGAGCTGCGGGCTGAGCGTCAAATTACGCACGCTCGTGGCATCGTTTATGCGCAGCTTGGGCACATTTCGCAGATTCCATGTGTAGCTGGTGCTCAAGAAGTCGTCGCTGTCGCTGTCGCTGTCCTCCGCATCCGTCACAGACTTCAGCTCCTCCTGCGCTGCCTCATCCTCGCTGTCAGCTGCCACACACGCTGCCGGCAATCTCACGTAGTAAACCGTCTCCAGCTGCTCCTCCTCCTGCTCACTGCCTTCCTCCTCCTCCTCCTCCTCCTCCTGCTCATCATGCGTTCCATTTACCGCGTAATTGGCTTCCGATGCATAATCCGACTCTGGAGTGCCATCCCTCACTGATTTTGATTTTAAGTGCTCCAGCTGCAGCTGCAGCTCAGCCTGCTGCTCCTCACTGCTCTTCCTCCTCCTCCTCGTCCGATTCATCCTCCTCGTTCAGCTCGTAGTCGAGTGCATCCTCATCGTAGGAGCACTTGCGCCTGTAGAGCTCCTCCTCGCAGCTGAGGCTGCCAAATGATTGCGAGACCGTGGCCAGCGTCGAGGAGAGTATCTTGGGTATCTCCGCTATGGCCGACAGCTTGCGCTGCATCTCCAGCAGCCGCAGCTCAATGGAGCTGGGCAGCACGCGCCCTGCGAGGGCACAACCAAAAACACAGGGTTGCCATTTTAGGGTTGCCAATTGCTACGAGTTTATTAAGAGACACACACAACATATACACATACAAAGATTAGGGGGGATGCTGGGAGGATTAGGTTGGCTGCTTCACTTGGACTTGGAGGCGGTGGGCAGGGCCAGCAGCATGTTCTCGATGGTGCTGCTGCGCAGCTCCTTGTTGTCGCCCACCTCAGCGAAGAAGCGTCGAATGTTGCGCACAATGCGATGATGGGGCAACTCCTGGCAGGACCAGGCGGGAGAGAGAGAGAGAGAGAGAGAGAGAGAGAGGGGGTTATTAAAGCTTGATAACTTGTCGCGGCTTGCTTCACCTTCTCCTCCTCGTCGGAGGACTCATCCTCGCTCAGCTCAATGATCACCTCGTTGCCCTCATCATCGATCTGGGTTTTGGTTTTCTTTTTCTTGGGCTTGGGCGGCTCGGGCGGATCTTGCCACATAATGGGATGCCAACAACGCGAGCCAAGCAATGGGGTCGGGGTGAAGTCTACGAGAAAGAGACAAGCAGCGTGAGTGAGACATGCCAGGTGCAGGGTGCAGGGTACAGTGCATGCAAGGTATCTCTCTCCCTCAATCTAGCTCATGGGGGGGAGTCGATACTCACCCTTAGGCGGCGGCATTGGCTTGGGCACACGCATCACAATTGACTTCTCCTCGCCTGCCTCGTACATGCCCGTGGAATCATCCTCCTCCATGCTGCATGGGAGATTACATAAGGAGATCAGTAGAGCAGAAAGTGACTTCAACCAGGTCAACCTACTTGCGCATGAGGAACTGCACCTTCTTGGGCGTCGCGTTGATGCGTTCGTGTGCCTGGGCGAGTGTCAGCTGCGTTGCGTCCTCCTCGTTTATCTGCAGTATAATATCGCCCAGTCGCACGCCCGATTTATCCGCAATACCACTGGGTGTTACCTGCCAGAAAAGGGAAAGTAACTGTCACTTTCTATATAGCAGATATACTAGATACGATCCCGATGATATTTCTCGCTCGACTTTCGCCTGACCGCAGTCGCAGCGCAATTGAATGCGAATGTGGCGCAGTTCGAGTTTGGGTCAGACAGTAGCTATGGTATACTATAATATATGGTACCCCCAACCCGATATATGACAGACAGATACAGATGGACGAGCACCAGCAGTGTAGCTGCTATATAGCTATAGATCTGCTCCCAAAACATCACAATGAGATAAGTTTTATGTATTTCGAAAATTATCTACTTAGAGTGTGCGCTACAGGCGAATTGAAGGGGCTTTTTGGTTCCATTGGGAATGATATGGGGTGTGTATAGTGTATAATATTCATAGGAAACTTTTAGCTAGAGATTAGCAAAGAATATAAAATAGTTTGGTATAGAAAACTGAGAAAGAGTCCTCAAAAATATGGAAATTGAGCTCATTCTTTTCTCTAACATAATAAACTATCTTAAGTATGGAGTTATATATAATATATATATAGGTATAATCTAATAAATAAAAAAAAAAACAAAAAACTCTCTAAAGTATGAAATTATGTATAGTCTGATTTATTTTTATATTAAAAAAAAAAAAAAACAATAAATCTACCTCATTAGCCTAATAATCCAGCTCTATTTTGAGCTACTCCCAACTATGCCCTACTTAAAGTTTGGCATATAAAACTTCACATAGAATTTTATTAATATTAAAGCTATAAAAATGTTTATTCTTTTCTGTTTATAGTGAAAGTTTTGGCAAATATATATTAATCTTTTTCAACAACTTCCCGCAAACTTATGCAGAAACTTTGCACAGAAAACTCTCAATTTCAATTCCGTATTTCCTTTACTCTCTATACACAACTTTCTACCCTATCGAGGCGTCTGTTGTTTTCTACGCTTTGTCGCCTCTATTCGACCCCGAAATTCGCCTTTGTTCGCCAATTGAAGCACATCAATCATCGAATCGCTTATGCCCCATTTGTAGGGCACAAACGGGCGAACAATTTTGTATTTTGCAGTCTTCAGTTTTCAGGCAGACGTCAAAACGGAAAGCAATACCGAATAGGGGAGAGGGAAGAAGGAGAAGAGGAGGAGGAAGAGGAAGCAAGGCAGATAAGCAAAGAACAAAATCGAAACGAACAAAGCTAACCCAAATCTTGTATACAAGCGACTCCCTCGACTCCCCAAAGCACTTGGCTATGTGCGTCTCTCTCTCTCTCTCTCTCTCTCTCTCTCTCTCTCTTCCCCTCCCTCTCTGCCATTCGACAATTGTCGCAGCGCAAAGTAAAATATTCATTTCGAGCGTTCGCGTTGATTTCGTCATAGCCAAAACGTTTTTGGCCCGCGACCAAAACGTTGCCCCATGACGGACTGAATGTTGCAGCTGCCACAAGCGTGGGGGGGGGGGAGGGGGCGATAGGCAATTTGCCTGGCTGCCACAAGGCAGACAATTCTGTTGCGGCCTCATGCATAGCCAACCGTGCGGAAGAAACCATTCGCAGGCTGGCGAAAAGGTCAGCAGGGAGGGGGGCAAGGAAAAGGGAGGGAGGGAGCAGGACTCACTCACCTGAAAGACGGTTAGGGGCATATGAAATTCGGCGCCGCCAGTTATCAAGAAACCCCATTTGGTATCATCCTTGCAATCGTAGGCATCGGACTCCACATCGAAGGCGGGAAAGCCATCGGTGTCGCCGATGCCGCAGGACATCTTGATGATGGGCGCCTTCTTCTTGGTCTCCGGCGTGGACCATAGCAGGCCGAGTGGCTCCGGCATGGCGTCGCTTTGCCTCCTCCTCCTTCTCCTCTTCTTCTTCTTCTTCTTCTTGTTGCCGCTTGTTTATGTTTTTCGTTGTTCTTTTTTGGCCGCCTGCTTCGCTCTTTGCGCTTTTTCCCTCACTGCTCGTTTTATTTATAAATAGCGCGTGCTCTCTCTCTCTCTCTCTCTCTCTCTCTCTCTCTCTTGGCACTCTCTGGCACTCGAGAGTTTTTCCTAATATTTTCCCTCGATTTACTTTTCGCTTGTCAAATTTTTCTGCTGCCAAAATGAATATTTATTTATTTGTATTTTGCCGGCTTTTCCGCGAAAACCGTTGGCCAATGACTTTTCCCAAATGATGCGGCAACACTGTTAGTTTTCCGCCCCCTCTCACTCTCTCTCCCTCTCTGTCTCTGTTGCCCCTTCTTTGACTTATATAATCATCATTCACGCATTGCACAATGCAATGAACCGATTACAGAATCTGTTCAATTTCCAATTTCTTGCAGTTAATTTCACTGAGTTTTCCCCCAATTACTCTCGCACTTTCCTTCCGCTTCTTTCGATTTCCTTTCCTTAATTATGACTAGGGGAAAACTTTGTGCGAACTTTGTGGAGACTTTAGACTGCGCTGGGGCTGCACTGCTCTGTTCGACAATCTTCTTGGGGCTTCCACACGATTCCACACGACTCGACCAACTAAAACTAAAACTAAAAGGCACAAAGCGCTTAAATAATTTCGAGAAGTTGCCTTTGTGGTTGCATTCGCTTTTTTATAGCTGCCTCATCGAGATGGCGATGGCGATGGCGACGAGTGAGATGATGCTTCTTTTATCGCTTCCCCATCGCCAGTCAAGCGGGTATATCGGTTTCTCATTCAAGTCCCTTCCCTTTTACGCATACAGTTTATGATTTTATGATTGCTCAATCAGAGATCATGAAATGTTCGTAAAATGATTGTAAAATGGTAAGAAATCGGTTATGAATCGGTTAAGATGCACTTACGAATCGGTTTTCATGGTTTTCGAATTGTTTTTGAAACGGTTACGGATCGGTTATGAGCTTGTTTAGCTTAAACTTTATTTATAAGCTATTTGAAGTAAGTTCAAATCGGTTATGAAACGGTTATGTAGCGTTTATGAATCGGTTAAGAGACTATTTAGCTTTAATATCATTTTGGAACTATTTTAAAAAGGTTCTAAGCGCCTATGAAACGGTAATGAGCTGGTTATGAAACGGTTACGAATCGGTTAAGAGATTATTCAGCTTTAACATCATTTTTGAGCTATTTTAAAAATGTTCTAAGCGTTAATGAAACGGCTATGAAACGGTTATGAATCGGTTAAGAGATTTTTTAGTTTAAATATAATTTTGAAGCTATTTAAAAATCTTCTTACTGGTTATGAAACTGATATGAACCGTTTGTGAACCGGTTATGAAACGGTTATGCTTCCATAGCATTTTTAAGCACATTAAGAGTAATTTTCATTCAAAGAGCCACACAAAATGAAGTCCCCCAACCGATTTGCAATAAATTCTTTCAATTTTTTTCACTCTGCTTTCGCATATCGGGTATATCGTCGTCAGTTCGCCAGGTATGCGGCATTCCTTCACGTTTTTTGGCCTCTATTTTGCTCGTCGTGTGCTATGTCTATTGGGATAGGTCCATGAAAACTTTTTTGCCGGCTATAGAAATAGTTTTTGTTGTTGTTGTAGTTCGTTTTATTTTTTCGTGTTTTAAGTCTATTTTCACTCGCATTTCCTGCTGACAGCGCAGCATTGTTCGACTGTTCTGATTGCTTTTCATTTTGAGAGCTTTGTCTGCTCGTTTGTTTCGTTTATAAATCGGGCAGTTGCATCTTCCGATTTCAAGTGCATAGCTTGTGCCCAGCATGTGCCTCGTATCGCAGCGCGGCGATGTCAAGAGGTTGGCTGGTTATTCCTGATGACTATAAATATTATACGAAATAATTGACTTGAAAATGGAAACGCGAGATAAGGCAAATTTCGCCAGAATTCGTCATATAATATTTTGTTTATTTTTCATCATAATATTTTGCTGTCGTTAGTTAATCTTGAAACTCATCTTAAAGTTCAAGTAAATATTTACTACCTATGCGCGTTCCTTCCCCCCTCCCCGACTCGGCAGACTGACTGACTCACTATCTGACCAACTGACCCTGTTGACAGCTCCGAAGATGTGCCATATATTCTTCAGAGGCACAGAAGGTTGCGTAAACTTTTCGCACAACCCAAGGGCAAACTGTCTCCTTATCAACTGGACAATCCCGTGTCCCAGTCTGTGCTCCCATCTGGCCACAAAATTCAAAAAGTTTCAGCGAGCGATTTGAGCATTTTCTTTGGCATTTTGTGTTTTTTTTATTTTCTATTCTCTAGATTACAGTTAACCCTATTTTCTATTTCCATTCGGCATCGTAGGTGGTCTCATTGTCGGCCTCCTTGGAGTCCACCTCGGTGACCTCACAACCCACAGCGTAATCCTCCAGGTTATTCAGCTCGTGCACATCCGCAAGGTCAGGGGACAAGTGGCTCTCCGTGGGCTCCGCTTGGATCACGGCTGAACCGCTTGAGGTGTCCGGCTGCGGCGTAATCTCATTCACCTGCGATGTGATGGTCTCATCATCGGCCTCATCGGAGCTGCTGCTGCCGCTGATGTTCTCATCGGCCTCACGTCTTCTACGCTTCACGTCTATAAGCTGATCTAGCTCCTCGGATGAACTGGAGCTGGAGCTGTCTGGCTGCGTCGTAGTCTCAATCACCTTCCGTGTGGTTGCTTCCTCATCGAACTCCTCGCCTGCAGTTTCATCCTCATCCGCTTCGCGTCTTCTACGCTGCTGCTTCACTTGCTGCTCTTTCTTCTGGTGCTCCTCGGATGAGCTGCTTGAGTTGTCTGGCTGCTGCTGCTTGCCTCCCGCCGTCTCCTCAGAGGATACCTCCCCGCTGGAGTCCTGATGCTGCACAGGCAGTGCCGAGACGACGCACAGCATCAGCAGCGTAACCGCAGCCAATGCCAAGATCAAAGACTTTGAGTGCATCTTGTGTGCTGCTTGAATCCTTGCTATGATATGTGTGTGATTTTTCCCGACTCTTTCAACCTTCCACTGCGACTGGCGTGTGCGAACTGATGCCAGTCTCGGCTGGAACGTGCCTTATCATCATCCCGCTCCAGTGATCGTAGAGGCGACAGCACATCGTGTAGCTGAGTCTATTTTAGGCATCATCGATTATGAGGAACTGCAGCTAGGGAGAGAGCTGAACTGGCGATACCCTGGCAGGGCTGCAGCTGTAGCCTACCCCGTGCAGGGTATTCCATCTGCGGCGCTGTGAATCACTTGTTTTCGCAATTCGGAATGCGCAATTCGAGGCGTCTGCCGCGCCTGTATGCGAATTTCAACTACGCGAGTTGCATAATAAATACAAACAAATTGAGCTGCCGCACTGTAAAGGCTTGATAAGACCGCGAAGATCAGTCGAGATCAACGCGCAGTTTGCGATTATCGACGAAAAACTGACACACTAAAAAACAGCAGCAAAAATATATATATACAATATATATACTATCGCGATAATCAGGCTAACAAATTATGTGTAAATAAATTAGTCTAGTGTAATATTATAAATCCAAATTGAGTAGAAAGTAAAGCCAGCGTACCACGGTGCGTATGAGTGCGCTGGCTTTAAGTGCCAGACAAGAGTGGCAAATTCCACTTAATCCGCCGGCTGTGGCCCCCAAAAAGGATTCCCTCAGACAGGGACGGAAAAGGAACGGGACTCAGAGATAAACTACGTGAGCGACATGCTCAACAATGTCTTAGGCAAACTGTCAGGCCAAAAGCAACTCCAACTGTCCTAATGCTTTTATGGCGAAATTTTCTATTTTAATCGAATATTCAGTTCGTTGCCATAAAACTGGTGGGTCAGCAGAAAGAGCTGGGGAACTGGAGAACTGGAGAAGAGCTCGTTAAGCTAGAAGGTGATAGTCTTTTATTGCCCGAAATTAAAAGCAAATATTTAACAGCTTGCTGGCTTATGGTCGTAAATAGCCGAGATAGAGGGTAGAAAAGTAAGAGAGCGCTCGACCTTAAGACACCCTTCATCTAATTTTCAACTTGTTAACTTTTTTTACTTTAATATCCCAGAACTTTGCCAGAACTTATCTCATCTTCATCGGGTATGACTTTTTAAACACGTTATTGTCACTAAATTAATGCTGCATTTAAATTTCAACGATTTAAAAACTTTGCAAATTTTCAAAATTTTGAGATATTTTACAGTGTTACCCCTTGTAATAATTTCGAAATTTTCTCAAAAAATTAGATAGTGATTTTTTGCCTTAAATTTATTCAGATACTCAAAATTAACTTAAAAATCAAATCCAAAACAAATTCGGATCGAAATTGTGGAAAATATTGATATTTTACCTAATTTCCAGGTAAGAGGTAATATCACCCACCATAGATTTTTTTGCTTCAAACATTCATAACTTCATCAGATATCATTCGATTTTCATCGGGAATGACTTTTTAGTAAAGGTATTAACCCTAAATTGATTCTGCATTTAAATTTAATCGATTTAAAAACTTTGAAAATTTTCGAAATTTTGAAAAATTTTACAGTGTTACCCCTTGTAAAAATTTCGAAATTTTCGCTCAAAAATTTAGATAGTGATTTTTTGCCTTAAATCGATTCAGATACTTAAAACTAGCATAACAATGAAAACCAAAACTCAATTGGACCAAAATTGTGGAAAATATTGATATTTTAGTGAATTTTTTTCACATTTAAGAGTGTATACCAAAAACGCTTTTCTGCTCATTTTCAATGTTTGCAGGGTATAAAACGTAGAGGGAGAGCAAGAGTTGACTTTAAGTCGTACACAAAGTAAGTGAATTCACAGCGAGGTGATTGAATTTGAGTCCCAGATGGATGTCCTGCCACTTCTGAAAGCTCAAAGTGAATTCATATTCTATTGCATAAGTTGGGCACATCAAAAGGGACGGCGATGGCAACGAAACGAGAGGAATTGAAATGAAAAGCTACTGCATAATTTAGGGGAATATACATATATTTTACACGCCTCGCTGGCCCCCTCTTTGCGGGAGCGGGAGCTGTGGCAAAGGGTTAGGCAGGCAGTTTGCCAGCTGCGGCCAACGCAAAAAATTCATTGCATACTTTTAGGGCGCGTGAGAAATAACTCAGCAAAATCGAATTGTTCACACTTCCAGCCTGCCCCATGCCGAGCAGAAAATATTTGATCTGGCAACTGTACAAATATTGCAGTTTATAAATTTTATGCAAATTGCGATTTATTCGCGCACTGCAACACTTTATGCAAATCAACTGGCACCTCCACCCCCCGCCCTAACCAAACATTTGCTCTGTCTTCATTTTGTTTTCGCATTGTTTTTTATTTGTCACATTTATTAAAAATTTATCAATGTCGTAAGTGTGCCAGACCATCAATCAACATTAAAGCGGCTGGCAAAGATTTGTCAGTTGATGTGGGATTTGAAACTGTCTCACTGCGAGCGTGCCCCGCCAGGAGATCTGAATTTATTTTCAGCTCGAAAGTATGCAATGACATTCGCTTTTTCAGGTTCCACATGTGCGTCAAATTGTGTAGCATACTTTTACGGGCGGCATTAAATTACATTCGCTGAATTCGCTAACAATCTCGAAAATATGCGTATCCGTATCCGCCTACGGGTTATTAAATTCCAATTTTTTGTATATTTGAAATGTGAGATTTGTATTTTATAGTAGCCCATTAGCTTGACACACGAATATCTATTTATATACATATATTACACAACACAGACACAGGACACAATACAAAAATAGGTAGACAAGGAAGCACTACATATAGAGTAGAACACATAAAATACATACAATACTCCATATATATACTATAACAATTACCACATACAATATAATAATAACATCAAAAGACCAACAATAAACCCTACCACAATGGACAGTGAGGCAAAAGTTGAATTCGAGACAACCGAAACCGTGGGGGAGATCGTAGAGGGTGGAGATGCCGAATTGCAGGTTCCAGATATGCCTAATCTTAATATGGCCGATATACTGGAGGAAGCGGCCATATCTACAGAGGGAGAAGAGGAGGGCTCGTTCGATGCAAAGGCCGAGAAAAAGAGACGTCTCAAGGCTGCTCGAGCTGATCGATTCAATCTGGAGTATGTTCCCGACATTCAGTTGCCAGACGACATTGGCGAAGAGGAGGAGGAGGAGGAACCGGAAGGGGAACCAGAA
The DNA here is from genome assembly GCA_018904105.1 of Zaprionus tsacasi. Lineage (NCBI taxonomy): Eukaryota > Metazoa > Arthropoda > Insecta > Diptera > Drosophilidae > Zaprionus > Zaprionus tsacasi. The sequence continues at coordinate 7,921,255 of JAEIFR010000173.1, read as the reverse complement.
CCAGAACCACAAACCAAAGCACAACCACAGCGATACGTACCGGAGGAGCCTCGAGATATGTATGCTGAGGATGAGTTGGAAGCGGCACGTCTGCTGGAAACCGCTTCGGAAAGCACAATCCGCAGCGAAGGATCATATGATGATAACGCCGTGCAACGCAAATCGGACTTTCTAAAGGCATTCGAAATTCCCTCGTTCTCCGACATCTCCTCCGAGCAATCGCTGACCACATCGGTTTTCAAAGAGGAGGCGCCTTCCGTCCGAGAGTCGAGGCACTCGCGTCGCTCGCGGGCACGATCCGCAAAGGGCAGTAAAATGCAGCAAAGGCAATCCAAGGAGGCTGGATCGAAGCCAGCCACTGATGCCGATGAAGGTTCCAGCTCCGAGGAGGAGAGCTCCTCCAGTCTGCTCATTGAGATAGACTCGGCAGATCTGGCACTCGATAAGTATCTGGAAGGCAAACCCGCTGTCGTTACCGTCGATACAACGGCCATTGAGATCTTTGAGTTCTTGGATCAAGATACCGATAAGGGTGAGCAGATCCGTGTGAGTGAACTGGCAAGAGCGAAATATCGCCTGGAGCTGGAAACGATAGTGGGCGATTTTGTGGACAACCTGCTCACCGAGATCGTGACCAAGTTTGAGACCGAGTTGGCCGGCTTGCAGTACAAGCGACGCTTCGACCAGGAGAAACTTTACGCCGATCTGCAGGCATCAATCGATTCGTACCGGGAGGAGTGCAGTAAGAACAGTTACCTAAACGCCAAAATGGTCGAGTATAATAAACGCCTAAAGAATACACGATCATACGAACCGCTGAGCTCGAAAACCGCAAAGATCGAACGCGAAAGATATCATCGGGCCCTGCATCAGCTCGATCATCACAAGCAGCGGGCCGCGCTGGCCAAGAAGCAGAACTCTTATCTCGTGGCCAGCGTCCTGATGGATTTCATGCATGTCGAGAACCTGACCATGGACGTCGATGAGCATCTGGAGAATTTCATTGTTCAGACATTCAGCCAACAGAGTGAAGCCTTCAAGAGATACATTGATCGCGAGGTGCGGCGCATGCAGCTAATGCGCTACGAGATTAGCGATGTGCGTCTCTCCCTGATCACCAGGAAACACACGCTTGGCGTCATCGCGGATGTGAGTGGGAGACAGCTCTCTGCCCGCTTCCGCTTCCCCCTTTTACCAAAGTTCTCTACTTTTAGAAAATCCATACCCTGGAGCACATCAACGATGACATACAGATGAACGACTTCATCAATGTGCAGAATCAGGTGGTATCTCTCTCCAAGAAGATCGAAGGTGAGTCGATTTGAGTATAGTAGATATATAACTCTCTTTTTGCTACTTCCTGCAGAGCGTAGCAACGATTTGAAGAAAGCCAGACTCAGCCACACCATGGACGTGCATCTTACCCAGCACAACCGGGAGAAGGTACAGTCGCTGACCTACCAGCTGGCGGAGGCGCAAAACAAACTGTATACAATCCAAAAGAAGCAGCAGAGCCTGCGGAAGAAACTCTACGATGCCAAGCTGGAGCGGACCAGTCTCCGCAAGCAGATCAATAAGGTGAAATTCAAGGGGGGCCTGCTGAGCATGCCGAACATGATGCACGACTACGATGAGACCAAGGAGAAGGTAAAGCTAAAGCGGGTAATCGTCACAGATATGAGGGATCAGGTGAAACGGTTGACCGAACGAATTCTCGAATACGAAACCCGTTTGGCTGAGGGTCTATAGAAACTATAAACAATGTTGGATGCTCCGATTTGCGAACATATTGTAGGAAGTTTTTAGACAGTGAATCGGATAAATTTCGATATTTGCTTAACAGGATTATGTATATATCATATATATATATATTTATAAATTGTAATAATAATGGGGCAGAGCAAGTATAGAAATCAATTCTATTTATCGAATTTATATACATATAAATTATACTTCACACCTTGACAAAGTTGCGTTAGTCCAATAATTCACACCTTAATGCATGTATATCGTGCTGCATATATATACATTCCTGATCAGTTGGGACGGAACATTAATTATAATGGCGAAACACAAAAGAATGGGGCGAAACAAGCGTAGAAATCAAAATTATGATTTGCTATTTATCACGCTGACATGCACACATTATCGCGCCAGATATCGTGCCACTATATAGCCCTGTTAGATGGCCGGCAAATCTTTTAATGAACCAACAAGATATATCTGGCCATTTCAGTGTCAAGTTTTCTACTTTATGTTTGTTTTCTTTATATGCGACGCCAAAAGGCCCAAATGCGTATCGAATATATATCGAATATATATCTATATATCTAGGCCAAGTCGCAGGAGAAACATATGACTCTCTCTCTCTCTCTCTCTCTCTGTAAACAATTGCGCAAATTGTTGAAAACTTTTGTGTAAACAATTTTCCCGGCACGCGCTACGATTAAATTTGAATCGCATTTATAAGACCCCAAAAAAGGCAGCACACACAGTTTTCACAGTCCGTAAAATTCGAATTTTCCACATTTTCCACATTTCCCTCTCCCATTCTACCTATTTCGTATGTCAAGTACTTTTGGCGACTCGGGAAAATTGACAAATTTGTCGAAATAAATTGAAATTGAAGGAAAAACAAATGAACAGTTGGGAAAAACTGTCAGATTATGCGATATATGCGATATATCTAAATACAAATACAAACTGCAATTAATCACAATTTATTTATTTAAATTTCTTCGGTTTTTCCGCTTCTAATAGTCGCTTTTCCGCTTTCCTTTTGACTCATGTTCCGCAGATCGCGCTTGTGGAATTTTCTTATTTTCACAATTAGCAAACAACTAATGAATTACATTTTTCATTTTCCACATAATGCAACAATGTGAGTGAGTTCTGCTGGGGGGGAGAGGGGGAAGGGAAAAACTAATGAAATTATGTGGGATAAATCAAGACGAAACTTACGAATCGCCAGCTGCAGCCACATCGAATGGGGGCGGCATGAAAATCGCTTGTCGGGCAGGTGCCAATAAATTGTACTGCTTTATATATATATATATATATATATATCTATATCTGTCATGCATTCCCTAACACCTGCCTAGAGTACTATGCGGAAAATTCATAATCTACGTGTGGGCAGCAGCAGCACCTGCGGCCTTTCGAGCAGCGACAAAAAAATCTTCCGTCTTCCCCCAGATAATACATATATACATATCTCAATCTGATCCCCGATCTTGTATTCGTAATGACCTCAGCGGGCGGCAGTGGAATGTTTCGCACACACTTGTAAAGCAGCCTGTTTATGTTTTTTCCACGCTGTTCAGGTATGCAGATATATATGCTATATATATCTATAAATCTGTGTGTGAGTCAGTTACTTATAGGCGGCCATAATTAGATCGTATATATATATGTGTGTAAGGGGTGTATCTATAGAGATTGCGAACACAAATAGATAGATGAATAAATAAAAGATACAACCCACACATACACACACACACTCGCACACACACTCACACACACACACACACAGTTGAAGGTTATAAACTGCTGTGCGATTGAAATTGAATTTTTCTAGTTGCGGCCATAAAAACAAATGGCCGAAACGCGTTTCGCCGGCTGCCTTGCTCCGCTCTCCACTCTCCACTCTCCACACTCCACTCTCCATTTTGTGCTCCAGTTAAATCAGTTTTCGCTTTCGTTTCTCCACATTTTCATCATCTTCTTTATTTGTATAAATAAACTTAGGCGTATACTTAATATAAGGCGCATCTACAGGCCTCTGGTGTGTGAGTTGTGTGTGAGTTGTGTGTGTGTGTGTGTGTGTGCATTGCTTTTATCATTGTTGAGGAATATATATGTTTGTTTGGTTTAATGTTCCGACTTAACAATTAAACATAGATTTAGGCGAAAATAAATAAGTTACAAGAACGACAGACAGAGGGGGACGACACGACCACGACCACGACAGGGGGAGGGTTGAGCGCGTCTCTTACTTGCCGAGCAGGATCTTGCGGCCTGCACCGATGTTCTGGCCCGCCTGGGTAGCTCCCTTGTTGGAACCGGCCTGCAGACCGACAATGGTCTGGCCAGCCTTCAGCTGCTCCTCGCTGAAGTCGCGCTTGCACTCATCGGCGGGCTTGGGGCCCAGGAAGGGTCCCTTGAAGTCAGCGTGCTTGTAGGTCTACAAAGCAGGCGAATCAATCAATCAATCAGTCAATCAATCCATCAATTTACAAGTTCTACTTACAGCACGGCCCAGCGCGAAGATGGTGTTGGTCACGTTGGCAATGTCCTTCTTCTCGTAGAGATCGACAGTCTGGAAGACATCGATATCGGGCACACCGTATTCCTTGAGGGCCTTCTGGAAGTTGTTGATGTTCTCCATGAACTTGAACTGGCCACCGGATGAGTTGACCTTGGCCACAGAGTTGGGGGCCAAAGTGTTGATCAGCTGGCAGAGCACTTGACCGTCCTTGAGCACATCCTCGTATGCCTGGCCGGCAGGGAATTTCGAGCCAATGATGGCCTCAATCCATTCCTGGGCCTCCTTGTCCATCTCGGGATTGCGTTTGCCGGCAATCTACACAGAATTAAAACAGAAAACCAGCTTAAGTTGCGCTCGAACACTTTTCAATCTCAATCTTAATTTTCTTCTCGAGTTTTTCCAACACTTTTCATTGATTTTATTTTCTTTTTGTTTCTCTATTCACCTTGGCACGAACAGCACGTTCAAGAGACATTTTGTTTAGGATTTGTTTTGTCGCGGATTGTTAGATCTTCACCAAAGCTATTGCAAGCCTACACTGATGCCCGTCCACAGGGCGTATGCGTCTTTTAAAGCGCGAGAGCGAGAGATCTCACACACACTCTCGCACACACACTCGCACACACACACGTTGTTCAAGAATTTTCCAAAAATATATCCGAATTCGGAGTCGTCTATGCGAACGAGTGTATTCATGCCGCGTGGGTGTTAGATCTACGATGAGTGTCGGACTAAGTGAGTGTATGTGTGTGTGTGTGTGAGAGGGTGTGTGTGAGAAAATATTTGTGTGTTTTTGCCGTTTTTCTCAGTGTGGCAGCGTCTTTGAGCGTCGCCTCGCCATGAGTCGTGCGTTTTAATTTTAGATCGCAGCAGATCCAAGAAAACTCATCGCAAAATCGATTTCAATAATTTTCATCTCTGAAAGAAAGAAAATTAGACGCCGCCGCGCGCCGCTAAGTAAGTGTAACAGGCTGCTAATTCTCCTCCTTTTCTCCCTGCTCATCCTCATCCTCTACCCCCTTCCTGCTGCCTCTTCTAGCTGTTTGTTTTTTCCACACAGCGCATTGTTGTTTATCCGAAAAACAAGTGGAAATTTTCGGACTGCACTTGCTGTCCATCACATTTCCCTCCCCCTCCCTTTACTCTTCCTCTTTGTCTTCTGCTCCGATCAAATTTGTGTAAAAAATTCGCAATTTGAAATCGGAATGCATTTGCTCATGCTTAAAATTGGCATCGATTCTATCGAAGATGAGTGTGTCAAGTGCTTCGCGATCGTGCGCAAAGTGAAATTTTGGAAAATTTGTTTAGCAAATTATGAGGAAAACTGCTGAAAATTCCAGCTACGAAAGCGAAATCCAGCAATACTTTCATTTTATACGATCTACATATTTTGGATTTCAATGTTAGCATGAACAAATTAATACAATACAATAATAAATTAGAATGCAGAGAAAGAAGGTAAGAAGATCGTCTAAGAGAAGCGTAGTAGAAGCAGCTGCAGCTGCTCCAGAAGCTGCGGAATCCTCCAGTAATGCAGCCCCAGCTGAGCGGGATGTCTTTGCAGGCGAGACAGAGGCGGAGCTAGATGCGCTGATAGAGGGTAGAGATGTGGAGGAAACCGAAGAAGAGGCACAGCCCGCAGCCGAAGAAGAATCGATTAGGCAACAAGAAGAATTGTTAAGCCAAGAAGCAGCATTGAAAAGGGAGCGCAGAGAACGCTTGAAGAGAGCACGCGATATACGCTTCAGAACCGGCGAATCAGAGACATCGATTCCCAAGAAGATTGAGAGACAACTGCAGCAAGATATCAGCCTGGAGAACAATCTCACGAAAGCAATCCATTAGTTCCACTCGTGTGCCCAAGAACGCGGATTCAGCGGATGAAATTGAGCTGGATTTGCTGCTCAATGATGACTTCGATGACGATGGGGAGGAGGAGGAGGAGATAGTGCAGCAGCCGCTACGTGGCGTAGATCCAATCAAGGCCAAAATGGAGTTTCTACAGTTCTTCGAAATTCCCTCACTCTCCGATATATCCGAGGATTATGATGATGCTGCAGATGCAGCTACAGCGAGGCCTCTATATAACACCGCGCATTGCCTGGAAGAGGAAGGGGAGGAGGAGGGAGGGAGATGAACAAGATGCTTTTAGATCGATAGCAGGCGGGGACTCAATCCGGGCCAAAATGGATTTTCTCAGCCACTTTGCAATTCCCTCACTCTCCGATATGTCCGAGGATTAGAGAGGGATATTTTCCATTTCTGGTGTAAATTAAACAAGACTCGCTCGTCTGTTTTGTCGCTCTTAAAATTCGCTTATAAATTTCTTATTACTAAAAACATTTTTAGTACACATTCCGATGACGAACGCCCATGGAATGCGAGCGGGAAAATCCGAAAACTGACAACAAACACAAGGTCAAAGGTCGCTTTCATGTCCAGGCAATTAATTTAATTTATACGCATCTTGTTATTGAAAAGCGCTTTAGGCCGCGCGCAGCAAAATTTAAATTATGGCAAACGACAGGGCGTAGAACAAGGCAAAGCCGACTAACAGATACCCTAACTAAGGCAAGACTAGTTCGGCTGGGGGAAGGGTTAGTTGATAGGGCTGAAGGTGCATATATATGGCAACTTTTGGTATTTATTCACCCTTTTCCATGCTTGCCAGGGTATGTCGCAGTCGTGCATACCCATTCGACACATTTGGCATGCCCTTTATAAATATAACATTTTATTTATGTGTGCACAAACAAAGCGAGCGAGGCAGCGCGTATTTAGCATTTGACCTTGACGTCGATAACTTTTGCCGCTAGTGCGGATACAATTTCGATAACAATGCGAGCAAAATGTGCGCTGTTTGTGTATTTTCAGCCAGCATAGTTGGAGATTTTCCAGTCTCTCATTTTCACTCTCTCGCCGCGTGTGCGTTTATTTTTATCGCCCACTGTGCGACAAGATGTTTCACATACTGTTGTGCCGCACCTCGCGCTGTAGCAGCAGTCACCCCCTCCCCCTCCTGCCGCCCAGGGCAGCAATTTTTTAATTAACCAAATTTATGTTTAGCAGCTCGCCCAGGCACACTACTGTGCTCCTCCAGATTCTGTCCTGCTCTCGCTTTTGCTGCCTTCTAAATGAATTAAAATCGCCTCCAGGCGCTGCGCTGCGACACAGCTGCTCGCACAAATTATGATTGCAATTAAATTATCATTGTAATTTCCCTGAATTGCGCCAAGTTTAATTGTGATCGAATCGTTATCGCCATTTCTGGCCATTTTAACACTTTTCTACGTTTCCGTCTACGTCTCCGATTGCCCGGCTTGGGGTTTCCTGTTTGCTTTGCTAAATTTGATTTTGCCCACGCCCACGATAGACCGCAAACTGGCCAAAAAGCAGCTTAACTTGTCCTTCGAGTGCGTCTGGCACTTTCGGCTAAATGCGGCGGGATTATTTGCACATAAATCAACACGAAAAACGCTACAAAAGGACACGTTCTGGACACAATAAGCAGCGAGAGTGGGACAGGATTCCTTCTGCCCCTGCCCCTGCCCCTGCCTGACCCAGTTTAATATACCCTGCCTGCCTGCCTGCCTGCTGCTGCTGGGCATGCGAAATGAAGTCAAGCGCAAATGGGATCAATGCGTTGTCGTCCTGCCCCTCCCCTCCTCTCTTTCCCCTCTGGAAGCTTGTTGCGGAACGTAGCCCACTTGTGGCTATTGTCTTAGGGACTCTGCTCAGTCCCGGCAAACTTCCGTTGTTTTACGGCGCGGAAACGGAAATGAAGTCGAACATGGCGCTGCGCTAGCAAGGATTCACTTAACACACACAGAGAGAGGGAAAGGGAGAGGGAGCGGACTCTTTGTGGACATGCCAGAAATAGTTTGGTCTGCGTTTTTGTACGCTTTGTCGACCTGCTAAAAATAAGCACATTATTTATTTATTTAACAAAAGTCAACACAGACGGCGACTGCTTAACATTTAATTGGAAAATCTCGCCTCTCAATGTCGTCATTTCGCTATAAAAATAAACGTCGCGCATCGCGTATACGACGCGTTTGCCCCATGCACAGCGACGGGAATCGGGAATCGGGTGACGGGTAACGGGAATCAACGGCATGTTATTTATAAGTTTCGCATAATTTTCCTGACCCAACGTATATGTGCGTCTGTTATCTGTTTCCCGCATGCAATTAAAACAAAATGAACTGGCGAAATAGGTAAACATCTCGTTTTTTTCTCATCTCTGTGGGAGAAACTTTTCCCATTTCCATTCCTGTTCGTTTTCGTTTCATTTATTGACAGAGAATTTCAATTATTTATGTGCTGCTTCTGCCAATTTTTGGCCAAAACCGCAATAACAAATTGCGAGCTGCTCGAGAAGTCGATGAAGCACAACAAAAAGGTTTGGCCACAAGACATCAGAGGCGTCGGCATCGAGGCTCATTCAAGCTTAAAGCAGATAAAATTAGTCAGAAAGTCAAACGAAAAAGTGAGAAAAAAATAAAAATAAACTACCAAAAGGTGCAGGTAATAATTGGCAAAAAAAAAAAAAAACAACCCACAAAATTTTGACGAAAACCGAAAGGAAAGTTCTGGCTTTAATCAATAATTCAGCTGGCGACCCAAGCGAACCGGGGAACCCGGCAAGGGGTGAGAAAACGACCCAAATAGAATCAACAAACATTTGCTTTAAGTGGTGCCGATGCCGAGGATGATGATGATGATGGAATGCCCGGCCAGCATGCTCGGCCTGCTTAAGTTGACCATCGACTTTTTGCGACTCGTCTCGCCTAATTGAATCGGCCGGCTTTAACACTTTAAAGCAGCTGCCAGATGAGAAGAGAAGGAGGAGTAGCTACCCCTTAATCAGATTTTCAACTTTCCAACGAGAGCTAGAAAATTGTGCAAATTGACTGACGGTCCCGGGTAGCAGCTACTCTCATCGAGGACTAGGAATTGTCTTGCGACTTCAAAGCAAGATTCCGCTAAATCAATTTGCAAAATATACTTTTAGGAGCATTAGGCTCAAGTTGCACACACACACACACACACACACTCATACGGCAAATGAGTAAAGGAAGGGCAGAAAGCGAAGAGAGGGCTGACTTTTAAATACCCTGCATATAATTTAATTACTTTCTTTTCAATAATGTTTTTTTTTAACTGCCTAAAGTGAAAAATAATAATAAAACTGAATAATAATAATAAAAAATAATAATAATCTAAACATTTCATAATTGCAATTAAAATTTAAAAATATGTTAATGTCTTTAAATTTATAGGAACGTTGTAAGTGCCTATATTTAGGCAATAATTCAGTATACCTTCTTTCAATTACTTTCAAACTGGGGGAATATTGAAAAAGTTTGGGAGTGCTGCTGTCTTTGTTGTTATTACTCCTGCTGTTGTTGTCTTTGTCATTATAACTCGATTTGCCCCGACTTCTGATCGCGCAGCAAGCAGGCATGCTAATTTCGCACCATAATTATGGCACCTCTTGACAAAAGGCGTTGCCTGCTTTTAGGCGCATTGTTAATGTGCTTCAGGTTTTGTTTAGTAGTCCGCCCACTTGCTGCCCGTCCGCCTCCCTGCCTGCTGCCTGCTATTAGCATATTTATTTGCATTACAAATTGAATTAAATATGAACTGACGCGCTTGTTCCGGCTTAAATGCACTTCCGCCTGGTTAACGCCCTCGCCCTGGAATACGCCTCTTTTATGTTTATGGGCCACGCCGTACTGCATCCTGGCGAGTCGTATCCCGCACTGCAGGCCATAAATAAGCCCAGTCGCCGGCAGTTTGACCAAGTTCGACGCAACACGCAAACGCAAAACAGATTTTTATGCGCGTTGGCCCCATAAATTCGGGCATAAATAAATAAATAAAGAATATATGAAACATATATGCCGCTATTAAAGCCATAATTGAATTTGAGTTGCTGCAGTAGAAGCTAGAAGTGGGGTCAGATGTCACGCTTCGCTTTGACATTCATTCTACGCAGTGTCAGTTGCAGCAGGAGTCCAGCTTGGTGCCTCCTCCATGTTTATCTATACACGCCGGATGTGCCTTTTGTGCAGCCAAAGGGACACGCTGTTCCTTGCTTCGTCATCGTGGCGCAGATAAATGTTGCCTGGCAAATTGAAAAACTTGTTGGCCGCAAAAGTTTACGCCGTGCTCCGCGGAAGATTTTTCAACACAAAACAAATGCTGCTGCACCTGGTTAGGGTCATGCCCGCAGTGGGGATGGAACTTGTGGCAGGGGATAAGCGTGCGAGTTAGCGTACTTAAGTACGTGCGTACAAGTACGTTAAACTTTGATGGAGTTGCTGACTCCACCTTCATCCTGCTCGCTGGGAGACTCGTTAATTAGATGGGGTGCGTGCAATTAGCGCCACGCACTCGCTGGATAACCCAGCTCAAATTTGCGCACTCGATACGGCCATTAGGCATGACATGCTCTCCACCAACGATCCGGTCAGGCTCGGTCCTCGGTTACTCAAAGCGGCGACCCGTGCAAATATTGGCCAAACATTTTGAGTGTAAACAGCGGGTCAACCCTCGAAATCCGGCGGGTTCAAGTGGACGCTGATGCTAATGAAGGGCTGACCAAACAGTAGAGAAATATCATTAGCGGTTTTTTTATTTATTATTACGCATATTACTCGCGCATTATGGGTTGTTCCGCATTGCAAACTCGCACCTAATCCGTGGCCTGCTGTGGCGGAAACTCAAACTTGCCCAGCTGCTGCACAATCTGCCGTAGCTTCTCCAATCCTCTGCGATTCTCATCGTAGGCGTCCGATTGCTGCATGGTGGCAAACCAGCGCTGCAATCGCGGCCACCGAGTCTGCTCTGACGCCACTGGAAACATGAGATTCACTGTGCTCAGTGTGGTCACAATGGATATATCGGCGAGTGTCAGCTAAAAGCCGCAAGAGAAACGCTAAACTCAATTAAAATATGCACGCTGTGGTTACGCTCATCTCCCTACCTCGTTCCCAGCCATGTACTCATGCTCGGCCAGATACTGTTCCATGGCATCGTATGCTTCGCCCAGCTTGCGCTTGTGGTAGGCCACATCCACGTTTGCATATTCCTTGCGCACGATTTCCGACTGCAGGAGAGATGAAAAAGAATGGCATTAGTAAGTGGTGTAGTCTGGCAATTAATGCACAGCAATGTACCATTAAATCACTGTCACGACGAAACAGAAAGGAGCACTCAAAGAAGAGGCGATTAAGCACCTTCAGTCGTTGCGCCGCATCCTTGGGCCACAGTGTGCCGGCGGCGTCGAACTGCTCGGCCAGATGTATTAGTATTACGTGGCTATCGGTGAGCACCAGATCATTATGCACAAGCGTGGGCACGCTGTGCTGTGGATTCAGCTGGAGTCAGGGGGGAGAAGGGAAGAAGATTAGTTGAGTGTGTTCTGCATACAATTTGCATTTCTTACCGCCACAAACTGTTTCTCAAATTGCGCCCCTTTGAATAAGTCAACGTAGCGCAGCTCCACGTCTATATCCAGCATTTTAATTAACATAAGGCAGCTGCGCACCGGTGGGCTGCGGTCATCGTAATATAAGATCGGCTTTGACATTCTCCTCGTGAAATTCAAGACAGGCAAATAACATGCGATCAAGCTCAGAGACAGAGAGCGACTGAACCCGCATTGCAGGTTGACTGTCTTTCGACAGATCATTTCTTCACATTTCACTGATATGTATATTTGATTCTATTTATTCCTTTACAAATTAATTAAACGATCAAGCTTGTTTAATCAGAAACTTTTAAAAACATCACCTTTCTTTTGAATTGGCGTGTGGAGCTGGTTTCGTTAAGTGTGGAGCAATATTTTCAAATTTATCGAGCAGCCGCCACAAGTTGTTGTCGCGTTATCGAGCTATCGCCCTTGTCAGCTGTTGCACATTCCTCTGGTCACATTGCTCGCTGTGCCTTTCTTCCTACATTTATTTATAATAATTAATTTTATTATTTCTAACTGAAAGTCCACATATTTGCGGCTAAAAATCGTTGACTATGTATCTTTCACGACAGTTAAGATTGCTGCCGAGGTCCAGGCTGGTCCGTCATATTACTTGCGGCAACGGCACACATTACACAACCGCTGTGCCGCCGGCAGGGGAGCACATTGAAATTCCCAATCGCATTGAGCGGTCGCCTACAGATCTGCTACAGGCTTTGGCAAGCACCGTTGGACGGGATCCGACTGGGCCACACTACAAATACCATGATGATCCCTATCTAATACCCATGTCAAATGTGGATAAGCGAACCTATGCATTGTCCAAAGAAGCTGGACGCAAAGCAGCCAATTGGATAAAGGAGGAGCATCGCGAGCTATTTCTGGTAAGTAGATGATAATGAAGATTTGTTGATTCTAGTGTTATAATTACTTGCAGCACCAAGAAGCACAGCCACCAATTGAGAAGTTTGCACCGAGCATGGTGTACACAGAGGAGTCTGAAGTGGATGCCAGCTCTTTGGAACAACTAATTAAACAAGGGGAACTTAAGGACGCTGTGCTGGTGTACAATCTACTCGAACAAAAGGGTATCGAGGTTGGCCAGGCGCAAAAACAAAGTCTCTTGGAGCTCGTTTGTTTCTACAATAACCAAGAACCATTGCCTGAGGAGTATATAGAGGAGCGTTGGTTCTTGCAGAACAGTAAACGTCGTGAGAGACACGGCAAGACATGGAAGGATGGCGACTTGGCAGAAAAACTCTATGCCGGCATTGAACCAAAGACGCCGCAATCCTATGCAGCACTCATTCGCGGCATGGCCAAGTACCATCAGTGCGAAAGAGCCTTTGCGCTATTTCAGGAGTCCGGCGAGAAGCAAATACAACTGGATACCAATACCTTTAATGCAATAATTGAGATCGTTAGTTATCTCAAGGAAACCGCGGATCAGCGTTGGCAGCTGTGCAACGATCTACTGCAGCAAATGGCACAGCAACAGTTGCGTCCCAATCTGGGTACACTAAATGCCCTTCTTCAGTGCATCAGCTCGTTTGGTAACTTTAAACTGGCTCGCAGCTCTGCCCTGAAAGTGCTTCCAGAGTTCAAGGAACTGGGAGTAGCTCCTAGTCTGGGCACCTACTATTATCTGCTGATTATATTCTGTAGAGAGCGTGCTCCAGTCTCGCATGTCATTGTAGACATTCTCAACGACATTGGCAATAAGGAATTTAAGATCGAGCATCCCAAGGATACGTACTTCTTCGCAACGGCCATGGATGTGTGCCGCAATCATTTACACGACAAGACGTTGGCCAAGAAGGTCGATGGACTGCTCCACGCAGGCAACAACTACGATTTGATAGGTGACTCCTTCAAGGAGTCGGTCTACTACCGGAATTACCTAGCACTGCTTTGCCAGACCGAGTCAATCGAAGACTTTATGAACACATACGACCTGCTTGTTCCGAATATATACACCCCTGAGCCTGGAATTATGGAGGAAATCCTAAGAGCTTTAGAAATCAATGGCGCAGTCGAACACGTGCCTCGCATCTGGTCCGACATGGTAATCTTCGATCACACGCATCGCGAGAGTTTGTTACTTTACGTACTCCGCATTATGGTGGATAATCGAGCCAATCCAGAGCTGCCTTCCCAACAGGAGCTACCCGAGCAATGCGCCAAAGTTGCCCTGGACATTTACAACAAAATTGAGGAATCTGGCAACCGCTCACGCAAAGTCTCCTTCACCGGCCAAATGCTTGGCGACATCCTGACGCTTATCGTGCGCAGCAACAGCAACTTCGAAAAGGCTAGTGAAGTGTTCACCTACATCGACAAGCAACAGCATCGCATTCCTGGCACGCCAGCCGAGAGCGCATTGCAGGAGTACGTAGAGGCTTGTGTACTAAATAAGGCACCCAGTCTGGCGCTAACAGCTCTCCAGTACGCTGTGGAGAACAACATGGAAACGAGAACGCTGGCGCAGAGCATTCACAACGGATTCACGCTTAACGAAGTGCATTTGGCCAAGCTAAAGTCGCTAGTCGGCGACAGCTTTCTAGAAAAGTAAGAATCGAGTCGTTAAAAATCTTTGTATAATTGCAATAAACCAAAATATTGTATAAATAAATGCAAGGGGAATGCATTACTTCCTACTACATTTGTCCATTAAGATTACAAGAGAGATTGCTTTGTTGACTAGTCACTGAGATTGCGGCTCATTGGCCTTTTTTCAAGTTGGGTATCCAGTTGATGCCGTCGTGTGGCAACTCGCTCCGCACAAACGGCGATAGCCACGTTAAATGCATCCGTTTGCCGAGCACCATTTCCGCATTCTCACGCAGACCGTAGTCGTATTTGGTACTCATCCGACACTTCATCACAGCGCCACGCTTAAAAATAGGTAAGTGGTAGATAAGTAGCAGCATGGATATACCGAATGCCACAAGATTCAGCTCGTAGATAAGCATGTAGAAATTCTCCCAGCTGGAGTACAGAGTGAAACTCAGCATGGGGAACAACACGGTGATTACCGTGGAGAGACTCCAATATGCATCGAAGTGAAGGTACCATAAGTAAATACTGCTCGTGATTACAGAAAATAAAGACCCGATGCAAAGGTAGACCACAAAAAAGAAGAAATATCGGTAATTGTGGTGTCCTATACAGCACCCGGTAAACCGACAATGATGATCCCGTTTTAGCACGCACACATTACAGATCTCGCAGTGCCAAGAGCGAGGCGGTACCAGCGCCTGGCAGCCGTCACACATATGCCACTGGCTCAGCTGCTCCAGATCCTGCGGCGGCTTCAGTATATCCACTGCAGAGAGACATTAAATTAGTATACACATAAAAATAAAGTCGTCAGCCTGTACTCGCTTTTAATAGTCGTGTCGACAAGCATGGCGGCCAACAAGTTGGATGATAAATTGAAGACCACAAAAAGTGCACCCAGCCACAGAATGGTGTACAGCACACTGCCCATATGAGTCAGCTCGGGAAGGACGATTGTAACTTGGAAAATGTATGTGATGGGCACAAAAGTCGCAATGAGCAAAATACATCCTGCATCGGTCACACTCGGCGGCCTAAAGACTCGATTTAGGGAGCGTAAAATCATTTTAATACATTAAAAAAGAGAAACTTATGGATTTTTAATTTGTTGTGAAGTTTGCGGGTATGAATATAAGAAGTAAATAAAAATGGTATATTTGGTCCATCGATAGTAGCTATCGATATTAGCAGCAGGTCGATAAGTACTCAGTACTCGGTTTGTAATCGAATCGGATAATCCAAGCGATATTAGCTGCAAAGATATTTCTCATAGTACTTAATGATTAATTAAGTGATAATATTGCACTCATTAAATAGAGGCCTAAAATAAACAGAGATTATATTATGCAACTAACTAGCTAGTATTAAATTTATTGATTTAGATTTGCATAATCTAGCATTATTCCCGTCTTCTCATCCAGATACGTTAACCGTGATTCAATCACTTTCAGTACTCAACACTATTGCATGGAAGAAGCAGAGAAACGAGAGAGAGAGAGAGAGAGCGAAAACACTTCCACAGCTAATCAAAATTATTGAAACCATAAAACATTCCAAATGAAACGGTAGAACCCAACGTATCAGTCGCGCTCATTGCATTGTCCACAGAACACCTACAACAGCAGCAGCACCAGCAGAAGCAGAAGCAGTAGCAATAACAAGAACAACAACAATGACGCGACAAGGTGCGCAGCTGGCAGTTTCAATTGCCGTGGGCACAATTCTGGTAATATTGCAAGTGGCAAGTGCTGGCGTGCCACTGAAACGATACGAGGCGCTGTTAAAACAACAGTCAGAACCGATCAACGAGGAAACGGGCCTGTATGATGATAAGGACAAGGTGCTCAAGCTGAGCGTGGCCAATTTCAATGAGTCGGTGCTGGAGCAGAACCGTGCAACTCTCGTTGAATTCTACAACACATACTGCGGGCACTGCAAGCGATTTGCTCCCGTCTACAAACAGGTGGCTGAGCAGCTGTTTCCTTGGCGAGATGTTCTGGCAGTGTCGGCAATTGATTGCGCTGCTGAAGAAAATAATGGAATCTGTCGCACCTACGAGGTGATGGGCTATCCGACACTACGTTACATTAGCCCAGGATTCCAGGCCAATACGAACGAGTATGGACAGAATGTGCAATCGCAGGATCCGACAGAAATACGCAACATCTTGGCTAATCTGGTAGTAGCTGAGAATCGAACGGTAAATAACACGGCCTGGCCTAATTCTACACCTGTCACGGATGCCGATACGGCCTCCTCGCTTTTCGAAGGTCTGAACAGTAAGCGCGAATATATTGCACTGATCCACGAGCCAGAGAACTCCACACTGGCCACTCAGACGGCACTCTTCCTGGTAGCGTGGCCTGCGGTGCAAGTGCGTCGATTCAGTGATCCCGCAGTGGCAAACAAATTCAAGGTGGATACCAAGAAGAACGAGCTCGCCTTGATCGATCGAAAGGGAAATGTAAAGACACACACACCGGCTAAGCAGACAGCTGAGTCCTATGCAAAAACCATCGAGGATGAGCTGCATGCGGTTAATCTGACACCCAAGCCAGATAAGGAATCGCATCCTCAACAGGAGCATCTTGAGAGCAGCACCTCCAAAAATGCCGAATTAAACGATATTATCAAGGAGGTTCATCGCAACAAGCACTTGATCTACCAGGCTGATCTGGAGATGGCCATACGCACCGTTCTGCACAACGAGGTGCCCAAGGCTCTAGAGATCAGCGGCGATAAATTGTTGGCGCTTCAACGTTTTCTGACTGTGTTACAACGATACAATCCTCTGGGATCGCAAGGACGCGAATTGGTTACGAAACTGAAGGACTACGTGGCACAGTTCAATCAGAAGCTCACGGGTGCACAGTTCGAACAGGAACTACGGAGTCTTGAGAATAAATTAGGTCCCATCTACTCGACAAATCACTATGTAGGATGCTCTGGATCCAATCCTCATTTGCGTGGCTTCAGCTGCTCGCTCTGGACGCTCTTCCACTTCATGACTGTCCAGGCAGCGGGCAACGAGGAGACACAAGATCCCCTTGAGGTGCTGCAGGCCATGCATGGCTACATCAAGAACTTCTTCGGTTGCACCGAATGCGCCGATCACTTCCAGGTGAGTCAACCGCACAAACTCTCTTTTTTTCCTCTCGCTCGCACAACTACTAAATAGTATAATGGGTCTACGTGCTAATGATGATATATTTATGAGATCATCAGGTCATTACTGTAATGAACTCCTGCTTTATAGGCTCATCTTCAGACTTTAAGATACTGCCTGTCGAATTTCTAGAAAAACAATATTATAATTTATTTGTGCACAATAATTGGGGTTTTCCAAGCATATAGGCAACTTAAGGCCCACGTCACGATATCTGCGAGTATTGCTATTCTCCCGATTACAGTATAGACGATTGTAGTGTAAAAACGTAAGATTAAAAAACGTACACAATAACAATGAGGTATGTAGGCAAACGAGACGACGAGCTACCCAGTCTCGCTGATATGAGTCCGAACATATCCAAGATATTATTCACTTGTCTGACCTCGAAAAACAAGTTTCGCAGACTTCTCTGTTTGATGCCCTAAAATTGGGTCTGTGAATACAAAAAGCATACACTAAATAAGCGGGTATGTAGGTATGTGTTTTAGTATTATCTATTGTCTGCTACCTCCATTAGTAGACCCTCTTTGGGGTATTCAAATAGTGTGGGGTATGCCAACTGGTAGACCTCGACTCGAAACTTTCATTTCATATATTATATACGTATTTGTTAAATTAAGCAAACAATGAAATAATTCAAATGAAAAGTTAATAGAACTTGCACGTTCTTTTAATTTGAGGTAGCAAAAACACAACTATATATTACTTCTCTTGTTTGTTCGGAATTAAAGCCGGCAAATGACTCTGTACTTCGGAAACTTTTTAGTAGATTTTTTCGTTAATCAATTTTATTTGTTGTCGCATTAATGCGGAACTCATAGTCTTTATAACCTACATACAGAGCTCAATGTTATTCCAGATTTTTCCGTATTCTTGCGCTGATCAAGCACAGCTTTATATTATGCGTGAGAGGTCAAAAACCTCATTGTTTTGTATGCTATATCTGGGGAGAGTGCAAGTAAAAGTTAAAGAAGCGTATTATGCTGATAAACAGTTTAATTCAGCAGTCACGTTTTTTCATTGGCTTGTGAAATGGTTTATTATATGGTTTAGCAAGTGTTTTCACTGGGATCCACTAATACTACTGACTTTGGTTCGGTTTACTCTCGATGTGGCGGATGTGTTACGCAACCAGTTACCTCCATAAGGTAACATGTTCTGTTGACTTTTCCGTGCGACCTGAATGTTTGTTGTCTTTTGTGGAACAACTGTTTCAATGATTGCACAGTTGCCGGGAGTGTGCATAATATTGATTATGCTCATTGATCCATTTATTTTTTGCAGGCAATGGCATCGCGTCGCAAAATCTGGAGCGTAGCATCTAAAGACGAAGCTGTCTTGTGGCTCTGGGAGGCCCACAATGAGGTAAACAAGCGCCTGGCCGGAGATTCTACAGAAGATCCGCAGTTCCCCAAGCAACAGTTTCCCAGTGCCAGCAGCTGTGCTCAGTGTCGTCAGGCGGGCAGCTCTAAGGATAACTTGGACATAAAGTGGAACCGGGATGCAGTGCTTAGCTTCCTCAAGAATATACATAATCCTCAGTTCGTCAGCCGCTATGGAGTGCAGCACGAGGAGCTGCTGCACGAAACACTTGACAAAATGCGGCAAAAGCGTCAAATCTCCAACGTGTTCTCCGACATGGACATGAGAATGGGTATATTCCTGTACGCCTTCTGCATCGTCATGATGGTGGTGGCCTTCAAGCTGTTCGCCTTCAAGGGCGGCTACCGCAAAAAGCCCTATGGGCACGATCTACTGGGAAAAGTGTAATTCTAGTTGTAGCTCTCTATGTTAGTTCGTTGGAACCAAACTTAACGACACGACAGGATTGGAGACTAAATTAATTATGTAAATCGACACCCCCTCTTCATGTTTTGTATGTACTTCACAATTATGTTTAAGCTCAAAAGTGTATATATCAATAATCTTCCAGTTGTAATCTATTAAAATTATACATATGACACTCGCTTTTATAGAATAACGAATAAATAAAAGCATTTTATATTTACTACTCGATAAAAGTGCACTATCAGTGTTTTATCTACAACTCGAACCAACCCATGGTAGCTCCAACATATGTAGCTACACGTGTTTGATTCATATTCAAACATGCCCCCCTATGCCTATTCAAACATTCCCCCTATGCCTATTCAAACATGCCCGCCTGCACTTGAGATAACGCCTTGTTGGTCATTGAGAACCATTAGGACACCTATCCCAATGAAAACTCGTAGTTCTTGTAAGAAATGGGAATCTAGTAGAGCATAGAAAGGCCGAAACAATTAAAATTTAGAATACGACAAGAACCATAAGTCGTTTTACAATTTCATCAGCATCTTAATTTCATAAATCACACATATTTTATTTAACGAATCTCTTAAAGTCGGGATGCCACCAGGGAAGAACTTTGTATTTTTGTATACGTGAATATTTTACAGTTACTGCCTGTTGGCTGTTAGTATTGTCCTCTACAAAGTCCAGTTCAAGGTTCTTGGCGCACATATCTGTACAGAGCATCTCTCGGGTCGCTTTGAGGCGAAAGCGCGTTTGTTGTTGATTGTAGAGCAATTGCATAGGTAGCGGCATGAATTTCTGACACAGAACAATCAACAGAGCAACACCTTCATGACGACTAGTTGATGGGACCATAGCTGGTGTATCATCATCTGCAAGAGACTCCCAATCGTTCACCATTTCGGTCGATAGTACTTGGTCCTCGCAAACCGATGATGGCAATTGAGATGTTTGCTGATTCCATAACGTGTAACATATGATCCACAGGTATTGGTACTGCTTCTGTGTGCAGGTGACAAAGGTACGCTGTAGCAGCCAGTCCAGGTTGTAGCCCAACTCCAAGCGCGTCTTCAGCGGGCGATAGCAATGGAAAAGCGCTTCGATAACCCGCGATCGCAGGGTTTTCTTATCACAGTTTTTTATTTGCTCTAATTGAAGCTGGGCGGGCAGATCCAAGTTCCAGGCCTTTGTAGATGACCCGCTTAGGCAGTGGCGTTTGAACATATTCCTCCAAAATACCCTGGAGCTCACCAGCTTGGCAAACTGTGTACAGACCAGAGCAAAGGTCTGCACGTCCTCAGGATCCAGACGCAAGGCTATGTGAAACCAAATATCATGGTCAACATCAAATTTGTTGGTAGCATCCCCCTCGGCCATTGGAATAAGGGTCCCGGTTTTCACATTTGTTTTTTTCTTCAGCTCAACGTAAACATCCGATTGACGAGCGAAGATTGCTGTGATTATATGAGAAGGAGGAATTAAAACAGAATTTATTGAAAGCAGTGTCTACCTACCACACTTCCGTTTGGTGCGAAATAATTTGTTATAAATATACGCATCGTTTCCATCATCTAAACTCATATCGTTCAATTCTTGGCATTTATGCAAAACACTTTATTGCATTATGGATATTCCCTACACATAAATTTATCGTCCATCAGGTGGTTCGTTAAAATGGTATTTTCAATACTTGTTCAACACTACTTCAAATCTATCGATAACAAATAGCGATTATAACTGCACGCTTTTTATTTATAAACAATTCACTTGCTGTTTAAAATGCCCATAGATTGTAAAGCAAAATGTGGTAATCGGGCCACATTAAAGGTAAGTTCCTTGTAAAATATAATATAAAGAAAAAAGTAATTTTAAATATGTTGTTCCAGCGTCCAAAAACAGGCGATGCGCTGTGTAAAAATTGCTTCTTTGCCGCTTTCGAGGCTGAAATTCATCATACAATAACCTCAAGTAATCTTTTTCGACGAGGAGAGAAGGTGGCAGTAGCTGCCAGCGGAGGCAAGGACTCCACAGTGCTAGCACATGTGTAAGCTCTTCTCGCGATTTCTACTATGTGTATTTGTTACGATTTTATTTCGACGGCAGGCTGAAGCTTCTCAATGAGCGACACGATTATGGGCTGGACTTGGTGCTACTCTCCATAGACGAAGGAATCACGGGATATCGGGACGACAGTTTGGAGACAGTAAAACGAAACCGAGATGACTATCAAATGCCCTTAAAAATACTTTCATATGAGGAGCTGTATGGTTGGACCATGGATCGTATTGTAGCACAAATAGGGCGATCTAACAACTGCACGTTTTGTGGTGTATTTCGACGACAGGCACTGGACAGGGGAGCCAAGCTCTTGGAGGTCGACAGCATAGCCACTGGCCACAATGCCGATGATATTGCCGAGACGGTGCTAATGAATATCCTACGTGGCGACACTGCCCGATTGCGACGCTGCACGGACATTAGGACAGGCGGCGGAGAGAATTCCATTCCACGTGTTAAACCACTCAAATACAGCTACGAAAAGGAAATCGTTATGTATGCGCACTACAAAAAGCTGGTATACTTTTCCACGGAGTGTGTATTCGCTCCGAATGCGTACCGAGGCCATGCACGTCAATTCCTCAAAGATCTTGAGAAAGTTCGTCCCTCTGTTATAATGGACATCATTTACTCAGGCGAGCAGCTTCGATTCAAGGACAAAGTGAAGAAGCCAGTGCGTGGTATTTGCGAGCGGTGCGGCTTCGTCTCCTCCCAGCAGCCGTGCAAGGCGTGTGTGCTGCTTGAGGGTCTTAATCGTGGACTGCCCAAGCTAGGAATCGGCAAAAAATCAAAAGGTGACCGCATGATCGCCAAACAGAACCAAGAGATCGCGCTTCGAGAGCGCGCAAATATAGTAAAAAACGATTTTTAAATTAAAATCAAAGTTTATTTATTCAAAATGTGTTCAGGAAGTCGGCCGTATTTACCACAAAGCTGCCCGAGCTGTAAGAAAAGATAGAGAAACGTAAGTATACTTGCTAAGAAAAAGCAAAGAGAAATGAAGAGATATGGCTCAGCGCCAATTTATTAACCA
Organism: Zaprionus tsacasi; assembly: GCA_018904105.1. NCBI lineage: Eukaryota > Metazoa > Arthropoda > Insecta > Diptera > Drosophilidae > Zaprionus > Zaprionus tsacasi. The sequence continues at coordinate 7,898,892 of JAEIFR010000173.1, read as the reverse complement.
TGGTCCATAATCGGCTAGGCAAGACTCGCTAACTCCAAAAGAATATTGGAGAAGTTTGTCAACGCTTCGCGTTTATATGGTGTCTGTGAATGGTTTATGAGTTCATCATTGAAATTTCAATGTGTATTGAATTCATGTGGTTTAGATTACTAACCTATTTTGTAAATTCCATGCATCACATAAGGCATCAAACGAGGGATTAGCATTTCTCAGCAATTGCTGTTAATCTTTTGCCATAACCTTAAAGAAAAAAGAGTTTTCTAGTTAGTTAACGTGAAAATATTGAACTAACAGTAAAATACATTTGTTTTTTCAGATTTTTAATTACAAATAGTTTGAATCACATCGATTCATATGAGGTGTCAGAATGTAAAATATCATCAGGAAGAAAATCGTAATTCGTTGATCATTAAGGTTTAAAACTCACCTCGTTCTTTACACGTTTTCACGATGAAAGATTTTTTATGGATTTCCCCATGATTTTTTCTGTAAGACAAGATGAATAGAAAAGTCGATTAGTATAGTGAAATTGATAAATCAAATTGAATAAGTTTATGAACAAATTGTAGACTTCACGAAAGAATATGCACCGCAAATTCCTGGCAAGACAAATTTGGGTTATGCTTGTGCGAAGTACATTTGCTCTGCGAACAGATAAAAAGCACTAGCTAAAGTGGAATATATTATCTTTACACCAGCGACTCGTGTTCGCACATGGAAATATTTGACGAAAATTCGGTATGCTTACCCAATTAATTTATGCCGGTAGAAAACTGGCTTAGCTGTTGTAGTCTCACCTATGAAAGGAAGAAATATTGTTAGCAAAAGGAACATATCTGCATTTTTGGATGTAATAGATGTACAGATGCAGGACCAGACCCAAAGCCACGTGACTAAAACGTAAATTTTAGCCGGTAATGGAAAAGGTTTACCTACATCTCACATTGATCTTGCAACAGTGAGTTCTGAAACTAGGCATTTCATGCTTTAATCACAGTTATATATGCTGCAATCTCACTTTGGATATATTAACTATTCAAGTACTTACATTTTGATAATCTTATGTTGCAACTGCTGCACGTTCTGCAACTTAAATAGAAATGACGGAACTCAGCTAAGTTGGCTGCGGTATTTGGAGTCAAAAACAAGAACATGAAAAAATACTAGCACACAGCTGCACACGTATTGTATCGATAGCTAAATATGAATTTATACTTTTGAAATACAGCCCTGGTGCATACACATGCAATTCTAAAATAATTCTAACTGTTAAATCGAAGTGGCTCCATACCTTAAATTTTTTTTTAATGAGTTTAAGTTTAAAGCGGATAATTTCATCATATATCTATATTTCATCTTATTAAAATAATGACATCCTTTAATTCTGCATCTGTTTTAATGTCTCTTGGTGAGTTAATCAAAAGTAATTAAATGAAAAGCTCAAATTATATATGTTTTTATTATAGACGACTACTACGAACACAATGTACTGCCAAAACCGAATATACCCAAAAGCTATCCTGGATATGAAGGCAATAGGAAACAACGACAAGCGGCGCGCTTGCAATCATATAAAGATGCCAGTGATAATGTAGATGAAGATGAAGATGAGGACGTGGATGAGTTCAATTCCAGTATTCAGGATTCAAACATAAATCAAATTGCATTTGAAGCAAATGAGTTTGATCAAATGTACGAGAGTATTGACGATTCAATGGCAACAGATGATAAGACACCCAGTCAGGCGTCAATTGAAAAAGTCGGATCCGCGCAGTGGCGTATACAACCAAACAATATGAATCGACCAATTGGCGCCGCTCCTTTGGTTCCCAGCCAAGCCCCTCGGAGTCAGCTGCAGTCACGTCCAAGTAATGGCTATCAGAGAGGGCAAAAACAACAAGATCGTAACAGTCGTGGAAGACCCAACAACGACAACAACAACAACAACAACAATAATGGTCGTATACCAATAAAAAATCGCCTAGGAAATTATCGCAACATTCAACGTGGTCAAATGGAACAGAGAGTGCGCAACGCTTTTAACGCATTCAACAGTCAACAGCAGACATTCATGAATATGCAGAATCACTTTCAAAATGTCAGTCAACAGATTCAGCAGCGGACAGTTTCCAACTTTGCAAATCAGAATTCCAACGAAAATAACCAAGTCAATCGATTTATTGTAAATCAAGCCAGATCGGACCCAAATGCGGACTCCCTCACATCGCTGATAAATTCAGCTCATCTAATTAACAGTAATACTGCTGTCTGTCGTTTAGGACCTCAACCTTATAACTGTTCGAATCAGTTACAACGCAGCAGTGTTAATCAAAAACCATATGAAGGAAATCGCAATTTTCAATTGCGACCAGCCGAAAGTGGGCCGATTGTGGTATCTGATTCTTTGCGTCTAGCAGATCTGATGAATATGGACAAAAGCAGTTTCCACAACTTGGATGTTACCGAGGTAGCCAAGAATGCCATGTTGCTGTTAAGCACAGTTTTCCACAAGCCCATTTTGAATGAGGAACTTCAGCAAGAACTTTCTCATTTGCAGGTACGTTTTTTGTTTTACCAATCAAATTTATTTTGCATGCGACATAAATTATAATCCAACTAAACAGCAAAATAATGGGCTTCCTGAGGAACCAAGTGGCTTGAACGTAAATATCCAACCGGAGGCCACCGATCTTCGAATGTATCATCGATTTAAGTAGATCTAGTTTCGACGATAATAATTCATTCAAGTTATATTAAGGTAACGGTAAATCATTTCAATGACATTCACAATAGTGCGAAGGATAAAGTGTAAGACAAATAGGCAATGCTTAAAGTTAAGATTTAAGCGCCAATTCACAATCACAATAGTTTTAATTCACAATAACATTCAGAATAGCAAAATGGTAAATCATTTCAATGACATTCACAATAGTGCGAAGGATAAAGTGTGAGCCAAATAGGCAATGCTTAAAGTTAAGATTTAAGCGCAAATTCACAATCACAATAGTTTTAATTCACAATAACATATAGAATAGCAAAACAATAAGAAGAAGAATCCAAATGAAACTGTGAGTGGCAACTTACACCAACAACACACACACACACACGTAGACTTGAAACAAAGTATTTGTGTTTTTGTTTTATTATTATTTTTGGCTGATAAGAAAAGGCCGTGCCGCTTATCAGCAATGCACAACAAGAGCTAAACTGTCAGTGAGAGATGTAAAGCGAAAGCGAACAAAAATAGAAACAAACGGCGATAAATGACGGCCAAGCAAGAAAGGCAGAATATAGAGGAGCGGTATAACGAACGAAGCAACAATCAATCAGTTAATCTAATAAAGACCGGGAGCGTAGACGTTAAATTGGTTGACGGCAGTGTGACAATATATTGAACCAGATTTAGTTAATTGAACAATACAAAAATAACCTCCCGACTAATATATACATAATAATTAAAGTACGCAAATTTATAAGTTCTTGAAAGCAAAAAGTTTTTTCAGTTTCTTTTTTCATGGCGTTTTCTGTAGACTACAAATAATCTATGAATACCACAATTACAAACAATTATTTTGTTATCGCTTAAATGTTGAATCAATTTAAATAAAGATTTTCAATTAGACTTACGTGAACACTCGCAATTATTGAGTACATATGTGAACGATCCTCCCCCTCTCGTCGTTCAGCATGTTGAAGTCCAAGCAGTTGCTAAAACAATTTGCCAAAGGTAAGCCAACCCAGATCCAGATTGTATCGTGTGGTAATTTATAGAGCGCAGTTCCAGTATACTCGTTGTTTACTATACAAGTTATTGCTTTTATGCATGAGATTTGGTTCCAGCACGTTTCCGTTTGCTATCAGCTTAGGCCGGGACATGCGATAACGCTGACATTGTCAGGAATCGCATTATTTGTAGATTATCTTGAAAGAAATTGTTTTATTTCTGCTCTTATCTTATCCACAAAACACAAATATAGCAGACACTTTTCAGTAATTTTTGGAATATCTTGATTGGCATCAGAATGGAAGTAATTCATGAGCATATCTTGTCAATCTGGGAATGAGTAAATCTGAATAGTGTAGGTTTTTGCTAAAGGCATCAATTTGGGATCAAGGAATCCATTTTCGATTAGAAAAGTTTGTGTTAATAGTCTTGATAATCTCTATTCCTTTTGAGCAGAATACTCCAACTTCTCGCCTACTAATTTTAAACTGAAGCGTGCGCTGGTCGTATCAAAGCTATCTCGCTATGAAATGGAGCAACTGCGTCATCCAGAGCTGTCACGCAAGCAACTCGAGCAGAAGCTGCGCGATCGGGGCACCGATTTGGAGATGCTTCTCTACTTACACAACCTCCACAAGGACTTCGAGCGGCGCATCGTGGAGAGCTTCGAGAATGTCGGCTGTGAGGTGAAACTGTCCAGCAGGTGCGTACACGTTCCTGAGTCCTGGCCTCGATATTATGACTACGATTCTAGTATTTCTAACTTTTGTTTGTTGTTTCCGTCTCCTCTGTGTGTGCGCGTCTGTGTGGCTTCGTTGTGGCTGTGTCTGTGGTATGTGGTCGTCGTCTTCGTCATCGTTTCCGTCACCATCCAACCGATAATAATCACATCTAATCCCACCATCCGCACAATGTGTCCTTGTCGCTGTTGACTTTATTAAAAGAGCAGACTTGAATTTAGAAGCTCTTTGAGCAAGGATGTCATGAGCTGGGCGGATGTTATAGTGCCTGTTGGCGGGGATGGCACCTTTCTGCTGTCCGCCAACCGTGCCAGTCCTCTGTTTGCACTCAGCCAGCAGAAGACTCCTATTGTGGGCTTTAACTCGGATCCACAGCACTCGGAGGGGCGACTGATGCTGCCCAAGCAGTACTCGGAGAATCCCAAAGAGGCAGTGGATCGCATCAGGAACGTAAGTAATGTTCTCCAATTAAATGAGTTTCTCTCTATTTAACACATCTCTTGGACAGGGTGACTTCAAGTGGATGCATCGTTCGCGCATACGCACCACGTTGTTGGGCAGCAATGGCAAGATTCCCGAGTCAACTGGACTTGTTCAGGCACACGACTGTCAAAATGGAGCAAGTAAACACGTCGCCGGAGCTGCTGGACAAGAAAATGGCAAATAAGTACAAGGCCAAAATGAAACGAGTGTTGCCTTACCTGGCGCTTAACGAGGTATGCCAAGCTGAAAAGCATAAAAAGGAATCTTTACTCAATCCTTTCTCATAATAGGTTTTCATTGGTGAGCATCTCTCGGCTCGAGTGTCACACTTGCAGCTCGTTCTGGACCATCAGGATGTTGTGAACAAAACAAAGTGCTCGGGACTGTGCGTAAGCACCGGCACCGGATCGACATCTTGGCACACAAGCATTAATCGGATCACCGGTCGCGATGTGGGTGACCTGCTACGATCGCTACCCAACAGCGAGTCACTGAATGTGCAGAAGCTGCTGGACAATAGTGAAGAGATCGCACAGCGCTACAATCAGGGCCTGCTCTTTGCGCCAGACGATCCACGCCTCTGCTACTCAATCCGAGAGCAAATCTGTGTCGGTGTGTGGCCCTCGCCGAAGACCTTCAAGTCGCGCGACTTCGTCCAAAGCGTCTTCGTCAAGTCGCACTGCATCGATGCAAGTGAGTCGAATATAACTACATATGTTAATAAATTGGGTTGAATATCATTGCCGTCCCTTTACAGATCTTGTCATTGATGGCAGCATATGCTATCCATTTAATGATGGTGCTAAGGTGCTGTTGGAGGTCTACCCCGAGGATGCTCTACTCACGATCGCACTAGACTGAACTAAACTGAACTTGAAGTTGATGCTGAAGTAAAGTGCCTGCCCTCGTTCTTCCAGCTGCATTTTAATGAAGGTCGGCTGAATTTTGAAATTAACTAAATATGTAATGGATGCGTCGTGCAACTGCTTAGTAGTGTAAGCTCAAAAGTTATTTGTTTTATAATATAAACATTTATATTTATACACATACATATATATATTATAAACATTATTTCTTCACTTTCGCCTTGTGCTTTGCATTCGGTGCATTGGCTTTAATTAGTTTTTTAGTTTTGATTACTTTAGCTTCGTCATTCGCCGTACGCTTTCGGACCTTCTTTTCGAAACGTGTACTGTCCACAGACTTGAAGCGGTCATCTTGCAATAGCGCCTTGCCCTCAGCACTGCCTGCCGCCTCTGATTCCTGCTGCTCCTTCCGCTTGCGACGAATTTCCCGCAGCTTATCCTTTTGTTTTTTGCGATAGCTACGAAAGAATTAAAATAAATGATTTCAAAAGGGGCTCTATTAGACAACAGTACACTTACAGTGCCTCCATTTCATCTGGGATCCTTGCCCTCCATTATCCATGTTTTACGTCTGTAGTTTTGGGCGCGTTCATCGAAGTCATTGTTGTCTAGCTGCATCTCAGATTCGCGTCTTGTCACATTCACTTGCATGAAAATGCGCTCCACCATGCGTTCTAAATGTTAAATGGGTAAGAAAAGTGTAACATTTGGAATAACATTCCATACAAGCGACATACGATCTATTGGGATGCTCCGTTAGCTTGGTGTTAATCTCCGCTTCGATGGCGGCCAAGAGCTCCAGATCACGGGGAAATCTAAATATGGATATAGCCAATCCTTGTCGGCCTGCTCTGGCCGTGCGTCCTACACGATGAATGTATTCTTTTGGTGTACGCGGCAGCATATGATTAACCACCAACTGGACACTAGGTATATCCAGTCCGCGTGCCGCCACATCCGTGGCAATTAACGTGCGAATGTGGTTCGATTTGAAGCGACTGAGCGCTGCCACACGTTCTTTTTGACGCATAAATCCATGGAGGCAAACATTTTCAATTTCCATACTGGTAAGAGTCATCGACAGCAGCTGACAATATCTGTAATCCAACCAGTTACAGTTAGAAACTTTAATGTAAACGAACAGTAATCTTCTTTGGATAACTTACTTCTTTGTGTTTGTAAAAATCATAACATTAGCGTTCTCGTTTTGCTCTCGATACTTGCGTAGGGCTTCAATTAGAACCATATCCCGATCATATTCGGCACAAAGTAAGTAACGCTGATCTAGTGTGTCCACAGTGGCAACATCTGAATCCTGTGACCATTCCAAGCACTTTATATTTAAAGAGAATTATTAATTGTTGTTTTAAAAATGTTACTTGAAGGAACTCACATCCTTTGCAATGGGAAATATGCTGGATTCCTTGATAAAGTCTTTCATTGTGGCCGAGAAAAACAAGTTCTGTCGTGTCTTAGGCAAGCAACTTTCGATTATGGCCAGGCTCTCGTCAAAGTCGCCATTGAGCATGCGATCGGCTTCATCTACAACTAGATACTTCAGGTTATCAAACGAAAAGGTATCACAGCCTGTAAGGTGATCCGCAAGACGTCCCGGCATGGCAACAACAATGTGTGGCCTCTGCATTAGTTTTTGGCTCTCGATCATCTGATCTGTTCCTCCAGAAACCACGCACACGCGTACGCCCATAGGTTGACCTGCTACCAGGAACTGCTCGGATATTTGATAGGCCAACTCGTGTGTGGGCGTCAGCACCAGTGCGAAATGGCTCACAGGCTCCTCACTTAGCTTCTCTAATATTGGCAAAGCGAATGCGAATGTTTTTCCTGAACCTGTTTTAGCTGCGCCAATGCAATCTTTGCCAGCCAAAATCGCTGGAATACAGTTCTCCTGAATGGGTGTCGCACCTTTCAGACCTGTTGAATTTAATATTTATAACAGCCGAAAATCTTGTGTGTGATATTTTTCGAATGTTACTTACCTAATTTGGTCAACTGCTTGGCCAGCCACGGGCGTAAGCCCAGTTTAAGAAAAGGATTTGGCTCTTTTCGCTGCATATTTATAACGAAAACAAAAACCAAAATAAACACAACGTGCACGGAACCAGGGATGGCAAACTGAACGACAGATTATTTCGTGACAATCGAAAAATAAATCGAATCAGCAATCGATTCTTAAAATATGCATATCGATGCATCGAAAAATTTCACTAGATATATAACGAATAACAAACAGCGAACACCGATTGTTGGATTACTAAGCTTTTGGTTTCCTATTGTCATCTTGTGAAATACAAGTCGTACAATTAAGATAAAATAGAAACGCTGACCAGTATCTTATCATATTTATGGATAGCAACATGGAAGCTGAAATTGAGGAGGAAGCAACTGCAACGACAACAAGAGCTGACTCACTTAATGTCTTGTGTGGAATTTGCAACGAATTTTATAATGCGAACGATATTATATTCTCGACAGCAAGTTGTGGTCATGTATTTCACAGACAGTGTCTCTATCGTTGGCTGGCTCGTTCGCATACTTGTCCACAATGTCGGTCCGTTTGTCACCGTCAACGGGTGCATCGCATTTATTTGAACTTCGCGGAACGCACGGAGGTGGAAGAAGTGGAGCGGCTTCAGATACAATGGGTTCCACTAGACTTGGAAGATTCCCAACCATCTGCAACCGAGCTTGAAGGTGCTGTGCAATGTGGTACCGATCACGAAGGGTATGATACCTATGTGGCTCGAGTTTATCTATACGAAGATCTGCTGCCCGCCAACTATGTGCCCCAAAAGAAAGTCGTATACGCTCCCTGGAACTGCAGTGCACATCAACTTAACATAGAGGTGGATCTATTGATGCTCACAGACTGTGAAATCAGATGGGTGCCTGCAGAAGACGGACATGTCCCCGAAAATGCGCTTAAGGCGGGATACTCGGAAACCGGCGAAGGATTATACACTGGCCGGGCTGTCCATCAAGGTCGCACACTGCTGGGAAAAGTACATCCATCTCATAGACTTCTATATATGCCATTTCAACGCGAAGAAGTCAGCTCCCAAAGGTATGAGGTTCTTGTGGTTACTCCACGAGAACAGGCCGAACGCTGAGGACCAAGCATTAGATTTGCGAAAATATTTATAGTAAGATACTGGCTGGATAACTCTATTTTGCTTTATCAACAAGTCTCGTATCTTAAGTTGTCTTTTATTGTGAATACCCGATTTTAATCTCGTTAACCGTTTGTGATTATTTTTAAAAATATACATATATCAAACCTCAAATCACATTTGTTGTAAATGTTTTTATTCATGATGATTCATGTTACTCTCTATATATCTTATGATTAAAGCACTTGTTGTTTTGCTAGAGGGTGATCTGAAGTTTCCGGACTTGACGTGACTGTAAATGTGCATCATATCACAGTTACTCACCATAGGCTCAACCCAAGTACTTTTTGGAAGGGTAAATGATGATGGGCGCACCGATTGGAGAAGTGGGAAGAGTTTCAAAGGAATTTTGTGGACAAAAATAAATTGTTTTTCATTCGTTTAGTTTGGAAACTATTCAGACCACCCTCTTATAGATATATTTTTATCTCCCTAGTAACTGTGCACATATCATGTATATCTTGTTTCATTTATCCAATGATTTTATTGAATTTTCTGCCCTGCCTTATTGTTGTTACAACAAATTGTCATATTAACAATGCGCTTTTGAAATTATTTATAATAACTTTTTTTATAATTATGCATGTAAATATGTATATTTCTCTCAATAAATCTGTTAATCTGAATACGCAACATGACATTTATATGTATATATTTAGCTAAAATACAACTTGCGCATGTAACTTGCATGTAACATGTAAACAACAAAATTTTATTCATACAATTAATAATATAGAAGTAGGATTTTGTTTCATGTGTTTCTTATGACTTTTGTACTTAGTTCCTAACAAAAAATTTATGTATAAAACATGCTGCTTTTGTATATGTATATGTACCTATATGTATGTATATATATATATATATATGTATATGTATTTGTGTGTTGTAGGTGATAAATCTGTCGTGACTACAATATTTTATATACAATTCTTTCATCAGATTTACTATATGTGTGTGTGTGTGTCTGGGTTTGTGTTATGGGTGTGTGTGTGTGTGTGAACATATGTATGTTGAGCCTGCTTGATTTTGTGATTAGGTTTCTTTGTTATTTGAGGCGGAACTTGGAGATAAGTTGTAAATGGCCACGAGTTACGTGTAAGTTCAACATTTGAGCTCAATTGTAGATAAGAAACAGTCTCTACAGATTATTTTTAAAGTATTATGTATGATAGAACGAACGACACAACTATTAAAACTATTAATTGAAAATATGCTAAAAGATTACAAAAATTGAAAAATGGAAACAAATTCAAATCTCGTTGCAGACTTTCAACTGTAAATTACTTTAGAAAATTCAACTCGTGCTTATTGTAATCACTCCAGGATTCATTTCTTGTTTTTGCTGCTCTTTCTGTTGTTGTTGTTGTTGTTTCTGCCGCCGCTGGATGAGTTCATCAGCTTTAAGCGGGCTCGTCTTTCTCATTTCTTCGCTGACAAATAATTCATGTACTTTGTGGTCTGTTGTGCATTGCGCACCAGTTCGCTGTCATCCCGACCAGCCTCGTGCCAATTGTCGCCTCTTTGTTCCTGCTGCTGTGTCTGCTGCGGAGTCTGTCCCTCCTGCGACTCCTGTGGTTCATGTATGTTCGGCTGTGAGCGACGTGTAAAGTTGCGATGACGTTGCGGTTGGTGGTGCGGCGGGGGCTGACGACGATCAAACGTACTCGACGCTTCGCTAGCTAAGCTGCTCTGGCTGCTATAACGCGGAAAGTTGCGAGGTCCATTGCCACCGCCGCCGCCGCCGCCGCCACCACGCGTTGGGCTCTGACTATAGCGATAGTTTCCCTTTCTGCCACCATCATCCATTTGGGATTTAGGTGGACGAGGCAGCGTTCGAGCACGCGAGGAACTGCGGCTGTTAGATTCGGGCCCATTCGAGTTGTACGCACAATTCTCATCCTGATATGCATTGTTTAAGGCCGTGTTCGATCGTCTCCAAGTCTCGCTGTATACCTTCTGTTGGTCCTTATGTTGTTGGTTCTGTTGCTGCTGCTGCTGCTGCTGTTGTTGTTGCTTCTGGAAGCGCGGTGGTTTGTCATACGTATTGCGATTGTGATTGTTGTAACGCCCGCCGCGTTTGTAACTGTTCCCGCGCTCATAGTTGCTGATGTACGAACGTTCGCTGCGATCGTCACGCTGATCCCAATTGGAGTTAACTATGTTGTTGTAGTTGCTGGGACCACCAATATTACGCTCATAACGCTCTTGTGAGTGCTTTCTCCGATCGTGTATGCTATACAGACGCAGATTGGCCCCTCCTTCGCTACGTACACTCTGATGATCGTCGTCACAACTGATGCTAAAGCGACGCTGCTGATCCTGCCTTGAGCCGCGTCCATTTGATTGGTCGCCATCACCGTTATTACGATTGAAACGAGTCTTGCGCCAGCTAGGCAGCGGCTTAGATTCATCACGATCCTCACTGCTAGCCAGAGATGGATACTGATCGGAGCTGTGGTTGCTGTAAAGAAGATTTAGTTAAAGCAGATGCTCTGTCAGAAATGTTAGATTTGCTTACTCTGCCTGAGGGGAATGGGTTGGCTTGAGCGGACGTGGAGCATGGCGTGGTTGATAGCCACGTTTGGCCGAACGTCCGCTGCTGTTCGAATCATGGTAGGCACTTTCATTATACTGTTGATGCTGCGTTTGTGGCTGCTGGTCATCACCGTTACCTGTTGGTACATCAGCATAGCCAATATCACACAGGGAATCCTCACAGACCTGCTCACTCCACTTCTTCGGCCTTTCCTGCCCGGAGGTGTTGGCGCTGCTACCGTTCTCTCCATCGCTAAATGTATCTTCAGTCTGTGGCTGGCTTTCCGCACCATTATTGTTATTAACAGCATCATCCTCGTCATCATCAACCACCAGATAGTCTGTATACATGGCCTCTAGTTCGTGGCCAACATTCTTGAAATGACTGTAGAACAAGTCGAGCACCATTAGAAGCATCGCCTTTACTTTTGCCGTCAGCGCCGGCTGCATAATCAGATGACGTCTGACATGGTACAACAGTTGATCGATTTCCGCCTTGTGGCGTGTCCTCATTATCTCCCCATTGAGCGTAATCTGTGATAGCACCAGGCGCGCCAGGCGAGTATTCATGACTACCGAAACATCGTTGATTTCGCGCGTAAGTAAATTGAGCAGAGAATCGCCTAAAATTGTTATCGGCGCATTATCGGCCAAACGCACACGATGATAATATTCGCCCAACAGTGTTATCGAGTTGTACAATCGATTCTTATCGTGCTGGCGGTACGCATCCGCATTGATGAAGTTTGTCTCCAAGATTTTGAGCATTGCGCTGCGTACCTTCGTCTCCTTCATGGCAAGTGCGTCGAAGTTGCGCGAAGAGAACAGTAGGGCGAACTTTAGCGCAGTTTCGGCATCAGTCAAAGCTTTATTATTCATGTACTCCATTGACTCGCTGCAAGAAAATTCAAAATTTAGCTGAACATTCTGTTAACTGTTTGGGGGACTTTGTGGCTAAACTTGAATGTTAACATAAACTCATAAAAATCGATTGTTACCATGCGAAAATGACATTAAAAGAACTAATTATTTTACCGTTTTCCGTAAAATGCTTGATAAGCTGCTAATACTTTTGTTTGTATGCTACTTAAGCAAAATAAATAATATTTGTGCAAATACATACATACTCATAATATATGTATGTGTGTGTGTTATTTGAAAAACGTGCATTATTTTGCTTTGCAGCAACTGGCGGGAAAATTTCTCTCTCTAGTGCTCTATTTATTTACTCAACCAACTCTCAATTCTGACCTCACTCTGCAGATGAAAATTGTGTTGACGTCTCTTACAAGATTTATTGTAAGTTTTAGTACACAACTTACATACATACAGGCACATTTGTGTATTGGTATCAACGTAAATGAATGCATATGTATGCATGTTTTTACGGAAATAAACGTACATACTTACATATACATTTATTTATTAATCATCAATGGACGACGCCATGCACACACATATACACACACGCATACACTCAACCCTATTTAAATACTTTCATACTACAAACATACAGATGAGGAATACATACATATACATATACATACCATAGCATCGATTCGTCGCGCACAATGTTGCAAAAATCGGTTTCGATCGCTTTTATCTTGTTGTTCAGGATAATTCCGTCGTCCTGCAAGTTAAGGCCACGCATCATGGCGATAATGTGATCATACGCACAACCACCTGTTGGTATCATATAATTGCTTGTGGCGCCCGAGTTGAGCATATTACAGACTTCGCGCAGCGTTTGCACCTCGCTGCCGCCGCCGTTGCTGCCGCTGCTGTTGCCACTGTCCACACTAACACTGTTGTAATTATTGTAAGCGTAGGCGGTGCTGTTGTTACTGTTGTTGCTGTGATTACTGCTAATCATATTTGTGTTGGCCATTTCTTGCGATTGCTGCTGCTGGCGCAAATATCTTACTGCCGTTCCTTATGTTGTTGTTCTTGTTCTTGTTATGTTTGCCTTTTCCACTGCCTCCACCAAACGAGCCAACTTCTGTGTGTTTGTGCTAGCTACCAACAACAACAACCCAACTTATTATTTTGCGCAAATAAGCGTTGACAAAGGTGTCGAAATGCGCATAAGATTTCACCTCTCGACGACTTTGCGCATTTACATGGAACTTACCCAAGTCTGTTGGTTGTTAAGTGCTCAGCGAGCGTATTATATTAAATGCACAAATCTACTAAAAACTATTTTAATTTATTTATTTTATACCGAAATAACTATTTCGTACACATTGATTATTTGAGGATATGGCAACACCAATGTTTTGCCTCGACTGTTGGTGAACACGAGTAAAAAAGAACTGAACTGGTTTAATGTGAACGAACAAGGGCTGCACAACAAACCCTTGTAAATTGGTTCTTAGTTTAATAATTTGACTTCAATTTAAAAACGCGAATTTCTATTAATAAAATACATCAATAAACTTATAAATAAGTAAAAAATTTAATATTTAAAATCTTAAGGTAGGAATCTGAAACAAGAACTGTCTAACGAACTTTTAATATTCTACCTTTTGAAAGTTGAAATTTCCTTAATTTTGATTTTGACATTGTTACCAATGGCATCCTACAATCTTAATCTATAAAAAGTGGTTTAATCTAACCGACAAGGATACCCCCAATTTTTAAAATCGTTACAAACGTGAACCACACCATAATTCAAACAGAAATTTTGCAAAATATTTCACTACACTTTGCCACACTCACACAGCGACGAGTTAAAACGCACCGTCGGCGAACACTGAAAGCAGCGCGCAGGCTGCCACATTTGTACGAAAACGTTGACGAAAACCGTTTATTAGTCCGATCGGATTGTAATTGGGGATATGTTCATATGGCATTAGCATTAACATACCAAAGCAGAACTTCAAGTTTAATACTGCTTAATAATCGTAAATTACCGATTGCGGGGGCGGTGGGCGGGCACAAACATTAACAAAACTCACCCCTTATAAGAACCCATTCCAAATTGGTGTCCTAGCTTTTAAGCGAGATCCGTTCCCTCAACAGACGGACAGACGGACAGACAGACGGACATGTCTCAATCGACTCGGCTAGTGATCGGCAAGAATATATATACTTTGTGGGGTCTGCCCGCCTCCTACCTACATACATTGCACAAAGTTAGTATACCCTTTTTTGACCATTTTCAATGGTCGAAGGGTATAAAAATGTTTTATTTAATATATTTTATATTCATGTAAATTGCTTCGTATGTATAATCATTATTTCTGCCCTCGACGAATTGAAGTAAATTACTTCCACCATCTTTGCTCCAAACCCAAGGAAGTTTCTGTTTGAAAAAGGCTTTAAGAATGTTATATAGATTTATAATTATCATAAACTTACTGTTTTTAAACATGTGTTTTCATAAAGATTTACACTCAATGCCTTGTGACGATTCTCGGTTATCTTTGATACATCAAACACGTAATTGTCGAAGTCAAAGATGCACTGCTCAAAACTAACAAGATCTACGTTTAAAATGTAGCTTATAAGGTTGTCGAAAATATGTCTGCTTTGAATAAAGCAGTTTTTAAAATAAAGTCGCTTTATGTTTTCAAACTCTAGAGGCGAGTAAAAATAAACGTCATTTAACAAATAGTTATCCGTGACAATTTTTAAAGCATCTACATGAATCTCAGCCAAAATAACAGTCTTTAATGTATCTCTTGCGTTAGACGTTTCTAAAATATTAAAATGGCGTGGATTCCTAATGAGATCCATTTTATGAATTATTTGATTTAGTGAGTTCGGTGGAGTAGGACCACGCAAAATAAACTCTTTTAAATTCATCAGTCTTTTCAAATGGTCCTGAAACCAAATCAGCTCGTCAAATTCAATTTTAATCAATTCTAGATTTGTCAAACATTCTACGGAAAGGCTTAAGTCGTTAGACTCAATATCTTTTTGGTCAAACAGACACAACCTAATTTCCTTAAGTAAATGTGTGTTCATTATGGCAACTAAATTATTCACTTTAAACTTTCTACAATATGAGAGGGTAAGCCGTTGAAG
Organism: Zaprionus tsacasi; assembly: GCA_018904105.1. Lineage (NCBI taxonomy): Eukaryota > Metazoa > Arthropoda > Insecta > Diptera > Drosophilidae > Zaprionus > Zaprionus tsacasi. The sequence continues at coordinate 7,883,324 of JAEIFR010000173.1, read as the reverse complement.
CTTGGGAAAATCTGTGAAAAATAAACCTGAAAAATTACCATGAGGACTAAATGTTTTTACGTTTGGAAAGATCTTCACTATTTTTGGTATATCTGAGTCGGACAACATATGACTTGGGTCAATGGAGAACCGAAAATCATGCACCAAGGGATACGTGTTCGAAATTAGTATTTCAAAATGTTCTTCATTCATCAGTCGTAAATGCATCACTTCTACGCTTTTGCTAATACTTTGTAGGAAATGACGGAATTGTTCCACAGTAAATTTTGAGTCAAAAAGGGATAGTCTAACAATTTTATACTTGGACCGCCAAACAATTGACATTAGAATTCGGAATCGTGGATGCACATCAAGCATTGTTTTCTGTGATTGAAGATCCAAATAGCTTAGTATGTGTATAAGAATATCGTCGTTTAGATGTTCCATTTTCACCTAGAATGGAGAAAACATAATTAAAAACCAGAAAAAGGAAAGCTACCTTCGTCACGCCGACGATTTTATGCCCATGCAGAGATTTCTCAAACTCACATTCGACTAAAATGTTGACAAATAGCATCGTCGACATGGAATCTAACCTCACTCTCCACCCATCATAACTTTCTTTAAAACCATCGTTTTTCTTTCGGAATGACATTTTGTGTATGTCTTGACCTCCTTAGTGATTCTACATTTAAATAATTGCAATAAAGACTTTTTGAAAATTTGCTACTTTTCTAATATTTTTAGGTAAGGGTCCCCCCTTATCATTTTTCGAAAAAATATTTTTTCAAAATTTTTAAATCGCGAGTTTATACTTTTAATCGAAAGAGGGGGTCAACATTAGTACTAAACAAGTGTTTAAAACAGTTTTTGACGATACTTAATTTTGGGCCAAAAATCATGCCAAAGTCGACAAAAAATTTTACATGTAACATCCTCAAATGGTCATATGACGTTACTCCTACCCATCATAACTTTCTTAAAATTCAACCGATTTTATTACGGAATGACATTTTGTTTATGTCTTGACCACATTAGTGATTCTACATTTAAATAATTGCAATAAAGACTTTTTGAAAATTTGCTACTTTTCTAATATTTTTAGGTAAGGGTCCCCCCTTATCATTTTTCGAAAAAATATTTTTTCAAAATTTTTAAATCGCGAGTTTATACTTTTAATCGAAAGAGGGGGTCAACATTAGTACTAAACAAGTGTTTAAAACAGTTTTTGACGATACTTAATTTTGGGCCAAAAATCATGCCAAAGTCGATAAAAAATTTTACATGTAACATCCTCAAATGGTCATATGACGTTACTCCTACCCATCATAACTTTCTTAAAATTCAACCGATTTTATTACGGAATGACATTTTGTATATGTCTTGACCACATTAGTGATTCTACATTTAAATAATTGCAATAAAGACTTTTTGAAAATTTGCGACTTTTCTAAAAGAAGTCCAATTACCATTTTGAAAAAAAATGGAACTCCAAAAATTTAATATGTAGGAAATCACTTTTATTCAATTGCGGAGGTCATAATTAGTAAGAAAGACATGTTGAAATCTCTTTATATAATAACTCACTATTCCACAGGCAAATTTATGCATCCTTTGCTGGGGCCGCTCATCCATGCATCATATGCACTTTAAAACGCACACACACAAACACACTTGATCCACATCGCACAACACTCGAAAGGCAACTGAGGCGCAGCGTGCGCAAGCACCTCTATTTATACTCTGCACTCTTTCGATCGTGAGAGCAGCATCATGCACTGCAGCCAAAGAGAATTAAATAAGATTTAAATCTCTTTGGCATGTCTAACAAGATAGCTCTACAACTAAGAGACTAGTTACCGGTGCAACAGACGGACAAGTTCATCAAATTAATAAAAACTGCATTGAAATTTAGTTAATTGCAGAAGAAAACGTGGCGAGGGTACAAAATTTAACTATAACCCAAATTAAACCATAACCGTTATTACATTTCACTGCAGACCGGAACCGTAACCGAAGCAGTAAAACGATTCGGTTGAATTCCCTGGTTCATATTCTTCAGTTGATTTCATTCGACCCGAGGATTGCGTTCACAGCCACCTTCACGCGTCTCGTAATTGCGCTATGCAACTGGAAACAGCTGATTTATGACTGTCTGGCAACGCGTACGGTTTTTCTGGTAATCGCGACAAAGTTAAATTATAAACATGCAAAAATATGACAAAATGGAAAAGATTGGCGAAGGCACTTACGGGACGGTGTTCAAGGGCCGAAATCGGGATACTATGGAAATTGTGGCACTGAAAAGAGTACGTTTAGACGAGGACGACGAGGGAGTGCCTAGTTCCGCGCTGAGAGAGATATGCTTACTGAAGGTGTGTGTTGTTGCCCTGCGATGTTCGACCATCTGAGAGTTTTGCAGAACGTTGTTAACGTCACATTTTCCCCTTTCTGTAGGAACTCAAGCATAAAAATATTGTTCGACTATGTGATGTGTTGCACTCCGATAAGAAATTAACACTAGTTTTTGAGCACTGCGATCAGGACCTAAAGAAGTATTTTGACAGTCTAAATGGAGAAATCGATATGGCCGTATGTCGAAGTTTTATGCTGCAACTGTTGCGCGGCCTGGCCTTTTGTCACAGGTGGGTGTGCTCTTTTTTCAATTGCATCTTAATTTCTATCATTCTGTTTGCTTTAGTCACAACGTACTGCATAGGGATCTCAAGCCACAAAACTTGCTCATTAATAAGAACGGTGAATTAAAACTAGCCGACTTTGGTCTGGCCCGCGCCTTTGGCATTCCCGTGAAATGCTACTCGGCAGAGGTGGTGACGTTGTGGTATCGTCCACCAGATGTGCTATTTGGCGCAAAGCTGTACACGACTAGCATTGACATGTGGTCAGCTGGCTGCATTTTGGCCGAGCTAGCTGATGCTGGTCGGCCCCTGTTCCCCGGCTCCGATGTGCTCGACCAATTGCTAAAGATATTCCGCGTTCTTGGCACACCAACTGAAGAGTCTTGGCCCGGGGTTTCACATCTTTCCGATTACGTTTCGCTTCCATGTAACTACACAGTATACCGATAAGTATAATTTGTATTTTAAATAATGCCATTTCTTGCAGCTTTTCCGCCAATTACTTCGTGGAGCCAACTCGTACCAAGACTGAATTCAAAGGGCCGTGATTTACTACAAAAACTGCTTGTTTGCCGTCCGAATCAGAGAATTAGCGCTGAGGCTGCCATGCAGCATCCCTATTTCACAGACAGCTCCTCTTCGGGTCATTAATGAACTAATTAATGTGTGGCAATCAAATTCATTGTAGTTCTAACGACTGTTTCAATAATATATACATATATAGAAATAGAAATTATATGTATATGAATTTTAGGAATCGAATTTTTAGTTATACACATTGTTTTTATCCTCAGCTTCAATGCAATTCTATTATATAGTTTTTACCAAAATATACCTTGGAAATGCCATCAGTTGTAATATTTTTAATGATATACATATACCTACATAAAATTAAGTAAACTTAAGAACCAAAATTGCAACTGTACCTAGTTCACTTAACATTTAAAGAATAAATCTTCATAAATATACATACCTCATAATATTGATATTATATATTGTTCTTTAAAGCGCGAATGTGGAGCAATTTAACCACACAGCATCAGTTGAGGGTTAAAGCAAATGCGCACTGCGCACTCGCACGCAAATTTATTTAGTTGCTTTTTTGGTGTTTGACGGACCGGTCGTGTTTTCAGTTCTTATATCGAAAGCAGAAAGTAGAAAATAAATATACATATAGAAGTATATGTATTTATTCTTTTAAAAGTACAACGAATCTCAATTATATACGAAGCAGCTTAATTGCTTATGCGGGGTTGTTATCGCACGATACAAAAATAATAAATTACTGATAATAAGCCGAAGCACGTGAACTATTCGAAATATAGTTTATTAAAATGACTTGGGGCTTTGTTACTTGTGGTCCGAACGAGGCATTAGTCGTGTCAGGTAAATATTGCTTTGAATAGTTAAAAATAAGGCTATTTTATGTTTCCAAAAGTAAATAAAGTAGCTAGGTGCAGCACCCTTAAGTGACGTCACTGCTTATCGATTTTTATGTACAAGTAAAATGCTAGAGACCGAAGCCGTGCGTGCGCATAAACGAACGCCGTTGCGGCAAAATAACATAAATTGTAAACACATACACAAGCATACAAAGAGATAAATGTGCGTGTGTGAAAAATGTAGAATATTGCCGGCAATTTGCATAGTTTTTTTGCATATGGTTTTTGTTTAGTGAATTTATTATTGTTATCTCTTTCTTTTAGGATGCTGTTATATGAAGCCATTACTGGTGCCTGGTGGTCGCGCTTTTGTCTGGCCAACGATTCAACAAGTACAGCGGTAAATTGAATTGACCTTGACATATTTATGTACGATATGACATCATTTTCAAATAACGGTATTTCTAGTATTTCATTGAACACTATGACACTGCAAGTGGAGAGCCCTTGTGTGTATACCAGCCAAGGCGTGCCCATCTCTGTCACTGGCATTGCCCAGGTTAAGGTTCAGGGTCAGAACGAAGACATGCTGCTGACTGCTTGTGAGCAGTTCCTCGGTAAAAGCGAGGCTGAAATCAATCACATAGCCCTGGTTACCTTGGAGGGACATCAGCGTGCCATAATGGGTTCCATGACTGTGGAGGAGATCTATAAGGATCGCAAGAAGTTCAGCAAGCAGGTCTTCGAGGTGGCCTCCAGCGACTTAGCCAACATGGGCATAACCGTAGTGTCATACACCATCAAGGATCTTCGTGACGAGGAGGTGAGTAATTTAGATTTTCGCTTTTTAGCATATCTTAGATTCGCCCTTTTTTGTACACATTTATGCACCAGCATGAGATTGATATGCTGCACCAGAACTGCAAGACCTTGAGTCGCAAATTAGGGATGGGCCACGTAAATAAATCAAAATATATGTTTTTGCATAGTCCATTGAATATTAATCCCTAATTGGCATTAAAAACTTTTTGATCAGTCGATAGTAATATCTTTAAGGTTAATCTAACCTTAACGATAGGACTACGGCAGCGCTAAATGGCACGACGATTACGTATAAGTAACCCAAATATTATTATCAATTTTTGCATGTACATATCGACTCATGGTTAAACTAACCAGGGCGACTCCAAGGTGCGTATAGATTGGTCCGTGTTTTGGAGTCTTCGCAGTCCAACACATTCTCCAATCTTTAAGGTAAAACGAGACTATTCTTTTTGTACCTCTTGCAGGGATACCTGAAATCGTTGGGTATGGCACGTACGGCTGAGGTGAAGCGAGACGCTCGCATTGGCGAAGCTGAGGCACGCGCCGAGGCGCACATCAAGGAGGCAATTGCCGAGGAGCAGCGCATGGCTGCTCGTTTCCTCAACGACACCGACATTGCTAAAGCACAACGTGACTTTGAACTGAAGCGCGCTGCCTACGATCTGGAGGTGCAGACGAAGAAGGCTGAAGCTGATATGGCTTATGAGCTGCAGGCGGCCAAGACCAAGCAGCGCATTAAGGAGGAACAGATGCAGGTGAAGGTCATTGAGCGTACACAGGAGATTGCTGTGCAGGAACAGGAAATCATGAGACGTGAGAAGGAACTGGATGCTACCGTTCGTTGCCCAGCTGAAGCCGAGAAGTTCCGTCTGGAGAAGCTGGCAGAGGCCAACAAGCTGCGTACAGTAATGGAGGCCGAAGCCGAGGCTGAATCTGTAAGAGACTCCTTTTCCTGTCTATATATTGTAATCTATTATGTAATTTATCCTCATGTAGATCAAAATTCGCGGCGAGGCTGAAGCTTTTGCCATTGCAGCCAAGGCTAAGGCTGAGGCCGAGCAAATGGCCCAGAAGGCCGATGCTTGGCGTGAATACCGCGAAGCTGCTATGGTGGAGATGCTTTTGGATACACTACCAAAGGTAAGTTTTTCCTTGAAACTGTCGGGGAGCATAGTTAACATTTTCCTTTTCATCTTACAGGTTGCCGCCGAAGTGGCTGCTCCTCTGTCGCAGGCCAGGAAGATAACGATGGTGTCGAGTGGCCAAGGCGATATCGGTGCCGCCAAGTTGACAGGCGAAGTGCTGCAGATTGTTAACAAGGTGCCGGAGCTGGTCAAGAGCATTACTGGCGTGGACATTGCCAGGGTACGTTCAAATTCTGAATTTATCTAAACGAATCGATGCGAAAAGTGAACAAAATTCCAAAGCAAAACAAATGGCAATCAAAAGACTTGGTAGAAAAATGTAGCAACATTATAAGAAGTTCTATCATATGACATATGTTTCTTCTACCATGTGGCAATTACATGTACATAATCTTTATATAATTTCTTACTTTTGTTGTGTGCGTTTTGTTATCTAAATAATCTGTCATATAATTTCTGTTTAATTTGTTTATCTCTCTTTTTATTCCTCGTTTCAGTCTGTGCATGCTGGCTAAACATATGAATCGAAATTACTCCAAAACTACCACAAAGCAAACAAAACAAACCGAAACAAATTCTCTTCTATAACAATTAAACTAAAAAGCATTTACTCGTTGTTTTCGTTCAACCAATTTTGTATGTAATCGTGTAATTTTGCACAAAATGTCAGATAGCAAAAAATATTTTGTATTCAACATAAATATAAGAATTATAAATGTATATGTATTTATATATGTCTTTATACAAACATTCTACATGACAGTGGAACAAATATATTTCCTTGAACGATATTTGTAATTTGAATTTGTATTCAAAATAAAACAATCCCGCCAAAGCAGTTAATTGGCGGTGTGGCAACGTCGAACAGGGTTTATATTGTCTGTCACTCATTGCTACACAACACTGGTAAGTCAAATAAGAATTTTAAAAATGCTTTTGAATTCGTATTTTTCTAAACTGCTAACTGTATTAACCCAAATTACAAAAAAAGGTCGACTGCTTCGTTAAATTAACTTTAATTAGTATGGTAATTAATAATGTATATAAATCGATAAAATAATTTAAATATGTAGCTTCGTCTAGCCTAAGTGCATTGCGCTTCGCAATTGATATTGCGTGTGCCTGTTGATTGAGTGCGATTTGGATTCGGTTTTGGATTATAATTAGTTCGCGTTCGCATCCATAGATACATATATACCTATATGTTTGTACATACGCAAGTATATTCGAGTGTTTCGTACAGTATTGCTTGGGTTTCTTCACACATTGTACATTTTAAGAAATTGATGATTGAATTAATAAAACGTAGGTAAAATAATTCAGGTTATAGGCGACATAAAAGCTAGGTCTTGATATGTTTCGTTTCGTTGAATCTATTGATGAGACTTCGTGCACGTGACTCCTGTCCGAGACCGTGACCAATGTCGTTTCCATTCCCGTTGCTGTTTCCTTTTCCATTGCCATTCGTCGCGTATCGCTGTGCGCTGGACACTGTGTGCTGCTGGGCAAGACGTTCGGTCGTCTCACGGATGCGACTGCTCAGCCTCGTTGGCGTTGCGGAGCGTTGGGGCAGGGGAGAACTTGGCATTGATTGGGTATGTGTTGGTTTCGTTTTGCTGCTGCTGCCACTAACTGTTGTTCTGGTTGGCTCTGGGAGCGCTGCACAGAAAGAGATGGGTGGAGAAAGCGTATTAATAAATAGGGACAGATATGGCATGCTGTCGGATAAGATTTTACATTTGCTGATGTGGCCCACGCTAGGCACTTTGGCGATTGGAACCCGATTTGTCGGGGGCTTGTTAAGTGCAGCAGCTGCAGCAGCATTCGATTGCTGGAACTTGTGCTTAAGCTGTGAAACCTTCAACTTGGAATCGAAGATGGGTTTGGCATGCGGCTTCAACTTTTCGCGCGCGCAACTGTCCTCAAGTGATTTCTTGCGCATCTTGATCGTGTTAGTAAAGTCAGAAAGCATTATGGGTTCCCCCTTTGCAGGCAGCTCCAAGGCGGGCTGGCCGCTGAATGTGTCGACGTTCTCCCTTTTGGTTTTAGCAATCTGCTCAAGCTTGGTTTTGGCCAATGTCAGCAGCAACGTTTCCTGTGCGCCTATGCTTCCATTGGAGCACTCGCTGTATCCGGAATCACTGCGTTCACTGCACTGTGACTTGTCACGCAGCTTGAGGACTCCTGTTCCAGCCTTGCGCTTGTCCACTTGCGGCATATCCACGCTGAAATCATCCTCTTCCTCATTTAAAGAGGCCATCTGCGTATTGTTCACATGGGCAGCGCCCAGCATACTCAGGCCAGAGATAGAGGGACGCGGACTGTTACTGGCACCCATGGCGATTGCCGAGTTGCGTCGAGAGGCCGATAGCGTGGCCATGCGGCCCAAGGCGCGGATAGCATTACCGGTTTTCTTACGGGTGTCAGCAAAGCAAACGGCATTAGCAGCAGCAGAAGCAGGCAAAGCATTAAAACAATTATAAGATAAATTGGAGGAGCAGCAGTTAGAACATGAATATCTTTAAACGGATGCAGATTACTAACCTGCCACTTGCGTCGTATAATAAACTTCTTGAGTTTGTCTGTGCATATTTTATTGTTGCTGAGATTCTCGTCATGGCGCTGGCACAACCACTTCGATTCGAGGCACTGCTGGGCGGTCAGCCGTGCTTCCTTCCGATGCACAAGCAGCTGCGAGATAAAGTCCTTGGCCTCCTGTGAGCTGTTGGCAGAATACAGGAGTATAAATCATGTGAGGATTATGCAAGATGTAGCTACTTACACGCAGTCGAAGGCCTCGTCATCAAAGTCGTAATCTGCACGTGTGATATTCGAAAAGGTTTCCACATCGGTGTCTCCCATAAAAGGCGACAAGCCAGAAAGTCTAAAAGATTGGCAAATCACAATAAATACCAAAATGATAAGTGAAATCAGATGCACCTACAGCACGTAGCATATGACTCCCACACTCCACATATCCGACTTGAAGTCGATGGGTTCGTAGCTGATGATCTCAGGGGGTATGAATTCAGGTGTACCAAAGAGCACACGCACCGGAGCCTTCGTGTCCAGGCGTTGGGCCAATCCAAAGTCAATTATCTTGATCTGGTGGCTGGTGCGGGTGTGGCACATAATGTTCTCCGGCTTCAGATCCAAGTGCACCACACTCTGGCTGTGCATGTAGGCGACTCCTTCGCAAACTTGTCGCAGAAAGAGAATACAGTCCAGCTCTGTCAGCGTGAAGTCATCGGCCACCACCCGCTCGAAGAGTTCTCCTCCAGTAATACTAGAAGAATAAAGGAACCATTAGAACTAGTCAGTTAGTTTTGTTATTACTCTTACTATTCCATGACCATGACAATCTCTCGTGGGCACTCAAAGCAGGCAGCGAGTTGCAGCAGTTTGGGATGCTGCAGCGAGCGCATTATGGAAATCTCTTCGAGTACTTTCTGGCGATCACGCGACTTTATACATTTGATCACCTTGGCGGCCAGCAGCTGTTGTGGTTGTCCTCGTTCCTGCACCTTATACACAACACCAAACCGGCCTTTGCCCAGTTCGTCAATGATTTCGAAGCGCGCTTTAAAGTCACCGCCAGATTCCACAGATACTGTGCTGTGTATCTCCGGCTCTGCGGAACTGCTGCCAACTGCAGCAGCAGCTCTGCTGACTGCTCGAGTAATCTGGACTAGTTCGCTGACCTGACTAGGTGTGCTGCGTCCATGCACGTTCTCGGCGCGCACGCGGAATCTGTACTGCATGTGTGGCAACAAGTCTTTGACTGTGTAGGCCAGTGTATCGACAACGCGTGCCACCTGCTGCCAGGCAGCGTTATCCTTGTCGCTGTCACTGTCCGATGGATTGCAGCTTTGCATTTCAATGCTGGAATTGGAAGATGGGATAAGTCTAGAGAATCTTTGTGAATTGTCAGAGATTTTGACTTACATAAAGCCTGTTATCATACAGCCGCCATCGTAGGGTGGACCACACCAGGCCACGGCCACACGATCCGGTCCCAGCGAGACACTGGGCTGTCCACTAGGCGGCTCTGGCGGTCCCTCAACAGCGACCGAGGCAACTGCTGCGTCCACACCGTAGTCGTTCATTATTTCAGCCGTATACTTTCCACTGTCGTCGGCTGAGATGTCCGTTATATAAAGCGTTGATTGCTCCGCTGTCGTGTGAATTCTCACATTGGCGCCCTCAACAATAGCTCGGCACTGTAAAGGGTTCAGGTTGGATTAATACTGTGGCTAACTAAAGGGGCACACGGGGCAGACACTGGCACCAACGAGGGCGTCAAGCAGTCGGAGAACACGTTCGTTCAGGCCTTGTTGTTTTTGCGGTTAGGCGACGATTACGTACGAGCGTACTCGTATTTAGCCAGACGTCAATACCGCAAACTGATCGTGACACAGTCGCCCAGTCAGTCGGTCAGTCCGCCAGTCGAAGACCCTAACTAACACCTGACAGAGACACGATGGAAGAGAGAGGGGGCATCAAGACGTGCCCAACGCATGCCATATAAAGCATTATGCGATATGGGTCTCAGCTGCGCCTCTATGAGGCCGACGCTGGGCGGCTTATGCAGATAAAAAGTCTGATATGGATCATGGGCATAACAAAGGGAACAACAACAACAACAACTGCGCTAATCTTCCAGCTGTTGACGGCATTTCGCCTAATTGGGTCACATGTCAAAGTAAATTATATCGCGCCCGGCCCAAAACCGGAACAATTAACATAAAGATCGGATTATAACTACTAATAGGATCACAGTGAATAATAAATGAGGAGATCTCTAAACACTCACCGCCTTATACCAGATGACTTTGGTGTTGGGGAATGGCTCATAGTGCACGCTCAACTGGACATGGCCGCCAATGAGTGCGGTGCAATCTTCTGGCCGTCTCAGGATCCAGCTAGTGCCAGCTAGCGTTGCGTTGCTGTTGTCCTGGCCAATGTTGTTCTGCTTATGGTTCGAAATTGGTAGCACCAGTAGACTGGTGTAACTGCGCACTGCAGGAGTGCGTCGTTCGTCGCTCAGCGGATGCTTCACCTGCAGACGCAGCTCGCCGCTCTGGGCCAGTTGCACGTCTCGCAGGCGCAACAGGCGAATGCCGTTCTCCGGGTACGACTCCAACTGGAATGAAGAAAATGTATTGTATTATCAGAGTGTGTGAAAGCAGCTGTCAAGTGTATAGTGTGTGTGTGTGTGTGTGTGTGTAAATCGATGTGCAAATACGCGCTTCAATGACAACGCTTAAGCAATGGGGAAACAGACACCAAGCTAACTCTAGATGCAGGCACAGTGAGCACACAATATAAACGAAATTACACAAGTTTTGTATAATTATTTAAGGCACTTTATCGAGCACAAACTGTTCCAAATAATTTTGTCTTTTTTAATTATATTTTTACTGCGATCAATGAAATTCGAATTCTTTGGCAAGCGTCACGTTCTTAACTGGACAGCGCGCACTGTTTTATCGTATACGATATCTGATCCGGGGCAACCGCAACGTGTGGCGGCAATGTTCGTTCTCCAACTGAACTGCGAATAACGACGCACCAATTAAACGCCTATTGAGAACATTTTCGTAGCACCCGAGAGAGAGTGGGAATGTCACTCGGAATGTGGATGTGAATATCGTGCAATGGATCAGTTTCGGTTTCGCTATCATAAGTCACTCTCACGCTCGCTCTCAGTTTCATTCGCGTGCAGCGTTATCAGTTGCTCCATATATCGTTATTGATATTGGTAATGGATCGTTTGAGCAAAATATTCTATATGCACGGCGAGCAATACCTGTGACATCTTGTCGTCGCGCCCTTCCGTTCTGCTCTGGGGCGGCGTATATGTATGTGTATATATGAATTATTGATAGATGCTACTTGGGTTGCTCTTCTAACGACCGGCGAGCTTGAAAGCCATTGAACGAGTGCGGCGCGGAGCGGCGACTCAACTTTGCTCGGCTCTCTGATCGGGCATAGCAATCGATTGGACGCGTCACTAACATCGTTTGCATGCGCGACGCATGCCGACGTATTTTAATCTTTTTCAATTTCTCATATATACATCTCTACATCTGTATTGCGGTGTTTGTTTTTTGTTGTTGTTGTTTCCACTGCAAGCCACTCGGCACTCAGCGATGACAAGGTGTGAACTCTGTTTGGGCCTGTCTTTGCTTTGTCTTACTGATTGTGGCCCGCGGCAAGGCAGCGTCAAGTGCTCCGAGTGGAGAACAGAAAGCGGACAGACAAGAAATGAGGCCAAAAGCTGCGCATATTAATTGCTTCATTAGGCGAAGATGCCCTGACAGCGCTCAAGGGTATACGCACTTCGGTGTGCCGAAGACAATTTCAGGTTTATGGTCTGACATTTCGGGTTATGTTTTCGTTTTCTGGGCTCTACCCACCGTCATGGTTTGTGAGTCATCCTCGATGAGTTTTCCATTGAGATACCATTCGGTGTCCGCTTCGCAGGGGTAAACACGCGCGTAGAAGAGTGCTTCCGTGCCTGACGCACACACCACGGGTAGCGGGCTCTTTAGCAGTTGAACTGCCTCGTCTGTCTGCGTAAGATCTCGCTCTAGTACGCACAATTCTCCGCTGCTGCTGCAATCGCACTCACACGAGCTGTCGCTCTCGTCCGTTGTAGTATACACCTGACATCTGTAAGTTCCGGAGTCAATGTCAAAGGCGTCGTTGATCCGCAGGCAGAGGCAGCCGTTGCCGTGATCGATGTAGCTGAAAAACAAACAAATACACAGTTAAAGAGAGACAGTTCATAATAGTTCACTCTCTCTCTTACTTGAACTCCTCGCTGTCTGGCAGTATTTCTCCATTGCGCAACCAGACGTAGCTGTAGGGCTCGCTGCTGTCGATGACGCAGCAAAGATCGATCACCTCACCCTCAACTGATTTTGTGAGCTCGGGTAATGGCTCGCAGATGGCAGCAGGTCGATGATGTTGAATTTCAGTACTTGTTCCTTGGAACTTAACATCGACAGAGCTAATCAGCGGATCGTGATCGCCGCTTATAATGCAGGTATAAATTCCCTCATCGTCCATGGTTACATTGTCCACAAATAGCATAGCCTCATCTTCCTGCAGCACAATGTGCACCCGTTCGGAGGGCTCCAGTTCAACGTTATTGTGATAGAATCTCACTGAGGGTACAGAGGAGCCACGAAATCCGCTTGCCAAGGCCATGCGACCGCCAATTGCTATGAAGAAATGGTAATGGATTAGTACATTCATCCCTTTGGCTATTCACTCCAGTTGCTTACCTGTGGATGGTCCCATGATGCGGCGGTATAGATAGGCATTGCGACGCGAAGAGGACGCGCGTACACTTCTGGTTGATGGAGACTTCGAATAGCGGGAGCTCCTTATGACGTCTAGGCGGGCTGTGGCTTCAATGCGTCCAAAGTCATTTTCCAATGTAATACGATAGAGACCCGCATCGTCGAAAGCAACTTCATCGATTTCAATAAACCGCAGGTCATCGACTTCTTTGACCGCAATACGTGTACTGGGTGTTACAATTAGCCCATCCTTATCCCAAGTTGCCCAGGGCGTAGGATGTCCAGCTATGGCGCACTGGAATCGCACGCTATCACCTTCCTCCACGACACGATTGTAGGGAATGGCTAGGAATTTGGGTGCTGAAATGCAACGTGCATCGCTGCGCCGGCGCTCCACTGTTCCGCCCAGGCTCAGGTCGATGCTGCTATTGCGATAGGATAGTCTCATGGGTGAGAAGCTACGGTTGGGCGTCGAGCGGGGCGTGGAACGTGGCGTAGAATGTGCTGAAAGGAGCGCACTTGGCCGTGCCAGTTGACGACTGAGCATGTTCTCTTTTTCCTCGGGAACATCCACAATTATGCAGGCTGACGAGAGTGTGCGTCCCACAGAATTCTTGGCCACACATGTATATTCCCCTTCGTCTTCGGGATAGACGCGTGGTATGCTCAGTGTGGCTTTAATGCCGTCATACGACATCTGGTAGTCACGGTCGCTGGGCAATACGTGCCCATCCTTCTCCCATATTATATACGGCTCCGGCATGGCCTCCACATGGCATTCCAGAGAAATGGCGTCACCATCGCAGCATCGCAAGTTTCGCAGGTTGCGTACGAAGCGCGGCAGTGTTTCAATATTGCTGTAATATGTGTACAAATATTAATATATGATTATAAAAGTATATATAAATATGTGATTATAAAAGTACTAATATGCGTGTATTTTCACTTACCCATGTCGAGTGTGAACCTTGTCCATGCGATTTTCTTTTAGTATATCTGCAGAATGAAAGTCAGGAATAAAGTGAGAAAATTCGTTTAGGCGCCGTTAACTAGCTTTAAATACATTGCTGCGCAACGGTTGAGCAGCACTGAACGCGGTGAGCTCAAAGCAACTCTGTGTGAAAAATTCTGCATCCCTGGCACGGCTATTTATAGCAAATCATATTATAGCTTGTTCGCAAAAGAATTTAAGCGTCGTGCTAGTAAATTTTATTTTCTGCATAGATTTATGTAATTTGTAAAAATGCCCGGATTAATTATTGTGCCAATGGACCTAGAGCCTGGTTTCCGGAAAGCAGACATACACAGTATACCCAATGTCAGCAGTGCCATGGTCTTTAATTTCTTTTCGCGAGCAGCTGTTGAATCAAAACAAATGTATGTATGTATGTGTGTGTGAGTCCAACAACAAGTTGTTCAATATGATATATACTCTAACAGAAACGCGGATAACCAGGATCTCTTGGTAGACTATGTACATCTGCGCAGACAAGCGGAAACTTGTGAGCTGAAAGCGCTGGTCTTTACAGCCTCCGACTTTGCCAATACGGAAACACATGCCATTGTGAGTTTAAAAGTTATAGAAGATGCACATTTTCTTAGGGACGGCCAGTGCAGTCTGTGCCTTAGCGAACGTAAGTAGACGAATAAACATTGGATAATTATGAATTAATCGAAGTCCTTCTGCAGCTGTCTGTCCACACGTCGTGGCCTTTGCCTTCTGGCTGCACAACAAGAGCAGTGACAAACGACCGCAGGCTGTTGTGGAGTTTTGGGGAAGTGAGCTGGAAGCATTAGTTCAACCAGAGCCCACGAGGGCCATACGTATATGTGATATGGTGCCCAATCACCAACCGCCTCGAAGCGATTCACCAGAGCCCACGAAAGCTGAGGAACAAACATTTCTCGAGTCTGTGCTGGAGGAGTTGGCCATATGTGGGCGGGATTCAGCATTATATCGTCAGTGTGTGGAAACTACCGACGAGTTCGAGCCCATACTTATACATCACGTACTTCTGAAAGCAGCGGAATACAATATATTCGATGTGCCCAGTTTTATGCAGCATATGGAGATACAGGCGCAGAGCGGACTCTTCGACAGTCTCAGCGAGGTGACAAAGACTCAGTACAAGTCCAAGCTGTGGATTGAGGCTCAGTATATGCGCATACGCTGTTCCATGATGCACATGATAGTCACCCGCAAGACAAAGGCAGAAGACGACCAGATCTTTAGTATGCTCTTCTGCAAGGGACGCGATGAGGACACAGAGCCTCGTGTGCAGCAGAAGCAGCACAAGCGATTCATATTGAAACAGACTGAGAAACTCGAGAACAAGGAGTATGTCGAATGTGGTCTACTACTGCACGAAAGCTATCCCTATCTGTGCGGTGCACCAGATGGCATAACGGATGATCACATTGTTGAGATCAAGTCACCAAACACCGAAGAGGACTTCGAGAAGTATCTGGAGGCGCGTGAATCGATTGCACCCAAGTACATGGCACAAATTCAAATCCAAATGTTTCTTGCCAACGTTAAGAAGGCGCTCTACTGTGTGCTCAGTCCCACATTCGAAACGAATGGAGCGCTGCACTACGTTTGGGTGCAGGCCGACCCTGAGTTTGTGGTCAGCCTGCTGACCATGGCCGATGAGTTCTGGAAGGATGTAGTGTATCCACGACTCGTAAGCATATATCCGCCAGCGCTATGATGCAAATAAAATAAGTATTGACTGAAACTTACCTTTGGCGAATATTTGCAATGAGATTACAGCCTTGGCTTCGCCATGGCAATTGCTGGCAATAACTGAATAAGTTCCGGTAAAGTCCAATTTGGCGCTGGGTATCTCCAAGCGGTACTCGGGTCCCTCGCCGATGCGTCGGAAATGCGGTGCGTCCTTGTAATACTCCGGCTGCGAACGAGAGACACAGACAGTAGACGCGATTCTTATTAACTTCAAGACTTAAGGATCGACACAGAGCAGACCGAATGAATGAATCACGTCAGACGGCAGACTCGTATATGTTCTTTATGCACTTTGCTTCTTGTCGTCGTCGTTGTCGTCGTAGATCTTGTTGTTGTTGTACCCAGCTTATGGCCATATAAGCACAAAATTTAATTTTGCGACTGCCAATAGGAAAACTGGTATCTGTCCGTGTGTGTGTGTGTGTGTGTTTGTGCTTATGTAGGTTGCCCACCCTGACCTCCTGCTTCCTTGGTACGATCGCGGCACGATTGTGGCTAATAATTTTGCTCGTTTTGCTGTTGCCTTTTTGGCCTGGCCAAGAGTCGAGCTCGTAATTGTTCGCATGCATCGCATGGCATGGCATAAAAACAAGCATGTTATTTGATATGGGTTGAACTTGAATTAGCGTTTGACAGCAGATCAGCTTTATAAGAACCAAACTGCCCATGTCAATACGTCTGTGTTTGTGTCTGTGTGTGTCTGTGTGTGTGCTGAATTGTATAACAACCGAGATGGAGCGCTACGTGTGACGCAGTTGTCTGGTAATCCGAGTAAGAAGCAGCTGCATTGTTATACCCTTTGATTATGCAAACTATGAGGTATCTGCGAGCGCACATTGTGTGCCATATATGACATGAGAATTGAGTTAACTAAAATTGGCAAGGAATCTGCCATTTATGAGTTCGTAAATCGGTTATAATTGCTATGATTTTTGGATCTACGTTCCTAGACTTGTTTTACCTTGCTGTAACTTCACTTTAGATTGCTTTCCCTCAACACTTTGTTCGTTTCGACGGATCAATTAGGATTTCAGTATATATAATTATAAATCTATCCGCACGAGCAACTGTTGCAATTGGGAAAACTTTGACAACTGTTCAAAATGTCTGGGGATTGTTATCTATTTATGTAAATAGTGCGGAAATCAAAGTGGAAATTGGAATACGGCTGCACTTCCCGTTGCGAGCAGGGCCCACAGAACTGGCTAACTGGCAACTGGCTAACTGTTCCGTAGATGCACTCGTGTTGGCGCACTTGCTCTCGATGCTGCAACGGAATAGTCTGTACCGAACCGAACCGACGACAAGTGCGACCCACATTTGCTGGCGCCGCAAGTGCAACTGACTCACTGCCCAAACGCGACGCTGCGCAAGCGCTGCCGCTGCCGCTGTCGCTGCTGACGTCACGGCGGCTGAACTAATATATTATGTATACGCAATGTAGTTCTACTCACATTGAGAAAATCTCGCAGCCAGACGACTTCGGGCTTGGGATCGCCGACCACCTCACAGAATATAATGACGTTGTCGCCCTCGTAGGCCTCACTGGAGCGTGGCTTAACCACGAACAGCGGCTCCTTGGAGTAGCTGCAAGAGATCTCGAATGTAACTCTCTCTCAGTCCAAGTCTAAAGTGGATTACTCACGGCATGTCGCTGGTCTGAATGCTGGGTATCTCCAGGGCGCGTGGCGGCGTGGCAGGCGTCTCGTTCTCCTCAATGGCCACGCGGCAAATCGTCTCCACTTTGCCCACCACATTGGAGGCCACACACACATAGATGCCTGCATCGCGTGGTGTGGCCTCGGCAATGACTAGCTCCACATAGCCGGTGGAATCTAGCGTAGCAGAGATGCGTCGACTGGGACGCAGCCGCATGCCATTGCGATGCCAGGTGACGCCCACGGCGGGATATGCCTCCACCTTGGTGGATAGTCGTATTTCGCCGCCCTCACGGAACACATAGAACGGATCGAGGGGCACATAGAAGTCGGGTGAAATGTACGCGCGGATGCCCTTGTCCACCACCAGGCAGCTGTGGCAGGACACGGAGCCCAGCTCGTTTCTGGCCGTGCACGTGTAGTTGCCGCTGTCGTCCAGCATTGTAGCTGCTATCTCGAGCGTGAAGAACTGTCCCTCTGCCGTGATGAGATGGCGTCTGTCCGAGTTGATGAGTTGCCCATCCTTGTACCAGAGTATCTCCGGCTGTGGATACCCCACAATCTGACAGGTGAGACGCACTGGGTAAGTCACTTGCACGCGTCGATCTCGCAGGCGCATGGTGAAAATGGGCAACGACTCGCCCAGCTCAGCTGGATGACGGCCATGTGCGATTTCCTTGAGCCGGGAGTCTGCCTCGTACAGTCTTGGATCGGAGACGACCTGCAGCCGGGCGAAGGTCGAGACGCGGCCCTTGGAATTGGTCGCCTCGCATGTGTAGCGTCCGCAGTCGAGTTCACTGACCGTGGGAATGGTCAGGGCGCATGTGGAGCCGATCTGGCGAATCTTAACACGCTCCGAGCTGTTGCTCAGCTGAATGCCATCCTTATACCAAGTGATCTGAGGTCGTGGAGCGCCACGCATGTTGCACTGCAGCGTAAAGGAGGAACCAAGCAGTGCCTTAACCTGACCCGGCAGAATCTTTACGAACTCCGGCAGGCACTCAACGCCGCCCACCTGGAGGGCGTAGCTGGTCTGGACCGCAGGTCCCCAGCCGTAGCGATTCTTGGGCGTTACCCGGAAGTGATACTCCAAATTGGGCTTCAGGTTGAAGGCGTCGAAGGAGTTAATGGGCGTCAGGCCCAGCTCACGCCAATAGGCACCGCCCTCATGGCCCACAATCCACGCCTCCACCTTGTAGGCAATAACAGGAGCGGAGTTGGCACTGACGGGTTTGCCCCAGGACAAAGAGATGTGCGTAGGTCCCGAGTCAACCACGAGGGGTTCGGTTGAAATGCAGCCGGGTGGATCTGAAGGTGGAGCATAAAATAAATGTACAATGCTGATGATATAGGGTCGGGTATATAGCTATGGTATATGATAAATCAAACGCAATACGCCCCGGAGAAATATATATTTTATTAAGTTTTGTTTTTTGTTTTTTTTTTCGACTACGTAAATGTATAAGCTGGATTGCTGTGCTTTATATAATACGCTAATTATATACCATAATAAAATAAGTAAATTAGTCAATCGTTCAGAAATACTAACAAAATATAAATCAGTAGATAATAGATAGAATAAATACACGGATAATTTGTTTCATAGGTTTTTGTTAATCTCACAGGAAATTGCTTTTGAGAAGTTTCTTGATTGACGGCACAGAAGGCAAACAAGTTGGAGTTGAAGCGATCTGCAAGAAGATCCAATGTCAAGTTGTCTATATAAAGTAGATTCCACTGACACAGAACATTGGAGAGACAAGACGGACAAAGAACTGACAGATATGGAGGAGTTTCCAAAAGATATAACACTTACACTACGACTCAAAGATCACATAGGATTATAACACATATATTGTTATCTTAGGGATACTAAAACTCACCTCTGAAATAGGAAGTTTCGCTGTAACTGTCCAGAGGAAGGCCCCAGCGTGGCTGCGTTGGGGTTTCAGAGCGGGCGCGAGGGTTAACCTATAAGTTTTGTAGTCAGAACACGATATTATTGATTGCATGAACACATAGAGTCGGGAAAGTAGACTTAGAATAGATATTTGTTGCTTTGTGGGAGGCGTTTTAAATATGCGCAAACAATAAAAATAGAATTCAATAAGCTTTAATCTTTCTTTTTGGGCGTTTTAATCTAGAAGAAGAAAGAGAGAGAGAGAGAGAGAGAGAGAAAGAAAAGAGAGTGAGAGAAGCAGAGGTTAGTTAGCTAAAGCATTAAGTTACGCAGGAACAGCGACAGCACAAACTTCTACACGACACATGGATCCCTTGGGGTTGGGTCTTACGAACCGTTATGGTAACGAATATTCTGTCCGTTCCGAAGTCGTTACGTGCGACAACGAAGTAGGTGCCGGAGTCGGAGATCTGCGACTTTTGCACTGCGAATCGGGTGAAGTCATCGGATACCTCTTTGCTCACACGGTCCGATTGGGTAATGTCCTTGGTTCCCTTCATGAATACCACTGGAAAGATCAAGGATACACGCTATAGATCCTATTCTGAGCAGGGAGAGCGGACTTTCTTACGCTTGGGTTTGGGATCACCGGCAATGCGGAAGGACAGCGAGAAGGGATCACCTACGGCAATCTTCATTTCGGTTTCGGGTCTGGACAGGAACAGGGGCGGACGTTCATTCTTCTCCACGCCCACGGCGACATCAATGTTGGCATGCGACTCTATGCGACCAAAGGCGTTGGAGGCCAGGCACGTGTAGGTGCCCTCATGCTCGGCTCCAGCATTCGTGATCGCCAGCGTGTAGACTCCGCGATCATTCAGTGTGGTCACATTGGGACCTTCAACAACTCTGCGATCGCGGATCCACTTGACCTCGATGGGTGTGGCTGACTGCATGAACTCAGCCGAGATGGCGACGGTGCCGCCATTGCAGACGGTCTGGTTGCCCAGCGGCGTCAGGAAGTGCGGCTTGTTGGGATCGCGATGGAAGAAGCCGTGTGTCTTCTCCAGTGTGAAGCGCTCACGACCCTTGAAGTCCACCTGGTGGGTCATCTTGTTCTGGGCACCCTCGTTGCTGGCAACGCAAGCGTAGATGCCCGAGTCCTTCTCCGTGGGATTGCGTATGATCAGCTTGGAGTAGCCATCGGCCTGATCAATCTGCTGGTACTTTTCGTCATTGAGGATCAGATCGTTGCCCTTCATCCATTGGATCTCGGGACGGGGTTGACCGCGCACGCGACAATCCAGAACCAACTCATTCTCATTCAGAGAATACGTGTCTGTGGAGATAGAGATCAAAGATCAGGATTAGTAAGAACTCTCGAGAAGATTGGCCAACGAAAGCGGTTAGAACAGCAACAGAAAAATGCAGGCGGAGGTTTGGCGGTGCAGCAGCTCAGGGTGATCTTCAATCGATCCGCATGGAATACCTCGAATTGGCTGCGCAAAGGTACTGGGCATGGAGGCCTCCCGGAAGTGTTTGTAGACACGCAGCTGCGCGTGGCTCAGGCTCTCGCCGAAGTCGTTGATCGCCGAGCAGGTGTAATTGCCGCTGTCGTCTGCGACGGCGGCGAAGATCTCCAGAGATGCCTCGCCGTTCTGATAGACAGTCTGGTAGCGCGAGTCTCTGGGCAAAGGCTTGTGGTTCTTCAGCCACTCGATGTGTGTGTTCTCGTCGCCGGAGACGCTGCACACCAGCCGCAGATTGCCGCCCTCCGAGACGGTGCGATCGTGCAGATAACTATGGAACACGGGCTTGGTCTGTGCAACTGTGCGCAGGACGCGACTGCCGGCACGATGAAGATCAGCATTGCCGTTTACATAGGCATGATCCTCGGATAGATCCCGAGGCACAGACTGGGACAGTGACTTGGCGCGTGACTGGGACAGCGAGTAGCTATCCTGATCGTGATCAGGGAACAATCAGACGCTTCAGATCGGCTGCCCGTATGCTGGTGCTAATGGAATCAATGTGATCCTCGTGCTCGGCATAGCACGCAAAGATGCCACAGTCAGAGGAGATGGGATTACGTATGATCAGCTTGCGTTCGCCGCCCACTTCGTCCACGATTCTGTAGCGATTGTTGCAGATCGTGTGATCATCGCGCATCCAACTGACATTGGGTCGTCCATGTACCTGGCAGCTCAGCACGATCTCGTTGCGCTGTGCATCGAAGGATTCTGTAGGGAAAAGGAAACATTAGCTTCTTTAGATATTCAATTACGGATCGAACTCACTTTTAATTCCCTCCACAAAGCTCTGCGGCAACTGTGCGCTATGCTCGTCCAGCACCGTCAGCTGTCCCTCGCTCTCCACTGTCTGCCTGCTGTTCCGGACTACGCAGCGATAGTGTCCACTGTCCTCGGCTCGTGCATCGTAGATTTCCAGGCTGATGGCTCCGTTGATGTTGTAGATCTTGTGCCGTGCATCCTTGGTGATCCGTTCACCATCTCTCAGCCAGTTGACCTCCTCGATGATGCCGCTGACATAGCAGATCAGCTGCGCCTTGTTGCCACTGCTGATGGTCATGGTCTTGAGGCGTGTCTCCAGGTTCAGTCGCAGCTTGGCCTCGCGGGACTTGGCCTTGGCTGCGGCTGCACTCTCAGCCGTAGCTCGGGCAGGCGACTCCTTGGGCTTAATCTCTTGCAGCGTGGTCTGCTCCGTCGGCTTCTTCTCCACGACTCGCTCACGCACATAATCGGAGGCTTGCACGAATTTGCTAATCTTCATTTGACCATTCTCGCTCTCGGCATAGCAAGTGTAGAGTCCCGAGTCTTGGCTGCCAAAGGATTTGATGATCAATTGCCGCACTCCATCGCCCTGCTCCGCGTACTCATACTTGGAGCTCTCCAGCGGCAGCAGCGTGTTGTCCCGCTGCCAGGAGATCGTCGGCTTGGGACTGCCAGAGACCTTGCACTCGAGCGTGAGCTGATTGTCTTGGGAATGATATGCATCTGGAAGATGGGAACACGCAGAGACGAAACAACAAACAGAGAGGACATGAGACAGGACAGAAGAAGAGCTAGCACATGGAACTATAGGTAATACTATCGTTTATACTATCGATAAGTAATCAAAACTGCTTATAGATACCATAGATCCTTCCCAGATTTTACACAGAACTCACAGCAAAGTCTCACGTTGCACAGATGCCACATGTAGGATGATTCCTTAGCCCTAAGCTGTTCGCATACCTTTGATGCCCACTGTGAAGGTGGGCGCAATGACCTCCACTTTACCCGTGCTGTAGACGAACAGTTCGCACGTGCTTACGATCTCGTTCTCGGGTCCACGTACACGCAGCGTATACTCGCCGGCATCCTCCTCGGTGACGCCGACCAGGTTGAGCCAGGCAATGCCATCCTGCATGGACATTTTGCTCTTGGGTCCGAAGGCGATGGGTTGATCACCGTGGAACCATTTGGCTGTTGGCTCGGGTCCGTCCAGGTTGACCATCCACTTCACGTTGCTGCCGGACTTGACGGTACGATTGGACAGGAAGTTGCGGAAGTAGAGGCGCTTCTTTAGATCCGGTGGGGGTGGCACCTCGCGTCTTGAGCTTGTTACCTCCTCATCGTCCTTCTTGGGTCTGCGTACTCTCTTCTCGGTGCCGGGTTCACCTTCGCCTTCACCGCCTTCTACCTCACCCTCCGCAGCGGGCTCTTCGCCCTCTCCGCTGGGTTTCAGTGGCGGCCTGCCCTCCCGCGTTGGCGAGGTAGGACGCACACGGACACGTGGCTCCACGGTGACCATGTGCACGATTTCCGTCTGACCCTCACGATTCTCGGCTTGGCAAACATATTTGCCGCTGTCTGCGGGCTTCGGATTACTGACGAACAGCTCCGCGGTGCCATCTTCATGGTCCACCTGCTGGTACTTGTCGCTGTTCTCGATCTTGACTCCGTCCTTGTACCAGGTAACCGTCGGTGTGGGCAGACCGCGCACATGCACATCCAGCTGCAGCTCATTGATCTTGCCGTGCAGCGTGTCCTTGATGTTGCGCGTAAACGTGGGCGGCACATCGCCTGTGCCCGGATCCTCGTAGACTTCCAAGCGGCACGAGGTGGAGGCATCGCCGGTCTCGTCACGTCCCCAGCATTTGTACTCGCCATTGTCCTCCACCGTGGCGCTGTTGATCTCCAGCAGGCAGAGGCCTTCGCTGTAGCGTCCACGAATCTTGGGTCCATTCTGAATGGGTTCATCGTTCTTGAACCACTTGACCTGGGGTTCCTTGGCCTCCAGGAAGCAGGAGATCTTCACCTTGGAACCCTCGGCAACAACGCGATCCCTCATCGAGGTGCTGAAGTGGATGCCTATGTTCTTCTCACGACGTTTGCTCGACATACTGGCCGTATCCGAGGCATAGTCCGTGGCTGACGAGACACCCTCGTCCTCGGCATCGTCCTTCTTGCCACGTCCACGTCGCTTACCCTTGCCTTCCTCCTCCTCGGCGCCCTCCTCGGCCGCTGCAGCTGGCTTAGGTGCTGGCTTCACGACGGGTTTCTCCACCTCCTTGGGACGTAGCAGGCTCTTGTCGGCATGGAATACGCCGTGAATGTTGTCCGCAATGTGCGAGGCTTTGCCCTCGAACAGGACATAATGAGAGATCTCCATTTTGCCGGCACGGCTCTCGGCCTTGACCACGTACTTGCCGGAGTCCTTGTTATCCGGCCTATCGATGATCAGCTCACAGGTGCCATCCTGATGCTCGATCAGCTGATGGCGTTCCCCGTTCTGTATCTCTATGCTATCCTTGAACCATTGCACCTGTGGTGTAGGCTGGCCACGCACGGCTGTCTCCAGGATCAGCTCATTGGAGTTCAGATGATAGGTCTCTATCGGGCGAAGGGGTGATCCATTAGACGTTACATAAGATCGAACAATAAGTGACAACAACCCAGAGAAACAACACGAAGAGAGGGCATTGCGTAATGGAGACAATCAATGCCATTGCACAATCGTCGATGGCTTTGATCTATTCATAGATCCGATGCGACATCTGCCAATAAATGGGGGGGTAGGAGAGGAACCCAGTACCCTCTGCCGTGGAAGCAGAGAGTAGAGGGTACGGCAAGGAGTAGAGAAGGAATGGGGAAGACTAGAGCTAGAGGAAGGTAAAGGTAGTGGAAAGGGCGAGAGGGTACTCGACTACGTCTAGGGTTACCCAGAAGACAAGAGGGTACTGTAGGGTAGCAAGGCGCAGAGGGTACGGCCAGAAGTAGAGAAGGAATAGGGAAGGCTAGAGGTCGAGAAAGGTAAAGGTAGTGCAAGGGGAGACAACCCTCTCGACTACGTCTAGGGTTACGTTACGGAAGATACAACTAGGGACACGACCTGGTTACCTTTCAGAGAACGTATGAACACCGGCTGCACGTCGGTGTTGACCTTCGGCTGGTACACATGTAGCAGGGCGGAGGTGGTGATCTTGCAGTGCTCGTTCTGTGCGATAATTGTGTAGGTACCGGAATCCTCGGGCTGTGCGCTGGTGAATTCCAGCACGGCCAGGCTGTCGCGATTCATATTGCGTATACGCGGTCCATACTGTACATTCTGCTCATCCTTCTGCCACTTGATCGTGGGCTCCGGCCCACCCACAACTGCCTGCAACTTGACCTTGGATCCCTCGGCCACATAGCGATTGGATAGATTGACCGTGAAGTAGAGCATCTGCTTGGGCGAGGGATCGGGCATGCGGCTGCGTCGTTCGTAGCCACCCTCACCACCCCCTTCCTCGCCCTCGGCATCTTTCTTCGGTAATTTCTTGGGTTTCTTACCACCCTCGCCTCCGCCGCCGCCACCGCCGGCAGCAGCTGCACCCTCCTCCTGCATGGCAGAAAGTACGCTAGAACGGCGCGATGAGTGCGTGGTGTCGACAACGACCGTGTGGGTGGTCGACTGACTGCCCAACTTGTTCTGGGCGGTGCAGACGTAGACGCCGTTGTCATTTATCGTTGGCTTGTTCACGATCAGCTCGCAGATGCCGTCCAAGTGCTCGATCTGCACGACACGATCGTCGAGCACAACGGGTATCTGGTCTTTGGTCCACGAGATGACGGGACGCGGATTGCCGCGCACCTTCGTATCGATGATCAAGTCATTCTGCGAGGAGTGGTACACATCTATATAGAGAGAAGACACTTCAATCACTTGTTCGATCCGAGCTATTTTCGTACACTTGGCGACCTCAATTGGACAACAATTAGCTTGAATTTCTGTGTCGAATCTGAATTAGTGTGCTCGTGTTGGCGTCGTAACAAAAAGATACAGATACGAGAGACAGTCACAGATACAGATACAATCAGATACAGATACGAAAATATACCTCGCAGGGGCAGGGCAAATATGGGTTCGGACTCGTCGCCATCGGCCTGCGCCGTGTACACCTTGAAGTAGCATGAGGTTTCTATTTCGCTCAAATCGTTCTTGGCGACGCATTTGTAGACGCCCGTGTCGGCGGCGGACACAGAGTTGATTTGGATGATGGCCTTGCCCTCCTCGGAGAGGTTCTTCAGGTTGTCGCTCATCGTCAGCCACTTGTCATCCTTCATCCAGCGTGTATTGGGCGAGGGTCCGATCACAGTGCAGGCAAACTTCACCGTGGTGCCCTCCAGGGCCATGCGATCGCGCAGCTGTGTGGCAAACGATAGCTTCTGCTTGGCCGGCACCAGTGGCTCGGGTGGTGCTCGTGCTGCTGCCACGCGCTGCTGCTCGGCTTCAATCTCGGCTCGCTTCTGGTCGGACTCGGCCTTGGACTTAAGGGCCTCGTCCATGGACTTGCGTGCCTGCTTCAAGCTGTCTAGCTGGATCTTGTCGCGAGCATGGAATATGCCGGGCACATGGTAGTGTCGGTTCTTGGCCACCTCCACGGTGTGGTTGATCTGCGCCTCGCCCACCGAGTTGTTGGCCCGCAGCGTGTAGATGCCGCTGTCCTTGTTGCCTGGCTTGTAGATCAGCAGCTTGCAAACGCCGTGCGCCTCCTCCAGCATGGTGAACTTGTAGCTGGGTTTCACCTGGAAGGCACCACGCCACCAGGTGACCACCGGGCGCGGCACACCGTGCACATGGCCCTCGATGGTCAGCTCATCGTCACGCAAGTGATAGTACTCTAGAATACAAATGGGGGAAAGCAGCATGAGCTTGGCCTGCACAGGGGAGGATTGGGGCAGGGTAACTACCTTTGATATATTGTATGGAGGGAGGTTTGGGTTCGTCCTTAAAGATTTCGTAAATGGTAACAATACACGAAGAGGTGACCTCGTCGTTCTGGTTCATAATCAGGCAAGAGTACTCGCCGGAATCCAGGATGTTCGTGTTGATCACCTCGAGCACCAGAATGTTGTTGTTATTGATAATGCGATGGGTGGCATCGCGCTCCAGCTGTCGCCCATCCTTGTACCACTTGACCGACAGCTCGGGGCCATCCACAGCGCAGGCCAGGCGCACACTTTGTCCGGCCTCCACTGTGCGATCGGACAGGAAGTTGATGAACTTGGGCAGACGAGCCTGTTCACGTCGGCGCTGCCAGTCGGCGTCACGCTCCTTCTCGCTAATCCTCTTGGCGATGCTGTACTTGCGCATCTGCTGCATGAACTCCTCGCCCTCGATGGCGGCGATGCGCTGCCAGCGTTCCTCCTCATGCGGATCGGGACGAACAAAGTCGTCGGATGAGTCGCTGCCACGACGTTTATCTTTCTTTTTAATTTCGGGAACTTCATCTTCCTCCTCGTTCTCCTCCTCGGCCTCTCTGTCGGCCTCCTCGTCTTCATTGTATTCCGTGTCGGGATTTTCGGTGCCATCCTCACCTTCATCCGCAAAGTCTGGCTCCTCCTCATCCTCCTCGGCTTCGGCCTCAGCCTCAGCTAACTCAGCAGCCTCAGCCTCCTCAATGGCACGTTGCTCGGCCTCCAGGCGTTCCTGTTCCTCCTTCTCCTCCTTCAGCCGCTTCTGACGCTCCTCGAATGTTTCGCCCTTGGGCTTAGCACGATTGGCTGCATCCTCGGCTGCCTTGGCTGCCGCCTTGGCCTGTTCCTCCATCTGCAACACCATCTTGCTCTTCTTGGGTGGAGGCTTGGGTGCGGCCTGCTGTGCCTCAAACATCTTCTTGCTGGCCTTCTGCCCACCGCCAATTTCCAGTTTCAAGGCCAACTTGGGACTGGGCGATTTCTCCTTCTTTTCCTTCTTCTTTGGCGGCGCCTTCTTTTTGCCCTTCTTGACGGGCTCATCGTCATCCAATTCGACGCTCTCCTCACGATCTTCGGCGCCGTAATCGCCAAGATCCTCGTTTTCAGACGTGAAGCCCGAGGGACTCATGTCCTTGTCGATAGACTTGCGTCCGGTACGTGGCTTTCGGGGCTTTTTCTCCTTCTTCTTGGGCTTCACCTCCTCGATGATCTCCTCCTCCTCCTCGACCTCCTCGTACTCCTCCACAACGTAGATAACCTCAACGTTGGACACATCCATTACGGCAGCACGATCGATAACCGAGAGATCGGACGTTAGGTAACGCACGGGTTTCTGTATATCCACGGGCTCGGAGATATCCATGACGAGAGCACGATCGAAGACGGCGATGTTGCACGTGGTCTGCATCTTGAGGTCCCTGCCCAGCTCGAAGGGCGTTTTCTCCTTTTCCTCGCGTTTCAGGAAGGGCGTTATGCTGCGCCATGTCGAGGGCGTGGCACTGCGACGTGTCATATACAACGTGAACGGGGTTTGACTGCGTCCATGAATGGGCGTGGCACTGCGTCCGCGTAGACTACCCGGAGTGGGAGATTTGAGTTTGCGTTTCTTTTGCGTCGGCACCGCCAGCGTATCCTGCGCAGCAGCCGCCTCCGGTTCAGCGGAGCCGCGTGGTTCGATATCACCGTCCGTTTCTCCCATCGTATCTTTTCGTTGTCTTTTATCTTTTCACAGGATAACGGGCGAATGAAAAGTCGTTGCGAACAAAAAACCGAATAAAAATTGATATATCCGTTCGAGTCGTATACGTATAATTCTTAACGATAAACTATATATATATATGTATATATATATATATGCTGCGTATATATGTGGCCCGCAACGGTTCGATCGAAATAGTTTCTAGGACGTCAGACGTCCGTTCGATGCAAAAGAAGATTCACGACTGTCCGCATGAGGTGGGATATTCGAAATGCATTCCTTCTCGAACGGATCCCGAAACTGCCAATCGATTGTTATGCTAAAAAACAATTCACGAGTTTCGCCATTGCCCGACATACTGCACAAATCGGCTAATACTTATCTATATATATATATCGGCAATTCGATTGTTGCCAAAAGTCATTTAAATCTATTTAAATGCCGTTCAATTTTAATTAATGCACACAGTAAACTCAATTATATAAATGCTCTATAAATAGGGAACTAAAAACAAAATAATATTCGAATAATGCATATCTTAAGCTTATAGAATACCATAAAATTACTCATCCAAGCGAGATATATGTATATCTAATTCGCTTACTTCCTATTTACTTGTGTATTTGGCGAGATCAACGTCAAATCATTGATTCATTCGCAATCTGACGTTAATTAGGTTTTCGATCGAGGGCACTAAATCATTCTATAGCTATATAGCTAGGTAGATAGGTAGAGCAGACACTTACCTCGAATGTTGCGTGTAAATATTGGCGGAGTGCCAAATTTGCTCGAAGGTGCTTCGTATATAGTCACAAGACAACTTGTTTCGACCTCTCCATTGCGATTGGACGCTATGCATCGATAAATGCCAGAATCATTCATTTCTGTTGATCTGATTTCAAGGCAGGAGAGCCCATCGTTCAAGGTTATCTTGTACTTGGCATCGTTACTAATTGGACTCTTCTGCTTAAACCATTGCACAGTCATGTCCTGCCCAGATAATCCACAAGTTAACTTCAAGTCACCACCCGTAGCCGAGTTCCGATTGGTGAGCATCAGATCTACAGTCGGCTTACGTTTGGCACTGCGAGATTCCTTTCTCTCCTTGTATTCCGATTCCATTGACTTATAAGTTCTAGGTTCGGTCAAACTTACGGAGTCCTCTCCTATATTCGTACTTGGTACCTTAACATCTTCTCGTAGTTTCGGTACTTTTTCGAACTGACTCTCAGACTCAGGCTTTCCTGTTTGTTGGATGGTAGATTCAGCAGTAACTTCAGATACTTCAGTCTTCTGAATCTTCTTTTCAGTTTCCTGATCAGCCTGTTTCTTTTGCTTCTTCTCCAATTTCTTCTCTTCAAGAGATTGTTTCTCGAGGATCTTTGCCTTCTGAGCTTCAGCCTCAGCATCCTTGGATTCAGGCTTCTTTGCTTCAGGAACCTTTTCTTCAACGGGTTTCTCAGCAGTAACTTCAGATACTTCTGCCTTGTGAGCCTTCTTTTCAGCTTCCTGATCAGCCTGTTTCTTTTGCTTCTTCTCCAATTTCTTCTCTTCAGCAGTTTCTTTCTCGAGGATCTTTGCTTTCTGAGCTTCAGCCTCAGCATCCTTGGATTCAGGCTTCTTTGGTTCAGGAACCTTTTCTTCAACGGGTTTCTCAGCAGTAACTTCAGATACCTCTGCCTTTTGAGCCTTCTTTTCAGCTTCCTGATCAGCCTGTTTCTTTTGCTTCTTCTCCAATTTCTTCTCTTCAGGAGATTGTTTCTCGAGGATCTTTGCCTTCTGAGCTTCAGCCTCAGCATCCTTGGATTCAGGTTTCTTTGGTTCAGGAACCTTTTCTTCAACGGGTTTCTCAGCAGTAACTTCAGATACTTCTGCCTTCTGAGTCTTCTTTTCAGCTTCCTGATCAGCCTGTTTCTTTTGCTTCTTCTCCAATTTCTTCTCTTCAAGAGATTGTTTCTCGAGGATCTTTGCCTTCTGAGCTTCAGCCTCAGCATCCTTGGATTCAGGTTTCTTTGGTTCAGGAACCTTTTCTTCAACGGGTTTCTCAGCAGTAACTTCAGATACTTCTGCCTTGTGAACCTTCTTTTCAGCTTCCTGATCAGCCTGTTTCTTTTGCTTCTTCTCCAATTTCTTCTCTTCAGCAGTTTCTTTCTCGAGGATCTTTGCTTTCTGAGCTTCAGCCTCAGCATCCTTGGATTCAGGCTTCTTTGGTTCAGGAACCTTTTCTTCAACGGGTTTCTCAGCAGTAACTTCAGATACTTCTGCCTTCTGAGCCTTCTTTTCAGCTTCCTGATCAGCCTGTTTCTTTTGCTTCTTCTCCAATTTCTTCTCTTCAGCAGTTTCTTTCTCGAGGATCTTTGCTTTCTGAGCTTCAGCCTCAGCATCCTTGGATTCAGGCTTCTTTGGTTCAGGAACCTTTTCTTCAACGGGTTTCTCAGCAGTAACTTCAGATACCTCTGCCTTTTGAGCCTTCTTTTCAGCTTCCTGATCAGCCTGTTTCTTTTGCTTCTTCTCCAATTTCTTCTCTTCAAGAGATTGTTTCTCGAGGATCTTTGCCTTCTGAGCTTCAGCCTCAGCATCCTTGGATTCAGGCTTCTTTGGTTCAGGAACCTTTTCTTCAACGGGTTTCTCAGCAGTAACTTCAGATACTTCTGCCTTCTGAGTCTTCTTTTCAGCTTCCTGATCAGCCTGTTTCTTTTGCTTCTTCTCCAATTTCTTCTCTTCAGCAGCTTGTTTCTCGAGGATCTTTGCTTTCTGAGCTTCAGCCTCAGCATCCTTGGATTCAGGCTTCTTTGGTTCAGGAACCTTTTCTTCAACGGGTTTCTCAGCAGTAACTTCAGATACTTCTGCCTTCTGAGCCTTCTTTTCAGCTTCCTGTTCAGCCTGTTTCTTTTGCTTCTTCTCCACTTCCTTCTCTTCAAGAGATTGTTTCTCGAGGATCTTTGCTTTCTGAGCTTCAGCCTCAGCATCCTTGGATTCAGGCTTCTTTGGTTCAGGAACCTTTTCTTCAACGGGTTTCTCAACAGTAACTTCAGATACTTCTGCCTTCTGAGCCTTCTTTTCAGCTTCCTGTTCAGCCTGTTTCTTTTGCTTCTTCTCCAATTTCTTCTCTTCAGCAACTTGTTTCTCGAGGATCTTTGCCTTCTGAGCTTCAGCCTCAGCATCCTTGGATTCAGGCTTCTTTGGTTCAGGAACCTTTTCTTCAACGGGTTTCTCAGCAGTAACTTCAGATACTTCTGCCTTCTGAATCCTTCTTTTCAGCTTCCTGTTCAGCCTGTTTCTTTTGCTTCTTCTCCAATTCCTTCTCTTCAAGAGATTGTTTCTCGAGGATCTTTGCTTTCTGAGCTTCAGCCTCAGCATCCTTGGATTCAGGCTTCTTTGGTTCAGGAACCTTTTCTTCAACGGGTTTCTCAGCAGTAACTTCAGATACTTCGGCCTTCTGAATCTTCTTTTCAGTTTCCTGATCAGCCTGTTTCTTTTGCTTCTTCTCCAATTTCTTCTCTTCAGCAACTTGTTTCTCGAGGATCTTTGCCTTCTGAGCTTCAGCCTCAGCATCCTTGGATTCAGGCTTCTTTGGTTCAGGAACCTTTTCTTCAACGGGTTTCTCAGCAGTAACTTCAGATACTTCTGCCTTCTGAGCCTTCTTTTCAGCTTCCTGATCAGCCTGTTTCTTTTGCTTCTTGTCCAATTTCTTCTCTTCAGCAACTTGTTCCTCGAGGATCTTTGCTTTTTGAGCTTCAGCCTCAGCATCCTTGGATTCAGGCTTATTTGGTTCAGGAACCTTTTCTTCAACGGGTTTCTCAACAGAAACTTCAGATACTTCTGCCTTCTGAGCCTTCTTTTCAGCTTCCTGTTCAGCCTGTTTCTTTTGCTTCTTCTCCACTTCCTTCTCTTCAAGAGATTGTTTCTCGAGGATCTTTGCTTTCTGAGCTTCAGCCTCAGCATCCTTGGATTCAGGCTTCTTTGGTTCAGGAACCTTTTCTTCAACGGGTTTCTCAACAGTAACTTCAGATACTTCTGCCTTCTGAGCCTTCTTTTCAGCTTCCTGTTCAGCCTGTTTCTTTTGCTTCTTCTCCACTTCCTTCTCTTCAAGAGATTGTTTCTCGAGGATCTTTGCTTTCTGAGCTTCAGCCTCAGCATCCTTGGATTCAGGCTTCTTTGGTTCAGGAACCTTTTCTTCAACGGGTTTCTCAGCAGTAACTTCAGATACTTCTGCCTTTTGAGCCTTCTTTTCAGCTTCCCGATCAGCCTGTTTCTTTTGCTTCTTCTCCAATTTCTTCTCTTCAGCAGCTTCTTTCTCGAGTATCTCTGCTTTCTGAGCTTCAACCTCAGCATCCTTGGATTCAGGCTTCTTTGGTTCAGGAACCTTTTCTTCAACGGGTTTCTCAACAGAAACTTCAGATACTTCTGCCTTCTGAGCCTTCTTTTCAACTTCCTGATCAGCCTGTTTCTTTTGCTTCTTTTCCACTTCCTTGTCTTCAAGAGATTGTTTTTCGAGGATCTTTGCTTTCTGAGCTTCAGCCTCAGAATCCTTGGATTCAGGCTTCTTTGGTTCAGGAACCTTTTCTTCAACGGGTTTCTCAGCAGTAACTTATTCTCTCTTCGACACCTGTTCTTTGCTCTTCTCCATTCCTTCTCTTCAAGTTTTCTCAGACTTTTTTTTTTTTTTTTTTTTCCTTTTTCTTCAGAGGGTTTTTCAGCAGTAACTTCAGATACTTCTGCCTTCTGAGCCTTCTTTTCAGCTTCCTGTTCAGCCTGTTTCTTTTGCTTCTTCTCCACTTCCTTCTCTTCAAGAGATTGTTTTTCGAGGATCTTTGCTTTCTGAGCTTCAGCCTCAGCATCCTTGGATTCAGGCTTCTTTGGTTCAGGAACCTTTTCTTCAGAGGGTTTTTCAGCAGTAACTTCAGATACTTCTGCCTTCTGAGCCTTCTTTTCAGCTTCCTGTTCAGCCTGTTTCTTTTGCTTCTTCTCCACTTCCTTCTCTTCAAGAGATTGTTTTTCGAGGATCTTTGCTTTCTGAGCTTCAGCCTCAGCATCGTTGGGTTCAAGTTTCTTTGGTTCTGCAACCTTTTCTTCAGTAATTTTCTCAGGTACAACCTCAGATACTTTTCCCTTTTGTTTCTTATCCTTAGCTTCTTGTTCAGCCTGTTTCTCCTGTTTGTCATCTTCCTTCTTCTTCTCAACCGACTTTTCTTCTTCAAGTTTTTCTTCTTGACCAATCACGTGCTTGTTGAGGTCTTGTAACTTTTCACAAACATTAAGCAATGATTTCGTAATATTATGGATTTTTTCTTCAATTGTTGCTGTTTGTAGCTGTCCCTCTTTCTTTTCAATGTAATCGTACTCTTTCAGAAGAATTGCTTTCGTTTCTTCAATTATCGGTTTGAGGATCATCGATCGATCATCTAGTAGATCGTCTAGAATAACAAACATGTCCATTAGATTTTGTTGCAGATGAATCATCTTTTCGGAAGCCTTTTCGACGTGCAGCTCGGACTTTATATTCTCGGAAATATTTTCAAGATTGATGAGTTTAGGTAGAAGTAAGGAAGGCTTGGCAAACATGTTGGTGTCGTCTATGAGCTTTATTGCAGCCTTCGTTAGGATAACGTTGGTCTTAATTTCCTTGAGGTAATGGTTGATTATGTTCTCGGCAGCTGTAGGGGAAAGTTCAAGAACGGTTTCGATAAATGCTTCAACTGCTTCTTTATCAGTTTGTTCCTCTGGAGGTTTGCCATCATAAGTATGTACAATTAGCTCTCTGAGCTTGAATATACTTTTAACAAGATTATCTGTATTCTCTAAGTTTTCAAATATACTCTTACTTTGTGAAACTATTGCCTGTAGACCATCATTAGAAACATCTATGTTTGAAAGGCTAATAATATCAAACAATTGGCTATCTAAGGTTTCTTTCAATTCTTCTTTCTTCTCTTCAATAGATTCCTTTTCGAGAACTTCGGCTTCAGCTTTAGTATCCTTAACATCAGACTTCTTTGGTTCTTCAACCTTTTCTTCAGCAATTTTCTCAGGAAGAAGCTCAGATACCTCTCCCTTTTGTGACTTATCCCTAGCTTCTTGTTCAGCCTGTTTCTTCTGCTTTTCGTCAACCTTCTTCTCAACAATAGATTGTTTTTCGAGAACATCAGCTTTCTGGGCTTCAGCTTTGGTATCCTTAACATCAGACTTCTTTGCATCTTCAACCTTTTCTTCAGTAATTTTCTCAGGAACAACCTCAGATACCTCTCCCTTTTGTGCCTTGTCCTTAGCTTCTTGTTCAGCCTGTTTCTTCTGCTTTTCATCAACCTTCTTCTCTTCAATAGATTGTTTTTCGAGAACATCAGCTTTCTGGGCTTCAGCTTTGGTATCCTTAACATCAGACTTCTTTGCATCTTCAACCTTTTCTTCAGTAATTTTCTCAGGAACAACCTCAGATACCTCTCCCTTTTGTGCCTTGTCCTTAGCTTCTTGTTCAGCCTGATTCTTCTGCTTTTCATCAACCTTCTTCTCTTCAATAGATTGTTTTTCGAGAACATCAGCTTTCTGGGCTTCAGCTTTGGTATCCTTAACATCAGACGTCTTTGCATCTTCAACCTTTTCTTCAGTAATTTTCTCAGGAACAACCTCATTTACCTCTCCCTTTTGTGCCTTGTCCTTAGCTTCTTGTTCAGACTGTTTCTTCTGCTTTTCATCAACCTTCTTCTCTTCAATGGATTGTTTTTCGAGAGTTTGGGCTTTCTGGGCTTCAGCTTTGGTATCCTTAACATCAGACTTCTTTGGTTCTTCAACCTTTTCTTCAGTAATTTTCTCAGGAACAACCTCAGATACCTCTCCCTTTTGTGCCTTGTCCTTAGCTTCTTGTTCAGCCTGATTCTTCTGCTTTTCATCAACCTTCTTCTCTTCAATAGATTGTTTTTCGAGAACATCAGCTTTCTGGGCTTCAGCTTTGGTATCCTTAACATCAGACTTCTTTGCATCTTCAACCTTTTCTTCAGTAATTTTCTCAGGAACAACCTCAGTTACCTCTCCCTTTTGTGCCTTGTCCTTAGCTTCTTGTTCAGCCTGATTCTTCTGCTTTTCATCAACCTTCTTCTCTTCAATGGATTGTTTTTCGAGAACATCAGCTTTCTGGGCTTCAGCTTTGGTATCCTTAACATCAGACTTCTTTGCATCTTCAACCTTTTCTTCAGTAATTTTCTCAGGAACAACCTCAGATACCTCTACCTTTTGTTTCTTATCCTTAGTTTCTTGTTCAGCCTGTTTCTCCTGTTTGTCATCTTCCTTCTTCTCCTCAACCGACTTTTGTTCTTCAAGTTTTTCTTCTTGACCAATCACGTTCTTGTTGAGGTCTTGTAACTTTTCACAAACATTAAGCAATGATTTCGTAATATTATGGATTTTTTCTTCAATTGTTGCTGTTTGTAGCTGTCCCTCTTTCTTTTCAATGTAATCGTACTCTTTCAGAAGAATTGCTTTCATTTCTTCAATTATCGGTTTGAGGATCATCGATCGATCATCTAGTAGATCGTCTAGAATAACAAACATGTCCATTAGATTTTGTTGCAGATGAATCATCTTTTCGGAAGCCTTTTCAACGTGCAGCTCGGACTTTATATTCTCGGAAATATTTTCAAGATTGATAAGTTTAGGTAGAAGTAAGGAAGGCTTGGCAAACATGTTGGTGTCGTCTATGAGCTTTATTGCAGCCTTAGTTAGGATAACGTTGGTCTTAATTTCCTTGAGGTAATGGTTGATTATGTTCTCGGCAGCTGTAGGGGAAAGTTCAAGAACGGTTTCGATAAATGCTTCAACTGCTTCTTTATCAGTTTGTTCCTCTGGAGGTTTGCCATCATAAGTATGTACAATGAGCTCTCTAAGCTTAAATATACTTTTAGCAAGATTAGCTGAATTCTCTAAGTTTTCAACTATACTCTTACTTTCTGAAACTATTGCCTGTAGACCATCATTAGAAACATCTGAGTTTGAAAGGCAAATAATATCAAACAATTGGCTTTCTAAGGTTTCTTTCAATTCTTCTTTCTTCTCTTCAATAGATTGTTTTTCGAGAGTTTGGGCTTTCTGGGATTCAGCTTCAGTATCCTTAACATCAGATTTCTTTGGTTCTACAACCTTTTCTTCAGTAATTTTCTCAGGAACAACTTCAGATACATCTCCCCTTTGTGTTTTATCCTTAGCTTCTTGTTCAACCTGTTTCTTCTGCTTTTCGTCCACCTTCTTCTCTTCAATAGATTGTTTTTCGAGGACATCAGCTTTCTGGGCTTCAGCTTTGGTATCCTTAACATCAGACGTCTTTGCATCTTCAACCTTTTCTTCAGTTATTTTTTCAGGAACAACCTCAGTTACCTCTCCCTTTTGTGCCTTGTCCTTAGCTTCTTGTTCAGCCTGTTTCTTCTGCTTTTCATCAACCTTCTTCTCTTCAATGGATTGTTTTTCGAGAGTTTGGACTTTCTGGGCTTCAGCTTCAGTATCCTTAACATCAGATTTCTTTGGTTCTACAACCTTTTCTTCAGTAATTTTCTCAGGAACAACTTCAGATACATCTCCCCTTTGTGTTTTATCCTTAGCTTCTTGTTCAACCTGTTTCTTCTGCTTTTCGTCCACCTTCTTCTCTTCAATAGATTGTTTTTCGAGGACATCAGCTTTCTGGGCTTCAGCTTTGGTATCCTTAACATCAGACGTCTTTGCATCTTCAACCTTTTCTTCAGTTATTTTTTCAGGAACAACCTCAGTTACCTCTCCCTTTTGTGCCTTGTCCTTAGCTTCTTGTTCAGCCTGTTTCTTCTGCTTTTCATCAACCTTCTTCTCTTCAATGGATTGTTTTTCGAGAGTTTGGACTTTCTGGGCTTCAGCTTCAGTATCCTTAACATCAGACTTCTTTGGTTCTTCAACCTTTTCTTCAGTAATTTTCTCAGGAACAACTTCAGATACATCTCCCCTTTGTGTTTTATCCTTAGCTTCTTGTTCAACCTGTTTCTTCTGCTTTTCGTCCACCTTCTTCTCTTCAATAGATTGTTTTTCGAGGACATCAGCTTTCTGGGCTTCAGCTTTGGTATCCTTAACATCAGACTTCTTTGCATCTTCAACCTTTTCTTCAGTAATTTTCTCAGGAACAACTTCAGATACATCTCCCCTTTGTGTTTTATCCTTAGCTTCTTGTTCAGCCTGTTTCTTCTGCTTTTCGTCCACCTTCTTCTCTTCAATAGATTGTTTTTCGAGGACATCAGCTTTCTGGGCTTCAGCTTTGGTATCCTTAACATCAGACGTCTTTGCATCTTCAACCTTTTCTTCAGTTATTTTTTCAGGAACAACCTCAGTTACCTCTCCCTTTTGTGCCTTGTCCTTAGCTTCTTGTTCAGCCTGTTTCTTCTGTTTTTCATCAACCTTCTTCTCTTCAATAGATTGTTTTTCGAAAACATCAGCTTTCTGGGCTTCAGCTTTGGTATCCTTAACATCAGACTTCTTTGGTTCTTCAACCTTTTCTTCAGTAATTTTCTCAGGAACAACCTCAGATACCTCTTCCTTTTGTGCCTTATCCTTAGCTTCTTGTTCCACCTTCTTCTCCTCAACCGTCTTTTGTTCTTCAAGTTTTTCTTCTTGACCAATCACGTTCTTGTTGAGGTCTTGTAACTTTTCACAAACATTAAGCAATGATTTCGTAATATTATGGATTTTTTCTTCAATTGTTGCTGTTTGTAGCTGTCCCTCTTTCTTTTCAATGTAATCGTACTCTTTCAGAAGAATTGCTTTCGTTTCTTCAATTATCGGTTTGAGGATCATCGATCGATCATCTAGTAGATCGTCTAGAATAACAAACATGTCCATTAGATTTTGTTGCAGATGAATCATCTTTTCGGAAGCCTTTTCGACGTGCAGCTCGGACTTTATATTCTCGGAAATATTTTCAAGATTGATGAGTTTAGGTAGAAGTAAGGAAGGCTTGGCAAACATGTTGGTGTCGTCTATGAGCTTTATTGCAGCCTTAGTTAGGATAACGTTGGTCTTAATTTCCTTGAGGTAATGGTTGATTATGTTCTCGGCAGCTGTAGGGGAAAGTTCAAGAACGGTTTCGATAAATGCTTCAACTGCTTCTTTATCAGTTTGTTCCTCTGGAGGTTTTCCATCATAAGTATGTACAATGTGCTCTCTGAGTTTGAAGATTTCCTTTGCTACTTTCTCAGCATCATTTAAGTTATCAATAATATTTTTGGTACTGTTTAAAATTGGTTCAAATCCGTCATTATCGCTTTTCGATTTTATGACGTTTGTTACCTCAGTGAATATTTCCATCAGGTTCTGTTTAAGTTGTTCCTGACGTTCCGCAATTATTTTATTCTCTGTAGCTTCTGTAGATTGTTTCGTTTTCTTAGCATCGGTTTCGTCTTGTGATTTTTTTGTTTTTGTATCGTTTGTTTCTTCTTCTAGCTTTCTTTTGGATTTAGTCTCTTGTTTTTCAAGTGTTTTCGACTTGACTTCCACTTCTGACTTCTTTTCAGCTTCAAGGGCTGCACTCACTCTAGCCTCTTCCTCTAGCTGAGCTTGTCTGGCCTCCTCCACTAGTAGCTTTTCTTCTTCCTCCAGCTGAGCTTGTCTGGCCTCCTCCTCTAGTCGCTTTTCTTCTTCCTCCAGCTGAGTTTGTAGTAAAGCGTTGAGCTGAGCTTCCTCCCCTTGACGTCTTATCTCCTCCTGTCGCCTGTTCTCCTCCTGCTGTGCTTCAAGATTAGCCTTGAGCTGGGCTTCCTCCGCCTGTTGTGCCTCCAGGGCCGTGTTCAGTTCCATCAGCTTATTCTGCAGATGATTGATTTGCAGCTGAACTGTCTCGATGAGCGCCAATTGATCCGCTGTGAGCTGGGTGAGCTGAGCCTTCGAGAGGATTTCATTCTCAATCTGAATGAGTGTGGCTTGAAGTTGGGCTATCTCTTCGGAGCTCTCATTTAGCAGCATGGCACACAGTGGGTCATCGTTTTGTAGACCTTGTTCTATCTCAGTGAGGAATGCCTTGCCGGAGGAAACATTTTCAATAAATACGCTGATATCTATGGGGACTGGGGATTCGCTGGGTAACAGGGACAAGTCCTTAAGTTCTGCTGATATGGCATCGATCTCCTGCAATAGCTCAATGATGCGTATGGAACCTTCGTTATTCTCGATAAAATCGTATACTGCAACCAGACTACTTTGAGTTTTTAGTAGACCTCCAAGCAGATCGTTGTCGACCTTCTCGCTGATCTCGTTGAGGGCTCTGAATGTGGCCATGAGGTTCGTCTGTAGATTAACCATGAGAGTGGATGATTTATCGATGTCGACATTGGGTGAATCGGCCACTGTTTTAATGGACTCCAAGAGTTTTTCGAAACATGGATTTACATTTCCCACCAACTGTACCCGTTCGGCGGAGGTTGTAAAGTTCCTGAAGGTCTTCTCGATCTTGGAATACATCTCTTGGGCCAACTGCGTTTCCAGTATGGGCAGCGAAAGCAAAATGTCCTCGAAAGCGCTTTCCACATTCTCCAGAGAGTCCACAAGTCCCGACTCGTAGGTATGAACCAAGCATTCCTTCAGCTTGAACATGGTGCGTGCGATCTTTGCCTGGGCCAAGACTGTTTCCTGCTGGCTTCCATCTGAGACGAGGGCCTCTTGGATGCGCTTTAGATCCGCATTCAGTTGCTGCATTATCTCGCCGACCTGACGCAGTTCTGCATTGTCCTCCGTCTTAGTGACCTCCAGGCAAGCCTCCAGTTGCTTTATGCCACTGACCACTCCCTGCTTCACATCGTATACCTCCACTTTGGGCTCTGCTGCAACGACAGCGGCTTCCTTGGCTCCTTCTCCTTCCAGTAACTCCTTCTGCCCACTTGTTTTCAGCTCCGATATATCCCGAGAGGACATTTCAATGGCCTGTTCCAGAGCCTGGGTGTCTATCTGCTCGCAGTGCTGCCTTAGATCCCGTAGGGGTGTGGCTAAAGTCTTCAGCTTGGACAACTCCAGATCGGTTATACTCTCAGCTCCACTGTGTGCAATGCACTCCTCTACCTCGAGCACGCAGCGCTCCAAGCTACAGATCGCCGCTGCAAATGTGCGAGGATCGCTTCCCTCAGACATGGATGGAGCAGCCTCTACCACATGGGATTCCTGCACCAGAGCAAGACTGCTCTGTAGCTCCTGCATCTTGACAATGGCGGCCTGAAGCTGTTCACCTGTCTCACCCATGGATAAGGAGGCCACATCAAGATCTTCGCAGTGAGATAGAACCGATGCTATGCCATGATTAAGGTCTGCAAGTAACACCTCGGCAGGTCTGTGACTTGGCTGCTCCGTTGGCTTTGAATCCTCAATGGATGCTTCCAGCTTTGGTTCCGTTTCCGTGGGCAGTGATTCCGCTATGGACTTTATGACGGACACATCGTCGAGCGTGGACAGATCCTCGACAGAGTGCTTCAGAGGCTGCAGCTGCTCGAGAGCTTGTATGAAGGTGGAGAGTGGACTGGCAATCGCTTGCTTCTCGCCCAAGGCATCCTTCTGCTGGGCCATTATGTCGTTGAAGGTATTGAGCACATCGTTGAACTCGGTATTATCTGCAGTGGGATTATCCAGTGCCTTGGCCAGATCGGCGAAGCTTTTGCCCATCTCGAAGAGAACGCGAGTTGTGTTGGCATCGCTTGTGTTCAGGGTGATCTCTGCCTCGCTGAAAGTGGCCAATCCCTTGGCAGTCTGCAGAACACGCAGCAACGCGACTTGGGCCTCATTGGCCGAGGCTCGTGTCTGGGGCGCCACCTTGGGATTCTCGTAGATGCGATTTAGGGCCAACTGCAGTGTCTCAATGTTGGCAATCGCCTCGTCCAGGGACACTTTCGTCTCGAGCCGCTTGCGCAATGCACTGAAGGATTTGTCCTGCTGTGCCTCCTGTTGCTCATCCTGTTGAATCTCCTGCTGCAACATGCGGAACTCATGCTCCTCGATGTCGATGATGGTATTGCGTATAATGTTGCGAATGTTCTCCAGCGATTGCAATGCCTGCTTGTCGGGTTCACTTTCCCTGGCGGCCAGCAGCAGACCGTGTCCCTTCTGCGTGTGATCCTGCAGCAGGCTAAGCGGCTCAATGAGATCCGCCAGAGATCCAGACGTGGACTTAACCTCTGTCTGGCGTATGCAGTAGTTGAGCTCATCAATCGGTCGCTTCAGCTGCTCCAGCATATTCACGTGATACCTCGTTATGTCCTTGTCCAGTATGGTTCCAATCAGAGCGGACAGCTCATCCTTCAGATTCTGCAGGCGAATCTTCACATTGTCCGACAGGCGGTTCGAGATCCTCTCAATGTTCGTCTCGAAATGCAGCACGGCCTGAGCTATGGCTTGCAGCAGCTTCTGGGTGTCAGCCAAATCCAGAGCAGCTTCCTCGTGGCCAGCGGCACGGCTGCTCTCCAGATCCTGACCCAACTGGGCGAGCCCATTTTGAATCTCCTGCAGCGGCGGCACCATCGATTCCACTGTGCTCACAGTCAACATGCCCGCCTCGACGCTGTCCGAGGGAGCGGCCAGAATCACCTCCAGCCCCTTGTTGAGTTCGAAGAGTGGCGGCGTTACTATGTCCAGAATGGCCACGTTAATCTTCTGCTCCATGGACTCAGAGCCGGCCAGAGATTCGGTCTTGTCCTCAATGGATTGCAGTGTGCTCTGCAGCTGCTTGATGGGCTCCACAATGCTGTCCAGCACCTTCTTGTGCACCTTCTTGTAGATCTGCTCCTCGCTCTCCTCCAGCGACAGCTCCATCTCCACCCGTTCCAGTGCCTCCTGTATCTTGGCCACAGGCTGACAGATCTCCTTCAGAGCACTCGCCTCG
The DNA here is from genome assembly GCA_018904105.1 of Zaprionus tsacasi. Lineage (NCBI taxonomy): Eukaryota > Metazoa > Arthropoda > Insecta > Diptera > Drosophilidae > Zaprionus > Zaprionus tsacasi. The sequence goes on along the minus strand of JAEIFR010000173.1, from coordinate 7,840,942 downwards.
CTGGGCAGATTGGCCTCTGTGATGGAGGCAAAGGAAATACTTTCGGGCACATCCTGCATCTTCTCGACGGTGTCCGAGAAGTGCTTGGCCGCCTCCAGCTCCTGCGCCTCCTGCAGCAGTGCCTGCGATCTGATTGTGCCCTGGGTAATCTCCAGCCCTTGGTGTATATCATCGGCGGTGAGCTGGATTTGTGTACGCAGCGCCTCCGTCTCGAATTTCCCACTGACAATCTTCAACTCCTCCAGCGCTCGCTTCATGTTCTCCGCCACGCTGTCGATGATGCACACGCTGGTCCGCTGGATGAGTGTGGCGCCCGTCTCATCGATCTCGACGCACTTCTCAATCACCTGCAGGCCCATGTGTAGCTTGCGTATATCATCCTCCATGGACTGGAAGAGAGCATCGATCTGGGTTTCTCCCGAATAGACGCGCAGCTTCGACTCGATCTGCTTGATGGGATCGATTATGTTGCGAATGATCGCAATGCTCTGATCTGCTGCCGCTGGCGTCATCATCATGGTCGACTGCTCCAGTACCTCCGTCTCAACGATGGTCAGATGATTCTCAATGGTTCTCAGCAGCTTGGCCAGAGGCACCAAAGCGATGAGGTTTTTATTGATTTCCGTTTCATCTGTAACCGCTTTTAGGTTCGATGCGGGTGCCATTAGAAGGCCATCCCCCACGGCGCCCGAGATATCCATCAGCCTAGCGTCATCCTCTGTGGTCTTCGAGGAGTCACTATCTGTGGGTTTCCTTGACTTCTTGCGCTTTGGCGGAGCAGCAACCGGTTCTACCTCTGCCTCAACCACGCCTGCAGCTGCTCTCTCCTTTGGCGGATGCGGACTGCGCTGTGGCCAACTTCTGCGACGTGGACATCTGGGCACTGGCAAAGGTCTGCTGGTCGGATGTCTCCTCCTCGCCCTCAACTTCGCCCTCTCCCGAGCCAGATGCCTTGGAGAGACTAAAGAACTCATCCGTTTCAGTTGGTCGCGACTTCTTGCGCTTCCTTATCGGCGCCGTAAGCGACAGCTCCTCCTCCATCTTCTCGAAGGACTGTTGGGCATACTGCTCGGTCTGCTTGTCGAACACTTCCTCCTTGCCAGAGTTGCCATGCACTGTGATCTCATTGATGGATATGTCATCCATGTCGGCCTCGGTGCGCTGATCTTCGTCGTGGGTGAAATACTCTGGAGATATATCGATGACCACGGCCTCCATAAGCAACTTGCCCGACTGCGAGGTCTCCTTGACGAATCGCAGCGGCGGCAGCTCCACAATGTTGTGCTCCGTCACATGCTCTGATATCTGATCCGCATACATCTCGACAATCTTGAGGGCCTCCTCCTCGGTCAGATCGGGTGTCTCGTACAGCGAGACGGACACCTCCTTGCCGTCGAACGAGAAGGAGACGTCGCCCTTCTCATCGATGGTTATGTCACCCACTGGCGTCTCGTAGAGCTGCGAAGTGCGCTCCTCCTGGATGGTGGACAGCGAATAGTTGCGCTGCAGCTCGTTCGGCTGTGGCTGCGGTTCGGCCTTCTGGCTGCGTTGTGCATCCTCGAAGCCCAGCAGCGAGGCTGAGCTGGCCACCACACCCATGCAGTTCCTGGCCTCGCACGTGTAGGTGCCCAGGCAGCAGGTGCCATCCTGGCCCGAGATGATGCGATGTATATCGCCGGGTTTCAGCTCCACGCCATCCTTGTACCACTTGAGCACAGGCTGGGGCACTCCAATCACCTTGCACTCCAGATTGACGGCACCCTCCTCGGTGAGCACGGCACGCAGGCACTCGAGGAAGCGAGGCTTCTTGTAGTGCCTGGGTATCTGCAGCTTGAGGAAGCACGAGGTGATGCTGGTGCCGAAGTCGTTGACGGCGACACATTTCCACTCGGCCTGGTCGAGGAACTCCACAGCGCGTATGTCCAGCAACCAATCGTCGTTTTCGCCACGATAATGATTATAACGCTCGTTGGGATCGACGGGCAGCTCGTCGCGGAACCAGCTTAGGATGGGATCTGGCGTTGCCTTGACCACAACCTTAAACTGGAAGGGTTCGTTGATCTTGGCGTCGGTGCTCTTCAGTCCAGTTACGAATCTTGGCGCTTGATTCTGATGCGTGAAGACGAGACGTTCCTCGTCTGTCAACTGATTCTGTATATCCTCCACGGTGAGGACGGCGGTGCTGCTCGTCTCGCCCATGCAGTTGCGGGCAATGCAGCAGTAGGTGCCCAGGGAGTTGGTCCCGGTCAGCTGATACACATCACCCGGCTTAAGTTCGTGTCCATCCTTGAACCACTTGAGCACCGGCGTGGGAAAACCAACGACTTTGCACTCGAAGGAGACCAGACCCTCCTCGGTGAGCACGGCGCGCAGGCTCTCCATGAAGCGTGGCTTGCGATAGTTCTTGGGAACTGGAAGAGAGAGAGAGAAGAGATGGTTAGTGGAGGATCTACACTTGGTTACCCAACTCACTGTCCATATTGACTACACAAGCGGTGATGCCCACACAGCCCTCGAAGCTGGTGACGACGCACTTCCAGTCGCCCTCGTCGCATGACTCCGATGGCTTTATCTCGATCATGTAGACGCCCAGTCCATCCTCGATGAGCTTATAGCGATCTGCAGTCTCCACGCGGCCATCCTTGTTGTACCAGGTGACGCTCTTGGGCCAAGGAGGCACCACAACTATAATTATAAAAAATAAACAAAAATTAAATTGCGTATACGTCATGTGGTTCAAGAGAGAGAGAGAGAGAGATCGGGAGAGAGAGAGAGGCAGGTATGCAGCGAGAGCAAGAGAGTGTGCGCTCTCTCTCTCTCCACTCTCTTGCCACGTTTGTTTTGCTCGTCTCATTTGGCACATGTTGTTGACCCACCTCAACAACAATTCCCACTCGCATTCCCATTCCCATGCCAATTCATTGAGTTCAAGTTTCTAGAGCACACACAAACACACGAGTCTAGCCGGTCGGCCTGAATCGTATATATGCTATAGTATATATATATATATATATATTGAGTATACGTACGTATACGTGATTTGGAAACAGGCAGCAAAATAGGCGAGCGAAATAAACAAAAAATGCTGCTGTTTTTTTTTTTTCTTTTTCTGCTTTTGGCAGTTGGCCAACGCGCCGAGAACTCACCTTGACAGCCGAGTATGACGTTATCCCCAATGCGGACGCTCATGTCCCGCAGTTCGGTTGTGAAGATCGGCGGCGGCGCATTGTTGCTAACGCTGAGCGAGAGAGAAAGGCGGAGAGAGAGAGGGAGAGATCAGGTAAGAGAATATGCAAGAGCGCCTGCTACTCACTTGTCTGCCGGCTTGAGGGATCCCTCACGACTGCCACGCCCCACCACATGCACCTTGGAACTGGAATAGGTAACGCCCATGCAGTTCTTGGCCTCGCACGTGTAGGTGCCCAGCGAGGTGGGATCATCCGCATTGGCAGTCAGCGCAAAGATGTCGCCCGCCTTGATCTCCTTCGAATCCTTGAACCAACGCAAATGTGGCGTCGGCACACCCACCACCTTGCACTCCAGCGACACAGTGCCCTGTTCCGTGAGCACAGCCCGCAGTTCCTCCACAAATTCGGGCGTTTTGTAGGCCTTCGGCACGAGCACATTCAGTGTGGCCAGGCACGAGTTACGTCCGCCCATATTCTCCGCCATCAGCATCCACTGCCCACCATCCTCCAGTACGACCGGACTCACCTCCAGATAGTGGAAAGTGCCCTCGTTTATCTCGTTGATGCGATCGTTTTCGCATATCCGACGATCGTTGCGATACCACGTTAACTGGAGGAGACAGAGATTCGGGATTAAAATTTTGTTGATAAATTGAAAGGGAATAACCTGGACATTTTTTGACATTTTGAGTTTTTTAAATTGCAAAAACTGTTCAGCAATTATAATCTAGTTCCAAAGACATAAAGAAAATGGTCTACCCGAACAAAATCGTATAATTTTTAACAAAGTTATGATGAGTTGTAAGTGAGGTTACAAGTCGTATTGAGGGTCTTACATGTCCAATTTTGGGTCGACTTTGACATGATTTTTGGCCAAAAATTAAGTATCATCAAAAACAATTTTAAACACTTGTCTTATACTAATTGGAACCTCCGCAATCGATTAAAAGTGAAAACAGGCAATTTTAAATTTTTGAGAAAAAAAAATTTTGAAAATTTTACAGGGGGGACCCTTATCAAAAACGAACAAAAAAATTTGTTGTCGAGTTTATTAAATCGAAAAAACAACTAAACCAATTAAATCTCGGACTAAAACCATGAAGAAAATGCTCTACCCGAAGAAAATCGCTTGACTTTTAAGAAAGTTATGAAGTGAGGAAAATGAGGTACAGGGTCTTTCGAGGGTCTTGCATGTCAAATTTTTGGTCGACTTTGACATGATTTTTGGTCAAAAATTAAGTATGCTCTAAAACACTTTTAAACACTTTTTTATTACTAATTATGACCTCCGCAATCAATTAAAAGTAAAAGTCGGCGATTTAAAATTTTGATGAAAAAAAATTTCTGAAAATTTTACAGGGGGGACCCTTACCAAAATCTGAAAAAATAAAATTTTTGTCGACTTTCTTAAATCGAAAAAATAACCAATCGAATATAAAAAAAAAAACAAAAAAAAAATTCCCCCCCGAAAAAAATCCCTTTACTTTTAAGAAATTATAAAAAAAAAAGCTTCGAGAGTCTTGCATGTCAAATTTTTGACTTGACATGATTTTGGTCAAAATTAAGATGCTCTAAAACACTTTTAAACACTTTTTATTACAATTTTCCCCCCCTATTTAATAAATTTTTTTTTTTTTTAAAAAAAATTTTAAAATTTTGGGCCCCTACAAAATCTGAAAAAATAAAATTTTTGTCGACTTTCTTAAATCGAAAAAACGATTAAGCCAATCGAATATAGGACTAAAACCATGAAGAAAATGCTCTACCCGAAGAAAATCGCTTGACTTTTAAGAAAGTTATGAAGTGAGAAAAATGAGGTTACAAGGCCTGTCGAGAGTCTTACATGTCAAATTTTTGCTCGACTTTGACATGATTTTTGGTCAAAAATTAAGTATCCTTTAAAACTCGTTTAAACACTTGTTTTACACTAAGTATGACCTCCGCAATCGATTAAAAGTGAAAATAGGGAATTTAAAATTTTTTGGAAAAAAAAATTCTGAAAATTTTACAGGGGGGACCCTTACCAAAATCGAAAAAAAAATTTTTTTTGTCGAGTTTTTTAAATCGAAAAATCTATAAAGCCAATTAAATATAGGACTAAAACCATGAAGAAAATGTTTTACCCAAAGAAAATTGCTTGATTTTTAACAAAGTTATGAAGTGGGGAAAGTGAGGTTACAGGTCTGGTTAAGGATCTTACATGTACTTACCTTCAGATCTGTTGAGCTGCGAATTTCGGTAAGAAGACGTGTGCGGGTGCCCACTTTGACGGAGAGATCGACAAGGCGTCGGAGGAACACTGGCGGATCCTCGCCCGTTGATCTGTCCTCGACAATGAGCTCGACATTCTTGCGGACAACATCGTTGCTTTTCGTGCGCGCAAAGAGCGTGTAGTGTCCCGCATCCTCGCGCTGCACATGCTCCACGGCCAGCTGGACAGCATTGCTCGTTTGTGTGATGCGAAAACGATCAGAGTTCTCGATGGGCACGTCGCCTCGGCTCCTACGGAAACGGAAATGGGAAATGGTCAACAGAAATGTGAAATGACGTCAACAAGTTGGGGTAGGCAGGGCAAAAGACAGAGAGAGAGAGAGTGTGTGAGAGAGAGAGCAGCGCGTTTACCTTTTCCTATAGACGGATGAGGCAGAGGCCGAGGAGAGCGTGCCGTGGATCTGTTTGTGTTCGTTGCACTTGCAGCATTTCGAACAGCCGTTGCCCATGGTGTTCGATTGCCTCTACAGTTATCTCTAAATGTTTACAGACACACACTCACACACACACACACTGTATAATTGAAATATGAAAATTATATAAACAAAGTAAGATCTGACGAGCCTGCAAAGGGGAGGCACGTGCGAGCATCTATCACAAAGTCATTTATTTATTTTGGCGTTATTATGACTTTTGGCAAACAAACAACAAGTAGCAGGAAGAAACGAAAAAAAAAACGAATAAATGAAAATGAAAAATGACGAAAATATTTCAATCGAAAACAAGAATGTTTATAAATAAATGCACATTCGTTTTACTCCACACTCGACTCGAATACGAACACGAACGCGAATGCGACTATATTAATTGTTTTTTTTTGTTTGCTATTTTGTATATTCTAATTTTCTAATTTTCGAATTTCTCTGCTTTCGTTTTTCCGCTTTTCTGTTTGGCAAGTTATTTTTAGGGGAACGCACGTTAATAACTTTCGTTGTTCTCTCTGGGAACTCTCGCTGGGTTTATTTATTGCAAATTTCTGCGTTGTCTGCGCTGTTGCAGCATTTTTTCTTGTTTTTTTTTTGTTTTTTTTTGCGATTATGTAATCTTCCGTTTTTGTGTATTTTCAACGCCTTTTGGGCATAATAAAAATCGAAACCATTCGACGCACAAAGTCTTACAACATTCTCGAAATTCTCGGATTTGTTAATGCAGCTAAATTTAGCGGATCGCCACCATTTCGAGGCGCACACACACACACACACACACACACACATGACAATGACAGACACCTAGGCGTATGCGGGTGGAGCCTTTTGTTGTTTGTTGCACCAGTTTTTACACCATTATAAATACTATGTCTTTCGGGGAATTTCTCGTATCTCGTATCTCTCGTCTTGCCTTGCCTCGTCTAGTAAATTTGATTGATTTGCTTGGGGCGCACAAGGCGCATTAACATATCGCGTATACGCAGCGTACGCCGATGACTTAATACAGAAATACCAGATAGAAAACAAAAAAAAAAAAAAACAATACACACACGGACAGAGATAGACGTATTTATTATATACAGAGAAATAGTAGGGGCCCCCGACGGTACACGAAAATGCTGGGCAACGGATATGTTAATGCGCCGATCGCCGGAGTGGAACTGTTGTCCACCTTCGCTCGCTACTTGGCGCAGCCCAAGAGGCAAAAATTGCCAGAGCAGAAGGCTGCCTCTGCTCTCCACATGGTCGTGCTACTCTCGGCCAGCTGCTGCGTGCTCTCTCGGCTCCCGCTCTCAGCTCATCTCATCTAATCTCTCATCTTGCCAATGTAGAAATCATATGTAAATGCGCAAAATTTTGGCATAATGCATACAAACCGGTGAATCACACACACGCACACACCCTAACACACACACGCACACCCTAACACATACATGCTTGAGGGCACTCTGCGACTTACCACTCAAATTTGAAGGGCAAAAGCTGCGATTCATCCTCCTCAGCGCAATCGATTTTCACGAATAACGTGGCACGTTCATTGGGTATGCAACGCACAAGGGAACTGGAGTTATCGCTGAAGGTTATGCGGGGTGATCTGTGCGGTTGCAGTTGCTGCCTGGAAGATTCTGAAAGAATAGGAAGGAAAAACAGAGATTAGTTACTATCCCAGTAAAATAATGATACATAAAAATATGCAATAGAATTTAAGACTTTAAAACAAATTATCTTTATATTTCTTTTATTTCTAGTGTATTGTTTAAAGAAATCAACGCATTATAGCTTGATATATCTATATTAATTTTAAATTACATGTTTAATACATATATATAATTCCAAATGAATTCTATGAGTTTAAGCACTGATAGTAATATATGATTCAATGAACTCACATGTTTTACAGACTTAGCATATATTATATGCTCTTTAAAGTTCCTTTGGCAGATTTCATAAAATTCTCAAGATTTATATACGCTTATTACAGTCATAGGGTAATTTCTTAAATGTTTTACAGGCTAAGCTGATATTATATGCTCTCTAGAGTTATTTTGGTTGATTTCATAAGATTCTATCGCTTTCTACATTCCCACTTAATCCATAGCTCTACTACTCAGCTATCTAATCACTTTTTTAAGTATTAACAATACATATAAATACCCTATAATGATATTTTAAAATAAAATATGCATAAATTACCCAAATAATCGCCAACCTCTTCAGGATCCCCTTTCGACTGTCTAATTTTGTCGCTGAGCAACTCCGCGACTAAATCTCCTGTATCTAGAAATAAGTTTTTCGCGATTTGAATGCGCAGATCTATTTGTCTATCTATATGGCAGCCACCGGCAACGAGCGGACTGTCTAGAGAATCGGCACTAAAAATAGTTCGAATATTATTCATACACAAACTATACTAAAATATTCGCATGTACTACATACCTCGTACACGCCCCGTGGCCGTACATACAGCTAGATCTATGTGTAGTATGTAAATCTAAATATTGCTTGAGAATTAATATAAACAGCTCGATGCTAATTAACTGCGGAATTATGATTATATTATGCACATCGGTTTAATTACGATAATTTTGTAACACCAGCGGCTCGTTTAGCGCACACAATTATGTAGAAGAATTTCGCATATGATTTCTCAGTTACGTAATCGCACAGAGGCCAGAGAAAGCCAGAAAGAAGATGGGGCGATCATAAAAATACACACACAGAAAATATACTTCGAGTTGTCTATTGTCTGTGCCGTTGGAGAAGGTGCTCCCCCCACACTTTGCCCCTCAACCTGCCCGATCAATCAGACTTCCGTGTTCTATATTGTGTCTGGGTCTTACCTAGTACTACGGCGGCATCGGCAATCGCAGCGGCTGTTCCCGGTGTTTTTTCCATGTTTGTGCTTCAGCTAGGCGTCTAGCTATATAATTAGCCCGCAAACAGGGCCACCTTAACATGGGCCACACTCTGGCACACGCACACACACACGCACAGGACTTTCTTTATTCGATTTATTTCTTTGCTTTCGATTTTCACTTAATTTCGGGATCTTTTTGTGTGTGCAATTTCTTGGATATATCTCAAATGCGGCATATACTATTGAAAACGTTTTGTTTTATTTTTTTTTCTTTTCTTTTCTTTTATATATTTAGAACGACGGCAACGTTGTCAAAGATTTTCCAATTTTTTCCGTTTTTTTCCGACTGAAAAATTAAATTTTCATAATTATTTCGAACACAAAGGGTAGCTAAATATACGATTTATAATCGTGCATATATAGCTAAAGACTATATGTACAGATAAATATGACTTTTGCACTTTCGAAAACGATTTTCAAATGCCTGCGTTCCGACAATGCAGCCAAGATATGCTGCCTCCAATGGGCACACACACACAGACACAGTTGCGCGTACGCATACACACGCACACACTGAGAAACAAACACACACGCACACACACTCACATAATTGACACTAAGATCTGCTATATATATAAATAATATATACAAGACAACGTTGAGGGCGCGCGCACTACCACGTCCAGCAGACACCTCCTGGATCTCCGATCGTTTTTCTCAGACTGAACTCTCGAGCACGGCCAGGCAGGCAGGCAAGCAGGCATCTGTCCATGCCGATGTCGCTGTCGGAGAAATTCCCCTCGGCAGATAGCTAGTTGGAGAGCGAGAGAGATGCGCGCTCTCTCTCGCTCTCACTCTCTGTTGTTTTATTTTCATATTTCCCTCAAGAGCAACAGGCAGATCCCTTGCCGAAGATGAGCAGATGCACCTGAAAAGTTTGCGCATGTTTTTCGTCTTTCGTGAAAGTTTATTTCTCTCTCTCTCTCTCTTTCTACAAAATAAATACTCGTACAATGCTCTCGTAAAGTAGAATCTCCCTCGCGGGATGCAATAAGTAGTTGTTGGTAAGTAAGATGCATGCTGCTGGCACCTGACCGAGGCAGGGGTCAGGCAGCAACACATGTCCATTCTCATATTAAGCTTAAGTTCACGAACACACACACACACACATACACACAGACAGACAGACACACACACTTAGATACGAACATAGTACATGCAAAATTGTTCTCTGTTTTGATTCGTATTGAAAATTGCCCAGCAAAAATCAACAGGTGGCAGCGGGATGAAGGCGTGGGTGGTGCAACTGTTGTACATTCCAAATTTGTTGTTGCTGTTGTTATTGTTGTTCGATTAGGCCACAAAAAAACCGCTCAGACTGAATAGAAATGTGAGCTGAATTTGGTACGACACGATGGCTCCGTAAAGGGCGAGAACCAGGCCAACGAGAAGCGTCCGAACACAGACTGAATGCTCTTAAGACGCGACTTCTTGGCCCAGCGAGCCTCCTCCTTCTTCAGTTGCTCAATGCCCTGCAATGTGGAGATAATTATAGCTAGCAATATGTCAGGACTTATCTAGTATACGCACCGTCTGGTCGTTCAGAATGGCATTCAGCTGCGTGGCCAGCATGATGATGGTGAATATGCCAAACATGAGGCCCTCGAACGTTAGAAAGAGCAGCAGAAAAATTGTCGCCGGCGGTGAGTACGGCGAACAGGTGCGCCAGTCGTTCTTCACGCACTCCGCAAACTGTGTGACCACCAGAAAGAGCGTGTGCATCGAAATGGACGCTATGTAAAACTGCAAAGAGCAGAGAGCAAAGAGCATTGTTGCATTAATTGGCCACTTTGTGCCCCGGACAATCTATTTACGCACCGTGAAGAGCACAAAGTACTTTTGATTGTTCTCTCCAACGCAGTTGTTCACCCAGGGACAGTGATGGTCCATCTTTCGTATGCAGCGCTGGCAGACGGAGCAGTGATGTGCGCGATCCGGCTTAATGCTGCAGCACTTGGGGCACTTGTAGAACATTTGGCCCTCGCGATAGCCCATCTGCTCGATCATTTCCTTGGTGGCATTGCCACGCGGCACTGCACCCTAGATTGGATACAATGAATAAGGAATTAAACCAAGTACAACATTAACTATTAAGAACAGACTTACCGGATCCGAGAGCATTGTGCGCAGATGCGAAACAAATGCCAGGAATGCAAGTGCTTGGAATATAACCATATTTACTGTACTGAAGAAGGTATAATTGCTGTAGTTGGGCAGCAGGATTAGCCCGCAGACCACAAACTCTGCGAACAGGATGAGCAGCCATGTCATTATCACGCACACAATGCCGCAAATATCCTGAAATAATTTTGTATTTATCAATTGCACAACTAACATGTTTTTCCGTGTACATGTGTTCGCCTTCCTTATCGAATACCCACCTTGACACACCAGGCTCTGTTTCCGAGACAGCGATTGTGATGATCGACTCCGCCGCCAGGGGCTGCTAAGGAGGTGTACGAGTAGTGCATTTTAGCGGCACACACAGTATTACGGACGCACTGTCAGCCCACACGCACTCAGTTCCCGGAATGACGCATTGGTTTTTAGATCTCAGATAACATGCAGCAGGTGCGAACAGTTTATTAAAAATTCGCCACAAATTAGATAGCACAGCTGTTCCGGCCAAAACAGTCGATAAACAAACAGTGTTGGTTAACGCAAACATTTGCGACGCAACAAGACCTTGCCAGACCAACGAATACCCTCATATAGCAAAAACCCCAAATTTATATAAATATTTATTTACGACTTGTAACTTTATCAATTAGGATGGCATCGTCTTTAAAATCGTTCATTAAAACATTAATACTCTTAGAATTTCAACAGCAGCAATGAAAACAAACATTAGTATGTAAATATCAATATGTAAATTCTACGTTATCAGGTCAATAGTTTTACGCTTTTATGCTGGTATTAGTTTTGCGCTAGGTTCTAAAAGTGCCCACAGGCCTGCCACAGACGATATTGCTCCCAACAATCCTATAGTCCTCGGTGTCAGGCTTGTGTATCCCAAAGCCGTTAGAGGAATAAAGACATCACACATGTTTTTCAAAGTATCCACACAGATATCCTTGTGGCCCAGCATTAACGCATAGGATTGCAGAGCCAAACGCTTCACATCCGCTGGTGAATTGATACTGGATTGAATCTTGCAGCGTGTTATGCCACTTCGGCAACTTGCTTTGTGAAGATCCAGGACACGGACAATCTCATAGAAATCGCGACACAGATTCATTATTATTGAGAAGAGCCAGTATTTGTTGGCAACATCAGACCATCTTTTTGCATTGACCGTTGTCAGTCCGGTCCGAGCCAGCCACAGCAGATGATCGGCTAGCAGGAAAATGGCCTGAGAAATCTTGCTCATTGTCAGTGTAACGCGGATCGTTAGATCTGGATAGTGGATTGTACGCAGGGTGGCATAGAAGACGTCAAGGCCCTTGCCAAACCGTAGCACTGCAATGATAAGCGAGTTAAGATTATCTTTCAGATTATATTAAAGTAAAAACAATGGGCCTTACATTTCCGGAATGTACTCAGAATGTATTCAACGGTCTTGAAGTTATCCACCAACGCCGGATGGCAATTGTTGGTCTCCAGTGAATCCCACATGGCCCGGGAGGCATATTGGATAAGTCTTGCAATTTTATCCCTACCCGCTGCCTGATTATTCAACTGCACCCACTTATCCATGTTTATTTTGCAACTAAAATAAAGTCCAACCGAAACCAAGTCCAAGGTGCAAATGGCACTGGAATGCGTTTTAGTGCTGCCACCCTGCCAGTTGTGTTTGTTAAATCTGGTCACTCTCTTGTTTATATTTTCGTTCAAAGTCATCGATTGCTTATTATCGATATTTTCAGTGTATGATAAGTGCATGCCACGTCTTTTGCTCGCCGAAGTATTTTTTAAAAATTATAAAAAACAGGGTAACTAGTTAATTAAAAATGGCGGTAAGTTTTAAAAAAATATCTTCCAGAAATCATGAATGAAATCCCGCTTTAATTTCAGCCACAACAAAAGGGAAAACAGGGCACAAAAGGTGCTAAACAAATCGTCGAGGAAAACAAGACAACTTTGACGTTTTATAGAAATATGGCTATAGGTTTCTCAGCCCCTGCGGTTTTGCTGAACTTTCTGGTCTTCGAGATCTCAAAATTAACAGTAGTAAGATGAACACATGGTCATATCTATCCAAAAAGTATACTGATTAATTCAATACCTTATAGTTCATGCTGCTAGTAGCGCTGCTTATCTTGGGCGTCGCTTACCAATTTATGGTATTCATGTCCCGTCCAAAATACTCCGAGACAGGCGCTTTATTGGACTCTGGAAACGACCTTAACATGGAGGGAGGCATTGCCGAGTATGTGTTCCTTGCCTTATTGACCCAATTCTGTTCTAATAGCTTTCTCGCAGAAATGTCAAGGATGTGATCATTCTAACGTCTGCCACTGTGATGTTGGCCTTGATATCGAACTACTTCTGGTTGGCCCTGCTCCTTGCACCCATTCGCGCCGTATATATGCTCTGGGGCACCATTATACAGCCCTGGCTGTCGCAGAGGAACGCCAACGAGGCCGAACCCGAAATCGATGAGAAAAAGCAACGGAAATTGGACCGTAAAATGCGACGCATGAGATAAAAATTAAATTCGTATTTGATGGGTGTTGGTTGTAGTCATTGTCCTTTTCATTTCACACTCTAACGAGTGTGGTTTATCAAGACATCCTAATTTTAAAATGAGATTTTACGCTTAGCAAGCTTGGCTATTACGATGCCAAGGCAAATGACGTGTGTAGGTACTCAAATTTGTTTCAATTTGTTATTTTGTCCAGATTAAAGAGAGACTCCATGTCTCTAGTGAAAGAAAATGCAGTCTGATTTTGTTTTGTGAATTTTGTGCGCTTTAATTTATGTGCCAGAGTGAATTATTCCATTGTGTAGAGCTTCACAAGACCTTTGCCCATGTATGGTATATTTAAATATGTTATATACCATTGACGTTCGCTTCCTGAACATTGAAAAGCACATGTCGAGCTAATACCTAAATATCTGTGTGAAGTGCACCACATATTTCGATTTGACCGAAACACGTGTGTGAGCTCACCAGGCCCTGTGCTTTGTAAATAGTTATATATTGTATATTATTTATAAATAAATGTGCATTTTAGTGCAGGAACTGGTGCAGTTTCTAATAAGTGCATTTCCCACTTTTCATATCAACGAGCATGGGGCTAAAACGAGAAAAACAAATGATAAACCGAAAGGAAAAGTAAAAACGATTTTAGCATTTTGCAACAATTTATTCTTTGTTGACTAAACAAATATGCATCCAAACTAAAATAAGTAAGTATAAAAAATATCAAATAATAATGACAAGTGTCGTTGTGTTTGGAGCTCAAGATTTCACTATTCTCACTTTTCTTCTACAGTTTCCAAATACCCGGCTATAGCCTATATAGGAGCGTCAACAATAAAACGATCGTAACTTAATAACTTTATGCTCATAAGTAATATGAAATGTAAATGCAGGCTTAGTTATATGAAAAATATTATCATATTTAATGTACTTTAACTAAGAGATTGAGAATGGAAAGATAGAGAGCGATAGCGCAAGCGCGAGAGAAGAGGGAAGAAATGGGGACAATGACGCAGGGATGTTGAGCTGAGCTATCTGTATCTATAAGAAATCGAAGCTCAACTACATAGCTAATGGAGTGTGAGTGTGAGTGTGTGTGTGTGTGTGTTTGTTTTGTTTGTGATCGTGGAACATGCGGCCTTTATCCATGCTCGCCACAAGCAGTTGGTTAACATCTGTGCTTAACTACAACAACTACAACATCCAACAATTTATAATGCCAATGGACAAGCTCTTTAGTTGTATTGCTCGGGTATGACATAGGAGATGTCGTCCCATGGATGGCGGTAGAGTCCCTGCTTGAGTCGCTTCTGGTCCATGTAGTGACCAATGAATCCTATGCTGCGGCCGAGCACAAACAGCGAGTTGATGGCACCCACATTGATGTATTCTTGTGCTTCCTCGCTACAAAAGATTCAAACAGATTATTGACTTGTTTACCTTCTTCGCTATAGTGGACTCTTACCTAGTAAATGAGCCGCTGTTGCGCAGCATATCCACAAAAGCGGTGGCTATGACACCATCAACATTCAAAATCAGATTTGGCTTCTTGTTGGTTGTGATCTTCTCCACTTCCAAGGCGTACTTCAGCAGCGGACACTGTGGGAAGTTCTCCATGACGAACTCCTTGATGATCTTCACTCGCACATCGGGATTGTTGATAGACTTGACGCGATGGCCAATACCCAAGATAAGTTTACCCTCTTTGCGCATCTTGTTGACAAACTCCATGGGGTGCAAGTTGGTGTCATAGGCCTCCGAGAACTGTCGAGCAGAACCATCCAGAGCTCCACCGAAACGATCACCCTGTTAGAGAGTTAAGAATTCGTTAGTTTGATTTATTGTGATTTGATTATTTGATCACTTACGATAGTCAGCAGACCGCTGACGACTGAGGAGACCAGATCCTTGCCAGCACGGGCACACACAATGGTATTGTGGGCACCAGAGACAGCAGGTCCGTGATCAGCTGTGACCATCAGGCACATTTCAAAGAACTTGCACACATATGAGGGCAGACAACGCTGGAACCACAGCAACGAGATGACGCCACCGATGCCAACATCCTTGCTGAGCACTTCACTGATGGGCATGCCCGCGTAGCTTAGCTCCTGGCCACGCTCATCACAAATTGAGGTCATAAATGAAGCTGGTTTGCGAATAAGACCCAGCTCACGAGCCCACGAGTAATCCATGGGCACCGTTGGTGGTGGAACCTCTTCGCGTGGCACAATGCGTCCCGTCTTTACAAGCTCGCTGTACACATGATGAATCAGCTCGCCCAGCGTATCGAACGAGTCGGGCACATAAGCACCTGCAACTTGCAGAGCCTTGTTCTTTGCCGTAGCCGTTTCACGATCTGAGTTGGCACAGGAGCCGGCATGACCGAACTGCACCTCTGATGTGAACATGCTGGCACAGGTACCAATACACCAGGCAACCAGTGGCTTTGTGATACGTCCATCCTTTAGAGCAGCGCACACGTCGTACTCCTCAGTGCCACCCACTTCACCCAGCAACACAATCAGCTTGGTTTCGGGATCGGCCTGGTAGCGCAGTATGTGATCCATGAACGTAGAGCCAGGGTATCTGTCACCACCAATGGCGATGCCCTCAATAACACCATCTGTTGCCTTGGAAATGATGTTGTTAAGCTCGTTGGACATACCACCCGATCGGGAGACATAAGCCACACTGCCCGGACGATACAGCTTCGAATGGAGGATGTTATCCAGCATGCCACCAGTGTTACCAATCTTAAAGCATCCTGGCTTAACGCCTCCCACCGTAGCGGGACCAATAATTGCGACTCCCTTCTTGTCGGCCTCAATGATCAGCTTGCGGGTCATGTTCTCCGGAATACCCTCAGCAATAATGGCAACTGTGCGAATCTGGGGGAACTCAAGCACCTCCAAAGTCGAATCGTAGGCCGAACGCAATGAGGCAAAGTTAACCAGCACATCGACCTCTTTGTGCTTGTGAATGGCATCGGACATCTTCTTGTACACGGGAATCAGGATCTCCTTGTGGCCCCAGTAGTACTTCTGCTTATGATCGCCAGTAAACGGATATACCATGGCCACAACCGAAGGCTCATCGCGTCTGTATTAAAAGAGAAGGGATTAGTAGAGATCACAAGCAGATGTCAAGTGGAATAAACTTACCTGCAGATGAAATCGAAGTCAAGCATCGACTGCACCGCACGCTGTTGCATGCCCCAGACAATCGCCTTGGTTGTGTTGGAGAAGAACTTGCGATTTATGTTCAAGTTCGCTCCGTTGCTGCCACCCTGCTGGTGATTGTTTGTGGCGACTCCTCCGTCGCTCTCATCTGCCGAGATAGGTGGTAGTTTAATCGATTGTGCTGTGGTCGAGCGCAACGCTAGTTTTTGGATTT
This sequence comes from Zaprionus tsacasi, assembly GCA_018904105.1. Classification (NCBI taxonomy): domain Eukaryota; kingdom Metazoa; phylum Arthropoda; class Insecta; order Diptera; family Drosophilidae; genus Zaprionus; species Zaprionus tsacasi. Next base: position 7,824,097 of record JAEIFR010000173.1, on the reverse strand, counting down.
GGTTTTTAGTTTCGAGTTTCGTTTTCCCAAATGGATGGCAAGTCGATCGATATCGAGATTATATTCGATATTCGGTATTATATCATGATGATGAGAGCGAGAGCGAGCAAATAGTCGAGATCGAAAGAGTAATAGAGTTTCACATACATATACATAATATATAGTATATACACATAGACAACATTCAATACGATTACATTACATAACGAGGACGAACGGTGGCGCGGAAGTGGTGCGGAGAGGGTATGCAAAATACGTGGTGAAGTTGTGGTTGGTTTTTGGTTGGGGAGTATCAGTTCACATATCGAGGACGAGGTGCGATTTGGCCAAACGAACGTTTCAAATTTTTTGTATTATTTTTTTTATGATTTTGTGGGTGTGGTTGTCGATTTTGTTGTTGGTTGGACGAGGGCGATCAATGCAAATACATACAAAAAGAAATACAGAGAAAACAGAAATATAAATGCAGGTTCATTGAAGGAAAAACAATAACAAGATCTTTATAAAATTAGAATGTGGATAACCAGGTAGCATGATAACGAGTGACCACATTAAACTACCCGTTACGACTGCTCCCGGCTATCCATTTTTACCAAAGAAAATATCCCAAATATAATAGCTACAACATAAAGAAAATATGTAGGTACCGGTGGGTAAGTGGAAGTGGGATGGGTAGGTTAGTATATAAGGGAATGGGATTGTCACTTACCGGAGCCGAGACCTTCGGCATTGCTGGCTTCCTTCAGATCGGCCTGCGCTTGCTGTCCGCCCGGCAACAGGAAGTTCGCCGTGGAGAACTCAACGCTGGCCACCTGTGGAATGGGTCGCTTGCCCAGAGCCATGCCGCAAATGGCGGTCATGTGCGTCTCAGGGCCAAAGACGTGCAGAGGAATGCCCAGAGTGCTGCCAAAGTCGCGCATTCGTCGCAGACCCTCCTGATAGTTGGGACCGGCACGGCGCACAAAGATCGATACGTTGTGCTCGACCAGCTTGGGCTGGAACTCTCGCAGGGCGGTGATGATGCCTACAATGTATAGGTAAATCATTTAGTTCACTGATAAGAGATACGATGTACGCCGATGGGGCCAATCTGTCTGGACTCACCTTGGAAGGTCGCCGCGACATTCGTAAAGTTTGCAATGCCACCACCGGTAATCAAAACCTTGCCATCGGGATGCTTGGGGGATGAGGTCATTAGGTTAAGTATAGTTTTGGCGTACTCGTAGGTCTGCTGCTCGGATGGAGCACCACTGTATTCGCCATAGTTGGCCAGCTCTGAGGCACCGCCCAGATCGCAAATGGTGTCGGAATAGATAACACTGGCGCCGCCTCCGGCCACCATAGTCCAAATACGTCCATTTCTGTTCAGAATTGTCAACTTCAGCGACGCTCCACTCTTTGCATCCAGATCCGCAATGTATGCCTCCTCGGGGTAAGCATCACGTCCGAATGGTGGTGGATAATCGATGTCGCCCCACTTTGGACGGCATATGAAATCGGCAGTCGAGTCCAGCTTGGCTGCCAGATCCAGTATGTAAAGATTATCGGCTGTAACCACCAGTGGATTGATCTCCAGATAGGTGAAATACAAGTCAGCATATGTCGCGTACAGCGCATAAACGAACTTGGCAATGCGCTCCTTCTTGGTGGCATCTGTAATTGCCTTCAGCAGCGTCGTCTTGACATCAGCCAGGGACAATTCACTGCCCACAGGCACCTCCAGCTTGACTGCCTTGGCATCCACATCACCAATATCCACACCTCCCAAATGATAGAACAGAATCGTGTCCGCTGAGCGATGCGAGTAGATGCAAACGTACATTTCCTCTTCCTGTAAAGAATATAGAATCAGATTAGGGTTCAATTGCATTTATTTAACTTTGCACTTACCTCTGTGTGGGGCAAGAAGGGTTCAATGATGAAGTTGCGCAGCTTGCCCACTGCATTGCCAATCTTCTGATCTTTGTTTATTCTCTCGCCAATCCATTCTTTCACCTGGTCGAAGGTCTTCTTGACGCCAATCAGGCCCAGTTTACCACGTCGCTTGATGAGTTGATCGGGTTTCACCACAAGCGGCTAAAAGGAAAGGGAAGTAAAACATGTTAATTACTGCAGTTCATTCATTGAACTCGCTCGGAAGCTCCCAGCGAATCCGCTTCCAGATCACAGATGAGGAGATTAGCACGAGAGCAAAACGAATGACAATCTCGTCAAGGGTCAACCAAGAGGCAGCGTCATTGTCAATGACAATACGCAAACAATAAACATACAAACACATTCAAACACACACATCTGTTAGAAGATCGTACGAGTGTAAATTGAGCGCAAAGAAAGAAGAGGGCAGCGGGGCTGGGGCAGAGTGTGAGGCTATAGCTCAGGCGATCTCTTGCTTCTCTGACTACTTCAAAGTGTAATTGCATGTTAACATATCTAGCTCGTTCGCTCACTTTAAAGCTTCCCAAATGGCAAATCTCTGAACGATCTCTTGAACCCAAAGATCTTAGGGCGACGCTGAGAATGCATTATGCTAATTGTGTGGGCTGATATTTCGTAATGCTTTTTTATCTGTATTTTTTTTTTCGTTTTGGATAATTGTCAGTATATAATCACGCCACCCGCCGTGCGTTCTAGCAACAACTAAATACAGACACACACGGACGCTCTACACGCTCACACTCACGCTCACGCACACGCACACATTGTTTGTTTGAGTGATAAAAGCGAATGCTATCAAAAATAATTTCTTCCCGCCAATCGTTTAATTGGTTGAAGTAGCTTTTTGGCATTCAAAAACAACAATTTCTATATACTATAAACCTCTATTCTAAATCAGAGTAGAGAGCAAAACCCGCCTTGATAAGGGAGTAGAGTCTTATCTCATTCTATATCAAACATTACCTACTGGGGGTATATATAGAAAATCGGCAGTTGTTTTGAATGTTTGATGTTAATGATAATCTAAAAGTACCTCAACCACTTGAGCGGGTTTTTTCTAGTTACTCCCTGAATCAGACATATGTTTTCCCCCAGTTCCTTCCATTTCACGATTATCAGATATCATACAATCGCTACCACGCTCACATCACCTTGATTTGATACGTCGAAATACTATCGAACGTTATAATGTAGTATATATACCATATATGCACGCTGTGATCGGACCATGCTTATCGGCATTTCGGGAATCATGCAAACCCATGATGCCGGGCGTGCGACGCTTAGTCACGACACAGCAGCTCACAACGTGGCCTCCGCCGTGTACTTGCCGGGTAGACAAGAGTCGCCGTCGCTATAGGGTCAAGTTCAATGACAGAGACTGATACAATTTCAAATGTGATTGGATGTTTGCTGGGTGGCACAGTTTTTTTGCCAAGCTTATCTCGTCGAGTCGTGAGTATTATTAGATCTAACTCGTAGCACTTACCGTGCTCAGCAACCAGGGCTGATCGACACTCAATTTCGACCAGTCCGTTTCGGCATTGACTGTGGCAAAGCGACAGGTGGCTGCGCCTGCGCCGTGCTGATTTAGATGACGGTTCAAGATGTCCTTGCCGGTGGCTTCCGTGATCGCTTTCGCAGACATGCTGTATTAGTGGGTGCTGTAGATGATAATAGAACGAAATTCATAGACAGATTAGAATTGGGTCAAGCTGCAAGCTAATATAGAAATTATTGAGAACACACGCTTTCATTCATTATTGAAACATTTAGGGTGATTTTCTAAATTGCTTCGTGCGATAGTTACATAGAGAGACAGTATATAAATAAGGTTTCGGGTGACTTTGTCAAGTACTTATTAGCTGTACTTTCAAACTTTGATTCTATTTACTTAGAATTGATTAGAAACGCAGTTCTCTATGTGTGTGTGAGTGAGAGAGAGAGAGTGTATATGCGCGAGCAAGTGCACCCAGTTTTCGAGCACCTGCCTTAAGTGTGTTTTCGTGTTTCGCTCTGCTGTGTTTGACTGACTGGGTATGTCTGATATTTATTTATTTGTTTGTTCGCCTCTCGCTTTCTTTTGGACTTGGACGGGGAAATCGACAACCTGTGCGCTGTCTAGCCTGAAGTAAACTGAAATTCAATATGCAAGCATAGCGACGACGAAGGCAAACCCAAGCCCGAAACTGTATGCGAGAGACCGATACCGAATCCGAACCCGAATCTGGCAGCGAACGTCAACGACGACGGCGACGGCGACTACGCCGACGCTTCGTCTACTTGTTCGTTTCTCTGAGTTGTATTCGCTGTTATCGTGAGTTCGTAAATTGGCTCAAGAATTGGAAATAACAAAACTTGAAATATAACCCAGTTTCAAGTTGAATTAATATATAAACAAAATGCAAGACTATATAATATGCCAATTATCTAAACACAACTGTTACTACATATTTTTGCATAGAGAAAAATGGATTTGTGCTAGAGGAGAGTATATTAGTTTTCTGTGTATTACTCGATAGATATTTAAGGTATAATGCTGAAATATGGTATGCAGTTGAGGAATTGGATATATTACACAAGTTGCTTGAACAGTTACGCGTATTAATTTCGAACTCTCGTTATATTTGACAAAAATACGAGGGGCCAACAATGGGATGAAGATGAACCGGTTTATCATGTTGAAAAAGACTGCTTCGAAAATTGAATTAGTAATGGGAAAAGGGCAGGTAAATACAACTTTCACCCAAAAACAAAACTGTCGTTATTTTCATCTCTTTTGGCCAGGTGAATTATGCAGGTAACACTCTGATGTGGGCAGCAATGAAAATACACACATTCTCAACGTTTTTCCTGTTTACAACAACTGATCGAGCAATGCGTCGCTTCTCTATATCGGTTTCTGTTTCTGTTGCTGTTTCTGCTTCTAATTTGCACAAATTTTAAGCAATCGCAATTGCTTGAACAATGCGAACGAGTAATATAATGAATGACAATGCAAATTCTGAAGCTCTGCTTGGCGCTGCCCAGCGAGGAGCTCCCCGCACAGTTGCCAAGTACCAAATTTACATGGGAGCGCGCAATTGTCGAAGTTCACGGCGAGTTTTTCTGACGTGGGTTGATGATTTTCATTTCATTTCGACGATGATATTAGATTAGGCAGTGCGGTTCAGTGAAAGTGGGTAAAATCAATAGTGATGCAATTTCTTTTCGTTTCTTTTTTTTTTTTTTTTTTGGGTACCAAATGCGTCGTTGTTTCTGCCACAAATTCGCATGGATTTTGTGTACGTGCGATTGTGTGCGTTAGTCCCTTTCATGTTTATTTGTAATTGCATGCATTGCAGCTTGAGTTTATTATTAAAATGCATTAGCATAGTATTGGCACAAATTAAATAACTCACTGTAACTATTATATTTTACAGCAGCTTCACTTTTTGTTAATAATTTCACACCGCAAACTTTCTTTCGATCTTAAGACCTCTTTTTATATGCATTTATATCGCGAGTTATCGATAAACGCAAAGTCACTTAGCGTTACGTTATTTCGCAGCGTTAAAGTTAACAGTGTAAGCATTTTGCGTTCACAGCGAGACAGTGTGACCGTTGTGCAAAAATTGCAACACTAAGTCAGCTGTTATAACCAGCTGGTGAGTTAATGCTCTGAGAATCAAATCAGCGATAACTAAGCGATATTGAGTAATATAATTAAACTAGTACTTAATGTGAACACAGATTGCGGCAAAAGGAGACTCTCGCGTGCCGTGATTACGAAGCAGTCATCTTTCGCACACATATTGCGCAGCACAAACAAATACCAAAAGAAGGATGTACACAAATGCGCTGATGCTGCAGCTGCTGCCGCTCCTTGTGCTGCTGCTGCTGCCCGTCATGATCTGCGCAAGCGGTAACCAGCAAATGGAGGGGAGCCGACAAAAGGTGCTGGCCGATCTGCAGGAGAGATTTATCGGCCTCGAGGAGGCGTCGCAAGCGTCACTGCACGAGCCCGACACACGCGAACAGGTCGAGCTGTTGCGACACTTGAATTTTGTGCCGCCAGCGATAGACTTTGGAAAATGGTCAGTGGGGCAGACGGTCACGCAGATTGTGACACTTTTTAATCAGCATACAAATCGCACCGTTCATCTCAACTCTGTCGCTGGGCCAAGCCCAGTGTTCTACAGTAGTTTCTTTGGTGCGCGTGAGGTGCCGCCTCAGGGCAACACAACATTCAGCGTGGTATTTTTACCCCGCCAACTAGGTGCCATATCAACGGGTCTGCTCATCCAGACATCCTTCGGCCGTACCGAATTCTCTGTACGCGGCGAGGGTAGTGAGTGTCCGTATCGCCTAAAGCCGCTTGTCGGAATCAAGGCGCCCATGAATGCCACACTGACCCCCGAGATTCATATGTATAATCCGCACGAGCGGCCACTACAGATACTTGAGGTAAGTGCCAAGCTTTACAAGCGACCGCAGCTGACGCATCTTCTTTCTTGTTTTAGGTATACAGCAGCGGCGGAGAGTTTCAACTGGAACTGCCGAGCGGTGCAGCGGAAGGACCTCAGAACCTGTGGGAGATTCCACCGCACTCACTAAAGCCAGTCATACGAATATCGTTCCAAGGACGCACTGCTGGCAATCACAGCGCGTATATACGTATCAAAATCGCCGAGCAATCACCAGATGGGGTCGATGGATCGCCGCTGGAGCATCTCAGCGAGAATATACTAGTCATACCCGTTGAATTCGAGATCCTTCCACGACATGGCGCCTATGCACGAAATCCACTGGCGGATTTCGGTCGCGTAGTGACAGATCAGAACGCGGAAGCGTTACACTTCAAGTTGGACATGCAAAATCAGCCCGTGGATGGCGAACAACAACATTTAATTGGCACATACCTAAGAGATATACCAGGATTAAGCTATAATGCGCACAATGCGAGCATTATGCTCGATCCCAAGCTGTTCGAGGAGAGCGGCAGTATCAATGATCTGCTCATCATCGGCAGCGATGAGGAGGAACAACAGTTCACTGTGATGATACGTGCAGAAATCTTCAAGGGAGGATTGTCGTTTGATCGCAATGTGACGTTGTTCATAACTGGCTCCAGTTTCGATGAGACGCCACTGGAGACGCGGCGTACGCTGGTGGTGCGCAATGACTTTGCGTTTCCCTTGGTGATTTATAATCTCAGCCTGTCGGAACCCATCGATGCGGCGCTGCTGGAGATGTCATTGATGGAGCAGGAGCTGCTGCTGCAGCCCGGCGAGTCAGTGGAGCTGCTGCATCTGCATCTGCTCAATGAGCAGGCTATCTTCAATTCAACGCTCCGCATCGAGAGCAACGTAACCATCTTTGAGCTACCGGTGATTGCCTGTAGTGGCAGGCTGCACGTCTCCGCACAACCCTTCACGTTGAATCTGTCGCCAGACAATGAATATGGGCTGGAGCTTGACCTGGGCACGGTGCCGTTCGCGCAGATGTCTCGCGATGGCTACATAGTGCTGCGGAACGATAATCCCATGCCCATCAAGATCAACAATTGGTATTTCGAACCGCCGAAGCATGTCTACTTTACGGCCGTCTTCCTGGGCTGCATGCCAACCGGTTCGAATTTCACACCAACAATAACGCCAACAACATCAACGCCATCTGTGAATATCCTCTCGGAGTACTGTCGCCAGCTGGAGCAGGGTGAGAGCGCAGCCTTCAGTGTGTCCATAAAGACGTACGTGACCGAGGAGAGTGTGGGCACGTTGAAGGTGTGGTCTAACTACGAGCTCATCCGCACTACGGTACGCTTCAAAGCCTCAGTGGGGCAGTTGGACATTGAGCAGGATCAGCTGCAGTTCAAGTCATGCTTTCCCGGCAAAATATGTTCCGCAGTTCTGAGCATACGCTCCACGTTCATGCATCCAGTGCACGTCAAGTCGGTGCAGTTCTCACGTCCCGGGCTGCGCTTCAAGGATTTCAATGCCAAGGGCACTACAATTGGAGCCCAAACGCTGACCAAAGTGGGTCGCATCTACTTCGAGCCAACGGCACTTTGTGGCTCCACTTGCTACATACGACCTTCGACCAATGATTGGGCCTTCTTTCCCACCCAAATAACGCCAGCTCAACATGGGAACAACAATCTGCTCTACGATGGCGTCGAGGTGCGTATACGCACCGAACTGTTTCGCCAGTTCAAGCGTCAGCTGAAGTTCATGTCGCTGACGCTGCACAGCGAGGAGCTGCCGCCGTTGGAGCTGGATTTTAGCATTAACCTTGAGTGGCCCAAGTTGGTGCAGCATCAACCACTGCCTCCCACGCCGGCCATCGAAGTGGGTCAGGTGCAGCGTCAATGGATTACGCTGAGTAATCCCACAGCGCAGCCATTACTACTCGACTATTTCCTCTCGGATCCCTTGTATGCCAGGCGGACACAGCTCTCGCTGCCGCTGGAAGTGATTGATGGGAGTAGTAGCAGTTGTTATCTAACGGACAAAGATGTCTTCTCGTTGCCAGATGCTCCAGGCATAGGTGGACCACTGCTCTTGCCTGGCGGTGCCTCAATCACCATCCCCGTGCAGTTCAGTGCGCAGCAGCCGGACAAATACTGCACCCTGCTGCATGTCCGCAGCAACTTGACGCTCTACGAGGCAGTCTGGCTGACGGCCCGTGCCGTGCAATCGCAGTTCCGTTTCGGGAATAGGCGACCCGGTTCCAGCACTCCGTTGCTCTTCGAGCTGGATTCACAACAATTCGAGCGCTGCGACGGTACCATCAAAATTGATGAGGAGCAGGCAAAGAAGGATCCAGGTGCAACGCATTCGGTGGTGACAACGCGCACCTTTGTCGCACGCAATGCCGGCGTATTACCCATCATGGTACGTGGCTTCCGCGTCGGCAGGCGATCCTGCGAGGGCTACGGCTTCTGGGTGATCGATTGTCATGCCTTCGAGTTGCGCGAGAACGAGACGCGGCGCATTGAGATCAGCTTCACGACGGATTTCACGGCATCACGTGTCCAACGCACGCTGACGCTGCTGACGAATCTCAGCTACGACATTAACTATCAACTGGTTGCCCAGCTGCCGGCTGAGAGTGTGGAACGCTGTGCTGCCAGCCTGCCGCGTCCGCCATGGGAGTCGGCGCTGCGTAATGCGGCATTGGTGGTGCTCCTCGCAAGCTTCTGTCTGGTACTGCTGGCGGCGATTATCGATGCACGTGCTATAATGGCGCATCAGCATGCCTACGATGCGGCACGGTACAAGGATTCCGTTCAGCCTCCTTTCAACTTGCGCAATATCGTCAAGATGCAGGTGGCCGAGGAGGCAGCGGCCGCGGCAGCAGCAGCCGCCAGCGCAGCTGCTCTCAAGGCGGAGCAGCAGCAGAAACTAAGGAATGGTCAGCAAAAGGAGTTACGCAGACGACAAAATGCTGCAGAGAAGCAGCAGTCAAACAGCAGCACTCGTAAAACCAAATCCTGGGCACCATGGAGCATGGACATTGCCACGCCGACAGCTACAGCTCCGCAGCCTAAGCCTAGTTCACCCAAGCCGATAAAGAAACCATCCCCGGTAGCTGCAACGCCGCCGCCAGTCACTGTGCGTCCATCTAAGAAAGTGAAACAGACAACTCCGCCAACTGTTGCCACGTCCAAGCCTCGCATTGAGTCATCGCCACCAACAGAGCAGCAGGAGAAACGCACACCAAGTCAGCCCAGTCAAACCGTCAAGGCGTCGCCTCCCCAGGCTGCGCAGGAAAATGTGTCGCCAAAAGTAGCCAAAACAAGTGTGGAAAAACCAAAGGAACGTGTGCTAAAGGAGCAAAACGGAAGCGCCAAGAAGCTGGGTAAGACTCCTGGACGAGAGCGACGGAAGGAGCAGAAGCCGAATGGTTTGGGATCAGCCAAGAAGTCTGTGGAACGGAAACAGCGCAACAAGCAGCTCAATTTCGACGAGTTGCCGGATGCAGTTGCCCCTGGTGCTTCGCCTGTAACCACGCCGGAGACAGACACCATGATCACCTCGCCTTGGCAGACCAGTAGATGCTTCTCCTTCAGTGATGTGCTTCAAACGAACCCGCATCCGTCTGTGGACAATGGGCTAAACTGGAATCCGGCAGGAAGTGACTTGGCTAGCAGCCAACTAGGTCCGATTGGCAGTCGCAAGAGTTATCCTCCACAAGCAGTGACCTCCACCTGGGATCCATTGATGAACTCCGAGGCACCCGTATCGGGCAACTCTCTGAGTAACTTTTCCCTTTTCGACATTTCGACGGATCAGCCAACGCTGGGCATGGGCATGGAACTGCCTAGTCTGAACGGTAAGTGTTGGACGTAATGACCACAGATCACAGTCACTAATACTTCTCCCTCTACAGACTTTGGCAACTTGAGCTACGAACGGGAACAACCGCAGACGCAGTGGGAACGCAGCAACTTTATTCTGGAGCAGCAGCAACTGGTGCAATTGGAGCATCAGCGAAAGCAGCAGGAGCAGCAGAAGCAATTGCAAGAGAAGTTGCTGCTGTTGTCCCAAATGGAGACAAACAATTGGCCACTGAATCAAGCAACTCCGGCGACAACCTGGACGCCACTCGGGTATGCTGCCTGGCCGAATCAGAGCGCAGTAAACGCAGCAGCAGCTGCTTCGGTGCGCACTTCACCGGAACACACAATTAAGCCGGGCGTAATACGTCCACCACCAGGGCTGGAGACAGCCAACTTCATGAACAACAATTGCCAGCTGCCCAGGGGTGAGGCAGCTGCTCCCCAAGTGAACCACAATAGCAATAATCATATCGATGGACTGGCCATAACGCACAATGCAACACAACAAGTGGACGACGAGCGACGGGCACAGCAACTGATGACAATGACGGAATCGATGCCGATGCCCACGCAGTATGATCCGTTTACCTCGCCAAGCTCAATCTGGTCGGACAATTGGCGCCAGCGCAACAATCACATGAACTGAAACTGAAACTGAAACTGAAGAAGGTCTATCCAAAGCTCACACTGATCAAATCTAAGCAACCAAATGAAATTCTTACACTATATAGACACTTAGGCTACGATACGATGCAACATGATGATCTTTTCAAATTTGACTTTTGACTACAAATAAAAACGCAAAGATTTACGACTTTCAATGAAAGACACAAGAGAACAGGGTATCTTTGCTGCTCATCATCAGGAATCGACAAGACATATATACATAGCAATAATTATGTATGTATATACAGTAAAAATCAGTAAAGATTGTAAGAGAATCCGAGTTGGAGATGATTTTATTGAATTTTCTGTAAACAAATAAAAGCAACTCAAAATTTCGGAAATGTTCTATATAAAAATCTTTATACAAGAAAAATTAAGGATAACAAGATCTTGTTATAATTAATAATTGCGAATTGCCTATATATGGGTTTGATCATGTTTAGTTCTGGTCTCTTTTATTAACTATAGCTGCTTCATTTGTTGTCCTTGTACGTGATGATGCCCTTCTCGATAAGATCGGGCACCTCCACAGCCAACCAGGGCGCAAGGCCGAGTGCCATAGCGTGAGCAATTCCAAACTTGGGCACATTACGCGCCCACAATGGCTTGAAGTGATCCGTCAGGCAGATCTTGCCGCCACGATACATCTTAGCTGTCTTGCCGTCCAGCTCGGGCAGCGCTATCTCAGGCGCTGTGCTCGGATATGTCACGGGAATGTCGAACTCCACGTCAAACTCATACTTCAAAAGATTATGCATATACCAACATTTGCCGAACCATTTGGTGCCCTCCTTGTTGGACTCCAGGCGGAACCAGTCGCTTCCCGACTGTTTGTTGTTCTCCACGTACTGCAAGAAAATTAAATTGATTAATGCAAATTGATTTCATTGATGATCTCTTACTTTAATCAGAGCCTGGTATTCCTCTTTCAAACGCTGCACCCAGAGGTCTTTCTCACGGGGTCCGGCGCGTATCTGCAGCAGTGGAAGGCTGCTCAGTGTTTTCCTGGTGCTATCGTCGACCATTGCAATAGTTTATTGTCCGTTTTCAGGTGTAAAATAAATAAAAACAATCTTTAATTATAAACTCACACCTGTGTGTGTAAGTGCGCGTGTGTTGACACGTAGTATTAAAATAACAACAGCTGTACATAACATTTTCGCGTGCTGTTAATAACAGAAGAGGTATTCCTGCAAAACAGATGTTGTTCCTGTTGAGTCCAAAATAAATAAAATAAACAACTTTTCATAGACTTGTATTCCATTTATAATATAATACCTGTCGCGTTAATACACAAATGTCAATATATCACAATGCTTCTTAAAATAACTTCTGGTATATTTGTTAATATTTAATACCTCCCTTATATATCGATAACACCGAATTAGCTAAAAGATAACTCTTATGGCGGTGTATCGATATTATAATTTTTCTTAGCCACAATAGCGGCTTCAGTTTCTAGAAAATATATTAAAAAATTTAATAAACAAAGTTATATATAAGTTTAAAATGTTCGAAAAGAAGAAACAACCGGAGTACAAACCCTATGTCGATAAAGTTGAGCTTGAGAACCAGTTCATAATGCGATTTCCCAAAGTAGGCTGCGCCAGCTTGTTTACCTTTTACATGAAACTCATTTTGTTTTTGTTTTTTTCTGCAGCACCTTGCGAATATCGTGCACGAATCGATTCAACAGGGAACCATCAAGGATCGGCTGTTAGTACAGTTGGATCAAGACCTGCGATATGGAGAAATACGTCTGGACGACCAGTTGCTATATGCCAAGATCGTGGACCTACCAACGGTTGTGGAGAGCTACAAGACGATCGACAACAAGAGTTTCTATAAGTCTGCGGACATTTGCCAGATACTGATTTGCAAAGAGGAACCAGAGGATGAGACGGAGAAGGAATCACCAAACAAGAATAAAAAGAAGGATCCCAATAAAGTTGACAAGAAATATCTGTGGCCACATGGCATTACACCACCTTGTAAAAACGTGCGCAAACGACGCTTCCGCAAAACTCTGAAAAAGAAGAACATAGAGACACCCGAAATTGAGAAAGAAGTGAAACATCTACTTCGGATAGACAACGAAGCCGTGCGTGTTGAATTCGAGATAATTAACGAGGAGGATAAGCCGAGCGATGAACTGGATCAGTCGGACATCAAGCCGTACAACGATGCGGACGAGGATCTGCAAGATGATACCATGCATGCCAGCGATAAGACCTTGAATGAGAGTGCTTCGCAGCGTGATATTAACGTGGAGTCCGATGATGACGAGATCGGAAACTTTGAATCAAGTCGTGCTCCAAATATGGGTGTAGCCGCCCACGACATTTTCGGCGAAGAAGTGTCTTCTACGGATGATGAAGACGACGGCACAATGCAGGGCAATGATTCGCGTGCACAGGCTCATGAACTAGAGGAATCCTCTCGACTGTCCGCCGATGATTCACGCATGTCCGATTTGTTTGCCGGCGGCAATGGTGGTGCAAGCGGCAGCAAGATGGAGCGCAATGAGTTCAACAAGGCCATGTTTGGACGCGAGACAAGCAGTCCGAAGCTGAGCGCAGCGGGCTCTAGCTCGAACTTGGCCGCTCCAAGTGGCTTCTATGACAATCAGATGATGGCCAAACGCGATGAATTCGACAATCTGGAGTTTATGGATGATCCACAACCTCAGTACACTCAACAGCAAGTGCACGAGAAGATCAACCAACTGATGCGACAAATTAGTGAGCTGAAAGCGCAGCAGGCGCAAAAATCCACGGAGATTGCTTCGATTCAGAACGCCACACTGAAGCAACGCATGCAGGAGACGCTTGATAACCTTTACACTCAGGTCATAGAACGAGAGCTGGAGCTGAAAGACTTTGAAAACATGCTAGAGCAATGAATCAACGCTCTGCATATAGAAATTAAGTAAAAAGTTCATATTTAGAGATAAGCAAAAAAAGTAAATGTTTGTATGTTTGTGTATATATCGTTTCTATTTGTAAATATACTGAAAATGTAAACAAATGTCTTTTGGCTTGTGCGATAGATTACCTATCGATATTCTACGGCTGGTACTTCGCCGATATATCGATATAAACGTACTGCAGTTCAGCAACATTTTGTGTTTATTCTCGCGTCACATACGGCAACTCCGCAACAATTTTCTATTTGGCCTCAAGATTTTGCAGAGGTTTTTCACGGGAAAAAAACAATTATCGCATGCCAATTGTACATTAATGGAGTGCAAAAGCTAAAGGTGTGCATATACAATAAAAGGAAGGACGCTGCAGTGACCGTTTGCGAGCATCCGAGTGCTTCGCCCAACAAGAGCAGCGCCACAACAACAGCAGCAGCAGCAAAGCAGAGTCAGCAGTAGCAGCAGCAACAACAATTGCAAAAATTCGGCCAGCTGCATTTCACATCTCCTTTGCTCAGCGTTTTTTTTGTTGTATTATGGACAAAAAATCATCGCCCGTGCGACGACAAAAGCGCCAAGCGAAAGTAATCGAGGAGAACCACTGGGACTGCAGCGTCTGTACGTACAGGAACTCGGCGGAGGCGTTCAAGTGTCGCATGTGTGACGTGAGAAAAGGTGAGTGACCTCGATTTCGTTTTGGCTGCGAGTGTGATGACTGCGCACCGACGACTGCGGCTGCGATGTCCGCGTCAACGTCAACGTCGCATTTGACTTGCGACGAAGGGCGAACGGGACGGGATGGTATGGAAAACAGCAAATGGGTCGCGTTGAGTAATTTTTAATGCTTGCTCAATTACTCATGTCAGCGGCGTAGTCACACATAATCGCACACAATCTCCCTCTGTCTCTGTCTCACATCTGTTTGTCTCTTTCTCTCTACACATGTCCTGCCATCAGGAACATCCACGCGCAAGCCGCGCCTGAACTCGGCGCTAGTCGCTCAGCAGGCGGCCACACTGCCTGGTGCCAGTGGCAACATGCCCAACGGCAAGCCGGCGTCCAGCTCGCGACACGGCAGCGGACACGATAGACAGCGACACAAACGTTATCCGGCGCGTTTGAAGAACGTCGATCGATCCACGGCACAGACGCGGGAGGTCACCGTCAATTCGGTGACTGTGCTCATAACAGAATACAAGGCGAAGCCGGTGAGCAGCCGGCGCGAGTCCAGCGAACAGAGCTTCAGCGAAAGCAACGATAGCCGGAGTTAGGTCTAAACTAGGCTAAGGTCGCGTTTTATACCAACCAGACAAGAAACCAACACACACACACACACACACGTATATTCTCTGTTGGCAGACTGGCCAAAACATCAAGGAGAATCCCTTGTCTCAGCAAGTTCTCCCTTACCTTCCCCCCCGTCCTAAGCTCCCCTATCCAATGTCTAAGTGTACAACTAAAAATTGTAAATTCTAATATTAGGCCTAAGTACAATTGTAAATCTATATAGCCTGTTCTTAAGTTAGCAAGTATTAAGCGGTCTTCACGTTCCCCAGCTGATGATGAGGATGCGGCGGCGGCGGCGATGCCACAATGAAATCTTCCACAGACACTCTCAAACACGCTTAACTAGCCGATGATATGCATTTAAGAAGACGCTGCGAAGACGAAGAATTCCCCCGTAACGAATAATTCATTAGACGGAAAAGAACAAAGAGTAAAAGAAGATGGAGATGGAGATGAGAATCGGATCACGATCAATTTGTACATATATCTATATATATTTTTAACAAAGCGGAAAACTGTCTCGTATTGTAATATTTGATTCCTAATTTATTGAAACCTATGTATGTCGAACATCGTGTACCGTATCGTATGACGTATATCGTGTATCGTATATCGTATATCGTACAGTGTGCATGCATATGGTTATTATGCAAGTCTCTTGTTTATATGTAAGTGTCAAATTAAAGTATAATTTGAATAAGTAAAGCAAAAGTAAGAAATGTTCAATGTTCTCGATGAGCAGAGCAGAGTAAACCCAGTTACATATACCCTACATTACTGTTTTATCGGCTACTCTGCCCGCTCCATCCCACTGTATTTTCTGTTTATGCAGTCTAGATAGACCCCCTACCCCAAAAACCCTATGGAAGCTCTGTTTATTTAGCCAATTCCTATGCGATTCCGGGCGCAGCATGTGTATAGAGTAAACATCTCTAGTGAATTTGCTAATTTAATAATTATTTTTGTATACAAGACTGATTAAGCGAATACTCCAGACGAATCTAACAAGATCAACAATAACGATAGCCCACAAATTGATTTGAAACTAAAAAAAAAAAGAGAGAGAGGAAACAAAAACAAAAAGAAAACCCAAGCAACAATAGTAACGATTACTGCAAGCATTTTTGTACTTAGCAAAGCTTTAGCGAGCTTTGTCTCCAACACATACATACACAGATACACACGCACACATAGAATATACTATATATACTATACATATAGACGAATCAAAAGATTTTGATATACTTTTTAGTAGCGAATAACTGGATTAGATATGCATGTTATATGTAATTTTTGTCAAAGGATTTCTTCGCACATATGATCGAATAAAGAGAAGACGATGCATGGACAGAGAGACAAGCAGACAGAGAGACAACCAGACGAACAGACAGAGAGACAAGCAGACGGACAGACAGAGAGACAGTAGCACAGATGGAGATACAGAGAGATAGTAGAGTGAGGGAGAAACAGACAGAATGATCGACAGACAGAAAGAAAGAGACGAACAGACAGCCAAATTGTAGAACTGGATGAAGTTGAGGCAGACAGGCAGTGCTGGGGAGACACAGAGAGACGGATAGACAGGCTTGTACGCTAAAAGAATGATCGACAGACAGAGAGACAGATCAATGAAGCAATGACAGACAGAGAGACAGCTCGATAAAGCAACGACAGACAGAGAGATACACAGTCATATGAATTGACTAACAGAGTGAGAAAGACGGAGAAAGAGAGACCCACAGACAGGCATACGAAGGAGACGAGAGACAAACAGATAGAGAGACGAAGAGACATGCCTGCAGATCGAACTGTGCCTAAGACAGACAAGTAGGAGCAACGGCAGACAGACAGAGAGGGAGACAAAGAGACAGATAGGCAGACAAAGAGGCAGACAGACCGACAGAGAGACAGACAAAGAGACAGGCAGACAGAGAAACAGACAGACAGAGAGGCAGACAAAGAGACAGACAGAGAAACAGGCAGACAGAGAGACAGACAAAGAGACAGACAGAGAGAGAGACAGACAGTCAGAGAGACAGACGGACACGCCTGCAGTACGAACTGCAATAGTCAAAGAAATAAATAACAAAAAACTTCCAAATAGACAAGACGAGACGAGATTAACTCGCTAGGCAGCTGATGATGATGATGATGATAATTTTTCGAATACGTATTTGAGGTTCATAGTTTATACTTATATAGCAAACGATATACATGAATATAGTAAAGAACAATTAACAATAAACTAATTAATTGCACACACACAGCGAAGTGAAGACTTCATGTAAAGTACGTAAAAAAAAAAACTAAAAAAAAAAAAGTTTTAAATAAATTTCGAAACTAAACTTGAGAATTGTCTTTAAAGCCTGTGCTGGCAGGGTAGGGGGTGGGTGCGGGATGGGCCAGGGGTATGGTATGTGCTACAGCCTGGCACAGTTGCGGCACAGCGCCAGCTACGCCTTTGGCAGCTGCCTCAACTTTCGCACGCTTCGCAAATAAATTACAAATTGTTTCGTTCCAGCATCGTTTGGGGCTGGGGCTGGAGCTGAGGATGCCTGGCTATGCTACTACTTACACACTGTCTGCCTGCCACGCCCCACGCATCCCCTCTCTATCCTCCCCCCCTGACTACGCCTGTGCCAACAATTCGTTTCACTCGACGCTGACATTCGAAAATTTCGTTCGCTTTTCTCTAAAATGTTAAAATTCACAAGTCCTTCGTGGCGCGTTGTGTCTGTCTGTCTCCCCTCCCCCTCTCTCCCTCTCTCTCTTGCCTGAAGGCACTCGCTGTGTGTGTGTGTGTGTGTGTGCAGGGTGGCAAGGCGGGCAGGCAGCACAGAACTTGCGTTATCAGCGAGCGCTCTGTGCGCTTATCTTTTTCATGTACGTTGTACGTTCCATTCGCCTGCTGCTCCAGCTCCTCCTCCCCCTGCTCCTGCTCCTGCTCCTTTGGCTTCTTATCCGTTTGTTTGTCCGTGCTTCCGACTCGTCTGTGCGACCGTCCGCACATCCTGCTCCAGCCCTGCCCTGTCCTGGCCGCCTCCCCCAAAACTGCCGCCCTTTGTTACACTTGCCTCTCTGTCTCTCTGTGTGTGTGTGTGTGTGTGCCTGTCTCTGTATTTGTGTCGTAGTCAGCAACAAAAATGTGCAGCATTTGGAAAATGTTTGCGAGTTTCCTTCGCCTCCTTGGGCCGTCGCTGTAAACTTTCACATGACGCATACGCCGCATGGGCCCGCACTGACCAGGAGCGGCAGCGCGATCGCCGGACAACACGCCCAAATGGCAGCCCTTAGCTGGGCACATACATATACATATATAGAGTGTATATAGCGTGTATATGTATGTGTGTGTTTTTAGACATGGGGGAGGGCAGGGAGGCATGTGTAATCCCAGCAAGTAACTTGAGCGCTTTATGGCACGTGTATGTAACTGTATCTAGCTGTGTGTGCGAGTGTGTGTGTGCCTGGAGGGTGTGGCAAGTGTGCACGGGCGGGGGAGGGGGGCGTAATGGCATCTTAAAGCTCTGGCGACTTTAAGCTCAGCGCGGGCTTTAAAGTTTTGCGCGTTTTTGGCATTATCCGTTTTAATTACATTAAAAGTTTTTGGCATTAAATAAATTGAAGCAGGAGCAGGGGGAAGGGGCAGAGGCAGAGGGAACTGGCAGCTCGCTTGCTGCCTGAACTTATGTCACTTTGATCCCAGTTACAGAGGGGAGCAGCAGCAGCAGCGGATTCACGAGTAACTTTTGCTCTGTTCATGCGAGAAACGAAAGACAATGGCGGTAGGACAGTGGCGCAGCAGAGGAGGGGCAGGGGGAGAGTTGCTCTAACCCCAAGCTCTTGGCACCAAATCCAACCCATCCCTTACGACAAACCCAAAACCCCTGCTCCTCTAGAGCTGCTGCCGCCGCTGCTGCTCAGTGAGTCGCGCGTAATCAAGTTTTGTGTTTAAGGCTTTAAATTGAAATTCCGGCAAGGGTAGCAGGAGGGGGCAGAGGGGGAGGGGAAGGAGGCTGCTCTTGGCCAAAGGGTTCACTGCAGCTGCGGCAAATGAGCAACAAATTGCAATCATTGCGCGCGCTGCATGCTCCATAAATCAATTAACAAGGTGTGTGCCAGGGCAGCAGGGGCAGGAGCAGGAGCAGCAGAGGCGCCTGTTGAGGGGGGGCGTGGCAACTATTGGCACCTATGAATAGAGCGCCTAATTAAATCATTATCGACACGCGCGTATTCAAAACTGTCTGCACTGAGACACTAAGCGAGAAAGAGAGAGAGAGAGAGGGAGCGAGTGTGGCCCAATCAAACTGTCAAGCCGCACTCCGCAGGGCAGCACTGTCGCAGTCAGCGTCGCCGTCGCCGCCATTGTATTTATTACTCTCATGTTAAAATCAAATTCCCGCGTGTGCAATTTTTCATTTGGCCTGGAAAATGAAAAGCAAGTGGAAAAATGTGTTAAGGTGCGTGTGCGAGTGTGTGTGTGTGTGTGTGCGTGAGGGTTGATGTCTTCCGGCGTGCTGTCCTTGCTCAGGTGTGTGTGTGTGTGTGTGTGCGCTCAGCAAATGCCACAAAACTTAAAGCGAGCTGAGGCAACTTTAAACTGCAGCCGGGCAGCGCCAGAGGCAGAGACACACATGCCGACGCCGCAGCCGACGTCGCCGTCGACAGGTAGCAAGAAACATGCCAGGCAGGCAGTCCTGCACACGCACACACACACACGCGCACACAACTATCGCTCTAAACAAAACAAAATGCGTTGGCAAAGCGGCGAACAGAGCTGAAGGAAGAGAGAGAGAGAGTGTGAGAGAGAGTGCCAGAGAGCGGGGTGGCAAATGGCGACGACGACGACGACAGCAAGAGCAACGTCATTTTTGTAAGGACGAGCAAGAGCGCTTGCAGAGGCAGAGGGAGAGCGCGGCAGAGAGCGGCAGCGTGTGGGGGGAGAGAGAGCGGGCGCGCGGGCAGCAACGACACCAAGTGTACAATAGCTTTAAGCTTAAACTCTTGCACACTCGCACACACACACATAGACAGACACAAGCGACACAAAGTTGCACACACACACACACGCTCAGCGCATGCTGCCTCTATACAGGGTCACGTAGCGAGCGCAGCTGCTGCTGCTGCTCTCCAGCCGAGCGCGTCGTGGGCCTTGAGCAGCAGCGCGCTGCCAGCTTAGATCTCTGTAGAATTCTTCTGCCAGCCAGACCAAACGAAACGCCCTGTACTGGCAGGCGGCAGAGGCTGCCGAGCAGGAGAGTATGCAGGGGGCAGCAGGCAGAGGGGAGGGTAGAAAATTCACGGACGAGCGCTATATGTCCAAGTCCAAGAAAGAAAAATACTTGCCATGCGACAACAGAGAGAGAGAGAGAGAGAGAGCCAAGCGAACCAGGGCTGCACAGCAAACGAAAAAAGACCTCGAGTTAGTTTAAACATTAAAGACAGACATCATGTCTCTCTCTCTCTGTCTAGCTTGAAAACAGCTAAGTAAATAGCAAGAAAAAGCTAGATAATTGTGAGAGAATATAGTATGTAGATAGGAAATTGAGAATTAAATTGAATTCTTTATATAAAAAGTAAAGATATTTATAATTATCCTAGTAGAATGGCTGTATCTAGCTTGAAAACAGCTAAATCAATACTTCATAATTCTAATAATATATATAATAATAATAAATGAGATCTCCATAGTTATCTTTGCCTTAAATCAGAGTAAAGTTTGTTATAGCTCAAAGCACAAGTTTATATACTTAAGCTTTTTGTTAATCTCGAGAATTATATTTTAGAAATACTATATTCCTAAATCCGTACGTCAGATCAAAGTTCTATATATGTATAAATTGATTATCTTGATAGTTTTCCCTGTAGATTGTCAAAAATACGAGTGAAGTTCGATAGTGCCTACTACCTCATAAATTATTGCTATATCGTGCGGGTCCCATGATTTTTGGAAACTAGCACAACACAGTTTCACAGTTTCCAATCTCCCAGACGCGACCGGGAACAGAACAACAGCGATTTCCACAGAAAAAACACTAACTTTCTTATCGCGTCAACAAAACTTAAATGATATTTCAGTTTGTACAGCTGACAAGCCTGATAAGCGCTGAGACTGTGCACTGTGCGAAAAGATGGTGGGTTTGTCAGAGAAGCATATGTATATAAATAGTAGAATGTAGAGAGTTGGGAAGAAGTTAGGGAAATAAGGAAAATAATGAGAAACGAGAAAATCTATGAAAATTGGAAGAAAATTAAAACAAGCTAAAACTGTTTAAAATTTGCATTGTTTTGATTTCCAAAACTAACCTAAAAAGTTATAAAAAACTTAAAAAAAAGGTTGTTATTAACAACTTGTTAAGTTAGGATAGTATTTAAAATAAAGGGAGAAAAGCTGTGAAAACTAAAGAAATTTAAATAAAAACAAGCTTTAAATATTTAAAATTCGAATTAATTTGTTAAGAAAATAAAAAAACTAACCTCAAAATATGTA
Organism: Zaprionus tsacasi; assembly: GCA_018904105.1. Taxonomy (NCBI): domain Eukaryota; kingdom Metazoa; phylum Arthropoda; class Insecta; order Diptera; family Drosophilidae; genus Zaprionus; species Zaprionus tsacasi. The sequence goes on along the minus strand of JAEIFR010000173.1, from coordinate 7,802,479 downwards.
AATTAAATAATTTTACAGCTTTAATACTTATAAAATACCTCATAAGCTAGAAAACCTTCTTAGAAAACATTCTCTACAATTTTCAACCCTTTAAAAAATCAATATAAGTATGTAAATTTAATTTCTCACAACTCACACGCAATTTCTCGCAGTGCAATGATACAAAACATAGTGACGAATTCTAGGTAAAGCCGCGCCAGAAGAATTCGATGAGCATATGGAGCTCAGGGACTTCGCAACTCGCAGGTTGACTTTGCTCCAAGCAGTTTCCAGAGTTGCCATGACGCAGCCCTGGCAACCCGCAAGGCGGAGGCGACAGCGACGGCAACGACGACGGCGACGGCGACGGCAGCAGCAACGACAGCAGCAAGGCAAGGCAAGGCACGGGCAAAGGCGACCAGGCAGGCAGCCAGCCAGCTCCAGCTATGGCTACGACTACAGCCATCGCTCTGGCTGGGAGCTCGGGCAGCTTAGCGGGTAGGCAAGGCGGGGCGGGTGAGGGGGGCAGCGCCCATTTGAGGGAGCCATCAGGCAGCGCATTTGTTGGCACAGCGCACAGCGTTTGACATTTCCCGATACTTGCTGGGGCGGCGCACCATCAAGTGCCGCCAGAGTCGCTGGCAGCGGGAAAGATAAATGAATCGAGTACTTTATGGCGCGTACGGCACCAAAATGTTTCGCATTGAGCGCGGCATGGCGAGCGGCGGCACGAAATGCTCGACTTGATGGTGCGCCGCGTGCCAGCAAGTGTGGAGTTTCTGAGGCGGAGCAGCTGCGTGCCAGGCAATGCGATACTTGCTGGTGCGCTCTCGGCTGTGCCCCCCAACCCGTGCGTCGTCGTCGTCGTCGTCGTCGACGGCGATGTTGCCTGCCAGTGGTGGGTAGAGACGTTGGCGTTGGCAGCGGTGTGGCGCAGGCAGCGGGGCCAGCACAGTGAGCGACGCGCTCTCTTACACACGCTCTCTCTCGCACAGAGGCGCTCTCTCACGCTTACGCTCTCGCTCTCTCGCGCTCTTTTGCTGACTGCGCTGAATGTGTGAGCGAGAGTGCCGCATTTGAAATTCAACGTATTTTCTTGTGTGCAGCCAATTGGGCACAGGGTAGCAACTGCAGCAACAATTACGACTCTCACACACGCATACACGCTCCCGCACACTCACACACACACACACACATACGCGTGCATTGTCTGATAAAAATGCATTGCCTACTTTTGCGGGCTTTGAGCAGCTACGCGATAGCAAAGCGTCGCAATTATCTATGCGCTGCGTATTGCGTATGCAATTTATACGCATATAATGCACGCACACACACACACACGCACACAGAGTTGCATTTGCATACAGCTTCACGCCCCCTGCCTCTCTTCGGCCTGTTGACCCCGCCGCTTTTCATGTTGCACATTTCATGCATTTCCTTTGTGCTGCCAACTTATCAAGCTTCCTGTCCGGCAACCCGCACCCCACACAAAGCACGCCCACAACCAGATCCGCCGCATCCACATGCACGCCCACGCCCACCAACACCGCCACCACGCCCACAACCCAACTGACCCACCTCCCTCGCCGCTGTCTGGCCTCGCATTAAGCATATACAATATACAATAATACATTCCCTAGTACTCCCCTGCACCCTTTCCCTCTCTCTCCCTCCCACCCTTGCATACGCATTTTGCATTTGCCGCGGCTGCAGTAGATGATTCTGAAATGATTCCGCATTTTTGCAGCACGCACATAATTTTTCGTGATTATTTTTGATTTTGTTAGTGACTTTTTTCAGTCCAAGCGGGTGGTGGAAGGGGGAGAGGTAAGCAGGATGAAAATACTCTTTAGATTGAAATTGTTTTAGGTTAGTTTTTTGTTTTGCTGCTCAGCTTGCAATGCATTTCGCTTTTTATCGATCAGCGATAACGATAACTCAAAATGCAATACGTTCAACTAAAAAATACTAAAATAAAACACCAACAAGTATCGAAAATGTAAGCATTATTTTAATAAATCTATAAATAAATTAAATTATTAAGAAATATTGAACCAAATAATTATATAAAAAACTATTAATAAAAAATAAATAAATTAATAATATCAAAATCTACACCCAATCGTACGCTCAGTGTGCTGCTGCCGTCGCCATTATCCCTACGCCTTGCGCCGCCATTTTGCGGGTTAACGGAAGTGCGAGCCGCGCTGCTGCTGCAGCTGCGGTTTGCTGCGGGCATTTTGTTTATTTATTTATTTATGCAATTTTCTGTGTTTTTATTGCAAAAAATTATTGCGCAAAATTGTTGTACAACTAACATGGCATATGCAATTTGGGGCGTGGCACAGCGGCAGCGGCAGCAGCAGCAGCGACAACGAATGCCGGCAGCGGCTGCAATTAGGCGGCCGCTTGGCAATTGGCAAAGTCTGCCCGGGCTATCGCTCCCCCCTCTCCGGCTGCGACTGTGCCCGAAAACGAGTCTGGTCGCAGCAAGAGAGGCAGAGGCAGTGGGGGAGCGGGTAACTGATCCTAAGGCCATGCTGCTGATCGGGCAGGTGGCTGACGCTGACACAGAAAACCAGACAAACGACAGCAGCAGCAGCGGCAGCAGCAACAACAATTTGCAACTGCAACTGCAACTTCTGCTGCTGCTGCTGCCTCTGCGGCTCTTGACATGCATATGCAAAGGTCTTTCCCAGCTTTTGTTGCAAGACCTTCAGCTGAGGGCGTGGCACGGGGCAGAGGGGGAAACCCGCCAAAATGCAAATGCGGCCGCGAAGCCTTTGATGTGCAGCAACAGCAGCGATGGCAACGGCTGCACCACCCGCTCCGGCTGGACAGGACGGGCCACGCAATGGCCTAAAAAAATATATAATCAATAGTGTAAGGCATCGCTTCGCCTTGAGGCAACTTAAAAAGCGAAGCGAATCGAGTCTAAATTTCTCGGCGAGAGCATGAGGCATCTGTGACGGGGGGTGTGAGATATGCGTGGGAAGAAGCAGGGCAGCAGGCAGGGGACGAGGGCGGAAGTCGTTGTCACGTCAAATGGCGACAATAAGCACTTCCTGACTCAGCTCGAGCAGTGCCACAAAAGGCTGCCCGGATGCAAGTGTCCTGTGCCGCTCCAGAACTTTCGAGCTGGCAGAACAGAGAGAGAGAGACAGAGAGAGAAGGGCGAGAAAAGCGTGTGAGCGAATGCATTGAAGAGCCAGAAAGATTAGAATAGTAGAAGAACAGCAGAAAAGGCACACTGTGATAAAACAGAAAAAGAAGAAGGAAAGAGTGTGAGAGAAGAAACTGCAAAGAATTCGTAAAAACAGAGAAATAGTAGAGAGAAACTGCTGCAGAAGAAACTGAGGAAGAGATAAAGAGAGAGAGAGAGAGAAGTAGCTTAGCAGAAGGAGAGACACAATGCCAAGAAGCAGCTGCATATGTGCAGAAGAAACCCTTGGAAAAGTAGAGAGGAAGCAATAGAAAGAATAAAAGACACCGAAAGCTACAGCTAAAGAAGCCCAAAGAGCATTCTTTAGAAAGAGACAGGGAGAAATATAGGCAGAAAGAGAGAGAGAAAGAAGCCAAAGCAACAACAGCAGCAGCATGTCACATGTCGAGACCCCGTGCGAGATGGTACAACCCTGCTCCACTGCACGCTCCTGCTCTGCCCGCTCCTGCTCTACCCGCTCCTGCTTTCCCTGCTCCTGCTCTGCCCGCCCCTGCTCTGCCCGCTCTTAGCCAAGTCCTACTCCTCTCCTGCCCGCCCTGTGCCCAAAAGGGACCGAACGTGTCGCATATCAAAGGAATCTGCCCACAGCCAACGGCAACGGCTGCGTAGTCAGCCACGCCCCGCCTCTAGTCAGCCTCGCCCCCCTCTCTGCGCTGTTGTACCTGCAGATGGAGCTGGAGCTGTGTGGAGCGACGATAAACCCTTATCTACGCTCGAGAGAGCTTTGTGGAATGTGGATTGTCGTTGTTCCGCATCCTCCCCCCGTGCTCTTCCTTCCCTCTCCTGCTCCCCTCCCCTTCTACCTTCCGCTTGTTTCCATATTCCACCGATTTCGTTGTTGTTGTTGCTTTCGCTGCCGATCGTCGTCTGCGCTTTGTGCATTCTTTCAGTGCGCTTTGCGCTCGCATTCGCAGCTGCCTTTGCGATGAGGGAAGAGAGAGAGAGGGAGGGAGAGAGAGAGAGCGGTTGGAGGAGATTCTCTACGCTCTACACGGTCTCCAACGAGGCATGCAGTCATCGTGTCGTGTCGTCTGGGATGATTCATCGAAAATATATATACAAAAAAACGTATTTTGTATCTGTATCTCAGTTTGTTTTGTATCTGTATCTCAGTTTAGCCTGCTCACTCGCTCGCTCGCGCTTCCGACTTGTTTTTGTTGTTGTTGTTGTTGTTGCTTTTGTTATTGTTTTTGCTTAAATTACGTAGAGCATGTTCGCATTTCCTGAGCTCCAGCTCTGACCCTGAGCTAACGCCACATTCGCCTTCACTCTCGCACCTCCCTCCCTATCTCTCTCTACACTTTACACAACTATTTACAGAGTATTTCTGCAACTGATTAAATTGTTTAATCAACACTCGAACTGCTTCCAGGAAATCCAGAAAGATTCCCGTTCTCCCATTCTCCCATTGCGGAAAATAAAACTTCAACTCGGTTGATGAAATGCAACTTGAGCTGAGAATCTGCAGGAACCCTAGAGATGCTGTGGCTTCCTCAGAGCTGAGAGCACAAACAATACGATCTACGGCATGCTAAGCAGATCATAATGAGTTATTCCAATTGAATTTTGCAGATTGCAACTGTAATATCCGTGAGGAAGAGAATCTATTAAGTTCGCCTTTCTCTCAGTGTGCAGAAAGAGCAGCGAGGGAGCTGACTACGGGTATTCCCAACTTCAGCTGGCATGCACAGCAAAATACCCTAGAAAAAACCCTATAAATGCAACATATTAAGCTTACTTTCTATAATTAATCACAAAAACTCTTTCTAAAGCGATTTCTATGCTAATTTCAACATAACTTAATCAATTTTAAACTAAAATAAGAGTTTACAAATTTTCAAAAAATTTCGAAATTTTTGCTAAGGTGTTGCATGGAAAAAGTGTTCGATTTTTCAATATTCTCAATTCACAATATTTTAATGCCAAATCAATCTACAATTAATTAAATTGACAAAATGCCATCCCACATTAAAATCTGATGATTTTTAAGAAAGTTATGATCTCTGCAAGTGCAAGTCCTGAGGGAAGAGACCACAATTTGAACTTCGAACTTTAAATTGCAGATTATATGCGGTTTATTTTCGAAATTTTCCACAATTTAAGTCAAAAACTGCTCGGGAATGGATTTTTATGCTTTTTACGAATAGTTTTATCAACTTTCATCAAAAAATAATATTATAAAATTTTGAAAAAATTTCAAAATTTTTGCAAGGGGGTTGCATGGAAAAAGTGCCAAATTTTTCAATATTCTAAAATCACAATATTTTGATGCAAAACTAATGTCTAATTGATAACCTTACTAAAATGTCATCCCGCATGAAAATCTGATGACTTCTAAGAAAGTTATGATCTTTGAAAGTCCAAGTCCTGAGGGAAATGACGCCAATTTGTACTTCGAACTTTAAATTGCAGTTTATATGCGGTTTATTTTCTATATTTTCCATAACACACATCAGAAACTGCTCGGGAATGGATTTTTAAGTTCATAACGAATAGTTTTATTGATTTACATCAAAAAACTAGGTTCTAAAATTTTGAAGAAATTTCGAAATTTTTGTAAGGGGGTTGGTTGTATGGAAAAAATGACAAATTTTTCAATGTTTTAAATTCACAATATTTTGATGCCAAATCAATCAGGAAGTCAAACCATGAAGAAAATGTCATCTCCCATGGAAATCTGAGCCATTTTGAGAAAGTTATGGATTGTGGAAGGTCCTATAAGGGTCTTTTGGGATCTTAAAGTCTGAAAAATAAGAATCATGAAAAGTCAAAATTTTTGAAAATTGTATATTCAAAATAGTTTGATGCACAATCAATCTAGAGGTTAAACCATATAGAAAATGGCATAACCCATAAGAATCTAATGATTTTCTAAGAATTAAAGAGTTTATAAAGATGCTATAGGCATGTTAAGAAAGAAATACTGTATAAAATACTCTCTACACTTCCTGCGACCTATTTCGCGCAGCGTATTCAAACTGGTGGCCAATACAAGAGGTTCTGCATTGAATTTCCCAAGCTGAGCAAAGAACAAGAATCCCCTCCATGTTTCCCTCAGTGTATCCCGCTACATTCATAGGTATCTGCAGGGCCTCTTCCCCCACCCCTGCTCCCTTGTTCCTTGTCCCTTTTTGGCTGCAGCGGAAACTATTTGTAATCTCAGCGCAATTTGGACACCTGTTTCAATGATGCAGCGGGCAGAGAGGAGAAAGGAGAGTGGGAAATCTTGACATTTCTCGAGCTGATCTCACGGCGCGATGCGACAGGGGAAAGTTTTGCATTGTGTTGAATGTGTGCAACATCCGGTTGCTGGCAGGGAGGGACCAGGGGCAGGCGCAGGTAAGGAAGGCAGCGCGTCTGACACTGACAAGGATGTGAATGCCTTAGCAAACGCGTCGAGCGACGGGCTGCTCCGCTGTGATAACCTTGCCGCGCGCGGTGGTGCTTCGTCAAACCCAGCCTGGTCACCTTGGGCGGCATACGTGCGTGTGTGTGTGTGTGTGTGTATCCATGGCACACACACACACATATGCCGGGGAAACGCGTTGGATTAAAATTTCTTGCGCTGCTTTTTTACAATGAATGCATTTCTCGAGCGGGCACAGGAGGAATAGGAATGAAGGAATAGGCAAGGGCAGGAGCAGGGGACAGTGGAGAGGGGAGGGGGGGCAACGGGGCACAAGGGACTGAGGCATTTATTTTCGGCATTTGAAGTTGGTCCTTTGAAAAACGGGGGTTCGGCAGTTGCGCGGAGTCGAGGTTGGACTCGGATTCAAAGCGATAGACCGAACCGGCTAACGTGGCGTGCGAAGGGTTGTTCCTCGCTATGTGTGTGTGTGTGTGTGTGTGTGTGTGTGTGTGTGAGATGTGTGTGCGCGGCAAGGAACACATTTGGATGCCAGACTGCGTCTCAGTTGCGACTCCCTGTGTGACATTATGCGCCGGCAGCAACAACTTCCAGCAGGCAGGCAGGGAGGGAGGCAAAGGCAGAGCGCGCACAAGGGCAGGGGGTAAGAGGGTAGGAGGTAAAGGCAGAAGGAAAAGTAGAGAAGCAAAGGCAAGCAAGCAAAAGCAAAGGCAGAAAGCAAAGACAAAAATCTAAAGTAACATGCAAAGACAGAGGGAAAAGACAGAGGGAGAGGCAAAGGCAGAAGCAAAGGCAGAGGCCCAGGCAGAAGTAGGGGCAAAAGCAGGGACAAAGGGAAATGCAAAGGCAGAAGCAGAGGTAAAGGTGAAGGAAGAGAAAGAGGGAGATAAGAGGAAAGTAGAGGCATAAGTAAACGAATAAAGGTAAGGACGGAGATAGAGGGAAGCAGACAGCGGACACAGAGCAAGGGCAGAGGCGAACAGAAGGGGAAGAGGCTGAGAGAAGGAGAGTAAAGCAAAAGCAGCGGGCAAAGGCAGAGACAACGTCAGCAGAGGCAGCGGTTTAAGGAAGAACACAGAGGCGAAGAAAAATCAAAGGCAGAAGCAGAAAGGCAGAGGAAAGCCAAAGAAAGGCAAAGACAGCAGGCAAACGCAGTCGGCAAAGGCAAAAGCAGCGAATAAAGACAAAGGCAAAGACAGCGACAGAGAACAGAAGGCAGAGGGCAGAGGCAAATGTAAAAGCAAAGGCAAAGCCAGCGAAGGAGAGAGGCAAAAGCAAAAGCAAAGGCAAAAGCAAAGGCAAAAGCAGAAGCAGAGGCAGCGACAGAGGGCAGACGGACAGACAGGGCAGAAGCAAAAGCAAAGGCAGAGGCAGAGTCAAAGGCAGAGGCAGAAGCAGAGGATAAAAGGCAAAAGCAAAGGCAGAGGCAGAGACCGAAGCAGCGGATAAAGGGCAAAGGCAGAGGCGGACGCAGGGAAACGCAAAGTGTAAGCAGCGAAATCGATTTTGGAATTCGTCTCATGCGAATGTGTGGAAAATGCTGATAAATGGAGACAGCAGGCGTAGCTGGAGCAGGAGAGCAGGAGCAGCTCGAGCCGCAGCAGATGCAGACAGACGGTAGTGAAAGCAGAGGCCTGACCAGCCTGACAGGACATGCAGCAGGAGCGCGGCGACATGCTAATGAGACTGGCACATCGAATTGCAGTGGTCAGCGGGCAGAGGAGGGCAGAGCGGGCAGAGGCAGGCAGGGAGTGACGGGTAGCATTTAGAGGGCAGGAAAGATGCAGCAGGCAGGGGGCAGAGGAGGAAGAGTGAGTGCAAAGCGGTTTTGGAGCAGCAAGCGGTGTCAGCAGGCAGGTCATGCTAGCCGAGGGGTATTTGAGAGGTGTAGAGGGGGGAGAATGCAGCGAGGGCAACGACAGGAGTAGCCGCATGTCGCCGCCGCCGCCGCTGTCGCTGCTGCTCTTTTTGACCGATAAGCAGCGCTCGCTCTGCGCTCTCCGCGCTGGCCAAACACGCATATTGCATTCCCGCTACGTTTGCCGTGTTTAGGCACTTTCCGGCTGTGATAAGATAAGCGCAAGCTGCTTTTACTGCACTGCAACCGCTCCCTTCCCTCTCCTGCACACTCTCTTTGTCTGCCGCCATCACAGTTAGTCGTGACTTCGTTTAGTTTTCGTTGCAGTACGAACTGAACTGACTCTCAGTTCGATTTCGATTACAATTTCGATTACACAGCTCCGATTCCGAGTCCAACTCCGAGTCCAACTCCGACTCCGACTCTGAATTTAAGTTTCGAGCTGATTCAAAATTCATAGAATGCAAATGTTGGTTAAACAACATTTTGCCAGGCGGCAACGGCGACGTCGACACACGACCGAAAGCGAGCAGAGACCACACAGCGCACAGTGCAGCAGCAGCAACAAAAACAACAACAACACTCAGCACAGTCGCACAGTGGTCGCATTCGTGTTTGCCCAACTGTGCGCTGAGGGGGGTTTCCATGGCGCTGCTGAGTCGGGTTTGAACGTGCATTGTGAATCGAGAAACAAGATCTGAGAAATCGTAAATAGACTTGCTCGATAGACACGCCAGCGGGGAGAGGGGGAAAAGGGGTAACACTGCTGCTCAGCGACTTGTTATGAAATAAGGGTTCGGGAAGTGTAACAAACAGTCGTGTTATTCGTCTAACCTTGAGATTGATATGTAAATAATAATAAAATAAATAAATTAATATTTGGTTATTCTATATTTAGTTTAAAACTTACCTAGAAATATATTAATTCTTATTGAATATTACTTAGTAAACTTATCTAAATATAGTACTTAAATCCTGCTTATCTGCACTTTCAGCATGCATAACTTTGGCTAATCTCCCCCGATTTTGGTTTGGCATATCAATTTATTTATGGTTTCGTATTTGCTTTGATTACCCATAAAAATTTAATGTATTTGGGAGTTTGAAATTTTTCATACTTTTTCCATGCCACCCCCTGTCAAAAATTTGGAAATTTCGTAAAAAATTAAAAAGTTTTGTTGTTGCTCTAAACCGATTAGGCATGCCAAAATTAGTATAAAAATCGATTTTAAAACAATCTGCGAGTCAAATTCACCAAATTATGCCCAAAAACCCTTATTTCCTACACTGGAGTGTGCCTCACAGAACCACCCATGCTTCCCATAGGCATAACCTTCTCAAAATTCTTTAGGTTTTCTTTTGATATAGCATTTTATTTATGTTTTATTATTTTAAATTATTGAAAATATTGTGTTTTTAAAATTTTCAAAATGTCCAAAATTTCATCGTTTTTATAACATTGTTAAAATTTAGATATTGTTTTATCGATTAGATAAAGCCAAGAAAGGGAATAAAACGCGATTTTCAAAGATAAATTATGGGTTAAATGTAATTTTTAACTAACACTTTCCTTAAAATAACCTAACCTTACTCTAAACCAAGCTTTTATATGAATTTTAAATTTTAAGTTATCATCGAAGCTTTAATCTTATTTTCCAGCCAAAAGTTCCTGCCTTACCTCAGTTATCTGTCTGATCTGAGTGTATTATTATATGATTCTAGCTCGAAACCCCTTCTCAACCCCCTTAAAACTAACGTAATCAGCTTTAAAGCTTGACTTTGATGCGTCTGGCTGTCTAAAAGCTGCTTAAAGCTCGTGGGCTTTGACCAGGCCTAGGCCTAGGCGAGGCGAGGTGAGGTGAGACGAGGCCTGCAATTGATTGCACAGCATTAAGGCAAAATTTCCAATTGGGTGGTCGCTGTATGTGGCGCACACAACGACACGCACACGTACATGTACATGCACATTCATGCACAAGTACATAATCATGTGGAGCCCACACACACACTCACGCACGCACAGTGGGAGAGCGAGACGCATACGCACATTTAATGCAAATTTAAGCAGTTAGCAGGCAAGTAAACCGTTATGTGTATCTCTGCGCTTGTGTGTGTGTGTGTGTTTGCTGGGCGTGTATGTATGTATATACTGCCGTGTGCTGCTGCTGATACATAATGCAGGGCAATATAAATAATTGCAATACATACAAACACACGCACACACACGCACTGCAGCTGTGTGTGCATTGCATAACCACATTTGCCGCTTACAGATGCCACAGATATATGTACGATATACCGATACATACATATATATATTATATGTGTGTATATAATATGTATATTCCGCATATATAGTAAATACCCGAGCTGCATCGATGCAGCCTGCATTAGTGTGCGTGCAGGGAGGGAGGGGGAGAAGGGTTGCCCTTTGTTCATCCATCGCACGCACAAAGCTTGCATAAAATAAATTTGCAGCAAAATTTGCTCTCAGTGCATTTGTTAAATGAGACAAGCAGCAGTGGCGTAGGCAAGAAGGGGGTGCCCGGCACTGGCGTAGTCCAGAAGGGGGCCCAGCTATGTATTCCCACCCGCTGCTAATTGTTGTCTGCGAGAGTGAGAGCGAGTGAGACAGCAACTAAAATAAAATAAATATACAGAAATACAGCTAGAAAATATATAAATATACAGAAATCCCTCCCCCCTCCCAAGATAATATAGCACACCTTTTTCGTATTTGAATTTTATTTTGGTTTCTTTTGCATGTTTTTCTTTTCTTCGCTTTTCTGCTCTCCTTCTCACTTCGGGAAATATCAATAATCAAAACGATATTACAATATTACAAACTTAGAGACTAAACATGATAATCGTGAAACTAAAAGAAAACGTTACAGTTCAACATAATGGTCTGTGGGGGGTTGTACAAACAAACAGGGTGTCTATGCAGTACAGCTCCTCAAATAAGGCATTCAAATATTGCGGTATTTCGAACTAAGATGAAGAAGAAGACTAAAACTGCAGACTTACATAGTACATATACATAATTAATGTAGCTACTACTCTATACATAGTTCTCAAGTTTAACATAGTGTTTTCTCTCATTCTCTTTCTTTTTCCGTTTTTAGCATATTTTCGTAATCGTTTTTTCTTTCTGTCTTTAAAAATAAAATTACGTAATTCTCGTTTTTAGCATTTAATTTCTTGTCGTTTATACATAGTACATATAGTATATATATTTTATATCACAATAGAAAAAAGAATTAATCGCATATTCTTTTCAATCGTTTTAGTTATACATATCTTCGTATTTTTTGTGTTTTCTTTTGCTCTTCTTCTCGCTTACTTATAAATTAAACAATAAAAAAATTTACAGAATTTTCATTAACGTTCGCTTGTGGTTTTTTCTCTCAGTGTTCTTCATTTTTTTTCGCTAATAAACAAAATTTGCTTTGTTTTTGGGACTGCCTATCCTGCTCTTCTCTCTCTTTATCTTCCTCTCTTTTTGAGTTTTTTTTTTATTTGACTAATTGAGAACTAAAGCTAAACGTGGAGTCGCGTTAAGTGTCTACTATTAACATGTTTTAATTTTAATCATCGACTAAATTAAACGGCATAACTAACGACGCTGCACTAAACTGATGCGAAACAAACAAAGCAAACAAAACAGAAACGGAGAAACAGAGAAACGCAGAATGGAGAAACAGAAACAGAGACAGCGACTGCGACAGTGAAACAGCAACAAAAAGTTCAACTCACAAAGAATCTCGTTGGGCCAAATACGTATACAAACATACTGCACACACACACATGCACATGCACGCACACGGCAGCAGCAAAAAATTCATTTCTAACAAAAGGCAGAGACGGCGACGCAGAGAGACGCAGGCGGAGTAGACAGCGGCGACACACACAAGAGAGCGCCAACAAAGAGCAAACTTTGCTGTTGTTGTTGCTGTTGCTGCCGTTGCGGGCAAGCTTAAAGCGCTGTCGACGTCGCAGTTGCCGCCATTGCTGCGCTTGCTGCTGGAGGACGCTGGCTTTTGTTGGCGCTGCCGCTGCCTCTCTGCGTTGCTTTATACGTTTTTGTAGTTGTTGTTGTTGTTGTTTCTGTTGTTGGCGAAGCGTGAATTAAAATAAACTATTTAAATTTATTTGCATCTGTTTAACTGCGGCCTGCATTAAACTCACACACACACCACATACGCTCACGCACATGTGCATGTGTGTGTGTTTGTGTGTCTCTCTCTCGCGCTTATCGCGCGTCTCCATCGCCATGCACTTTGTTGTTGCCTGCTGCCTCGCCGCCGTCGCTGCAGTCGTGTGTGTGTTTTTTTTCTCGTCTCTCTTTTTTTTGTTTTTATTTTATTTATTGCCGCCGTTGCTGCGCTGCGTGCGTGTAAGTTGACGCGCCTTGCGCGCCCCCCTCGCGCTAACCGAACGGGCCCACAAGTGCGCCGCTGCCAGCCCCTTAGGAACCTGCGGCAGCGCAGCGCAGCAGAGTAGACGTTGCTTGCTTGCGTGTGAGTATGCATGTGTGTGTGTGTGTGAGTGCTGTGTTCATTGTTTGCTTTTTGTTGTTACTGTTGCCGTCGCTGCTGGCGTTTGTTGTTTGCTGCCGCTCTCGCTCGCACGCTGCTTCTCTCTCTCTCCCTCGCTCTGTTGCTGTTTCTCTGTTTCTGTTTCTACTCGATTCGTACGAAAAAATTTAGTACAGCGTGTGGTATGGCAAACGAAAGCTATGAGTTTTCAGTGTATCTTGCCTGTCTGTCTGTGTGTGTGTGTGTGCGTGCCCCCTCTCTCACGCAGTCTCACACTCTCTATCAGTGTGCGTGTGTGTGTAATTACGTGCCTTGCCTGCACGTCATACATGCAACATGGCACGCAGGTAGACGCAAGGAAGACAAAGTCAAAGCAAAGTCGCAAAAGTCACACGCATACACGCACACACAAAGAGAGTGCCGAGAGAGTCGTGAGAGAGCGACACACACACATACAAGCAAGCTAATCCTGCGCTGCAGCTGCAACTGCCTGCGCCTTCGCCTTCTCCTTCGCCTCAGCAGCGGCGCAGGCGTTGCAGTCATGATGAACGCATCATCTGACCAGCCACAGTCCCAGATTGAGCTTCTGCAGCTTGGGCAGCTTCATAATGATATCGATACCCTTGGAGCTCAGCTGGGTGCAGCCATAGAGATCGATGGTCTTCAGATTTGTGAGATCCTCCGCCAGTGTCTGCAATCCCTTGTCGGTGATCCGGCTACACTGGCCGATATTGAGGTTCTCCAGCTCATGCAGCGACTTGGCAATCTTCAGCATGCCCTGATCCGTTATCTGGCACTGATTGAGGCTCAGCGAGCGTAGCCTATACAATCCCTGGGCAATGTGGGTGAGCGCCTGGTCGCTGATCTTGTCGCAGAAGCTCACGTCCAGGGAATTGATGCCACTGCCCCCCTCCGTCAGGTAGGCCATGCCAATGTCGGAGATGTTGTCGCAGGAGCGCAGATTCAGTTGCTCCAGCTTGGGCATGCGCGCCAGATGCTTCAGCCCGCTGTCCGTCACCGAGACGCAGAAGCTCAGATTGATGGACTTTAGTGAGGTTAGACCCTGTGCTATGTGACCCAATGCCTCGTCGCTGAGCCGCTGGCAATCCTGCAGACCAAGATATTCCAGCTGCAGGTTGCCCTCGGCCGTCTCCCGGCTGAAACCGGCCAGATGACCGATTCCCTGGTCACTGATGTGCCAGCAGGAGCGCAGATTGAGATGACGCAGCTTCTTGAGGCCCCACGCTATGAGGAGCAGCCCCGTGTTGGTGATGTTGCAGCAACCGCCCAGTTCGAGCGTCTCCAGGTTCTTCAAATGCTGCGCAATCCTGCCCAGACTGGTGTCCGTTATCTGTTTGCACAGCGACAGATCCAGTGTCTTCAGATTGGGCAGATCCACACTGAAGGCGTGTCCCAGATTCATGTCGGCCACATTGAAGCAGCCGCTGAGATTCAACGATGTCAGTGCCGGCACACCCAGCACCAGATCCTTGAGAGAGCGACGCAGTGAGAGTATCTGCACCTTCTTGATGCCACGCCTCACCAGGCAATTGAAGAGACTGGGGCTGGAACGCTTCAGATGCAACTTGGCCTCGACGCCCTTCCACACGCTCTTCGCATATGCCGCATCCCGCCAGGCGGTGCACACCTGTGCGGCACGCCCCAAATCACGTACAGGCAGATGCTCGAAGATCTGCTCCAGCAACTCCGGGAACAGGTTACTTATATGCGTGCCCTCCACGGGTGGCGGACTCTCTGGCGAGGCGGCTCTGTGCTGATGATGATGGTGATGATGATGATGATGCTGGGCATGTGCTGCCGCCGCAGCGGCGGCTGCTGCAGCTGCTGCTGCCGCTGCATGCTGCAAATACAAAGCGGGGGGCAGCGTTTGCAGCTGGGGACGATGATGCAGGGCGTAGGGCGTGAAGCGCAGCAGGTGGTGGGCATTGCGTGTTGTCAGGCCGGGCAGTTCAGTCTGTTGATACAGTTCATCCATATTCCAGGCAGCAGCAGCGGCCGCGGCAGCAGAGCCCGCCGGTGCCAATGGACCAGCTCCATTTGCTGCTGCGCTGTTGCTGCTGTTTGTGCTGCCTACGCCGCCGCCTCCGCCACTGCCGCCGCCATGATAGTTTGTGAGAGCAGCGGCTGTTTGTAGCGATATTGTGGTCTGATGATGGAACGGCAGCAGTTCTGTGTTGGTGGCCATTCTATATGATGGCAGTGGCAGCTCGATCTTGCCGCTTCTTCTTCTTCCTCTGCTTCTACTCTTTATACTCTCAATTTCAATTTCTTAACTGTTGTTGTTGCTTTTTCACTTTTTCGCTTGATTATTTTCTTTTACGTCGCACTTCACATTCGCCGCGCTGCGAGATTCACTTGGCGCTAGCAGAAGGAATTTCCCGTTTTATATTCTCTGTGTTTTCTATTGTGCACTGTGTTTCTTTCTGGCGAACGAGCGCGAACGCGTGAAGCGAGCTTGCTGAGTGAGTCTTCTAACCGGACCACGACAACGACAACGTCGACGACGACGACGACGACGGTGACGACGAGTGTGAGTGTGTTAGAGAGTGCTGATCCGCAGCGACGTCCGTACAGTTCGAGGGCGAGAAACAGAATGACTCGCAGAGCGACAGGGCGACAAATTAAATGAGCGAAGTGAGTCGAACGTAGCGAACACCACCAACGCACACGAACGCTCTCTCACTCTCTTGCTCGCGAACACACACACGCACGCCCTGCTGGAGGGCAGCTGAATTCAGCAATGGCAATCAGGTAGACGCGCTCTTCGGCTCTCTCGTTCGTAGTCGTCGCTGCTGCTGCTCTCCCACACTCGCTCTCATTGTACGACCGTACCGATGCTCTCTCGTGCGCTGAGTCAACTTGTTTGGCTTGTTTCACGTCAAATTTTGGCTTGTTTTTTAAAATCTGCCAAATATGTGCATGTTTTGTTGCATTTTTAGGTTTTAAAGATACAATTAATGTTTTAAATAGTTTATATAATGTTTAAATTTGTTGTTATTATGGTAGTTTATGTTTTTACAGTACTTTTGGTTAGTTTTCGGTGTATATTTAAGCTGCGAAGGTGTTTAAAAATGCAATTTAAAAAAGGTCTTCTCTTGGATTTTATAAAAATGGGGTTTTTGCTGCTTTTAAAGTCTTAAAAAACCCAAAGAATGTTTTAAATAATTGAAATATTGTAATTTATGTTCTTGACTGTAAATTTGGTTTGTTTTCTTTGTTTATTTAAGCTTTAAGTTGTTAAAAAATGAAATTTAGAATTATTTTCGTTTTGATTTTTATACCTAAATGGAATTCTTGCACTAACAGCTTGGGTACTACACAAAGTTGAAGGTTTTACAATATTTTAAGCAACAAACTACAACAAAACTAATTAGTTACGATATGAAATTCAATATACCGTCAAATACTTTGAGGGATTTGTAGGTTTCTTGACTTTGAGCTATTTTAAAAATTTCTAGAACTCATAAGTAAATTTCGGAACTGTATAATTAACTCTTCGACATGGTGCTCAACTAAAAAGTGGAATTACTGCATTATGATAAGGTTCTCCATAGGGAAATTCATTTGCGAAAGATCATAAGGAACAGAATATAATCTCTTTGTATGCATTTTATGACCAGGAGAGTTAGAGAGTGCTGCAATTTCTGCAGACGCATAGTTAAGGTTGCATTGTTGCCCATGTTCTACGGCGGCTTAGTGCCAAAAACTCCGATGCGATGCATTCCGAGCACGATCTACGTAGCAGGTACCTGTCTGCCATGATGCCCCCTCCTGCCCCTGCCCCGCTTGCCGTCTCCTGGCCCTGATTTTGCCTCTGCCTCTGTATCTTTATCTGTGTGTGTATTTTTTGTTTCTTTGCTCTACCTGCGAGGCGAGTGCGACGCACAGCAATCCCGGTTTCCAAGAAAATATTAACGATATCTCCCAAAACGTTGCCGCACACACAAGCCCAAAGCAAAGTAGAAGAGAAGGCAAAGGCAGCGACGACGACGACGAAGCAGAAGGCAAAGGAGGGAGACGAGGGCTGCGCGCAGCTCGAGTTGCAGTTGGAAACCCGCTGGGATGCACAAAAGCCGAGCCACAATAGCGGACCACGCATTGTTATTGATACTAGGAAAGCAATGCGAGGGACACATGTTGGGTAAAAGTCTCCTCGATCCCGGGACCCTTAAAAAAAACAACAAAAAGGAAAACGCCGCCGAAAATCGTAAAAAAAGGAAAAGCAGAACTGGGAAAATCTGCGTTTCTACCTGCTGGCAGGGACACCCGCACACTGAGAGTGAGAGAGAGATGCACCCAAGGGAGGGGAAAGAAAATGCCGAAGGAGCAAGCAGCAGTCTTTCTCTCTCTCACTCTCTCTGTCTCTCTCCTTGTACAGTCTCTGGCATTATCCTTGCTGAGTGCAAGGCGTGTGCAGGGCCAGGAATTTCTTGCTCTATCTCTCTCTGCGCTCTCTCTGTCTTCTACCTGTCAAACCGGTTGGCCAAAAGGGCCAGGGCCAGGGCGAAGAGATCTCTCGCTGGCTGGCTGAACGTGTCAAGGCGTCGCTGGAGAACGAAACAAAATATAATCTGTTCGCTGGAAACATCTCTGAAAAGAAATATAGTGCGGCAGATAATAATCGATTGGTTTTTGGGCTGCCTCCGGTGCGTTTCGCACACTATGATCATCATTAGTTGTAAACTCAGGTAGAGGCTGCAACACGCCATAGAGAGAGAGAGAAAGAGAGAGAGATGTAGGCGCAGAGGGGGGAGCCCACGCAGCAAGTGCAAATCAGGCGACCGCGACCCCATTGCAAGCTCAGTCGAGCCCAAAAACTGGAAACCACCAGTTGCACACACACACATACACACACACAGGTTATATATGTATACGTGTGTACTTGTCACGTACATAAGCATATCATTATTATACATATATTAAACAGAGAGGAACTGCGTGATTACACGCAGAAATGACTTTATTGGCCCTAAAGACTGTGCTTACCCCATCTGAAGGCGTGTGTCTCCTCTCCTCTGTGTATCATATACGTTTTCTTTCAGTTATTAGTTATTATTTAACGATCAGCCATTTGTCCGAAACTTGCTATATTAAAAAGAACGATCCTTAAGTATTTTAAATTATAGTTAATAGGGCGAGACTACAAGTAAAGCGAATGCAACTCCTTCTTTTCGCATCTTCTTTGTTTCAAGTAGGCTTCCTGTTCTTTAGAATGTGTCTTCCTGTATATATCTAAAGTAACTACTTCTTTTCTTTCCCTTCTTCGATAGACTAGAGTTTCTGCAAACCATATGCATATATCTTATGCTGAAGTTCAGTTAAGTTGCTCTTGTTATGCTCGAAAAAAAGATTTCTATACTATTTCAACGTATTGTTTATGTGTAGACGCTACAAATATGGTATATACATATCAAGAATAATACTTAGTTTTCGCTCTCCTTCTTTAAAATACATTTTCTACAAATCACAACAAATCACACAACTTCTTCCTGAGTTTATCTTACCTTAAAGTTGAGTTACATTAAAATTCATAATGGTTTCTTAACTATATACCATCTACTCGTAGTCTATGCGCAGATTAGACAAATATATCAAAAGAAACATCTACTTTAGCTCGCTTTCTCCATATAGACTTGATTTTCCGCAAGTCAGAAAGTTTCTTACTGGACTTGTATATTTTAAAAAGAAATAAAACTAATATTTTTTGAATAAACTAAACTATTATGTTCTCTTTCCCATTTTAACTTAGAAAATTTCTATATCTTACTTCACATAACCCAAACTAGAGTTCAGCAAAGTTTCCTCTACAATTACACAATCTATCGCTCATCTAACCGAACTTGACAATAATTTACCCACACATATCGCATATCTCGCACAATTAACCGATTGTTATACAAATTGATACAGTTTACTGTACACTGTGGGATCCTCAAATAGAAAGAGATGATGCCGCCGCATTCGCGCTGTAATTGAATGTAATCACAATCCGATCTCAATTTGTATTATATGTACTTGCCCGCATACCCCATACCGCACCCAGATCTCAGATCTCTAAGGGTTAGCCGTGTTTGATAACAATTTGTGATGACTGTAACGGATCGAGATCGAGTGTGATTTCCCTAGACGGCGATAGCCTATGCCAAGGCCAGTCTGGGTAATCGACAGCAAGGGGTGCTAATCAGGCAAGTGGTATAGTACTCTCTATAGGGTATACTACCAGTAAGTACTTCATATCTAGATGCACGAAACAATGCGGTGTCCTATTGTCGTGCCCTGGGGTGTGCTTATGTAGCAGAAGTGTCTATAAGAACAGATCTCTATTGTCTCACTCTCTCTCTCTCTTTCCTCTCCCTAATGGCACTTGGCAATCTCTTGACTATACGAAGAAATGGAAAACTGAAACCGCATTCTTGACTCAAGTGCCAAGTTCCGCAGCTCTTTTTTTTCTGGGATAGTTTCGAGCGAAAAAGAGCGATCACATGGTACGGGAAAAGTGCCTAAGATAACTGTGAAAACTGCCAAAATATTCACAGGAAAGTCTCCCGCTGCTGAAAGTAATCACAGATCAAATAGAAAGTAAGTAAAGTTCTAGGAAAACACAAATATACGAAACGATACTGTACCCTCCCACACACAGTGTATAGTCTCACGATTTATCCACATATATATGTAAAATGTTCCTTTATTGTTTATTTAATTTAAATGCTATATGTGTGTATGTATAGTATTGTATATATTATATTATATTATGTATGGTAAGTAGACTTATGTCAGTTTCATTGGGTTTTTGCAAAATTTCGTTTACATATGGCAGTACGCACTAAAAATTAATATTCTTTACTTTAGTTTAGTTTACGTTTAAATGCAAATCTTAAAATTCGTATTATGCTATGACTTTAAAATACTCGTATTATTACGTAGTTAATCACTAGACTAGGCTAACGGTATTACATATTATTGTAATTAAAACCCAATAACCCAACTATGCTACGGAAGGGCGGTTCAACTCAAACAAGTTGGCTCAATATAATATACTATATAATCTTATATATGGCTGGGGGCATAAGTATGTGTAGTGTAGTGTATATATACATGCCTGAGCACCGCATCGTTATAGGATATATGTATGTATAGTAGGTTCAGGATGGGTGCAGCAAGGAATTGTTGGGTACTGTGTGTGTGTGTGTGTAAACTATGCTAAAGCATTCTTTTGATTTCTTGTGTTTTTGTTTCGTTTTTCTTTTTTTGATACATGCGCGATTCTATGTGCTATATATGCTAAATAATTTAATGTTATATGTATTATGTGTAGTGTAATTATTGTAGTTCATGTTAATTTGATAACATTTTCGTTGAATTTAGTCCAAATGGAGGAGTCGTCGTCATTGTCTCGTACAACTATTTACCCGTTTCGGGATTTTAACAATCCGAGCACGAATCGGAAATCTTTCGAGACAGAGAGAAGTGTGTCTTCTTCGGTCTAGCCGAAGTTGGGCATTTTCACTGGATTTTTATTGATATATTTTGCATTTCTAATGTCGTACGTGCCTAGGTTCTAAATTATGCTAGGTTTGTTCTTTAAAAAACACCCAAAAATGTATGGTAAGTATGTCTATGCGTGTGGTTTATGTTTTTCTCTTCTCTTCTTTTCTTTTCGTTCAACAAACATTCTTCGTATAAAAAAATGAAAACAAAACGAAAAATATCTCTAAGAAAATGATAATAATAATAATAATATATTAAAATACTTTAATGGGGTTATATATCACAGGTACATTTTAGACTTTCTTCAAATGCAAGCTTGTAAAAATGTATGTTTGTTATGGAGAAATATATGGTAGATAGATAGATAGAGAGAGAAAGATATATATAGCACCCTCCTCCAACCTATACCAGAACGGACAAGTGT
The DNA here is from genome assembly GCA_018904105.1 of Zaprionus tsacasi. Taxonomy (NCBI): domain Eukaryota; kingdom Metazoa; phylum Arthropoda; class Insecta; order Diptera; family Drosophilidae; genus Zaprionus; species Zaprionus tsacasi. The sequence continues at coordinate 7,781,581 of JAEIFR010000173.1, read as the reverse complement.
GGGATTCTTGGAGGTGCGGGAGTTGTCTTCGATGGCACCGAAGTGTGGTTGGCTTTAGCTACTCGTCGAGTGTATATATAGTATATGTATGTATTTGTATAGTCATAATTGTTTTTATAAGGTTTACGTGTATCGTTAAGTGTACTTACTATTCGCTAGGTCAAGTCGTTATCTATGAAGTATTACTGTGTTTATAGAAAAGCACTAACCATTAAACATTGCAACTGCCGTTCATTGTTCTCACTTCTTCTTTATCATCATCTTCTTTTTTATATAAATGCAAATTCAGGGAACATAGGAAAATTGCTCGATTGTGATCGTAGATATGAAAGAGTTTTGAGTTGAGTTTTCTTTTGTTTTTGAGAGTACATGTATGTATGTATAACTTTAACTTTATCAAGCCTATGACTAGGGCCAGCAATGCAATACATGTATACATATCTACTATATCTAACTACTATCTGGATGGGAAGGGGGTTATCAAAACTGTCTGACTTTCTTTTACGTTTTAGTTTCATGAGTTCTTGAGTTCTTCTAATCGAGTACGTATTTTGTGTTAAGCGAGTTATCAATCTATCAATTTTCATTTCGAAGCGTTTTTATACAGCGTTTCACTTCTTAAGTACATGTTGTCTAGTGTAGACTGGGTGTGTGTGTGTAGGGGTGTGTATTTGTAAGTCTATACAGTCGAACTTGTCTCTATACTAAATGTTCTTTCTCTTCAAATGGAGTTAAAAATGTTTCACAAAATTAGTTTACTTAGGATTCCATTTGCCAGGAGGGTGGAGATCCTAAGTTCTTTCGACTGTCTGCTATAACCCAAACTCAGATTATATAATGTCGAGTTGTGCACCTTGATTGTAGTTGTAGTTTAGTTGTTCTGCCTGCTTCTACTTTATAGTTATATCGAGTACGTATTCGTTCCGTAGGATGATTCTCGCAGTTCCCCTGTATATATCATTCAATATATCTGTGTATAGGTATGTTATGTTTGTGTGTATGCTATGGAGTATCGCGTGCTAAGATCGATATGAATGAAAAGTTACGACTAGATGCTATATTAATACTACGCAAGATCCATCATTAACACCAATCTTAACTCTCTGTGGTGCAACTATCGCCCTAATCCAAGTGCTGGTTCCGTGTTTAAGTATTTTTAGCAGTCATCAGTCTGGGCGCTGGTCCCATGGGATCTCCAGCCTCCGCATAGAGGCAGGAACCCTCGCTGCACGAGCAGGTGTCGCCCTCGCGGGAACTGTTGCAGCCACAGTCGCTCGTGTAGTTCCGTTGCTGCTGCTGCTGCTGCCGCTCGTAGCCCGGAAGCATGTTCTCGTTCTCACTCTCCGCGCAGGAATTCTGCTGCTGCAGCTGCTGCTGCAGCTGCTGCTGGTGCTGAGCGAGCTGCTGTCCCTGTTGCCGACGATGTGCCGAGCGTTTGCTGCTGCTGTGCTCGGTGCTGCTATCCGAATGCAGCTGCTGCTGATGGTGCCGCTTGCTGTGGCTGTGCGAAGCGCGCGAGTTGTCCGAGCACTCGGAGGAGCATTGGTAGATCTGATGACTCGAGGCAGTGGGCTGCATCTGATTGCCATGGGGATGGCCAACTGGCTGATACCAGCCCTCCACTGGCGGCGGCAGTGGCGGTGGCTGCATGGGCGAGGCCAGTGCATCACAGCTGTTGCAGGCTCTGTTGTTGTTGGCGCAGCGTGTGGCACTCAGGCCTGCCTGGTACTCGCTGACTGCGTGTCGCTGCGTGGGATAATGGATATGTATGTTGCGGGCAGCCATGTCGCCAGCGCCCGTAGTGGCAAAGTAGGGCGGCAATGGAGGCGGATGCTGGCTTGTGGGTGTGATTTGATAACGATTCTGTGTGCCACCGACTCCACTGAGAGGATTGCTATACAGATTCTCCTGGGGACAGCCAACGGCGCACTGTGGAGACACACCCCAGGCGGAGAAGCCACCCGACGAGCTGCTGTGTATGGAGGCGTTCAAAATACTGCAGAACAAGATTCAATTTAATATACACATCATTTCCAGTTAATCCATAATTCACTCACCTTTGGTTTGTGGATATGCCGGAGCCAGCACTCTTGGAGCTCTTGCGCGAAGACTCAGGTGAACCCTGCGCATAGCCATAGTTGGAGGACAGTGGTGGCGGATGTTCTGGTGGTGGTGGCAGAAACTCAGACCAGTTAATAGTCTCCGTAGGATATTGTAAGTAGTTCGATTTGTTGCTAGCCGCGGCGGCGGCGGCAGCAGCAGCAGCTGCAGCTGCTCCGCCTTGAGCTGTAAATGCATCCGAGTACGGTGAATGCGTACCCGAATCCTTGTCAGCACTCAATGAAGTGGCCTTTGTGCAGGTCTCACTTGAAGAGGTGCCTATGATCATGGTAGTGGCATAGGGCGTAGGATTATCGGGACTCTGTAGGTGATCGCAAAGATTAGCTGAAGAATTTCTCGAAGAGATCGTTACACTCACCTTGCGGCAGTTGTAGAAGGTTGTCAGATTGCGCGTGTCCACCTCGGCATAGTCTGTGCCCCCATCAGAGTTGTTGTAATTGGACTGACTGCTGTTGACATGCGACAACAGCTTGGACTCGCTCAGACCGGAATCCTTGTCCGTATCCGTGGTGCGCCAACCGCGATCTATCCACAGGCTTTCCTTACTGTTAATGTTCAGTGCGGTAATTTCATTGGCGCTCACAACTAGTGGACAGAATAGGAAGACAGCAGGGGATTAGTCAAGTACTTTGCTAATACGGAGAATTCTTCACTTACCACTAAGATGGCCCAGTTCCTTGGTCATTTGATGGCGACGCTTGAAGAAGAACATGGCTGTCGCTGTAGTCACCACAACGCCTAACAAAATGATGATGACAATCACCATTAGCCATGTGCTATGCAGATAGGATGTAGTCTTGCGATGCGTAGTGGGATTAGCATTGTTGGGTTCCGTGTTGGCCATGCCATTGGTGTGGTAGGTGAAGTCGTTGCCAGTATCATGGCGTATATCATGAGAGCCACTTGGATGCGCACGCGGTGGATGCACATGATACGTGGGATCCATATACAGAGATACCTATGTATGCAAGAGAAATTCATTGAGATGATGATGCCAGCTCATACACAATCTGAATACTTACGGGTTTCGAGTAAGGTCCATCGCCAGCCTTGGTGAAGGCATTGAGACGCACGCTATACACCGCTGTTGTCGTGAGGTTGTTGAGCAGCACCGATGTGGTGGTTGCATTCAGCGTCATATTAGCCAGCACCTTCATCGTGTTGCCGGCACTGACCTCGATCTTGTAGCCATACAGGTTGCCATTGTGATGCTGCGCCGGTGGAGCTGCCCAGCGTACCCAACCGGCGGTTAAATTGTACATGCCAATTTGTATGTTATCCGGCGGAGCAGAGGGAACTAGAAAAGATTCATATGAGATAAAAGAATCGCTAGAGAATTGCCATGTCCGCTTACCATCCTCATAGGTGGTAACCAGCTTGGAGTTACTCGGTTGTCCCTCAACCGTCTCGAAAAAGGGAATCAAAAAGAACTCATATCTGGTGTACTTCCTCAAATTGTTCACCACATGAAACTCTGTGTAGGGATTCATCACAGTGACTAATTTATATTGCGTTGTATTCGAGCTGGCATCCCTGTAGCGTATGTGTAGTCCCTATAGGCATGAATTAACAAGATTAGTATAAGCATACGACTTTAATACAAAATGAAACTCACCTCAACGAATTTCACGTCGGGCATGGCATGGAACATCCAATCCAAACGTACCGAGCTGGCGTTAACGGCCGAGGCATCAATTAGATCCACAACCTGTTCGAGGGGGGAATAATTAATATATCTTATAATAAATATGTATGATCGACTGGCGTACCTTGGCCGTGAGTACGGAACGTGCTGCTGACAGCTCATTGGAAGGTTCTCCGTCAAAATCCTCGCCAAGAGTTTTAATGGCATTAGATAGACCCGATGGCACAGAAACTCCCTGCGTATTCTCAGCACGCACAAGAAAAACATACGACGTGGCGGAAGTCAAGTCAGAGATCTGTCGAGTGATTAATCAAAATGGGATTAGTATAGATTCTTTATAAATCCAGTTAGACAGCTGTAACCTACCGTAACTTGCGTGTCAGGTACACGACGTGCGGCTACAATCCAACCAGTCTGTAGATCAGGACTAAAGTATTCCACAGCGTAGCTGAAAATATAGATGATTATCAATCATGACTGCAAGAAGCGGATTCCTATGTATTGCTTACCCTATTATTGGCCCTACAGCTCCAGGCTTCTCCTGACTCTTGGCCCAGCGCAACGAGATGCTGCTGCGCGTAACATTCAAGACTTTAGGCGTTCCTGGAGGTGCAGGATAGGTACTGGGATCGGGTATACGATGCAAAGCGGCAGAGCTGCTCTTTTCCACCTACAAATATCAAGTGAGATTAGAAGAAATACTATAGACAGTTGAAAAAGTTTTGACTAACCGATAAGGTGGCCGACCAAGAAGACTCGCCACGTTCCGAGGAAGCAGTGCACGTATACTGTCCCGAATCGCTTAGCTGGAGATCTGTAGGAGCATAAAACATATGAGTTATGTGGCCAATTAGGTTTTTAGCAGCTGTCTTACCATCTACTCGGAGTGAGCTGCCTTGGACAATGCTGTGACGATTGTCAGTCTGCACTGCGTAGCCATTGTGGAACCATTTGACACGTGGTGTGGGATTGCCTGTGGCACGACAGGGCATTGTCGCCACCGAGCCCTTGGGCAATGTCTGATTGGATGGTCCAATTTGTATGATGGGCGGCGGACGTTCATCCACTGTGCTGACCTGCAGATAGATGCGCACAGTGGAAGAGTCGACCACACTGAAGGCAGAGCACACATAGTAGCCCTCATCATCCTGCTGTATATCGTTGATTTGTAGCGTGCCCTCGGCTGAGACCTGTTGTCGTCCATGTGTGGTATTGGGAAACATCAACGTGGACACGCCTTCCTTGCTCCAGAACACAGATGGAGGTGGATTGCCAGTGGCAACACAAGGTAGCTGCACTTGTCCATTGAGACCAACCTTCTTGTTGCTCGGCTTTTTGGTAAAATTTGGCGGTGCTGTGGAGCAGAAAATTCTCAATTAGTAATATGCTCAGGATTCGCAGTCAAACACAATTCTTACCGTGTACAGTGAGAGTGGCCCTAGCGCTGATCTGGCCCACATTGTTGTGTGCCTCGCAGACATAGGTGCCCTCATCCTTTGTGGTAATACTGGACAATTCAAGGCTCGTTTCGTCATGTAGAATGCGAGCACGTGACACGGGTATGTTGCCTTCCTCCTTCTTCCAGAGCACCTTAGGTGGCGGATCACCGCCCACAGAGCAATGGAATGTAGCCGTTTGTCCATGCACCAATGTCAGATCCTTGGGTTCCTTCATAAAGAACGGTTTGATCTCCACAATCAGCTTGGCATAGCTGGACTCGCGTGAGCCCAACAGATTTTGTGCAATGCACTTGTAATTGCCCTCATCGATGGGTTCCACATTGCTGATCAGTAGGTTGCCTCCATCCACAATTCGTATGCGCGAATTTGTACCAAATGGTTTTGTGCTCAGGTCATCCAGTGGCACGCCATTCTAAAGAGAGTGACAAGCAGACAGACATACAGATAGATAAATAGTTCCCAATTGCAACAGATGTTGCACAATATGTGGTTTTTCTTGCCTTCATCCAGATAATGGTTGGCTCTGGTATGCCTTTGGGCGGCCCACACTCCAGCAGCGCCGTCTCGCTTTGGGCGACGCGTGTGTCTTTCGGTTCCACGCGAAAATCGTCGCGCAAAACTGCAAATACACAGTGAGAAATAAAATACAAAATTTAATAAAAAATACATAAAAAAACAAATCTCATTAGGACTTTCTAATTTACATAATTTTGTGTTTTTTTTTCTTTTTTGGGTTTTGCAATTACGCAATGTAAAGTGTTGCAACCCAATCATTTCTCTATCTGTATCTGAGGTGTCAAACATGGCATAAAACAGATTGTGGATTGTGTGGCGCAGTGGGTAAACAAGTCGAGTGGAGTCTTACCAGCAATTTGGAGCGAGGCATGTCGACTGACGGCTTTGCCCACGTGGTTTTTGGCCACACACCAATACTCGCCGCCGTCCTGCTCCTTCTTGCTTTGCATGGTGCGATAGAAAGAAGAGAGCGCCATCCTTGAACAGCACACGATGTGACTTCTTTTCATTGGTATTGACAGGTTCGCCATCCTGAAAGGAAGCACAACAGGCAATAGTGTGAGACGAGGTTACATTTCATATACAAAAGATTCCCTCCTTAACCCACCTTGAACCATTCGACGGTTGGCTCCGGCTTGCCCTCCACCTTGCAGTTAAGCGTGGCAGGCTCATTTTTCTTGACCACCAGATCCGTGGGATGTTCGATGATGCGTGGTGATTGGTATTGTGCTGTTGGCAATGAGATATACAAGATACAGGCGTGTCAGTAGGGTTGTGATGGATTTGGATGAAGTGGGGTTTTACCTTGAATCGCTGGCAGCGCTGCCAGGGTGAGAAGGGCCAGCAGCAGTAGAAGCTGCCTGCCGCTGCTGCTGGGCATTTTGTTTATGTTTAATGCTGAATGATGGTTAGTGCTCCAGATGGGTCGAATGTCGATGTCGAAGTGGAAGTCGATGTCGATGTGGTGTATATAGTATATATAGACAGAGACTATATTGTATGTACAATATTATTTTGCGCTGTGGTGAGTTGTGGCAATCATTTTAGCGTTTTCTCGGCTAATGTACAAATGCAAATGGATAAAGAATGTGGCAGCTGTTAGTCTCGAATCGAAGCTCGATGGCCCAATACACGAGGCAAGTGTATGCACATGCGGGTGAGGCGTGGCACAAAGACTTGTCTTGCAGCAAAGAGTTTACAAACCTTTCGTGTTGTTCTTGTTGTTGTTGTTGTCTGTGCACGTTGCTCGCTTTTATCTTTATCTTTATTCAGAAATGGATTCCTCGTCTGCTCCAGTTACAGTTAGATTTCCCTGCACCCGACCAAATCGAAGGCGCAAATGACGACATATGCAGATAGATAAGCACTTAAAGCACACACACACACTCACACACTCACTCACTTCTCGGGGCACACACAATAAAATTATATAGAGACCACTCTTTGTGTCTATACTTTTGTCCATTAATTTTATTTCTGTATTTATCTCTCTTTATGTTTATCTCGCGTCGCCCTACAGCGCCTACGGCGACGGCGTGTTCCAAAAACAAAATTTACAATCCAAATGCAGCGACAAATTTGATGAGTTTTTTTTTTGTCTCTTTTCTTTTTTTTTTTTTGGTTTCTCACACTTTCTTTCTAGAGTGGTTTTCTTATTGTATATTATTTGTTTTTGTTTTTATTTTTTAATCACTTTGCAAATGCGAATCTACCTGGGATTCTCTCGTTTACTTTTTTTTGTCTTATGTACATATTTCATTTGCTTTTTCGGGGTTGTTTCTCTTGCTCAGCCTCATTTCCGCATTTTCCGAATGAAATTTCTTTTTGGTAATTTTACAAGAACAAGAACACGCTCCTGCTGTTCACTGTTCCCGCTCCCTTTCCCTTTCCCGTTCCCGTTTCCAATTCCTCTCCCGTTCTTTTCTTTCTCGTTCGCGTTCGCGTTCCGACTAACTGCTGCTGCTCGCCAGCCTTTGGCCTGCCTTGTTGTTGTATCTATAACAGTGCGTAGCGTACGAACATGCACTTACACACACACACACATACACTTCGACTTCGCTGGATATAGATACAGATGTAAAAAACACATCCGATTTTTACAACCCAAATGCGGGCATTTGTGACTGTTTGATTCACTTGCTCATGGCTTTAATTTTAAGCGCTTGATCATGCAGCAGCTTAAGCAGCGTTTTATTAATAAAACTCCAACTATTTCTCTGTAATTAATGTAATTTCCGTGTAAGGGACTATTGGACGTGGGTTGTGTCTGTGGAAAACTGCGGAACAATGTGGGCATGAAACAGGTATGCAGTCGACTGACGGAAAACATACTGAAAAGATATGAAACATCAATTTTCGAGCATCTGGCAACGCTACAGTTAGTTTTTTGGTTGTATGGCAATAATCGAATAGTAAAAATGTTATTCAAACTGATTTATTTAGAAACTATTGTGATAGCAACGTTCCCGTTCCATTATTAATAAAGCGTCTGTCTATTAATAAACTTCCGAATCATCGACGAGCTCGTACGATAAGACTCTGCACACGCACCTTTTTATAAAAGCTTTCCTTCTGCTTCTGCGGATTGCTATATTGCTTATAAAACGCGGAGATTCTGCCCTTCAGATTAGAAGATGAACCACTAATTGCTGTTTGATCATTCTGATAAGTCGGAGTATTTTTAAGGTTTTCGATATGATTGATGCGTGTTTGGAAACGACTGTCCTTAAAATTTGTCCCTTTCGTCTTCAGTCCCAACGTCATCTTCAGCCACAACATGTTGTACCTGCGACGTCGCGTTCTCAAAGCATTCTTCATGTCTGTTAGGCCGAGCCAGTTTGAATACTTCTTGTTGGTGTAGTTCACCTCGGTCTGGACCAATTTGGGATTCGGAGATGTTCTTGTAAACGCTATTCTTTCCAATACTGGGTTTGCGAAGCGACTAATCGAACATCGCTTTATAATAGTATTCCGGGGAACATGCATATCATATGTAACGTATAATTTGATGTTATTGATAGTTGGAATAATGTACATATAATGAATTTCAGAAAGCATTTTTCCCTCCAATCGTGGCCAACTGTATTCGTCCCCGAGCCCTGAGTAGACTACGTGAACGAATCGTACTTGAGTTGCTTGCCTCATGATGTGGCACGTAGTCGCCCTTGGACCGCGCAGGTGGACGTCTGCCGCCCGCTGCTGCCATGGCGCTTTTAACTGGTTTCGGCTGCAGTCGCACTTGGCTCACCCGATCCACGGACATACTTTTCGGTCGCCGCGATAGATAGCCATGGATGTGGCTGTTGGATCCGTTGCTGATATTCAAATTGATCAGATAGTCCTGCAGCTCTGCCTTAAGCTGTGCATTGGCTGCCTCCAGATTGCGCTTCTGTTGCTTTAAGCAGGCAACATCGACGGCGACGTTATTGACACGTCGCCAGAACGTCTCCATCTGCGGTAGTGTGGCTACTTCGTCCTAAGGTGAGATTTGCTCAGTAAATCTTCGCGTGCTCGTGGCTAATACTCAACTCACTTTCAGTGGATCGTTGACTGGATCCTCTGTTGGCGTATCCAACTCCCGTATCTCGACTATCTCTCGCGATATCTGCGGCAACTGAAACATCTTCTCGCGTTGAGTCTCCATCTTAGAGCAGATGCGCGCCAGTTGATACAGGGTCTCTCCCTTGCTGAGAATGCCCTTGAGGGTCTGTAAAATGGAATAGTTGTACATTTGAGGATATGAGTCGGCTTAAACTCACCTCGATGGCATTGTAGCTCTCCACGGACATGATCTTGAAGAGCTTGTGTTCCTGCTCCAGTTCCTTGTCAACATACTGGCGCAGTTCCTGCATCTGCTTCGTAAGCTGCTGCTTAATCGATTGCCTGTGGTTCAGCTGGGATTGCTGCTTGAACTGCTGCTCCTCGGAGAGCAAACGCAGATTGGCGAGCTGCTCAATCAGATGCTCGATCTCATAGCCCTGCTGGCTTATCTGCTGGGCAGCCTCGTCATCGCGCTGCTTGAGATCAACATACTCTGAGTAGAAGCCCTCGAGGTGCTTGCCGTAGCCGGCCAGCACAGACTGATACTCCTCCCACAGCGCCTCCAGCTTGGACTCACCTCCGCCCGTGATCTGTTCCAGACGCAATTGCATCTGGAAATTTCGACTTCAATTAGTTTCATAATTTACACATTGTGTGCCAGTCAAGCGTCTCATTAGGCTGTCAACTGATCGGGGTATAAAGTCGCTGAGGCATGCGACATGGGTCAAACAGAGCTTGGAAATGCGTCCAGTGGTGCTCATCTTGCTCGGTCTGTCTTGTGGTGCCATCGGCTTAAAGTGCCGCTCCCAGGAGGGTGCCACCGATGCGGAGCTAAAGAGGATTGTACGTAGTTGTATGCAACGCAGCAGCAGCAGCAACAGCGGTGGAAACAATCAGGATCAGGATGATGAGCGTTACTATGGCAATCAGAGATATAATTTCGATATGGACTATGGGCAGGAGAGAGGACAGGGACAGGGTCAGGGACAACGACAGCAGCAGAGCTACGACAATCGTTGGCGACGCAGTTCAAAGCAATCCGACTCCAACAACAATAAGGGGAATAATACATCGGAGATGGGTCCCTGCGTGGCACAGTGCTTCTTCGAGGAAATGAACATGGTGAGTAACCATCGCCATGTTGCAATTCAAGCTGCTGCTATCATTTTTCCCCTTTCCAGGTGGATGCCAGTGGGCAGCCGGAGCGGCGCAAGGTCACTTATTTGCTCACAAAAGACATAAGGGATCGCGAGCTGCGCAATTTCTACATGGACACAGTGCAGCAATGCTTTCGCTATCTGGAGCACTCCCGTTACAACAGCAACAAGTGCAGCCAGTCCAGGGAGTTGATCAAGTGCATGTCAGAGTACGCAAAGGCGCAGTGCGATGACTGGGAAGAATACCAAAATTTGTTGTTTAATTAGGCAATTTCTTACGCCGCTTTTGAGATCCTCCACACGGTCAATGTAACGCTCATGATTATCCTTGACAGCCTTGTCGGTTGTCTCCTGCACCTGGTAGAAGACGCACTCCAACTGCTCCTGTTGCTCCGTCTGCATGCTTCTGAAGAAAGTTGAATCCTCTTTCCATTCCCTGAGCATTGTTCGCTTATCATCCTCGTAGATGCCTCTGAAGAACTCGATGCGCCTGCGATGTATATCTAGTTTTCCATTGGGATTAAGGCATATGGTGTGTGCAATAAATTAATATCCTTACCAGTGATTTTGTCAATGTTCTCCATGTGAGACTGTTGCAGATTGGCGTACATATCCTCGGTGGAATTGATGTCCCCAATGAGCCGCTGTATAACCAGATCCTTGCGCTTCAGTGCCTCCTTGAAGAACTGTTCTACATCGACAATCTCGCGTCTTAGATCTTGAATCTTCACCTGCCGCAGTATGCTGCGCCACTCTTGATTGATTTTCGCCATGTTCAGCCGGCAGAAGGCATCCTCCCGCTTCAGTTTGTTCTGCAAGGAAAATAAGCTGTTTACCGAGTTGGAAAAGATGCAACCAGATGATTCCCCCTACCTTCATGTAGAGCGCAATTAATTGCATTTTGCGCCGTCGCGTCTCCTCCTCCGCATCGGCGCGCATCTGAAGGTATCTAGTGCGCTCCTCCTCGGACATCTTGGCCAGCTTGTTACCCTTTCCTTTGCCCTTTTTGCCCATCTTAAGTGTTTCTATTGATTCTATTTGCCCAAAAGCGCCGCACTCGACTAATTACGCGCACAATTTGCGCGACCGAAAGCGAAAATGAAATCAACAACGCAATGCGCGATGCCATGACGACCCAGTTGCCACCTGGTGGCAGCGGAGTCCGTGCGGGACGGTGACAACACACGGTTGTCAGGTTGAGAACGTGCATTAATTTAACGTCCCCCCATTTCATAGCTCATTAAAGCTCAACAATTGATTTGGGTTGCGAATGGGAGTTGATATATAAATGCAACATCAAGCGGCAGCATGTGAGAGATTCTCAATCGTTACCATGCTAAGACTGTGCTTTGTTACCCTTCTGATTCTGGCCCTGCTGCAGCAGGTAAGTGTGTATATATTAGTTTCCCTAATTACCCTAATTCACATACATTTCCTTTACCAACTTAGCCCACATTGGCGACTGTGAAGTGCAAGGACGTGCAGCGCATCCATGAGGATCACATACACACTTGTTGCAAGCATCCGGACGGACACAACGACGTCACCGAAATGTGCGCGAAGAAGACAAGTTTCAAGCTACCGTCGACCAAGGAGGAAGCCATGGAGGACCTCACTGTGGATCAGGTGATGACCGGTTTCTGTTGGGCCGAATGTGTTTTCCATGAATACAAACTGTTGGATGCGGACGACAAACTCAACATGACAGCCGTGCGCAATGTCTTTGCCGCTGTGCACAGCTCCGATCCTGAGTACGAGCGCGAGATGATTTCCGCTTTTGACCACTGCCACTCCAAGTGTGAGTACAGTCTGCGCATCCTCTAAACTCAATTGATCATCGTTTTTTTTTTTTTTTTTGCAGCTGAAGACGCCACTGCGCAGTTCCTCAATTTACCCATTATTCGCACCTTCAACAAAAACGTCAGCTGCAAACCGGAGTCAAGCATCATTCTCTCCTGTGTGATCCACAACTTTTTCCACAACTGCCCAAGCTCCCGTTGGTCAAACACCACTGAGTGTGCCGAGACATTGGCCTTTTCCAAGAGATGCAAGGATGTGCTGACAACCATGTAACTTTATAATCTTATAAATGATATGTCAGCATATGACACATATTATATACTACTTAAGTACATATATGAAGAATTCAGCAGCAAGTCGAGTTTTAAATTTTAATTACTTGATTAAATCAAAAAATTTCAATTTTCCATTTTACTATTTTTTATATGTATGTAGATTCACTCACAGGTTGTTAAAACATAAACAAAATTTCATTTCGCGTGAAAATCACTTGATTTTTAAGAAAGTTACAATTTAAAATTAAAAAAAAAATTTTTTTTTTAAAATCATAGGGGGGACCCTTGTCTAAATTTCCAAAAACACCCTTTTGCTATTTTTTAAATGTAGAATCACTCGGGCTGTTAAAACATAAACAAAATGTCATTCCGCGCGAAAATCGTTTGATTTTCAAGAAAGTTACGTTCGGTGTAAAATGAAGGTACTGTACCTGTTGAGTGTATTACATGTCTAATTTTTTGACCATTTCGACATGATTTTTGAGCCAAAATTAAGTATCGTTCTAAATCGATTTAAATGATTGTTTAGTACTATTTTTAACCTCCGCAATCGATTAAAACTAAAAACTCGCGATTTTAAATTCCAAAAAAAATGTAAATCATAGGGGGGACCCTTGTCTAAATTTCCAAAATATCGAAAATTTTCAAAACATCCATTTTGATATTTTTAAAATGTAGAATCACACAGGTTTTTAAAACATAAACAAAATGTCATTCCGCGCGAAAATCGTTTGATTTTTAAGAAAGTTACGATGGGTGTAAAATGATGGCAGATATGTTGAGACCGAAAACCGTTGGTCCGATCCGATTGTAGGTTGGAGAATATGTGCAGTGAGTGAGCAGTGTCTTTTAATGTTTATTATGTCAAAATTCTACAATTTCTTTCTTTAAAAGGTTCCAAATGAGTCTGGACATGCCTGGCGGTATTTCAAAGCCGTCTGACATTCCTGACTTGATGACCATCGACTAACGGGACAAGTGTGAAAGAAGCGTCGAACAACGCAGCTAAAGATGATGCTAGTGGAGGGATGACATTGGGGATGAAAGTTCTTCAGAATAATTCCCACATTGTGTTCCCCGGCTGCAATATTGAGAGATTAATAAAAAGTTGGAACTGAAGTAAAGCTCTGACTCACCCGCATCCTTGCACACCTCAAAGGCATCGATCATCTCCTTGGCGTACTCTGGGTCATCGACAAAATTTTTAGTAAAGTGTTCCCGCACCGTCTGCATCTCCACCTTGTGATCCTTCAGGAATTTCAAGCCATCGAAAACGCATTGCGAAAAGCAATTTCCCCTCATAAGCCGATCTGCTGGGATATCTACCTCAGCCTCCTCATCGCGCCTGGGAAGCCGGAATCCCGTCTGATTGGCACACTGCTCGATAAGATCGTTGTGACCATCGGGATGCTTGCAGCAGTAATGGATGCGATCCTCATCCACAGCGTCCACATCATCGCAATCGATTTCAGTGGTCGTCCCACTTCCTTCCTGCAAACTACTTAACCAGATCAGGCTCAGGCATATAACAAATACTTTCCCCCACATAATGCAGTTTAGCTTGCAAATAATGCCAGCACGCCTTATATATTAGCTAAGATTTCCATTAAATTACGGTACTTATGGCAACCTAATGAGGCGTTTGGCGATGTTACGATCCATTGCCCAAAAGATCGCAATATTTGCGTTAACTTTTAATTAGGTTAATTTAATAATTATTAACTAATTGCATAGGTAGACTTCATATAAAGCTCCACCCAGGTCGTCCCACTCCTTCAGTCGTCTCTAAACAATGGATTATCCCAACTTCACACTGATTGCTCTACTAATCGCAATGCTTATATCTGGGAAAGTCGATCGTGTCCTGGCGGCAGATAGCGCGGAGGCAAAGACTTCGCTAGAGAATCTCACCGAGGAGACATGTAGCAAGAAGGTAAGTATTGCAGTTTCTAATCTGAAGATTACGCAAGTTTATTGCAACACTAGCGGAGCGGCTGCTGCAGCGAGTTGAGCATAGCGGAGCATCCCAACTTCGTCAAGTGTGTGGTTATGTTCTCCTCGAAGATGGAGGAAGTGGACGACAAGAGTCCTGAAGCTTTGATCAAAGTGTTTTCGGTGCGTATTCAAAATGACATTGGAGAGTCGTCTAGTAATCTTAGGATAATCTTTTCAGTGCCTCGTTGAGTGTTTCTACAAGAAGAACAAGTACATAGGCAAAGGGGATACTCTGAACATGAAAATGGTTAAAATGGATGCAGAGCATCAGTTCGCGGATCGACCCAAGGAGAAGGCGTACTACATCAAGGCCTACGATGAGTGTAACAAACGAGGTAGGAACAACTTTTGCTAGCAACAAAGTGAAGATGAGACTTTAACCATATCTAAAGTTACTAAGGAATTCGGGGCACTTAAGAACTCGCCTGCTGTCAAGTCGCTTTTCAAGACCGCCTGTAGACCGTTCTTCACGCTGATCTTCTTGTGCCACTCGGACTACCATACTAAGAACTCCTGCCCTTACTTCCGCTGGGAGGATGCTGACAATGAGGAGCACTGCAAGGATGCGCGAGAGAAGTGCTATGAGATCGATGGTCTCGAAGTACCCGAACGCATCTTTGACTGAAATTGATGTAATCTTCCTAAATACATATTATCGTAATGTCGTTTTAATGTCGAACATTCAAAATTTTCATAGTATACAAAAAGCATCATAGATCATAAATATTGGATCTTCATTTTGCACTTACAACTCTCACAACTTCGGCAAAAAGTATAAGATTTTTATGGGAAATGGCATTTTTTCATGGTTTCATGCTACCTTATTTTTAGACATTTAGATTTGAACCTTCCATAATTTAAAGTCCTCCTCTAGCGCCTTCCAAACCCATATCTTCGTCATAAATCATCAGATTTTCATGGGATATGACATCTGACCACTATCACTGTGCACTGCATGCGCATAAACTGATAATAGTCTGCTTTATTTTTAATCTCATTTTTACAGACACTGATTTTATTGTAGACCACGGTAAACGGTAAAGTGTGGGCTAAATACACACATAATATCAAGTGAAAAACGTTATTTTTATTCCCGGCAAAGTGCCAAACAGTGTCACGGAACTGAGAATTTCACAATTTTCTTTTGTTTATAAGTCCTTAAATACTAAACTTTTTCATCCGTCGCCACCGGACTCTGCTTCAGGAGGTCAAAACACACGGATTTGGAAATTTTGTATTAAAAAAGTTAAATTTTCGGAAAAAGCCATCTTCTAGACATTTACCAAAAAAGACGGATAACTTAAGCTTAGACAATAATTAATTTCAAGTGGAAAACACCAATGCCTCAACTAACGGAATGCAGATACCACATCGTCAAATACAACTGTTCACTTGTTGTTATTAATATAGTTCTTATTATTTTTTGTTGATTTAGGCTACTGTTTGTATGAAATCTGATGACGTCGACAATTGGGGTCGCATGGTTTGTTCGCTCGTTGAGGTGAAAGTATTTATTTGCTACGATAAAAATGTCTAAGAACGATTGTATTTGCCCCAAATGTGCAGCATGAAGACGGAGGCGATGAACAGCAGCGACATAACCAAGACTGGAACTGGACCACTATAGGATGAGTTGAAAAGAAAGTGTCAATTTAATATTATGTTAGTAGTGGTTGCAGCTAAGTTCACACTTACACTTTGATGCCGGGTGAATCGTCTGTGTAGAAACGCCACATTCCACCAGTGCCTGCTCCACCGGGTGCACGACTCCTTGCCGCTGTTGTCGTTGTGCTTTTCCGTTGTTTCAGTGTGCTGCCGCCACCAGCGCCAGCGCTACGTGGCGCCGACAATTTGCTGGGCGAGCGGGAGCCACTGCCAACTGATGTCGAACTTGCAGGAGCAGGCTGCATTCATGAAAAAACACATCACAATGTTTATTGTTGTATTGTAACGCAAGCAAATAACTCACCATTTTATTTTATATGTTTTATTTTAATTGAAGAATGAATGTGCACTAAGTCTGTGAGTGCTGCGTGCTGACCTGGAATGTGTTGAAAGCGTTGCAATCAATTTGACGTCTCTTCGTGTCGGTTTCGTGTTCCACGTCACCTGCCATTCGCCTCGAAGAAAAATCTGACAGCGACTATTCGATTGTTTCTATCGATAATTTTTCTTGGCTGGTAACTTATTAGTATGTGAATTTTTTTTGTTGTTAAGATAATTGAATACTAGTCGATTATCCCTTGATAGTAATAATCAAACGATGTATTACACCACAAAATAAAATAATTGAAAAGAGTATTTTTTGTAGTTTGAATAGCTTAGAAATGTATATGTTTTAATTTGTGAACAATATTTATTTTTTTAAATAATTAAGCTGATATTTAAATACAAATGATCATTCGAATTTTGAGAATTGGCTTATGAATTAATTAAAAATTTAAAAAAGGCGGCAACGATCGATATGTAATTCCGCATGCAACCGTGAACAACAAAATGCCGTAAAAAAGGTAGGTATCGAACCGATTCATAGCACTATCGATGCCTAAGCCATATCTATTACATTTTTCATGTGCGGAATAAGAAGGTTTTAAGTTTTTGCAACAGTGCAGCAAATATTTAATTAAATAATGTGTATTATGCTTTAAAAGAATAAGTTGCAAATTTGCTGTTCCGTCATTAAGGCGCTACAATACAAAGTATAAGCCTGAAACGACGGGAAGTAGAAGCCTTAAAAACTACCGTAGACGCAGCAATCAAAACATACAAAAAATTTTAAAATGGACGATATGAAAATAGAATGCCTTGATGAGTACAAAGACTTGGTGATGCCAGGTGAGAACTTGGCAATGAAATTATTTTCCCTATTGAAGTTCACAATACATTCTTTTGTATTAGGTATCAAGAAAGGCAGCGACGAACGCGCTGCCGCCTCGGCGTCATCGGAACAAGCGTCCTCTCGAGTTTTAAATCGAAGACGGCCTTCATCTTCATCTGACTCGAGTGGATCTTCATCACTCGATGCGGATATCTTTCAAAAACTCTTTGACGGAAAGTTTCATGACGATGAACTGCTTAATGAAAGTAAGTCACACTGAATATTAAAGAGATTTAATAATATAATCTTAATGTTTTAATTAGGTAGCTCAAATGTAAACAGAAAATCTCGGAGTCGTTTAAGTTCGTTTTCAAGCTGTTCGGACGACGTTATTAACGAATTATATGGACAACAAAGTAGCAATTTAAAGTCAAAGAGGCGCGAGCGTTTAGAATCATACGATTCTATTGACGATTTGGGTATGCATTTTATAATATTGATTTAAAAAAAACATTTAATTCACATGCTCTGCTCTCATAGGCGATGCTTTAATGGGATCCAATCGCAGTCCACAGCTGGCCAAACCGACTAGCTCGAACTTGCTTCAAAGAAAGCAGCATTGTGATAATTCCAGAGGTAGGGTCCATCTAAAATCTAAAACTGTTGGGAAGAAACCACTGGCTAGCAAAGCGAAATTATCAGTCGTCGTCAATAAAAAAAGCGGAGGATATAGTTTTCTAAGTGGCTCCAGGGTGAAGGACAGTAGTAGTAGTAGTTCGTCTAATTTTTCGCAAATTGTTAACAAGAAGAGGCCAGTCACTATAGTAAAGGCGCCAAAACCAAACTTGAAACCACCCGTTCATGAGCCTAAACAAGATCCACTGCGTGAGTTTTTAACCGTGTATTAAGTCATTAACAACTTACTCCTTTTGTTATTGTTATTCTAATATATTTTCTACGTTTAAAAACATTTTAGACCTGCAAGACTTCTCAGATGAAACAGACACTGATTCGTACTCGGAGTTCTATGACGATGACGAGACAGATGAGGATGGAGAACCAAAGCAGGTTATCGATATTTCAACGGACACAAGCACTATAACATCTGTGGCGGGTAAGTAGGCATTAAACAGCTAGTTGATACTGCCAACCCTCTGATTATATTTATAATGTGCGTAAACCGTGTAGACACTGTGACACCTGTTGTTTCCGAAGATGAGGCCCAGCATAACAAAAATACACCACAAGGCAAAAAGGAGCACCTGCAGTCATATTTAAATAATCTAAGTAGCGCCGAGACGCCACCTTCGAAACAAAAACGCATAAAGAGGAAATCACGTTCCAATGAAAAAAAATCTTTAACTCCTACAAAAGCACAACAGCCTAATGAAGCTCATAATAAGGATAAAAACACGGCTGATCAAACACATGGAGAGGGTTAGTTCATTCAAATGCTTTTAAAAATAAGCCTTTTTGTAGTATTTATTAATGCATTTGCTTTAAATATTGCAGCCAAGGATCAGTTAGACGAGCCCTCCAGCAGCGCAACCAAGCGACGACTGTTTGACGAGCCAAATAATCAGCCTAGTGCCGATTATGTGGATATTAACCTCACCTACGAAGCATTGGAACGATTAAGCCTTAATCTTGAAGAACAAATAATGAGCATTGATACAGAGCGTTCTATCGAGTTTGAAAAGCGATCTGCCTCGAAGCCGCGTAGCAATTCCTCCTCCAAACTACCTGGCTCATTAATAGGTTCATCTCTGTCTGTCAGCCATGTTCGCAAGCTTGCCTACTCCAACGAATCTTTAGATCAACTGTCACCATTAAAAAATCAGATACGTCGGGTCAAAAGCGATAATGCTCTTAAACGTGGGCCTGGTCGCCCAAGAAAGAATCGATGCGCAACCACGGAAGGCAGTAAAATTAGTAAAGATTTACCAAAAATACTACCTCTCCAGAATGTGCCAACACAGTGCAAAGACAGTAAACCCAAAGAAACTTCTCCAAATGAACTACCAAAAATTCCTAAGAAACGAGGTAGGCCACGTAAACATTTCCCAGTGGTCATTGAAAAAACTGAGAACATTGAAGCGATGGAAACAAGCAATGAACTTGCTCCAGAAAAATTGAATGAATTAAATAATTCAATACCTCAAAATTTAAATCAACCATCATATAAAGAACTAAACATTGGGGACAATAGAGTATCATTAGAAAATATTACAACTGAAATGAAACAATTTGAAATCGAAGAGAAATTTGTCGAATCAGCAACTGAAAACGAAAAAAATGTTATAGAAAACAATATTTTGGTCGAGTCAGTTGAAAAATCACTTAGTCAGCAAGAGAATTCAAATGATTCATTCGTTAGTGCACAAGAAGAGATTGAAAGTCAGTCTGCGCCTAGTGGTCCAGCTGATGCAGAGGACACTCTTGTTGAGCAATTACATGTTAAAGCTGCGACAGAAGAGGAATCGTTAACGAGCAAAGGTGCTGGGAAAGAACATGAAGAGGAACCTCAAACTTGTGATAGTGCTGTGGATAGAGATAAAGAGATGAGTGCTGAAAAATGCGAGGATGAAACTAGTGTTGGGCAGTGCATTCAATCCGTTGGTGACAACCTGGAACAAAAACTGGAAACAATTCTCAAAGATGATGATTTACCCAAGGCAAATACTGAGTCGGCTTCCAATGATCATGGGGTCAACCGCAGTAATTTACTGGAATCATCTACACAGGATGGTGACAAAACAAGTGAGACAAATGTCAAATCTCAAAATACTTTTAATCAAAAAGAAGATACTTCCATTGAAGATGTCAACAATTCAAAAGAAGCTGAAATCAGTATAGCAAATAACGATAATGAAGGAGATAAAAATATGGCTGATGATGTTAAAGAAATCTGTATGAGGGAGCCAGTTAAAGACATCGAAGCTCCAAATGTGTTTAAAGAATTGAAAGAAGATTCCAGCTGCGTCAAGTCTACAAAAAGTCCATGCCCTTCAGGAAGAAAAAGTCGCAGTTCGAAGCGTGCTCTAAAGAGCGATGTTGATGCCTTGGTTTCGAATGAAGTACAGAGACGCAACAGTCCAAGGTTGACTGAAAAATCGCCCGCAGCCGAAAGAGAATTGCCTGCTCAACTGAAAGGAGTTGGCAAAACTAAATTGGATAAACCCAGTATTGATTCTCTAAATATGGCAACTAATAGTAAGGTTGATAATGAAAAGGTAACGAAAGAAGACTGCTTAACAGATGCCCAATCACAAAGCTCAAATTTAGAATTGGAAGTGAATTCTACGGAGGATACGCAGACGTCTGTCACGACTCCAGAAACTGAAGTCCCGGTTGCAGAAAACTTATCAGGGAAACAAAAATCGCGTGGTGCGAAGAGTAAGTTAAACAATGATAAACCGTCACCAAGGCAGCAAAAAACTGTATTAGTAGAATCAAAAGATTCTGAATTACCAGAGTCCAATAAGAATGCACATCTTCTAAATGACCCATCCTCCTCTAAAGACCAGATTAACAGCACAACAGACAATGCACCTCCCAGCACAGATAACTATACAGCATCGATTCCTATGAAATCTGAAGACAAGCAAGAAAAGATATCGGAATCAATTCCTCATCTAAAAGATACCTCTAGTGATAATCCAGACCTTTTAACTGTGCCCATTACGTGCAAAGAAACTCTAAGCGATTCAATTACTTACCCAACCGACAATAACTTTACACCAAAAGAATCGCAAGAAAAAGATGAATGTAATGAAAACCAATTGATACAGACAAATACTGAAGTATTAACATCTAAAGATGTTCAAGATTTACCCATCTCTACAACTGAAACAGTTGATATCAAAACCGGTGTTGCGATTGCATGTGATAAGGAAACTTTAAATAATATGGACTTAAATGAGACTAAAATGGGTAATGAATTAGGGCAGAGCATTTCAGAGATTGCAATACCAACCAGAATGAAACGAGAAATGCGAGGATTAATGCATGACAATAAAGAAATATTTATGAAACATTTGAATGAAGATATTCGAAGCACACGTTTAAGATCACAGACGCCAAATAAAAATAAATGTTCAACAAACTTGGAGATACTAAATAATAGTTTAATAACTAAACAAACCCCAGGTAAAAACGGAACAAACAATTCAGACAAAACTGACATGAATAAGACTGTGGAACCAGAGACGGAAACTGAGATAGGAAGAGATGCCAATAAATTCCCAAATACTGATAACCTCTCCGAAGAGGTTACAATGAACATAAACAATAAAATGGAAACGGAAACAAGTCCCACGACAATTTCCAAGTGTCGTGTTTGCAAGTGTCGTGTTCGTGTTAAGAGAATAAGGCTTCCAATCTATACGGAAATTATACAAACTTTCAGCATGGATGAAAGCTGTAAAACAATTGAAAAAACCTTGGACGATGCATTGGTCGAGGACATGAAAGAGCACAATAACAACGACCACATTGTTTCAGCTGAGGTGGTGAAGCATTCTGTTGAGGAGAAGGTGGAAGATAAGAATGTGCAACTGGTTGATCAGGAGATAGACATTGATGTAAAAGGGAAGTCAGAGGAGATGAAAGATTCACTTGATTCAGAAAATCAAAAGAAGTCTATAGAGGAGGAACAACAGTTTCATTCGGATATTACATATGCAGTCAAACTGCCAAAGGAAGCGGAGCATGAAGCAGAAATGTGTCCTTCCCCAAGCCTAACTGAAACAACAGGTGTCACAACAAGTGTAGACAACATAAACGGTGATATTGTGGATGATTCCCAGCCAGACGGTTAATAGCAATTATTATAATTAATTTACAAATGTCCAAAGACTCTATGTAACATGTGCTCTAATATTTAACTTTCTTTAATGCTTTCTTTTTTTTAGAAGGGACTAAACATATGAAAGGGCTTCAACAGCCTATGAAATCTAATAAGAGGAACAGCAAAAAGAATATAATGGCACCACCAGCACCACCCAGGAAACGAGAACTACCGTCGGTGGAAGGAGGTAAGAGTGTTGTATAGTCATAATTCTCTGTAAAGTGATTCCTTACATTTATCCACAGCATTGCGAAAAATGGCCAAACGCCGTAAGATAGGGAAGCGTAGCGTCATGGAATCAAAGGAGTCTCCATTGGAAGAGTCGGTCGGAAGTCCGGCGGTATCATCTGTTATCAAGATCACAGCGGGAAAGCAGAATCAGGTGAAAAAGTCTGTGCAAAAACAATCGTCGCCAATGAAGTCAGCGTTATCATCCCTATTGACTGATTCTGAGCCAATGTCAGTGGATAATTCTGTAATTATTACAAAAACGGCAGTAACAACACCCACTATAGGATCATACAAGAAACAGGAAATCTCTTCACCTACAGCAAGTGGCATTAATATCTCCGTATCAGTGGTACCTGAAGCCCATAAGCAGCAGGCTGAACTGCAAGCTCTCTTGTCTAAAAAGCCCTTGACCCAGGCTGAGACGGTCCGAAAGATGTTTTCGCTCAACCCTCCAGTTTCACCAAAGTCCGATGTGGATGCCGTTGAAAATGCAGCTAAAGGCAGCTCTGTGAAAGCGTTGCCAGCAGTAGGAACGGTCAAGAAAACAAAGGGACGTAAGCCGGCCATAAATAAGAGGGTATCTCTGCCCGCCAAATTAGCAAAGTCTTCAGATGATTTGGCCGACCAACCCATCGCAGGCTCGGATAAGAAAGGCGTGTCTGAAAAAATTCAAGGGTCAGAGGAATTGCCTGAGGTTGTGAATTCTGAAATCGCACGGATATCTCTACCGCAGTCGCAGACGAAACACTTGGAAATTGAAAATGTGCCACAGTCGAAGTCCAATAAGAAAAAATCGGAAATAGCAAAGAGTGGCAAAAAAGCTGTGGTAAATGATTCTACGTTAAACGAAGAAACTACAACAAATACTTCTTTAGAAAAATCACTTATTGCATCCTCTTCCGGGTCTCGAGAGCCTTCAAATGAGCGTACAAAGCGATCTTATCGTGCTAATAAATCAGTTATCTCAAAATCACGGGCAACGACGCCTGTGACACGTGCCACAAGTCAAAGTCGCAGTACAGCAGTACCAACAACAGATCCCGTGTCATCAATAGTGCCGAGACTGATGGACTTACAACCCAAGCCGCAACGACAGTCAAAGAAAAATCGAAAGAAAATCTTCGGATCTTGAGCAATCACATTCTTCACGCAAACGTAAGCTGCCTGTAACTCCTACAGCGGAACTGGCAAATGTTAAGCGTGCGAAGGAGGATGCAATTAATGCTGATGTTGCCTTTCCAGTCCGCATTACTGCTGCTTCTACGGCCAATGTTACTCCAAGTCAGAACATTGCACCTGCCGCTTCTTTGGAGCTCTTACCCGTAACAGTTCCGTCAGATCAAGATATACTCAAGGAGCAGTCTCTGCCCCCACAGCCATTGCCGTTGAAGCAGAAAAAGCTGCGCGTGCTACTGAATCGTAGGACCGTAAAAAAATGGCTTGAGAAACGGCAACAAGAAGCTGACGTGGCGCAGCAGGCAAGTGAGTCCCCAGTTGTAAGATCTCAACCACCAGCAGTTGCACCAGTACTTCCGCAGAGACAAGTACAGAGGATGCTGCCGCCAGCGAAATCAGTGCCGCTGCCTGTGCCGCTACCGGCGTTGGAAGTCAAAGAGGAAATGGAAACTGAACAGGAAGAGCCACCTGCACCAGTGGCACAAACGGAACAACCATCACAGCCAAGGGTCGTTGATGTCAGAGCTGTAGTTCAAATCCAACCTCAGGTGTTCGTGATGGCTCCACCCAACAGTAACCCCAACGCACAACATGTTGCAACTAGCACGGCAGGTACCAACAACTCCAGCAGCAACAGTAATGGGATTCCTTCGGCCAGTGCTACTAGCGATTCACTTACGTTTGGTACAACCAAAATGTTTTCGTTCCTGCATCCGTCACGCTACCAACGTTCGTACGGTCAAGTGGGTCTTGACTTTTGTTGTCCCAACTTGGATGGGCCAATGCAAGCGATTGATCCGACCCGTCTGCATGCGAAAGTGGAGGTGCCAGTGCTGGAGCTGCCACAATACATGGTCATATCTACCAAGATTATATCGAAACAGGATAAGAATATACCGCCAAAGGTCCGTGCCAAACTCGAGCAACTATCGGCCAAAGAAGGACTTCCCTGTGCCATACAAGCTATACAAACTCTCTCTACTCCTACTGCAATACCTACAGTACAAACAACTGCAGTAGCATCGATTGCGCAGACTGTAGAGCCACCAGTTGATACCGTCAATGATAGACTACACAATCCAATGACATCCACCCCAATGCAAGCCCAGAAACCGCAAGCGAAAGTCCCTGCAGCACCTGAGACTACTTCTTTGCCGGCGATGACGAAGTCCAAATCAGTTCCGAATATGCTGCAGCTGCCGACCATCTGTCCAACAGATATGCTGCGCACTGAGTTGCAGTCCCGTGTGCAACTCTTCGATGCAGTCTTGCAACGCATAGCTCGGCGTGCTGCCGCAATGAGTGACATGGAGCGGCAAGCGGTAATTGAAAATATTGTCAAGAACGGCGCATTGCTGCCCATTGATGTGACCGTGGGAACGAAACTGTTGGAGAGTTATGTCCAACATCTGGATGCAGCTAATAACACCATGACGGAAAGTGTATCGACTGCGGCGCCCACATCTACCACGACACAAGTCGTCAGCGGCAAAAGCAATTCATTGTCCAAATCTTCGATTGCGACTGCAGTAACGCGTCAAGTACAGCAAAGAGTCGCTGGTGCTGATGTAGCTGTAGCTGCAGGAGGAACAGTACCGGTAGCTAAAGCAGCGGCGGCTGCATCGGATCGCAATCCCAAGAGTCGCCCCATTTATGATAAGGATAGAAATATAATTGGCTATCAATATAAAGCACCAAAGCAGGCGTCTGACACAACGGCACAGTCACTACATACTTCAAGTTCCAGGAGCACTTTAGGCTCAACGTCGGGTGCGGGAGTGGGTGCGGGAAAGAAGATTGCCCATCACTTCCGTGTACTTGTGAATCCTCCGACTTCGCAAAATTCCAAGGTTAGTTCAAAAATTATTGTCAAGCTAACCGTCTAATTTTAACATTATATTTATTGATTACTGTAGCTGGCAACAGGCAGCGCTGTGACAACACCCGCTAGAGCTGAAGGAGTGCGTCTAGTTACCAGAGCGGGATCCGGAATTTCTATACCTTTTAATCCGTCATCGGCGCAAAAGACCTATGTGAAAAGTCCAGCCAACTCAAAATTGGCGGTTGCACCATTACCATCATCATCATCATCCTCATCCAATGTTAGAAGCACTGGCTCGAATAGTAACCTATTTATTGTCAACCAAGTCCTTTCCCAGCCCGAAGAATGCATCCTGCCAGATACAGACGGCCCCTCGAATCCAGGTATACTGGATGCGGAGATCAAGGGCGAAATTGAGGATGCGGAAATGTGTTAGATTAAGGAATTATAAAAAATACCTATTAATATATAATAACATAACTATCTACATGAAACATGCAAGATAATTGCAAAACAAAAAGTATTTTAAGTTACTTTAACCATATTAGTTAATAATTAATATGTATGTTTTGAATTGTAAACGAAGCAATACAGGGGATTACAAATGTAAACTTGTTTCGAGAACAATTCTTGTTGCATTCTACACTAATTTTTTATATAATAAAGTATTTGTGGAATGCTTGTATGAATTTTAGAGTATTTCTGTTTCTATTTGAATGTAAAGTTTTGTTCAAAACTCGCGCAACAGGTTGGCAGCCCCTTTTTATAATGAGACCCCCACTCTGTAAGTTTACATTGTATATGAATAATTTTTATCTTAAAATTAATTTAT
Organism: Zaprionus tsacasi; assembly: GCA_018904105.1. Classification (NCBI taxonomy): domain Eukaryota; kingdom Metazoa; phylum Arthropoda; class Insecta; order Diptera; family Drosophilidae; genus Zaprionus; species Zaprionus tsacasi. Next base: position 7,755,344 of record JAEIFR010000173.1, on the reverse strand, counting down.
AATTTTTTATTGTAATATATTATTTAATGTTTATTTCAAAAGCATGTTTTAATATTTTAATTAATGTTGCGACGCAAAACTCTTTGCCAGGGCTGCACAAAAATTACCTCTCTCTCGGACTGAGCTGTGTTGTGACGTCACGCTCTCTTGTTGTTTATGTTTCCAGAGAGAGTCTTGGAGAGTAATTGCGCATTGCGTTACCCTCACAATACGTGTAACTCTGCCGTCGAGGTTCTTATAAACAAGAGAGCATGGAGAAACAACAACAGTTTTCGCTTGCCGGCTGTTTGCAGCGCATTTCCATTCACGTCGTCCGCTCCTCTGCAACGTTTCGTACTTGTCGCGCGCGCTTTGGTCCTCTTTCGCTTCATTCATTGTCGCGGGCGCGCCATACCGAGCAATATAATAATAGAGAAACTTGAAAAATAAAAAAGAAATAAACTTGCAAACGTTCTAGGACTGAGAGCAGAAAGGAGTGTGAATTTCGGTTAATGTGCGATGGCGGTTGAGATAACTAACTCGTTATTATCACTGCAGCCTGGCGTGGAGGCGGAGGCGGCGCTGCCGCCCCAGTCCTTTCATTGGCAACTCGAGGATTACGCATATTTTCACAAGTGCGGCGAGATTACCACTTCGCCAGACGTGCAGTGTTTTGGCTTCAATTGCGCCTTCTGTCCCGCAATTTGCCTGCAGTTCTCGGTCTTCGTTGATCACATACGCAGCCAGCACATGCAGGATATGCGCCGGCGCTACGAGGTTGCCGATGAGAAAATCGAACAAACAACGCAGACCGATTTCAATCTAATGCTAATGGACATGCACATGGACAGTGACATATTCCAAATGGACGCAGCAACAACGGAGCAGGCAGCAGCAGCAGCAACAACAACAACAACAGCGATGGCCACAACAAATGCTATTCGCCCCGACAAGCGGACGAAGAAGGCAAATTGGAATGAGACGTGGGGGTCGGCGGCAGCGGCAGCAGAGACAACCCTGGGGCTGGCAAACGTGTGCATGGACTTGGGAATGGGCATGGATATGGGAAATGTTGTGCCACAAACGCAATCGCAGCTAGAGGCGAGCAGCAGCAACAATTCGACGCTGCTGCAGCTTAGCAACAAAAGCCTAATAACAACAACAACGGCGACGACGACGACGACGACGACGACTCCAACCGAAATAGACTTCGTTCATGTTCTAGAAAATCCATTGCCGCCCTCGCCTCATCCGTATACTCTACAAACAGTTGACAGCCCTAGACTGCACTCGATAGATTCATGCGGAATGATACATGAGTTGAGTGACGCCGCTGCCGCTGCTGCTGCCTCTGCCGCCGTCCCTATTGCTGTGGCGCTACCTCCACCCGCATATGCAGCTACGCTGGAGACAAACTCCAGGGGCGCCGTTAGTGTTGCCACACCGCATCGTTACGAGACGCGACGCGTGGTAAGTAGTTAATCGTAATCGTTGATTCTTTGCCCCCGTCTGTCCTTTGCAATGCGTCTCCTTCTCCGTTTGCCCTCTGCTCTTTTTTTTATCGCTGTTTCGTTTTGTATGCGAGTCCGTTATGCAAAAAGGGGTTTCCGTTTGCCATTTTTTTTCGTTTCTGTTGTATTCTGCTTTGTAACCCTTTGTAAACAAATATTTAAGACCGACAGTGGCCGCATGACCTTCAAAATAACGGGGCGTGCATTGGCAGCATTGGCCGAGCAGCACAAAAAAAATACTAATAAAAACTGTGTCGCCTTCAGACTGAAATACCCCTTGTCCATGTTGGACAAGGGGTATGCTGAGCAGAGTGAAAGTATTGTGTTTATCAAGGTCTACACTGCGTGATAAGCACAGTTGGAATTTATGGGAAATTTTATCAATAAAGAATGTGTTAAGTTTTATAATTTTCTTATAAATTCTCAAAGTAGAAAGGGTATATTGCATTCGTATATCTGCTAAACTACACTATTTTCGTAATTTATATATGTTATATACTCCGCGACCCGTTAATAACAATATACTTATGTACCTGCCTATGTACATATGATGTCCATACATATGTCTGGGGAGACAGGAAAGTGACTAGCTGAAGGTGGAGACAGTAGGAGGCAGCCAGTTCATCAGCTCCATCAAGAGCGTATCGCTATTTTTACGTACCCCGACGCGACGCAAATTTTGGCTTTCCACTTGTTTTGCTGGTTTTTTTTTTTTTGCTTCGTTGGAAATAATATATTTGATGCCAAGAGCAACAAAAACAAAGTTTTTATTTTTCAAAAGCGAGCACACCAAATTTATGCGATAAACAAATACAAATGTAGTGTGTAGTATACAAATGTTTGGAAATAAATTTGGGACACAAACATTGGGAATTGGGATTGTAGCTGAAATATGTTGAACTTCCGATTGACATTTGAATGATATACTCACTCGTTCAGACTGATAGATCTGCTGACAGGCTAATAATAAATTAAAGAAGCAACTAGTTGTATGTATTTAGCAGAGTTATAACTTAGGTAACTAATACCCCCAATTCGTAATACTTTTGTAATTCGTAGAAGTGCATCTGGTCGCGTGGATGTCTAATAGATATGCCATATGCATAGCTTCATTGAGATCAAAAACATATGTATGTATACATATATGTATATGTATGTATATCTAAAAACACTCATATCATTTCGGAACTTGGCCAATGTTTCTTTTTACGACTTTATTTGTGGAAATGAATGCGGCACTTGGGGTATAAATATTAAATTTTATGCGCGTTAAATTATTGTGCCGAAAGTGAATCCCGAAGTGACCTGGAAAAGTCAGTCAAGTCCATTGTGGGCAGTTTATAAGATATTCACGTAGAGGGGGAGAAAAAATGCCACAGCATGAATGTAAATTACTTTCTTGGGATTTTTGCCAAGGAAATTCAAATATATTTATTATATATTTATTTATTTCTTTAAACATGAATTGATTTAAGCCAAGACCTAATGCTAGGGTATTTTAAGGTCGACTGCTCACAGATCTGTTTTTATTTGCATACATGTTTTTATCTTGAAAACAATTTCCCATTAGAAAAGTGTCGTCAGCATGGATAGCATCCATTTATGTGTCGAATATTTGCTATATTTATACTCCAGCGGCCCCCCGGCCCGACATCGATATCGATATCAGAGAAGTGGAAACGAAATAACAGAACTCACAGAAATACAAGTGCTGATATTGGGTCAGACAGCGGACAAAAAAAAAAAAAAAACATCTACACAATTACGCGTAATATTAATTCTGTCGGGGCACTTTTATTTTTTATCGATATGAGTAAGTCGGGTGGTCGCGTTCGGTCTGCACGCTCGCTCGACGGTCGCTATTATCTATAAACCGAGAAAGTAAACAACCAGGCAAATTATCTAAGCTTCGATTAGGAAGGTATTCTATGTATTCTACGCTGCACAGTGTCACAATTAGCCTGAAACGGGATGAAAATTGAGGCACATAAGAATTGGTTTCTTTCTGAGTATGACATCATTGGTAAAATTGAATTCCCACTTCCAACTGATCATTGTTTTAGATGCGGCAAGTGTTGAACACTCGATCCTTAACTCAATCAAGCCTCAGTAGACATCTATATAGAACTAACACACGACCCAGGCCACTCATCGTGCGACGATAGCGCTGATAGCGTGGTCTATAAAATAATAATTCGATACTCGACAACGATTCTGTTTGTTAGCCATTAAAACTGCTCAAGAGATAAGACCGTGGAACGTAACAGCGGTTCCTCCGCCATGGGGAATGGGCCGTGGGCCTAAGGAGGTTTTAATGTACATTTAAACACCGGTAAATCGATATTTTTAGAGCACCTGCCATAAAAGCGATCGCAGCTAGATGATTGGGAAGCATAAATCAAATTGTTAGCCGATACTTTGAAGTGTGGAAATCGCATTGTGATAGAATCAATAATTCATATTCGTGTACATAGGGCACTATGTAGAAGTGTCAACATGATTCGCAAAAAAAAGTACTATTTGATCGAACGAAATTTTGTCTTTATCCTACCATCCGATCGTCAGTTGTCTAGTACGCATAGTATTTCCTGTTTCATAAAGGTTTCTTATAGATATATATGAAAAAATGATAATAATGATAATGTTTAGTAGATTATTTGCTTTTGTTTTCATCTTCTTTTAATATTATCGATAAAATGTAATTGTGCCTTCTCTTTATGCTCTCGCTAATTAGACCAAACAAATAATTCAGTTTTTATCGGCTGCGCTTATTAAATAATTAACATGTTTGATTCAACATTTGTTTAGCACGTTTCTGGCTTAAATTCTCCTCTAATTTCCCTCTGTTTTTTTCTGTCTTTTATCGATTGCACTGGTTTTGGCGGCGGCCTTTACAGAATTCACCCACGTCGCCCCGGGACGATCGATCAGCTGATTTATCGCCTTGGCTTTACAGTCAGTCTAATTAAATTACGGCCACCTTGTGACTGACTGACGAAATAATTTTGCTAATACTCTTCTTTAGTTGTTAGTTAGGGTGGTGCGAGAAATAGAGTTAATAACGGTGCATTATGGTAGAAATTGATTGCAGGGCATACTTGGCGTATTATCTATTGATTCCCAGACAAGTGGATCGATGGGGAAACAGTGGAACTACATAGTAGTGTAGTGCAGTGTTGTTTACACTCTTTGTCGGGTCTATGTAATATTCAAAGTGTTCTGTGTACACGTGTCTCAAAGGCCTTGTGGGGACTTGCGTGAATAACATATTGAGAGCTTTTACTTTACGAGCACGTGTGCATACCCTGTAATTGCAGTTAGCAATGGGGTATGTTGAGCTGAACGGCGCATTTAATTTGCTAGATTAGAGAAGCAAAAGCAAAGCAAAATTACAGCTAGTTCGCTGTCAAGTGCTGTGCTACAGGGTATCTGCACGTCAGTTCAACTGCAAACTGTTCGCTTGCATGTCTTGTGGCCTTTTACGCCGTTTGGCTTGCGATTATCATATGGACACAACTTTTTATGGCACATTTTTGCCTCCCGGTTTTTCCGTTCCGTTATGTAGCATACAAATGTGCGCCACGCGTGCCACTTTTCCCCAGTTGCAACCGAAACGACTTTTTCCGGGGCCTTAACTCAACTGAATTTTCTCATTTAGTTTTTACATCGAGGCCATTCAATAAAACTCTCATTAAATGCCCATATATACCCTGTAATATACCGACTATCTTTGACGACACTTTGACACTATTTAGTCCGTCTGTCTAGCTGCCTGTCAGTTAGTAAGTCCGCATTGAGGCCAAAGTTTTATAATGGCATTAGTCGTGGTATTAATGGCATTAACATGAATCTTTTATTTGCACTGGGCTGCGCAGTGCGCACCCGCACCCTGTCACGCATTCCGCTTAGCGGACGCCATCTAATTGTCACGCCCAACGCGCCCTATGGAGGCGTCTGAGACGGGTCTGGTTCTGTATACGATAGATAGTATTGTTATGGGACTGTCTCGGGCATTTCAATTTGATAATTACGAATTGGACGTGGAATGCTCCATCGATTAATTTGTGGAGTAGAAAATTCTCCATTTCCATCAAGTGGAAGAAGTCGTCATCTTCAAAGGAATTGATTGCGTTACCCGCATATACATATATAGTACTTTTTATATATCTCTTTTTATTTTTGCGGCTGGTGGCAAATGCAATAAACAATCGTTTTTAATTGAACCGCTGTTCCGCACAATATTTATGAATATTCCCCTATATCATCATCGACAATGCCGACGCTACGAGGTCGATTCGATGACGCAGCTGATGGAATCCAATGGGACAGCATGGAAATTATATGATATGATAGCTCTTTCTGACTCAAATTGTGGAAAAAATATTGATAACAAACCGAATTGTTCACTGCATTTTGTAGTTCTTAACCATATTTGTAGTTCCCCTCATAACTTTCACTAATCGAGATCATAACTTTCTTAAAAATCATCAGATTTTCATGTGGTATGACATTTTAGTAAGGTTAGCGATGGGACATTAGTTTTGCATCAAAATATTGTGAATTTAGAAGATTGAAAAATGTAGCATATTTTCCAAAAATTTAAATTTTTTAAAAATTTTTAAAATTTTTTTTTATAAAATTATAAAACTATTCGTAAAAGCATAAAAAAGTCAAGACCCAAACCATATAATCTGCAATTTAAATTTCGAAGTTCAAATTGGCGTGATTTCCCTCAAAATCATAACTTTCGAAAAAAAGATTTTCAATTGAAGGCATTTTATTTAGTTTATCGACTGTAGATTGATCTGGCATAAGTCTATTTTTAACTGTGAGCATAAAAATTTTCTAAAAAGCATAAAAATCCATTCCCCAGCAGTTTCTGACCAAAATTATGGAAAATATCGAAAACAAACCGCATATAATCTGCAATTCAAAGTTCGAAGTTCAAATTGTGGTCTTTTCCCTCAGGACTTGCACTTTCAGAGATCATAACTTTCTTAAAACTCATCTGATTTTCAAGGTTAAAGGCATTTTGTTCAGTTTATCAATTGTAGAATGATTTGGCATCAAAATATTGCGAATTTAAAGTTATGAAAATTTTTTCAATTTTTCCATACTTAGCCCTTGCAAAAATTTCCAAATTTTTTCAAAATTTTGGAATATTGTTTTTTGATATAAGTTGATAAAACTATTCGTAGAAAGCATAAAAATCCATTCCCCAGCAGTTTCTGACTAAAATTATGGAAAATATCGACAATAAACCGTAAATAATCTGCAATTTAAAGTTCGAAGTTCAAAAAAATATGGAAAATCGTAAAACATATATCTCAATTTAAGGACCTTCCAGGACTGGCACTTTCAAAGATCATAACTTTCTTAAAACTCATCTGATTTTCAAGGTTAAAGGCATTTTGTTTAGTTTATCGATTGTAGATTAATTCTGCACCAAAATATTGTGAATTTAAAGTGATGAAAATTTTTTCAATTTTTCCATACTTAGCCCTTGCAAAAATTTCGAAATTTTTTCAAAATTTTCAATTTCTCTTTTTTTATGAATATTAATAAAACTATTTGTAAAAAGCATAAAAATCCATTCCCGAGCAGTTTCTGACTGAAATTGTTGAAAATATTGATAATAAACTGAATTATTAACTAGTTTCAAGCATTAACTAGAAAAATTATTATCAAGTTTTCGATTATTAGAGAACTTAAAAAGGCCTTTATCTCCTTGTTTCTTTTCTTTTCATTTTTTCAACATGAAGAACAATTAATAAATCAGTTATTATCTGTTTTTTAACTGTTATTATTATTAGTATTATCATCGTATACAATCAGTTGTTATAAGTTCTTTGATTATTAAAAAAAAAAAATAAGTTCTTTGATTATTAAAAGGCTTCGTACATCTTTAGTTATATTGTTCTTTGTTTTGCATTTTGGTAATATAATAAATCACTTAAAACATCAGTTATTATCTAGTTTTAATGGCAATGTTACATGAAAAATTATAAAAACCAACAAAATGTTGAGTAATAAATCGTTTAATTTTTCAAAGTAGTTTCAAAGCATATAAAATCTTGCCTAGACAGTTCTAACAAGTTTCGACCCCTTTCCATCAGCAACCATTCCATTCATATATGAAAAATAAACATTGAGAAGAAGAACCTAACTCGATAAATGGGTCTGCGATCGGGTTTCAATTTGAACAGACGGCATTCAAGCTGGCAATGGGGTTGGGTTCTGTTGTTGTTGATGTTGTTGTTTTTATTGTTGTTCCTTCTGCTGTTGTTGTGGCTGCCTTTTTTATTGAATTTTTATGCAATTTTGTTAACTGGATCAATTATTTCAATTGCGTGCTCGGTAAACAGACGCCGTCGTGACGCAGAGGCCTCATCAATAGTCGCAGTGGTCAAGCCCCCCAAACACACATAAAACCCCAGCAAACATACCACACCCAATAATTTCCTAGTAAAGCTCACCCCATACTGAGCGACAAAGAGAGAGGGAGGGAAGAGGGAGAGAGAGGGAGAGTAAAGTCTGAAAGTCGCGAGTCAGCGTCATCGCGCCTCGAGTTTTGCCATTGTTTGGCACGCTCAGAAACAGCTGCTAAGCCATTTGCTGGAACAACAGAAGCTCCATAGATTATATACTGCATGCATATATGTTCATAAGTAATCAAGGGATAAGTAGAAGTAGTAACTGCAGTAGGGGATTAGCTTTATTAAATTGCATCACCTGTGGGCTGCCAGTGCCACTAGGGGGATGTGTTTCACCTTTTTTGGTATTTCTTTTTTTTTCTGCATTTTCTACGTATTTTTTTCGTATTGAGGTCAAGGACTAAAATGCCTGAGTTGTTCAATTAGCCAAATGGGGAAAGGAAGGAGGGAAGTATATGTGATTACGCGTCGTTAACAGCTTTGATAAAGGTCAAGGTTGGACAGTCGATGCGTTTTATGTGGCATTTCCTGAACCAAATCAATGAATACAAGTAAAAAGACACAAGAAACTAGTTATACTTCTTTAAAGACGCATTCATTGAATATTGAGAGCATACATATATGTAGTTAATCTAACTGCCGATATTTCCTCATCAACAGAACACACGCATAAATCACTTCAATTAATGTACTCCATTTCTTTATCGATCCGCCAATCATTCATTTTATTGATTCTCTGCAAGGGCCCACCAAATCTATATATCATTGAAAATCGAACAGAACCTCGTCTAGAGGAAGGAGAGGCAATTGTAGCACTTGTCGCCTTAATTCAAGACAATCATCATCATCATCATTGAGGGGCGACAACTTCGGTTCGCGGTTCGCGATTATGGTCCAAAACAAACTCGAAAAGCGTATCGGGAATCAGGCATATCGGGTAGTCAGTTACTCAGTCAAACGGGTGAGAACCAGATAATACCGCATACGTATAGTCGTCAGTCGATGTTTGTTGTGTATGCCCTACGTATTTGTTTATATATAAAAAGGTCTGGGGTACTATAAAGATTTTTGGCTTATCTCATGGAAACTCGAATGGAAGCAAATTATTTTTTGCGGCCATAGAATTTATGAATTTATTAATAAAAGGAGAAATGAGGCTTGGCAGATCCCCTGAGCGAATAAATCTCAGATACTATCAGATATATAAATTCATAAAATTTTGTGAAAGTGTTTAAACATATTGCAGAGTCTGAAAGATTATTAAAGAATGCAGACACGCCCCATGCAGCTATCGTAAATTGATAAAATATGAATAGTTTTTTTTTTGTGCAGTAATCAGACGTCTATATCATGCGATAAGTGATATATTTATCTATATCCTTTCATATCTCTTGGTCTCTTTATTTTTGCCGAGTTTCTCTTGTGAAAATTTCTCTTTGTTGTAACTTCTTTGTCCAGTTTTTCTTTGATAGAAAAGATTGCTAGAATATTTTTGAAAGCACAGCGATATGGAGAAGCTCTGCACAGTGTGACACACACATGAAATGCCCTTGAATTATTCATAGGCTTCGCATGAAAATGTGTGTGTGTGTGAGGTGAGGTGTATGTATGTATGTATGCATATTAATGCGTGGCAAATACGATAATGCGCTGGCTACTTGGGCCAGCAAAACCAAAACAATATAAGATATACGCACACATACTTATACATATATACATATACAAACATACATATATCGGCTGCGGCTGTTTATATTTGTAGCTTCGCCTAGGGGTCTGTGCAATGCACGATAAGCCATGTTTATGACGATTGCGACGCAACGAGACGCCGGCGCAGAATTCCAAAGGCCAATAGCCGCTGCCGAGAGCGAGAGAGAGAGAGGGGGAGAGAGTGAGAGAGGGGGGGACAGCCGACTGGCGATCATGTGGCATTGTTTGTGCTTGCGCACAGCTCGAACTGGCATGCGTATCTGTGAGATACAAATTTATTTACGCTTATGTCCATTATTTGTTCTCACCCAGGCAATGCAGCGCAAACTGCGCGACGCGGAAACAGCAAAGACTGCAGAAGATCAGCAACAACATCTACAATTACAACTACAAGTACAACAACAGCAGCAGCAGCAGCAACTGGAGGAAAACTTGCTGGAACTGACGCCTCCAGCCACGCCACCGACACCCGTTGCACCCACCTCGCCTACCAGCAGCTTTGCCGGCAGCGTAGCGAGCAGCCTCGACTTGAAGCTGGTGAGTAAACACGGCACAACTGAAGCTTATGCAATCGCAAATGTTGACCTCTTTTCTCTCCCTCTCTCTCTCTCTCTGCGTCTTCCTTCAGCGCACACGTCGCGAACTGGAGCGTAATCGGGAATTCGTCTGCTCGCTACTGGTGGCCTATGAGCGCAACGAGAAGCTGTGGAATCCCAAGCATCCGGATTACAAGTACAATGCAAAGCGCAGTCTCTATGGCGAACTGGCTGCACCACTTCAGGCTGTCTTCCAGATGCCCCTCACAGGCAGCGAGATCTTTGCGGTGCTCAAGGAGCTGCGTGGTCGTTATCGTCGCGAGCTGAGCAAATTGAATGCCCTGGGCAGCAAGTACAAGTCGCGTCTGTGGTATTTCGACAAGATGCACTTTCTGCGCGGCGTCATCGAGCACAAGCGTGCCGAGCGGGAGGCTAAGGTAAGTGCCCAAGGCGGAGCAATCAAGGATTGACTAAATCCTACTTTCACTTCACAGAGCGAGTCAACGGAGAGCGAGAAGTCCAGTGAGACCGATAATGAGTCCACCTCAAAGTCAGCGCAATATCGCGAGGTGCTCAGCTTCATAATCGATGCATTTCGACGCCAGGAGAGTCTCTGGAATCCACAGCACTTTGACTACAACAACTGCTGCAAGAAGGAACTGTATCGCGATATCTCTGCGGAGCTGCTCGAGGAGCTCAACTACGAGATGAGCGGGGAGGAGTGCTTTAAGGAGATTCAAAAGCTGCGCACACGCTATCGCAAGGAGCTGCGCATGGTGATCAAGCACAAGGGACTCTATCTGCCCAAGCTCTGGTGCTACGATGAGCTGGAGTTTCTGCACAAGATACTGCAGGAGCAGATCTTCAACAAAATCAGCAAGGTAAACGTGGGATAAGTAACTGAATCAATGCAGACACTGATGCCTAATCTCTTGCAGAAAAAGGGCGTAGTGGAAACGAATCAGAAGACAAAGTTCATCAATGCCAGCTGCATACGCTTTGACTCGCAGGAGGATCAGCTGCAGTTTGTGGAAATCTATCGCAATTATCCTGCCCTGTGGGATGTGGATCATCCCGATTTTCGCTCGAATGCATATCGCAATCAGGCGTTGAGTCAAATGCTCGACGAGCTTAACACAACGTTTCAGTGTGCCTCGACAGCGGCGCAGCTGGAGAAGACACTGTTCGAGCTGCGGAAGGATTTCTCGGCACAAAAGCGTAAAATACTCACAAACCCAGCTGCCTCCAGTAGCATTCCGTTGCTGCACGCCAAGCTGGGTCAATTTCTCGAACCGAATCTGGGCCCATTCCGCTGTGATATTTGCGATGAATTGATCAAGACTTGCGATCAGTATAAGGTGCATCGATCCGGGCACGATGGCACGCAACCATTTATTTGTACGCTGTGCGGCAAGGGATTCCAGATGCCATGCAATCTCACTGTGCACATACGTCGCCATCGAGGCGACTTTCCCTATGCGTGCGAGCAGTGCGACAAGCATTTTGCCACCTCCACCGAGGTGGCCATACACATGCGCACTCACACCGGCGAGCGTCCCTACATCTGCGATCTGTGCGGCAAGTCGTTCAAGACATGGTCTTTCTTTGACATCCATCGGCGCACACACCTCAATCAGTCGACGTTCCATTGCCCCATCTGTGACAAGGGGTTCTACGAGAAGAATCGCTTCACCGACCACATGAATGCCCATCTCAATATTCGCAAGCATTTGTGCACCGTCTGCGGCAAGACTTTTACCACATATGGCAACCTCAAGAAGCACACCGAGCTCCATCTGGCCGTGAAGAAGTACAAGTGTGGAGCGTGTGGCAAGCGGTTTGCGCAGTTTGCCAGTCTACGCTGGCACCGCAAGCGCGTCCACAGTGCAGAGCAGCAGCAGCAGCAGCAGCAACTCCAACTCCAACTGCAGCAGCAGCAGCAGCCAGAGGAGGCACAAGAGATGTGAAGCAGCTGCAGCATTGGCCCATTTAAAGAGCTATCTATCTCGAACACTGTCCATACATATCTTTAAGTAAACTAACAGTACTTCGTATATTGTTGACTAATCGTACTTATTATGGAAGCAAAGAAAAAGTTCCTGTTGTCCCCTTAAAAAGCCAACAATATACCAAACTGATCTCAAAGTATTTCTCTCTCTATATGTGTGAGTGTTAAAAATAGCTCTCTAGTTTAATAATAGTGAAAGTAATACTATACGGGAAGTTATTGCGACTGAACTTAAAACTGAAACTGAAGAACTCGTCATACAAATATATATGATTTGAAAAGTTCTCTTCCGCATAGAGAAAACTATGTAATATGTAAATTATTTAGTATTTAGCAAATAAAAAGCTAAAAATATTCCAAAAACAAAATTATAAAGTGATTCATTTACTATATGAATGTATAGTCCGAATATATATAGTTATATGCCAAAGTAGCAAATACGAGCGATAAGTAAAATAGTTGATCTCTGAAAGAAATGAAATACTTTTGCGAATGCAATCAACCATAACGAATAAGAGACAGAGAGAGAGAATGAATGCAAAAAAGAAATAAATTACTAAATGGGGCATAGCGAAATAGAAATTAACCAGTAATGGGCTTATCTCTCTGCGAAGATTTCAAATAGATGCCGACAAATTGACAATTTACTCAATTTATAAGTACGCGAAATAATTGTTTATTAAAATTGATGGTTAACCAGTTTCATTCTAAACGTTCTTCGGTCGTATCATCATCTGTACGAACTTGAGAGACTTGAAGCTATACCAGCGATCCCAGAAGATTCCCTGCTCGTTGTCGGTTTGCTGATTGAAGTATTTTCCATTGAGATTACTGAAATACGATATTGATTAAGTATATGCAGATTATAATTAATCAGTATTATGCTACCTGCGTGAACAGAAATCGTACCACCAAGCACCATGATGATATTCAGCGCAATTAATGTGGGTGAACTCGTCATTGTCCTTATCGTATGTGGAGAATTTCATTTTGTCGTGTGTGCGCATTGCATCACTGGCATTGCCATGATAATGACCCAGTAGTTTCATTGGGTAACCCTCCTCCTCGTTGCCGATAACGAAATTATCGTATAGGGCAAATCGTGTGGTGCCATTGAAAAGCTGTAGCGATATGTAGAGCTCGTGCGGCTCGTGTGTTGTCAGTCTATGCAATTTTTCGAGACCAATGAAGAAATCCCCATTGAGTTTGCCGAAACCCTTCCGATACTCATCCCAATTGCGATAGAAATCCACAGATCCGTTCAGACGACGCTGTATCACGGTCCAGCCACTGCCAGCCTCTGTAATACCGTCACAGGAAACGAGGAAAGGTCGAAAATCCGGAAGCTGTATTAAATGAATGCTTGAGGTTTTCCCATGTGGAATACAGCTGGTGGTTGCCACCTCCCAATCGGCCAAGAGATCATCCTTTCTTTCCCTTAGCTTCGCGGCTAACATTGTAGCCTTTGATTTGAGAGCATTTATAATGACTGTATTCGATATATTAAGCCTCCTGTATTGTCCCAAGAGAGTCTGCTTTCGCTTCAGTCTTACCTCATACGTACTAACCTTCACCAGGAGACTTTTTATCTGTTTGTCCTTTTCGCCTAACGTCACACCGAATGAAATATTTTGGGCCTTACATGATTCTGTCAATTCCTGAAATTTCTTCAGCTCATCATCAATTGATTTGTCCTTAGATTGAAGTTCTATAATTTCATGCTCTTTATCACTGATGGCGACGGCATTTTCAGCCAACTTGGTCATATACACGTCTAAGAGATCATTTAGATCATCCTTACTTATACTGATTGTCTTGCGCGCGTCAATTTGAAATTCTGCTAACTTTGGCTTAGGTGTTGGACTAATTGTCTGATTGCCCCCGATAGGGACTTGAGTTAGTGTGGCATTTACACCGCAACCTTCCGTTTTGCTGTTGGTACAATCTTTCACTGGATCCTTTTTCTTTGCACTCGAAACCGTAGAGGTTTTTTGTATAGTCAATGGAATTAATAAAATAAGCATTATAACAATTAAATAATTTCCCTCTTTCATAATGCTTAATTCTGTCTTATCAGAGGCGCGAACTGAACTGTTGACACTTGGCGTAATACTGATTTAGCATCCATAAATCAAATGCATTATTTATAGCAGCTGTTTTTGTTTAAATCAGGAAGTTCAACAATATTCAGATAAGAACTTCGCTATTGTTTATATATCACGTGCAGTTGATATTTTTTGTCTAATTAATTTTTAAATGACATTATTTATAATATATATAAATATATATAATATTCTAATATTATTAGTACTATTTTTTAAGTCCCTCTACTTACTTGGGTAATTTTAATTTCAAATAGTGCGCGCATTTAAGTACGTTGGCAGCCCTGCCAAATGTAGTTTCACGCGTCTGTATAGTCATCTCTGTCTCACGCATTGACCGCCACCAATTACAGTATACAGAATTTTCTAAAAGGAAGTCGTGTGTGATTTGAGCTCCCAAGAAGTTTTAAGAAAAAGTGTTAAATATACAATATAATAATTAAATTATTAAAAATACATGATATATATGAGTATATATATCCACGTTTTATGCTAGAATAAAAGAAAAACGGCAAAACGCGTTCATTTTCACCACTTGAAAACTCGACTTAAACCAGTTTTCACAGCAGACGCAACTTTTCCAACTTCTTTGCTTCACTTTGAGCGCATACGTCAGCAAGTGCAGTCGCATTATTTTACAAATCAAAGAAAATAGCAAATAAAACTACTTAATATTAAATTTGAACTATAATTAACTAAAAAGTGATTAAAATGCATATAAATACTATGGATAATGTGCCAAAAAACGTAACTGAAAATTCATATGAGCAAGCTCAGAACAAAGGGCAGCAGCAACATGGGTGCTCCGCTGGCCAAAGCAGCGCAGTCTCTGCTGCAGCTGAAAAAACTTGATTGTGTTAGTGCGTGTGACGAGGCAGCGACGGCGACAGCGCAGCCAGTGTGAAATTTTCTCTATATCTGAGTGCACTTTTACGAATGCAATATGAGTGTACAAAGAAAACGAGTCTCTTCTTTGTTCGTCGGGAAAAGCAGCGGCACAAGAAGGGTGTGTGTGCATAGGCGCATGTGTTCGTGTATGTGTGAGTATTTTTAGACTTCCTTTTCCAGTTATCTCTTGTTTACTTATTTACTTCATTGGCTAATAGCTATTTATCTTGACTCTGTGATTTCACATGCACATAAATACGTGACTAATTGAAATATTGTATTTTCTGTTTCAGGCCACCCCTTGCCTTTTCCTGTGTCATGGAACTTTCCCAATTGAATGCGTGCTGCGGTAAGTGACCTTTTGGCCTTAATTGGGTCATATAAGATGTTGCAATCAGTTGAATTGCTTCAATGCACTGACGAAAACAAACCACAGACAAAAGAAAATTTTCGATTTCGAAATTTTTTAACGAAATTGGGTTGTCCTCTTTTTACAAGTTATTTATCAGTTGTTTAGCTACCTAGCTGATAGTTCAATCTGTAATGCAAATAAACACTCAATTAGTTTTAGCACTTTATCGTTGTCTATCAAAATTCTTATCAGTAAAAAGTTCTTATCTATGTAAATAAATCATATTTACAGTTCAATAAACTCGGAACAGAAGCAAACGATAATAATTGGAGCGATAAGACTGTGGAGCCAGATGGAAAGACGATCTGCAAGTTCTGTGAGCAGTGTCCGACAGGATTTGGTATTTATGACTACTATTCTGCTTGCTACAAAGCATCGCTAACGACCCACCAACCACCACACATACTAAGTATATCCCAGGCAGTGTAAATGCGTCGTGTATCATGATATTTATATATCTTCACATTGTCTTTGTATATACATACGTTATATGTCCATATGAATAGCTCGTAAGTGTCATTACAGGAAACCATCAACCAAATCCAAAACCAAACCAAACTACAACAAAACAACGCAGCGCAACTAATCAATTTTCTTCTCTATTAATTCCCTTCATTTACATACATACATTTATATATGAAAAACCATAGAATATTATTATGCCTACGTTAAACTCATGTAGAAACCTTTACAGCGCCCAAATACCAGACGGCCTACGCTTGCGAAGGTAAGAAACTGACTATCGAATGCGAGCCAGGCGACTTAATCAATCTGATACGGGCCAACTATGGACGTTTCTCAATAACCATTTGCAACGATCACGGCAATGTGGAGTGGAGCGTTAATTGCATGTTTCCTAAGAGCCTCACTGTACTAAACTCAAGGTAATTACTTAGTTAATTTAATTTACATTTAATTAACACTTTGTTATCATACAGATGCGCTCACAAGCAGAGCTGTAGTGTCCTCGCGGCTACCAGCATGTTCGGTGATCCGTGTCCAGGAACTCACAAATATTTAGAGGCGCATTATCAATGTGTTTCGGCGGCCCAGACGTCCACAACCACAAATCGACCAAGTCCACCACCTTGGGTACTCAGCAATGGACCACCCATATTTGGCAATGGCAGCGGTCATATACAACCGCCACCTCCCCCGCCACGTCTACCAACACTCCCGGGTGTTGTGGGCATCCATGGTATAAATGCAGTGCCACCCACTCACACTACCCCGAGCAGCGTCAGTACAGCAACACTGCCAGGAGGAAGGCTTAAGGGTGTAACAAGTGCCAGCACAACAACTCGACATCCAGGAGGTCGGCATGATGGTCTCCCGCCTCCGCCGCAATTACATCATCATCATCCCCACTCAGAGGAGACAGCACCTACCAAGCCCAGTACTAATGCTGGCAATGTCACAGCTCCATCCAATACACGTATCCTAACCGGTGTTGGCGGTTCCGGCAGCGATGATGGTACACTGATAACCACCAAGAGCTCGTCCAATCGCCCGGCTGGCTCGGCAGCTAGTGCCGCAAACGGCAGCCTTAGTATAGGTGGAACTGGAGGTGGAAACGTGATGCGAACTATCAATAACATTAATCTGAATGCAGCTGGCATGGCTGGCTCTGACGACGAGTCCAAATTATTCTGTGGACCGACGCATGCTCGCAATCTATTCTGGAACATGACTCGAGTGGGCGATGTAAATGTTCAGCCATGTCCAGGTGGCGCCGCCGGCATAGCGAAATGGCGTTGCGTCCTTATGAAACGCCTGCCAGATTCTGGCTATGATGAATATGACGATGATATTTTGCCCACCACCACCAGCACAACGCCAGTCCCGCCAGGTGCTAAAGATGATTGCTTACACAACAGCAGTAGCTGCGAACCTCCAGTGTACATGGCTCATAAAGTAAACCAAAATCAGCGACTACGTAACTTTGAACCAACGTGGCATCCCATGACACCAGATCTGACGCAGTGTCGTAGTTTGTGGCTTAACAGCCTCGAAATACGTGTAAATCAACGCGACTCTTCATTGATTTCTATCGCCAATGATCTCTCAGAGGTAACAAGCAGCAAGACACTCTATGGCGGCGATATGCTTGTCACGACCAAGATCATACAAACCATGTCCGAGAAAATGTTTCACGACAAAGAAACATTTCCTGATCAACGACAACGTGAGGCCATCATCATGGAGTTGCTGCAAGGCGTTGTTAAAACTGGATCAAATCTGCTTGACGAGTCACAGCTCTCTTCTTGGTTGGATCTCAATCAGGAGGATCAAATGCGTGTAGCCACCTCGCTATTAACTGGTCTGGAATACAATGCTTTTCTGCTAGCCGACACAATCATTAGAGAGCGCAATGTGGTGCAGAAAGTAAAGAATATACGTGAGTATACAGCATTCATAATATAAACATACAAGTATACTAACCTTGATCTCAATTTCTAGTCCTGTCTGTACGTGTATTGGAAACGAAAACCATACAAGGCAGCGTTGTCTTTCCAGACTCAGATCAATGGCCGCTCAGCTCTGATCGCATCGAACTGCCTCGTACTGCACTCATTGAGAACAGCGAAGGCGGTCTAGTGCGCATTGTGTTCGCTGCTTTTGATCGTCTAGAGTCCATACTGAAACCAAGCTATGACCACTTTGATTTGAAGAACGCACGAAGCTACGGTTAGTTTTCGAGGCATTGCAAAATGTGATCAGAATAAACAATATTCTTTATGTTTTCAGTGCGCAACACTGCTATTTTATCGAACGATAGCGACGCAGCAGGCGGAGATATGCAGCAGCGTATTCGCATACTCAACAGCAAAGTAATCTCGGCCAGCTTAGGCAAGGGGCGTCACATTCAACTTTCCCAACCTATCACATTGGTGCTGAAGCATTTGAAGACAGAGAATGTCAGCAATCCCACCTGTGTTTTTTGGAACTACATTGACCAGTAAATAATTTGCTATTAATTTTATAACTAACTCAATTTAACCAATATGTCTTTCTTCTGCCACAGCGCTTGGTCTGCCAATGGCTGCAGCCTCGAGTCAACAAACCGCACACACAGTGTCTGTGTCTGCAACCACTTGACCAACTTTGCAATACTCATGGATGTTGTAGATGAGCATCAGCACTCTCTATTCACCATGTTCGACGGCAATATGCGCATCTTTATATACATCAGTGTGGCAATTTGTGTGGTATTCATCGTCATAGCGCTGCTCACGCTGAAACTCTTCAATGGTGTCTTCGTCAAGGTAAGAAATGCAAACTCCACCCAACTGCCGCATCAACGAACAGGGAGTAGCAGGCGCCAGCAGAATAATATACGTGATCAGACGCACGAGTCTCTGACTCTGACCACACCCACGGGGCCGAATAATACACACAGTAACAACAATAATTTGCAACAACACACGAATTTCATACAGCATAATTCCATTCGTAACTCACATCGCAACAATTTGAATTATAATCTGCAGCAACAATTGCAACAGCAGCAGCAACAGCAACAAGTAGTTGCTGCTGCCGCTGCTGCTGTCGTACTCTCGCATAGTAACAATAACAGTCTGAGTCAACAACCACAACGTGGCATGCAAATGAACAATCTGAATATAAACTTACATCCACATGGCCAGCAGTCTTCTGCGGCAGCAACAAATACGACAACAGCAGCTGCTGCAGCGGCAGCTGCATCAATAGCTGCTGCACTGCAGCAACATGCAGCAAATGTGGGAGCACAAGCTGCTGCCAATGTTGCGGCTAGTAACAATTTAAACATAAGCCACAATTATTTACAAGCCCGACAACAGTCACAGCAGCAGCAGCAACACCAACAACAGCAGCAGCAGCAACATAATCAGACGCAGCACCAGCCGCATGCGCATCAGCCACATCCACAGCACAATCATAATCTTAATGTGGATGGCAGCAATGCGATGGATGCGAACAATATCATAATGCAGGCTAATATGGATGATTTGCAGTATAAGTGGTGGTGGTGGTGAAAACAAAATTAAGTAAAATAGATTCGTAGTTTAGGTTATTTAAGAACTTTGCTTTCCCAACATTTAGATAGTTAGATATTTAATTGCAGGGCGACCTGTACATGTGATATATTGCTTAGGTAACTCAAATTGTAAATGTTCAATTTATATTTAGGCACAGAGGGAAGACTGGGCGGATAAAGAGTAAATCTCTACGTCTTATTCTTTTCGTTTTGATTAAAGTAAATCCAGTTTTAGTGATTAGCTTAGTTATTGTGTATAGAGATAAGTTTAGCGCATTTTCTTTCCCCCTTATATCGTAAATTAACCAATTTAATTATTTATATTCATGTGCACTTCATTGTCTAACAAACTAATTGTTTAACAACCCAAGTTCATGTTATTATTTATGCATTTTGTCATTTTTCGTAATTGATTTCTTATGTGTGTAATTAATAATAAAAACAAGTTTCTAATTGTATACCTTGTAAATGTTTGCATTTTATTATTTATAGTTTATGTTCATGTTGTAGTATTTTAATGTTTTGCATTACATTTAGTTGCTTGCTTCGTGTCTTGTTCTACATATTCATATGTTTGTTTAATTATGTGCTTAATCTTGTATTAGTCAATACTTTATAATACTTTTTCGAAATTTTCACCACCAAAAACCACCGAAATTACTGTAAACTAAATTAAGTTGAAATTCGTAACACGCAAATATTTTTGCCGAGGCTGCTGCTACTCCGTTTCGTTTTTGAGGAAGTTTCCTCTTTTGAAAAGACTCTCAAGTGTTAATTATTTCAATACTGATTTCCTTTCTGTCTCTCTCTTCTTCCTTCTCACTCTCTCAATCTGCAGTCGGCACGCACCTCGATTTATAGCAGCATTTACATTTGCCTCCTGGCCATTGAATTGCTCTTTCTGCTGGGAATCGAACAGACCGAAACAAGCATATTTTGTGGGTTCTTAACAGTCTTTCTGCACTGTGCCATACTCTCTGGCACCGCCTGGTTTTGCTACGAAGGTAAGCGCACAATTCTCAGCTGTGTCCTGGACAGATTTTAATCTATGTCTCAAACTTGTAATGCAGCCTTCCATTCGTACTCCACGCTCACCTCTGATGAGCTGCTACTGGAGGTGGATCAAACTCCCAAAGTAAACTGTTACTATCTGCTGTCCTATGGCCTCTCGCTTACTGTGGTAGCAATTTCCGTGATTATAAATCCCAGCACGTATACCCAGAACGATTACTGTGTGCTTATGGAATCCAACACGCTCTTCTATGCCACGTTTGTGGCCCCAGTTTTGATATTCTTTGTGGTAGGTTCTATTTAACTTCCCAAACATATAGAGCATTGCCTTATCACTCACTTCTCTAACAGGCTGCAATAACCTACACGTTCTTATCGTGGATCATTATGCGCCGGAAAAGTCGAACGGCCCTGAAAACTAAAGAGCACACCCGTCTGGCTAACGTGCGGTAGGTTACCATCTCATCTGACCCCGTGTTGCAATCACTTGCTCATAATATTTATATTTGTTTGGTTACTTTAGGTTTGACATACGCTGTTCGTTTGTATTCCTCTTACTGCTGAGTGCAGTTTGGTGTTGTGCCTACTTTTATTTGCGAGGTGCCAAACAGGACGAGGAAGCGGCCGTCGTTTATGGCTACTGCTTTGTATGCTTCAACACACTCCTCGGCCTGTACATCTTTGTGTTCCACTGTATACAGAATGAGAAAATACGACGCGAGTACAGAAAATATGTGCGACAACACGCCTGGCTGCCTAAGTGTCTGCGATGCTCAAAGACATCCATCTCTTCGGGCATTGTGACAGGTAACGGCGGTCCAGGAGTCGGTGGAACTATTACAAACACGGCTGGCACACTGTCAAAGTCGAAGTCGAAGCTACCATTGGGTGCAGGTGACGAAACACGCGAAGAACAAGAACAGCAGCAGCAGAATGATGTGGCGGCAACTGAAGATGCCATCATCATTGGGGCCAGTTCGGACTGTGAGCTGAATGAAGCGCAGCAGCGGCGTACGCTTAAAAGTGGACTCCTTACGGGAAGCCTGCAACCAACACCGGCGCCAGTTGGCTCCGTGGTACTTGAGCGCGGTACACTGCGTTCTGCAGGCATCGCTAGTGTCGGACATGCATCACCCACCAGCTCAGCTGGTTCCACTCATTTGATTTTTGCTCATAAGCAACAAATGCAACAGCCAGGCGAGACCTATTACCATCAGCCAGACTATTACAGCTGGAAGCAGCCGCCGCCAAATCAACGAGAGTATTATAACAATACTGGAGGCGCAGCTGGCGGCGGTGTTGCTGGAGTGGTCGGCGTTTCGCCACAGCAGGGACATGAAGTATTCTATTGGACGCAGAAACACAATAACCAGCATGGAAAAAAGAAGCGTGGCGGAGCTGTGCCCGCATCACCGAGTGGATCATTACATAGTCGCGTTACGGCTGCCTCGCAGGTATTGTTCTACCCATCATACAAAAAGACCAGCGGCATGAAGCAGCCGCCATCATCACAGCAAGCCTATCCGCATTATGCCGAGGCACTGGACCCTCCCAATGCCGCATACTACCAGCAGCAACTACAACAACAGCAGCAGCTGCGCCAGCAACGTCAGCAACAGCAGCAGCAACAACAACAGCAGCTGTCCTCTGACGAGGAGCAGGCGGAGCAACATGCACATTTGTTGCATTTGCAGCATCAGCAGCGACGTGCCGGCGGACAACAGCTGCCAGCACCACCGCCGCACATGGCGCAGTATCAGCAGGAGTTATTGGCGCAACACCAGCGTCAGCAGTATAGAAATAAGCATTCCAACTGTGATCTTAGCCAGAACATGGGCTTAGGCATGAACATGGGCATGGGACATGCTGATGCCTATTACAATCAAGGTAGCAGCAACGGTGGTGGCGATGGCGGGCCTGTTTACGAAGAGATCTTGAGTAATCGCAACTCGGATGTGCAGCACTACGAAGTGGGCGACTTTGATGTAGACGAGGTGTACAACAACAGCGTCGGCACAGGAGTCTTTAATAATATGCGTGCCGCGGTGGCCGCAGGAGGCAGTCGCTATGGTGGCAGCCTAAGTGGAGGCAGCGTGTCCTCCCGAAACCAACAACAACAACAGAAGCAACAGCAACAACACCAGAAACAACCACCTCGTCGTTGTGCAGCCGACGACGACGACGATGATGATGATGATGACGAGTACGATGATGAGGTGACAGCAGCGGAGCAGTTGCACGACAGCGTCTGTGATGATGAGGATAATGAGAGCGAT
Organism: Zaprionus tsacasi; assembly: GCA_018904105.1. NCBI lineage: Eukaryota > Metazoa > Arthropoda > Insecta > Diptera > Drosophilidae > Zaprionus > Zaprionus tsacasi. Next base: position 7,732,459 of record JAEIFR010000173.1, on the reverse strand, counting down.
ATTGATGATGATACGCATGGGCTGCCGCCGCAAAGTGATGAGCGCATGCGTCGCCTAATGGCACTTCAAGACGAGGACTTTAAGCGGCGGTTTCAGTAAGTGCTCAGCTCAGCTCTATAAGCAACCTTATTCCCATTGCGATTATTGCTTAATTACCTATTCTCTCTTATTATTACAGACGTCAACAGCGCAAGAATGGATTGCCCCTAGATTATGGAGCGCCGCCGCAAACAGCACCAGAAAACTATCAGGAGCACAATAGTGCGGTTTTTGGGGTTAGCGGCGGCGTTGGTGAGGGCTCCATCCGTAGCGCATATCGGCAACAGCATCAGCAGCAACAACAACAACTGAATGCCAAGTCGCCTAGCGCACGCTTGGCGGTAAACGAGCTATTTGGCCATGGTAATGCCGGGCCGCCACTACCACCGGCTAACCAAACACCCGCACAAAAGCGCCAGCAGCTACAAAAATTATCACCGCAGTCCACAACATCATCGTCGTCGCACACATCGCACAGTAACCCGCAACACGCTCCCAATCACCACCTCCAACACCATCACTCGCAGCCACAGCAGCAGCCGGCACGTCATTTATCAGCCATGCTGGATGAGAATAACACGGTACGCTGCTACCTAGAGCCGCTGGCGAAGTGAGAGACAAGGAGCAGCAGTAACAGTAGACATCAGCCCTCCATAGAACGCATGGCAGGCAGCCGATCGTCGTCTTAGGCAAAAATTGTAGCTTAGGCTTATCTATACGTCTAGTATTAGTCTTTAGTCGAAATATGGAGCATTGTGTGAAACAACATGCTGTCATGTCATGCTATACGTGCAGTGATTCGAAAATCCCAAAACTTTATATATGTATATGTAACTCAATTAGACCGTAGGCTTAAAGAGAAGAAGAAGATGAAGATGAAGAAACCAACCAAGCAACCAATGCGGAGCAAACAAGCTAGATTCAATATGCAATTGAATGGACATTGTTGTCGCTCTCAATTACAATATACCAACTCGAAATATATATAATAATGTATGTACTGTATGTATATGTATACTGTAATTTGTAATAACGTTTGAATGTGTGTGTGTATGTAAAGCGCATACACATCACCCACATGCCATTTTTAAGTAGATTATCAATGCTAGCGATAATGATGCATATTAGAAGATTAAGATCTGCGAACTGTATGTACGATAGCATATTTAGTGCGAGCATACAATATTTTATGTAATTTATAAGGTGTCTATTGTTTATTTAATTATTTTTTCGATGATAATGATAACAACTAAGGGCATATATATTTTTAAGCATGTAATTTGTTTCAATTTATAAAGCAAAACCCATACTTTTAAAGTCCTTTCATTTCATCTACTATCCCCAAAAAGATGTTTCCGTTACCTGCTGTATATTAAGCTAAAATGCAGTAACTCTCCTATCTTTACCTGGTACCAAATGCGAGGCAAATCTAATGCGCTTTGTTTGAGCAATTTAATTTTGTATGCCATCTTAATTGTTTTTTTGTTTGAACATACTTTAAGAGAACCAGCAAAGCATTTCGAGTGTACATTTTCATCAATATGCTTAAAGCACAGATATAGAGCATTTATTTTGTAATTTAGATTTCGTGTTTTCAATTAACAGCATTAGAGGATCGCTTAAGTGTATGTGCGAGACAAGAAGATTTATTGCTATATATAAATGTATTAGGAACAGCATCGTGCATGCTTTATATATACATATCTCCTTAGTGGGAGGTAAAAAATGATGATACAGAGCCATATACATACATACCTACTTATATAGCAAAGAAAGATTTCAACCAAACCTCACTTGTTAACTAGGAACTAACTGTAAAACTCTTTAACTAGCTAACACAAACTGAACTATCAGAGATATTTCCCAAAAATGGCTATAGAGAATTTCCACGAAAGTGTACAAAACCAAAAAAAGGCATGAACACATCAAAGTGCAAAATGTAATAACCATAAAACATTTCGTACTTACCGCGCTATGAAAGAAGCGTTAAATAAATATAAACTAACTGCCTGCACAGCTCTGCCCCAGTTCCCCAACCCTTCCCATCAGAATGAATCCTTAATAACTTTAATTGATTAAAAAATAATGCCTATTACGATGCCAGTTAGAACACAGAAAACTAATTACTATGAGCACAGCAAAAACACCGAGAATCACTTCTAAAGCACAAGTTGCTACTAAGTTTATAAATCGACAAAGTCAAATGAAACGTAAAATTACTAACAGCATTAAATTTAAATAGGTGTAAATGGATCGCAAACTGGTAAAGGGCGGTGTCAGTAAGGGCTTATTAAGCAAAGCAGATGGTGAACCAGATTAAAATAAAGAAATGAAACTAAATAAATCTATATAAAAAGTGAAATATTGAATGTATAGTGTTGCGCCTCCTAGTACTTTCATAAATTGAACATGAATATAAAGATGATATAAGTATATATGTAAATGTATATTTATGATTATATATGATGCAAAACAAAATGCCGATATCTACAAACTCCTTTTTTTGTCTCTACATGTTTACTTTTGGATGAAAATGTAACAATTACAATAGCAAATATGAGATCAACTTAAAACTGTATGGAATAAAGAAATGTTAATGTACACAATTTTTCTAATTAAGACAAATAAAACATGAAATTAAATGCATTTCAAGTGCGAGTGTGCGACTAAATTGTTTATTTGAATTTGCCGCGTAAGTATGCTGAATTGTTGTGCTAGAACTTGTTATCGTCTATCGAACGGTCTGGTAGCACGCATTTCTGTGGTGGCAACTCTAACATCTGTTGATGACAGATTCGTGACGTCACTTACAATAAAACAATGACTGATTTTCAATGGCCCTGGGAGTATGCATTTCCACCTTTTTTCACGTAAGTAACTAAAAAATATAGTAAATAATGTTACTAACTATTCATTGTGCCTTAGCTTGCAGCCGCATGAAGAAACGCGTCAGCAACAGTTGAAGGTCTGGGCAGATCTCTTTCTTAAATACCTCAAACATACCAATAAATTTACCATTGGTATCAACGATCAAAACTTGCCACTACTTCATAATGAATCGATAAAACGTCGCCTACCCACTCAATTTATAGTGAGCATACTGGAGCATTTACAAAAAAGTGGACATGCAGCTCCGCTGGATAAAAAGGCCCAGGAGTGGCAGGTGTACTGGTACACGCTGGAGGAATATGGCAACATGATCTATAACTGGATTCAGCAGACAGGTCAAACGAACACCATATGTACACTATACGAAATAGCATCCGGCGAGAGCACTACCAACCAGGAATTTCACGATATTGACGAGGCTGTGTTGCTTAATGCTTTACGCCTGCTCGAGGAAAAGGGTGTATGCGAGCTCATAGAAATGGATGGCAGTCATGGAGTGAAATTTTTCTAAAGTAGAATATGTCTATGGAATAAATATTACACTCAACTTAACGAAATTTCTGTGTAAATAAAAAGTAAAACATTCGAATCCTAAGTTTACAAATATAAAAGCAACAATTTGTTCATTAGTTCAATTTATCATTGCGAAGTTTTTTCTTGCCTACTTTCCAGTGCTGTAAAGCAACACAACGTTTCGTTTTGAGTCGCTGCAAATCGACCAAAACTCTGAAATACACCAGGCGAACAGAAATGTCAGCAAGGTGTAAGGTTGAGTTTAACAAAAGCAAAGGAGCAGAGCGACTGCCAAAGAGTGTGAGAGCAGTGCGAGAGACAAATGCAGATAATTGTGCTGTTTGTTTTGATCGAGTGACAATTCGCGCTCGTAATCTCTTTCGCACGTGAGTTCCGTTATTAGTTCCTCGCTAAGCCAATCAGAGCAGTTCATACCGACTTTGTTTTGATCGAGTTGAGCGCTCTCTCTCAGTCATTTGACGCTTGCTGTTCTGCCTGCCTGCTGATTTTTCTGCGAGCCTGGTGCAATTCGTGTCGAGTCGGTGCCGACTCAACAATTGTGCTCGCACCTTTTTCTCTTTCGCTTGTCTCTAACAATAAAATTATACACCACCCTGCAGTAAATTTGGATCAGATCATACTAGTGATTTTCAAGTCTCCTACGATGAATTTATTGATACTATTTTAATATTATTATATATATATATATATATGTATTTATATTTAATACTATTCACATATATTATCGATACCACAAATTAATCGATTTACATTTATTTGAGCTAGTTCACAAATGAACCACAGCTGCTCATCGCCGGCATCTTTGTTTTCATTGACTTTCGTAAACTATTTTCGCTAACCCAGGAATTTAAAAATTGTATTGTTATAATTAAAAGTTTCTTATCTATTTCATAATCAATAAAATAAGAACAATGGTGATAACTTGTCTTTTGTCCTACAACAACAATTATTTTTATCGGGTTATTCATTTCAGAGCGTCGACGAAATTCTGTTAGATCAGATGCGTCTGTTGACAGTGCTGCAGCACGCAGCAGAGGTTTCTTTAATCAGCACAGGACCGCGTACAATAGGACCAGATCGAAAGCCAGTTGTCTGGCAGGACGTGAAGGATAAACAAATTGAACTGTCAGCTGACGAAATAGCCCGAGCTGATGCAAGCCCAGCTGCAGATATTCTAGATATAAAGCTGCCGGAAGTAGAACACATTAATATGAGTATTCTGCCGGATGCAAAGACAATAAATGCAAGTATTCTGAAGAGAGAGCTATCTGAGGCATGTAAACGCAGTGTGCAGTTGCAGCTGAAAGAGTTAAAGGAACGGCAGCAAAGTGCTATTAAAAACCGATCCGCAACGGAGCAAGATGCGAAACAGCTGAAGCAACATGCCGATAGCCGAGCTTTGCGGCAGGAGAGTGACAAACGCTTACAGCAGCAGGCCGAGCAGCTGGCTAAAGCAGAACTGGAAGCCCAGCAGCGGGAACAGCAGGCATTGCTTAAGCAAAATAACCAGAAACTACAACTGCTGGTGATTGAAGGCGTCTCGAGGTGCCACAGCAGATTCTGTGGTAAATATGAAGCGGTAATTAAGTTGCTGTTAACGTTGGACAAGGAGACTGTGCAGGCATGCACGGACATTAACGCAGAACTTCGGGATCTAGGTCAGCAGTTCGATCAACTTGTAGCGAAAATTAAAAACACTAATAGCGGTACACCTGAGCTGTCGTGTATCTTCACAGCGGAGCAATACTGCCACAGCCTAGACAAACTGGAGAATAGTTTGCACAAGAAAATGTCGGATCAGGAACAGCAGCAGCTCAACAAAGCCAAACAGCTTGCAGAGGAAAAGGAAAAGCAGCGTCTTCTCGAAGCTGAACAGCAGCGTCTGCAGGAGCAGCAGAAACAGGAGAAAAGACAGCAGGAGCTCGATGCAAAGCAGAAGACAGCAGCTGCTGAAGCAGCAGCTGCGGCTGCTGCAGCAACAACACCAGCACCACAAGCTCAAGAGACACGGCCGACAGAAACTCCAGCCGCCCCCATATCAACAAATGCCACGACAAGCATCTCCTCCAGCTATGTGCATCCCACTCGTTTGGCCGTCTACAACGAGATTATTGCATTGTACCAGAGCAAAGTGGACGCTGTAAAGCCACTGCAGACGGATGAGGCATGGAAAAAGTATCGCACAAACTGCCAGCGAACTATTAATGTACCCCTAAATGCCATCACCGCCGCCAGTCCCCAGCATCTGACCAACAACTTTGATAAGCTGTACAATTTCTTTGCGGGACAACCGGTGCGGACAACAGATGGCAGCACCATTACAATCAACGATCATCCACTAGCCCGCGACTATTGCGTCCTGCTGATGGCCAAGAAATTTGTTAGCCAATCCGATACGGCTATTTCGAGCAATCCACAGGCAGCATTTCCCTTTGCATCGGTCATCAACAGCTTTTGGAAGTTGCTGCCGGACTTTGGAAAGATATTTTTGGCCTACATGTACAAGGAGTCGCCATATCTGGTGCCATATGTAATACCCCAGCAACAGGGTCAGACCCCGGAACAGTATCTGAAGACAATGGGCTATCGGTTGTCCGACCAGAACGAACTGGAGAAACCGGACATGTTTCTCAAACGCCAGACGGGAATATCGCGGCTTTATGCTGCAGTCATCATTACGCCCGGTCGCAAGGCAGATGGTCCAGCGCAATGCTTTGGACTGGAGGAGGCCTGGAGCTGGCTGTCCCACATTATGCTCGTTAAGCCGCTTCCTGACATCTGTGCCACCATGATCATGGAAATGCTGCAAACACTCGGCTTCGATTTGTGGCGTACCTATGGCCGGAATTTCCTTAAGCTTCTTCTGTACATCCAGACAATCTACATGCCGCAACTGACACAATATGATGAGGGTGGCCCCAAGACGCGCCTTGAGATGCTGCTGTCAAAGTTTCTACGCGAGCGCCAGATTCCTCAGGCTGTGGGCGTATTGCCTCCGGGATTTTGGTAGACTCTACACTTGCTTGTTTTTCTATTTTAGTGATATTCAATAATAAAGTATGTAAAATTTTAACGTTATGCATGTTATCGAGATACTTTTATACAAGTAAAGTGTTATCTATATAACTTATATAGAAAGTAGGCGATCAGCCAAGAAAAATATTGAGTTATGTTACCCTAATCGAAATATAATAGAACAGTTTGTAAACACGTTAACTGTAGTTCAAAATTATCTGTAAAACAAAAAAAAAAAATGGTTCGTATTTGTAAAGAAAAATCGACAACGTCCAACCAAGCCCTTAAACGATGCAAAAAACTGAACTCAGAGTGCAAGGGACGCAGTAAACACTTCTGTCGCAATCCCTTCATGGTTTTCCTCGAGCATTTTCGTAATTCTGGCGAGTGTTCGCTATCCGCATATAAAAGAGCTAAAGTTGCAGGCAATGTGTGGAAGCACATGGATAATATAGCGAGAATGCCCTACACAAATTTCGCAAGAACCTATCAATATGCTTATAAGCCCAGGAGGAAGAAGGTCAATTATGTTGTGAATAAAATTCGGCAACTCGCCGCAGATGATAAACTAGATCTGCAAAGTCTCTGGAGGCTCTGTGCGAGAATGGGATCATGGAGTGATTGTATAATGGATAGCGCATTTACTCTAGACGACGAAATGAATGATTACTCTGATCCTGATTGTTGATAACCTATCGGTTTCCATGTAACTTTCGGTTTTATGTATTTGTTGACTTGAAATGACGATAAAAAAAATATACGAGATAACTGAGAAAACAAAAATCCTGCTTGTTGACATAAAAATGTGTTTAGGTTTCCGAAGTATATGCAAATAAAGCATATTTAGTAGAGCAACATTTGAAATCCACAATTTTATTGATCGAAAGTTGCTAACGGTAGAAATCATTATATGAACGTATGCAAATCAAAGCGAGAGAATCTAAAATATCATCTCATGGTTTCCTGCTGGCAAGCCCAGCTAATCGTCCTCATCATCAAGATCCAGATCGTCTAGTTCACCCGCTAAATCTAGATCGGTGAACAGATCTTTGTTAATGGCGGGCGCACTGTCAGCGCTGGAAGACGCAGCGGCCGCAGCATCTTCAGCTTCTGCAGTCTTAGCTGCTTCGGCTGCCTGATCGAGTAATCTTGTCGTGGATGCAATGGTTCCCGAACCGTCAACCTCTTGAGCGGCCAGCGAGAGAGCTGCCAAATCGAGTTCCTTAAATTCAACAACATTCTCATCGTCATCGTCCTCGCGCTTGTAAATATCAAATGCAGCATCACCCTCCTCGATGGGTCCATCGTCGACCAAATCGGGATTGAAACTGAACATTTCACGACCCGAAATGCCGAACTGTTTGCCTTTGCTGTAGTCGCTCTTCTTACGCTCCTCTTCGGCGGCCAGTTTCTCTTTCTTCTCTTGCAGTTTGCGTTTCTTCCAAGCAAGGAAAGATTCTAATGTGACACGCGTCTGATTGGGACCCAGGGCAGCACGTTCCTTCTCGATGAGATCGACCAACGAGATTTCCGTGGGTTTCTCCTCTTTCTTTTTGTCTCGCTTAAGCACATAACCAGCCGGCAGCGCATGGCGATAGATGCATTTCTCACCATTGGGGCATTCCCAGAACCAGCCGTATTTGGACTTCTCCACAGCCTCCAGGAAGTACTTGCAAATCTAAAAGAATCTTCAGTTTTACTAAAATTCCGATACGTATGGACAGAGTGGTTTCTCTTACAATTTCCGTGGTTGGACGTCTCTTCTCATCGGAGTGCTTCTTATCGACAACCTCTTTGAGCTTGGCATCATCCCAATTGGACATTGGATCGTCTTCGCTATCACGCATGTCCACATAGATGGAACGCTTCTCCACCTTATTCTCCAGAGAAAGATCGTGAGAAAACTTACACTTGTCACCCTTGGTGCAGGTGCCCTGCTTGAAGAAGGCACAGACAACAGACTTGGGATCTGTGCCCTTGTCGACCTTCTGCGTTTGCACTGGCTTGAAGATCATGGCCATCTCACGCTGATCGGCCAATTTCTTCTCCTTCTCCTCCTTCCGTTTATCGCCATCCTGTCGCGGATGATGGCCACCGGCTTGTACCTGTTTCTGTACTTGCTGTATGAACTTCTGTTGCTTCGTGCCTTTCTTGTTTTTCAGACCAAACGTTTTGTCCTGCCAATCGAATAAATTTGGATGAATTTGTTGACGTTGTACATGTTGTAGTATGTGTAGTTATCGGCCTGTCTGTCGTGGTTGCTGCTGCTGCATTGAGGTTATGTGTGTGCGCAGAGCTGATGGGACAGACATTTACTGGAATTTGGTGTGTTTACCTCAATGACCTTCTCCTTTTTCTTTTGCTCCGTTTTTTTGCTCGGAGCGGGCGCCTTTTTTGGTGGCATCTTTGTGCAACAACAAATTTAACAACTTGAAAATAAAATTTGAGAGCGCACAGTTATTTATTATAAATTATTGTTGAACAGGCTGACTCTGAAGCCGTCTCTAAACAGCAACGGCGGCAAGCGAATAACTGATAGACTTATCGATAGTTCCTTAGAACAGGGTGTCGTTATCGCAGAGCTGCCATTCTTTTTCAAGACGTCTGGCAGCACGCATAATAATAATAAAATTATTGAAGAGTATGTAAACATTTTGAATTATCGACCGTTATCAGTTGCATAGTAATTACTGTTGTCTTTCATATTTGTAGTTTAACCAATTTAAAAAAAAAATAAGTAAACATTTGCAGTGCTGCACCCATGTTTGATTGGCGTTCCATTTATAATAACCGTAGTCCGTTTATTATTGTTTTGACATCGATGTTCCCACTTCAGCGCACATGTTCAAGTTTCACAAACATACAAATATACACACGCGCGTGCGTACATACACATTTCATTTATCATCTCTGCATATCTCTCCCCTTCAGGGCCAATGGTGAATTCGTTTTCAAAGGCCTTTTCACAACACACTCACACACACTCAGTCAGCCAGCCACACACATGTGCTCGCTCTTCGCGGGTGGCCTTTAATTCGTCGTTGCGTCATGGGTGGTCTATCGCTTGTCTTGTGTGTGTGTGTGTGTATGTGTGTGGCAGTGGCTCGCTTACTCTGCCTGTCTCTGTCTATCCACTCACATGTGCATGGATGCATGGATGTGTATGTGTATGTGTGCATGTGCCCCCATTGATCATTTTCTCGTTTGATAATGCGTGACGTTTTCATATTGCCATCTCGCTCGCACTAATTTATGCTGCTCCCTCTGCTGCTGCTGCTGCTTGTTCGTTCGGTTGCCCATTTTGATCCTTTTGCGTCTTTTATTCGAGCATAAAATTAGCAATTATTTGTTTTTTTATTGGTTTTTTTAAGTGTGCGCCGCCGCGGCTGCTGAGCGCGCCCCGCACGCGTTGTGTGTGGTCTCAAATTACGAGTTTAGCTCAATCTACATACACATAAACAGATGCGCACATGTGTGTGTATGTTTTGCCATTTAGTTTTGGGCTTTTTCTAGGAAACATTTTCGTGCGAAAATCGTTAAACATGATTTTACGATCCGTTCTAAACGTTATGGGGAGCAACTATTTAATGGACATAGCAAAAGGGTTCCAGAGAAATTAAATCGTGGCGTGTGGGAACCAAATCAAACACACACACGCACACGATCACCCATGACATCCACACACACACACAGTCGCATGTGTGTAGGCAAATTTGAGCAATTAAAATTGTAATCGCCGCTGGGCACACTCAAATTATGACAAGCAACAAACAGCAAAGGCAGCGGAAAATGTGGTTGGCAACACAGGAAAACCGTTTCTCTTGCGTGCAAAATGTTGCCAACAATTATTTGTGTTGTTGACAGCAAGCGAGATAGCAGCAACAACAATTTGCATGGACAGCGAAGGTTGCTCTTGTTGTTGTTGTAGCTGCTGCTGCGGCTGCTGCTGTATAATTTACAGCGTGAAAGATCAAAAACAAGGCGCAGTAGCAAAAAGCAACAAAGCCATAACATCGGCAACATGTTGCAGCGCGCATCTTCTTTGTGGTCTCTGGCAGAGTCTCCCCCAGCTGAAGTGAAGCTGCCGCTGCCGCTGCTGCTGTCAATCTTGGGCGAAGGCAAATGTTGCTACTGTGTGGCATTGTTGTTGTTGCGCAAACAAACACAGACAGACACACAAACACACACACACACGCTCATGCAGCTTATAATTGCATATAGCGCCAGTTGCAGTTCCGTTCGGTTGAGTTTTTTTCCCCAGCCTGGGGACGCTGGGTCGACTTGCTCTCGTGTACGCGCTTTCTTTTTTGCGGCGCCGCCGCCACTGTTTGTCTGTGTATGTGTGTGTGTGTGTGATTGGTGAATGGCATGTTGCCACCCAAGTCGGCAAACTGTGCCTTGGTTGGTTGCTCCGACTTAATAGCCGCTTTCATTGGCCAAAGCCTGAACATTCAATCAGCAGACCACACACAGTGCGCGCCTAAGCTGCGGCTGGCGTCGCAGTCGGCAGTGGCAGCGGCAGCATTGATGCAACCTGCTCTTGCTTTGCTCTCCCTCCCTCTCTCTCTCTCTCTCTTGGCGTAGCGCCAAACGGTAGCCGTTCTTAATTACAACAACAACAAGAGCAAGAAGAAGAGCAAGAAGCAGAGCTTTGAAGCTGCGCCCAATAAGATAAATCGGAAACGGATATCGCTAATGAAAAATTTCCATATTTATGCGGCAATAAAATACGATAACAAAAAAACATCGAAAAATGAAAAAAAAAAGCAACAACAAATTTCGTGCTCGCCGCAGCCCACCAACAACGCCAACGGCCACTTGGGTGGGCCGCAAGCTACTCGGTCTGTGTATTTCGCCTTAATCATCATCATCATCATCAGCATCATTTTTTGAACATGCATAAATATATTTCTTAAATGTTTCTTGTTCTGTTTTGCTTTTCGATTATTCTTATTTTCGTCTTCTTTTTTTTTAATTTGTAATTAAAATTTAAAATTTGATTCAACTTGACGTTTGACTCGGCACAGTTTGAGAAATGAGCCAATTAGAGCGAAGTAAGACATCAGTTGGGGTTGTATGATTACATATGGCTTTCTTTTATTATAAAAACTTTTCAGTACGATTTATGGTTCCTTAACCTCAAAATATGAACTCTTTAGAGTGATTGGAGATTGGATTGTTTGATTTAATTAGGTGTGGAAACTAGGATAATATCATAAAACTTAACTATTTATAAAAATGCACACAGATTCTAAATTTCACAAAAAATTTACTTTTAAATTAAATTAAATTAAATTTTTTTAAGGAATTTTTTAATAAATCCTTTACAATACTTTTACAAGAGTCATAAACTAGATTTCAGAGTAGATTCCTTAATTTTATGTGACAATCTAAAAAACCTTAACTACTTGCAAGAAATCAATACTAGCACAATCCTAACTTATTGTTCCAACAACTAAAGATGATCTCAAGCAACAACAATGCCTAGAGAAATCTAGAAATCTAATCCCATCTGGTTAATGGGTATTACAATGGTCAGTCAGCTACCCCATTTATGGTTAGACAGCGATTACGTGCTAGGAAATTAACTGGGCTGGGCCAGTGGGCCACCCTGAAATGGAATCAAATCGAATTCGAAAATTGAAATCTCTCTCTCTTGCTCTCTCTGTCTGTCTCTTTCTAGCATTTTTATGGGCCATAGGAAATTGGCTATGGATTCATAGGAAATTTCATTGTCTTCCTATAGGGGGTAGGCCACCAACGAAGCCCGTTGGGGCCGCCATCAGCGACGCCATAATAAATGATTGATCGAAATGGTGTGTGTGTGTCAGTCTATGTGTGTGTGTGTGTAGGGGCACGCTTGGCGGCGTTGGCGGTGCCGTTTGATTGATGCGCTTTTGCTGCTGCGTCTCTGTCTCTCTCTCTCTCTCTGTCTCTCTGTCTCTGCGGTTCGGGATTCTTCTATATATATTTTTACGCACTTGTGTTGTTGTTGTTGTTGTTGTCGCTGTTGCTTTTGGCATCTTTATGCTTCAACACAACTGTCAAAAGATTTGCCCACAGTCAGAGCAACAACAAGAAGAAGAAGAAGTAGAAGAAGAAGAAGAAGCATAAGACACACTCAACTTACCCGCTCCGCGCTGTTTGCAACATGCTGTGATTTTTATCGCCGTCACATACGATGCGTGTGGTCCCATACCGTTTCGTACCCATACCCGTAGCCGATCTCAATCCCCAGTCCCATGTCCCATGTCCATGTCCAGCTCTGCGGCACTTCAAGTTTCACGAGTTTGTGCCTCGTTCTCCTCTCAATCTGCAGCTGAATCCAGCTTGAAGATCGTCTGGAATTGGGATTGGGATCGCTGTATCGGTTCCCAATGCTCAATGACCAAATTAATTGGTCCTTTAACTTTATGTGAGCATTAAAAGCGACTCCAACCTCGCTCGAAGTGTGTCGTAACCCAATCCCAAAGCAGGAACCTCTCCCCCATTCCCCCACTTGAGATAAGCCTTAACTAAGCTGCAAATTTTGCAATTTATTTCGCTATAATCATTTTAAATATCATATAATATTTACTTATGGTTAGCTATGATTATGAGCAGGCAGTATAAGCTTATAAAACTATATATATCTCTAATCTTTCCTCAAGGAACGCTCTTCTAACTGCTTCACCCTTGCTATAATCCTACCTAGGCGCAGTGACCTTGCCATAAATCTTGTAGGCCATAGAACTCCCAGAAGTACTAGATGCAAATAGGTATTCCATCTTGTTAATGTGCAACGTCAACAGTTCTCGCTGAGGCCAAACGCCAACAAGGTCACAGCAAGGCAGCGGGACGGAGGAGGAGGAGGAGGGACGAGACCATTAAACCGGAGTCCATTGCAATTCCCTGAAATCATTGCACATGGAGTACTACGCAGAGGTCAAACATAAACACAAACACACACACACACACACACACACACATGCAACACGTGCTATTTATAGGGAAAACGACCTACCGACCTACCGACTACATATTCGATCCGCTGCCAGATGATATATGGCCCATGGTGGTCAGTTTACACGGCTCGTTGCCATTTGCATGTCAAGAAGCGTGAAGCATTTGTGGGTAAATAAAAACCATATGGGGGTAAGGCAATGAGCCCGAGGGGGTTTTGCTCTATTCCGAATGTGGGTATTGTCAAGGGTTTTGAGTTACTTGTAGAGAAAAACCATATAGGTATAGGAAAGTTAGCACGATTTATTCATTTTAGGCTAATCGCTTTGTAACCTTCTTCCTGCGGTAGTGCTGGTAGCTCGGGGGGGTTTTGGTATAGGGTTTGACTAGGGTTTTTAGTTCCTTCAAGGGTTTTGGGTCTAGATAAGCTACTCTAGTACTCTTTGGCAAACTTATAGCTAATCATCTCGTTTCCTTCTCCCTCCGGTAGTGCTGTTAGTTCGGAGGGTTGTGGTATATTTCTATGAGGGTTTTTCTAGGGTTTCTGAGTTACTTCAAGAAGTTTCAGTCCACATACTTTAAGTTGGAATACTTAGCTAACTTTTAGCTAATCGCTTCGTAACCTTCTCCCTGCGGTAGTGCTGGTAGCAGGGGGGCCTAGATATAGGGTTTGTCTATGAATTTTGAGTTACTTCAAGAGGTTTGAGGGTACATATCATAAGTTAGAATATTTAACTAGCTTTTAGCTAATCATCTCGTTACCTTGTCCCTTCGGTAGTGCTGGAAGCTTGGAGGGTTTTTGTATATTTCAAAGAGGGGTTTTTCTAGGGTTTCTGAGTTACTTCAAGGGTTTTGAGTCTAGATATGCTAAGCTAGCACACTTTTCTAACTTTTAGATAATCGTTTTGTTACCTCCTCCCCCCCCCCGGTAGTGCTGCACCTTCTTCCGAGGCTGCCCATAGCGATAAGTTTCGCTTTTCTTCATGCTCAATTCGCATTATTGATGATTGTTCAATCTTATGGCGCAGTTACCCGTTGCCCGAGGGGGCAGGAGAGGAGGACCGACTGCGGTACGGTACTGGGGTTCGGTCTTCGGCTGCCAAATTGCCCGGTCCGGCCCGGTCTGGCCTGGACCACCATGATCATTATTTCAAATTTAACGCAACGAGTTGAACACGCCGCACGGTGGCAGTTTTGCTCCAGCCTGACAGTTGTAGCCGGCCCCAGAAAGAGAGAGAGAGAGACAGAAGAAGTGAGAGAGACAGAGAGAGACAGAGAGAGACGCAGGCGGTGCGCCGGCTTAAGATCAAAGCGAGCGCCAAAATGAAAATTATTACAAAGTGATGTAGCATGACTAAATACAATTTTATGTTGGTTTTTTTTTGTTAGTTATATTTCCACACACCATCAGAGCCTGGCTAGCCTGGGGGGAAGGGGGGAGGGGGGATTGCGGTACCAGGAGCCATAAAATGGAATTACACGCATTTACACACAACCGCAAGTCGTGGCTGAGGTCTACTCCCTGCGATAATGTCTAAATTTGAACCAAAATATCAGTGTTACCTGCAGTCACGATCGAAGGTGGCCCCTGCTAAGTGCCTCGACCCATTATGATTTGAGAGAGAGAGGAAGAGTGTCATATATGACTCATCTTCCTCTTCATGCGGGTGTCGACGCTTGAGCCGCGTAACCGATGGGATAACAATCTTGGAAGCGACGTAATGCCTCGTTTCCTGTTGTTTCTCGATGGGATTAAGTGCCAAGCAAGGATGTAGGGCGTGGGAAGGCAGCAGCTTGTTGACAGACTACCCAGGAATTGGGGAGGGGGTAACCATGGTAACCCTAATCCGATTTACAATTGATGCCTTCATGAAGTAATGGGATTACTTCTGGTAGTTCCCAAAGCTTAAGCTCTTTTCTGCTAGATCTAAGATCTTTTATATGTAACTCCTGCCTGATATACCCTTTAATACCCTGCGACCCTGCTATACACAGTAGCCTCAGTCCACACAACGCGCCACACACTGCGCTGAGATAAGTAGGATGAGGCAGGACTCAGTACCGAACGGGGTCCCAACGGGTCCCAAGTCTACAAGGCAACTGAGACGGCGACATGATTGCACGCAGAGTGAAACAAATTCGTGGCATACGCGGCAGCACCTCGTCGACACTCTCCACGAGGATGTGACCTAGATGATGGCAATGCACGATATTATCTACAGTTTAGTATAGAGAGTATCTACCTTATCTATACCATGCATATAAAGGTTGATAAACCTGAAGCAACGAAAGGGCTGAGACTAGAAGGAACTACTACATACTATATACCATGTTATAATATAGTAGAATATATTATAATAATGCTGAGTTTATTTCAGAAAAATAAGATAATGATTTACTGATCTTATTTTGCAATTAAGGAATTTTTCCAGCTTTAACTTACATATTTCAAAACCCATTTCAAGAAAACTCATTAGTAGATACTTCTAGAGATCTACAATTTGTTAAGAAACATATTTAATTAAAGCAAAAATCTGCTTAAATTTAATAGTAAACTAAACTCAGTATGAAATCCTACTAGAGATCTACAATTTGTAAAAGATAATATATAATTTAAGCACAAAAACACTTAAATTTATTACAATAGTTTTTATTATATTTAAATATCAACTGATCCTCTTTTCTTTCTTCTCCTTATTGATCATACTGCGCCTAAGTCAAGCTTGCCAATGAAATGCATATGCCGTGTTAGGGTATTCCGGTTTGCAGGCAGCTCGAAAAGGAATTAAGTTGAAATGCCTCAACAGAAAAGAGGAAGAAGAAGAGGAGCAGGAGGGAAGATCGGACTGAGGGATCGAGTGTGGGGTAAATCGCTGCGAGCTCTGAGGCTGCCACTGTTCTACGCTTAATGCGATGCGACCAGTCTCAGTTCTCTGCTCTTTTCCTCTTCTCTCTCATCTTCTCTCTCTCTCTCTCTCTGTAGATACATGTATTCCCTGTGAGCCGATCGAGTCTTTGCCTTTGGCTCTGCGATTCCCGATGAAATCAATAAATGTAAGCGAAGAAGACCCCACAGTTTTTGGGATCACTCACAGGAGCACACACACACATTGATGGAGTATATGCTATGTATACGATCTACAGCGATCTCCGGATGTTTCCATGTGTGTCACTCGCTGTGGCCCCCATTGCCAGCTGTCTATCTCTGCTCCAGCTACTGTCTATCGTATGTGCAGGGTACGTAATACCTATGTAGAGGTAGGTAGAGGTTAATTTTCATTTTCAACTCAGGGTGGTCCCAAGCTCAGGGCGCTGCTGCTCCCCCCTCTCTCTCTCTTGATCTCTCCTTGCTAGGTGGCCTCAAAAAGTTTCCGCTTTCAAATTGCCTGATCGAGGCACCTTTCCCTCTCTCTCTCTCTCTCCCTCTCTCTCTCTCTCTGTCTCTCTTCCTCGGTTTAAGTGATCGCCATGTGTAAAGTGGGATTAACATGCGTCGTCGGCTACCGTTGGGGCAGGAACTCTGCAGCTGGAGGAGTCGCTCTGGAGAAGAAGCTCTCTCTCCCGGTTTAATTAAGCGCATAATCTCATAATATTTACAGAAGCCAACGCCGGCGGCGGCGTAATGTGTGATTTATTTCGTGACTCAGCAGATATTTATGAGTTTTTTCTTTTTTTTATTTCATGTATTATTTACTCGCTTTTTTTACTGTTGACTCTTTTGGTTATATTGTTTCTTTTGGTCAAATATTTGCGCAAGTAATTTCTGGTAGCTCTTTCGCGGAACTTCAGAAGCAACGATCGTGGAGGTATGAAGATCTCTTGGGGGTTAATGGAGGGAATAATGAAAGAAATGCTCAGAAGATTTCTTTATGAGCTTATCATGTGAAAAGTTATAAGACAAAACCCTAACTAAGCTTGGAAATCACTAAGATCATTTCCGTGCAAGATCAGTTTGATCTCTTTGTAGATTTCTTTATAGTTTACATATGTAAAGTCTACAAACATTCCATTTAAATGCTCAGCTTTGCTCTCTAGCCTTATCTACATAATCTTGGCTCATCAAAGCGAGTCTTCGCTCTACGATCTCCGTTCTCTGATCTCTATTCATTGATCTGTGAAAAGAAACAGAATCATTAAAGCCAACAAATTAATTTCGTAGAAAAAGGTGTGAGAAAATTGACTTGTCTTCCGTTGCCGACAGCAGTAAGAAGAAGCACAAGAAGAAGAAGAGAGAAGAAGAAGAAGAAAGCAACAGCAGCAGCAGATCAGGTCAAAATAATCAATTAGTTTCGCAGAATTATTTCGGAAAACACAAATCGCTTTTACGAAATTACGGAAACTGTTGTAAAAAGACAAAGAGAGGGGAGAGAAGGAGACAAAGAAAGAGAGAGAGAGAGAGAGGGAGAAGAGGGAGAGAGGGAGCAACAGGTAGCAAAATTTACGTTGACTTTTGGCTTTGATCTTAAATCGGAATTGACTTTTGCAAACATTATAAAGAGTGTGAAAAGAGAGAGAGAAGAAAAAGGAGAAGAGAGAGAGAGAGCGAGAGGGAGACAGACAATAGGCTGCTGCTGTATGGCTACCAAAATGCGATTAACCCAGATAAGGATCAGAAATTTTAATTATGACTTTGTGCAGAGAAATGTGTGAGTCAAAGGACAAGATCAGTCTGTAGTCTCCTTTGATCTCTTTCTTTCTTTATTTCTTTCTTCCCTTCGCCGCCAGCGTGTGCAACACCTGAGGCTCGGTCCTTTTAATCTACGAACATTTTTGTGTTGTGTAATTCCAGGACGATCCGTTTCGATCCCGTTTCGAACCCCGACACAGCTGGAATTCAATTCCATAATAAAACATCTTATTTAGCTTCGGTTATTAATGATGAGTTATGAGTTCAGTTCTCCTGACATCATCATCATCATCATGATCTTCATTGTCATTGTCATTGTGGGCCAAAACCAACAGGGAAGATCTTGCAGGTAAGATCCCATTGTCTTGACTGTCTCTATGACTGATTTGATACCCTGTACTGTGCATGAAATCGGCAAATCGGATGTTTCAAACTATACAAAATTGTGTGATATTATAAAGAAATATTACTGCAAATTGTATTAGCGTGAGAAATAAAGATATAGTATTATAAAGTTAAGCTTCAGTTGGGTTTTTCGAGTTGACTATATTAAAAAGTGTGAGTTTTTTAAGGTTTTAAAAGGGTTTTATGGCTTGAAACTACTTATAGAACCTTTGAAATCCATTCTTTATTTTGTATTATCTTACTATATCATCGATTTTTTAAACTTTTTGCTTTATAAGCTGAGAGTTCATTAGTTTTTAGCAGTGTAAAATATAATATTTTGTATATATAATGTTAGGTTTGTGCAGCTCATATAATATATGTTATACATATATTACAATTACAATAGTTCTCTTAACTCGCATTACAAATCATTTATGTATTTATTTATGATTATATCTTACTTTACTCGAAATTTCTGCAAATTTCGGCATGCTTGCCTAAGATCTTCTATAGTTCCATTAGTTTTCTTTACCATCGCATTGTTACTTATTTTTACTCATGTTTGCAATTCGGAAAACTGAAAATTTGTTGAAAAAGTGAAAGAGAAGAGAGAAAAGAAAACGTTAGCCAATTATCACTTGCTCGGTTCGTTGGAAATTCGAACTGGTATGGTACGTAGAGAGGGGGCGGGCTGAGTTGGAGGCGGAACTGTAGCTGTAGTTGTAGTTGGATGTTCGCTGGAAGATCGATCTCTCCCACGCACACAAACACACACACACAGAGAGATTCGACTGCGTTGTTGTCATGTGACAAACAAACCGATGATTCTTAAGATATCCCAAGGGGCAGGGGCGGGGGCGGACACATGGGCATGACAATGGAGTTTTTTCTGTTGTTTTACGATTCTATTTTCTTTCTTTCGATTTTCCTTACAATATATTAGGAAAACTGTCAAAGCTGAATGGAAACTTAAGAGGTTTAGCGCACTCTCGAACGTTTCCATTCTATTCAATTTTTCTCTATTCTTCAGTCTTTCTTCTTCTTCAGAGCGACCTACCGCATGCCGTACTGCCCGCATGCTATCGATAAGGCAAACTGATTAATGAACACGCTCGATTGGGTCCATCCCGAAACTTCCGGTTCAATGTTGGAGCTGGCGAAATTTCATAGGGTTAGCTCTAGCTAGGGGACCCCGTCGGGGATGACGTTGTGTGCGGGCGAACCCAGAACCAATTAAAATGTAACGCCGACCCGCAGGCGGGGGAGGGGACAGGAGGGCAACAACTCAATACAATGTAAACAAATGATATACGGTCTCGCAGCCAGTTCCAGTTCCAGTTCAGGTTCAGGTCGCAATTGAAATGTTCTTCTTGTGCCACAGCGACAGGCCGCACAGCTGGACGCGACCAGGTTACCTTACCCAGTCCCAGACCCCGTTCCAATCCCATTCCCATTCCTGGTGCGGGAAATCAATTTCAAAGCCAGAGAGGGAGAGAAAGAGAGAGGGAGAGAGAGATAAAACTGGCCTGACTCTGCGGTTTCCACTCCCATTTAGCATTTGGTGTGGTCCCCCGACTCATAGACGATACTATCGTCTAGATAAGTCGATGGATGCACAACAAGTTGAGTTGTCAACGCAATGGGAAAAAATTACCTTGAGTTATGACTAGCAGCGGGTCCTAATTGCTCGTAATACTCAGGTACTTGGCATTATCTGTTGTCAAAAAAGTAAAGAAAGGTTAGAGTTGAAGATAGTATCTATGGTTTCATATCATTATAGCTATCATAAAAGTTATATTATACTAAGAACTATACGAAAAGTAAAAAAAAATTTTTTTTCAAATATCATAGGGACCCTTGTCTAAATTTCCAAAATATCGAACATTTTTAAAACACCCATTTTGAAAGATTTTAAATGTAGAAACACTCAGGTTGTTAAAACATAAACAAAATGTCATTCCGCGAGAAAATCGGTTGATTTTTAAGAAAGTTACGATCGGAGAAAAATGAGGCTACCAGGCCTGCTGAGGCTGTTGCTTGTGTAATTTTTTACCATTTCGACATGATTTTTGGGCCAAAATTAAGTATCGTTTAAAATCGATTTAAATGATTGTTTAGTAATATATTTAACCTCCGCAATCGATTAAAGTTAAAAATTCGCGATTTGAAATTCCAAAAAAAAATTAAATCATAGGGGGGACCCTTGTCTAAATTTCCAAAATATCGAAAAATTCCAAAACATCCATTTTGCTATTTTTTAAATGCAGAATCATTCAGATTGTAAAAACATAAACAAAATGTCATTCCGCATGCAAATCGGTGATTTTTAAGAAAGTTACGATAGGTGTAAAATGAGCGTATCAGGCCTGCTGAGGGTGTTACATGTCTAATTTTTGGACCATTTCGACATGATTTTTGAGCCAAAATTAAGTATCGTTTTAAATCGATTTAAATGATTGTTTAGTACTAATTAAGACCTCCGCAATCGATTAAAATTAAAAACTGACGATTTCAAATTTCAAAAAAAAAAATTTTATTAAAATATCATAGGGGGGACCCTTGTCTAAATTTTCGAAATATCGAAAAACTTCAAAATATCCATTTTGCTAATTTTTAAGTGTAGAATCACTCATGTTGTTAAAACATAAACAAAATGTCATTCCGCTTGAAAATCGGTTGATTTTTAAGAAAGTTACGATAGGTGGAAAATGAGTGTACCAGGCCTGTTGAGGGAGTTATGTAAATGTATATTGTTCGAAGAATATAAATATGTTTTCTATGGTTTTTAAACAAAAATAACTAGTGAAAATAAACATTAAATTACAAAATAAGGTAAGGTATGTACAGAAACCTCTACATACCTTATAAAGTCGACTCCAATCACAGCGACAATAAAAACGAGACTCGATTCGCTTCGATGCCACTCGAAAGTTGTCGCCGGGCACACGCCCCTGCGGAAGGGCGGGAGGGGAGGTGTACATGCAAGCGGGGGGCAATTGCTACTCTTATTACTTCACCTTGTGGCAGTAAAAAGAGACAAGAAGAGAGGGGAAGAGGGAGAAGGGAGAGCAATACCTGCAAGCCGTAAATAAGCAACTCAATGAGTTGCACACGGCCATAAGCCGAACGCCAGCGCACGTGCCTCATAAACCACAAGGCAGGAGAGCGTATAAGAGAGCAGAGTGGGGGGGGGAGGAGGAGAGAGGGAAGAGCGACCACCCAAGCGTCGATTTGTGCAGTCATTCCACGAATTCTTGCTGCAAGCTGCAGTCGAAGAGAGACAGGCGCAGGCGAGGCAAGGCGAATTCAGCTCAGAGAGTGGGCAGGAGAGCGAGGATGTGGGTGGGGGGGGGTACTTGAGCACATTTCACCAGCTTATGAGTCAGTCGAATCTTTTAGTATGCTGCGCGCTGCGTCTCGCTCTGCCGCGGGTTCTGTGTCTGCCTATGACTCTGACTCCGACTCTGACTCGGCCGCCTGCCTGCCTGCCTGCCTGCCTGGTTATTGTCAAAGTCCAAATTATGCATGCGTCTCTAAAGATATGTTAATGTCGCTTGCGCCCACGCAGAGTCGCATTGTCATGGTCGCTGTGGCCGTGCAGTCACCGTCGCAGTCGCAGTCGCCGTTGCAGCCGCTGTCGACGACGCGTCGTCACAAAACGAAATTAATTTGACAACCAACGCGAAACGCATGCGCCTTCTTCCTCCCTCTTCCTCTCTCTCTATGTGTGTGTGTCTCCCACCCAGCTCGCTGCCTACAGCTCACCGCTCTCTTCACCTCACCTTGCTCTCTCTTAAGCCCAGCTCACTCTCCTCTGCCTTGTCTTGCGCGCCGTCGTCGTTATCGTCCTCGCAGTCACATTAACACATGCGACATGCGACGCGACTGCGCGTGCGCAACTGAGCTTATGCTTTGAGCTTAACTCGTATCTGATCGTTCCCTGATCGTATCGCAGTCGCTCGCAAGTTAACGGTTTCAGCGAGAAGAATGCGCAGCGCTATTGATTTTGATTTGCTTTTACAGCCTACGTTAATGTTAGAACTATTATTTTCGATTAGTTTACAAATTATCGATTATTATATCGCCTTTCCAATCGATAACTTCTTTAAAATTCATCAGATTCTAATGGGAGTGAACCTTTTCTGCATGGATTGAAAACTAGGTTGATTCTATATATATTATATTACTAATCTAAATAATTCTAGGGTATTTCGTAGCTGTTATTTCAGGAAGTATCGCCCTCATCAGCTGTTTACAGTGCCTACAAAAGCCAACTAAGCTGAGCTGCCATTTCGCGATTTGTTGGTCATTAAGTGTGGCAAACGGAGAAGAAAGAGAAGGAGAAGAAGGAGGAGAAGGAGGAGGTGGCTGAGGGGCAACCGCCCACGCTGCTCGAGGCCTCAATTAGCCAGCGAAGGCCACCCACAAAGCACTTTCCATTCGAGCAAACATGAGCCTAAGCCTGACGGTGTTGTCGCCGCCACGCGTAGGTTGCCAAATGATAACCGAAAAGCCATCGATCCGTCGACCCGTCCGATTGGCTCAGCAAGAGCAACAACAACAAAAACAAAAACAACAAGCACAGCAGAGCGCATGACAGGACCACACAAGACGAAGTCGCAGTCGCAGTCTCAGTCGCTGTCGGAGACGAAGACGCAGGCGCAGGCGAAGACGCTGGTCGCAAAGCCACACACACACACACACACACAGGCAAAGAGAGAGACAACCACTGAGCGGCGACTCGACGGTTGATTACACGAACAAACGAAGCGACGGCGACAGCAACCGCGACTGCGACTGCGAGTGCAGGCTGGGGCCGAGCTCCGCGTAACCGCAAAAGCCGACGCCAAGATAACGAGTAAAAGAAGTAGAAAAAAAAATACAAGAAAGAGAGCCAACCACAAACAAATTTACCACACACGCCATCGTCCGGTGAGCAGAAAAGCAGAGCGAAGAGACGGGTGAGGAGCGAAGAGAGCGGCTTGCCGTGCCGAGTTTCAGTGGCAGCGGCGGCGGCGACTTGGGCGAGCCTGAGCCACACGTATTACCGGTGGCAAATAGTAATTATTACATTAAATGCACCGCAATAATACGGCAACAGCAACAACAACAGCCATAAAAATGGCAACGATGCGTGGCCCCTGCACTCTCTTTGCTCTCCTTCTCTTTGCCTTGTGTGCCCCTTCTAAGCGATTGCAGTTAAACTTTAAGTGGTATAGCGAGTACCTCCCCGACGTCGTGTCGCCGTCTGCTTCGGCTCGGCTCAATTCGCCTCGTCTTGGCTCGGGCTGGCAATGTTAATGGCGTTATAGGCCAATGACAAATGCAATTGCCTAGCGATGCGGATTGCAATGCAGAATGGAAGAGAGGTGAGGCGAAGAGAGAGAGAGACGCAGAGAGTTGCTTGCCTCCGCATTGCACTATAAATTAAGACATTATGCGATTAAAAACAAACAGGCTGTCGTTAAAGAGAGGCAACGGCAAAGCGAGAGCGCGAGCAGGAGAGCGAAGGAGTGAGAGCGCATTTTCGGCTAGCTCAACCCACACACACACACACACTCACACAGCCATACAATAGGCAAGCGCTGGCTGCGCATATCATTCACAGTGTAATTGTACAACGTGCAAACGTTGAAAGCCAAAGCGAAGATAAGACACAACATCCTGCATTATTTTACCATCTATCTTGATCTCCCCCTTTCGTACCGACTGCACAACCTGCAGCCGGCAGCAATTTGTTGTGGTCCTTGCTTGATTTCAGATAACAACAACAACAGCTGCTTCCCCCATTCGAACTAGATCAATTGCCTCTGCCTGTGAATGATAACTGAAAACAAGGCAGCAGCAGCGGCAGCATCGAAAAACTTGCTGTGCTCTAAGCAGGCAGGCAGGCAGGCAACTCGCTTCACAACAACAACAACTGAACGTCGCCGCAACTGAAACGGCAAATGAAGCTCTCCAGACGCAACGTTGGTGGTCCGATGGCAGCTGCGCCGTTGCCGCCACACAGGCGCAGCAGCAGCAGCAGCAGCAGCATTTGAATGCTCATGTATGTACATACGCACACACACACATGTGAGTGGACCTTTGCCTCTCTTGCGCTGCTCTCTCACTCTCTGTGCATGTGTATGTGTGTGTGTTGGGGAGCGCATTGGAGCTGCGTTACGCTGCAGGCGAATTGAGCAAAACAAACTGCAAGTCATTGAGAGAAAAAAACACGAGTGTCATGCCGTGTGCGTTGTGTTAGTGGTGCACAAAAAAAAAACGATAATTTCGAAAGCACGCATTAAATTTAAATGGAATGGCAAAAATGTGCTGCAAATTACGCAAGAGAAGTTACAAGAATACAAACTGCATTATTTTCTTGCTTATGTAATAGAGTTATTTTATGTAAATATGTAATTAATTTGTTTCGATCTTGTGCTGTGTTAAATTCACGACCCGCGGCCATCTCTAATTGCCGCCGTTGATGTGCTGAGCAAAAAATGGCGCAATCTGTGGAGAGCGCGACGTAAATGGATAAAGCTGAAATATGCGGCCCGCGAGACGGCGGCAAAAATGCCGCCCATGTCGCCAAATGCACCACACGCAATCCAAAACAGAAACGTGCAGGCAATTCGGCAAGTTGCCTCTCCCCTTTGACTCACTGTGCTGCAATGCCAAAAGAGAGAATAACAGTGAGAGAGGAGAGCGAGAGAGCGAGAGAGCGCAGTACGAGTGCAGGCGCACTCAGCTACAGCATAAGTAAAGGCAAAAGCACAGCAGCCATTCACATTGATGTAATGTTAGTCAGGTGAGAGGGCGGCGAAGAGAGAGATGAGTGAGAGAGAGACTCGATTACTCGTCATCAAGAGCCGTTTGTTGTTGCTTTTGCCTTTGCCTTTGCTGCTGCTGCTGTCGTTTGATTATAATAGCGGCTTGTGGTGGGTCCGCGCAATGACGTAGCATTTGAATGCGACTTCGACGTAGACTGCGATTCGAACGCTAATTTTCTGATCGCTTTGAGTTTTTTTTTTATTTATTTCTGTTTATTGCTTAGATAGAATTACGTTGCTATAATTGTTTTTTTTCCTTTGGCATTTTCATTCATAAATTGTGCGCGCAATAAGAATTATTTGCTTGTAAAAACTGAATGATTTGAAAGCTTCGAGCAGGCATTAAAAATGATAATGCTGTATTTAACCACACACACACACACACACACACACACATCTTCTGTCTGCTTCTGTGAGAGTCTGGCGGTGCCTCGGGTCCTGGAAACAATCAACTTTTCAGCGAGCCGTATATAATTTGCTCGCGAAAACAACAACGTGTGTGGTCCACACACACACACACACACAAACACACTTGCGTGCACGTACAAGGACGCACGACATAATTTAGTATTAAGAACATGCAAAAACAGACATCAAGCACATGTGGAGAGAGAACGAGAACACAAACAACAACAACAACAGCTAACAAATTTGCCAACAATTCACAGCCTGCGCAAAACACACACACAAACACATCCACTCACTCATACACATACACAAACATACCCAAAGCCTGCCACGCACGCGCTACACAGGCAAACAAACACACACACACATACGAACAATAAAAGCTCCTCTGCCGCCAGCAGCGTCGCTACTCTCTGCTCTCGACTGCGCGGCGTCGTCGCGAACCGTAGAAGAGCGGCCGGCCATAAGAGAAGCAACAGCAACAGCAGCGCGAGGGAGCCTCGGGACAGAGACCACCCACAATGTGCCGGCAGTCGCTTTTAATGAAGCAACAACAAATCGTATTTGGGTGGTCGCTGCAATAAAAATAACAAAAACAACGGCAACGGCAACGGCAACAACAGCAATAATAATATGAATATGCCGGCGGCCGCACGCCTTCGACGTCGACGTCGTGTGGGGCCCAAGCTAGAACAACAAAAACAACAAAATATTTTTGCTACCCGAAGCTTGTTTAAACAAATTTGTATACATGTGTGTGTGGGCAGATATTGTTGGAATTTTATAAAAAAAATATTTAAACTAAATTTATTTGACAGTTATAAACAATTTAAGGCATTAATTCTTAAGAAAAGATTAAACAGTGAAATTGAAGTAGAGTATGCACGACGCATAGATATTCTATAAAAATAATTTTTTAAAATTACTTAATATTAAAAAATATATAAACGAGTGGCTTTTAAATATTTTTATTTATTTAAAAATATATTATATTAACAAAACGCATTGTACCATTATCAGATATTATAGAGTTACCAGAAACTGTTAACTGCGCGCATCTGCTATGTAGCCCTAGTTGCGGGCAGCAGTGGCACTCAATTCAAAATGGCCGCAGAGCAGAGCAGGGCCAGAGCGGGAGTATAAGAATGTGAGAATATGAGAGTTTTAGCGTCAGGCCACGCTAATGAAGTTGTACGACGGCTGGCGAAGCCTCGTCTGCGGTATCTCTCTCTCTCTCGCTGACTTAACATGCACATTTTGAGTTTAACAGTGCCAATGTGAGTTAACAGCGTCTGCAGCAGCAGCAGCAGCAGCAGAGACGAACAGACAATGTTTCTGTATCTCTCGCTTCACTCAGACTGCGTGCGATCCTCGAACGAAACGGTTGTGCTCACTGCATGAGCGGCATAAACGAAACGCGCTGAACGCAAATATTTAATATAAATTCGATAATCGAGCTAAGCTGGGAAGTGTTTGCGTATATTAATAATATATACAGTACAATTCGGTGTTGAAATCGTGCATGAAAAATATATATGTACGTTAATATATATAATGTATCGGTAACATGTTCAGGAAATTAATGAATTAAATACAGCGAGCAACAACAACAGCAAACGAAACGTCTACGTGCGCAAAGCGTGTGTTAAAAAAAATACAAAAAAAAGCAACAAAAGCAAAAGCAAAACGAGCAGCAAGCGTGCAGAGAGAGAGAGAGAAAGAGAAGAAGAAAAAACGTGATGCAGTATTGTGTTGGAAATCTCTGAGGCGTTCGCGTCGCGTCGCGGCAGCAGAAAATGCGTGAATTATGTGTGAAAATTGTTGAAATTCTTGTGGAAAATGTGCTTGAAGGCAGTGGATAAAAGAAGCACAAGTCGAGGCTAAAAGCGAAGCCAGAAATCACAACAAAACGAAACAGAAAGCAGGCGAGAGAGAGAGAGCGATAACTCGACGAGAGTAGAGTGTGCGATGCCTGCAGTGCAACGATATAAGCAAAAAGTTTTATACAAAAGTAGATTGTTTTTTTTTGTATCTGTAAAACGTAAATAACAAAAATAAACAATACAACTACACACACACTCATACACACAAACAAACGTGCCAAACATCCCGAAAGAGAGAGAACGTGAACTTCAAACAGTTTGGTAGCACTATTCGAGCACTGTTATTTAACAGAGCAGAGAGAGAGAAGCAAACAGAACACTTAACAGTTGAGGAGAGTACGCGCCGTATTTGTGTCTTCCTCGTCGTCGTCGATCTAAAAACAACAATAACAACAACTAGAAGAAGCATTAGCCAACATATAATTACATACTACAAATCATCAGCATGGACAGGGACAGCCTACCGCGAGTACCGGACACACACGGCGATGTTGTCGATGAGAAATTATTCTCGGATCTATACATACGCACCAGCTGGGTGGACGCTCAAGTGGCGCTCGATCAAATAGATAAGGTAAGTGCCCAAAAAAGATTCGCTCGCTCGCTCGCTCACCCGCTCGTTCGCTCTCTGCGCAGCGAGTGTGTGTGTGTGCGTGTGTGTGCGTGCGCGCAAGCGTATGTCTCAATCAAGCCCGGTCTAGAGGTTTTGTTTAATGAAGCCATTAAGCCGTTGGGACAGTTTTTAATACAATTTATTGCTGATATCTCTCGCCGTTTTTTATCGCGCTTTGCCGCGTTTCATTTCGTTTTCGTTTCGTTTTATTCAATTTATTTTAATAGAGTTGTTTGCGGTTCTCGACAGAGAAGAAGAGAGAAGCTCGTTTAGCTTTAAACACAATCGATTTATTTACGCTAGTTCCCACTCTCTGCAAAAAAGTAGCGTGTGAACAATTAAGAGAAAATTAATTGACATTTTGATATAAGCCCCAAAGAGAGTGTTTTCACTTAATCTCTTTCATATGCTGCATAGTTTAAGCTTTGCAGCCCAAAATAGATCACAACACAAACAACATGTGGGGAAACTACAAGCACATGTGTTTGTTTGTGTGTGTGTGTGCAGACTTGAAAAGTGACAGCGACAAAGAGAGATAGACAGACAGACAGACATATCAACTGTTGCACAAATCAGAGCTCAAGTTATTTTAACTTTGCGCACAGCAGGCTGGCTCCAGCAGCAAAGGCACAGGGACCCCGCTCTCTCTCTCTCTCTCTCTCTCCTTCCTCGTCTGTTAAACTCGATTCCACACAGACAAAAACAACTTAATTGTATTGTGCTACTGTGCAGCGCTGCTGCTGCTGACCGCAAAATTTCAACAACGCCAGCAGAGGCTGCAGCAACAACAACAGCGAGTGCCAAAAACAGCGAAGCTGCTGCGTCTGGAGTCGAGTGCAGCAGCGCGCAGTAAAGGGGGAGGGCGCAGAGAGAGATTGTGACTCTCTTATGATTTGCTCTGCGATAAAGCTGGCATGTTGAGTTGAAAAGGTGAGAAAGGTCGCTTGAGAGACATTTTTGTGCAGATTTGTATTTGTTAAACAATTAGGAAAAACCGGAATTTCTTTAAATATAACCTTTAATACTTCATGCATTAAACATGCAAAATTTTTTATCAATTCTAACGAAAAGTAATAAAAAACACTTGTTTTTAAACAATTAAGAAAACGTGATATTTTTTTAAACATTTCTTATATTACTTTATGCGTTAAATATGTTAATTATTATTTTTATATTGATTCCAATGAAAAGCAATAAAAACGGGATTTAAAATTGGTGAAGTATTTATAGGGCATTTGAATGTCGTATGTATATTTTTTCTTTTTTGGATTTTTTTAATGTTCTTTGCTTCATGTGCTGCGCGGTTGTTTTGTTGTTCGTTTCTTTTCTTTGCTTTTCTTTTCTTTTCTTACGCCAACGTCGACGATGCCAAAAGCATTCAGATAGCTTTGTTGTTGTTGTTGTTGTTATTGTTGTTGCTGCCGCCACACACAGCGCGTCACGTCAGCTAGAAGAAACACGAACAAACACGCACACACAGCCTGCACACACACACACACACAGCATATGCATGCGAAAGCACTTGCATGTGTATGCTTTGAGCGCGGGTGGCCCCACGACGGCAGCAGCGAAGCGAAAAAAGAGAGAAAACAACAAAAAAAAACAACACAAACACACACACACACACACAGAGAGAGACATTTCACTGACGCACGCGTTTTCGACTGTGCTGCGCTGCGCTCAGTAGCTGTCAAACTGTGGCGCAGCGCAGCCTATGTGTGTGTTTGTGTGTGTGTGTTTGCCTGAACTTTTCTCGTTGCTTCTCTGCGCTTCGCCTCGCAGCTTGCAGCTTCCTTTGCGTCTTCTCTTCTCCTCTTTTGTGTTGTGTTGTGTGTTGTGCATTGCCTTTTGCGGTGCTTTTTACAACTTGATGTCTTCATTATGGTTTGCGGCTCTGCTGGCTGTGGCTGCGGCTGAGGCTGCGCGCTGCTCTGTTGCTGTAGCTATCTCGCTTGCGCCGCTTGCATTGTGTGCATCTCAATTATTTCTTGTTGTTGTTGTTGTTGATGTGTTGTAACGTTACAACGACGTTTCGTTGCCTGCTTGAACTTCTCGAAAGTTGTGGCAAGCGATCGACGCGACGATCGATCGGGCGCAGCATCGCGCAGCGGCAGAGGCAGAGGCAAGGTGTGGTCGTGCTGCATTGTTGTTGTTGTTGCTCTGCACGCTCTGCTTGTTGTTGCTGTGTTGCTTTTGGCCTCTTGTTCGTGACGGCGCCGTCGTCAGCGTCATCGCCGACAACAACGACGACGACGACGATGGCGATGGCGATTTATTTTAATGACTCAATTTAACGAAATATATTAAGACATTAATATCGTCTAAGTAAGCCAGCAAAAGCAACGGCAACAACAACAACAACAACTACGTTAACAACAACAACAACTGCATTTGTTACCTTTTTTTGTGGGCACCTTTAGTCACGCTCTGCAAATTGTGTCTGTGTGTGTGTGTGTGTGTTTGCCCAGCGTTATGTTTATTTGTTTCCACATATGGTATTGTATCTGGCAAGGGGGGTAGGGGGTACACGCTACTGGGAGGTCTGAGCTGATGACGTTTTTGCCTCATGAATGAAGCGAATGTCAAAGCGCGACTTGCAAGCGAATCAATGCGCTGCTGCTGCGGCTGCTTATAAGCATAATCCATAAGTTTGTTGCTGTATACCCTGTAAATGGATAAATGGGTATAAGTATCTTACGGATACTAATAAATGCAAGTGTATTTTAAATATAACAGTATCTGGCAGTTTGTATCTTGTACTTAGAAAAGTATCTTATAGATATAAAAGTATCTTACGGATACAATATTGAAGATACAAATGGAGTAGTATCTTGCATGTTCTTTATTTGACATAAAAGTGTCTTGTAGATATAAAAGTATCTTATAGATACAAAAGTATCTGAAAGACACAAAAGTATCTGAAAGATACAAAAGTATCTGAAAGATACAAAAGTATCTGAAAGATACAAAAGTATCTGAAAGATACAAAAGTATCTGAAAGATACAAAAGTATCTGAAAGATACAAAAGTATCTGAAAGATACAAAAGTATCTGAAAGATACAAAAGTATCTGAGAGATACTAATACAACGTAATATATCATATTCGCATACAAAAGTATCTCATAAATTTCAAAGTATCTCAAAGATACAAATTCCCATAAAATAGTATCTTACAGATATAAAAGTATCTCTATAGATACAAATACACTCAGTAGAACGAAGTAACGTTTCTCTAAAGCAAACCCTTGCTCTAGCTGAATACTCTGCCAATTACAGGGTATCTGCTGCGTGTCGCATCACACGCAGCACGCTCTGCTGCTGAGTTTTATTCGCTGGTGCCGCAAATTTATTTATGGCAATGCCGCACTATGGATGCAGACCATGTACGAGCGAACGGGCGGACAAATGGAGGGACAGACGGAGAGACAGACGAGAGACGAAGAGGCAGACAGAGAGAGAGACAGAGAAACGAAGAGACGAGTGTGCGACGCGGGTTATTGTATTTGTATCTATCAGATACATTTGCAGCTACATATAAATTCATGAATGAAATTGTCGGGGCTGCTCCCCCTCCCCCTCGACTCCCCCCTTGCCCCCCTCGCTGCGCTGTGCCAATTGTAAAGCACACAAAACCACTCAGGACAGGAAGTTGAGAAACATTGGCGGCATTTTGAAGAAGTTTTCGTTGTTGTTGTTGTTGTAGTTGCTGCTGCCTCTGCTGTTGTTTATGTATGTGGGCAACAACAACAACAACAAGAGTGCTATGAAATTTGTTTAGTCATGCCGCCGCCCCGATCTTTTCACAACATCACATGAAAAACAAATAATGCGACTCAGTGCGCGGGCAACGTAACTTGAAATTGACATGGCCAAAATCGAAAACCAGTAGCGCATAAACCCCCCGATATTGTAAACATACAAACAGTCGGGCAGCACGATAATGAATCGGGTAAACATAATACGTATATGTCGTACTACATCAAACAATACAAAAACAAATCCTGCAGAACTTTGTGCGAAATTTGTCTTTCTTCTCTTTTGCATAGATCTTTCTTCTTTTGCAGCGGAATCTTTGAGATTCTTTATTTGCTCTTAGTTATAGGGGGAAGAATACTATAAAGTATTTCTTGTTTCTCATCTTTTAATAGCTATAGATAGATGAAACTTATGGAAATGTATCTTTTCTGAAATCTGCGTGTATGCCATGTGATCTTTAGGCTCTAAAAGCCCTTAAGTAAACCTCATTTAACTGTAATCTATTTCATATATAAATTCCATTATACTTTATAGTAATATCTCTATTAAAATTCCTGGTAAATTCCATATGAACTACACCTACTTTGCCAGTTTTGTTTTACTTCATAGAAAGTCATAGTTTCGGCATCTTTGTAGGGCTACTCCCATTCCCAGAAGTAGAGAGAGAGTATGAGAGCACGCCCCTAGATCATCTTTTTCATCTCTCAACATACTCAGCATGTCGCATTACGGTTAACTTGTTATAAAGGGCCAAGTACTTCCTTTGCTCCTGCTCCTGCTCCTGCCCCTGTTAGACATTGTGAGCCGGAAATGCTTGTAGGCGTGAGATATCTTCATCATCGTAACGTTCTCGGAAGACATTCTCGGGATCGGACCCGCTTCAGCCCTTCAATTTATGCAGGTATCCGCGTACGTGTGTTTGCTTAAGGATTAGTTCGCACACGAACTCGAACACACGCTCTCCCTCTCCCTCTCCCTCTCTCTCTCTCTCGCTCGCTCTATCTCCCCTCGGTCTCTTTGATCTTTCAGTTTTTGTTTGCTTTGGGGTGTGTTTCCCCCACAACATCGAAATGATTATGGTTTTCGAATATTTCTTTCATTTCTTTTTCGATTTTTATTATTTTAAACGTTCTTGGTGGTCCCATATTCCCCACAGTTTGTGATTTATGTAGCTAACACCTGTTCTACGACATGGGGGATCTTATCTCTACTTATCTTATTATAATATTTGAGTTTGACTAAGCTTGACGCTTTTATCTATGGAAATGAAAAACTTGAAAATATCCAAATATTTACAGTTTGATAAGAAACAATGCAGATACTCTATAGAGAGAGGGGCTAAGTGATCTACATAATATCATAAATAAGGCACTCTGAATATCATAAATAATACGTTAGCATAACTATATTAGCTACAGACACGCATAATATCATAAATAAAACGATATAATACAGTTATAGACACACCTAAAGCTTTGCTATATCATAAATAATACAGTAAATTTATTATATTGTCGCTATATCACATATAATACTACTTGAACTGTCTGAGAGTAAATAAATCATATATAAGAGATTAATCCGAAGAAATATTATACAAAATCATAGATATATCATTTATACAGTAAAGATCGCTTTTAACCTTTGCTACATACCGAATTTCCCCTCAATTAAGACTAAAAAATACTAAAAATACCCAAAAAAAAAAAAAAAAAGAAATACAATGCCCGAAATAGCGCCCACACGTTTCTTTAACAATTGACAGCTCAATTTTTAGGCCTCACACGCACACAGGGAAAAAGAGAGAGAGAGAGAGGGAGAAGCAGAGAGGGAGAACTGAAACTGGAAGTCGAAATATGTTTTTCACTCAGCTTCATTAGGCCGGCTGCGCTGAGTTGACTCGAGAGTCGAGAGACCCGACCCGGTCCGGCCCTACCTCAGTGTGTCTTGGCCGCACATAAAACTGTTATTGTCTTCATCAGCGTGCCCCAGCAACGGGGCACAGCAACAACAACAAGAAAAACAACAGCGGGGAACGAACGTAAGACGTAAAAAGGAAAAAAAAAGAAAAAAAGAGAAAAAAAATCTAAAGAATTATGAAGACATTAACTTGACCACACACAGCAAAGGCAAAGGCAACGGCAACGGCGACGGCGACAGCGCGGACAGACGAACGAGAAAAGCAGATAAAAGCAAAAACAACAACAACAACAGCAGCAGCAGCAGCAACGAAAAAAGGTACCACAAGGAAAAGAAGACGACGACGACGACGCGCAGTGACATTGGGCAGAGCGCAAGCAGAAAATGAGATGGCAACAATAGCAGAGCGCAAAACAAACGATGAGGCTGACTGAGACAGCGACTGAGCGACTGCGACTGCGACTGAGCCACTGAGAGACTAAGCCGTGTGCGGCGAAAGAGCGAGGCGGCGGCGGCGGCGGCGGCGAAGCAGCAGCGAGAGTGTACCGGAAAGAAACATTCAAGCAATAATCACGGAATTCACTGAAAAAGCAGTTAACGGACAGGCGGGCCTGTAGTAGGAGCAGTGCGGCAGACGGACGGACGGACATGCACATACACGTAGGGCTCGTACTGTGAGCCGAGACTGAGCCCTGTTGTTGCGCCTGGTTATGTGTGTGTGTGTTTGTGAGAGAGCATGAGCGACATGGCCGCCTGGGCTACCTGACTGTGGCGAGTGTGTGTGCGTGTGTGTGTGAGTACCTCTGGGCTGTGTTTCGTATGAAAATAATAAAGAAATTAAATTGCTTAAAAAGCAAGACAACAACACAGGCCCAGGCCCTCCTCGATGTTGTTGTCTTCTGCTTCTCCTCCTTGCCTTCTTCGTCTTCTTCTGCTGCGCTCAGAGCAGGTGAAGTTAAATTTAAAGTTATTGCTGCATTTTTATGACAGCCGCCAGTTAAAGCACAAGTTTATTTTTATTTATTTTCTACGCCCACGCCACGGCGAAGAGAGGGAGGGGAGAACGTCACAAAACGCCATTGAAATTGAAGACACACCAACAAAGTTGAGTTCGAACTAGCATAACATAACATGCGCAAGCAGCTGCTGCTGCGCTGCAGTCTCTTGCTCTCCCGCGTCTCTCTCGCTGTCTCAGTTACGCTGTCACCTGCAGGACATTTGCTGCGTCTGCTGCCTAACGGTAACGTAAGCTGTCGCGACGCTGCTGTTGCTGCTGCTGCTCTCTCACGCTCTCACGCTCTCACGCAGACAGCTCAATAACAATTCGCAGCTGCTCCAATGACCTTCAAACCTTTTGCTCTCTTTATTTTTTTTTGTATTTATGCTGGCAACTGAAGAGACGACGAACCGGCGGCGAGAGACAGAGAGAGAGAGAGAGAGACGCAGCATATGAATGCGCAAACGGTTGCTGGTCACGTTTAAGGGGCGCCATAAATTGCCGGGCAAATGGCGATTTGCATGCGTCGTCATCGTCCCATTTACTTTATTTTAATTGCTCGCCTAGCGCAAACTGGGCATGTTTTAAGCACCGTGCGTAACCGAATGTGTGCGTTGTGTGTGGCCTACACACACGCATACACACACACACATAACAAAAGCACACACACACACTCGCACAGGCATGGAATGTGTGTAAAATAAAAATAAATACTCTGACGATTTCCCAATGCGGGCTGCTTGTGTTGCGGGCTGCAGTGATGCCAATTTAGCTTTTTTTACCCGCCAAATCTGGCTACAATCGGAGATTAACAGCGGTTTGCGGGAATTTTGTTAGCTTTCTTTTCGGTATATGCAGCACTTGTTCGATGTGTGCACAGTGGAACTAGGGTGCTGTAAATTACACTGAAAGATAATATAGATTTAATTTGAAGCATTATTAAAAAAACTTCTAAACAGAGAGCCCCTTGCAATAGTGGAAAATTTGG
The DNA here is from genome assembly GCA_018904105.1 of Zaprionus tsacasi. Lineage (NCBI taxonomy): Eukaryota > Metazoa > Arthropoda > Insecta > Diptera > Drosophilidae > Zaprionus > Zaprionus tsacasi. Next base: position 7,696,645 of record JAEIFR010000173.1, on the reverse strand, counting down.
AAATTTTTAAAACAAAAAAAATATCTTTTACGTAGTCTCCGCTAATATCTGTGTCTAAATTTTAAGAGATCGATTACTTTTTCCGGACTTCCACATGCTGTTGCGACCGCAATAATGGTCCCAAATTTCGTATTCTATAATGATCTTAAGCGGGTTATAAATTTAATAGTATCTACACATTTTATGCCATCCCGTTACGTGAGCAACATAAGGAAGAGGCAAGTGTGAATTCGATTGAAACATCTGTATATAATCTATTTCAAGAGCTTTAATTGTCTGAATGTCTGTATATGGTGTATGTAATTGAGAGTTTTAGATAGTGTCTGATAAGTAAAGCTCTTGAAATATTAGTATTAATTACTGCATACTAATTAATAATCTCTTTGTAGTATTAAAATGACAAAGTCATCACCGCATAATCATCTGGAACATGCCTGCCAATTACAGTATAATAAGAAAATAAATAGAGTTCGACTGACCGAGATTATCTGTACTATCGGTCCGGCTACAAAGAGTGTAGATATGATGGTTAAGCTATTGTCCGCAGGCATGAATATTGCTCGTTTAAATTTCTCTCACGGCACACATGAATATCATGCGGAGACTGTGGAAAATCTACGTAAAGCTGTTGAAGTATTTTCAAAGAAAATTGGTTATAAATATTTTTTGGGTATTGCCCTCGATACGAAAGGACCCGAAATACGTACGGGTTTGATTGGGGGCGAAGCGACAAATGTGGTGGAATTGAAAAAAGGTGGAACCATCACATTAACCACCAACACAGAGTTCAAGGATAAAGGTAGCGTTGATAAGGTATTTGTGGACTATAAGAATATGCCAAAGATCCTAAAGCCCGATAATCGCATTTATGTGGACGATGGACTTATTTCACTGATCGTTAAAGAGATCAAGGACAATGAACTTGTTTGTAAGATCGAAAACGATGGACAATTGGGTTCTAGCAAGGGTGTTAACCTGCCCGGCATAGATGTGGATTTACCGAATATATCGGAAAAGGAACAAAATGATTTTAAATTTGCTATAAAGCATAAACTTGATTTTATTTTCGCATCTTTCATAAGGAATGCAGATAACATTCAGGAGATACGTTGTGAACTGGGCGAGGAGGGTAAATCGATAAAGATTGTGGCGAAAATTGAGAATCATCAGGGTATGGATAATATTGCGGAAATTATCGAAGCATCCGATGGCGTAATGGCCGCACGTGGAGATCTTGGCATAGAGATACCCGCCGAGAAGGTTTTCACCTCACAGAAGATCATATTTGCCCAGTGCATGAGGGCGGGTAAACCGGGTATATGCGCCACCCAGATGTTAGAATCGATGATCAAGAAACCACGACCCACCCGAGCTGAACTCTCCGATGTAGCGAACGCTGTGCTCGATGGTGCCGATTGTGTTATGCTCTCTGGGGAAACTGCTAAGGGGGATTATCCTGTGGAGTGTGTTAAGACCATGGTCAGGGTGTGTAAGGAGGCCGAATCGGCAATTTGGTATGAGAATCTCTTTTTGAATATATGCGATGCTAATTTAGAGAAAATTGATGATGAAAGATCGATGATAATGGCGGTGGTGAATGCGGCCATAACAAGCGGCTGTAAAGCTATCATTGTATTCACCTCGTCGGGATATACATCGGTACAACTGAGCCGACATCGACCCTCATGTCCGATATTAAGTTTTATCGAGGACAATGATCTTTTAGCAAGACAATCGCATCTTTATCGCGGTATTGCCACCATTCCCTATAAGCCCAAAGGTAAAGATAGTACGGTCGATGAGCGTCTCGAGTTAGCTTTGGATATAGCCAAGAAAGCTCGCTTTGTCAAGGAGAAAGATACGGTTATTGTTGTAACAAGTTTGGGTTTTAGTGGAGGCATAACAAATTCGATGCGTATGGTCGAGGTGCCATGAAGGATCGAAGCATGTTTGACAAAGAATTTAAGAAAGATAAATACACTTATTTGTAATATAAATAACAAATATTTTGAGTTTTATATATAAATGTTGCAGATTTTAAAAAGAAAAATAAAAAAAATATGTTTGATTTGTATTAAAAGCAACAAAACAGATCATATATGTGATTTTTACTTGAGTAAAGCACTTAAATATGCTGATAATATAATATGGTGTTGCTCAAATGGGTTTATGATAATTATAAATTGACTGGGTGGTCTGGGCACGTCGCGTCTTTGTTTAGCATTATTTTCTATGCTAAAAATGGTATCTCCAACGCGTTTTATGGGGGCATAACCAATATGGGAGGGCCTGTTGGTGGTCTCGATTCGTAGAATTCGTAGAAAAGTTTTCATAGTATTATTCCGTGGTGTAATTAAGTAGTCATGGCCTGCGGGGCGTACCCTATGTATAATGATTGGTTTTTTTTTTATCTTTTGATTGATTAGTTTGACGTGCAGAGATTTCGAAGCTTTTTGTGTAGAGAAAGAACTGCTGTATAATAATGATATATAGTGTAGATAGACTAAGAACTGGCATAGGTTTTTCGATTTTCCAAATTGAAGTACCTTCCATTTATTTTTCATGTTCCTTTTTCGCTTTTGTTTTGCATTTGCTTTTGTGCTGCTTTACAATGCACCTGTCACACTGTTAGGCGGCCATGCTGCTGCTCTCTCTCTCTCTCTCTCTCTCTCTCTCGCCATGGCACAGTGGTGCGCATTTCGTGGGATTAGCCATGCGCAGCGGATTAGGAGCGTAGCATGCGCATTTCTAATGAAGTTGTTCCCAGTTGGATGCAACAACAACAACAACAACAACATGAAAGCAAACTGAGCAGCGGCCATAAATCAATTTGTGACATTTCCTCACGACAACGACGACGTCGACAGAGACAGCGACTGCAAGGAAGAGAGCAAGAGAAAAACGGACAAACAGCGGGAAAGATTGATGACATGTCACACACGGCAACAGGCAGCATTTGGCAAAGAGAGAGGCGGGAGAGCGCAGGAGAGAGAGAGTTTGACAAGCGTTAACAGCCTACGCTGTGCGACAGCTCAATCAAGGCAGCAGCATCTCGCGCACAGTTTGAGCTGCACTGCTCGGTGCGCAATGTGCGCTCTGTGTGCCGAATCTAGATTAAGTTTATTTTTAGTTACGACCTGCGGTCATGCAACAGCAGCAACAACAACAACAACAGCAACATTGCAGCAACATTGTTACGCGCCCGTACAAAAGATTCCTGGAATTTTGTGCATCTTTTTTGTTTAGTTTGCTCTCCCCGCTCTCACTCTCTCATTCGCTCATTCCATTTATCCTCTCTTAGCCTAGGCACACAAATTATGGAAAAATTCCACGAACATTGCAGTCGACGCAGACGCCACATGCGGCGCAGCTTGAAAGGGACGCCGCCGCCGCCGCTGCTGTTGCTGCTGCTGCCGCTGCCGGCGTCGCTGTGTTTGCCGTCAATGACTTAATTAATAGCGACAAAGTAAAAGCCGCTTGTGAGTTTGAATTTTTGCGGAAATGACAAACTCACGCGCCACCCGTCGTCGTCGTCGTCGTCGTTGCCAGCATAAATAAACAACAACAACAGCGGCAGCGGCAGGAAGCGAGACCCGCTCTCGCTCTCTCTCACTCCCGCTCTCTTCCTTGTGCTCTTGCGCTGCCCACGACGCACCTACAAATGCCGCGCATAACTTTAAAATGCTGCCAACCTTTGCCTGCGCTCTCTTCCCCCCTCTCTCTCTCGCTCCCTTTGTAACGGTAGTCATTGCCAGCGTTGCCACTTAAGTAATTCTTCAGTTTTGCCAGCGTTGCCACTTAAGTAATTCTTCAGTTTTGCGCTTTAATACAGAACCTACAACAATCGCATCCGCTTTAGAAATATGAAAAAAAGAAAGAAAAACCTGGGCGGAAAATCTGTGAAAAGCGATAAAAGCAAAAGAAGACGGAATGGAGAAGAGGGAGAGGGCGATTGAGATTGAGACGCTTCCAGCTTAGTGTGGAATGTGGCGGGTTCTGGGCCTGGGTCTGGGTCTGGGCTTAAGTTGCTGGCGCTGGGTGCGGCATTTGCTGCACAGTGGGTCGTGAGCTAATAGGAATGTGGGTGAAATAGGCAAAGAATAAAAATAATGATAAATAATATTTAATAATATTTTTTATTTATTTATTTTAACTACACAAAAAATGACTTGTACCTATTTTCATTTATGTATTTACCACTTTGTACCACTGTGCAGTGTGTGCTCGATTGAAGGTTCGATCCTCATTATTTGGGGCTCAATTTCCGTGTAGAGCAGCGCAGAGAAAGAGCAGGCCAAAGACAAAGACGAAGACAAATACGAAGGTAGAGAGAAGGCAAGAGAGGGAGAACTGGGGAGGAGAGGGAAAATGCAGCTTGATGAGGCACACTAAGCGAGGTTCCAATTGCCAAACAGACGATTATAGGTTGCCGCTGCGACTGCGCTGTCGACGTCGGCGTCTTGTGTTGTTTGTGTAGGGGCTGGGCCGGAGTTGGGAGCTGCTGCCTTGGGATGCTATGGGAAGGTTGATAATGATGATGATGATGATGACGATGCTGGCTGCTGATGGCTTCATCGTGGCAGATGCTACGAAAACATATAAATTATATGGCTGCGGTCGGTCTTGGAGTCGGGCCACACGCTGTTTCGTTATAATTTTAATGTGTTATTTATGGCGAAAGAAAGAGATAGACTGATTATCCCAAAAAACCCAACACTAACACTTTCTCTCTCTCTCTCTCTCCAGGGCAAGGCGCGTGGCAGCCGCACGGCAATCTATCTACGTTCAGTATTCCAATCCCACCTCGAAACCCTCGGCAGTTCGGTGCAGAAGCATGCGGGGAAGGTGCTCTTCGTGGCCATCCTGGTGCTGAGCACCTTCTGTGTGGGCCTGAAGAGTGCACAGATCCACTCGAAAGTGCATCAGCTGTGGATACAGGAGGGTGGACGCCTGGAGTCCGAGTTAGCCTATACGCAAAAGACAATCGGAGAGGATGAATCATCGACGCATCAGCTGCTCATACAGACAGCACATGATCCCAATGCATCGGTATTGCATCCGCAGGCGTTACTCTCCCATCTGGAGGTCCTCATGAAGGCGACTGCGGTCAAGGTGCACATGTACGATACGGAATGGGGGCTGCGGGACATGTGCAATTCACCCACCACGCCCAGTTTCGAAGGACACTATTATATAGAGCAGATACTGAAGCATCTGATACCGTGCTCGATCATTACACCGCTCGATTGTTTCTGGGAGGGCAGCCAGCTGCTGGGACCCGAGACACCAGTCTATATACCGTAAGTAATCTGACTATACTGCCTGCTTAGTGCTAATTCCAATCTCTCTCCCTTCCGTAGTGGCCCCAACAAGCGTCTCATGTGGAGCTCACTGAATCCTGCGGCCGTCATGAAGTTCATGAAGCAACAAATGTCTGACCAGAAGATCAGCTTCGATTTTGATACCGTGGAGCAGTATATGAAGCGTGCAGCGATCAGTAGTGGCTACATGGAGAAACCCTGCCTGAATCCCTCGCATCCCTTGTGCCCGGAGACGGCGCCCAATAAGAATAGCCAGCAGCCACCGGATGTGGGTGCCATCCTCTCGGGCGGTTGCTATGGTTATGCCGCCAAGTATATGCATTGGCCGGAGCAGCTGATTGTGGGTGGAGCCCAGCGCAATCGGAGTGGACATCTGAAGAAGGCGAAGGCTCTGCAGACTGTGGTGCAGCTGATGACCGAGAAGGAGATGTATGATCAGTGGCAGGATAACTACAAGGTGCATCACATTGGTTGGACGCAGCAGAAGGCTGCGGAGGTGCTCAATGCGTGGCAACGTAACTTCTCCCGCGAAGTGGAGCAGATGCTGCGAAAGCAGTCGAGGATCTCGACGAATTATGATATCTATGTCTTTAGTTCGGCCACCTTGGATGACATCCTGGCCAAGTTCTCGCATCCCAGTGCAGTGAGCATTGTCATTGGAGTCGCTGCAACGGTTCTCTATGCCTTCTGTACGCTCCTGCGTTGGCGTGATCCTGTGCGTGGACAGAGCAGCGTGGGAGTCGCTGGTGTGCTGCTCATGTGCTTCAGCACAGCTGCAGGATTGGGTCTGTGTGCCCTGTTGGGCATCGTCTTCAATGCAGCCAGCACGCAGGTGGTGCCGTTTCTCGCCCTGGGCCTGGGAGTGGATCACATTTTCATGCTGACCGCGGCATATGCCGAGAGCAATCGCAAGGAGCAAACGAAGCTGATCCTAAAGAAGGTTGGACCCAGCATACTCTTCAGTGCCTGCAGCACGGCAGGTTCCTTCTTTGCTGCTGTCTTTATTCCCGTGCCCGCCCTGAAGGTCTTCTGCCTGCAGGCTGCAATTGTGATGTGCTTCAATCTGGCGGCGGCTTTGCTTGTCTTTCCCGCCATGATTTCATTGGATCTGCGTCGTCGCACTGCCGGACGTGCTGATATATTCTGCTGCTGCTTCCCCGTCTGGAAGGAGCAACCCAGGGCGGCGACCACGTTGGCCATGAATAACAACAATGTGCGTGGATCGAGGCATGTGAAGAATTGCAATAATATGCGAGCGGGTCAGCAGCAGCCGGCGCAGAATCCACTGCTGGAGCAGGGACAATCCACCCGGGTGCCCTCCTTCTCGCTGGCCAAGTTCGCCTTCAAGTATTACACACCGTTCCTCATGCGCAGCTGGGTCAAGTTTCTGGCCGTGATGGGTTTCCTTGTGGCCATCATATTCAGCCTGTACGAGGCGACGGCACTGCAGGATGGACTCGATATCATTGATCTGGTGCCCAAGCAGAGCAACGAGCACAAGTTCCTCGACGCCCAATCCCGTCTCTTTGGTTTCTACAGCATGTACGCCGTGACGCAGGGCAACTTTGAGTATCCCACACAGCAGCAGCTGCTCTGCGATTACCATGAAGCATTCGTGCGGGTGCCGCATGTGATCAAGAACGATAATGGAGGATTACCCGATTTCTGGCTGCTGCTCTTCCGCGACTGGTTGAGCAATCTGCAGCGCATCTTCGACGAGGAGGTACGCGATGGCAAGTTGACCAAGGAGAGCTGGCACGCCAATGCCAGCAGTGATGCCATATTGGCCTACAAGTTGATCGTGCAGACGGGACACGTGGATAATCCTGTGGACAAGAATCTGGTGGAAACCAATCGCTTGGTCTCCCGCGATGGCATCATTAATCCCAAGGCATTCTATAATTATTTATCCGCCTGGGCAACCAACGATGTCTTTGCCTACGGTGCATCCCAGGTGAGTTAAGTGAGATTCCAGCTGGATGCGCAATACTAACTTCTCTTTCTACCTGCAGGGCAAACTGTATCCGGAGCCACGACAGTATTATCATGCACCCACCGAGTACGATCTGAAGATTCCCAAGAGTTTGCCCCTGGTCTATGCACAGATGCCTTTCTATCTGCACGGACTGACGGATACGTCGGAGATCAAGACACTGATTGGACACATACGCGATTTGAGTGTCAAGTTCGAGGGTTACGGCCTGCCCAACTATCCATCGGGTAAGGAACTTGATGAGACGTCTAGAGTTCCTTATATAATCTATATTTTCATTCCCTCTCCAGGCATTCCCTTCATCTTCTGGGAGCAGTACATGACGCTGCGCTCTTCGCTGACGCTGATCCTGGCCTGCGCCCTGTTGGCTGCCCTGGTGCTTGTCTCGCTGCTCCTGCTCTCGGTCTGGGCTGCTGTCTTAGTTATCATCACTGTGCTGGCATCGCTGGTGCAAATCTTTGGTGCCATGACGCTGCTGGGCATCAAATTGTCTGCCATTCCTGCGGTTATACTCATACTGGGCGTGGGCATGATGCTCTGCTTTAATGTGCACATCTCACTGGTAAGTCTTGATAGGAATCCTGTGCATCTAGAAGATTAACCTTACTCCCTCCTTCCCTGCAGGGTTTCATGACTTCGGTGGGCAATCGACAGCGTCGCATACATCTGGCCATGCAGCTCTCACTGGGTCCCCTTGTGCATGGCATGCTCACCTCTGGGATGGCTGTCTTTATGCTCTCCACATCGCCATTTGAGTTTGTTATACGTCACTTTTGTTGGCTCCTCCTGGTCGTGCTCTGCGTTGGAGCATGCAACAGCCTGGTCGTCTTTCCCATCATACTCAGCATGCTGGGACCCGAAGCGGAGCTGGTGCCACTGGAGCATCCCGATCGTATATCGACACCATCGCCTGTACCCATGCGTAAACGTTCCAATAAATCGTTCATTGTGAATGGTTCACGCGGCTCATCGAGGGGTTCGAATAATTGTCATAAATCCCATCATTATCACAAGGATATGAATATCAATGATCCATCGCTGACGACGATCACCGAGGAGCCGCAATCGTGGAAGTCGAGTAATTCCTCCATACAAATGCACAACGATTGGAATGCGCCGCCCATGAATAACTCCAATCATCACAATCTGAACAATCATTATATGAACAATATCAACAATTATCAGCAACGCGAACGTGAGTCGTATGTGCCGCCCCAGATGATGAACTCAGGCGCCTCCTCCTCCTCCGCGGGCGGCTATGCCAGCGGTCCACCGCCTTCATATCACAAGGTATCACAGCCAGTTGGACCCGTTGGCTATGCGCCGCCAGAGCTGCAGAGCATTGTGGTGCAACCGGAGGTGACGGTGGAGACAACGCACTCGGATAGTAATACCACCAAGGTGACAGCGACGGCTAACATTAAGGTGGAACTGGTGACGCCTGGACGTGCGGTGCGAAGCTACAATTTCACCAGTTAGCCCCAATCTGGCTGTAGTTCCTCTTGTAGTTCCCCATGCTACGACTAACTCTGTAAACGATTTAATTAGCTGTAAACACACACACTCTAGATGTTAAATGTTAACTGTAAACTAGCTGTAAACTATCAATATGTTACTGTTAACTGTAAATTGTGAACTGTTACTGTTAACCGGCAACTGTTAGCAGCAGCTGTAAATTGTACGCTGTTACTGTTAACTGGCAACTGTTGCGCGGTTAACAGCAGCTGTAGATTGTACGCTGTTACTGTTAACCTTGCTGCGTTGCGGTTAACAGCAGCTGTATATTGTACTCTGTTACTGTTAAGCGGCAACTGTTGCGCGTTTAACAGCAGCTGTAAATTGTACTCTGCTACTGTTAACCGTGCAGTGTTGCGGTTAACAGCAGCTGTAGATCGTACTCTGTGACTGTTAACCGGCAACTGTAAACCGTTAACTGTTACTGTAAACCACGCATGTTAGTTAATTCCCTCACAGTGGCGCATATATGCATAAATCGAGAGATATATATGCGTGATCTGTGTGCGTATTTCGTCTAGCAGCTTTGTATGTATGTATCACCTAGCACCTAAGGCATTCTTATACATAGAGTTATTTATTGTAACACACACACACACACACACATACACACATAACCACCCGCTATGTACTTATGTAGACTTTGAAACGATCGTAATCGCGATCGAACCCAACTAGTAATTTATAGCATATAATTTAGCGTAAATATGTACATAGAACACAAGGACTTGAACCAAAATAGTATCGCTTATAAAAATATATTATATAAAACAACGAACAATTTAAGAATGATAAAAACGAAACGAGAAGGAAAGAGTGGGAGGAGGAGGGAGAAGGAATGTATAGAGTAGAATTTGCTGCGCCCCCCTGTAGGTACTTAAAAACCAAAATTATACAATAATGACACTATATATATGGTATATCGTGCAGTAATCGAAAAACATTTAAATAAACCGAAAAACATATTGTAAAGCAAAGTTTGAATCGATGGATCTCTGTTAATAGTTGAGCTAGCTATAGGAAATTTGGAAAGCACAGTCCTAAGTCTAACAGGCAACTGAATTTCATTTCAAATATCAACTAGCCTGAGCATAACTCGAAAATTTTGTATATTTTCACAGTTAGTTAGGAGGAAAAGCAGCATGACAGAGTTGGACCATGAGTTTGAATACTATCTACGTAACGTAAGATCTATATAGCAGTTGCAGCTCCCCAGTTAATCCCTTCCAAACTCCTCGTCCTGCAGATGAGCTGCCAGAGCGTGCTGAATCTACCGTACCCCATGCGCTGCTCCATGGCCAAGCAGGTGCTCGATTGTATAGATCTGATCTATTACTTTGATTACTTCAAGATGATGTACTGCATCTTTAATATACACGCCAAGTGGTTGGAGTATCTAACCGTGTGCATGTTTGTTGTGCTCATCCTATGGTACCTGACGCTCATGTCCATTGTGGTGGATTTGTTGTGAGTACGAGATGGAGATGGAGGCAGTTCGAGATTGAGATCAGTTTCCACTCTGCAGCTTTACGCCCCTGCTGAAGGTGCTCTCGATAAGGCTGCATCTGAGTGAGCAGATGGCAGGTTGCACCTTGCTGGTCTTTGGCAACTCCGCTCCCGATCTGGTGTCCAATCTGATGCCTGTGCGCACCATGTCCAAGATGTTCACCAGCACCGTGAGCAGCTGCGTGGTGGAGATGCTGCTGTGCGGCGGCATGGCGTGCTATATGAAACCCTTTAAGATCGATGGACATTCCATGGTGCGGGATCTGTTGTTTCTGCTGCTGGGGCTGGAGCTGCTGCGTCTGTTCATGTACACGGGACACAGTATCAGCCTGAGCGAGTGCCTCGGTAAGGTGGAGGGAAATCCTGCCAGCTGCCTCTTTAATCTCCTCTCCTTCCCACAGCATATCTGAGTATCTATGTGATCTATCTGTTGGTCATCATATTCGATCTTAAGTTGATACGTCATACCATCAAAAGTGAGTCCCTATTCCCGCTCTGCAGCACTTACTCCCTTCCCTTCCCTCTCGCAGAGCTGCGTCGCGAGATTGCGGCCCTGAAGCAGGCGGAATCCTCGCCAGAAAGAAATCTGGAGCTGCAGAAAAGAGTGAAGACTCTGAGTGGCTTGAGGCAGCATGATGCCATCGGGCGGAGACCAGATGCTGAGGATGATAATACTGGTCCCATTTATGTGGATATACAGACGACACAGCGTATGTTCTATAAGGAGATCAATGGCAAGAATCATCTGCTGTGGCAGGATATGCTGGACTCACTGAATCCCATCGATATGGTCGATTGGCAAACGGGCAATCACTTTCAACGATTCCTCATGCTGTTCAAGGCGCCCATCTTGCTGGTGGTCACGTTGCTGGTGCCGATCGTGGACTATGAACGGAATAAGCACGGCTGGTGCAAGTTGCTCAACTGCATCCACATGGCAGTGAATCCTTTTCTGCTCATGACTGCAGTGCACTGTAGGTGCTGCCTGTAGCTTCAAAACCAGGGACTAATCCTCCTCCCCCTCCTTCTCCTCCTGCAGCCAAGCTGATCGCCGAGTACAGTTCCTGGCACCTGGATCTGCATTTCGAGTACTCCCGCTGGAGCTTCTGCGTGACGCTGCCCATAGCGCTCTATATGTGGCTGAATACGCGCACCGATCTGCCGCCAGATTATCATTTCGTAGGTGTAACCCTAGATATATTCTATATATCATGCTGATCCTCCTGCTCCCTCCCGTCCAGCTCTTCATCATACTGAACATCTGCAGCTGCCTGATGATTATCGCTTTCTGCGTGAACGAGATCGAGGTGCTTGCCTGCATAGTGGGTGCGGTCTTTAATCTCAGCGATAATTTTACGGATATAACTTTCGGATCCTTGGCCAATGCAACCATCAATATGTTGGCCACGCTAACCACCGTCTCGCAGGGCTATGAGAGAATGGCCTTTGCGGCGGCCATAGCGAATCCCTTTTTCAGTGAGTCATAGATACAATCTATGATATATCATATATCTACTTGTTCCCGCAGATATTGTAATGGGCATAGGACTTTCTCTGCTTTTTAATAGCCATTTGCGCGCCAACGATAATTCGTTCTGGGTGCAGGGTGAGCATGGTGAAACCTGTTATATATTTCTATTGATTAGCGTTGTGTGCACCCTGTGGTGGTCGCTTACTCTAAATTTTCATGCCCGACGTTCGGTTGGCATTTTCAGCTTAACCATATTTGTCTTGTTTCTGATCTATGCCGTTGCAATTGAGACGGAATTTGCTCATGAGTTTACTCAGAATTTGATTTTAACGCCAAGATAAATGAAAATTTAGATCATTTTTATAGATTTTAATTTTGGGTACTTGGTTTCGCAACTAAATATTTTTAGCACATACACATTAGCCGAGTTTCGCACCAGCTAACATTGGTTAATTCTGGCAACGCTAAAACCACGCGATTTGCAGCTTGCCAATGTGTGTGACTGGTGATGGCACCGGTATGCAGCAAACAATAATGGCGCGACGATAGACAATTTTAATGAGTTATCGCTTTATGTCAAAACTGTGAATAATATTAAATATGTACTTATTTTATAACATTTAAAAAAATAAAAAATTTATAAGCACCATGTGCAATAGCTGCATTACTGAATTAAATTTATATAAAAATATATTGCATTTATCAATGTTGCCAGACAGCTTGCTTCGGTGTTATCGCATTATCGATATCTACTTACGATATAAACATCAACAAAAAGGAAAAGATAAAGAGAAACAATTGCAAGCACACCGCATGTAGAGTGAATTTTGTTTGAAACCGTTGCAGCTGAAAAAGCAAAGACCTCAAAGCAAACAGTACGCAACATAAAAGTATTTAATTTTGAATCGTTGACAAATTTGCATTGCATTTGTATGCAGCGCAGAGCACAACGTATTTTAAAACGGAATCGACCGCAAGAGCGAGAGAGCGTCGCACACCTTAGTGCTTGTGTAAGTGAGTGTGTGTGTGGTGTTCGAATCAGACTCTGTGAAAATAATCGTGGCAACAGCGACAGCGCCAGCGACATTTTATACACGTATCAGAAACAAACTCAACGTGTTTTGAGAACGTTGTACTCTACTGGAACGACGCGCCGGGTCCGTGTGTGTACGTAATAATTCATTTAAAACAAAATAAAAACAATTTGCAAATCGTGTTTTACATGCGAGCGCGAAACAACAATAAAACACAAACTAAAAAAAAGAGTACTTTGAAACGCAATTGAATTGGCGAAGTTAAGAAAGCTTTGTGTAAGTACGAAAATTGGTTTTCGTTGCCCTCCCCCCCTCCGGTTGTGTATTTGTTTCTCTGTTACGGTATGCGTGTGTTGTGACTGTATATGTGTGTGTGTGTTTGTGTGGAGTCGGTCATTAAATTGGCAAAAGCGCAACTACAAATACAAGGAAAAAAAATATGCATTAGTGTGGAATTTTGGTGAAAGTTGAATTTGAATAAAGAGTCTGCAGTGCGTTAAATTGAAGAAAGAGCGAGTGAAAGAAAGAAATAATCAAGATTCTTGTGGAATGCCGCGTAACATGCTATAACTGTGTGTATTCTCTCATCTCTTATGAAGTGTTTAATCCATAAAAAACAAAACAAGCAACAAACGTCACATTTGCACATTTAATGTTTCTATGATTTTATCATAAATTTATGTCTAATGTTTTTTACATGTGCACGCGCTCTTGCTCCGCTCCTGCTTTTGCTGCTCCGTCCCCGGCCCCGTTAAATTGTGCCAATAACGGTGCTCTCAATTACGACGCAAAAATGCTGAAATTTACTCTCACATTTTGCAAATAAAGCAAACAGCAGGTAAGCTTGAAATTTTTTCAATAACGGTGTGTGGCATGACGTCTGTCTGTATGTCTGTGTTGTGTGCAAGTACAGACTTGTTCTTGCTGCGTCTCAGCTGACACAGGTCACACGCATACACTCACGCACACAGACACACGCACACACCGGTGCAGTGTCTCTCTCGCACTTCTTCTCCCATGCCATTTGCCGGTGTATGACTCGTCTCAAATGTCACGCCACCTTATCAATGAGACCAAGTCAGGAAATTTAAATGCCACGCTCTTTTCTCCTCATCTCTCTCCTGCTCCTTGTGCATGTCATTAGCATTTGAGATTTAGATGCAGGATAAAAATAACCTATAGGCTTGACCTAGTTTTAGTTTCTATTTAGATTTTGTTGTATTCTTATTGCATTATGCAATTTCGTTGTCAATGGCAACATTGGCGTGTTTCATTTCTAATTTGTTATTGTTTATTTGTGTGTTCGCTTCTATTGATTTTTGTAAATTCTCAATTTGCGAATTTCAAATCAGTTGAGAAACAGCGTAATCATGCAAAGCTAACGACCTTCAGTGCCAGGCGAAGAGAGCAAGTGAGAGTGCGAGAGAGAGAGAGAGAGAGTGACAACGAGGTATAGCTTGTGTGGCGCAGTTATCTGTTTTAAAGTAGGCGGATTCTTTGTGTTATTTTCTTTTTGTACGTTTCTAATTCGCTAAAAAAATACATTTTAATATTATTATTGCGCTCTCTCTCACTTTTTGTGCTCTCTTTGCCGTTTTTGGCCATTCCCCCCTCCAACTCTTGCTCAGCTCTCAGGCTGCACGTGTGATTTCATGTAAATACCATGTGTACACGCGTCTGTGTGTTTGTGTGTGCCTGCGCGCTCTCTTACAGCGACGCTCTCTCTCGTGTGTACGCGCGGTGCTCTCTCTGTGTGTTGCTTTGGCTGACTCAGTGCGCTCTCTCTCTCTCGTACACCCACTCAGCAGTGCTGTCTGTGCTCAGTTTATTATACCAACAGAAAATCATACGAGTCTCTGCACTGTTTGCTGCTCCACGTTGTTGGAAAAAAAGAGTGTCGGTACGGGCGGGGGTGGGGTGCTGAGTTCTACTTCGGGGTCATGTGTACGTGTGTGTGCGCGTGTGTGTGTGCCTGTGTGTCATATGTTTCTGTTCTTGTTATGACTGCGTTGGCGCTCACTGACCAGCTGAGTCGAGCCAAGCCATGCCAAGCAGCGCAGCGCCATGGCCTTTGATGACGACGATGAGCTGATTTCTGGGGTGCGGTTACTGTTTTTTTTTTCTCTGATACCCGGGCCCCGGAAGAAACCGAATGGGGCCCATCATCATGCATGGTGTCCGTGTATTGCTGCAGTTTATCATTCATTCGCTTTATGGGCACGTTCGTGCATTACGCTCTGAAATAGTTTGGCAGACAAGCAACCTGTACGTTCTGTAATTTCGTTTCGTTCTTCACGTTGCTTTCGTACTATCGTTCGCTCTGCTCGCTTATCTCTGCCGCCGTGTTTGAGCACGCGGAACCGTCAAATTGTTTGGCTATTAAAAAAAAATTGGTTTTATCGAAGTGATTAAATGATATATATTTCTGTATAATTATTTTGATATGCTGCGCTTTAGAACTGTAACTGGGCTTATCGGTATTATGTTGTTTTCTATGTTTAAAGTAGTAATTAAAGCGTATCTCTGCGTCGTGTATGATTTATGCTTTTTGCTGCGTTGCATTTAAAGAACCCGTATTTTCCGACTGCTGCTTTCCCTGTTTATATATTTATGTGTCTGTGTGTGTGTGTGTGTTCGCCGGTCGCAGCTTTCATTCATGGCCAAACCTCAATCCACAGAGAAAGAGAGAGAGAGAGAGAGGGAGACCGCTTAGTCGGTGTAAACAAACTGCTCTTTGACCTTTTCACAGCCTTTCCCCTCTCTAAATGAGCGTGCTTTTTCGCTCTCTTCGCTTTCGCCGCGGCCATCAAACGTCAACGTCACCGTGCTCAATTGTACAGTTCGTCCCGCAGCCAGTTGCAGCCCATTTGGGCGCACTCTCTCTCGTCTCTTTCACTCTTTTCGCCGCGACATTTCCCCTGAAACTCGTACGATTTTTAGCCAGTATAACCAAATGCCGATGAAGAAGAAAGAAAAACGTGTTGCCGCCGCCAATAGCAGCAACCCTCATATGATTTTCCTGCTGCGCCCAATGCCGCCAGCTGCAGTTGCCTCCTCCCCGCCCCCCACTGCAGCTCATTCGTAATAGTCACGCGATTTTTATATGTATATAGTGTATATCGTGTGTCTAAGAAGTCAGCCAGCCAGTCAAATAAACCCGTAGTATGCACCCCTACGTTTCCGGTCCTTAATAATTAATAGATTTTTCAGTAAACTAAAATGTTTGTTCGAATAACAGTTTTTTCAGGCTCTCAGTTATTGATTGAAATAGTTTCAATTTTTAGAAGAACGTTTACATATAAATAATTGAAAAATCTTCAGGAAAATTGTAAAATTTTGGTTTATTTAAAGTTTTCATTATTATAAAAAAAATAAATAATTGATTTAACTGATAGCTAAAAGTAAATAATTGACATATTTTCAAGAAAATGATAATATTTGTCTTCTCAAGAAGTTTTTAGGGTTCTTTGGAACTAATGCACATATTTATAGAGCAAAACTCTAGATTTAAGTATTCAGCTTATTATTTCTTTAAACTCTCTCTATTGCTTTTCTACAGTTTTAAAATTAATTTGGTATTTTCCATTTCATTTAAATCTCCTGCTGATAAGCAATCAAGCTCATACAAACACACACACGTAGACACACATACACACAGAGCTAAACATAGTTTGCTGAAATCACGATCTGAAAATGTTTGCTAAAATGATTTTCTAACCGGTTTTGCCAACGGGCATCCAACTTATCCATATTGAATGACAGTCTCTCTGTCTGTCTGTGTGTGTGTTTGTTTTCTTTTTTATTTACTTATTTTTTTTGTTTTCTAAAGCATTAAACCGGCTTTTTGCGACGTGCACTTCATGATCATGATCATTGCCAATAACTGTGCACATACACGGATACAAGTAAATACCTGAGTGTGTGTGTCTACAGTAATGAGATTATGTTGTGGAAAATTTTCACTTACAACTTGGCACGTGCTTTCGAGTCGATGCGTTGCGATGGTCACTCTAAAGATAAACACACGCATGTTCGTCTAGGTCATTTTGTTTTGTCAAACAGCAAAAGCAACGTCAACGTCGCTTTACTTTCCAACACACACACACACACACGCAGGACAGACACAGCGCAGACGAAATGAGCGAGTGCAAAAGAGCGAAAGATTTGTCTGCTTTGTGTTGCTCTCTACACACACACAAACCTACAACTACTTGTGTGTGTGTTAGTGTGGGTGATGTGTGAGCTCTCTCTCTGTGTCTCTCCTCTTTCTCTTGTCCTTTCTCGATCTGGCAGCACTCTGACTGCACTTGCCAATAATGAAATTTATTTAAATTCACCCACACACAATCAATTGGTTTGTTTGTTTTGCATGTTTGTTGCTCTTACTCTTTTATCTTCTTCTTCTCATTCTCATTCCCATTCAACGAATCGTGCAAATTATCAGAATCTCTCTCTCCCTCTCTCAGCCGGCTGCAGGCACACACAAAAAATAATACAAAAAAAATAAGCAGAAAAAACAAACACTCTACAGAAAATTATTTTTATTTTGGACTTTGACACAGTCATACGATGATTTTGTATTACCCCATTTGCGGGAGCGAGATGCAAGACGAAGGGGCGGGCAAGAGGGAGGCGTACTCATTCTCATGCTCTCTTGCCTGCACGCGCGTTCTCGCTCTTGCTTTCGCTCGCTCTCTCGGACTCACTCACTCTCTCGATCACTCGACTCGCGAGGGACAAGTGTTTTGTCTCAGGTCAAATAAAAATTGAAGCAAGCGGCGACGGTACATATTATTTAATTGCACACGTACAAAATGTACATTTGTACCTAACCTCACATACATGCAATTGTACACTTATTTGTTGTGCTCTGGATATGGAAACTTATTGACCGCTGATCCCGAGCAACCAACAATGTCAAGGTGACTGACTCGCTGGTGTCGTCTATATATGGATGATTAACTAAGCACCGTTATATAGAGAGAGAAATAAAATATTTCTTTTATTTTCTATTTTTTGCATAACTTAAAGATCAAGTGACTTAGGCACGTAAAAAATAATTGAGGCTTTCACAATAACAATAATATCCATAGACCTGATTGATTGACATAAGAACCAAGCTGAAAACCAAAAGTGTGAAAAGTTTGAAGAACTTACAGTTGAAACTTGTGTTCCGCAACTTAATAATGATTTCCAGTCACTTACCTTGAAACTTAAGAACTTAGGAACCTTCTCAGCTATTTTAGAACTTTTTTAAGGTCGAAATTCGAGAAAATATGAATAGAATTATATATAGATTTGTTTTATATGTTATGTTTTGTTTTTGTTCCACTGTGCATGCTTATGATATAACGGATAACTGAGCTGGGAAGCTTTCGCTGAGCTCGATGTAATAGGAGATAAAAGAGGAGACGTCACTTGTCGCGTGTTTTGAATATAAGTTGAAATATTTTGAAGAATAAAGTAAACTATAAAATCAATTATATTTGCGTCTGAACCTCTCTTAAAATCGTTTCTTGAGCTAATACAGAGAGCAAAACGTAGTAAAAAACTATGTTTTATTTAATGCAATATCATAAAATAATAAGATAATAATTATATAATATAACACGCAAAATCTGCTGAAATCTTCTTAGTTATTCCAGCCATCATATCCAGTTTTACTATTGTCTGATTTTTGTGAGTCGCATATGGTTTACAAAAGTTCACACAATAATAAGAACTAAATATTTAATGTTCGACGACTTCAAGCTCAATTACTTTGGGGACTTTGTACCACATTTGGACTTTGTACACACACATCGTAGTTGCGTGACAAAGAATTTCATGCGATTTTGTTGAGTTTGACAAGTGATATTTGGACTGGACTGTATTTTGGGGTGAGCTCTACTCAAATGCATTTTCAGGTTCGAGGTTTATCGTCTGTCGGTTAGTCAGTCGAGTCGTGTCGCCTCTCAATTACACTTCCAGTTATTCAAGCATGACGTGTAGAGCGGGCACGTTTGGCTCAATGATTTCTACAAATTGTTGTTGCCATTTGTTATGCAACGATCTATGTATGTGGATATGTAAATATATACATATGCATAAAGTCAGAACGTATTCGCGACGATTGCAAAAAAAAAGGAAAAAACAATAGGTATATTAATAACGGTTTTATAACGGTTGCAAATGCAATTAAGGCGGGGCATACAAATGTACACAATTGTTATCGCAAGTATAATAAGTGAAACAATTAAAAACAGTTTCACCTTATACGAGCACCTAATTAAAGTCAATTTTAAAAAATCTCATCTCACAGCTGTACTTTGGAGTTGTATGTGGCGGTAGGTTAAATATAGACTGAAATAAAAGGGTAGAGAACGAGACATAAAAAGATTTAAGCCAAAAAACAGCTAAATTTAGCGTAAAAACTAAAAAAAAAACAAGTTTTGACTGTATAAAGGCATTGATTTTGATTGTACGAAGAACTTGACTTGAACTTTGTGTGATCTAAAGTTCTAGCTTTGAAATTACGCTCTAATCAGTTTTTGGGCTCAGTCAGAGGCGTGGCTAAATTCTCAAACATACGTTAGACCAAAGAAATATCTACGAATACCATTATAAAGTTTGGTGGCTGTAGCTTTTATAGTCTCTGAGATCTAGGCGTACATACAAACAGATAAACAGAACAGACAGACATACAGACAGATGTGTCAATAATATGGTTATATTTACAACACGTGTTGAATCATTACAAACTTTTCGTTTGTCATTTGATTAAATGAGTCATATCTATAATGCCTTTGTAGTATATGGAGGTTGTTATCGTTTTGAGTTTTTTATTTAAGAACTCATGGTCGAGTGTGTTTCAAGATCTCTCTCGATTTATTTTGCTTTACACTCACTTTAATTCAATTATTACTAGTATTCGCAAATAAAGGCATTTTCTTATATGACTATGATGCAAAAATACCTTGCAGTAGTTACCCCAGTGATCTCAGTGATCTCAGTACAGGTTTAGAAATACTATGATATTCTTATTAGGGCCTATTGCTGCTGATCTGATTAAGTGGCGTTGTTTAGGCAACACTTTTTCACTTATTCAGCATATACAATATACCATATACACGATGTACGATCGGGGTGTACAAAGTACACCAATGTAATCAAGCGATACCACCGGGCACACACACATTTCCTGATTGTCTCAATCCAGACTATATTTATTTAGCTGTGTGTCGTGTTGTTTTGGTTTCTTTTCTGGGCAATGTTGGACAGTGTGTGCGATAGACAGACAGTCCGTATGCAGTTTAACTTTGATCAGGGTCACGATCGTTGTGGCGCACATGTTGCGTCAACTTGCCAAACGGGCTCAAAGTTCAACACGCTGCAAAATGCTGGCGCGATCGTAAGTGAACCCTGTCTGCTCGCTAGCGTATGATTTCCATTCATTAACCTATAATTTGGATAAAATATACTACTATATATATTCCTAAGCAGTTGAGTCGCTGTATAAGAGTCTATAAGACTTAGATCCATTAAATTGTCTAAATAACGAAATAAAAGGTAATTTGACTAAGCAGATTTGCTGGGAACCCCTATAGGTTAAGTGTATTGCAAATAAGGAAGAGATTGAAGCTTTAAGTTTAAGATTCTCTCTCTCCTTATGATTTGTAAACAAAACACGCCTGATTGATATTATCGCAATCTTTAATTGTTTTGTTGTTCTTTAGGCAATTTTATGGTTCATTGGCCTCTGCGGTCATATAAACAAAGCAAGAAAGAGTAAAATTGTTATTATATTTTAAAGAAATCTATACATAACTTATAGATGCATTGCCTTGAACCTTGTGGCAAATACTACTCGAATGTCTTACATATCATTGCTATCATATTTCTAGCGTAAACAGTGGGTCTGCATTCTGCGAAAATTATACCACATTGCGGTACAAGGATCCCAAGAAATCTGCTATTATAAATTTGCTATATATGATAAATTGACAGAGCGCACGACCTATACCAATTTTATTACCTCGAGCTACAGCACAGAAAGGGGCAGATCTTGTCTTGCGATCTCTTTCTATGGCATTTCTAGCATATTATGCAATAGAATTTAAAATTTCTCTGTCTAAATTTAATTTGTATGCTATCTATATCTATCTGTGTGTAGATATATGTCTCCCTCTCGTTGTTTTCTCGTTCTCTTTTATCAGTTTTTGGCTAAACACCAAGAGCGTAGACGAAATCGTAGAATAGTCTGAAGAAACTTGTTTTTTTTCTATTTATTTTTTTCACAAAAATTAAAATATTTGCGACTGCTTCGGTATTTTATTAGTCGAATTGAAAGTTTATAAGAAGTAAAAATAGTATATATATTGTTTAGATTCTGCTGCTGCGGGTGGGTATAATAATAATGTATAGGTCTATGTATAGCAAGAAAAATAATGAAATTTGTTGGGAATGGTGTGTGTGTTTTAACTGGATATTTAATTGTTGTGTATATATTATGTATATTCAAACATGTTACCATAATTCGCCATAAATCTCTATCTCATTGTCACGATTGTAACCACATATGTTTTACGTTTTTCTCTCATCAGGTAAATGAAACATCGACATCGTCGGCAGTAAGGAGACTGAGACAACGTCATCACACTTAAGTGTTGCATCCATCTTCATAACTGTCTGTCTTCTATCTTAACTGTTTTCTTTGAAGCTGACAGTCGCATTACGTATACGCCGCATTATCATCGCAGAAGGACATTTGGCATTGGCAGAAAGAGGCAAACTACCTGCTGAGAGAGAAAGAGAACATTTCACACACACACACACACATCACTACATCTACTACGTGTGTGCGTGAGCGCGCTTTCCCTCTCTCACTCTATCTGTCTCTGTCTCTGTTTCTCTATCAGTCTCAGTGTCACAGTAAAAATTCAACAAGATGTTTATCGAAGATGATGCGCAGTAAGTATATCTATATATACATATATATGTTTATATATATTCGTGTTCTTTTTAACTCAAACTGCGTATGGGGCCATGTGCTAATTCACAGGAAACCATTATATTATATGTACTATATGTTTATAGATATCTTTTTGAATTTTGTATAAATTATTTTTGTATTTATTTCAAACCGGTCAGACTGGGGGCAGTTGGAGATTAATAATTAAACTAATACTCAATTATATATACATTATATATTGTTAACTGCGCTATCAGTTGATGCGATATTGATGCGTGAAATGATCAACCATCTTTCAATGTGGCCTGCTCACTAATGCATGTCAAGTTCAGGGCTCGATCGGCTTGCTTATCAGAGAGGAACAACTCGCCTTATCACGCTTGTATGGCGGTTTATGGCATTTGTTTTTTATAGTATAATACTGATTGCGTTTTACTTGGAATAAGATTGGTGGGCGGGGGAAACTTATTGTGAAATCTTTAGTCTTTTCAGGCCTCTGGCTTTAGGGTATAGTTTGTACGAATTAGCACATAAATTTACATATCATAGGCTGGGAAAGTGAACGAACTGTAAACATAATACGCATACCTAATGGTAGGTAAACTCAAAATAGATTACGGAAAAGACTTTAAACTTTGTAAACCTTGTTGATCTCTATGTGTACTTCAATTACAATACTGATAACGAAATACAAAGGTTGATGATAATCGGGAACTTTGATTGGGCTGCATATAGTACATACCAAACATATAGTGCATATTTATTCCTCTAATCTCAGCTCGAACAACAGATTAAAGTTGGATTTTTATTAGCATAGAATGACCTCGAGTTCGTTAGCGCACAGGTGTTAGATTATCTCTTGAGGAGCGTAAGAGAGAGAGAGAGAGACATTAGATAATGATCTATGCTCTAGAATCTAGAAATCAGTTACTAAAGTCTTTCCCAAGATACTCCATAAATCAATCCATCAATCTGCACTTTATCTTTGAGAGTTTGTCCGACAAATGACTTTTTTTTATGGCAACATAAACTATGCCATAAAGTGTTGCGTACATAGTGATTATATAGAGATCGTTCAAGCATAGTTTGTGATTATTCACTACATAAAACCGTCTAGCGATAACCGGAAGAGAGCATCGATTACCAGACATATGTATATGTATTGCTCCCATTCGTAACGCCATCGGAATGATCTAGTAACGCTCTAAACTGTGTCACACACCGTCTTGACTGGTGTTAGTTCGTATTGCCAACCGTCTACCCGGCTGATAAGAAACGCGGCAGCAAAACGCTTTACAAATGTTATCGCTACCTCCCTCCCTCTCTACCACTCACTCACTCACTCTCTCAGTCATTCTCACTCTCTCAAGTACGTGTTGGGTCGGTTGTAGAACAACCCTTTCCCAGTCGTCGGTTATAACAAGTGAAATCAGTTAGCTAGCGACTGGCGACGACATTAGAACTACAACTAGACGCGAACAGATCTCCAGACTGTGTATTATCTAAGCAAGTATACTATACTGTGTTGCTAACCCATCTAATTTACGTATTATTCTCCTATCTACTTGCAGAATGGATAGCTTTTGGGTGCAGAGTGCACTGGGTGCCATCAAGGCGATTGCGTTTGTCTATGACATTATAACGCTGCCGGTATATCTGGTACTACAGGCCCCATGGAAACGTCGGCAGGAGTCGAGGAGAGTGAAGGTAAGCGAGGGGAGTCCATGAGCTGCACAACTCTGCATGGAATTATCATCTTCCTTAGCCTGCTGATAGATCTACATATATACTTATCGTCCGTACTACCAAGTCTATGATTTTAGTTGTCACGCAACGCCTTTACCTTCAGATAGCACGCAAACGTGGTCGGTCTACCAATGTAATGTCTGTATCTTGTTTGTGTTTAATATTTTCCCACTTTTTGACTTACTTATACTTAAACGTATCATATCATCTGTTCTTTTTGATACCCTTCGATAATTGAAAATGGTCAAAAGAGAATATATCTGAATATATATGTCTGTCTGTTTGAACACACAGACCTCAACTATTATGATAGCTAGAGAAACCAAATTTGACAGAGATTTTTCTGTATTCTCTTTTTAAGAAAAAGTTTTAACTTGTTTGAAATAAGGCGCAGGGTATTTCACTATCATGCCCGCCCGGCTGTAGCTTTCGTTTCGTTACTTTTAATTTGCCTCGTACGATTTATAAGCGTTCCATGAAAAAGATTATAAAATTCAAAGTCTGTGTTGTATGCTTGTATTCCAAAGATTATCTTGATAGTTAAGAGTAAAAGTTCAAGCACTCGACCAGATTTATGTGTAGTATTTGTATAGCTATAGTTATAAAGTACATTTTATTATAAATCGTTGTAGATATCAGTAGCCGTAGCCCAAAAAACTTGACAATTTTGATAGGAACCTACATACTTGAGTTGTGTCTTGGAATTTGGCCAAGCTTATTTCCTTGCTTATCTAGCATAATGAAATGCACAAGATTCGAAGTTTCTCTGAAGTTAAATCGATTTGAACTATTGTTAGATATCATACATATATATTCCTAAGTGATTCAGTGCTCAAACAAACTAATTCATTGATAACTCAGTTCATTTCCACGATTTGATTGCATGTTATCGACTATCTAAACATTTGATAAGGATACAAACAACATGTTATAGAATGTAATTTCGATACGCTCTCTAAATTTTTATAGCAAATCAATTGGTATCGTAAATAACAATGAGAGTATTATAATCTTGAGGAAAGAAAAAGAAAAAATATCCATTTATGATGTGCTTTATTGCTAATTTTAGTATTTTAACTCCATCCTCCTCCCTCCTTCATCATACAGGCCACGCCCATCAGCAAGAATATGTTGAGCGATGAGTCCCCCAAGTATTCGCCGGATGATATTGAGGTTTTAATTTGCTTGTGTATTTTAATGGTTTTTTTTCGAATGTTTAAACATATATGGTATAAATTTTGGTGTCTGACCCCCCTCCCCACAAACATTCACCTGCATAAGATGATATACACAATCACCAACACACACACATGCATACTTACATATCGGTCCCGTTCCCTCGAAAACTGTGACTCTAGGAGATGGTATATAACTCACTGAACCAACCAAATATCACCGCTGTCTATAGGGAATTCGTGTAGTAGTTCCCTCCACCCAGACCACCCTTACCACCTTATGTCCTTCACAAGATCGGTGTTGTTGTTCCCCCATACACATATGTGGCATTCTCTTCTGAAACTCAATTCGAATTTGATAATAATTTTTGTGTATTTATGTTTGCAGGCAAAGATAATTAAAACCGATGACACCGAACTGACGTATCGCACCACGGAACCGCCACGGGATGTGCACGTAAAGATGCTGCAGGAGAACATCGATACGCTGGAAAAGGTTTTCAACTATGTGGCCAAAACTCATTCGACCAAACGCTGCCTGGGCACACGTCAGATACTCAGCGAGGAGGATGAGACGCAACCGAACGGACGTGTCTTTAAGAAGTACAACATGGGCGACTACAAGTGGAAGAATTTCATTGAGGCCGAACGTATGGCTGCGAGTTTTGGACGTGGACTACGTGAACTTGGCCAGGGACCGCGCCAGAACATTGTCATCTTTGCCGAGACGCGTGCCGAATGGATGATTGCTGCCCATGGTTGCTTCAAGCAGGCCATGCCAATTGTTACGGTTTACGCTACGCTCGGAGACGAGGGTGTTGCCCACTGTACGTTGATATGCTTAAATTGGAAAAGATAAAATATTAATATATTGTTTATTTTAATCCTTTGTAGGCATCAGCGAAACGGAAGTTACCACTGTCATCACCTCGCACGATCTCTTGCCAAAGTTTAAGACGCTGCTGGCTCACTGTCCCAATGTGAACACCATTATCTATATGGAGGATCAGCTGCACAAGACCGAGACTACGGGTTTCAAGGAGGGCGTAAAGATTTTACCATTCAACCAAGTTGTCAAAATCGGAAACGAGAGCAAATTTGGTAAGTGGCAGTAAGAGTATTCTATTAAATTCAATTCGATTAATAATATCTTTGTTTCTTGCAGAGAATGTGCCACCAAAGGGCGAAGATATTGCTATCATTATGTACACTTCCGGTTCGACGGGCACACCAAAGGGCGTTCTATTGTCACACAAGAATTGCATTGCCACAATGAAAGGATTCTGCGATATGGTTGAAATCTATCCCGAGGATGTTTTGATCGGATTCTTGCCATTGGCGCATGTGTTCGAACTGGTGGCCGAGAGTGTTTGTCTGATGACGGGTGTCTCGATTGGTTACTCGACTCCACTGACCCTCATTGATACGAGCAGCAAGATAAAGCGCGGCTGCAAGGGCGATGCCTCCGTGTTGCGACCCACCTGCATGACCTCAGTGCCATTGATACTCGATCGCATCTCGAAGGGCATCAACGATAAGGTTAACTCAGGATCGGCCTTTAGGAAAGCGCTCTTCAAATTCCTCTACCAGTACAAAGTCAAGTGGATACAACGTGGCTATCAGACTCCCCTGATTGACAAGTAAGAAACTATCATTAATCCCCAAATAAGCGTATATATAATGTATTCATTTTCCTTGCCAGACTTGTCTTCAAAAAGGTGGCCAAATTGATGGGCGGCAGAGTGCGTATCATTATGTCTGGCGGAGCGCCTCTCTCATCCGATACACATGAACAGATCAAGACGTGCTTGTGCGTTGATCTCATACAGGGCTATGGCTTGACAGAGACTACATCGGGTGCTACTGTAATGGACAGTAAGTGTGCAGCTAGCAAATTGGTTGAACAAATTAATTGACTATCGATTATATTAATTATAGGCCGCGACATGACCTTTGGTCGCACTGGTGGACCGCTAACCGTTTGTGACATTCGACTTGTTAACTGGGAGGAGGGTAACTATCGGATCACCAACAAGCCGTATCCACAGGGTGAGGTGCTTATTGGGGGCGAGTGTGTGTCGCAGGGCTACTACAAGCTACCTGGTAAGACCAACGAGGACTTTTTCGAGGAAGACGGTCGTCGGTGGTTCAAGACTGGCGATATTGGAGAAGTACAAACCGATGGTGTACTTAAAATTATTGGTATGTAGACAATATGAACGAATTTTCTAGAAGGTCTTTTGCTAAATTCGTAATTTATCGCTTGCAGATCGCAAGAAGGATTTGGTTAAGCTGCAGGCCGGCGAATATGTATCATTGGGAAAAGTCGAATCGGAGCTGAAGACATGCGGAATTATCGAGAACATTTGTGTTTATGGAGATCCAACCAAACAGTTCACCGTTGCGCTGGTCGTACCTAATCAAAAACATCTGGAAGAGTTGGCCGAACGAAATGGACTAAAGAACAAAATCTTTGAAGATCTGTGCTCATCGGCCATTATGGAGAAGGCCATACTCAAAGAGATCAGTGAACATGCGCGAAAATGTAAGACCTTAACTCTTCAATTTGGTGCGCCTCTAATAATGAAAAATATATTTACAGGTAAACTGCAAAAGCACGAGGTGCCTGCGGCCATCACGTTATGCAAGGAGGTCTGGTCACCGGATATGGGATTAGTGACGGCTGCATTCAAGCTGAAGCGCAAGGATATCCAGGATAAATACCAGCACGACATTAACCGCATGTACGCTTCATGAAAGTCAATATACTAAGGAGTAATTGCAGCAGCAGAAGCCGTGAAGCTATCTATATAAATAGACAGACAGACGAAGAGCGAGAGAGAGAGAGAGGGAGAAAAAGAGACGAGATGCTGTTTTAGTGTAGCTGAGACAGAAACAAACATGAGTTATTCAAACCAAACTAGCTTAAGTACTAAAAGATCTAAAAACCAAATGCCTGTAAAGAGAACATTTTAATTGCTTACTACTTGGCTTAATGTGCTCAATTGTTTTTATTTTATTTTACAATTATTTTAAAAGAAAATTGTACTAAGTTTTTAGATACATATATTGTACAGATTTGGTTTGGTTCATGTGTTTTCTAGTATGCTGTTGATGATATTGATAATGATGATGATAATAATTGATAACGAATAATTGACAATGATAATGATACAGAAGATGATAACGGTAACAATCGATAAACAATTTTCGGTTTTTAGTACATTTTTGAGCAAGTAAACATTGCGTAAAACCCTACCTTTTTTTATAAAAAAAAAAAACAATACAAAACAACACAATAAACTATGCTTAAGTGGTTGCCTAATAATTATGTACATACTATACATATAAACAAACTCACACGCGTATATATCAAAATCTATGTCTATGCAGGCGCAGATAAACCAACACACACACACATATATATATATATATAGCGTACTCTTCTAACCTAAGTTTATCTATATATGGCAAAAATATTGAAGTAATGAATTGTAGCAGAACTCAATAACATGAAAAAAGTGAATTAAAATGCTAAAGGCATCAAATAAATAAAATTCTTTATTTCTATTGGGACGCATGTATATCCTAAAGAAAGAAAAATAAAACACAGAGAAATTTAAATTATCATGTAAGAACCCTCCATAAAGAATACTGTAAAATATACTATAGGGCAATTTAGTTAAAGTAAACAATTACGAATAAACTTTACAAATCAATTTCAAGTCAAAATTCAAATGCAGCAAATGAAAGACTTAGTACTAAAAGAAAACAAAGCACGCAATTTTGGCAATTAAATGGCCAAATTTATAAAGATTCGTTAGATTCTACATATAGAGATGTGTGCAAATGCATAGTTTTGCTTATACTTTAGTCATATTTTTAGTTAACGATATCCTTTAGGAATGTTTAGCAATATATTTACTACGAAACGATGCGTTTCCGGAACAAGGAAGAAATGGATAAATGTATTCGAGTTAAAAACGTCTAGTGGAATACGACAGAAACATTTGTTTGCAAGGATCGATATCCATTTTGTGTACTATACATATATACTATAAAAAAGAGAAACTAATTATTGCATATTTTACAAAAGTTATTCATTATTATTATAAAATGAGTTATGAGCAAAAGATCCTTTTATGAGAAAAGTCGTACGTTAAGTAATTGCATTATTATTGTACATTTTGATGTATAAATATAGAAATAAATCAATAAATATCGAAATTTTTAAATGATTTTCGTGATTACTTTTGGAAAATGAAGTGAAGTATAAATAGAATCATATTGACTCGATTGTCATGTTCATCGATAAAGACTTCTTGGGCCCCGTCGAATTCTATGTCAGGATGGCCGAGTGGTCTAAGGCGCTGCGTTCAGGTCGCAGTCTACTTCTGTAGGCGTGGGTTCGAATCCCACTTCTGACAAAGTTTTTTTTTTATTTTATTGCCTTTAAAAAACGTTATGTAAGTATTTGGACACATCTGAATCGATCCTTTTGAATTCCATTTCAACTTTTAGTTTTTTTTTTAAATTCCTCGTGAATTGTAAAAGTCATGTATACGAAATACAATAGTATGACACCTGCGAAAAGATTCTTTGCGTATTGTATACTATTTTATAATATATTTTTTATATAGACAATAGATAATATTAGATGAAGGTCAAAAGTGCTAAGAATTTTGGAAAATTCCAAGGGTGAGTTTCGTGTGAGCATTTTGGCAGCAGATCAGCATGTGCCCGGGTAGCTCAGTCGGTAGAGCATTGGACTTTTAATCCAAGGGTCCAGGGTTCAAGTCCCTGCTCGGGCGGCCTTAATTTTTTTTTATTTTCTATGTATAGTTAGAACATATTTATGTTTTTAAATATTAGCTAGGAGAGTTTACTAACATAAAATTATGTTTAGTAATAAGTTCTTTAAATATTTTGGAATACATATATTTTTTAAAATCATTATAAAGCAAGAATTGAGATAGAACGGTATTGTTTGACACTCAATATCGGAATGAAAAAGGAAACTACATTTAAGATAGTATTCACTTTTAAACTCATATGGCTTACTAGTTTCGAATTGAAACAGAATTGTGTATGCGAATTTAAAAAAAAACCCTTATAATTCCCAACAGCAAAATACTTAAGCGACGCGTCGTGACTTGGACAGCGCTGACAGCGCAGCCCGTGAGTATGGAAAACTAAAACTTGAATTACTTTCATGTCCATGGTTCGATTGGTGTGAAATTTGGAAATCGTGTGCATATATTATGCAGCTATGTATATAGGAAATTATAAAGTTAAGGCTTTAATATTTTACCATATACTCGCACATTATTGAGACCCATTTACTGTTTTTATAAAAAAATTGCTTATAGACTGATTAGAGGCTCCTGCACAGTTATTGAATATTAGTTTATTGCGAAGGTTCTCCAATTGCGGATTCAGTTCCATCTTAGGCTTCATCCACATCTTCCGCAAGAGTAGAGTTTCCGCCTGATCCCAAAAATAGCCACAATTAAATGCAAATCGATTCATGGGCGGAGGGGCCAATGGGTTCAATTAACTTGGCAAGCGACATCGACGCGTCGCAGACATTGACATTGTCAATGGGTGTAGGACGACGAGTAGAGTAGGTAGTAGGAGGCGATAGGAGACAACCCTCGGGCGGCTGCCAAGAGTCGTCTCTGTGTCGGCGACTATAAAAGCCAAACCCATCGCATGGCTGCAAGTCAGAAAAAAGTGTGAAGAGGACGCGAATCGGTGGCATCGGTTAACGCGTCAGTTTTACCACACGCATCCAGAGAGACACCCAGGCAGAGTTACCCAGACAGACACCTGTTGCAGCATGTTGGACTCGAAGATTAAGGTGCCCAAATATGACTCGGAGGCATTCGACAATGTCGAGTACGAGCTGCAGATGACCTATACCCTGGAGACGGATCGTCGCATCATGAGCTTCTACGATGCCATGTGGGGCATGGAGGTGACTGGCGGCATTGATCAGTTCGAGCCGCTGACCATAGTCAATGTCTCACCCACCGGACTGGCCAAGCGCGGAGGCATGCGGGTTGGGGATGAGATCACAATGATCAATGATGTGCCCGCCCTGGAATTGACCTTCAATGAGGCACTGCAACTGTTTCGCAGTTCGTCGCGTTATGTGCGCGTCTATGTGCGCGGGTAAGTGTGATACAAGCTGAGAATCCCCTAGAGATCTTAACACGATTATCTTTTTTTTATTCCCAGCGATGACGATGCGCCCGGTGAGGAGGATTGGACCTGCGATTGCTGGTTCAGACCTCGCAAGCCCTGGCGGCGTGACTTTACGCCCATTCAATGGACATTCCCGTGGAACGATCGCCGTAAACCCGTCTACAAGGAGTCCAACTGTTTCATGGTGCCCAGCAAAATGGAGGAGAAGATTCGGGCACGACGTGCAGCCACCTCGGCGGTGCACAAGAAGGAGGAGGCACCACCGCATACGCGTTCGTTGACACCCACGCCCAGGCCAAAGAATCAACCTGGTCCCAATCTGCTAGAGAGTGTGCTACGTCCACGTGGACCGCCACCAAGAGATGATTAGGTTCCCTTTCAGTGTGCTCTGGAGGAATCTTTTAATGCAAGAAATAAAATACTAAAGAGAGAGAGAGAGACAGCAGGCAGCGCTGAAACCGCTGCAGTGCGTCCCTGGCAGGCAACGGATCTGAGGAGTATCAGTTGCAGTTCCAGCTGAAGGTATCTACGAGTAGCTAGGCAAGTCTGTGGTAGGTAAGCGGTACCAGTTCTGGCTAGGATGGGAGCTACGATTAGGTTCCAACTGGAACAGTTTTCAAGTTCCGTTTCCGCTTTCAGTTCCATAGCAAAATATGATTCTATATGCTACTTAATAAAAATTAGGAATATCGATAAAAATGACTGATTACTATTTATAAATTATCAATTAAAATATATGTAAATTAGAGATGAGCAAGAATTTTATTACAGTTGGAAATGGTTAAAAATTCTTTAAAATTATTCTTAGATAATATCAGCTCGAGAGTTTCAAATAAAATAATTTAGAGATGAGTGAGAGTTTCAAATAGAATGATTATAATATATAGAGATGGGTAAACCTTTAATAGTTATCGATAGCTTCTGGCTGCAGTTGTTATCGCTCTATTTAGTTCCCTTTTGCGCCACGTTTAATACGTTTATCAACGGATTAGTTAGCCAATTAGCTATAGTTATTATATATGGTATGAATGTTGTTTAGCTGGATAGTTACGCTGCATATAAAAAGTCTAGTTTCGAGTGTACCCTCAATACGTTAACCATGTGGAAATCATTCGTTTTGATCAGCCTGCTCCTGCTGCTGGATCTCAGTTTAGTGAAGGCACAGGACGATGACCGATCTTCGTCCAGTGATGAGCCCGAAGGTAAGCCCGAAGAGGAGCCCGAAGAGGAGCCCGAAGAGGAGCCCGAAGAGGAGCCCGAAGAGGAGCCCGAAGGTGACCCCGAAGGAGAGCCCGAAGAAGAGTCCGAAGAAGAGCCAGAGGACCCCAAGGGCGAAGTCAGTGACAAATTGAATCCATATTTGGATTGTCAACATTTCTGCATTCACAATTGTCGCGGAGAGGGTCGTCACACTTGCCAACATCGTTGTGGCAATGGCTGTGCCTGCATGGAGGCGTTGTTGGTAATAAACAGTAGGGGCCATCGTCGTCTCACCAAATGCCAAGGCAATGAGCCAAGCTCCGAGGATGTCGATCCGGAACGCCAAGAGGACCCATGGGTAGATAATAGTAACGATGATTATAAAATTAATATCATAGAATATGAGCCACCCAATGCCAAGGGTTAAATGCGATCTACGTGTGTATTACAGTGTATTTGTATGTCTGTATAGCGCAATAAATATTTTCAAGTGAAAGATAATTTAAATAAAATCAAATAAAGTAATTCGATAATACGATATACAAGAGTCTTCGGTATTTATTATAAATAATAGCCGATATATCGTATGGAATTAAAAAAATATATAATATCTCGTATACGTCCAATATTATGTGACATATATCGTATTTAATCATAGATTTTTATCTGAATTCATGGTATTACATGGTATTTACTTCAAGTTGAGAGAGTAATCAAATTATAAATATATTAAATATTTATTCAAAGGGTAACCTGAAATTGAATTAAATTTAAATTCCATTCGGAATTGTTTTAATTAAAGTCTTTTCAAGGGTTTCCACATGAAATGATTTACTGGTTGCCTAGAGAAAAGCTCTTAATTTGTTAATACAAAGAAGACTTTCATCTGCTCTCGACAAACTAATAAAATGCAAATTGCAGTAATAAACAAAAGTACAACAGAAATATCAGTTTGTCTCCCTCTCTCTCTCTCTCTCTCTCTCTTTGTCTATGTGTGTGCATTACATGGGTTTTACAAAGACAGTAAAATGCAAATGTCGAGTATCTCTGCTACTGTCAACTCGGGTAGGATTGGAAGGCGGCGCTTTCATTAAATGCATAATTCAATTTTCATTATTTTCGCAATGCTCGATTATTCTTGTTCTTGTTCTGGAAATTAGACTACAATATGCAAATGAGATAGGGAGAGGTATAGAGAGAGAGAGAGAGAGAGAGATAGAGACATGCCTTAGGGTCTTAAAGCTTAATCGAATTAAATTTGGGCGTGTCAATGTTTGCCTGGTTCCGTCTAACGAAGTTGTCGCCTCTCGTCCAGTTTGAGATTTGCATAGAACGCGCAATCGAAACAATGGATCGATAAGTCGGTCAGTGAGACGGAATGGCAAAGAGTAACAGAAGCAGGGATATAGAGAGTTTTTTGAGGGCCGAAGTAGATATACACTATACGAGAGTAGAGAATATTAAATTTAAATAGTTATTTATTATAAACTTCAATTTAAATTCGATAGTAGTGCGATAGTTAGTGAAATAAACTATCGTTAGCTGTTATTTTAATTTTTTTAGAGATGCAAGCTTGGTAATTCGCTAGAAGTTCGATAAGCAGTCGATATACAGTATAAATCTAATATATTTTATTTTTTTTTAGAGAACTATCGATGGTAATTTAGTTAACAAACGATAGTAGCTTATTAGTAGCTCGATAGTAATGCGATAGTTTGTTGAATATTATAAAAAAATGTATCAATAAATAATGCTTCCTTTTGGATATCCAACTGCATGAACAATTCAAAATACCCTCTCCCTGTAGGGTATCCCAACAGGAGCCAGAACAATGGCAACTGCACTGGCACGCATTAATATTAATTCAAAGCAAAACTCGTATTTCGCGAGAATTTCATTAATGAATTTTTAATATGCGCTCGGCGAGAGTTTTCCCCCATCTCCTTCTTCTCTAATGAAAATGAAATTGAATGGGAATTTTTTTCCCCCATTTTTCCTGTTTTTGCATTTTCAGTTTTCCGCTCTCAGTTTCAGAGTTTTCTGCCTGAGTTGAGTTCTGATTGAATGCGACGTTCTGAATTGACGGTCTGTTGCAGCAGTTCAAAAGCAAAGTGGATTACATTGATTAAGCAATCAGGTAGTTGATGGATTTACTATATATAGTATATACGATATCATACGATGTGTGTTTTTAAGATTGAAATCTCATCGCAATGACGCGTCGTTTTCAATTTGGCAAAAGTTTCGTGTCAGTTTTTGCGACTTTTTGTTTGACATGAAATTAAGAAAACCGTTTAAAGTTTTTACTATGTATCCCTCTCTCTCCCTCTCTCTTTCACTCTCGCTTTCCCTCCCTTTCTGTCTGCTTATTCACATGTATGTAATTTATGCTGCAAAACAGGTTGTCATTGCCATAAAGTTTGCCTTTGGTTTTTTTTTTTTTGCTAAAACTCATCAGTCGTGTCCCTTAGCCACGCCCTTCGCCCCCGGTTTCTTTTGAAGCTGCGACGTCATTGTAGAAATTTGCACTTGACAACGAAATGCCAACTAAAATTAGTCAGTCGTAGTATAGCAAAATTTATAGCAAATCAAATCCGAAACATGACGGAGTACGAAAAACTTTAGAAGCGGTGTAAACAGCAAGCGAGAGTGACATGTGTACGGCTGATAGGCTAAAAATACCCTATAAAATGAATACATTAAAATGCATAGTTCAAGTATGTATATCTTTCTCTATCTATCTGCCTAGTAAAACCTGTCTATTCCTAGAAAACTTAGAGGCTGTGCATGATATTTAAAATATCAAGTGAAAACTCTATGCTGCACAAGAATATATAGCTTTTGACATAATTTTCTCAATTTGAATGATCTATATAAATTTCACATGTTTTATAAAAGTTTTAAATTTCATTCTAGGGTAGTAAGTGAAGTGTGGACTTTAAGCTGAACAGGAATATATATAATGTAGTGCGGGCAATTTATTTTGAATACTCTTTACGTTCTACTACTTCTTCTACTACAACTGTACTACTTTTCTATCCTTTCATTATTTTTTTCTTTTCTCTCTTACACCAGGCAACTCTCTCTGCCAACATGCACTATTTACAGGGTATCAACTGGGAACAACTGCAACGGCAGCTCTGGCAAATTGCAGCCTTAAGTGCATCAAAGTTCAAAAGTGTCAAGCGTTGTTCCCTCTCTCTCTCCCTCCCTCTCTCTGCCCTCTCTACCCACTTTGCCTATTTGGTAGCCGACGGAGTCAACTTTTAATGCACACACGAATTTTGGTAGCTTCACGTTTCACAGCCAAGTTTTCCTACAGCTTTTTGGCCAATTTATAGTTTGTGTTTGCAAGACGATAATGTTTCTCCTCTTCCCACCCTGGGCCTGCCCGACTGCCGGTTACTCTTTCGGCTCGTTGACCACAGAGAAGGTCGCAACGTGGTTTGGCCTCAAATTGGGAAGCAGAGCCCGCAATGAGTTGGGGGCAGAGAGAAAATGGCAAACCTAAGCCAAGTGTCAAATGTGGGTCAATCCTAAGCTGACCAGATAAATGACCCGGCCCTGGCGCCGGGTGGAGCAAGTGGATCAGCTAGCGAAGCGAAGCGAGACACATGAGTAGGGTTCGGGCACTTTCCACTTTGCAATCTCCACTCTCCACATCTTTTCTCCTCGCCACTTGCGGCGATGCAAATTCATGGGGCAAACATATTGAACACAGATGAATAGGGAAAAGCGAGTGTAGCGGAAAATATGCTGGACGGGAGTGGAAGGAGGGGGAGTAGGAGGAGGAGGAGCAGGCAGAGGAGATGCTGCCTTGGTCGACCGAAAGTTGAGTGCTTGATAATGGCCCTGGAAGATGGATTGCTCTGGCAGGTTGTATAACTTAATCGCTGCGAAATGTTTGAGTTGACTTGTTGGCTGGGAGAGAGAAAGGGGGGAGAGAAAGAGAGAGAGAGGGGGGAGAGAAAGAGAGAGAGAGCGAGACTTGGGTTAGTGCTTATTACTCTCTATATAGCTGGACCTTTTCCCTTTAGAGAGATTTAGGTCTGTTCTTTCTGTCTTTCTTACTCTGTGTCTCTCGATATATATGTCCTTCAATCTTTTATTTTTTTCTTGTTCCATATAAATATACCTATATCTTTTAATCTAGATCTGTATATATCTTTGTTCACTTCAATCTTTACTTAACTAATATATCAATAAATATATAATATAATAAATTCCGCTAACATTTTAAGAGACCTATTCGCAGTTAAGCTGAAATAGGTCGTTTAGTTGCCAAACAGAAATAGGTCGTTTTCTGCAACCTAAACAACACCTACGCATTTGTATATACCATAATTGAATTTATGAATGAATTTATAAATTTATCACTATCTCTCTTTGATTCCTGCATTATTTTAAAGACAGATAAATTCGCTGTTAAACAGAAATAGGTCGTTTAGCTGCTAAACTGAAATAGGTCGTTTTATTATATTATATATTTAAGAGTTTACTTTTTGTGCTATGTATGAATATCTTTTCTTTACCTTTCAGTATTTTGACTCTGATTTGCTCTAGCTATGATAGATATGCTCTTCCATAGGCTCTATCTGCCAAACTAAGCGAGCTATAAAAAAAACGACCTATGCAATTTTTAACGAAAACAAAAGAATTTCGTTTTAAAAAATGGTATAGTCAAGGTTGTTTCTTATTGTTGTTGTTGTTGTAATTCGTGTTGCTGTTGCTGTTGCAGTGACTGTTGCTGCTGCTACTGCTGCTGTTGTTGTTGTGGACTCTGGAACATGCAACATGAATATTTCATGATGCCGCTTTAAATAAAGTTGTTTGTTGGCAGTTTTTGCCGTCTGCATCAATCAATGAGA
This sequence comes from Zaprionus tsacasi, assembly GCA_018904105.1. NCBI lineage: Eukaryota > Metazoa > Arthropoda > Insecta > Diptera > Drosophilidae > Zaprionus > Zaprionus tsacasi. The sequence continues at coordinate 7,659,659 of JAEIFR010000173.1, read as the reverse complement.
GCCGCTGAATCCGGACGAAGACACGCTCAAGATGGATAGACAGTACTCCACTTGAAACCTTCTGTCCTGCTGTCCTCGTCAAGTGTCCTGCTGCTCCGCTGGCCAAAAACATGACATAAAGCGGCAGCTGAGTCAAGTTAAGCACAAACGCTTTTATAGCTCGTCAATTCCCTCACCCCTCCCCCTCCCCCAGCCAATTCGCTTGTCTCATTAGCATAAGGTCACAAAGCGCACAAAGAATGATCCCTATAGGACGTGGCACAGGGTGTTGCCTGCAAATGTTGCGCTTAATTGCGAACACATTCCTAATGACCGCCATTATCGTCGTTTTGGCCAAAAGGGACGAGTTTCGGGCAGCTGACCAGGGCCCAGTTAAAGGTCGAGAGCAGCATGGGGACGCTGTGGACCACTCTGGAGAGCAGCAGGGTGTCGCGTAATAAAAACAAGCACTTGCTAAAGAGACTTAAAAGCGTGTCAATTTTTGTCAGGACTTAAAATTGTGAAAAATACAAATTTCTGAAAAATGACAAGGGGGTACCCTTACCACCTGGGCAAAAATGTCGAAAATTTGTAAGTCATCTATTCTGTAATTATTTAAATTTATAATTATTTAGGCAAGCAAAACATAAACGAAATGCCATCCCTCATAAAAATCGAGTGATTTTTAAGAAAGTTATGATAGATGGAAAATTAGGCTGGAGGTCCTATCCATAGTCTGACATGTCAAATTTTTGGTCGACTTTGACATGATTTTTGGCCCAAAATTAAATATCTTCTAAAATAGTTTTAAACACTTGTTAAGTACTAATTTGGACATTCTCTATCGATTAAAAGTGAAAGCTCGCGATTTAAAAATTTTGAAAAAATATTTTTCGTAAAATGACAAGGGGGGACCCTTACCTTCAAAAGCTCGAAAATTTCAAAATTTTTTTTTGCAATTAGTTAGATGTTGAATCACTAAGGAGATCGTAACATAAGCAAAAAGTCACACCTCGTGAAAATCAAGATACTTTAAAGAACTCTGACTACATATGATCTTCAGAATCTAGAAATCTATTAAGAATTTTAGTTAGATTTATGAAAGAATATTGCATAAGAAAGATAAACCGCTTTCCAAGCGAGTTGTCACCCAAGTTCAACAATAAATTGTGATTCAACTAAGTGAACTCTCTGCAAATTCGTAAGGAACTGTGAAACGCGCTAAAGATAACACAAAACTGGCCAGAAACTTGTGATGATAATAGTTTCATAATTTTTTCCACCAGCTAGGTGGATTTTCCAGCTGAAGTGCAAAGAAAAATTTAAGTTTCTTGGCCTTTTTCTTTTTTGTTTTTATCTGCGAGGAAAACCACTTGGCAAACGGCGAGTTCGCGCTCGCGCTCGCTCTCTCTCTCTCTCTCTCTCTCTCTCTCTCTCTCTCTCTCTCTCGCAGTTCATGCAAAATTAATTAACGTTTCGCCAAAACTTTTGGCACTGCAATCTTTTGTCATAGTAAGTTGCCACGCCCACGCGACACGACACGCAACGGGCGGGAGTGGGCCGGGAGGAGGGGAGGGGGCTGGAAAAACGTGCAAACAAACAAAGGCAACAAAAGAAAGTTGCGAAAAGCGATGGGGAAAACTAAAAGGGTCCGCTGCAGGGCAGTACCGCCTGCTCCCTCCCGCCTCCCCCTGCCACCTGCTCAGCCCGAAAAAAAACTTGGTGAATTTTCACAGCCTTTTTCCGCGAGGGCAGCTCTAATTGTTTGCAACTGTCCAGCGTTTAGTTAAAGCGCGCAATTAACGCGCAGGGAGTGGGTAATAGAGGGGCAGTTGGCTGGGTAGAGAGAGAGAGAGGGGGAATAGAGCGCATAAATCCCAGAAACGCTTTGAAAGATTTACACGGAGAGCAATTGGCGCATTTGCTGCGCTCCTACACGTTCATTTGTTTGCCATGTGCGTTGTTTGTTTCCGAAATTGAATTTCTCTCTCGCTGGGGGGAGGGGAGAGGAGCAGGGTATGGGGTTACTAGGGTAGACAAATGGGGTAGCAAGACGTGCATCGAGGCGCTGCAGCAGCAGGACCGAAGGGAGGAGACGTGCAGCCAGGCCAAGCAGGTGCCATGTGGCGCCAGCTGCTTCTAGCTTGGCTTTTGGCTATAGCTTTAATCGGGGTACTTTAAGTGTAGTGCAGAAAGGGGTTACTAAGGTTTTCACTATGATATAATTGTGGCTATATAGGAACAGTTTACCGATGATATCGATATGGTAGGAAATAATATAATATGTTAAGGAATCCTTATATACACACATTTGGTTGAACCGAAGCCGTTCTCTGATAAGAATTGATGATATGAGATGAAATAATAACAATTTAATAATATATGTATATACGAGGGTCGTTTGATAAGTCCGTGACTTTTTGTATTTGCCGCGCACCTGCTCTAAATACAACACTGCTCCTGTCAGCAGTTATCGATTAACAGCTGACTGTAAAATTTTGAGAAAGCTGCGTTTTTTGGTTTGCGTTTTATAGGCATTGAAAGCAGACGATCTCGTGAATTTTAACGAAAATGGAAAAAAGTGAATTTCGTGTGCTAATTAAGCATTATTTTTTGCGTAAAAAATCCATCACCGAAACCAAGGAAAGACTTGATAAATATTATGGGGACTCTGCACCATCAATTTCAATGGTTAAGAAATGGTTTACTGAGTTCCGTTGTGGTCGTACCAGTACAAGTGATGCCGAACGTTCAGGTCGCCCAAAAGAGGTCGTCATGCCAGAAATCGTCGACAAAATCCATGGAATGATATTGGATGATCGGAGAATGAAAGTGCGTGAGGTAGCTGAGGCTGTAGGCATCTCAACTGAACGGGTACATCACATTTTACATGAATATTTGGACATGAAAAAGCTTTCCGCGCGATGGGTGCCGCGATTGCTCACACACGACCATAAGCGCAACCGTGTGACCATTTCAAAGGAGTGTTTGGCGATGTTCAACCGCAATCCAAACGAATTTTTGCGCCGTTTCGTTACCGTAGACGAAACATGGATCCACCACACCACACCAGAGACCAAAGAACAATCAAGACAGTGGGTTTCTCCGGGTGAACGTGCACCAAAGAAGGCCAAGGTGGGTCTGTCGGCCAACAAGGTCATGGCCACAGTTTTTTGGGATGCACAAGGTATCATTCACATCGATTACCTTGAAAAGGGTAAAACGATCACCGGCGAATATTATTCAGAGCTTTTGGACAGATTCGATATTGATTTGAAGCAGAAACGACCGCATTTGGCGAAAAAAAAGTGCTGTTCCATCAGGACAATGCACGGGTGCACACGTGTGTAGTCAGCATGGCAAAATTTCATAAATTGGGCTACGAACTGCTACCCCATCCAGCATATTCTCCAGATTTAGCCCCCTGTGACTATTTTTTGTTTCCAAACATGAAGAAATGGCTCGGCGGTAAGAGATTCGGGTCAAATGAAGAGGTCATCACAGAAACAAACGACTATTTTGAGGGCCTTGAGAAAACCTATTATTTGGAAGGAATAAAAAAATTGGAAAAACGCTGGACTAAATGTATAGAGCTAAAAGGAGATTATGTTGAGAAATAAAACGCTTCTTTGACGAAAAAAATATATTTTATTCAAAAAGTCACGGACTTATCAAACGACCCTCGTATGTTAATATAATAACAATATGATAAAACAAAAATATGATGTGTTATAATATAATAATAACAAAATATAGATATATATTAGGCATAATAATAATATCGGAATCTTTTAATTTTTGGCCATATTTTGATCAAAACTTAAAGAAACTTTTCTTTTGTACAAGTGTTTTTAAATAGTATAATATAGTATAGTTTTTCCTTGATTATATACTTTTTGAAGTAACTTTTTTGTAATTTAAAATCAGTATTACTCACTCTTCTTTTCTCTCTCTCTCTGTCTCTCCTTTTGGATCTACCTTTCAATTAGGCCTTTCCGCAGCCCAAAAGCAAACAATGATAAAGCAATGTGAGAGCATTCGAGCCGTGTTGATAAATTGCTCAGTGTTTTCGTATATTTCAATATTCCTTTCGCCATCCCACTAAACCGCTCTATCTCCCTCCCTCTCCCTCTTCTCTCTCTTTCCCTCCAGTTCCCCAGACGGTGCCTTGGCACCGTTTTTGGCCAAAACGGAAGGAAACACTTTCATTATCACTTTGGCGCTGCAAATTTATTGCGACTGCCTCGGGAGGACATGCAGGAGACGGAGGAGACAGGCGAAGAGGCAGGGAGGGGTCTGGAGCCCCTTTGGAACAGCACTTTGTAGCTTCCATTAGCGTCATGTGCGTTGGCAACACTCACACACACACACACACACACACGATGCGCGTTAGCGCAGCTGCAAATCCTGCTGTCCCGTTAACCGGTTTTAAACTCACACACACACATTGTTCGGGGCTCTTTCGATTACGATTACAGAAATAACGGTAGACTTATGTAGGTCCTAATCTGCTGAAGACAGCTGCGACTTGAGCAAAACTTTGGGAATTTGTGCGAAATTTAAGGCAAAACGACCTATTTCTCATAATATTGTAGTAAATCGACCTATTTATGTTTAAAATTAAGTACAATCGAGAAGGTTCTAGTGAAATTAGTAGAAGGTTTACCAGTATACTAACCAAATTATAGCAAATACTTTGAGCAACTTAATATTCTACACCAAATCGACCTATTTCTGTTTAACAGCAAATCGACCTATTTTGCTTTTACAGTGTATAAAACTGTAAAGCTGCTAGAGGAATTTCTTGAAAGATTAGGGACATAAGAAATATATATTTGACTATTTTTAGACCTACTCGATAACGAGTAAAAGAGTAAGAAATAATTAAGAAACGCCCTATTTCTGATTAAAGAAACGACCTATTTCTTATTAACAGAGAATCGACCTATTTTCTGTGAGCTCGTGGTCTGTGAACGTGGTAGAGTTATTTGTAGTAGGTTTACAAGTATAAAAAATAGTTGATATCCAATTCTCAGACCTTTCTTATATGCAAAACAAATCGACCTATTTCTGTTTAACAAAGCGAATCGACCTATTTCGTTTTAGCAGTGAGTAAATCTGTTAAGGCGCTGGCAAAATTCGTAGAACTCTTAGGGACATCAAAACCAGATGATGGAAGATTCTCAGACAGAAACAACCTATTTCTGTTTATCAGTGAATCGACCTATTTCTGTAAAAGAGTTAAGAAATACTGGATTCCGAGCAAGTTGTTTATTAGTTAAGTATTCTACTATATATCTACTTTAGAGTTCTTTAAATAACTCTCATCGGCTTATCTGGCTTTTTTCCAGCTAACCAATTATCCCACATCACTTCGCTTTCCCTCTTAGCCTACATATACGACCCGTATTCCATTAATTTCCACCTGTCGCTCGTCAGTTGCAGTTGCAAAACAATTTGCTCAAATTAGCCAAGGTGTTTTATGGCCCATCATCATCATTATTTCTATTTCTATTACCATCCTTATAGCTGGGGTAAATGTGAAAATGTTTGCTTCTTCAATCTCAGTCTCTACTGTCTTTCTCTCTCTGTATTCCTCCCTTCCTCTCTCTCTCTCTCTCTCTCTCTCGGTTTAATTGAGGTCTGAGCTGTAATTAAGCCTCCCCCCTTCGGGTCTGTCCTGGCCTGCTGTCTGGCCCGGCAGGCTGCCCTAATTCTATTTTTACAGTTTAATGAAGTTCTCTCTCTCTCTCTCGCTTTGTGGATCCAGTGGGACAGTGGACACTCTTGTGCGAAATTGTCTGACATTATTCATGCGATGTATCCTTAAAGCGGAGTCGGGACCGACCCTGCAACAGGCTGCAGTCGGATTTTAAGCCGATATATCACACACACACACACACACACAACAACAATATCGTTGGCAACAGGATGAGCCACACACACACAGACATACTATACACATGTCTGCACAGGATACTAATTATGATTGTGATGTAGCAGCATGGCAAGGACACACACACACACACACACAGCATGTGGCAGCTGCTTAGCTAGTGTCACCTCTAACAGGCAGGTGAGAAAAGGTGTAGGGGTAGAGGGGAAGAGTTATGGGTTGTACTAAGCCAGTTATGTGTGTGGGTCGCTTTAAGGTCGTTTGCAAAGTGTTAAATGTAAATGGGAATGGGAAGTTGTGAAAATATGAATAAATATATAAATAGATATATTTGAGGTTAGGTTTACTTGAAATTTCAGATATAGAAAAATTTAAATAAATATTTTTAAAGGTTTCAAGTAATATTTTGTTGAATTATGCTTGAAAGTTAGTATAGAAATGCTTAAGAATAAGAAATCATGGATATTTTTTAATTTAAGCATATAATGCTTCAAAATAAAGGCATATTTTTGAAGGTAGTTTAATCTGCTAGTTTATAATATATAAAAATAAAAATTTCTATCATATCAATCCTAAAAATATCCTATAATAATGCGTAGCTTAAGGAAAACTTTTTAGTTTCGCAACTTTATTTAAATTCCCAAAGTATATAAAGAATTTCAATTATAAATTTAAAAACCTGCGCTATTATCGTTTAAAGATTTGCAATTAACCTGGAAAACTATATATATACTCTATAAAAATGTAAATTTCCCTCTAGGTGACTTTTTTCTGTGCCTGTCCCTGTTGCGAGTTGTAAACTGTTTGCAATATTCAATAAAGAACTCAAGTTGAACCCATAAATCTGCGTCAGACTCGACTGCAACTGCTGCTCTGGCACACACACCTATCCGGGAGCACCTTCAGCACCGCAAAACACCTGTCCGGGCACGCCCCTCACCTCTCGCACAGTACCCAGATCCCAGCCCATTTGTCACCATCCATTTCGTGCGACTAAGGGCAGGGGAGGGGGGTCGGAAGGACATACACAAATAGAAATTGCTGCCAAGTCATGTCATTGCCTGCTCATACATATATCCCAGCTCCCTGCCAGAGAAAGGAAGTACCAAAAACCATTTGACTGTAAGTTACGAATAGCTCTACCTTTGCAGATAGTTCCCAATTGCGGCACACCCCAGGCAGAGCTGGGAAACTACTGTGCCCAAACTGAACTTTGCAATTATGCTTATAACTCATGTATTTATCCTGCAAACTTTCTTAAATTTTGTGAACTGAAAAATAACATTCCATACTTGTTATATATCAAATTTGAATGTATTATCTTGCATAGCAAGTGAGTTATGCATACCGTAAGTTTGTTTTGCTTGTCAAAAGCACAAAAGCGCATAGAATGCTTACTTTAAATTACTTTTATGCAGCTACATATCAGGTTATTATATATACCAAATTTGATAACTCTAGCTGCTATGGATCTCAAGATCTAGCTGTTTTTGTTAATCAATATTTTGAATTTTGAAAATATTTGGCATATTTCTCTAGTTTGTCATGTATATTCGACCTCTGCTTTATAGGGTATAACAGCTCACATGCAAATCCTATCATGACGTTGCACCAGCTACTACACACACACACACACACACACACTTATCCCGGCAGTGCGCACATCCTTTCGCTCTGCATCCGTCGCCGACTTATTTACGGTTTTTCAAATGCCGCACCGTAACTTTTGGCTGCCATTTTCGCGTGCCTATGTGTGTGTGTGTGTTTCCCCCCTCCCTGCCTTGTGTAGCATGTGTTTATGGTTTCTTAATTGTCTGCTTGTGTTTTGCAAAAATTTGCCACCCCTTTTCATGCATAAAAAAAAGCTGAAAAAAAATCTCTAACTTTTTTTTTTTCGCAACTTTGGTAAATCCGCCGCAGCATTTGCGGCTTTGCGGTTGCATTTGCAGACAGAGATTTTTTATTTTTTTATTTTTTTATCATAATTATTTTCTGCTGCTGCATTTAACATAATACGCAGCGACAGCATATCGATAATAATTTTGTCATAATGTGTGGATTAATTTCATAAATCATTATTTGTTCAATTTTCATATTGAACTAATTAAGGCCGAATCCATTTGCCAATTGTGTGGGGGGATTTAAGCCGTTTTGCGGCGCGTAATTAGCCAGCTTAATTGAGCCAAAGTAAGTCAGAAAGAGGTTACCGAAAGTGGAAAATAAAAAGAGGAAAAGCAGCGGGGGAAAATGCAAATTGTGTGTAGGCGGCAAAGTTTTCTTATTAAACAAAGTTTCAGCTTGAAATGATTGATTGAAATTTGAGAAAATTTGTAGAATTATGGAAATGGAAATGATATAGCAGGGGAAAGTGATTTGTGCTCTTAAATTATTGTATTATTAAAAAAAAAAATTAAAAGCAAATAAATAAAATAAAGAAATAATAATATTTTATACTAATAATTTAATAATTAATGTAGAAATATAAATATTAAATAAAATAAAATACATAAGTAAAAATATTTTATACTAATAATTTTATTATAAATGTAGAAATAACTATATTTTGATTTATCTACAAAACTTAAGGATCTTTTAAGTTTTTATTATTTTTATATAAAAATAACAATATTTTAATTTAAATTCATCTCGATATATTTCCAATAGTTTAATAATATTTTGAAATCTTAATTACTTAAGGGCTCTTGAATATGGACTGCATTTAACTGCCTTAACTACCTAAATAAATAAAATGAAATGCATGCCAAAAGTTCTTAAGCATAAGTTCCATCCCCATACTCATTATAAACCTATCAAATGCGAACCAGAACTGAAATATCAAAATCAATAATCAATATTAAGCTCAGTTATGCAGAGCCAGACAAGTCTAACTTTTTGCCAAACACACACATGCAATTACACTTGCAGCACAGTTATTTCACACTCACTCACACACACACACACACACACAGAGGGCAAGCCGCAGGCCATGCTAAAGTTGTGTTGGTGTTGCTGGCAAATTGACTAGCATAATTTGCTTGCGCACAAAAGTATGCTACGATTTTTTTTGGCGAATGCCATTTGCACTGCACTTGCTCGCTCGCTCTCTCCCACTCTCTCTCTCTCTGTGTGTGTGTGTGATTGTGTGCTACGAATCTAATTGGATTTGTGCACATTCAATGAACTGGAATACTAAAAGTATTTTATATTATTATTGCACTTGAATAGCAGCAGCCAGCACGACGCTTGTTACTTAGTTGCAGCCGCGTTTCTCCCCTCCCTCTCTCTGTCTCTTCCCTCTCTACATCTCTCTATCTCTCTCCCCCCATTGTTACTGCTTGTTTGCGCCTTTTTATCGCTGTTGCTCGACAACATTGCAGGCATTTGGCGGCGAAGAAGGCACAAAAATGTTGCAATTAGGTGCAAAAACACGTACCGAAACGTGCACACCCTGTAGCTGCCGCTCTGCACACCCTGTAGCCCGTTGTACTTCTCTGTACCCCACTCTACCTCTTTGTACCCTACTGTACCTCTCTGTAGCTCCCTGTAACTCTCTGTATCTCCCTGTACCACTTTGTACCTCTCTGCAGCTCTCTATACCTCCCTGTCCCGCTCTGTACACCCTGTAGCTCTCTGCCTGTACTCATCTCCCCCCTGTAGATCCTTGCTGCGACGCCTCTGTGTTGCATTTGCCCTGAGGCGACTTTAATGAGACGCGTAGTTGGGCGCCAATCGCTGCAATTAAAATTAATTACAGTATTTGTCAGCTTTGTGGGCCACCAAGTAAGCTGAAGGAGTGAGAGAGAGGGGTTGCTGCTTAGGGGGGTGAGGGGGTGCAACAGCTAGAGAGGAGGGGGGTGCATTGATTGCAATCACAAACGTTAATTAAATGTCGAAAGGAATGTTGTTGTTGCCAATGTTGCCGATGTTGCAGATGTTGCTGATCGCAGTTGCTGCTGCTGTTGTTGCTGCTGCTGCTGCTGCGTAAAGATCAGCCCAGCTGGGATAAGGCCAGACCAGGCCAGGCCAAGTTGCGGCTATTTTTAGCTTGCAGCAACACAAAACACGCGGCACGCAACACGATTCGGGCAGCGGCTCGAGGCAATCGCTGCCGCTGCTGCTGCCGCTGCTGCCTGCCCGCTGCGGGCTTTATTATCGCCCTTGATCTTGGCTAAATCGAAATCGCCGGCATTGCGTGAAGTGTTGCAAATGAGTTTTTGTCCATGGGGCGTGCATTGCATTTTCAATTGGCCAGCAAATTGGCAGCGCAGCGAGCGAGTGGGCTAAGCGGCGGCTAAGCGGGGCTAAGAGGGGCCTAAGCCTGTTTGCGGGCATATATCGATAATATATCGATTATTTGATTAGCGAGTATGGCCTAGTTTTACTTTTGTTCAAATTTAGCTATATTTGCTAACTTAAAAGACAGTTTAGTTATCGATAACATAGCTTTAAAATTTGAATAATATATCGATAACATATCGTTGAGGCTCGTTTGTGCGAGAAATCTTTCTCTTTCTGCTTTAATTTACTAATTATCTCTTAATATATTTATCTATTTGCTTAAAATATCGATAATTAGTAGTTTATTGATATTGATCAGTACATTTGGATAATAATCGATATACTTACTACATAATATTGAAAATTAAATTTTAAAGTGTCTAAGTCACTGCAAATCGACGACAGATATTGATGACAAGTCGATAACTAATCGATAATATGTGGGTAAAAAATCTATATGATTTTGATAATTCTTCGATAACATTTATATAATATATCGATATTCATTTCATATTAGGCCGATGACATTTCAATAAAACATAGATAAATGGAAATATAAAATTCAAAACAAATCTATAAAACAACGATAACATATCGATAAATATTAAAATGCATTTTATATCAATTATCGAAAAAATAACATAAAATATGCTTTAAAACTCAAAATGTCTATTGAGATGCCATTATAATCCTTTGTTTTGATATAAAAATGAATAGGATTAATAACTCTGCTGACCCCATACCATTTTCTCTGCCCGTACCACAATCCATTGCAAAACATTAGAAAGAAAGAAGAAATAAATTTGAAAATGAAGCAAACTTGCGCATTTTATTGAAAAACCCCGAAAGACTTGACCCAAATACGCTTAAGCAAAAGGTTATGTCAGAAATCTAATGAAGCCTGGAGTAAGTTTTGTCAGTTTCGGGAAAGGAAGAGAGAGAGAGGGGGGGGGGGTAGTTATGAGGGAGTCAAGTGGGAACATCTTGATTATTATTTGTGCGAAATTCGTCTTCAAAGTTGACTGAATTTTGGGGAAAAGTCGGAGTAGGATAAATGTAGCATATACCCTATAAATATACATATATATACTATATATGTTTGCCACATATTCTCGTTGCTGTCAGGGGTCGCTGTGGGACAACTTCTTTATCAATAGACTGCAACAAAGTCGGAGAGGGGGAAAAAACTTGTGAACTCGTTTTGCAGCCAAGAAAACTTCGAAAATTTTCACGACACGCAAAAAAAAAAAAAACCGAGTTGATTGCAGTTCTCTGTGTTCCCCCAGTTCGTTCCAGAGTTTTTCTTCTCGTTTGTCTTTTCGCAGCTTGGAAAATGCAAACAAATGAAAAGTGCAACTACCGTAAATTGAAGGGGCGGGAAACAGGGGCGGGAAAAGGGGTGTCGCAGATTGGCCAGCTCGAACGGAAATTGGAGCAATCGAAATGCACTTTTGATGGCGACAAAAATTTTGCAATTTGAGGGAAATTTTATAAAAAGAGTTTGAAAATTCAGACAGTTATTAAAGCATTATATAGGATAATGCCAAAAGGGGTGTAAAGACAAGAAATAAACTGAATGAAGAAAAGAAAAACGTAAAATAAAATATTAAAGACAAGAAAAACGTTGAAAACTTAAAAAAACTAACTGAAATCTTTTAAAATATTAAAAAATTAAAGTTAAATTAAAGAGAGTAAAGAAATGTCATTAAAATGATGAGAAATAATTTCAGAATTTGTATATACAAATATTTTTTTTAGTATCAGAGATTATTAATTCAAAAGTTTATGAGAAACTTTAATTTTATATATATTATTTAATTATGCAATTAAATATGATTAGAAATTTTTTTTTTTTTTTTTTTTTTGACGTTGAATACAATGAATTTTGAAACTAAATATATTATTATAACATATGTTTTTTTGGAGTTATAACTAAGAATTTTATTCAAAATATAATGATAAATTCAGAAATCAAATAAATTTCATATTATTAAATAATATTATTAAGAGTCCTACAAATTGATTTAATTTGATTTTGATTTTTTTTTATTTTTAATAGTATTTATTCTTATTGAAACTAAAGTTTCAACTTAGTATTTCACACAATATAGAATATCGAACTGGAGGTCTGGTCAATTCGTGACGATAATCAAACAGTTGTATAAATATTTTACCGCTTACATATATCAGATATAGAGTCTAGATACTACGTGGGGCTACTGTTTGGTCAGTTAGAATATATATATGTAGTATATAAAATATGTGAACTGCATTTGTTCTCTGCCACAAATGTGCCATAAATGTACATTATACCATAATTATCGCTATAAATGCGCTATAATAGTGTTAGCCAAATACAGCTGTTTTTCCTTCCTTTTATGGCCAACACAGACACACACACGCGTTGGGTATGAAATTTCAGCATGGGGGCTGCAGGGTGGGGTGCATAATAAACTCTCGTGAATATTTGTGAAAATTGCGCGCAATTTTTGTCAACTCGCTCCCCAGACACCCCCTTAGCCCCCTCCACCCCCTACACACACACACACACACACATGCAAATGAGCCACGTGCAGCGACGGCGTCAAGTGCTTCGCATGCAACATGTTTGTCGGCAAAAGATGCCGGCAACGCGCAGGTTGCAACACGCAATGCAACCAACTTGTTTGAACTGCGAACATGTTCGATGCCAAATTCAAATTGTGCGAGGCAAGAAAAATACAACAAATTATAAATTTAGAAAATAAATAAATAAAAGCAAATTGCTTTTACTTTCCAAAGCAAATTATCAGCTGAAAAGGACCATAAAAACGCGCAATAAATTTCAGCTCAATTTAGATAAGTGTAATGAAAGAAAATAAGAAAGGAAACACGCAAATGGAGTTTTCTGATTGTCTGGCATTTTGGCTGCCTGTGATAAGCAAGTCACGATTAATTTGCTCATTTCTTTAAGATAAAAAACATAATACTAAATTATACGAAAAAGCAGCATAGATAAGTCTATGAGTTGCGGAAGTTTCCTAAAAATTTGTAGATATTTTGGAAACGCACTGATATCGTAGTTAATGCGGGTACTCATGCGTCAGCTGGAATTACTTATCGCGGTATACGAAAGAAACAAAACAAAAACCGCTAAAGAAACCGACAAGGGTCATCGCACACACACACACACACACACACGCGCGCACCCACATCGAACGCATGCGAACATGTTTGATGCGCCGCGTTGCCAACTATCGGCAAAGCCGGTTAGACATTGCCGCAAAGAGAATCAAACAGTCAGTTGATTTTCGGCCGTCGAAGCAGTCGGACGACAAGTGGAGCGCGTGCTGAGTGTTAAATCGTGTTGCCATCTCTTTTACTCCACACACTCCACTTGCGCACGAGGCAAAATCCTTCATATCCACACACTGACACACACACACAGGTGTAGCGCGTATTTGTTCGTCCATTCGTTTGTGCGTGTGCGTGTCCGTGCGTGTGTGTGTGTGCGAGGGCGCGTGAAAACACAACAGAGAAGCAAACGTAGAAAGAGAGAAAGAAAGAAATATAATCACAGTCAGCTGTGAGTTTTGCTTCGTCTGCGTCGATCAAAATACGAGGAAAAAACGTAAAATATGTGTGAAAAATAAATACAAAATTACAACAAAACAAAAATATATATATGTATAATAAGCATACATATTTAAATTAGTAGCGTCAATAGAAATTTTAACTAAAACAAATCGAATCAAAGCGTGCCCCGTGTGTTTTCAAAGTGCGCGGCAAATCTTCCCCCCCTCGCAATACGTCTCATACACCCCGCGCGCCCACGCGTATCAATATTTACAAAGTGTTCCTTTTGCTGGCAGCGACGTCGGCAGCGGCAGCGGCGTGTCAACGTGTCCCGACGTGTATTCGTTCAAGTCAGCATAATAATCCTCAGTCTACGTTGTGACAGCAAAATCAAAGCAGCGACAGCGGCAGCGGCAGCGAAGGCAGCGGCAGAGGCAGCGGGGTAAGTCGTCGCATCAACTGAACGTCAAGTGTCGCCGCCACGCGACCAGTAGGCACAACAACAACAACAAAAGCAATAACAGTGTTGGCTATCGAACAGGAGAGAGGCAAAGGCAGAGGCAGTGGCAAAGGCAGTGGCAGCGGCTGAGGCAGTGGTTCGCACAGAACCTTGGCGGCAGCGGCGGCACCTGCTGCTCTCTCTCGCTCTACAACAAAACATTTCTTTCGTATTCTTCTTCTTGTGTGTGTGTGTGTTCCGCGTGTAGCTCCGTTAACTCGAGCTGACATTTACAACACTGCCAACGACGCCGAGCCCCCTTGCGCCCTGCCCCCTCTCTCTGTGTGAGTGTGCTGCGCTCTCTTTTTGTTGTTCTTGTTGTTAATTTTGCTGCCGCGTGCATTGACTTTGCCAGCGCGTACACACACACAGACACACGCAAACACACGAATTTGTTTTGCTTTTGTTTTTGCATGTTTGTTTTTGGCCTTTCTTCTTGCGCATTGTGAGCGCTTTTGTTTTTGCTTTGTCTGGCTGACTGTCTGTGTGTGTGTGTGCGTTTGTTTGTGTGAGTTTGTTTGCTTGCAAATTACTTTTATTGCCCGCTTCCTTTTGGCTTTGCTTTTTCGCCGGCTGTGTGAGAGAGAAAATCAATAAATTTTTATTTGATTTTCATTTCATGTCCGTGTCTCGTGCACAGCTGTGGCTTGGCTTGCCCTCCCCTCCCCTCCGCTTTCTCCCTCTATTCTCCTTTTGTTTTGCGCCTTTGCTATGGCAGCCAATCCTGTCTATGTGACCACCCTGTCTGTCCCTCTGTCTGTCTGGGTTTGTTTGGGTTTTTGCACGATGCCAAGCAGCGTACTGGCCTAGAAACTAGACTTGAGAATTTATTAATTATCACCCGTTATTTGGCATACTTTCACAGGGTGCAAAGGTAGAAGATATTTTTCAAGATTGATACGTTAGATATACATTTTATTGCCTCTCTTCTATGATCCGCTAATTAGGCTACACATTATTATAAACTGTATAAACAAAGTAGAAACTAGAAACTGGTATATAGAGCACGAAAAAAAAAACCCGAAATAGATTAAAATAAAATCTTACATTCTCTTTAAAATGCAGATTAAATCAGTTTATCTGTGTGTGTGTGTTTTCGAATCTATAAAAATCTCAAAAAACCGCCCGACATGACTTAAGATCTGAGCTTCAAATAAGTTTTGCATAAATTCGAATCAAATGCGAAAAACGAACAAATTTTATTGCGAAAACTGACGCATTAAGGTTATGTTGCATTTAGTAGAATGTTAAGCCGATTTATTTACTCTTAACTCTCCAAGTTTGACATTGCGTATTTCCTGTAATTAAAATCAAATTCACTATCGTGAATAGAGATCTTGAGACCAGTCTATGCTAAATACGTTTTCAAGTTTTCAAAATAATCACTTTTTTGAACCTACCCCAAGCGAAATGATTGGGATATATGATTTATTATTATATTGTTTTTTTTTTACTAATTATCATTATTATCATTTGATATTCTCATTTATTCTTATTTATTTGAGCTTCTTAAAATTTATAATATTAATAATAGACCAGAATATATAATATATATTAATTATAACTGTATTTTGGTTTAGAAGATCTTTAAAAATTCGTCTTCAATTTATTATAATAAAGTAGCTTTTCTTTTTCAGTTATAATAGACTGAACTTGAAATATTATGTAAATTTTAGGTTTTTTTTTTACTACTAGAGGTTTTTTCCTCCCTTCACTTGTTGCAATATAGCAAAAATTTGACAACTCGTTTGGGGCACTACGCACCTGTGCCGTGCCAAGAAGTAAAAGTGCCGCCCATACGTATGGGGTGTCTCTCTCTTCATTCACAGTTGTTTTTTTTTTTTTTTTTTTGTTGATTTAATAAAGCGCGGCATTCATTTATTTTCCATGTCCATTTGAAAACGGGTTTCGTTGGCCGCTAGACAGAGAGAGGTACCTGGTTTCTTCACTCTCTCGCTCTCTCCCTCTCTCTCTCTCCCCCTCTGGCTATCTCTTTTACGCACAGGTTTTTTTACGGTTTCGGACTGCATCATTAAGAAGCCGCATTGGCAATTAAATTTAATTATTAATGTCGGTACGGCTAAGGTAGGGTCGCTATGGGGTCGGTACTGGGTCGGTACAGCTTCTGCAGGGGGTCGTGGGGGAGGGGAGGGAAGAAGAAGAGCGAGTAAAAGTTAAAGCTGTTGCCATTTATGTTAATTTCAATAAATTAATCACACACGTATTATGACTCCGCTTACATCATGGCCTGCTAGGCTGAGTGGACCCTCTTCCCTCTCTCTCTCTCTCTTCCCCTCTCCATCTCCCTCTCCCTCTTGACTCTGCTGATTTATGTTCTGCTCACGTTGACCTCACACAATGTTGGCCAGCTGCGAGAAATGAGTCGAAATGGGGCGCTAATCATTCATTCATTTCGCACGTCGTCACGTTCTCCCCGAAGAAGAAGAAGAAGAAGAGAAATATAGATCTCGACTTGTTGCAGTCAATAGGCCCAAAATAAACCAAGAAAAAGAAGAAGAAACTGTAGAATTGGCAAAAAAATCGAAATCTTCTTTTTTTTTGTATTTTCGTTAGCTTATTCTTTCAGCTGATATCAGGGTAAAGCAGCTGCTCTATAGAGAGTTAGGAGAGTTCTCTTTCTTTAATCTAATGTCTTCCCAAACGTTGAGCACGTTCTCAGTCTCTGTAACTGTAGTTGGCACTGGATAACTGAAGCATTCCGAAAGACAACTGAAAACGGAAACTGCAAATAGCACCTGTACGTAACCCCCCCTAGACTGCCCCCCCTAGGGTAGCGACAAGGCACGTAGAGTCCGATTGCGATGCTGCTGCTGTCCAAGTTCAGTCTATCTCTCTCTCTCTCCCTCTCTGTCTATCTATCTCTGTTTATGCAAGACTCAACCTCAGTCCGTGTCTAGAGTTGTGAAAGAACTTTGAGTAACTCGAGTCGCCGTTTCGCATTTCACAGTCGCTCGAAGAAGTATGCGAACGAGAGACCTGCTTCACTCAAGTGTGCGTACCAACAGTTCTATATACTATATAGAAGGGAAGTCGCGTTCAAGCCATAAAAGTGATGACACACTCCAGTAATATTTGGTATGCATACAAAACATACATATACATATATATATTGATATTTGATATTCGATATACGCTAATATCGTATTGCGGTATAAAAAATCGAAATTTTTAAAAAGTCTTTCTTGAAACTATTTAAATATAGAAACACTAAGGAGGTCAAAAGATAAACAAAATGCCATCCCTCATGAAAATCGAGTGATTTTTAAGAAAGTTATGCTATATGAAAAATGAGGCTGGAGGTCCTATCGAGGGTCGAACATGTCAAATTTTTGGTCGACTTTGGCATGATTTTTGGGCCAAAATTAAGTACCCTCTAAAATCAAATTAAACACTTGTTTAGTACTAATTTTGATCTTCTCTATCGATTAAAAGTGAAAGCTCGCGATTTAAAAATTTTGAAAAAATATTTTTTCGAAAAATGACAAGGGGGGACCCTTACCTCAAAATCTTAAAAAGTCAAAAATTTTCAACAAGTCTTTATTGCAATTTTTTAAACGTAGAATCACTTAGGAGGTCGAAACATGAACAAAATGACATTTCTTATCAAAATCGGATCATTTTTGACTAAATTATGACAATTGATAGTCTAGATGGGTCTCTCAGGTCATTGAAAGGAAAGACCTAAAGAGACATGCATGAAGTGCTAATATCGTATAACAATATAGATAGTAAACATATATTATAGTATTTTTATTGATTTTTAATATTTTAAGTTGTTTCTCTTTTTAACTCATCAATAGTTTTGACATTTTCTTTTATGAATTTAACTGTAAATCTTAACTTTCGATTGTTATGATCGTCTTACCATTATGCAATGGGTTATAAGCTTTATAATTGCCTTGATTGTATTTAATTGACTTCCTTAAGCAAATGTTTAACTTTCTCAGGCAACTTAAACCTCTTTCGTCCCGTAGAGTGGGGGGGGTACGCCTCACTGTCTTCGCATAATTGTGGTATATTTTTTGGGCTTCGGGGGAGGGCTCCAAATGATGGCAATTAATACTTAAATACCGGGCTCTTAGCCATAAATTGTTGCTGTGGTTGCAGTTTAATTATAACTCGCAGTGAGTTGGGCAAATTCTGCGTGGCGGACAATTAAAAATGTGTTAGAGAAACGACCAAAACGAGCTAAACGAGCAGATAGAGAAGAGAGAGAGAGAGGGAGAGAAGGAGGAGAGAAGAGTAGCGCATGCAAGTGGAGTCTGAAGATGCAGTGGGGCTAATACTATGGCCAATGGGCTCAAAGTGGATGCGGCTAATTGCCAAGCAGCGACAGGGGGCGGGCCAGTGGGAGGAGGAGAGACAGAGGAAGGGAAGGGGGGGGGTATAAAGAATCTACAACTGCAATGACAAGACAAATGTTGCTACAACCTGCAGCTACAAGTGAGCAACAACACACGACGGCAGCAGCAGCAGCAGCGCCAACAACATGAGCAACATGCTGCTGCTGCAGTTGTTGCTGCTGCTGCTGCTGTTGTTGTTGTTGCTGCTGTTGCTGTTGTTGCTGGGATGTTGCTGCTGCCTTTTGAGGCAGGCATAAAAATTCGTAGCCCAAACCAATTCGAAAGCAATTTCTGCTTAAAGCAAAGAGTAGAATATTTGCATAAGCAGAGAGCAGGCTGCAGCATGCATGTGTGTGTGTGTGTGAGTGTGTGTGTGTGTCTGTGTGTGTGACAACATAGGCCTTCTTTAAATATATGTATGTATGTATATAAATTCGGTTGCATGTGTAGTACATAGACATGGTCAGTGTAAACGTTTAAACAACAGATGTATGTACAAGTACACTGAGAGAAATGCAGCAAAGGAAATTAAATGAAAATTGCAAATCATTTAAAATTACTTTAAAAAGGCAGATCTATAGTTTTATTATATTATTTATTATTTATTAATTATTTTTCTTTATTAAAGTCATACAAAAATTTTTTCATTATAAAATTCATATGAAAATAAAAAAAAAATATATTTTTTTTTATTATAAAATGTATGTGACATTAAATTTTCTGTTGCTATGACTTTTCTCACAGTGCAGTGCATAGAGACTTTTCTCAGCCTTTTATTTTGTATTATTGCCTTGTTTTCTCTCAGTGCACGAGCCGAGAAAGCGCTGCGCTGTGCTGTGCGCTGGCTTAGAAGTCCGTCGGAAGACGAGTTCATTGAATTCTTAGCTGCTTTATTCGCCAAACTCGTAAATTTTCAACCAAATACACATAAAATTCAAACCAAACTGGTTCCTGCATTTACCCAGCAGCAGCAGCAACAACAACAACAACCAGAACAGCAACAACAACAACAACAACAACAACATTAACAGCGATTTATACGAGACCACAAGCCATATAGTCTTTGGGTCTCTGTGTCTTGCCTCTCTCTGTCTCCCTCTCTCCTTCTCTCTCCCTGTCTCACTCACTCTCTCTGTGTGTCTTTTTTGGGCCTGCATCTTATGGAATGCGGCAGTCATCTTCATCGCACCCGACTCCAGCACCAGCTCCGGGTCCAGCTGCGCCTCCAACTGCGTCTGCAACTGAAACTGAAATTGAAACTCATCTTTGGCTTTTTAGCCTTTTTTTTTTTGCTGTGTACTTACCAAAAGGCGGCCAAGAGACACTGCAAGTGCATAACATTATCAGCGTTTCACTTGCTGCCCATCACTCACACACACACACACAAACACACACACACACTGCTCCCTCTGCTGATCTGCAGCTGCCTGTCCCCTCGTCTCTCTCTAGATATTTCTGTTGGGATTCGTTGCGGCTACTTCGATTAAGAAGCTGTCAGCATTTGTATCTTGTATCTGCATTTGTCGCCAGGCAGTTCGAGTGTATGTCTGTCTGTCTGTCTGTCTTCCCACTCGTCTGTCTGTCCGTCTCTCTGTCTGTCTTTCTGTCCGTATTTCTTCAACCTGTCTCTCTGTCTGTTTGTCTCTCTGTCTGTTTGTCTGTCTATTCGTATGTCTGGTTGTCTGTCTGTTGGTCTGTATGTTGGTCTGCATGTTGGTCTGTATGTTGGTCTGTATGTTGGTCTGTATGTTCGTCTGTCTGCCGGTCTGTTTGTCTGTCTGTTTGTCTGTTCCCTTGTCTGTCTATTGTGCTGTCTGTTGGTCTGTCTGTTGTTCTGTCGGTTGGTCTGTCTGCTCGTCTGTCTGTTCGCCTGTCTGTCTCTCTGTCTGTCTGCTTGTATCTCTGCTCCTTTTTCTTCTGGTTGTTGGTCTGTCTTCTCGTCTGTCTGTTCCTTTGTCTGTTCTGTCTGCTCGTCTGTCTGTCTGCCTGTATCTCCGTTTCTATTTCTACTGTCTGTCTGTTTTTGCGTCTCTCAGCCTGTCCGTCCTTTCTTTTGTCCGTCTGGCTGTCTGTCCGTCTGTTTGCTCATCTGCCTGCGCTTCGTCTGTCCGTCTGTCTGTCTGTCTCTCTTGTTTCTTTATTTGTCGTAGTCAGCTTGAGTTTCTCTCTCTCTCTCTCTGTTCGGACATTTCTCCATCTCTCTGTGCTTCTGTCTGCTCGTCCATCTGTCCCTCCTTCTGTTTGCCCGTTTCGTCTGTCTGTCTGTCCGTCTGTCTGTCTGTCCGTCTGTCTGCTGCATCATGTTACTTTTTGGTGTTGCATTTGCAGCTGAGAGTGGCGCAGAGTTTGGTGAAAGCGCAACGCATTCGGTTTACAGCCTGTCCATAAAATCATGGCTCGTCTCTCGTCGATGCCTCAGCTACAGCTTCTGCCTCTCCCTCTCTCTCTCTCTTTCTGGCACGACATCGACCCACTTCGAGAACCAGCTGAGGCTTATCAGATCGTATCTGCTCAACGGCTTTTCCCATGTGTCACCGCCTGAGCCAGAGTAAAGTAGCTCAAATATTTGGACAATTCTCTGGGTAACTAATTGGGGTTCCAGGGCTGAGCTGAGCTACTCCTAATCACTGTGGACAGACACACACAACAAATAGGGAAATCCATCAGACAAATGAACAGAGAGGGATAGATATAGCTAGCAAAAAATATGAAACAAAAGAGCTGAGGCACTCTCTCGGCCTGCCCCAAATGGACAAAGACAGCTCAATTGATGCGAGGGATCATCACGTTGGGTTTCTGTTTTTTTTTTTTTATCCCTCTCTGTGTTTGTCAGGGTTTCTGTACAGCCGCTTTATCGCGCTACCTGTCAAACCTGACGATGTACGGACGGGCCTAGACATCAATCAAAAGTTACGCTCTTAAGATTTAAGGTATTTCGTAGAGAGAGAGAGCGGAAATGACGTTGAGGTTGCTTGATTTGGTTTGATGTGTTAACTGTAATTACGCACGCAGCGTGGTTACACGCACAGTTGCAGCTACAGATACAGATACTATAGATACAGATACATTTGTATCTTATGACGCACAGCAAGCGAAACTGCCCACGAATGGCCGCATAATGACCTTGTAACTCAACTGTCAACTGTCAACACACGCAGCAGCAACAACAACAACAACAACAGCAACAACAACAACAACCTGGCTAAGAAATCAATAGCCCAAGCCACAATTTATAGTACTCGATATGGTTGGCCATAAATTGGAGCGCCTTGGCACATGTCACCAGGGAGAGAGAGAGGGAAGGGTGTTGGCATAAGGTACAAGAGAATGCAGAGAAACTGCATGGAGAGGGCATAGAGATAGCTGGGGTAGGCTCTAGCCTCTAGGAAATGCCGATCGACTTGTGGAACTTAGATATGATCTAATTGAAATACCTACACTTGAAAAAAACTTGAAAAAGCTTGAAATGCTAAATAAAAGTAAAAGATTTATGTCATTTGATATGATGTCATATTGCAATATTATATGATGTGATTATGTAAAATGATAGAATAACATAATATGTATTAATATTATATATATATATATATGTAATATGATACAAAAAGTGAAATGATATTCTAGTATAAGGAATTATTTACAATATTTGATTGTTCTTTATTCCTTATTATATTGAAATTCATTTATATTATTATTGATAAGTAATTATTGATAGTAGATACAAAAAATATTTATTAATCTAACATTAACAAATTATTATCATATCTAATTGTTCTTTACGTCTGATCGTATTATAATTTCATTGGAGGCTTCTGAAAACACACTCTAAACTTTTACCAGATTTTTAGATTCTTAGAGTCCTTAAAATTCTGGCTTTTCTGCTGATGTTTTATTGTATTATTTAATAATATGAACCTTCAGCACCTTCACTTCAGTTCTAATAATATCAAGTTTCATATTAAAGGTCTAAAAATCTCTTTGATATTTGAGAGTGTGATATATGCTCAAAATAGTTTGCACATGCTTGAGTTCCTGTGATTTTCAGCATCTTCAAAGCTCAAGATTTGCTTAGCCTAGCTCAGCATAATATATGTGAGTTATAATCTTAAGGAATTTAGGTTGCCAGTAATAAAAAAAAGCGAGAATGTAAAACTAAAAATTCACTCCAGTAAGTTTGCGATAGGAAGTCTGAAAAGTTGAAAAATTACTCTGCACATTCTTCTAAACTTCTAAGGAACCCTTCAAGAACGCATCCAACTAGCTTAATGTTTTTTATATCTACCATAACTTTTCCTTTCTCTCCTCCATTTAATTGCTCGAGCAAATCCTTAGAAACTGTCCCCATATTCGCATAACATTCTCTTGGTATCTCATCAATCCTTGCCTTATAGCTGACACATTCCACAGCCACGTGTCCTCTGCATTGTCTGAGCTCGTGCCCCATGCAACTTGTTGCCATCTGTGTGGGTGAGAATGTGTCTATGTGTCTGTGTTTGTCTTGGCCCTTACTCAAGATGTGCCTTGGGGTCACTTTTGAGGTGCAGCGTGGGCCGCATATTTATAAAAAAAGTATAAAAAAAACTGCTTATCTGGCTGAATTCATTTATTGTTGTTGTTGTTGTACTTTCTGTGTATTGTTTATGCGGCGAGGCGAGGGCCATAAAATATGAGCAACTCGGCAAATACGCATACAAATAGTTGGCGCGATATCTGACGGATACACACACCACATAGGGAGGGAGAGAGAGAGAGGGGAGAGAGACTTCCTCTGTGTGTGCTCTTTGCACAACGTTTTGTCTTCCCCTAAGTACACTGTTCGCACATACTATACATATCTACATATCTTGAAATATACATACTTACTATACCCTCATATCATAAAGTAAGAGTATATATTAATTATGTGCCGAAATAATGAAATATATACATATATATTTTTGTTCAGCTTTTGATAAGCAAGATCTTAGCTATTAAAAGAGCTACGGCTATCAAATTTGAGCACAATGTGTCTTATTACTGCACATAGATAGAGTTTATATTTTGCCACGCCTCCTTAAGCGTTTATAGTTGTATTACTGTTTTAATTTTAAGACTACAGTCTTCATTTTTGGTTTGTCTTTTAATTATGCTCAGGCGAAAGTTTTCTTCAAATTTGCTTAAGAACGGATAATTAAATCAGAAGCTATTGCAGTATTATTGAGGGCAAACAAAGTTTTATTATTGCCACGCCTCTTTCAAATGGAAAAAGTCATATTATAGGCACAATTTTAAAGCTAGAGTATTCATTTTTGCTGTATATATTACGTATGATCAGTTAAATTTTTTCTATAAATTTGATTAGGATTGCTTAATAAACTTAGGAGTTATTTAATATATTAAACTTAGGTTTTTTTTTAAGTATGTAATGGAATATAATTAGCGGGTATATCAAAGTCGAGTACACTCATTCGTAGCTTTCTAACTCAGTTTTTTCATGAATAAGTCTTAGCACAATAGCCTCATCTGAAGAAGAATCTCAGCGCGTAATGAATTACGTGCTGCAAGGGGGCACCGAGAAGGGAAGAAGTCCGCCAAAAAAAAATGTACATTGTGCTCGAGAATTTGCTGTGCTATCAGGCAGCACAAAAGGAAGCTCAAAGAAGAAGCAGGAGAAGAAGAAGAAAGCCAGTAAAAAACTCGCTGGGGCAGCATCCAACAAAGTTGCAGAGTTTGCCAAAAACTTTGAGAGCTTTGGAACTTGGTAACCTCCTCTTCCCTCCCTATAGTTATACGGGGTCGTGAGTCTACGCGTTACACTTCACATTAGTCGCGACATTTTGCAACAGTTTTCATACCTTTTTTTTCTTTATTTTTTACTTTGCTTTTTCTAATCGTTTTGGGGTCTCTCAACATGTTTTTCTCATTATTTGCAATTGGTTTCCTCGGTCAGGCCAGTTAAAACGTCAGAGATGACGACGACGACGCGCCATAACCTTCGCTCACAAATCATCGTTGTCAGAAAGAGACACACACACACACATACTCGCACACACACACACACACACACTCCGTTTTAGACAGGCTAACTAACAATGGCAAAGCAGAAGATTTAATAAGGCAAAAGGCCAGTGGAGAAACCTGTTGCAATGTTTTTGGCTCTCTCACTTGACTAGTTTTTATTTATTATTTTTAATACGTCTATAAAGCTGGCTAACACACACACACACACACACACACACACACACACACACACACACACACACACAGTGTCGTTTGGCATTCGCTGCGAGTGCTTAATAAACCGTGTCCAAAACGAAAAGCATCGGAAAATGCCAATGCAAATGTTAGATGACATTTTCGCGGCGTTACTAACAATGCTACCCTCTTTCCGTAACCCCCCTTCCCGGTGAGGGTATGCGCAATTAAAGCTTTTGTCGCGCCGAAGAGGATTTTTAAATAAATGTCGAAAGACAAAAATCAGAAAAGGTTAAAATCGCAATTCAACGATATTTTGAAGGTTTTCTATATGTGGAAGAGTATCTAATGCTTTTAAAGAATTCATGGATGCCCCTATGAACTCATTTCGATCAGAACATTGACATTTTTATGGGCTTTGCCTGCCTTTTAAGAATATTTGCCTTTTTCGACTGATCGTTTTCAAGATTTCAATGGTTTATAGTGCTCAGATTTAGTTGAAATTTCACTAGTCTGTAAAGAAAACTTTAATTTGTGTACAGAACAAGTTTCCTTATAAGAACTCAAGATTTGGCAGTTCTTTGCCAGGGTAACTATATGTTAGAGTGTTTTAAAATTGATGAAATTTTAACAGCATGAAAAAGAAGTAAAATAAATATAATGTGCCAAGTTTGCTTGTGATAACTTGAATATTATAAGATATAATCACTAATCAAAGTTTACAATCAAAAAAACAAAGTATAGAAGAGTTATACTACATCAGGCGTATATACTCTTCTCTGCAAAGTCTTCAATTAGTTTTTCCCCTTTTTTCATTGTCTCTCTATAGATAGAAGACAATAAAAGATAAGGTAAGGTAGCAACCTTCATAATTGATTAACTAATCGAGCTGTGATAGAGTGTAATTGCTTTATAGCAGAGCTGATGTCACCTCTGAGCGATGAGGAGTGTGAAACTCAGTTTAATAATTCCCACTAATATAATATGGTAAAAAATGTGCTCAATGCGAGTAAATTATATATATACAAGTGCTATAAATAATTGCGAAAATAATTAGAACAATTTGTGTAGGGGAAAATCGACTCTATATCTGTAGATATTTACTCGTACTACAGGTAGTTCGCATAAGCGCGCTAACTTGCTGAATATACAATGTAAGAGAGAGAGATGGAGAGAGAGAGGGGGAGATGTATCTATGTGTAGGTTTTCATATTTCTTATAGATGGTGTAGGGTATAATGAATCTGTCATGATGTTGCCACATCGCTTTTGGCCTTCGGCCATTAAACTTTGCGCCACGGGCGCTTTTTCTACAATTGTGGCAAATGTTGCATCATCATTAACACGCACACAGCTGCGAGTGTGTGTGTGTGTGTGATCTGTGTGTATTGTATCTCTATGTGTGTGTGTGTTGGCATTCAATAGAAACGCATCTGTTGGCTTTGTCAGTTTGAATGCAGCCTCATCAATGTTGCTCGCTCACCTTTTGGCTTGCCTCTTTTAATGGGTTAATCGTTAATGGATCCAGCTGCAGATCCGGCTCTATATAGCCAGAGTATATACGTTACTGCAGCCGAGCCCCAATGAGTCAGTTGGGCAAAAATGTCAGCGCGCAAAACTGTTGAACGCGAGAGAAGGAAGCGTGAGTGTAGGTTGTAGGTAGATGTTGCTCAAGTAGATGTTGCTGCTGCTGCTGCCGGCAATTTATCACATGTTGCTGCAACAGTGGCAACAAAAATGTGTAAAATGCATTCAGGTGCCGTCGAAATATTCAAGGCATGCCGCCTGCCTGTGCCAGAGCAAACTTTGTGCGCGCCTGTCGCCGGGTTCCGTCTTGACTTTCAGTAAAGTCATTAACTGTCGGTTACCTAACCGCCAGGCAGAGGCGGCGGCTGCGAGGCTGTGAGGGGGATGAGGCAACAGTTGGCCACAAGTTGCAACTCGCTGATTGAGCCGTAATTAGGCAGCACAATGAGCAGACGCGATGCGACAGCCCTTTGCGGCTCTGCTGACTAACTTGGCCAACAACTGCAGCTCAACTGGCTTGGCTGACTAAGTGGGTCGAGCTTCGTATATAATAAAAAATCAGTAAAAAATGAAAACGAGCTACCGAAACAGAACGTAGAACGTAGAACGCAGCCCAATTGACATGGAAATGGGCGACTGAAATTCTGTGCACGTTAGAAATTAAACAAAATCAAAAACGAAAAAGAAAAACCCCAAAAAAGAATAACGAAAAGGTAAAGAAGGCCGAAATGAAACTGACAGGCAGCCGGCAACAACTTGGCCAAGCCCAACTGGGCCCAAAAGGTTGACCAAGAAACCATGTGAAGCGCGTCCGAGAGGCGCAGGTGAACAACCGTCTGATGGCCTTTTAAAGATTTTTACAGCTATTTATTTACTCAGGCCCATAGTCCACTTGGGTCTCTCTCTCTTTCTCTCTCTTTTCTTGGTTTGTTTGCTCTGCATTTGTTGCTGACACCTGCTTTGTTTTCCAATCTGCCACTGACGAGTACTCTAATTATATTTGGCCATTTGTTTATAAACAAAAGCAGTGGCAGTAGCCAAAACTCAGTGGGAAATAGCTAGAAAACTTTTCAGCCAAATTGCAGGCAGCAGCTCGGCACAAATGCAAATGGCTAAATTTAGAAAGGGCGAGAGAGAGAGAGAGGGAAGAGATAAGGGGGAAAAGTGAAAACAGCTTGAAAGGGACTCGGTTATATTTGCCAGTTGGGCAGGGGTGGAGAGTGGGAGAGGGGGTTCTGAGCAAAACCAACAGGGTTTTCTGCAAGCTGACAGAATTCAATTTATTAAAAAATACACTTAGCAAAAATAGTGAGATAGTTCTCAAGCAAAATATGCAATTTTCGCAGAGACTTGAGATTAGAAACTCATCAAAAAAGAATTAATATGCATAGCGAGCTCTTAAGTTATTTTAGGGAGCTCAAAATATAAATTGAAAATTTAAATCTTAAGTTTTATAAAGGTTTTGCAGGCTAAATTTAGTTTACCTTGACGTTTTTAATGGATTAGTCAGTTATTAGTTATTTGGCAAACAAAAATTACTTAGAAATCTTTTAAGTTAGTTTGGGGAGCTCAAAAAATAAATAGGTTTAATTTTATAAAGGTTTTAGTAAGTTTTAGTAGTAGGTAAACTTAAGTTAAAAGACTGTTTTCTTGATATATTCTTTAGAAAACTTGAAATATTTAAAAGAATTCGAAATTTTGTACTTAGTTAAATTAAAAATCAAACTGAGTTCACTTAAGTTGCTTAAGGTAACTCAAAATGAAAAAAATCTCAATTTCAACAGGCTTCTGCTCTTTAAACTTGAGTTAAGAGTCTTTAATCTTCTGTTATTGCCAGCTAACTTGGGGGAATTTCAATTACCAAGAAGCTTTAATGAAAATAACTTGAATTACACATAGATTTCTCGAAACTTGCTCAAGTCTAGTTAATGCCGCGTAAATCAGAGTTACTTTGAGATACTCCCCCCCCCTCGCCATTCCCGCAATTCGTCAGTAATCAAAGCTCAAAAGAAAACTTGGTCTAACTTTGCCATTCATTGAGCAAATTGTGGAAAACACTTTGCAGGCCTTACTCAATTTAAAGTTGTTAGGGGGAGCTCAGGCACATTGTTGTTGCCTGGGATACGGCTTAATCATCCCTAACGATTTGCTAACGTTCTCTCCCCCTCACTCTCGCTCTCTCTAGGCCCAGCTAACCCCATCTGGTTTTGCCAAAAACTTTCGGCTAAAAATGAATCTCCCCCTTTCTGCCGTTTCCACTTGAGTTTTGGCAATTTTACGGCTTATGCAATGCCAATGTCTTCATCAATGAATGAATGAATGACTGAATGAATGAATGAATACTTCATGTGATTTGAACAAATGTTTGCCCATAGTCAAACCTCAGCCTCGTCATCATCGGCTTCTCGAGTATTAAAGCACAGAAAAAAAGGTATAACTGAAAAATAAAAACGAAATGATACAGGGGGAAAAAAAATAAAAGACAAAAAAAAAACTTGGTAACTTTCACTATCTGCCTCGAGGGCTTCGTTGTTTGTTTGATTATGATTATGATTTTTGCCTCTTCTTCTTTTATTATATGTTGTTTTTTTCGGTGCTGCTTTTGTTGTTGTATAACATTTATGAAAAGAAAGGAAAAACTGCATAGTTGTCGCTCCCCGATATCATTCAAAGAGCGTAAAAACAATAAATGTTTGCATATTTGTTTTTGTTACGCATCGCATCGCAACGCATACTCTATATGACGATTACAATGCTCTACATTTGTATTTATATTCCTATATATATTATATTTTTCCATTACAATTTTTTCTCTTAGTTTGTTATCTGCAGCGGAAACTGACGAAGAGGGCCCCCCCTATACATACCCGACTAATGTGTGTGATATCTGTATGTGTGTGTGTGTGTGAGGGTGTACTACATGTGTCCGTACATATGTACAAATTATACTCGTTTATTTTGCCCATCAGGCTTTTTGTCTGATTTGTTTGTTTGATTTTGTTAGCGCCGTAAAAATACTGCGAGAGAGAGAGAGAGTATCCCAAATAGAGAAATACACTTTATGTGAGTGCAGCAGAGTTAGGAAATTTTGTGCATAGGTAGTTCTTAAATATATGCTTATAAAAATAGCAAGAAATAATGCAAATGTGCTTTAAATAGTTAGATATATTAGAAACATTAGAAATATTAAAGAAGCCTTAGTTTCTTAAGCGTCATATAAATAGTTTTGCCATTACTTAAGGTATTCTTAATTTTTAGTTTAATAAAAACAGTTTCTGCTATTTTTATATTTTCTTTTCTTTTCTATAGACCCTTCAGTATATAATAAAAATTGTATTTAGATAATTTATAGTCTTAACTTCAGCTTCGACAATTTCAAAGATATCTATGATGTTTTACTGGAATTTAAGTATAGTAGAGACCCCCACAACAACATTACATTAGCATATTCAATATGCCAAGGAATACCATATATACTACTGCATACCAGAACCTTGTACCCTCATCAAAAAGTGAAGGGTATTAAAAAATTGTATGCAAAATAATGTGTACGGTGAATTGCACCCAATACAAACGTAGTACAAATATTTGTTAACAAAATATATAAATAATATTGTGGAGTGTCAACAACGGCAACGGCAACGGGCATATGTAACTGAAATTGTGTTTAAATAATAAAAAAAATAAACTCTTTTGAATTTTGTATACTATGTAGATATAAAATGCATACAATATTGAACAACGGCAATTTGCTGATTATTCATGTATGTGGCTAAAAATACAGGCACGTGTAGAGTAGGGGTATTTGTTTAAATATCTGTATGAATTAATGATGACGGTTGTTGGCCTGTGGGTTATTAAGCGAGGAGTTAGAGATGATTATAAACAATATGTCAGAGTTAGGAAGATGGGCAGATAAACAGAGATTTCTTGTATTTATTCCAATA
Organism: Zaprionus tsacasi; assembly: GCA_018904105.1. Lineage (NCBI taxonomy): Eukaryota > Metazoa > Arthropoda > Insecta > Diptera > Drosophilidae > Zaprionus > Zaprionus tsacasi. The sequence continues at coordinate 7,629,441 of JAEIFR010000173.1, read as the reverse complement.
CTTTGTAAATAAATATTGTCACACTTGACTTAACTCTGAACTCACTGGGAATTACCACACTTCAATTTCAATTTCCATTTCAATTCCAATTCGAATTCATTTCTCTCTCTCTCTCTTTCTCTCTCTGGTCAGTTCATATTTAATTCATTTGAATAAACTTGTCTGGGGTAGAGCAACCGCAATCGGGAATTGCTTGGTTGGGTCTTGGCCTCGTATCTAATAGGGGAGAAGGAGGGAGAGACTTGCTGACATGCTTGAGATACGAGTTTCTAGTCAACTTCTCGGACGAGTGGGCAGTGCAGAGAGAGAGAGAGAGAGAGAGGGAAGACAATCGCAACTAATTAGTAAAATGCATGCCAATTTGCAGTTGGCCGTATCGCCTTATCTAATTAGCCCGCAAATAGTGAAAAGGCCAAAAAGGCAGCGCCATGATGAAGTCGTCTAGAACTCTGCGCTCGTTTATCACAATGTTACATGGAAACAGGGCAGGACTCTGTATAATTACTGCTTTTAAGCACTGTAGCTCTGCCTTGAGACTTCGCTGCTGCAGTTGGCCAGGCCAGGCTCAACCTGATTTGAGTTATTGATTGTGAGCGGGCTCCTCCTCCTGCTGCTCTCTGGCAAACTATGATTAATTTTTGTGCCGAGTCAGGCTTTTGTATGATTTGAAAAATTAGTACAAGCTGCATTCCCCCTATATATATAACTAAACCCAACTCTCTATACTCGACTGATCATAAATCAAACAGTTTCTGCTGATTGCATTCGCAGTTTGCAGTTTGCAGTTCGCAATCGAAGTGCGCACAAATTGCATGATTTGCAATTTTGTGTCCAGCAGTCTGTGCATTCCCCGGATGCTGACACGACCTGAAGACCTGAAGGAGGTACCCTAGAGTCCCCTAGACCTCACGTTGTAGCCATTGCCTGCGCGCAAATAATTCGCATTTTTGTTGCCGAGCAGCAGGAAAGGAGACTCCAAGTTAAATGTAAAAAAAAAGAAAAGAAAAAAAATTATTGCCTGGCATTTTTATTTGCTTTTTATTGTTGCCATTTTCCGCCCATTGTCCTGCCTTTTATTCACTTTTATTTCGGTTTTCCTTCTCTCTCCTTCTCTGGCGGAGTAATTAAATTTTTGGCAAGAAGTTACAGGAAGACATTCCACACACACAGAGTCGGTATCGATAAGCAGGGAGTTCTCTCTGCGAAGTCGTCTCTTCTGCTGCCTTAATGCAAGACAAATTGCTTCAGTTTCTGTTTCTTTTTTTTCTGTTTTTTTTTTTTTTGGCCATAAAATGCACAACGGGCCGTCTGTCGGTGTGTACAGTGGGACAGAGTGGACGAGAAGTCAGTGTTAATTGAGCTACATAAATTATTGAGTGTTTTTTAATGTTGTACAAGCAGCAAGTGAATGACAGCAATAAAATATGAATATATTTTTACTTAATCGTATCTAGTTTTTGTTTTATTATTTCTCTATATTTATCAGTTCTGAAAAATTAAATCTCAACTACAAAAGTTTTTTTTCTTTTTTTATTTAATTATTTATATATTTTTTTTTAATTTTCATGTTTTTAAATATAATTCCAAATTATTTTAAGAATTTTTCTTTTTTTATACTCTACATATATTTCACTATCCTGACATATATATAGCTCTTTGCTTTTCCTTTTCTCTTCTTTTATTATTTAACTTCAATTTACATAAATTTGTAAATATTTTTTTATATCATACTCAACATTAGAATTGAGCACAGTTTTATGCCTGCAGCCCACTGTGCCTGCACTGCACACTCCACTGGCAACTTGAGCCTCGGCTCCGCCTTATCTGTGAGTAGTCGTAAAATTGCCGTCAATATACCCAATGCCAATGTCTAGTTTCTATGTCCACTATGGCGCTAGCTTAATGCCAACAAAACATAAGGCGCATTCCGGCCAAGTTCTCCAACTCAGAGTCAATTTCGATGACGATGACGATGACGCTGAGGCGAGACCGAGAAGAAGCAATCGCAAACTGGTTAATCGACTATGTAAATTTGTATTAATATTCAAAAGATACGATTGCGTGTACAGCAACATACTATAAATATGCAGATGACCTTCGTCGTGGATGATGGACAGTCGGAACGGAAAGGTCTGCACGGCCTGATTGATCCCGTGTCGAATGAGGCGGCTTCCCAATCAATTGGGAGAAAGAGGAAGAGAGAGGGCTACCACAAATTGGATTTACAATCGACAATTGCAGCGATTAATTGCGCTTAATCAAGACGTTGCGGCTAAAAAAGAGATAAGAAAGAGGGCGAAATAAAAAGGGAAAATCATATTACTATGAATCGTACAAAACAGAATGAATACGCCCCAAGCCAAAAAAAGAAACAGAAACAGACCCAAAGAGGAGGAGGCAGAGATAAAAAGAAATACAGAAAAGAACTTAACCAAACAAAATCCCAAAGGCATTTTGTTTATATATTTAAGAGTGTTTACTGCCAGCAACATTTTGCGATCATTAGCAAATAATTTACACCATTTACTGGCCTGACCGAGCAGAACGCACTGTACCAGATGCTTGGGAACCAGAGAAATACACTATCTTTTATGTTGGGGAACTTTTGAAAAGGGGAGAACAGGTTTTTTGTGTGTTTTCCCATATACTTTACATTTTAGATTCCATTTACATAATTATGTGTTTGAAGATAACTTTTTCTTATGGCTTAAAAAATAAGAAAGTAAAACTCTTCAAACTCTTTTGAATTGGAGAATAAACTACTTTTATTTTTGGAATTATTTGTGTATGTTTTCTATGATCTTTCCTAAATTCTTCTGCTAAAAAAATAGTAAATAACTAAGAAATATGCTGTTTATTTAAAATTATGATAATATGATATGATATAAGTAACTCCTAAATTTATATAATGATATAGGAACCTTTCTTACTTTAAAATTTAAACAATTCAATGACTTTTCTAGTAACTCCTATATTTAAATACTAAAAAAATCTTGGGGTAGGGTATTCTCAGGCTGTGAGCGTGGCAAACCATCGCCAGAACCCTTTTTTTATGTGTGTGTGGATCGTTTGTGTAAGCGGCTTTAGCTTATTGGGCCAACATTCGTTTAATGAACTGCTCGAAATGCTTGAAAATCTTTTGAATTATTATTGTTGTTGTAGTTCGTGTTGGGTTGACGCCGTTGGTGGGCGCCGTAAAGCGTGCGAAATGTTGTTTTTAAAGTTTTTAAGCCTCTTAAACAGATCAAAGTACCAGAGGGAGGCAGCAGCATATAGGCTACTACTGTTATAAGGCCCACACTCTGCACACTCTATCGATAGGCAATTGTCAATGAAATGTAATTGATGGCCCCACGCAAGGACAATTGGCGAATGTGTGTGTGTGTGTGTGTGTGTGTGTGTGGCAGGTTTCATTCATTAATTAGTTGTGTCTTTGTTGCGTAATCGAATTAATTAATTAGCTTGATTAGCGCAAAAAAAAAACTTGAGGCCATTTATTAATTATATTTACTGCCAGGCAACGTTGAACTCCTCCTTGAATCTTGTGAATTCCTGAAGGCGTTTCCAATTACAGCAACCTGATTAGTTATTGAAAAAATGTAACGACACATGTTAGTACAAGAAACGATATATATGTACTATATGTGTGTGTGTGTATTTAGGTGAGTTGGTCACCCACACACGTAGCTAGTGTCCACTTCAAGTTGATATCGTAGCAATTTTTATCTACTCGCCTGGAGACAAGTATTTCAGGCAGTTGTAATTTCTGCTATATTGTCGTACACCTTCACCACGTAACCGGTTGCATTTGTCGCTAAACGGTAACATTGAAAGCAACAATTAAGGGGGAAAATAAAGAGAAAAGTATAGAGACGGAAACCCAAGTGAGGGCGTATTGAATCATGTTTTCAAATTGCTTTAAACAATTCCGCCCTATTCGGGGAATTTATTTATAATCTGCGGGTTCTGCGAAAACAATCAGCATAAGGTACTTGATTGAAACTAATCAGTCTGAAATGTTATCAAAATTAACTTGAAGTGATTTAAGTGCGTCATAATATAGATTTCTTAAATAAAAGTAAATTAAGGCATATTTAAACTAACTAAAATTGCAAGTATAATATAATAATAATAAGAGTAAGTTTCATCTTCGCACTGCTTGAACTAGTTGAGAATTCTAACGTCGCTAAGAAAGCAGACTGCTCTCTACTACGCACTGCTAAAACTAGTTGAGAATTCTAGTGGCGCCAAGGAAATAACCCATACAATAAGCAAACTCATCGCTTGTAGAGCGTTTTTCTACGAGAGTTGGCAGAAAATATTTTGTTTTAAATATACATAATTAAGAATATATATTATCCCAGTATAATGAGTAGTTTAAGAGATATCCTTTCTTTTTAAACCTTAAAAATTCATAAATATTAAACATGCTTAATAATTTCAAACGAGCTTAATTGCTCCATTATAATTTGCATATATACATTTATGTTCGTTATATAGTTAACATTTTAATTTTTGATTAATTTCCTTCCGCTCGGTAATGCAATTGCTTAATAAAAAACAAAACAATAATAAATTTAAACAGGCAGCTGTCGCATCATCAGGGGGTTGGAAGGGGGGATGTGCCATAAATAATTATAGCAGATATGTAAATGAAATCGCAATGCAATTGTTGCCCTGGACGAGCCATTAATTTTGTTAATTATGTGTGTAAAGCATGGAGCATGGTATATGGTATATGGTTTACGATATATTGCTTGATTCATCTCTCCCGCTCATAAATTGTGTGGGATAGTGTACAGTTAACGCTTAATTGAATATCGAATGGAACCAACTACTATACTATCAGGGGCCAAGGCGTTATCGCTCTGCGAGCTTATCAGCCTGTCTGCTTCGTTTACCTGTTTGGTTAGGTGATTTATAACTCATTTCATTCACGTATTACTTTTTTCTCATTTCAGATAACACCTGGATCGAAGCAGAAGTATCTCTCCCTATATATATATATTTATTTATAAATAAACAATCGATAAGCCGAGCGCTGCATATGGAGGTGAGTAGAGAGAGCGTGACACAAGCCAACCGCATGTCAATTTGTACTCGGAATTTATGATATCCTCCATTGGAGTAGGAGACAAGATCATTGTTTTGGGGCCAAAACTAATAAGCGCCAAGTATGGTGGGCAATTTAGCCCGACAGCAGCCTGGTAACGCTTTACCAAGATCTTCAACCAACTCGGGCATTGTCTGCACCTTAACATGCTGCAGTTCCCATTCCTCGGTCCTCTCCAGTCGGTCGCGGTCTCGTTCTTGGTTTCCGTCTTGTTCTACGTCTCGTTATTGTGCCAAATGGCCATAAAAGGTTAATTGGGTCCTTAGCAACTTGGCTGCAACAAATAATGCAAACATTCCACACGTACCTGACTGGACTGGCACCACTGTGCCAGCGTCACCGTGTGCCACACTGTGCGACAAGCGACATAGAAAAATCTTAATTAGTTAATTAAAACAACAAACAACAAACCCGGCCCCAAATCGGAACCCTTGTCTTCGGCCCGAGAGAGAGAGAGAGAAGAAGAGAGAGAGGGAGAGAGAGTGCAACTAGTTCACTTGGTCTACTGCATTATTCATGCGACTTTAATGACCAGCACCGAACAGGACAGCAGAGGGAAGGGACAAGAAGACACATAGGAGTAGACAGGAGCAGACTAGAGAGACAAACAGACAGACAGACATAGAGACAGAGAGACAGACAGAGAGACAGACAGACAGAGGGAGCAGAAGACCAAAGCCAAAGTCAAAGCCAGTTGCCAGTTCGGAGTTGTTTTGCACTTTGATGTGCAGTTGTTGTACCCAGTGAGCGCAGCTTGTTAGGGTATAATAGGCTAGACAGAAAACACAATTGAGGTTCTGTGAACTATATATATTCTTGACAAGCAAGGAAAATTCAGACAATATTCTAAGACCATAATTTTAGCCTTTTCTCTTACTGCCTCTAGTTTTAATGCGATTATTTTTATTAATTTCCATTCTTAAGCATATTTTTGAGACTATGTGGCATATACATATATTCTTGAACTACATGTTCAACTTAGACGATTTGCCCATTTTTGCCAGCTTAGCCCTCCGTCTTTTCTTTCAAACTTTATTTAATTTTTAATATTTTATTTTATATCATTATTTTTTTTGAGTCATCTATTTGTACATTATATTGCTATATCTATAATGAGACTATATTATTTATTTGGCCAATGAAGCCATAAAATTTTAAAGCCCACCAAGCCCAAAATAAATGAGGTTTATAAATAAAATATTCAAGATATGCATTTCCAAAGAAAATAAAAATTCAGAGTGGATTTTGTATTGCTTTTTTATATCTTTTGTTTTTTTTGCTAATTTAGATATTCTATAGATAAGATTATAAACCCTTATTTTCCATTGATATATGGTATTTTACCAGGTATCTGCAAGTCATTATCTTCTTCATCTCACTGGTTCCGTAGACAGCTACTGCTTTTGCCCTTCGATAGAGACACGTTGTCTGAAGAGACTCCTACAGACTCCACCAGCTCCTACAACGTATATGCGTGTGCTTGTGTGTGTGTGTGTGTAACTCAAATCCCCCGAGGTGACATTAAACTATGAGAGGCATTTAGTTTAGCGATTTATATAGGAGACTTTTTGACAGTTTTATGTCGAAGGTGCCGATTGAGGATAACGAGCTGAAATGTTTATGCCTCATTAAATATCCAGGCAATGTTTATATATCTCACTAAGGGCCCCAACAGAGCCCCAGCCAGGACCTTGTTATCCAAGGTAATCGACGCAATTGGCTGGAAGGAGATTTATTGAACAACTGGGGAGGAACATTACGACGGGGATAGTTTCGGTTTTCTTTTATTTCAAATTGAAAAGAAATAAGTATCTATAGAATATAATACTCGCTTATGTTTCTACTTATTAAAGAAGGTGCTGAAAATCAATTAACAAGATCTAGCTTAAACATTTTAAACAATCGATGGGTTCAACTAAAGTTCCAGCTAACAATTATCGCTTTGAACTCTCTGTTAACCCTTGTGTGTGGCAAAACAGAGTCATACTGTGTGTGGGCACCCGCTGTGACCGCAAGAGGGGGCACATATTTTCTGGGGATTTCTGGGGATTTCTGGGGAGTTTTTTGGGGTCTTGCCCTCAAGGCACCACATGTTGGTCTTTTTTTTTGGGCCATAAAAAATGACCAACTGCCATTAGGGCGAACAGAAATGAAACCATTTTTGTCATTTGACAGGCAATTTTCAGGCGTAACATTTTCGATTTGTTATCCCGCTCGCTCTCTATCTCCCTCTCTCTCTAATTTGCAGTGGCAACACACACGAAATGACTGCGGGAGTAGGACACGAGAGATAGATAGATATATTTGCTCTGTCCTTTGCGCCCACAGCGTGTTTATGCCCATAAAATGTACAGACCCAAAATCGGATGATGATAGTTTATACACACACACACACTCGCACACACACTTGTAGCTAAAAGCATTTTTCCGAAACCCTGCACATTTTCACATGAATGCGGTAGAATCTGTTGCCATTTCTCAATGTTGTAGTCGCTCTATCTCTGTCCCACTCTCTCCCATTCTCTGTCTCTTTCTTCCTGTCTCCCTCTCGCTGTCTGGCATATTAAATCGTGCTGCCACATTGAAATATATCGAGTTTATTATACAGCCTGCGAGTTATCATTTGATTAAATCTAAATCTGTTTATGATCCTGAAATTCTTGTAGCATTTATTAATTTTTCGAAACCGCCGGGAAAGAAGCTGAATAAACAAAATTAACGCTGATAACTTTTGGGATTTATTTCGCTTTACTTTACTTGCTTATCCGCCTTCTGTTTCTCCTCCTCTTTCTTCTTCTTCACCTCTGCCCACTGCAAATAGCCGGCTGTATTAATTTTCATTTTTCCTTCTTCCGCTGTGTATTCAATCCGCGGCAAGTGGGCAGAGAGTTGGCCCAAGTCCAGTTCCAGTTGGCCAGGTTGCTGCCACTGCTGCTGCTACGTGGAAAACTCATGAAAAATGCAGAGGAAAAACGCAAAGATGCGGCTAACTGGCTGCAGTCTGGCTGAATAATCGAATGAATACCTGAATGCCTGAATGGGTGCCCCCCAATGAATGCTCGAACAAACAGACAAACGGGCAAACGAGCAAACAAATAAATATTGAGGTCGTGCCATAAGGCAAGTTGGAAAGAGAGAGGGAGAGGGGGAAAGAGGCAGAGAGAGAGAGAGAGAGAGAGAGGGAGCAGCGCTAGTTACTGGAATAGTCATGCATATGCAAATGAACAATTGATTTCTTGTGGTGGCCCATTCGAGGGTTAATTCAATATTTCTTGTCTCGCTTGTGCACACACAGTGACCCTGAAATTAGTTGGCGCACCGCGTCTGACCTTGAGCTGAGCTGAGCTTAGGGCAAGTGCAAGGTCAACCAAGAGTAGAGGATGGTAAAAGAGAAAAATATAGGTAAAGGTTGCTTAAAGTATATTTAGTTAGTTAGTTAGGCCAACTAAATTTTAAATAAACGCATTAAATTAGCATGCACTGTTGCCGAATTTCATTAGCAGTAAAAAAGACAGTCAATTAGTCTACACTGTTGCCAAATTTCATTAGAAGAGTTTATAACTCTAATAGTTTGTCAATTTTCTTAAAATTTAATATTAAATATAAAAGAAATTTTAAATAGATTAAGAAAGTTTAGTTAGTAAAAGATAAAAGGGGTTTACTGCAGTCTAATCTAATTAAGAGAGTTCATAAATTTTTTACCCTGCTAATTTGATTGATAGAAACTAAAGAACTCCTTAAATTATTAAGATAAAAATTTTTAGTTAAGTAAATCAAGCAATAAGCTTACATTGTTGCCAAATTTCATAATTTAAGTTGAAAATTGTTATATTTTGTTTAAGTTAAGGAAAAAATTGTTAGTTAAGTATAAACTAGCAATGCATTGATGCCAAATTTCACAGTAGGAGTTGTAGTTTGCAATTTGCTTACTTTTCCATTATAAAAAGAAAGATGATCATATTGCACAGTAGTCTAATATGATTTAAAGAATTTTAGTATGCAAATTTATATGGTATTCATCTGCCTAGCACACAGCCAACTGCTGAATCAAGTTTTCAATTAAACACTTTGCCTTGGAAAACTCTGTGTGAAGGGGAAAACTCAATAAAAAGTGACAAGTTTTAACGAGTTTTTGCCCAAAGTTTTCGCCGCATCGAGCTATACATATATCGTACCGTATATATATCGAGCTAATCAAATTAGCCTGAGAAAATCGTCAGCTGCAGAGGCAACCATTAATCATCATCTGGAATCGAAAGAGACAGGCAGAGTGAGTGAGAGGGAGGGAGGTAAAAAGAAATCTGCAGAGTGTTGTGTATGTGTGTGCGTGTTTCTGCTGCTTCTTCTGCTTTTCGCAATCGCATTTAATTGCACTTTAATAGCGCGCTCATCCTGTAATTTATTTTCTAATAATGAGAAAGAAGAAAACACTGAAAAACGTGAAAGATATTTGTGCAGGCAGGAACGTGCTGAAAAACATTTAATTACAGAGAGGGGGAGAAAGAGAGAGCTGCACAGGGACATATATATATAGATGGGGGCAATATATATAGATAGATGACTGGCCATGGTCAGGGAAAGGAGGCAACCTCATGTGTGTGTGTAGCAAACATTTTTACGATGTTGTCGAATTAAGCGCTATAAAAGACATATATGTTGTGGCAGGAGGATGCAGCTATCGTTTCTCTCTCTCTCACTCTGTTGGCCTGGCACAAATTAACAGTTAACACAGCAGCAAACGGTAAATAATTGTCAAAGACGCTTGAAAGCTGCTCCAAAAAGGAAAGAGCAGCAGGAAAAGCGGCATCGCGTCGTGCTGGGAAGATGAGGCACCATCAGTCTTTGGTTCCAGTCTCTCGAATGAGGTTTGACTGGTTTCCACATGCACCAAATACCCCCAAAAGGAGTTGCAGCTAAAACACGGCTATAACCTGAGACTGAGACTGGGACTGGGAAGACCTGTTGTCTGACTCGGCCACTCTGGCATTGGCTTTGGCTTCGGATCGGAGTCGGAGTCGGAGTCGGAGGGGTTACCTGGTAATTCTAGTCTCCTTGGCAGCTTCTCGCTTGGCGGATGTGCAAATATTTTGATTAAATTTTCTCCATGGCAACTTTCTTTGCACCAAAGTGCAGCAGCAGCTCCTGTGTTCTTCTCCTCACTCTCTTCTCTCTCTCTCTCTCCCATCTCTGTCTGTTCGCATGCGTGTTCTGTCTGTCTTGTTGTCTGGCAGCTGCCAGTTTACTGCAGGCAGCCTGAACACATTTCCTGCTTCTGCATCAGAAACACGTTTTGCAGCACAACATCATCATCATAATCATCATAATAATCACCATCAACATCATCAGCAGCATCATCAGTAACTGTCTTTAGCATCATCATTATCAGCTGCAGCTTCTATCCCTACTTCTCCCTCTCCTTCGCTCTCTCTCTCTTTCTCTCTGAGCTGTGAAATTGTAAAAATATGGATGTTATACCAATATTACCCACCTCACCTCTTTATCAGTACTTTTTAGGCTTCAAAGACTCATAACTATACCAAAAATCATTTGATTTTCCTCGGGAATGACTTTTTGGTAAACGTATTATCACTAAATTGATTCTGCATTTAAATTTCATCAATTTAAAAACTTTGAAAATTTTCGAAATTTTGAGATATTTTCTGATGTTACCCCTTGCAAAAATTTCGAAATTTTTTCAAAAAATGAGATAGTAATTTTTTGCTTTACATCGATTCAGATATTCAAAATTAGCATAAAAATCGAATCCAAAACAAATTCGGATGTAAATTGTGAAAAATATCGATATTTTCGACCTATTTGCCATGAGGGCATATATCAATGTTGAAAAGAATAGAAAAATTAATATTAAATTTTCTGAACTGAAATTTTTAAGCTTTTCCTTTGATGCAATTAATAAAACAATTTCAAAGTCTTTCGAACCATTTTAATTGCCTGCAATTTTAATTAATTTTTGCTGAGAATATAATACTCAAAAAGAATCGCTGAGATTAATAATGAATCAAGGTAGGAAAATTGTGTTGCCTGGCAAAGTTGTGTGAGCAAAAGTTTTATAAGTAGAGAAACTTTGGGCTAAAATGAAATCTTAGTTTCGCCAACAATCTTAAAGCGAGCGATTCGCTCAGCTATCACGCTGATTTGTGTCGGCGAATCTTAGGCTTTTGTTTCACTGTGCAGAGGGGGAGGAGGAGGGGGAGGAGGAGATGGGAGGGAGGCAGTGAGACTTCTTGACCTCGTCGGTTTTTCGGCTGCGGCCTTCAGGTTGTGCTTGCAGCCGCAATTGGCCGAAAATTGTAATTGCTCCAAAGTGAAGGAGTCTCTCTTTCTCTCTCTCTCTCTCTCTTTCACCCTTTCTCTCTTTCTCCCTCTTACTCATTAGGCAACGAAATTTGCGGCATTTGGCGGTAAAAGTTTTCTGGCCAAAATGCAAATGAATATTAAACTTGAGGCTGCGTTTTAATAACTGCGGATTAAGTTGGCATAAATAATAATCATAATAAACTGTCTCAGTATGTGTGTAGTATCTGTCCCCCTCCCCCTCCCCTTGGAAAAACTTTTTGCATAAGAAAATGACAAATGATCAACGAAGTTTGAGTATCAGCTACGAGTCGTGCCGGAAAAATATGCAAAAAGTAGCAGAGCAAAAGAATGAAAAGAAAAGAAAGAAAAATAAAGTTTTCCTCTTCTTTCTTGTGAGAGCGAAAAAAAATTCTTCGGACTTTATTGCGCGCAATTTGTTGGGGATTTTCCTGCATTTTTCTACGCTTTTTTCCCAGCCCTTTGTAATATTTCATTGGGGAGGAGGCAACTCGGATTAATTCCAAGTTAAATGTGCGTCTAATTATGCCAACAATTATACGTGGAACCAATAAAGGGAAGGAAGAAAGAGACAGTCAGAAGGGAGAGAGAGAGAAGGGTAGATGATCTCCAGGAATTGGCAGCATTTACATTTGCCAATAGCATTTTCAAGTTCGCCTTCTAAAATTTAATTAATTCTTATCTTATCTGATGGCGCAAACTTTTTTGAGGCCGCCCAAGGAAGAGTTCTGTTGGGAACACACACAGAGAAATTGCTGGGGTGCTTATCAGTCAATTAGCCGCGTGATAAGGCAAACAAGTAACGCGAAACATTGCTGCAAATTGCTGGGTAGTAAAAACAAACCAGGTAAAAGTTGGGAGGGGAGGGAAGACTGGGTCTCTTTCAGACAGCTAACAATGCCTTGTTTAGGTTTCTTTCTTTTTTTACTCAATTTCTTAGGTGTTTTTACCTTCTGCTTATCAAGCGAGTTACGCGAGCAGCGTGAGCTGTCGTCGCGTATCTTTCAATTTCGATTGTCTTCCTTCTTCAATTCCATTCCAACCTATAGCAACCCCTCATATGATAAGCCCGCGTAAGCAAGGCACGTAACTAGGTCGTTGAGTTGGGTCTGTCGTCTGCTCTGGTATTTTTTTTTTTTTGGGTAACATCTCCAGGTATTTGAAGCTCATATAATATCAGAATTGCTGTAGTTAGTCTCTTAGCCCCTAACTAGCTATATAGTTTGTTTATCTACGTGTGTGTAGCGCCAAATGAAGTTCTTGTTTCTTGAGTTACACATAGATAGTTGAGACCTTGAGCTGACAATATGAGAAGTGAAACTAGATAAGAGAGATCTATGCTTTGTTTTAATTACTTGAGAGTAAAGAAATAAACTTTGGTACTTTAGACAAGGTTATATCTAACAGAACTAAGTTCAGGAATTTATGATTTCTTAAGAATATATTTCCATGTTTTACGAATATATTCCCTGGAGTACTTAGGTTTAAACTGATTAATTAGTCGTTGGTTTAGATAGTGTCATATACGTTTTTGGTTCTATTCTTTGAAGAAGAAAATATTTTCTATTTTTTACCAGAGTTTTATTACAGTCCTACACGCACTCTACGATATTAATTATTATCTTTGAAGGCCTTTTGCCACAACAAGTACAAGTATTATTAATCTGTGCCTTATTACCCTATTGTATGCTTCTATCTTTATTATCTTGAGTTTATTTTCAAAAAAATGACAGCCCTGACATAATTAAAAATTTTGACAACACTTGAGCCTACTATCTCATCCATTTAAGGTGAACAATTCCATTTCAGTTTCAGTTTTCGTTTAATTAAAATTTCAAAAGATGTTTTTGCCAAATCTTATTTTGATAGTTTCTCTCGTGTCAAATGAAATGTTTAATTGGGGTTAGTTTAGTATAGAACAGCGCGCTGATTGTCTGTCTATCTCTGTCACTCTCTATCTCTCTCTCTGTCTCTCTCTTTGTCTGTCTGTGCATATGACATGCTACCAATTTATTTTGCAAAAAATCGGCTCGTTATGCTCGCGTATTGCGCATACGCCGCGTGGACAACGAGTAGTGAATTTTAATTAACAAACAATTTAAAATGGAATTTTCCAAAAATACAAAAAAAGGGAGGCTTCAATTTTGACCCCAAAAAAAAAAGAGAGCAACGAACGCGGTACGTCATTTTGCAGTCTATGGAAAATTCAGCGGAAAATGCCAAACGAATGCGGCCAAATGCAATCAATTATGCAACGTGTGTGTGTGTCCGTGTGTGTGTGTGTGCGAGTGTGGTAAAACAATTTCCTATGATTGCCATTGAAGCAGTTAGTGGAATAATTTGAACCTTTTTTGTGGGGTAACCCCAAAGCGGAGAAGGGTCGCCAAACTAATTAGATAAGCGATGCGTATAAAAACATGTTCAATATATGTATGCGATATGTCTAGGTAGATGTAATATATATAGGGATGGCTTAATTATAATACTACGTGTAACTGTAGCTAAACGAGTGCAAACTCTTCGGGCAGCTTGGCAACTCTAATCGCTCCATTTTGTCAGAGCACGCAGAGTTTTACAGCTGAGTGAGGACATGACATGTGCTGCAACTCTCCCTTTCTCCCTCTCTCTCTTTTCAATTTATAAGCGCACACAACGGAAATTGCCAACAAAATGTAGGTTGAGAGGAGGGGGCGGGGAAGGTAGGACAGGGCAGGGCAGGGCAAGGCAGGGCAGGCTGTGTTGGGGCCAGGTCGACGCTGCCACTTGAACCCAACGAGCCATAACAAAAGGCACACGAAGTAATTAACTTGTATTTATTGTATGCACACATAGCCAGAGCATAGCTAGAGAGAGACAGCAACAGAGAGAGGACAGAGAGAGAGATAGATATAGGTTGCTGGCCAGGGACCATGTCCAGCCCCATAGGGGGAACACTAGCTTCGCTGCCCTTTCTAATTGATAAGCTGTCCCCTGTGTGCAGGCAGCAGCGTGGCTAGCGGGGAGTAGCGCAGAGGGGGAGTAGAGGGGGAGCGGGGGAAGATCACCCCTTCTGGCCTGTATGTGCATTCAATTACGCTTCCCAACTGAAACCCCATGGTTCATGGCAAGCCAAGATTCCAACTGAACCATTAGCCCCGGCTTGGTAACTGCTTCAGAGCTGATCATGGTCAAGCTAATGCTTATTACATTCTACACACCCCTTTTGTCCCTACCCTGCCCCTACCCGCCCCTCTCTCGCCCTATACCCTCTCCTGCGAGACGAGGGCTTTATGAGTTTGCTATGCTAAGCAGACACTGCGAGAATAGAGTACAAACTTGAGTGGTTTTCATAGATAAAAATGTATATAAAAATGCATATTAATTAGATAACTTTATATTTTGTAGTTATCGTTAAAGTGTCATCTCTAATAGAAACATATCGAGGTTGCCATTGTGATAGCTATAACGATAGTTATGATTTTGATTACATCTCACACAGTAGAGACTGTTTCAATTGATGCTTTTATGAGTTCTGCGATATAACAATCACTTTGTTATCGTTTCAATGTCATCTCTAAAAAAATGGGCAAAGTTTCGATAGTTTTAAATGAGATAAACGTATAAGGAGTGTACTTATTGCTTCTATTCAGTTTATCAAGTAAATTTATATATATTTAAATATTATATTTATTATTTATATTTATATATATTTATTAATAAAGTCACAGCAAACATATAATCAAATGAATTGAAGCTTGCATCTCTAAGATATCGCACAATATATCGATAAATAAGTCTCCTAGCTATCTTTAAAATTCAAATTCACATTAATTAAGTTAAGTTTGATTATTTTCACTGTCCAGTTTTATACTAACTGAAAAACAAATTCGGAAATAGTTTATATTTTTCATTTTCTGCTCTAATTTTCGATAACACGCTTGCACAGTGTCATCTCTAGTAGAGTATTGTAAATAATAGTATAATGTTATAGTATGCATAATATAGTAGCTATAAAATTAATTAATAATTCCTAGGCGTTACAGAGCAAGTAGAGTTTCCTGTATTCCACTCATTTATAATCATCAAAAGATTGCATAATTATGGCATTCTTTTCTTCAAGTGCATTTTGCCTCCTTCTCTGCCTCTGCCTCTGTCTCTGCCTTGAGTTGCTGCTGCTGTTGTTATCGTTTGCTCTGATGCGCCCAGCCGCCTGGCACGCAACCCCAGCTCGCTGTGGGGCATCCATCCACTTGACTGGGAACTGCCTCAACTTGGCTGGCTCTGGCTGCGGCTCCAGCTCTGGCTCTGGCTGCGGTTGAAGTGGCATGTCATTTACCTTGGCAGCCGCAGACTCATCTTGGAGTAGGGTAACCTCGAGGAGGGGGTGGGAGGCGGGAGTTGCCAAGCTATTGCCATGTGTGCGGTTAATGCTGCAATTATATAATATTGACATTAGTTGCATGTTATGTCTGTCTTGTTGTAGTTTATGCTGCAATTTAATTGCAGTAAAAATCGATATAGAAATTGCATATTTGATTTGTGTTTCAATTTGCAGGCCCAAAGGGTAGATAAATAGAATCTAGCAGGTTTCTAATGCGCACTCTCTTTAATTCTGTCTTCTTTCTCTCTCTTTTCACAGCTGAAAAATCTAGTAAAGCAATCGTGTGTCTAAAGGAAAAGCAAAGAAAAAGTCAGGGAATTCTGGGAGGCAATTGCCAAGTGAAGGTACAAGGCACAAGGAACATATCATCCTGGCAAATTGCAGGCTCGCAAATCGCACAGACATATCCAGGCTGCGCACAGTGGGGCGGAATATTGATGCATGTTACGCATACGCAGCGTGCGCCCGTCACATTAAGTCACAATAGCAAGCACAAGAGAAACAACTACAACTACAGTTCACTATAGACTCCCAACATGGCCTTCATCTGGCGCCGTCGTTCCACAACAATTGTCAAGCTGGTGGCATTAATTTTGGCCATTTGGTTCTGCGTCGTCTTCCTCATCTACACGGATGACACGCGTCGCCGGGCGGCGCAGGAGACCAGTGGGTATGGTGCCGCTGTGCCCGCTGTAGGATCAGGTGATCCCATTGCATTGGCCCTGAAAAATGCTCCAGACTCGGCGGAGGATGAGCTCGATGCCGAAGCAGCTGCAGCAGCAGCGGAGGCATTGGGCGCAGGGCCAGCAGCCGGAGCAGCCGCAGCAGCTGGAGAAGCTGGCCAGGAGGCAGATGTGCCACCCACAGCCAAACAGCACAAGGCCGCCAGGGTGAAGGTGTTGCCACGCGCCAAGGTCGCCGAAGATTCCTGGCGACAGAATGCCATCCCACAGTCGGAGGATAAAATCGTGCATAAGCAGGAACCGAAGGAGGATGGTGAGTCTAACTATGGAAATTAATATAAATATTTAATAGGGTTACAATTGCAATTTACATTAATAATCAAATTATACAAAATTGCAACAGAAATATGCCAAGCTCAATATCGATACCCTGTAGCAGCGTAGAGTAGGTAAAAAGGGGAGTATTAGCTCATGAAAGTATTTGCAAAATAAAAGAAATGGTTCAGAGAGAGTGTGGCAGATGAAAAAATTGCATAACAGTCAATTATATCGATAGTTTAATAGTTTTTGCGATACATCAATTATTTTATGCGCTTACTATCGATTATTTTTATAGATTTGATGCTAGACTCAATGCCGATACCCTGTAGCAGCGTAGAGTGGGAAATGAAAGGAGTATTAGCTCATAAAAGTATTTGAAAAAGTAAGAAATTGTGCAGATAGAGAGAGAGAGAGAGAGAGAAGCAGAGAAATAAATCACACTACAATCGATTAAATCGATAGTTTAATAATTTTTGCAAATACATGGATTTTTTTATGTGCTTACTATCGATTATTTTGATAGATTTGTCAGCAGTATTTGTGCTTAAGATATATGGGATTAGGAAGTTTAAAAAAGATAAAAAAGTTCAAGTTTTACTAAGAAAGTTGCTTAAAGCGTTAGTATAGAGAGTTTTAGTAAATAGAATATCGCACTAAAACACATGTTTACTCTGAGCATGTTTATTTACAACTTTAAACAGGGTATTCCTGCATTTATTTACTCAAATTACCAAACTTCATGCAATTAAATACAAAATCGATAGCTAAACAATTGTGCAACTGCTCGAGAAACAGTTGTTGTGCCTGTTTATGTATCGTATATCATATGTTTTTCTTGTTTTAATGCAGTTTGTAAAATGCGTGAAAATTGTGAATTGATTGTTTAATAATGCGTAGGCAAAAACCATTTGAATATTATGCAAATTTACACATGAGAAAACTCGCTTCTTTTTATACTTTACAATGACTTAACTTAAGTCACTTAAGATACTTATCGATTTGTGCTCTCCAGGCTGAGGTGTAGTCTGCCTGAGCTTGCCTGGGTTTCGACTGGGAGTTATCCTGGGTGTGGCTGAGTTCTTGATTGTGTTCTGGTCATTTTTTAGCCCTCCCTCTTGATAAGGTTTACACGCTCTCTCAGCAACAAATGTGGCACATTAATATTTATATTGAAATCAGTTGCAGATCATGTGCACATTGCCAGCTTCATTCATCACTCTCTCTCTCTCCCCCTCTCTCTCTCTCTATTTCTGTCTCTGTCTCGCTGGACCCTGAGCTGTTGCCGGCCTCGATTCAACTCGTTTTTTACACCAACTCAAGCACATATATCTTCTTCTCACTTGGATTCCTGTAATCAGTTTTAGCGAATCTCCTCGCACTTCATTTCCACGCAATCTTTTCCCGCTAATTCTCTCTCTCTCTCTTTTTATAAATATCTCTCTCTCTCTCTCTCTGCTGTTTGCATTTTGGGTCAGACAGTGCAGAGAATCGAACTATACGTACTGGGGATATAATAACACATATACGTAGCTTTCCTTTGGCTCTTGAGCAGCTCCTTCAAGAAAATTTCTAACAAGTTTTTCAACAATGTTAAGAAATGCCAACGGCGACAACAACAACGGGAACAACTACAACAACGGGAACTTTAACAACAGCAACAACAACAACAACAATAGCAGAAATCCAAGTAGAAACACTTAACACAACTTGCAATTGTTGCCAAACAGCATTTTCAATGGCACACGCAACGTTGTATGGTATAGGGGGGAAGGGGATTGTAAAAAGAGGGAAATAGTATAATGGTAGAGGGTTTGCTGATGTAGCATCGCGACAAGCACGTTGAAACGAGTGAGAGAGAGAGAGAGGGAGGGAGAGACTAAAAACTTTACTTATGCCGCTGTCAAGCGAAGCATTCGCATTAAGCATATTAAAAGTGAGAGAGAAAATCTTGAAATTACTTACACTTGAGAAAGAGATAGTTACAGGATATTGGGAGTGGAAAGAACTTCGATTACTACATATGCATATGTGTATTTTGTGCAGCTTTAGACTCTTTTGACCGAAAAACACTTATTTACAGGCAAAACTTGAAAAACGACCTATTTTCGACCTATTTCGAGCTATTGAATATGGCAGCTATGCCTTATAGAGCATTGAGAGGTGGGTAGCATGAAAATAACTTCGATTACTACATCAGCATATGCGTATTTTGTGCAGCTGTACAAATAATACTGTTTTTTAGGTCAATTTTCAAAAAAACGACCTATTTCCGACCTATTTCAAGCTATTTTACATAGCAGCTATGCCTTATAGTGCCTTGATTTTGCTCAAATTTATACAGCTTAAAGAGTATGGTATATAAAGAAGATGTGCTAAGTTTGGTTGAGCTAACTTTACAAATAAATAAAAAATCGAAAAATGTAAATCAAAATATGGGATTTTTTGAACAAAAAAGACTTATCTTTACTTTTTTACCCAAGCAGCTATATGAAAGGTTTTTAAGGTACTCATTTACAGCCATATCGGCTTGCTTGTGTATGCTGAACCAGAATATATATTTAGCTATATACTATTTATCATATTTAGTTAGTTTTTTATGCCCTTCTTTAGTTACAACTTTCACAAAGAGCCTAAACTGTCCATCAATCGCTTGGGTTGTCAGTCAATATAAACATTTAATCGTTGACAACTTGATCAGCATTATATATGCAGCCCTACACCTCACCTCTCTTCTCTCATTTAAAATTGAAACTAACCTACGCTACCCTACCCTACCCTGCTCTGCCCTGTGTAGTGTATGCAAAATGTGCGAGCAGAACCTTTTGCTAATCAGACACAGACTTCAATCGTCAATTGTGGGCCCCCACCTGAGGCCCCTGAGGTTTTACTCAATGGGGCTGACAGACAGACAGACAGACAGACAGACAGACAGACAGACAGACAGACAGACGGACAGGCAAGACAGACTGTGGCTCAGTTGGCTGGGCAAATCAATGAAGCAGTCAGTCGCAACCGTCTGTAAGTTGGCTAAGGTCGCAGTTGTTGCTGTTGTTGTTGGGAGTTGGACAAGTGCAGGGGCATCTATCGAGCCAAGACGCCGTTGCATGTGGAACAAGCATTTAAGATTGCATCTACAAAAGGGGGGGGGGGGAGGATGGGGCAAGTACTCAGGTGTGCTCTAGGGTTCTTTGGAGTTTCTGCTCGGTTGCCTCTTGGCCTCGCTCTCTCTCTCTCTCTCTCTATCTCTCTCTCTGTATCTCTTAGTTCCACACAATGCACGTATTTGCAATTTCGCATATCATGTTTGCATCTCGCTGCCTGCCTGAGTGCATCTCCTGCCTCCCCTGCCCTGCTCTGCCTGAGTGCATCTCCTGCCCTGCCTCTCCTGCCCTGCCTCTCCTGCCCTGCCTCTCCTGCCCTGCTCTGCCCTGCTCTGCCCTGCTGCCTCTCCTGCCCTGCCTGTCTCAGGCCTCTCCCTGCCTCTTCCTGCCTCTCCTGCGTCTCCTGCCTCTCCTGCCCCTGCCTCATCCCAATCGACGAGGTGGCAAAGCTACAAGTTGCCCTACGTCGTGGTTGTTGTTGTTGCTGCTGCTGTTATTGCTGGCTATTTGCTGATCCTGTCGTGCAGCAGCCGCCCCGTGGCGTTAAAATTGTGTGCAAGCCTACAACGTTTACCAACACTCCCCGGCAGCAGCAGAGGGAGCAGCGGGAGAAGCCACCACGCACATGTTATGATTCCCACTTGCCATGGCAACCCTCTCTCTCTTTCGATCCTTGTGCCTTTGTCTCTGTTCGTAGCCTGGTAATTAGTGTTGTTGTACTTATTGCTGGCTCTGCTCCAGCCTGGGCCTGCTCCAGCCTGGCCTTGGGGCGCTTACCACCAAAAGATGTGGCCAACACGACGTTTATCGCGCGCACGCATCAGTCAGTCAGTTAGTCAGTCCCGCAGTCAGTCAGTCACCCGAGAGTCGAGAGTTTGCCTTGCCCGCAGGGCAGCAAGTCTTTATCTTGATCTTGGCCTGGTCAGGTTCAGTTCCCGGCCAGCTCCCTACTCCTCCCCCCTGGGTACTTTGCATTTTTTTTACAATTTAGCAGCGATAATGATTTTGTACATACAATGCAAATGCCACGCCCTCTGTGCTGGGCAGATTGATTGCCGTGCTCCAGTGCGAGGAGGCGCGCTTCACGTTCCACGTTCCACGTCCACATCCTGCGGCGTTTCGTTTTTAATCAATGTTAATCCCCCTTGCCATGTTAATAATATAACACGCTGATTTGGAGTGTGCGTGTGTGTGTGTGTGTGTGTGTGATTGTGTGGTTTGCCCTGTCTATTGTCCTTGTTTGCAGTCCCCAGGCGTGGCGAGTATCCTCCGGCTCCGACTGCCTCCTCCTCCTGCCTCCTCCTGCCTGGCAAATAACGCTACTTTGGCATATTATGTTCCTTTTATGCGTTATGCCCGGGCAGATTGTTCAGGCAGTTGTGCAGGCATTTGTACGCCTCCTGCCCCGCCCTGCCCCCCTTCTCCACCTCTAACTCACTCCCTACTCCTCCCCCTGCCCTGGCTTTGTCTCTCTTGTCTCTTGGTTTGGCGCATAACGAACGCTTTATAGCTTCCTGTCACGCTCAGGCCTCGTTCCCTCTTGTGCTACGTGTATTCTCTTCTTCTCTCTCCTCCTCCTCCCCCCTATCTGTCTATAAGCTGTCGATAGATATGAAAATTATATAGATGAATAACGCATACGCCAGCACAGCCTGCGCTTAGGTACAGTGAGCGCAAGCTATAGGTGCACAAGGTGCTGATATGATTGGACTTTATAGAGACTATAGTGTGTCATATATTCCATCTGAATGCAGGATATTTATAGAAAAATATTGCTTTATATTTATTTTAATTTAAGGTATATAAAATAATGGAAATAAGTTTAATTTGAGGGCATATAAGAAGACTATAAATGGCATATTTACTACTTGATATATTCAGATATCTTCTTACTATATATACAATTTTATACCACTGTGTTTATGATAAAATTAGTTTAGTATTTCTGTAGGAACCTATTTCAAGCAACCTCAATTTCATTGCATATTTCCTATATCTCATTCCACTGTGCAAATGTTAAATGATTTTCATATCGCCAACATCTTTGCCTACCCTCTCTTTCCCTCTTTTTATAGATGGTATATATATGGTATATATTTCGATATGCCATAATTGGATTGTGCTCAGGTGGTTTGCCCTCGTTGCATAGAAACACGCCTCTGTCCGGCTATGTCCCTCAGGCGATCCCTGTCCCTGCCCCTGTCTCCTCTTCCGACTGTGCCCATAAATAAGTGAATCAATAAAATACATAAAATTCCCCCCTTTTTTTTGGTCCCGCCTGTAAAGCCCTTAGGTCGCTAAGCCACGCCCACTTCTTCTTCTTCGTTTTTTATTGTTTTTTATTATGCGGCACGCTCAGCATGCAAAAAAGTTCATTACGTTGAATAATACGTTGAGATACTTCCACAGTCGCAATCCTGCTGCTGCCCCTTCCTGCCTCTTGTCCCTATTCTTTCCCACTCCTGCTATACCCTGTAATCTTGGGTGCACGCATAAATGTGCCGCAATGAAGTTGTAACTACGACAAATCATAAAATTTATGTGCAGGTTCGCAATTTTGCCTTTTCGTAATTTATCGCCAGCTGATTGGCCTATTCGCTTGTTACCAACAGCAGCAGCAGCAGCAGCCACAGCATAATGCGGCCTATATAGGGTAAAGAGGGGGGAGGGCAGGGCAACTGCCTTTTTTTTATGGCTTTATATTTTGCAGCTAGCTTTTTATGTTTATTGAAATGATTGTGGTAATTGAAATGTTTTTCATTGTGCGACACTCACGCGCAGCGGGGCGAAGGAAGGAAAGAGAAAGAGGAAGAGAAAGAAAGAGGGTGGGGAGGGGGAGAGGAGAAAAAGAGCACACACACACTGGCAGCGCCAATAAGTGTCACTTCTGGCTGACAAATCGCATAAAAAGCAGCAACTGGCAGCCGGAACAGAATCATATTTCCCATGCAAATGCAAATAACAAGATAATATAATGCACAGAGAGAGATAGAGAGACAGAGAGACAGTACACACACACACACATGTATACCACACACTCATACCACACACTTGCAAAGAGCACAACTTCAACCATTGAGCGTGCGGTAGATGGCAAAGTGACAACACGCATACGCAGCGTGGTACAGTGGTAAAGCAATAGATAAATAATTAAAATACTGGATATTATGGCACATAATTATAGCACATATAAAACTAAATATATTAAAAATATTTATAAAACACAGTAAAAAATAAAACAAATAATTAAAAGAGATAATAAATTGTTAAGTTATACGTACTCTATCATGTTAAACCTTATGTTATCAAGTGTGACCTTGTCGATATACTATCGTAAGTTAATTAAGTTATCGGAAACCCTATCGATGGGATAGTGTTGTATAACTTAAGATTGAGAGAGCGTCACTATCGCATCGATAGGAGAGTGTTGGGGAACACGAGCGAGCGTCACTATCGTTTAAGAAAGCGAAGGAGCGCACTGTGAAATTGAAAAGAGCGAATAATAAAATAATTGAAACCTACGAAATTATCTCCACAACTTCAGAAGTGGGATCAGCAAACGCCAAACAATATTCCGTCTCAATATAAAACTAAACTGTGAATATTGTTGCAAATTGACAATTGTCAGCTATATTCTGCACTGACGCCGGCGTATCGCGCAAATTTTGTACAGTTCCTTTAAATTTCATCATGGATAGAGAACAAATAATTGCATGGCTCCTGATCAACGAAATTCCATTCGACAGGAAGGCGAACACCCGCCAATTGGAAAAATTTGCTAAGGACCATGGAGCACCATTTGACAGTATGGAAACTGCTATAAAAGCGGCAGACTTAGAAAAACAATTTTCCGAATCAGACGAACAGCCCATAGCAGCTGAACAGGCTCTGCGAATTTCTGACGAAATTGACAAGTTAAAGGAAATCCAAGCAGAACAAGCAATTGTTGAAGCCGAAATCGAACTGTTACAGAAGAAGAAGATTCTAGAAAATCTACGCGGGACTTCAAGCATAAATCGTGCCGAAGTGAATGACGTAATGACCGCCATCTTTCCATTTAGCGGCGAGCATGCAGTAGATGCGCGCAAGTGGCTGAGTGATTTTGAACGTACATGCGACACCATGGATGGCGATGACATTTTCAAATTAAAGTGCGTACGTCGACTTATGAAACCAGGATCGGATGCTGGTTGGTTTCTTCGTGTGGATCAGTCCACGTCTTACAGCGAGTTCAGACAACGCTTTCTTCAAACATTTGGCCGTTCGCATTCCGTAGTCGAGGTTGTCACACTACTCAAATCGACTGTGTTCAACAGCAGCAAGATGTCATTCCTGGCCTACATTTTTCAAATGCAGGATATTGCGGCAAGGGCACACATCGAGGAATCTCAGGTCGTGCAACTAATCATCGAAGGATTGCAGGATTTCACCTCCGACGTAGCTGTGTTATATTCTGCTTCTACCATAGAGGACCTGAAGAAATTATCTTTCCGTTACTCCGAAATGCGTAATAAGCGTTTACGCAATAACATCGCCATACCAAAAGGGCCAAATACACCGACTTCCGTTAGATGCTTTAACTGTTCTGGATTTGGACACATGGCAAAGGATTGTGATCAGCCTAAGCGAGCTATAGGGTCTTGCTTCAAATGCGGTTCGTTAGACCACACCATCAAAAACTGTAGCAAAAGCGCTCCCAAGCAGATGATAGCCCTTATTAAGGATACTGCTAACATGGAATCTCCTGAGATTTCAATTGTTAATACGGTAAGAATCACTTTCGACATTCAGGCCTTTTCACAAAGTGATATATTTTCTTGTTTACTTGATACTGGTAGCGCCATTAGTTTAATTCGATATTCCGACATACCGCAAAGTTTGACTGGAGATTCGCTTTATGATACACCATTTGTGGGACTGGGAAATTTTCGGCTATGCACCTTTGGAAAATTAATTGTTAAGATAACTTTTGAAAATATTACAAATGAAGTATTGCTTTACGTTGTTCCGGACGAGTGTATCCCTTATCCAGTATTGTTAGGAAGGGACTTTTTGAAAACATTCGATTTAAAACTCTCTTTTCAAAAGAAAAATCAAATTCCGCCTATTGAAGTTAAGGCAAATAAAGATATTTTGAAAATTAATGGGAAAATTCTGCATTGCATTTATAGTCCGTTGTCTAATGATATTATTGTAGAATATTGCAAATTGTGCAATAAGCAAATAATAAGTAAACCTTCTGTTCTGACTTCCGTTCAATTGATAGAAAATTTTAATACCTCCAATATTTCGGAAAAATGTCCATCAAACAAGTGTAGTATTGATAGTTTTATAATGAATATTGACATAACCGAAGAAATTGAACAAAATATAAGTACCGATTTAAGTAGTGAACATTTCAATAGGGTTTATGAAGTCATTAAAAATAACTATTTGAATATCGAAAACATTCCGATGGCAGATCATAATTACGAAATGAAGATCAGATTGAAATTTGATTTACCAGTTTATTGTGCGCCTCGTAGAATATCATATCATGATCGGAAAGAAATGGAAATAATAATTGATGAACTTCTGGCCTTAGGGCATATTCGACCTAGCACCTCTCCGTACACTTCCGCAATTGTTCTTGTAAAAAAAAAGGATGGCGGAAAAAGAATGTGTGTAGACTATAGGCAATTAAATAAGATAACAGAAAGAGATGGCTACCCAATTGCAAGAATAGACGATTGTTTAGAAAAACTAGAAGGTAATAAGTTTTTTAGTATACTTGATTTGAAAAGCGGTTTTCATCAAGTCAAAGTAGCGGAAGATTCGATGAAATATACTGCTTTTGTAACACCAAATGGTCAATATGAGTATCTTAAAATGCCTTTCGGCCTTAAGAACGCTCCCGCAGTTTTTCAGCGCTTCATTAATTTTGTTTTAGAGCCAATCGTCAAGGATGGAAATGTTGCCGTTTATATGGACGATATTGCTATTGGTACAAAAACATTTGAGGAACATATTCTTATCTTAAAGAAGGTCTTAACAAGGTTATCCGAATTCCGTCTAGAATTAAAACTGTCAAAATGCAAATTCTGTTTTCCGCAAATAGACTTCTTGGGATTCAGTGTCAGCAAAGATGGAATAAAACCAAATAATAGCCATATGTTAGCAATTAAGCACATTGCTATTCCGAAATGTGCTGGTGATGTAGAAAAATGTTTAGGGCTTTTCTCATATTTTAGACGTTTCATTCCCTCCTTTTCCAGTGTCGCAAAACCTCTTAGACAATTGACAAAGCCCAACTCAGAATTTAATTTTACGGAAGAATGTTTACAAGCCTTTAAATATTTGTGCGACACTCTTACATCAGAGCCTGTGTTAGCATTATATAGTCCAGGAAAAGCAACTGAGCTTCATTGTGACGCGAGTCAGTTAGGTTTTGGAGCGATTTTGCTCCAAAAGCAAGAAGACGGTAAATTCCACCCGATTGCCTATTTTTCACAAGCTACAACGCCAGAAGAGGGAAGGTATCATAGTTTTGAATTAGAAACATTAGCAATAATTTACGCATTGAGGAAATTTAGTATATATTTGGACGGAATAGAATTTAAAATAATAACAGACTGTAATGCACTTATCCTAACACTGGAAAGGAAGAGTGTTAATGCGAGAATAGCCAGATGGGCACTAGAACTGTCAAACTATAACTGTTCAATTCAACATAGAAGCGGAAAATATATGATTCATGTAGACGCCTTAAGCAGACTTTTTGATTCTTCCCCAAATCTTTCGAACTTAAGAGATTTTAATAACACTGTTTCCGTTATTGAGGAAGATAGCATTGACATTCAATTACAAATAACCCAAAATCGTGATAATGTTATTTTGCAATTAAGGGATAATTTAGAATCGGGCCCAGTTCAGAATTACGAGCTGGATGATGGAATTGTGTATCGAAAAACTAGTGATGGAGCATTGCTTTTATATGTACCTTCCGAAATGGAAAACAACATAATTCGCATAGTGCATGAAAAACTATGCCATCTTGGTTCAGCAAAAGTAGTTGCAGAAATTAAACGTTTCTATTGGTTTCCTAACATGGACAAAAAAGTTCGGGATTTCATATGCAATTGCCTTAAGTGCATCATGTATTCAGTTCCGCGTCATGCAAATTATCGTACATTGCACAACATTCCGAAAAAACCAATCCCGTTTGACACACTTCATATAGATCATTTTGGTCCTCTTCCGTCAATCGTTTCAAAGAAAAAACATATACTTGTGGTAGTAGATGCATTTACGAAGTTTATTAAGTTATATCCGGTGAATACTACAAGTACGATTGACCTAAAGGGTTGCCTTAATAAATATTTTGAATGTTATAGTCGACCAAGGAGAATAGTAAGCGATAGAGGAAGTTGTTTTACCTCTTTAGAATTTTCAGAATTTCTACTGAATAACAATATTGAACATGTTAAAGTAGCAACTGCCTCCCCTCAGGCCAATGGCCAGGTCGAGCGAATAAATAGAATTATTAAATTGATGATTTCGAAAATTTCAGAGCCCATTCAGCACTCTGATTGGTACAAACTACTAACCAAAGTCGAATACGCAGTTAATAATTCCGTCCACGCGACAACGAACCAAACACCAGCAATGTTGTTGTTCGGAGTCAGTCAGAGAAGTTTAGAAGTTGACACATTGACTGAGTATTTAGAAGACAAAGGAGAAACATCTCGAGATTTGGATGGGTTAAGAAATACTTCATTTGAAAAACTTAAAACTTCTCAATCAAAAAGTTCAGAGACTCACAAAAATCAATATAAACCTCATGAGAAATTTTCGTGTAACGATTTTGTGGTGGTTCGTAATGTCGATACAACTATTGGAACAAATAAGAAATTTATAGCAAAATATAAAGGCCCATATGTTATTAAAAAGGTTTTACCAAATGACAGATACGTTGTTACAGATATAGAAAACTGTCCAGTAACACAAATGCCGTATGAAGGTATTTTAGAGGCATCTAGATTAAGAAAGTGGGCAGATTGGAGAGTCAATGTCGAAAGTGATTCAGAACCATAACCGTATTTACTAACTGTTTATTTATTTTACTTTAACATCCAATTTATTATCTAAAACAAAGAAAATTTTAAATATTGTACAGCCTTGATCGGGTCGATCAAAATGTCAGAATGGCCGAGCTGTTAAGTTATACGTACTCTATCATGTTAAACCTTATGTTATCAAGTGTGACCTTGTCGATATACTATCGTAAGTTAATTAAGTTATCGGAAACCCTATCGATGGGATAGTGTTGTATAACTTAAGATTGAGAGAGCGTCACTATCGCATCGATAGGAGAGTGTTGGGGAACACGAGCGAGCGTCACTATCGTTTAAGAAAGCGAAGGAGCGCACTGTGAAATTGAAAAGAGCGAATAATAAAATAATTGAAACCTACGAAATTATCTCCACAAAATTAAATAAATTAAAAATAATAAATAAATCAAATAAATATGTAATAATAATTTCATAAATAAAATAAAATACAAATAATTAAAGCAGATAATAATTTAAATAAATTATAAATCGCTAAATGAAAGAAATAAATCATATAAAATACAAATAATTTAATAAATAAAATAAACTAAAAATAATATATAAAATAAATAATATATAAAATAAATAATAAATAAAATAACTAATCAAATAAATAATAACTAAAATAATATATTAAATAAAACACAACTAAATTAAAGTAAATGTAAAGTAAATTCCACCTTGTTGCTTCAGCTTCTCCCATTTGTCTTCTGCTCAGTTTTTTGCTCTACCAACTCAATCACCTTCGCCCCACTGTGCGTTCTGCTTGGCTGACGCGTCAAATTTGCAAAGACGAAGCACATTTTTCATGCACGACGCTGATGATGACAACTTTTCATATCAAATGCATTGCGATTCATCTTCGCAGCGTGTCACATGTTGTGTGCCAGTCGTAAATTTCATGCACAACAAAGCACGAGGCGAGGAGCATCAGCAGCAGCAGCAGGCAAATCCTTTACTCGCATTACTTACCCCCACTTAGGCAACCCCCTAATCCTTCCACCCAGCCCAATCAAGCAGACTAACCAATCTAACCCGTCACTTATTCGATTGTCTTCCATAGATAAACAAGTGCTGGATGCGCCGGCGGCGGGCATTGAGGCGAATCCCGGTGAAATGGGACGCCCTGTGGTGTTGCCCAAGCAGATGTCGCCGGAAATGAAGAAAGCCGTGGACGATGGCTGGACGAACAATGCCTTCAATCAGTATGTCTCCGATCTGATCTCTGTGCATCGTACACTGCCCGATCCGCGTGATGCCTGGTGCAAGGATTCATCGCGTTATCTCAGCGATTTGCCAAAAACCGATGTGATCATCTGCTTCCACAACGAGGCGTGGTCCGTGCTGTTGCGCACAGTTCACTCGGTGTTGGATAGATCCCCGCCAGAGCTCATAGGCAAGATCATACTGGTCGATGATTACAGTGATATGCGTAAGTTATGAAACCTTAATTATCTAAGCCTAGAAATTGAAATTTATTTCCCTTTTATGCCTCCCTCTAGCGCATCTCAAGAAACAGCTGGAGGATTACTTCGATTCGTATAAGAAGGTGGAGATTGTGCGTGGCAAGGCACGTGAGGGTCTCATCCGCGCGAGACTGTTGGGCGCTCGCTATGCCCGTTCGCCTGTTATCACTTATCTGGATTCACATTGCGAGTGTGCAGAAGGTGAGTTTTAATAAGCAGCTCGAAAGTATGCTACACTTTTAATTGTGCTGTAAATTACGCTATGACGGATTTTTATTACCGCTCAAAAGTAGGCAACAGTTTTTGCTTACTTGTATTTAATTAAATACTGCCGCTTAGAAGTAGGCAACAGTTTTCTTCATTTTGACCTATCGACCACTACAGCAAAAAGTGGAACATTTTCAAAACCTTTTTTAATGCATTTATTGAAATGTAGAATTAATAAAGGTTTCGAGACTTAAACAGAATGCCATCCCGCAAGAAAATCCATTGATTTTTAACAAAGTTATGAAGGATGGAAAATGAGGCTGGAGGTCCTATCGAGGGTTTGACATGTCAAATTTTTCATTGACTTTGACATGATTTTTGGACCAAAATTAAGTATGCTCTAAAACCGAATCAAACACTTGTTTAGTACTAATTTTGACCTCCTCTATCGATTAAAAGTGAAAGCTCGCGATTTTAGAATTTTGAAAAAATATTTTTTCGAAAAATGATAAGGGGGGACCCTTACCTAAAAATTTTCAAAAATACCGAAATTTTCAATAAGAGTTAATTGCAATTATTTAAATGTAGGATCACTTAGGAGGTCGAAAAATAAACAAAATGTCATTCCAAATGAAAATCGATTGGTTTTTAAGAGAGTAATGATAGGTGTGAAGTGGGGTTTGTCGCCCAGTCCCAACTCTGCCACAGTTTTTATGCAGCATTTTCCATTGTTGCAAATTGCCTGCGCTATTTATTATTGATTGTTGTTTTTGCTATTTGCGTTAAATATTTAATCGTGCAACTAAATGCGAGTGTTAAATGACATTTTAATATTCGGTTTTAAATACTGTCAACGTATTGCGATATGCTAATTTAAGCGGATAAATGCGGTTGTGACTGCAAAAGGCAAACAAAGTAAGAGAGAGAAGGAGAAGAAGAAAAAAAGTAAAATATCGTGAAAAACAAAACAAATAAGCGTGTTTTCTGTGGGGTCACTCTACGAACATTTCGCACAAAATCCCCAGCGTACTCTAAACGTGCCCATCAATTTCCACAGTTACATTTGATAGCCCAAAGATGAAATTCTCCAGAGGAGAAAACCGGCAACAATAAGAGGCAACAAGAATGTTGGCAATAAAACAAAGCCAACTAGTAAATCACTTAATCTTCAGTTTTGTTGCTCTCGCCACTCGAGCTCGACTCCTCGAGTCGTTGATGATGGCGCAGATTGCCTCGCTATCTGTTCGCCAGCTTTTCATTTTGTGTGACGCGTAGCCCCTACTGCTTCCCCTTCCTCCCCCCTGACAAGGGAAAATACAATCAATTTTGTTTATTGCTCGCAAAATCGATGCAACAGCCAAGCCCAAAGTGGGGGAAAACTAACAAGCTGAGATAGATAGAGCGAGAGAGAGACAAAAACAAAAGCCCAAAACTTTGGCAAAAAAAATATTATCAAGCAAAGTTTCAAGTCAAAGAACGTGTATAAAGCTGTAGGGTGTGTTGCCCTATATATGTGTATGAGGAAAAACAATTTCAGGCTTCACTTTTACAACGACATTTGTTGCCAATGTCGTTCGAAGCGCATGAGGAAGGATATGAAGCGTAAACTGACAACGGGACAAAATCAATTAAATCAAACTACAATAGGGTTAGATTGATAGAAATACACTGAGCGAAAGAATCTATTAAAATTTAATAATAAAAAAAAATTGAGAGTATGCCGAGGAGACCTTATTTTCTATGTTATACTGCCGAAAAGCGCCTATTATCGATTCTATAAGTCACTTGCGATAGTATTCGACAATAGGCATATCGATAGTATTTCAAAATTCGTATTCGATTGCATATATTCATATATCTCACTACAATCTGTCTTTTCCTTTGTCTCTATCTACCTGTCAACTCTACAAGTCACTTGCGATAGTATTTTCGATAGTACTAAACGATAGTCTCATCGATTAAACGTTAAAGTTTACTATTTGATAGGATTTCTATGATATATCTGACTACAATCTTCCCCTTTCTTTCCCTCCTCCCAACATTTTAGGTCCACAAGTCACTTGCGATACTCTGTACGATAGTACACGATAATATTCATATCGATAACACTTTAAAGTTCTCTAGCTGATTGTTAAACCATCAAGTATGCACTATAATCTCTCATTTCTCTTCTCCCCCTCTCTAGGTTGGCTGGAACCACTGCTGGATCGCATAGCACGCAACGCGACAACTGTTGTGTGTCCCGTTATTGATGTTATCGATGATACAACATTGGAGTTTCATTATCGCGACTCGACGGGCGTCAATGTGGGCGGATTCGATTGGAATTTGCAGTTCAGCTGGCACTCGGTGCCGGAACGTGAGAAGAAGCGACATAACGTAAGTTCATTTTCAAGTCCTTATTAAATTCGAGAGCGATAACAGTTTAGTGTTGGAAAGGGATCCGACCGCTGTGACATTTTCAAACACTTTGAAACGTGCGTGGGCGAGGGATTTTGCGGTCTGGCACGCGTGTTTGTTTAATAGCACAGGCCATTATCATCATGTGAGCTTAGACATGGTTATACCCAACCCAGTTCCACATGGTCGACCAAAAATTCGTTTGCATAGCGCACGATACAACACACACACACACATAACACTCATACATGCCTAGCATACACTGGGGAAATTCTATATCTATATATTCTGTATGCTTGCAGTGTTTCATTAAGTCTGTGTATAAATTCTTTGGCTCCGGAAAATTTGCATAAATTTCGAGAAAATATTATATTAGTTTCAAGTTGCAAAATTGGAAAACTCTTGCCAGGGAGTTGAAGGAGAAAGGCAGGCAGGAATTTAGAAATTTCATGTATGCTACCTTATATGCTTATTTGATATATAATATTATCGATTGTAGCGGAGATTTATGTGCGCCTTGCTTAAAGCAAAACTAATGAGTTTTGCATGTTTATTATTAAATAAGTTGATTTAAGAGCGGAAATATTGAAATATTTCTTGAGTTTCATAAGAATATATTTTCTTGTCTCTTTTATTTATGCATAATAAGTATATATCTTAAATTTGTGGGATTTTCCAAGCTATAAAATGTCAAATTTTTATACACTTGCTTTACTTTACTTTCCTAATTTATTATTTATGTGACGAGCGCGACGTATCCCAAGTCAAACTTTGAACTGTAAACTCAACTTTTTACTTTACTGCTGCTATTGCTATCTCTTTCACTTGTGGTTTCTTAATGCTGCTATCTCTCTCTCTCTCTCTCTGTCTGCCCGAAATGCATTTAAAAAGCCGCAAAAAGCTTTGTTATTCTTTCTCGCATTTTATATATTTTACGCCATAAATTCTTATTAGCTCTTTATGTGGCAGACACCTGACAACGCTCTGGCAAGCCTGGCAACCCTAACAGCAACCTGGCAACCCGCACATCATTTATGTCTCTCTCTCTCTTTCTCTCTCTGTGTGTGTGCTTGGCAAATACTTGAAATGAAATTTTAGTTAGCTAGTTTCAAGCATAACACAACACTGCACACACACACACACACACACATACATATATATATATATATACACACATAGACAAACACACTCCATTTTGTAGCTTGTTCTTGCTCTATTCAAGTGCTGCGGTTTGCAACAAAATTTTGATTGCGTTGCTCGTTTTATCTATAGAGAGAAGTATAGTTAGGGGGGTAGACAGAAGGGGGGTAGAAGGGGTAGGGTATAGGTAAGGGAATATAGGGAGTGTGAGAATTTATTGTCTTCAATTTAATTAAACGTTTTGCTTGCGATTACAACACATTTTGACTTTGTTGGCATTGCGCATACGCCGCGTTAAGAGAGGGGGGTTTTTCGGCTGCAATTAAAAGCCAAAAATGTTAACAGCAAATTCACGCCTCTTGTTGCAGTGGCAGCAAAATATCTGGCATAATTGTTTTTACAAGCATCCGGGGAATTTATGTGCAACATTGTTGCATGAAAATCCATGCCACAGCAGAGGCAGCAGGCAGAGGCAGCAGGCAGAGGCAGAGGCAGCAGGCAGCAGGCAGTACACTCTGCTGGCTGCTGCTGCTGCTGCTGTTGTTGCCACTTGCCACTTGCCGCCTGAAGCTGCACTTAGCAGCTAAATCAAGTAAAGCATTTCCTGAGCCAGCGCATTGGCAATTTGCCTGACTGCCAAATGCGGAGTGAGCCATAAATGTTGTGTGTATGCGTGTGTGTGTGCGTGTGTCATTTCCCGCTGCCTGTAGACAATGATAATGGCTGCTAGGGCTGGCGGAAAATAAAGAAAATTTACACGCAAAAATGGTAGTTTTCGCATGTGCGACAGCAACGCAATAAATGCAGGCAGAAGGAGGAGAAGGAGAAGAGAGCAGGGAGAGGGCTGCCTAGGGGAATTGAAAAGCCTTTTGCAGGCAGACATAAAGTGTGTGAGTGTGTGTGCGTGTGTGTGTCTAAGCCACAGCTGTTGATAGACTTAAAGCTTGCTTGGCCAACTTTTCTCTACCAAAAACTTTGCTCGACTTGTAACGAGCTGAAACACACACACACACACATACACCTTGAACAATAACAATAATAAGCATGGCTTGGGGAATCAAAAATACATGCTTGCCACGCCCACAGGCCCGCCCACTAAACTGCTGGAAAAACTTCAAGCTCGCTTTGTGTTGTTTTTAAGAATCGATATATTTGTAAAGCAGCTCACGCGCCAGGAAGAGGAGGAGGGAGGAGGGAGAGGGAACAGGCAGCCGCAGGGGGAAAGTGTGTGCAGTCCAGCATGGCGAGGCAGGGAAAAGAGAGTAAGAGAGAGAGAGAGCGAGAGGCGTAAGGGAACTTTGGTGTTTGGGAGTCTGATTACACGTGAGTGGCGCTGGCAGCGCCAATGGCTAATGGATTTGGCATTAACTTGGCAGCTGCCATTCGCTTGGCTGCCCAGTTGTGCCCCCCCCCGCTGCTTCCCTGCCCCTTAACCAATCCCCTCTAGCCTGCCTGCCTGCCTCTCTGCCTCTGCGCTCATCAGCGAATTTTGGCAAAAATGTTCAACTTTTGCCATTGCCAGCGCATTTGACTGAATGTTTTTCTGGCTGTATTAGCGGGGGGAAGCTGGGGGAATAGGCAGAGGGGAGGGGTAGCCAGTGGCGTGTAAATCACTCGCCTTGGCAAATTGCAAAAGCTGTTAAAGGCGACTTTAATGCAGAGAGAGAAACGTAAATAATATTTATGGAATGCTGCGACGCGCTGCCATTGCCTGCCTCAGTGCGCGTCGCACTTGCCATAACATTTTTATGGCAATTCTTCTTTCACCTGTCACATTTCTTATAAGAGGGGTACCCCCTGCCTGCCTCGTCTGTCATACATGCCACGTCTGCCACATGCCACATGCCTCTGCGTTGTACCATGTGAGGTGAGAGAGGAGTGTGTTTTTTTTTTGCTCTTTTATATGATTAGAAAATACTTCTGGCTCATGTTTAACAAGCCATGCATGGGAGTTGCTTAATTTTCTTTTTTAGTATTTTTTTCTGATATATCTTTTAAATATTTAATTTTTTTAATATGCAAGCAGCAATTTTTAATGCTTGCCAGACTATTCTATTAATTTTAGAACAAGTTGCTGGTCGTTTACTCTTTAATTTCCACTCAGAAGATTCTTCTGCTTATTGTATCTACATTTTTCTTTCTCTACAAATATTCCTTAATTTATCTAAATTTTTCTTTAACTAAAAATATGCCTTGTTTTATCTATATATTTTTTTCTCTATAAAATAAGCTACAGCCTTAAATTCCGGGATCTTGCCTGAGCCTCTCCAGGCCTCCCCTAAATATCATTAAATCGCTTTGCCAGAGTACTGTCAATTTATTTAATGCAACTGCGGGAATCAGGGCAACTCTAGCAGACACCCTATAATAGTATAGCTTCCCTTTTAATCCATTTACTGCAAATTACGCTCATTTTTCTGTAGCATACTTTGGGGCGCAACAAATGTGCCACAATTTTTTGTTGGCTTTTTTTGAAATTTAAATCGGGCTACCCTTGTGTAACCTGAAGTTGAGCTTAGTTAAGCAGAAATTGCTCTGAAAATTTGCCACAACCCTCACACACACACTCAACATACACACATAAAAACTAATTCGGCGCACACGCTTGCGGCAACTAACTAAAAATAATGAAAACGTTGGGAGAGTTGGCAGCTAATCCGCTCGCGTTTGTTGCCAACACACAGAGAAGGCACACACACACACACACACCTGCACGCACACCCCTACACAGAATCTCAAATAACCCAAAGCGTGTATAAAACACAAAAACTACATACAACAATTTCATAAAAATCCAGGAAAAAAAGCAAAAAGGGGAAGAGCAAAAAGGCCGAAAGCAGCGTGTGGTTTGGCCTGCTCTGTAGCTAAGGCAGGGGCGGAGAGGGTAAAGTTACAGCAGGGGCAGAGGTACTATATACTCTATGTGTGTGTGTGTGTGTGTGTGCCTTAGTTCTAGCTATTTGCTGGCATACAAATACTAATCCAATTATTTGAAAAACCCAAGGTGTACGCACTCATACGCAGCGTTGCCAGAGCGTTTATATTTGCTTTGAGGTTATGTACACTGGCAAAAAAAAGTAGGAGGAAGTGTGTGGCAGGATCAGTGTATGAGATAGATACGATGAGAGAGAAGATATGCAAACTGTAGGTTTATCTTTGCTCTATTTGTACGACTTGTCAAAAAACCTTTTTCCATTTGTTTGACTTGCTCAAACAAAAGTTTCTTTTGAAGTAACGGTTTATTATATTCTTTTTCTTTATTTAATTTATAATATATGAGTTATTTACTATGCTTTTATATTAAAGTATATCTTGTAAGCTTATTAAAACCTTTTTCTTTATTTATTCTAAAGTTTTCCTTTTTATTTTGTACTTTGTTGTATAAGCTATTGAAATCCTGCAGTTTTTTGGTTACTTTTTTTTTTATTTAATTTATAATGTATGAGTTATTAACTCTGCTTTCATATACCTTACAATTTGTCAACATATTTATACATTTTTCTTTATAATACTCTAAAGTTTTCTCTTTTATTTTCTACTTGCGAATTCTTGCTTATTTTTTCCATATTGTAATCTTGCGCATTTCTTTTTTTACTGCACATAGATTTGAAAAATATCTATTTCAAATTGAATATTGTTATTATTTGCCGTGTAGAGCATAGCCGAAACATGAGACCCTTAAAACCCATAGAACATTGACTTTATGGAGCACAGGCACACACACTCCCTCTCTCTCTCTCTCCCTCTCTCTCATACACGCGCACGCACAGTCAGTCGAGTATATATTCGCCCAAAGTGTTGTTGATGTTGAAACTTTCCACATCTCTCCCCCCCTGTCTAAACTGTCCACACGCCGCCTCTGCCTTTGCCTGGGGCAACCCAAAAAAAAAGGAGAAGGTAAAGTTTACCTATAAAAATTGTTTGGCTGTCGTCGTCTCTTATCCTTATGTGCATGTGTAATGGGGCTGTGTGGATAGGTAAATGCTTTCTAATACCCCACACACACATACATATATATTTAGAAAGAGAGAGGTATAGGTAGAGGGGGGCCAAGACATTGCACGTTTCATTTCATTTCTTGCGCTTTACGTTTATGCCATTCTGATTGCCTATGCGTGCATTTTGAGGGGCCTTTTTCCTCCATTTTTGTTCCCTTCATTTGTTGTAACTGTTATCGCTGTGTGTGTGTCAGTGTGTGTGTGCCGCCATTACTTTTGTTGCTGTTGTGAAATCGTGCATAACACGAAGCTAGAAGTATTTTTGCCTCGTTGCGTCGAGAGGTTTGTGAGCTTTGGTAATACGCTGCGTATGCGAAATTTTCTGCCTTGCGACGCAATGACAAATGTTCGAGCAGTCAATTTAGAAGAGAGAACATCCGTTACTAGAGGGAGAGAGAGAGAAGTAGAGAAGGGAGAGAGAGATAGCAGGACCTGCCTTCTTTAATGTTAAAGCCGATTAGACTTTTATGTCGCAGTCAATTGGATTAAAGCATTCGTCAGTGCGCAAATATATGATATATATATTAACTTTATGTCTAGCATATAGTATCTACAGTTGATTGAGCCAAGAGGCAACTCAATAAACAGAAAACAGAAAACAGTACAAATATATATACACATATATCGAGTGGAAGTTAATGTGAACGCGACATGAAATTGAGCTCAGTGATTCGGCAAACGCAACTCATCAAGTCGGCGAAAGATTTGGCAATATATTGACAGGCCTATTAATCACACATATGCTATATGTATGGGGATAATAGACAGGGATTCTATTTCATGCAAAAAGTCTATCAATCTGTTAATCTTGACATCTTAAGTCCAGGAAAAAGAGATCTAGAGCCTGCTAGACTTCATACTTTCATAACTTAATCAAAAATAAAGCATGTCTCTTCAGGTTCTTCCCTTCAAAGACCTGTGAGATCCTTCTAGACTTCCCTACACCCTTCTAGACCCTGTTAGACCCTTCGAGACCCTTTTAGACCCTTCTTCTTGACCCTTCCAGACCCTTCCAGACCCTTCTAGACTTTCAACAATCACAACTTTGTCAAAAATTAATCATATCTCCTCAGATCATCCCTCTCAAAAATCTGTGGAATCTTTTGAAGACCTGTGAGACTCTTTAAGACCCTTCTAGACTTTTCTAGACCCTTCTAGACCTTTTCAGACTCACAACTTTGTCAAACATGATTTGGAAAGTCTTTTAGTTTTTGGTTCGACCTCTAGATTACTTTAGGATCGAAAAAGAGAGCTGCTAAAAATTTGGAATATCCGCTCATTCATTCCCACTTTCTTCAGAGACATAAGACAACCCATCCTAGTGATTCCAGCTTCTTTTAGGATACATAAAACATTTATTAGCGCAATTAAAAAAATTATTACAAAAAGGAAACCCGCCTAGTTGACCAGGCGATACTTGACAGCGCGGAGGATCGGGTACTTGTCGCTGGTGCAGAGACCACGGAAGTCATCGAAGGATAGATCGTAGAGGGCGATGCCTCCCAGATTGTTGTTGCGCACATAGCCAGCCTTGTCGGCTGCGGTGTCGGGATCCTCGTAGCTTACCCAGATGCCATTCTCGCCCTTCTTGTCGGCGGCACGATAGGCATAGGTACCGAAACGCTTGGCAGGATCACTGACCTTGTTCAGGGGCGCATTGGCTCCCTTGGCATAGGCATTGTTCTGGTTGGGCAAGAGGGCACAGACCTCGGGCCAGCTGTAGATGCCATGCAGCTGCGTGTTGCTGCCCACCGGAGCCTCATCGACCACATTGCTCACCGGGGGTAGGCCAGTCTCGCCGGAATCATCTGTCAACTTCCAGGGACGTCCATAGGTGGCAACGCCCACATTGATCTTGCTGGCGGGGCAGCTGTTGCGCAACCAGAACTTCACTTGTGCATCCACATTGAACTCGGGATTGCGATCGCTCAGCTCGTAGATGGGGGCGGAGTAGTCAGCCACCTCGGGATTGCGCTGCGGGGTGAAGAAATCAAAGGCAGCCAGGTTGACAAAGTCCAGATAGTTGATGACGGCGGGCACATCGAAGAAGACTAGAGAGAGAGAGGGAGGATTAGCTGAAAGCTTTCGAGGATTAGCTACCCTGGCAACCTACGTGATGAGTTCACATTGGGCAAGACCGTGGTAGAGAGCAGCAGATTGTCTGGACGCAGTGCGTTCTTCACATCACGCAGCAGGGAGGTGAACTGTTCCTTGTGCTCCTCGGAGCGTTCATCTACAATCGAATTCCCGCTGAAGACCTTCTTGAAACCCTTCCACAAACTACCCAGACCACTGTGCACCTTCTTCGGCTTGTTCTTGGGGAACTGCCAAGCGATGTCGACACCATCGAAGCCGTAGGTCTTCACCAGCGAGTACACCGTGTTCACGAAGCGAGTACGCCCTGTGGGATTCTCCAGCAGCTCCAGATACTTGTTGGGCAGATCCTTGGCATCCTCACTCGTCTCTATGTCACGATCTCCGCCCACACTGAGCAGTATGCGCAGGGCAGGGTACTTGCGCTTCAAGCGGGTCACGGTGCGGTACAGTCCCTTGCCCAGATCCAAGTCCAGCTGCTGATTGAGACTGACTGCCTTGTGGGAGCTGCGCTCGATGCCCGCATAACCGTAGATCAGATAATCGCAGAACTGTAGAGCGGGTTCCAGATCATCGATCACCATTTTGCCGAGACCTGGAAGGCGGTAGGGGCAAGAAAAGGGGAGAGATTACATTAGACTGCAAGTTCTAGAGAAGAGAGACTCTATTGGATCTCTCTTAGATCATCTATCATTTTATTCAACCCAGTAATATCAAGATCGTTTGTAAAAAGGAAGAAAGGATTTTCGAGTATTTCTAGACTACTTTCACTTCCATAATCCCATTGGCAACACTACAAAGATGAAGGTACTTCCATCTTTCATTCTTCTGCCTTATAGATGGGTAGAGTATAACACAATCCTTTGATTAACTCATCTCTCACACATTGACTTATCTATTCATATGAAGATCATTAGTCAAAAAGTGGAGATCGTTTTTTCTACTTTAAGATTAGGTTACTTAAACTTCCTTCAACTGGAATAATATTATAATATAATTATAATTATAATTAAATCCCTTTTATTCCTCATATGTTAGATGGTTAGAGTCTAACATAGTTCTTTTAATTTCCTATCTCTCCCACATTTACTATCACTTTTCACTAACCTACTCCTAATCACTTTGCGTGACCCCAATTTCAAATCAAATCAACGATTATTCTCAGTGTAGGACGGGGGCATTTTAATGCCTATTATTGACTCGATTCGTTATCGCCATCGCACACTCTAGACACACTCGAGATTGAAAACAAAGTAAACCACAAATAGACCCAATTCCCCCGAACTCACGTTGATAAGCCGCACTTTGTCTTAGATCTCCGACTCGTTTTTTTCGTTCTTTTTTTTTCGGTTTTCGTGATTTATTCGCTACCTCCTAACTCACGTATAATCAGCAGTTGTCGCGGTACCTTCTCCCCCTCTCTGTCTGGCATTACGTAAGCAACTCTATAAGCCGGGACTGGCTACTGAGGTTCTTCAAACTCACCTTCCTTGACAAAACTGGCCGAGTCATAGTAGCAGACCAGATGACGTTGTTGCCCTGTGGGCTGCTGCCCCACCTTGACGGCAGAGACGCTGGCCAGGCATAGGGTTGCCAGCAGTGTGAAGACCTTCATCATAGCTAGCTATCTCTTTCGCACAGAGATCAGTTCGTCAGGTTTTTTTATTATTATTATGATGTGTTTGTCGTTTGAGCGACGATTTGAAACTGAAAACTGCTGACGATCGAAGCAGCTTCACGACCGAAGGTTGAGCTGATGTTCTGCTTCTTCTTCTTTCTCTTCCTCTTTCTCTTGCTGTTTCTTTTGTTTCGTTTTCTTGTTGTTTTTGTTGTGAATTGAGTAAAGCGTGCGCTGATAAATGAGCCGAGGGCCAGGGCGAGGCTTAGCTGCGAGAGATTAGTGTAAATACAGTGGGCACCCGATAGGTTGAACCTTTTGGGGATAAGAAACATATTTGGTATAGTATAGACCTTTAATATAATATCTAATATAATAATATATTCAAAATATTATCTAAAACTATCATTTAATATGAGAATAAAACGTTCTCTATTTATATTTTAAAATATATGGAGACTTCTATTTATTTTTTAATTATATAGCCTTTTTTGGTTTATTCTCAACGAGTTTTCCCTGTACTTTGCACACACAGCTTCGCTTTCATTATTCATACGTCTTTGCATATGTTTTCTCTCTTTGTTTTGTGCGTAGTTTCGTGTTTAGTGAGGTGTAGCTTAAGCTCAAAAGCTTTTGTTATCAGACAAGCAGCCTGGACACGTTAGTTTACTGATTGCCTACACTCTCGCTCTCTCTCTCTCTCTCTCTCTCTCTCTCTCTCTCTCTCTCTCTCTCTCTCTCTCTCTCTCTCTCTCTCTCTCTCTTCTCTTGCTCTGCCTTTCCCTCTTTGCTCTGCCTGCCTACTTCATTCAACCTGCAAACAGTTTCTTTTTGCATAATCGCTTTCTGATCCAGTTTTACATCTTTGTCCGCTTTAGTCTTCTTCTTGCTTCTCTTTCCACACACTCCGGGACAGTTGTGTGTGTTCTCTGTTTAGGAATTCATGAGCATGACCATTGATTTGGGAGTGGGCTGAGAGTTGCAGAAGAAGACAATACCAGAGAGCGAGGGGTGTCCCCTTCTGGTGACCCTCATCTCGTTTTGGCACGCACAATCAGTCACTCGAAAACCGGAACTGGATACGGATGCCAGTTGCCAGTTACCAATAGAGTGTCCTTTGTCCCCCTCCCTCCCATACCCCTTATCACGCCCTGTCAGTTGTCAGTTCTGCTGGGTTATTTGCATGGAAAATGTTTGTCGATTGCTTTTGTGACAAGAAGTCGATGCGAAGTAGGAAGATCGAAGAGATGTGTGCGCAGTTTTATTGTTTGTCATTGTCACATTGTTGTTTGGGCGGTATTTAACACATTTTACATAACAAATAGCATAGAAAATACCCTGTAAATTTAGCAAGTTGGGTATGCTATAAGACAGAACTGTATAGTAAACTTTTTAGAAGTATTTCTAGCGCAGAAAATAAAGTAAAGTGAAGTATGCGAATGTGTAGGGTATATTGAGTGTGTAACATGTAAATGTGGAAATCACAAGCTTTTATAGAGTAGGTTACTGTACGCAAAAGAGTATATATGGTATATAGAACACCCTGTAACCATATAAAGTGGATTAGTTTGTGTTATATTCATACTTATTGAATGTTTAGCTTTTATAAAGCAGAAAACCAAACGAACACATATTACAGAGTATCTTTAGCTTGTAGACTGCCTTATAAAGGTGGGAAGTGGAGTATATTAAGCCGAAATATTAAATAAATTATTGCTGAGTATTAATACATTACAGGGTACTCAGCAGTCGAGTTTATCCGCCCTACTTGCGGTTTATAACAATTATTTGTGCTAAATTTCGCCTCGTCTATTTAAAAGCAATTATCACCTTTTATAGCGCGTCGCTTTCAATGAAAAATTAAAGTCAATTTGTCTGTGTGTGTGTGTGTGTGTGGGGTTGTGCATATGTGTGTGTGTGTGTGTGCGGTTTGGGTAATTGAAACTGCCGACGGCGCTGCTGATTTGCATAAGCGAAAAGTGTAAAAAAGTGAACTTAATATGGGCTTTTTTAGGATAGAATTGAGAAGAGGAGAAAGCAGAGGGAAAGGGGTAGGGAAGCAGGGCTAATAGGGGGGATTCCCTTGCCCTACAAGTTGCTGATTAAGTCAATCATACGCACGAACAAGCCACAAAAATAAAATACGCGCAGTTTCTGGCCAAGGGCAACTTGAGCCCTTTTTGGGAAATTGAAATTTTACGCTCGACAATGGGGAAAATGCTGGCCAAGAGGGGAGGAGAGGGAGAGCGGGAGAGGGGTAAACTTGCTGCTCACTTGCCTAACCCGCAGCCAGCGCAGATTGCGCTTTTCAATTGCCCGAGCTGTGCCTCAGCCTCAGCTTTTCCTCTCTCTCTCTTTTTTTCTACTCCTTCTTAATTAATGGGAAACCCGTGTAGCTGGGCTCTCTCTAAGGCAGCAAATCCTTTTCCCCTACTCCCTCTCTCTCCCCCCGTTTAACCCGCTTTATTTGATCTTTTTCTGCTTTTGGCGTAATTTTTTAACATTTCGTAAATTAATTTGGCTCGCGTAGCGCAGGCAGCAGCGCAGGCAACGTTATTACTTACACATTTTGTGAAAATTACATGCAGTTTAACTTTTAATTGAAATGTTGTAACAAGTGGGTGAACTCGACTTTCCCAGCGCCAGCTTTTCTCTGGCCTTTCACTCTGCCTCTGCCTTCTCTTGGCCTCCGTCTGCCACAACCCTTTGCTTGGCACGCGTGTGTGTGCTGCCAGGGCAATGCTGCTGCTGGCTCTGCTTATATATTATATAAATTATATATATGCATGTGTATTTAACTGTAGAGAGATACATACACACACACACACACACACACACACGGTGCTGCTGTTTAATTAAACGTGCGCGCTGCACAATCTGCGGTGATATTTAACGCCCGCCCGAAAATATGCAACACTTTTTTGCCAACGCCAGCACACGAGGCTGTTGAGTGTGCCCAGCTGCCTGGCTGCTCCGGCTGCCCCGGCTGCTCCGGCTGCTCTGGCCACCCTGCTCTGCCATGAATAATGGCCGAATTATGTGTATTTGCAAAATTATAAAATAACCCGCAATAAGAGAGAGCGCATAATGCGCTTAAATGGCAACTTCAGGTGGCAACTGAGAGGGGGGGAGTATAGCATATATATACCCTATATAGTAGCTGCCTGCTTGCTTATAAATATATGGTATATGTATGTATATAGACTGTTATCTATTATTAAGCATCTTTGGGTATCGATATGCACATATGTTAGCCTAATTTGCAGCTGGGCATCATATATCGTATTACTCCACAACTCACGCTGGGCTATTGCGTGCACAAACTGACCACAAGGGAAAGAGACGAGAGAGAGGGAGAGGGGGAGGTAGAGACCTGTATATAGAGTGGGTTGACCAGCGATAACCGATGCCAAGCGAAATGTTGCGATGCGATGCCGCCTCATAACTTTGCATATTAAGCCGAGCCTGGGCAAACACTCGAAAACTTTGTTGGCTGCCCGCAGCAGCTGTGGCTGGGCTGAAGCTGATCCTGTTTGTTAGGTGGGGGGAGGGGGGGGGAAAAACCACAGCTATGATAGGGATGTATAGGAAGCAGGGCTAGCTGGGCGTGGCCAGCTGGGGCGAGCAATAACAAGATCACGCTGCAATCCGGCAACAACTCGCAAGTGTATTAATTTGCTGGCCAGACAGGATGGGGGAGGGAAAGGGGAAGGGGAGGGAGGCTGTGTTGGAAATTTGGTCGAGTAACGAGCACTTTTGATGGGCTGGTGGGCGTGGCCAGGGGCACAAAAGTGATTTGTGTGCGCGCCCAT
This sequence comes from Zaprionus tsacasi, assembly GCA_018904105.1. Classification (NCBI taxonomy): domain Eukaryota; kingdom Metazoa; phylum Arthropoda; class Insecta; order Diptera; family Drosophilidae; genus Zaprionus; species Zaprionus tsacasi. Next base: position 7,584,702 of record JAEIFR010000173.1, on the reverse strand, counting down.
TTTTTGCAGCTGCAGCAGCAGCAGCAGCGATGGCGGCAACATATGCAAATCACTCACTCAACCGAAAAGGGTATATGCAAACCGGGAACAACAACAACAACAACAGCAGCAATAAAACATACACACACACACACATGCACACACACACTCGAACGACTGCTGTGCATGAAAGTCAGCTTACGTGGCGTATGATTTATTAAAAAGAACTTGAATAAATGCACAGCATAGACTGGCAAAGAGGGGGGATACGAAGAAGAAAGAGAGAGGGCAAGAGTGAAAAAAGAGAGGGGAAGCATGGCAGAGCAAAAGCCCAAAAGAAACCAGAAGAAACCCCAAGCAAAACAAAACAAAACAACAACGAAACCAAAACAAACCCGACTAGAGAGGAGAGCGTGAGGCAGCGTGACGACTATCGGCAACTTGCCACGACCCTCCCACCCCTAACCACAGCCTCATGCATATTTGCACTTCATTTGCGCCAGGGTCAACTGATACGTTGAGTGAATAATGCATAAAGCAAAGACACAAAGAAGGAGAGAAAGAAATAAAACAAGCTGAAAGAGAGAAGAAAGAGGGAGCTGGTTTTGGGTTCCTTTGCTTTTATTTTTAGGGAAAGCATATCAAAAATGCATGAAAAATGATTTGAAAATTTAATATTGCAATTTGTGCTATGCAAATGTGCGAGAGTGTGTGTGTGTGTGTGTTTTACAGGGTATATAGAACTAGCGTACTAAGCCTCGACTCAAGTTCTCGCATTAGAACTGCTTTGCGACACAGATTCCGCTACCAACTTAACGCAGGCAGAGACAGAGTGAGGCAGGCAGAGTGTATGAAAGAGAGGGAAAAAGGAGAAAGAAAGAGAGGGAGAGAGAGAGCAGTGTCTGAGCGAGACAGGGAGCTGCGACTAAGCAACGCAGAGGCGCATGTTTTATTCTGTCACATTCTTTGTACTACGAGTCTAAACAAGTGGCCTGTGTGTGTGTATGTGTGTTTGCCGAGAGTGTGTGTGTGTGTGTGCACAGCAAAAATGCATGAAAAATAGCTAAGGAAATAAGCAGCAGAGGAGACAGCAGAGGAGCAGCATCATCCCAGGCAAACTACTAAAAGTGATATGAAATTTTTAAAGTCCTCTACAAAATTGTTGATGCCTGAGATACCCCCACTACACTTGGCAGGGGGTAAAGGGGGGCGTGTGATGCAGCAGGCAGCGGGGTGTACGCTAGGGTTGCCATCCGGCCAACTGGCCCCCACTTTGCGAGCCCATCCATCAAGTGCCACAGCAGAGTTGGTTCATTTTTAAGCAATTTTCGCAACCGATATTTTGTGCATGGCAGACAACATTATGGCCTGCCCTGCCCGCCTCCTCCCCCTGCCCCCTCTCTCCCCTCACTCAACTATTGCTTCCTGCAGTCTGACATGCAGATAGATGACTGTATATAGTATATATACGACGTAGAGCTCGCTCTCTCTCTCTAGCTTTTTTTTCGCCTGGCACTGCAAAAGTCAAAGTTGCCCGCCTGCCACATAACCAACACCATCATCAGCAGCGGCTTCATCATCATCATCATCATCATCATCATCATCATATTTGCCTGTCCCAAAAGTGGAGCACACTCGCTAGGAAGGCTGTTCCGCCCGGCCTGGCCCGGCGGCAGGTCGCCATTATTAATTGGCGCCAGCAATGCATATTTCCAGCAGTTCGAGTCACTTTGGGCCAGTTTCAGGCTTCTTTCCTATGCAAATCGCCAGTTAAGCGAGTCTGGCTCATAATATGCCAACCATATGCTGTCGAAATAGTTCAATTTTGTGGGTACAACAACGCGGAATGAAGTCATAGGAGCAGGAAAGTGTCTTCAAGTTATAATAAAGTGAGCTAAGTAAGGAAAGGTCTTGCTCTAGTTCTAAAATTTTGTTATTGAAGACTTCATATCCTTCTCTTTAGGGTTTTATACAAAAAATCTAATTTTATAAATGAAAAAACCGGATTATCTCAGTTGTTAGGTATGCTATGCATAGTTCGAAAACTACTTGATAATTGTTTAATATTCCTTAATCTACATGCCAAATTTCATGACTCTAGCTCTTATAGTAGCAGAGATCTGCTGATTATCTCAATTGATAGGCATGCTATGCATACTTTAAATACTACTTGATATGTATTTAATATTGCTTTAACTACATGCCAAATTTCATGACTATAGCTATTATAATAACAGAGATCTGCAAGTATTTGCAGTTCGTATATAAAACAGTTGTTTTTAAAACAGAACCTCTTCGTGCCAGGCAATCAGCCAACTGGTTTTGTCTTTTTATTTATTATCAAGCTCTCTAACAAGGGAAAGTATTATCCATAGTTGTTTTCCTTATCGCATGCCTAAACAACTATCCAAATACTATAAAAGCCGTTGGTTCTTTACGAGCCTCATTCAGTTATAAGTGCAGCCTCAGTGAAAAACAAGGGAAAATCGAAAAAGAAAAACAAAATGAAAGTGTTGAAAATTGTATTCCTGCTTGTGCTCATCCTGAGTTCCGACCTGGTCAGTAGTTGGACTCTGGATGAGGTAATACATCGCATTTCCATCTGCCATCTGCCGCCTTTAAGGGGAACTTGCCGTCTGAAGATCCGCAGATGGTATTATTCCGCCCAGAAGAGAGGATGCACCCAGTTCTATCACTCCGGTTGTGGTGGCAATCAAAACGTATTCTTCAACAAGGTGGAATGTGAAGAGTTTTGTCAGATTGTGCGTAGATCCCAGTAGGGTAAAAAGAAAAGTATTACGAATATTATCTATTTCTTTTACAGTAATTCCTCTTAACTCAACTCGGCTCGCTTCGACTGAAGTGCAAGAGGATTATCTGCATAAATCGAGCTTGAAGAAAAAAGGATTGTATAGAGAAGTATATATAAGGCATATATGCTTCATCAACTATAATAATCTATTGAATTGTTGTTATTTTGTTTATAAAATATAAAAATAACGCTTGGAACATTTCAAATTCGATTTTCCTCTAGACTTTTCAAAAGTAAAGCTAAAGAATCTTGAAGGAATCTTTATAGTTCTTTTAAGGAAGTTTTCTTTGACTTTCTCTATAGTTATAGCCTCTCAAATTAACGATGTTATATGTGCTTGCCATTAATTTTAAAGTGCAGCCCCATAAACTTGATTCTCAGTCTGATATTGTGCGGAACTTAACACGTTTTCAACTTGGCCAAGTCGAGCTATAACTTCTTGGGCAAACCAATGTAATTGATGAGCTTCTTATGGCCAGGTTCGGCATGGGGGAGGGGGGAGGTGGGCTAGAGCCATTACATGGTGCCATAAACTAGATATAAGCACGTACTTGGAGGCAGTTTCCGCAACTCTTCATCGCGTCGCTTTCCCCGTCGCATCGCAGCATCTGCAGTTGGCATGCAAATTGAGTGCGCGTTTCGCATAACCAAAACTTCATTTTCAGCAATTTGAAAGAGGCAGGGACAGGATGAGGGAGGGGAGACCGGGAGGCAGGGATAGAGGCGGAAAACGCGAACACGTACTGAATGAAAATTTAGAGAACCACAGATGGACGCGTCGCATGCACGTTGAGGCATCGCTGGCCGGGATAAAGTCAAGTTACGTTGCCACTGACTGCTGCCTGCTCTGCCTCCTGTTGTCTGCTCTGCCTCCTGTTGCCTGCTCTGCCTCCTGCTGCCTGTTCTTGTCTCCTGTTGCCCCCTATGCCCTGCTGCTGCCTCCTGCCTCCTGTTCCTGCCTCCTGCTGCCTCCTGTTGTCTCCTCCCGTCTCATCCTACCTCCTGCTGCCACCTGCTGCCTCCTCCTGCCTCCTGCCTCCTCCTGTTGTCTCCTGCTGCCTGCTCCTGCCTTCTGCTGCCTCTTGTTGTCTCCTGTCTCCTGCTGCCTGCTCCTGCCTCCCCTTGTCTCCTGCATCCTCCTCTAGCTTTAAACCGCCTCCCTCTTCCTCCTGCTTGCCCCTACTGCCTGTGGTAATTATGTTATGTCCAGTGGGGCACCCCTGCTTAGTTGAATTCCAGACTTAGCTCCGGCTATGCGCGACAAATTAAATAAGCGTCCAAGTTGACGCGCGACCTTGTCCATCCATTTCCTCTCTGGGCAGGGAGGAGGAGGAGGAGGAGGTCCAGAGTTTCCGCTTGGCTGTCGCGCATTTTGACATCGTTATTTAGTATCATTTTCCAGCCGAAGGGAGACCGCGTTTTCTTTTAATTTTCATAAAACTATTTTGTTGTCTCTTGGTTTCTACTTCTTCTCCCTCTCTTTCTCTCTCCCGTCCCTTTTGCTGGATTTCTTTTCGATGTTTTTTCGGTGTGTTTTACGCGCTTTGCACGTGCGCGCATTTTACTGCTTAATACGCCGCGTTGCACTTTACTTTTATTGCACTTTCAGGACGATGCGCAGCGTCCTGTGTAAAACCGGCAAAAGTTTTCCACGCGCGCAAATCTCTGCTGCGTTTTATGTGCACCTCCCCCCCCCCTGCACAGTGGCATCGCTTACAAGGGGGGCGCAGCAACGTTTTTCGCGCATAATACATGGCGAAAGTTTTTCACAGCACATTAACATCGTTTAATATGCTCGCAAAGATATAAAAAAAATGGCACGAAAAAATGGCAATTTTTTGGCGAAGGGAATTTGAAAATCCCACGTAAATATAATTTGAGTGTTAGTAAAAAAAATGTGGAACAAAGTTTTGGCATAACAAAAGGTAGAAAAAGGGGATTTAGGTGTGATAGAACTCTGGTTAATACTTTATAAAGAACAGAGACAGAAAGTATTGTATGAATAATATATATTAAAACAAGTTTCCAACTGCAGCTGACATATATATATAATAATATTTAATATTATTTGTAACATAAAAAGATCCTATTGCAGCTTGTATTTAATTTAACATTATTTAAAACGCAAGAATATATAATATTATTTCTTTATTATTATGCTTATAAAGCTCATAAATCTAGACCAGTTTTCTATGCCAGCAAGCAATTAAATAATATTTTCTCTTATTTTAGAAAATATATATCTCTTCTCAAGTTTACTTCATATTAATTTTAATTGCATATAAAATGCTAGAAAATAATATATATTTTTATAATATTCCTTTATTTTATGCAAATTAACTAAAGTTCAATCAAAATGTTTCTGTAATCAGTTCCAATGAATTGTTTTCCACCCTAAAGGCAGAATTATTTATGTCTATGTAAATAAATCTCTTGCCACTGTCCAGCCGCGCCCCTTACCCCCTTTAACATCTCTTGTTGACTACGCCCTGCGCTGCTTAGAGCTGACTAAGCAGGCAGAAGTATGTCTGTTAAGGGGGTTAAGGCGAGGACGAGCTGCCTGCCCTGCTAGAGGGGGATCTGCTGTGAATCCTGGCCAGCGTTAAGCACTTGCTAACGGTCCAGTGAAGCGGTAATCAAAGCAAAATCAGCTAAGCAGCAGCAGCAGCAGCAGCAGCAGCAGCGCAGCTTTTTATGCTAATTTTGTGCGTTTTGCCTGAGTGTGGCCTGTATCTGTGTCTCTATATATGTGTGTGTGTGTATCTGTCTCTATGTGTGTATGCGTGTGTAAATGGGTGTGTCTGGGCGTGTCTGGCAACATTTTAATAAGCTTGCCTTACTTAAAGCTCAGTTGAAGCAGGTTAAGCAGGGCTGCGACGCTTTACCTGCCCCCAGCTGAGCTGTGTCCCCCCCCCTTAATCCTTCCCTCCCTCTCCCCCCTAGATCCCTGTCAGCGCTTAAGTATTACTCAAAACTTGCGCAACTATTTGCTTTGAGTTTTTTTTTTAAGTGTATGCAAATGCGATGCAAAGAGGCATGAAAAAGAAAGAGAGAGAGAAAAAACGCTCAAGCTGCCGCATGCTGTGTTGCCACTTCACATAGATACACACGCACGCACACACACACACATGTTTGTTGGGGCAGGGCAGGCAGGCAGTAGGGAGGCAGGCAGTAGGGAGGCAGGCAGGGAGGCGGGCAGGAGGGGGGCGTGTCAGCGCACACTTGTCAAAAGTCAACTTCACATTATGTCAAGCAGCGCTTTTTCCTTACCCACATCCTTCCTTCCTTTCCTCCTTCCCTGCCTCGCCTTCGCGACGTGTGTCCTCCTTGAATTTTACTTGCAACATTTCGCTAGAGCCCAAGCCGCAAGGCACTTTGCGCCACGCCCCCTGCTGCTCGTCCTCCCCCTCTGCCCAGGGGAGCTACAAACACGCACCACACTGTCTCTCTCGCCTAATGCGACGCTGACATTTACGATATTCCCGCTCATATATTTTGCTCGATTCGCCTCCTCCTTCCTGCTGCTCCTCCCTCTTGCTGCTCCTTCTTTTTGCTGCTCCTCCCTCTTGCTGCTCCTCTTTCCTTCTTTCCTTCCATCTCCCGCTGCTTTTTCTGACTGTTTTATTTGATATTAATGTGCTTGTTGTTGCCTCCGCTGTCGTTGTTGTGGTCTCACACAGGTTAGCACGAGGCTCCCTTTAAACTGTGTCGCCTGCTTAATTTGCGGTTCGCCTGCCTCCTCCCTCCCCCCTCTGTCGGCCTTCGCTTGCTAAGCTCTGCGGCAGCAGACTTGACGAATGACTTCAGCAGGCGGCCAAGACGAGGGACGAACGCATCATTTCTCACAGCAAAATTGTGTCAAAGCCGCCGCCAGCATAAAATGGATGCCTTTGGATTTATATGTATAAGATAAGTAGGCCGAGGAGCAGGGAGTAGGTCAGGCCAGGGAGGAAGAGGCAGGAACCGACAGAGAGAGAGAGTGAAAATCAGGCTAAATCAGTCTATGCCTGGCCTGCAAATTAATTGAGCCGGCTGCAGGTGCTCAACAATTTTTTATTCTTTGCCCTATTACAGGGTATCTGCCTCGTCGCATACACACCTAGTTGCCTCTCTATCCCTTTTATGGCTCTTTGTTTAGGCATATCTGTGCGTTGATTTGATTGATTGGCTTATGGAAGCCGGCACAGAGAAGGGAATCCCAGCAAGTGCCACGCCTACTCCGAAATGCGAATTGATTTGCTTTGGATTAAGCCACGATGCCTGCCTATTTTCCCGAGGCAGGATTCGTTTGTGGCAAACACAGGGAGTAGGGGGAAGGGGGCGTGGCAGGGTAGGCAGTACATGTTTATCCGCTGTTGAATCATTTAAGCGGATGACGAGCTGCAGACAGGCAGCAGGCAGGCAGCAGGCAGGCAAAAGCGAAAAGTTATGCTTGCAACTTACAACTGCAACTGCCACTGCAATTTGCCTGCTACTCTGCCCCTCCCTCTCCCTCTCTCTCTCTCCCTCCCTCTCTCACACTCCACGTGTTTATTTATTTATTCTGCACGCTGCATTTTATTTCATTTCAGTTTATTTGCTGCAGCAGCTACGCTTCTCTTCTTCTCTTCCTTTTCCATTTCCATTTCCGCTACGCGAAACAAACCGACAGCGAAAAAAAAATACACTTAAAAAAAACTGTAAACTTATAGAAATGCACTTAAAAATCACACACAGAAAAACACTCAAAAAAAGAGAGAGAGAGAGAGAGAGAGAGAGAGAAAATACAAATATAGCGTACGGCAGCGCAACAATAAAATCCTTTTACACACACATGCATACATTACACACACATACACACACACACACACACAGACACGCACACACGCTTTGCTCTTCACTTTTGCTATTTGTTCTGTCACTTCCGGCGGCACAACAAAAATGGCGAAGCAACAAAAATGGCGAAGCAACAAAAATGGCGAAGCAGCGCAGCAGCGACGCGTCACACAGAACTTCACAAAAATGGCCGCCCGCATGTTGCTTTCGCTCGCACTTCCACTGTCTCTCTCTCTCTCTCGCAGGCCTCTCTCTCTCTCTCCCCTCTGCCGCACAGCATAATTTTCTTATTGTTATTATTGCTGTTATCCCCCCCCCTTCCTCTGCTCTTCCCCCTCCCCTGCTGCTGTCTTGCGTTTATTAAATGTCACACTGCGAGCGAGTTGCCTGCACCTTTGTGCTGGCCCCCTCTCCCATCCCTCTCTCTCTCTCTCTCTCTCTCTCTATACCCTGTAATATTCCCTGGATGCTCGCAGTGACATCCGTCTGAGATTCCGGTCTGGCCATGACGCCATGCGCTGCGCTGCTCCCAAAACACACAATGGCACTTGTCGCGTTTCGGAGATTTCACTCGCAGTGCTGCCCCCTTTTCTCTCCCCCCACCCTTCTTTACTCTTTCGTTCCACATTCTTTTGTTCTTGTTGTGTCTTGTCGCATTTGGGTTTTGCCTGTTTTCGCTTTTCGCTTTTGTTTCTATTTCTGTTTTCTGCGTCTTGGCATTTTCTTTGTCTCGCTGACTTTAACTTGCATATTTGTGTACTTGCTTAGCCCCCCTCTGCCACGCCCCCTTTGGCTTAGGCACTGCTGACAGCACCCCGAGACTCCCCTCTCGTCGACTCTCCCCGTCAGTCAGTGACAATTTCATTTATTCAGCCACTTCCGTCTGCCGCCTGTGACATCAAACGTGCTCGACTATGGGCTGTGCTCTATATAGGGTATATGCTTCAAGGTATTTGCTACATACAGGCTGTAGGGTATATTCTACATACTGGCTGGTAGGCTTACTCTGGAAAATCGATAGAATATCCATATTTTTCACAATTTACCTTCGAATTTGTTTTGGATTCGATTTTTTTGCTAGTTTTGATTATCTGAATCGATTTAAAGCAAAAAATCCATGTCAAATTTTTTGAGAAATTTTCGAAATTTTTACAAGGGGTAAGCATGGAAAAAGTCGCTAAAAATCGAACCTTTTAAATTGATCAAATTTAAATGCAGAATGAATTCGGTGGCAATACCCTGATCAAAAAGACATACCCGATAAAAATCTAATGGTATCCGTTGAAGTTATGCATGATTGAAGTAAAAAAATCTATGGTGGGTGATATTACCTCTTAGGTACATCCCTAAAAATTAGGTAAAACATCAATATTTTCCACAATTTTGGTTCGAATTTGTTTTGGATTGGTTTTTTGTGCTAGTTTTGAGTATCTGAATCGATTTAAAGCAAAAAATCACTATCTAATTTTTTGAGAAAATTTCGAAAATTTTACAAGGGGTAAGCATGGAAATTGTCGCAAAATTTCGAAAATTTTCAAAGTTCACAAATCCATCAAATTTAAATGCAGAATCAATTTAGTGATAATACCATTATCAAAAAGTCATACCCGATCGAAAGCAAATGATTTCTGGCAAAGTTATGAATATTTGAAGCCTGAAAAGTCAAGCACATTTTCAGTATCGCTGCAGGGTATTTGCTAGTCAGTCAATTCTCTCCGCTTGCATCTCACACTCCAATTGTTTTTCTTATATACGATATACACGCTTTATGGCTGTCGCAGCTTTTTGTTTTGATTTACGTGACGTTCCGTTTCGGATTTGTGTGCCGCGCTGCGTATACGCAATGTGTACGTAACGTATACGCAGTGTTGCCTTAGCTTTGCATGTGCTTTTGATGTTGATATGGGAGAAAAAATGTTGCCACACTGAAAACTGACTATCTCCCTCTCTCGGCATCCCCCTCCCTCTGTCTACCTCTTCCCCCCCTAGCCATCGCTTTATTGCATCATGAAATAATCATAAAAATGTGTCCTGCAAACACGTGTGTTTTATTTATTTATTTATTTATTGGCATATTAACATTCTGCAATTTATTTGTGCGTATTTTCACATATTTTCCTCTTGTTGTTTATCTACTTTATTTATTTTTAATTATTGCTGCAGCAGCTGCAAATTAAATTGCAATGCCAAAATGGAAATGCAATTCTCAAATTCTCCAATTAAAAGGCAAAATCTGTTCAAGAAGTAAAGCCAAGAAGGAGGGGAAGGGGTGTTATAAAAGGGGGAGGAAGTGTGACAGGGCATAGAACGAACTAGTGAAAAGAGCTAAGCAAATACACAAGGCAAAATATTCAATTACAGAGCCCAAAACTGAGCACAAACTAGAGAGAAGGCTGTGAAGCAGGAGAGGGAAGGATAGCTAAGGCAGCATAGCAGCCAGGGGAGGGTGGCTAAAACAGTGTAGAGGGGCGGGGAGGAGTGCAGAATAAAATGTAGCCTGGAGACCTTTTCGGAAGCTGTTGAAAGTATCCGAAAAAGGCAGAACGAGTGGGGCAAAGTAAGACAAAGTTGCCAGAGCTGCCTGAGGAGGAGGAGAAGGAGGAGGCAAGTTGTGTCTGGACAAGAGTCCTGAGCGAGGTGCGAGCAGCCACTTGAGTAAAGCCAGAAGCAAGACAAGAGAGAGAGAGAGAGAGCGAGAGTGTGTGAAAGAGAGATAGACAAAATGGAGGAGACACACACACACACGCACGCTTGAGTTTCAATTAGGAAAATTAAATGTGCTTAGCTGAGATGCCATTTGATTTGTGCCCGAGCTGAGTACACTGAGCGAAAGGGGGTGGGGGTAGTAGTAGAAGAAAAACAGCAGAAAAAGGAGAAGGCAAATTGCACAAACTAATCCCATGAGAAACCCCGTAGAAATCTCATTGACAACTCTCATGCAATTTTCACACACACACACACACACACACACACACACAAATTTCTTGCAGTGTATCAGCTCTGGCCTGTCCAATTGACATGCAATTTGCTTATGTTTATTTTTCCACTCTCTTCTTCTTCTTGCAGAGCTCTGCCGAGCCCGTCTACTCGCCCACCATGGCCGGCGGCCTCTTCTCCATTGACCGAGAATTCTTCGAGCGTCTGGGCACATATGACTCCGGCTTCGATATCTGGGGTGGCGAGAATCTGGAGCTGTCGTTCAAGACGTGGATGTGCGGTGGCACACTGGAGATTGTGCCCTGCTCCCATGTGGGGCACATCTTCCGCAAGCGTTCGCCCTACAAGGTAAGTGGGAGGGGGAAGAGAGAAAGTGCTCATTAATGGCTCCCGTTGGAGAATTTAAAACGTGCAAACAGGACAGGTAGCTCTGCCCCTCTCTCTCTCTCTCTCTCTCTCTGTGTGTGGCATGTGGCATGTGGCATGTGTTGTATACCTTGCGGACAGCAGCTGCCTGTGTCTTGTTTGGTCAACACGCACACAGTGTGGCAACCCTGCTGCCCACACACACACAGAGAGAGAGAGAGAGAGAGAGGGAGAGAGGGAGGGAGTGGGAGGCATGCAGAGCTGCCTCAATTATCAACGGTTTACGCTCGACAAAAGTTTGGCAACTCTTGTCTTGTCAATGGCGCAGCGTGTTAACCCCCCCGCCTACCCCAGCCCACCCCACCTCCTGCACAACCCACTTAAGCTGCAGCTGCAGCAACTCTGCCACATGAGCTTGCGGCTTGGCAGTGCGACAGGTGCGCTACTTGAGGCAATCGATGCGCGTTTATCGATAAACTATCGCAGCTTAGCACAGACTGTACAGGGAAACAGCTTAAAAAAAGTGTGTGCTCTATATAACTGCTATATAGTGCTTCGTATAGGTAGAATATGTTAGTTTATATAGATATATAGCTGAGCTTATCGTCCTGCTGTGTAGCGCACTTGCCACTGGCTCCTGCTGCACATTAGCTTGCCACAAAGCAGACAGCAGCCAGAGGCAGGCACATACACACACAGATACACACACACACACATACACATACACAGACAGCCACAGATAGCAGACAGAGCTGCATGGGCAACGCATAAACAAGCACAATGCGCACACAAGGCAAACATGGCCAGATAAGGCAGGGCAGGGCAGGGAGAGGCAGGCAGGGAGAGGCAGGGAGACAGAGCAGCGCCAGGGGCAGGGCAGATAGATAGCCCGAGCAGCACGAGACCACAATAGAAACCTAGAGCAGGCAGGCAGGCAGGCAGGCAGTAACCTGCAGCAAGTGGACAACCTGCAGAAGTTGCCACACACGACGCAAAGCGACTCATTCAGGTAATTAGACTGCTCTGCCCCTCTCTCTCTCTCCCCCCCCTCTCTCTCTCTCTCTCTCTCTCTCCTTCTCTCTGCTGCCAGTCTATTGTTTTAGGCACTGCCTGTGCACGCTCCTTCCTCCTGCCTTCCCTCCTCCTTCCCTGCCCTGCCCTGCCCTGTTTGTTTGCCAAATATTTTCATTGGCTTTTGGCGGCGCCTTAGCTGCCTCCTCCTCCTCCTAATCCTCCTGCCTGGTGCCACTTGCCAGTTGCAGTCCTAACTAAACAATAACTTCTTTCTCTTCCCTCTACCTCTTCTCCTCCCCCTCCCTGCAGTGGCGCACCGGCGTTAATGTGCTGAAGAAGAACTCGGTGCGTCTGGCCGAGGTCTGGATGGATGACTACTCCAAGTATTACTATCAGCGCATTGGCAACGACAAAGGCGACTATGGAGATGTCAGTGAGCGCAAGAAGCTGCGGTAAGTGGAAAGAAGAAGTCACCTAAGGGATCTACATTTAACTCTCCCAACTCCTTTAGCAACGATCTGGGCTGCAAGAGTTTCAAATGGTATCTGGACAACATCTATCCGGAGCTCTTCATACCCGGCGATGCGGTGGCCAATGGCGAGGTAAGTTTCCATTTTCTATGTAGTCTTCTTCCCCCTCTCTGGGTTCCCCAGGTACCAGAAGCAGTTCCTCCTGTTTGCTGAGCATGCGGCATGTGTTTGATTCCCCGTTGGAGCTTCCAGTTGGATGAAGGGTTAACCCAACCCAAAACTAACCAGCGAAAGTTAACTGACTAAACACACACTCCCCCAACCCCCTACTTCCCCCTCAATTCTTGCAGATAAGAAACTTAGGTTATGGCGGTCGCACCTGCCTGGACTCGCCGTCGGGCAAGAGGAATCTGAAGAAGGCTGTGGGCACGTATCCATGCCACAAGCAGGGTGGCAATCAGGTTGGTCAACAGAAACAACTGAAGCAGCACTGCGACCGCCACAAACTCCGTTGAAGCGCAAAACCGTTAAGATCTCTATCGTTATCGTTATCGATATCTCTTTCTCTCTCTCTCTCTCTCTGTCCTGCGAAAACTCTTTACTAACTCTTTTTGGCGCATTGGGCAAAAACTCCTACCTAACTTCTCTCTACAGCGTTCGATAAACAGCTAACCGATAACCGATAACACAGTTAACCGATAACCAGTTACAGCTCGTCTCTAATCCAGATTACGTCTCTGTATTGTGTGCCTTGTCGCCCTTCCCTTTTGACATTCCAACTTATGTTGCAGATCAAGAATCCCGCATCGACTTATTGTCTCGATGCCCACGAAAAAACCCAGGAGGAGGGGACGATTGTCGGTGTCTACGGGTGCCACGGTCAAGGAGGAAATCAGGTATCCATTTCCAGTTCCAAAACTCCAAAACTGCCCATACAATTCTCCACAATCCAGAAGGGGATCTATCGATCCAACTGCCTTATCAAATTTTTGCATTGGTTTCGGCTTCTCTCTCTCTCTCTCTGTTTTTGGCTTTTCTCTCTTTCGAGTTCTGAGCTTTGCTTACCCCAATATCGCCAATTATACTATATATATCTATAGCTTGTAGCTTGATTAATCCCATGCAATGACTAAACAAAATTCTTAACCCACTACGACTTTCTTTGCAGCTTCTAAAAGTATGTAAAATAAACTAATTAGAATTAAGATTTCGACCTGAAGAAGCTATGAGCTAGCTCTTCTATGCAAATTTCCATCCTATTTGATCTCATCTTGGAAAAAGTCATTTAATCTACTAAATGGTTATTCATTATCTTAATTATGCAGTGTGTTTTCTAAAGAATTTCAAAACTAACAGACTGATCTGCTTAGGAATAGATCTGTATATCCCTTGTAGATCTTTCCCAATCTACAATATAAATCCTAACTCTATAAGCTACAAATGCGCATACTTTCTTTAATATCCCAACAGATCTCCAGTCCCCAGTCTAGCATAACTTTTTGGCCTAATCTAACGAATATCTATGTAGCGATTTATCTTCCTCCAGCTACTTATAGCTGCTAACCTTATCTCTAAATTTACCCCTATATCAACTCTGAAGTTTATCCCTTTTTAAATCTCTACCTATATATTTCTACAACTCGTAATTATTGAAACTCTCAAGAAAATTTACAAAATTTCCCTTTAAAAAACAATTTTGATAGCCCTGCGGTTTTGAGCACTAATTTCACGGAGTTTGTGGACAAAAACAAAAAAGATATATACAAAAAAGAGAAAAAAACTATTTTTGATTTGCTGCGCATTTGTTTTAACCTTTAGCCGTAGTATTTATCAAGATTAAAAAGTCAAAAGAAAACTTTTTAAATTGTAGCAAAATAATTTGCCAATTTTACAGTACACACACTCACACACACACACATACACATAGACGTTTATACATATTTCTATAGCTGCATTTGGGGAATTGAGATTTATGCGCTACGCTGCAAAATTAATTAAATCGCAATCATAAATAAAATGAGAAAAATATGATAAATCATTTCCATTTGCTTTGCTTCGCTCGTGTTTTGCAAGTTTTTACAAACCGACAACAACAACAACAGCAACCACTGTGACAAGCAGCAACAACAACAACAACAACGAGTACAGTGAGGCGAAACTGTGACAATTTTACCAACATTTAATAACAACAAAACTGCATACAAAATAAACCGAAACACAAACAAGCAGCAACAAATAGTAGACACACACAGACACACAGAGAGACACACACACACACACACACTGCCACACACACTCACTCAGTGAGATACATGTTGCGGTTGTGTGTGAGGATTATTGTGTATTCAACATTAAATGGAAAGTGTTGACCTCGTTCCGCTCTGCTAGCACGAAAAAAAAAAAAAAAATAAAAAATAAAAAATCGCCAGGCATCTCTGCTGTGTGCCACGCCTCCTGCCCCTTCTCAGTAAGTAGTAGCTGCGCCTCTGTGCAAGTAAATGCTGAAGTAATAAGGCAAAGGTGACTTAGAGAAACTATCGTTAGGACTATCGTAACTATCGATAACAGCACATTTGCTATAAATATGTTGAATTATTTTACGCTACTTTCCATAAAATACATCCTAACTTGCCTGCCCAGCTGCATATACCCCACACAACCTTCGCTAGGGTATTATAAAGCGTAGACGCGACATTAAATAAGCAACATTTGCCAACAACAACGTTGCGCCCTAGCTAGCCCTGTGTGGGCGTGGCAGATTTTAATTTCGCACATCGCACAAAATATGTAAAGCAACCACAAGGGGAGGAAAAGAGATAGGGATAGGCAGCCTCATAGAGAGGGTCGCTCGAGTAGAGTTTGCTGCACAATTCTTTTGACTAGCGCGACGCGTCAAAGAATCCTCCCGCCTGCATAGCTGGTTAGCAGCAGCAGCAGCAACAACAAAAAGCAACGGTATAATGAAAAAATTTTGCATTTTCATATAAACGCGCGCAAGGCTAGAAAAAAAAGGCAGAAGAGCTGGGAAAAAAAAACTATGCACAGTACTGATAAAATGGAAAACTTTAGCGTGCATATTTAAAAAACGCGGCAAGAGATACAAAACCCGAAAAAAATGCAGAGTGGTAAGAGGAAAAGGGGGGAAATGAAAAAGATACATACATAATTAAAAAACGCATCAGGCAGCAGCAGGAAAAGAGAGAAAGATAAAAAAAGAGAAAAAACCACGCAAAGGTTGCAGAAATGCAAATGCAAGCGAAGAGGGCAAGTGACAGCAAGTGGGGTAGCAGGGGGGGCGGCACAGAGTGAGGCGCAAGGGCGTGGCACTGGCAAAAACTGTAAAATGCCAGTTGAGTTCGTAATTTATTTAGCCAAAAATGCCTCAACAGTTGCCAATGTTGATAATGTTGAACAATGTGAAAAGTAAAATATAAATAGCAGCAGCAGCAGCAGTGGGGTCAGTTGCGAGCGGAAGCGGAAATGTGGCGCACTCACACACACACACAGAGCAAACAATGGCGTAGCATGCGAGCGACCTCGCTTTGAATTATAAATAATCACGGCCAGGCCGCAGACACAAACCAGACACACACACGTACACAGCTGGGACAGCGACACCCTGGACACACACCCCAGGCGACAGCCGAGACACACACTCACACACACGACACGTACTGGTAGCAGCTTTGGCATTTAATTTAATATTAAACACAGCCAAGTAACAATAAGTAATGCGGCTACACGGCTAAAAATCTTATGCAGCAAATGTGTTTCCCAGTCCCGACTACTGCAATTTATATTAATATGCAACTTTTCTCTGCCCACGACCCCTCTCTCCCTTTCTGTCCCTGTAATAGTACTGGATGCTGAGCAAGACTGGAGAAATACGTCGCGATGGCGCGTGCCTGGACTATGCTGGCAAGGATGTGGTACTCTATAGCTGTCACGGCTCCAAGGGCAACCAGGTGAGTCAGCTGCCTCCTTCCATTATTCCTTAACTCACTTCTCTCTCTCTCTCTCTCTCTTTCGCAGTTCTGGTCATATCGTGAGAACACTAAGCAGCTGCGCCACGGCTCCTCGGGCAAATGCCTGGCCATCAACGAGACCAAGGACAAGCTGATCATGGAGGAGTGCGACTCGGGCTTCCTGCGTCAGCAGTGGCTCATGGAGAACTACGACAGCAGCAAATTGTGAGGTTACTTCTATGCGAAGGGCAGCCTGCTGCTGGCCACATCGCAGAGCATGCGAGCAGGAGAAGGATGAGCAGGAGCAGGAGAAGATGAAGTAGCAGCAGGAGAAAGAGATGGAATCATTAGTTTAGTTAGTTAGTTTCTTAAGCGAATTACACGGCCCGCGAGAGTTGTGCAATAGTTGTTGTTGCCATGACATGCACGTTCACGTTTAACACACGCACACACATGCACGCACACCCCACTCCACACGCACACACACACACACACACACACGCACAAGAAATATATATTTATTTTATAAATTTTTATTTTTGATTTATGAACTGAGTTAGGCGAAACAGGCGATTGTTGTACAGTAGATCCTAAGTTACTAACTAGAGAAAGCACTTTATGCTATATATATATATACTATATACTACTATATAACATATAGGCATACATATATCATATATTATATTAGACTATGTAGAGAGCGAGTCGTAGCGCAATTTTTGCATTTAAAAATGTTATCAAATTTCTAGCACAATTTTTTGCGTGACAAACTTTGGCTGTGTGTGTGTGTGTGGAGTGGAGTTTGTGTATCGGTGTGCGTGTGTGTGTGTGTGTGTGTATTGAATTTGCACTTGGCTAATAACTGAAAAGAAAAACAGACATATAGGCATAATAAATGAAATCCAATAACGATAATATTTATAGCAGAACTTCGGCCGACATCAAAGGGCTTTGCAAAAGTCGCGTTCCAAATATTTGTTAGATTATAAGCTTAGCTATAAGTCCCATTGTTGTTGTAGTAGTACCCCCCCCCCTCTCCCAACCCTAAACAACATTCCTTCCTCCCCAACCCCTATTTGAGTTAATTTATTCAACGCATTTCGAGTGTTTCGAAACCTATGCCAAATGTTTAGACATTTATATTTTATGATTTTCTTTTTCTTTTTCTGATTTTCTTATTTAACTGCAACAAGGACAACATATCCCGTTTGTTAAACAACGCCTGCTTATAAGTAGTGTACCCATTTCGTCTGAATATAGATCTATATCTAATTATCAATGCGAAAACAGACTTATTGTCCTATCAGCAGAGTGTATAGGTCAGCTAATAATACCCTACTAAATAAACTAAGCAGCAAGTATGCAATAGTGCCTTCTACTTTATACTAACACACACACACACACACATACATACATATGTATGTGTTATATCCCCATTAAGCCAATTCAATGGGTCTCTCGATAAGGTCACAACTTATAGAACGACTGTAAATATTTTATATGCATAAATCACATTGTGTGTATATACTATACTATCAAATTTTTTAATATCGCAAGTGTAAATAATCAAACATGGTTGAGACAAGCGTAATACATGAATTATAACCGAGTTAAACTACATTATTATAGATTGATAACACACATACCATAATCATGTTTGATTTTCGTGTGAATTTAGGCGGCATTTACATTTAGCGTACAAACCAAAAGCCATAGAATTGGTCAAGAAGCAGTAAGAAGAGAGAGTACATTTTTTATAACGATAGTACACAAAAATATCGTAGCATCGTAGTGAATGTGTAGTACTTAAGGCATTAAATCAAGTTGTACAAGCAAGACGCAGATAAAGTTACAAATACAAATAAATAAGAAACACTTCGTGTATTAAGAAAATGAGTTTTCAATTGTTTACTGGCTAGAAATAATTAATAGACATATTTATGTCTGAGAAGTTTTTAAACGATATTTTGCTATCGTAAGTCAATACACGAACCCTTATGGCTTTGTACTCAAACATTTGCCATAAAACGACTAAATGGTTTGCTGTCTTGGCTAAGGCAAAGCGTGGTTGGTGTATTAGGAAAACAAAACATGAAATAAAAGCACAGCATACTTTTAGGTGCTGCCTGAAGTGTTTTCCCTTTAAATAAAACAACAGATATTTAAATTCATTATTTGTTAGATATATTTAGTATAATAAATAGGTATTATTCCATTTCCGTATCCATTTCAAGCCAATTTCGCAGTTAAACATTCGCGTTCTGTCTGATCCACGCCCGCAGAGCACCCACATAGGTGTACATGGCCGGACGACCCTTAGCACCGCAGCCAAAGCCCCAAGAGACGACGCCAAACAATTTGCCATCGACAGTCAGCGGGCCACCCGAATCACCCTGGCACGCGCTCACCTGCCCACTGGGATGTCCTGCACAAATCATGCGATCCGTGAGGCCGGGCACATTCTGTGCATTGCAGAAGTCGCGACTCCAGAGCTGCACCTGGGCAAACATCAGTCGAGTGGGCATCTGCAGGTTCTGATTGATGGCCCCAAACCCGCTAATGGTGGCCATGGTATCAGCAGCATAATTGGCATCCGCCTCGACCAATCCAATCGTCTGCACGGCGCCGCCAAGGGGAACCGGGCTGCTGAGCCGTATCAGCGACATGTCAAAGTCCTGGCTCTGGGGATTGTACTGCGGATGAATGATGAGCTGGGCAATGCCAAAGGTCTGTCCATTGCCGGCACTCAGATCGTTAGTGCCCACCACAGCGCGCATCTGGCCCGGATTCTGTCCCACTGTGCAGTGGGCGGCGGTGACAATCATCGTGTTCGATATCAGCGAACCGCCGCAATGATGACGTCCATTTAGCTGGAGGGATACCTGATGCGGGAACTGTCCCATGGCAGCATACTGACCACCAATGATGCGGCCCACTCCGGCCGCCAAGACAAGGCGATTGTGGCCCACGAGGCCAAGGAGCAGCAGCAGCAGCAGGGGGAGAACTGGAGCTGGTGAAGACATGACTGGAGTTGAGTTCGTTGAGTTGTGTTGTGTTTGTCTCTGCTGCCGGTTGGCTGCCTTATATACAGACTGCTTATCAACAACATTGCCCACAGGGGGGATTGGTTGACCCAGTTTTAGTGTGCGAATTTTCAAAACTAACGGAACCAACGCAAGGGGGTGTCTGTTTTCCTGAATAGCAGACAGAAACCTTCGGGCAAGCTGCTATAAACTGCTTTAATTATTTCTTTATTAATTTATGATGACAACCATGAAATAAATGATATGTCAACAAGTCAAGCGAAAGATATGCGTGGAATCTATTTAAAAAGTGCTCAAGGTAGACCCTAACTCAAGCCGAATACTCTCAACTAAAGATCTGAAACAGAAGCTGGACTCAAGCTGAAGCTGCTGAAAAACAGAAGCTGATTCTAATAGAGCATAAACCTATAATTAAACCCAAATCAACCCAGGAACACATAAAGATACTACGTAGTGTCTTCGCGCCTTATCAGCGTCACGTAGCGCCGTAGCGGGGGCTCGGCCTGACCCTGATTCTTCTGGTGCGGAACTCGTGTAGATAAAGATCAAGTTCAGCAGAACATTTAATTGCTATGGCCTTCTGTATTTATATACTATATGCTATATATAATATTAGTGCGCTGCGTGGGTGTGATGCCCGTTGCTGATCATCCAGACATTCTTCCAGATCTCGCGCTTGAAGACGTTGCGATAGTTCTGCACGGAGACCAGAAATTCGGGACCAAAGAGAGTTTGAATCACAACATTCTCGGCGGCCAGATTGCGATTGGTAGCCGCATGGACAATGATCATGGGTGAGTTGCTCTGTGAATAAACCGATATATAATCTATATAATCAAGAGGTAACTCTGCTTACAGGCAGCGTTTCGCCCTCGCTCTCGAAACGTTTGTCGGGATCAACATGCTTGCAAAAGAAGTTGGTAAAGGCCTTCGGTATGGCGCCATCGGGACATTGAATCTTCTGCAGAAATACAGGGAGAGATTACTGGTAGAATAACTTCCTTCCTTGGTCACTTACGCTGCGATGCACCAGACCCAGTGGCAGATTGATCTCGCCATATTTCTGTGAGTCAAATGTGGTTGTGATCATTTGCGAGAGATTTGTCAGCTTGTTGGCGCTATAGAGTAGAATAGGATCATCTGGGGAGACCACGCACTCCAGGCGAAAACGTTGTCCATATTTCAGTAGTTCCCCCGTATGATCACCATCATCCCCGCTGACTATACGAAAGGAATTACGCACACAGGGACGATCCGAGGGAGCCACAGTGAGCTCGCAGCTCTCGTTGATCGTCTGACTGGAGCGTATGGCGTGTTCGTTGATCACCACCGACAGCGCGGGATGCAGCAGGGATGTGTCCATATTACTCAGATTCATATAGATGGGCATCAGCTGTATGACTGCGCCGATCATGATGTCCTGCTTGGGCGCATCCAGTTGCACCTCGCTCTGAAAGTTGTCGAACAAGGTGCGTGCCTTCTCCACCAGCAGCTCCCCGCTGTCGCGCATCTTGCGGAAACTGGCCATTTTATCCTGCGGAATAACTCCATGAAAACCTGATTAAACTTCTCACAGAACTCACCTCCTCCAGGCAATGATCCTCGAACCAGTTGCCAATGCGCACATTGGAGCGATAACGATTCGAACCCGACTCAAAACTGGATACTGAGCAAGGCATTTTTGTAGCGAATTTCTAACTGAATTAAGGCGAATTGTAAACGAATATATGGTGAAATTGTATATATTTTTTATGTTGTTATCGCTGTGATAATTTGTTTATAGATCTGAAAAGTTTCTAGTAGAGTAAACTGATTGAGCAGGCAAGGCAGCTGGGATACAGCAAAGGGAAATAATAGTTTTTATTTTTTTTATTATAAATATTTATTAAGGCATACGGGGAAAACCGACAACCCATTTGGCAGCTATTAATTTGGCCTAATAGAAGTGGGAAACAAGCATAAATTATATTTTTAAAAAACTGTTGCCTACTTTCGCGCTGTGCATGAAGTGCAGCATTTTCCCTTCTTAAAAAACTGTTGCATACTTTCGAGCTGCGCTTGGAAATTCAGCTGCGCCAACAGTGCGTATGCGCAATGTTTGCATTCCCGTGCTAAATATACCAAATGAGCAGGCTATTTGCATTATATCTTAATCGGATGTATAATCAAGTTAGTTATTAAACATATAAGACACTAAATATTTGCACTAGTCCCTGACTAAGGCAGTAGTCACTCAGTAGAAGCGACAGACAGAGAGATAGACAGCCTGATGGGTGTGTGTCAGCTGGGCAAATAAAACACACAATATTAGCAGAGCAGACAGGTAAATCGGGGCTGGGTTGGCCCGACTGCTCTCTTATTGCCTGCTCAGATATTTATAATGCCCGCGATAAGCAATTTGTATCAACATGTCTAAATTGCTGTGTAGTTCATATTGTGCCCCCATTGTTGTTGTTCTTCCTCTTGTTGTCATACACGTTCCAGCTGTTGTTGTCGTCTGGCAATCTGGCTATCTGGCTATCAGACTAGGCCCACTATATCTGGGACTTTGTGGCAGGTACGGCGTGCACTTCACGTGAACGTGATCGTCGCACTCGGCCGATCCACAGCACGTTCCTTATCGGGACCCCACGGGGGGACTCACTGCTCGTGTCACTCAATTGCGATCAGGCAGGCAGGCAGGCGGGCAGGCCTTAGTTTTATGGCATCTACACAGTTTGCCAATAAGCCAGTTGCCATAATATTAGCTAGCCATTCATAGTCATAGAGGGTTATCAGGAGGCAGCAGACCGCACTGCACTGATTTATTTCAATTAGTTTGCACTCTCTGGCGATTTATATAGACGCTATCAGGCGGAGATGTTGCAAATAATTTCGTATTATTGTGTATTCTAATCGTATGACTAATTGAGTTAGTGCAATAGTACTAAAACTCTATCGATAAGTCTAGCTAGAGTGAGTAAACAACTCTATTGATAACTTTGGATTGTGTTGGACTTCTATGCAAAAAGTTGGGCAACTTGAGAAAAACTTTTTATTGTTTCATTGACTTAAGAATTTAAGGAAAATTCTTTTTAAGTCTTTAAAATAAATATCGATTAGTGCAGCGCGCGATAAATACGCTATAATGAAATAAAATCAAAGATACGCACAGTTTTCTATTGACAGATTTTATTTAAGTTAAAGATCTAAAGATCTTTATATAAGTTAAGGATTACATATATATAAAAACCATATAGAAATTGTTT
This sequence comes from Zaprionus tsacasi, assembly GCA_018904105.1. Lineage (NCBI taxonomy): Eukaryota > Metazoa > Arthropoda > Insecta > Diptera > Drosophilidae > Zaprionus > Zaprionus tsacasi. Next base: position 7,562,052 of record JAEIFR010000173.1, on the reverse strand, counting down.
ATAAGCATATAGAGCGCACATACAGTCATTTATATCACACGTACTATATAGGAACCAACTGTACTTGTAGCGTAGCTTAAGGAGATTTGCCATTATTAGATTTACCATTATTAGGGTAAATACCCATTATAAAGTCGGCATAACACCCCGATTAGCAGCTATCTGAATGCAGCTCTACATATGAGGTAAGATTATGAAATCTTTCCACTTTCCGACAATGTTTGCCTGGCATTATGTCAGCCGGCCCTTAGACCATATACTCGTATACCCTATATTGAATTTATAGTCATTTCCTTAGTTGTTCTATAACGTCTCTTTCAGGTCTTAACACATCCACCAATTGCCAAGGAAATCACTTTGTTTTCTTTACTTGGGTCACGCCCACAAATGGGTTACGCGATTATGCGAAATACGCTTGATAAGTCGACTCCGCAATCAGAGCATATGTTAGACTAACCTGACTAGAACTGATAGCACACTCCATATAGTTCGAAGAAATTCATGATCCCCAATCGGGGAAGAGATCCAGGCGGTACTCAGGTACCCAGCTATATTTATTGCGTCAAACGATCGACTTCTAATCGGAATTATATTATATTATTATTATTAAATGTTAACTTTATCACGATTTCTAGAAGGAGGTCTATCGCACGCGCTGAAGATCTCGATAGACTGTAGCTGAGTTCTTTAAGATCTTATGACGCCATTACCCGTTCTATTCCGCCTATTATGTTATCAGTTATATATATAATTATTATACAGAGAGCGATATGGATCATATGATATTTATAATGAATTTCCACCCTAAATAGCCTAGTAGAGTCAAGTTCTTGATTATGATCTTGTTGCCATAATTTATGGCAATTCTTTGCATCTCGACAAGAGCGATCGTAAGTCTTCCAGATGCTATAAATAATCGAAAAGATAATCCTGCACGATAATGTCAACATAGATTTAGTTGAGTTGAGTTAAGTTAATAAAGCATAAGGCTACAAGAACCGCAACAAATCTAATTGATTGGGTTATTCCTTGTCGTTGTATAAGCTCTCTCTATAAGGCACTTTAAATTGTCAAATAATCGCAGCGATAGGCATCGCCATAGATATCGATTAATAACTGTTGCTTAGCTGCATAAATACACTCAGACACACACACACACACGTGCAGCACATCATGTGACGCTACTGTAATACACTCGCCTCCATTCATAAAGGCGCTGCTTCGATTGCCCCCTAAAAAAAAAAAAAAAAAAAACGTTTTTACCGTTTTACGATGCAAAATCAGTTTGATATCGCCGTAATTCGGCTCAGCGCCCTCGCGACTTTGAGCTTTTATGGCACTCAATGCCAATGAGTGAGTTTATGCGGCAGCGCAGCCCTAGACGAGGCGTGAGTCGTTGCTCTCGTTGGGCATGAGATCTGCATGCCTGATAAGACTCATTGCTGCTGCTGCTGCTGCCCACGTCAATAACTGTGCAAACTGAGCTGACTTAACTGAGCTGTCAATATTGTAAACTGAAAAGATTCCTCAATTACTCAACGAGGCGTCGAGTGGGACACGCAACTCATCTCTAGAATGTGCTCGCGAGCACGTGAATGTCAGGCAGGCAGAGCCAAAGAGAGAGAGAGTGTGTGTGGGAGAGAGCAACGTACGCAGCATAACGGCAGTTGAACTTCGCATGCTGCAGCCGGCTGCTGAGAGCGCGCGCCGCTCTAACCGGTTGACTGCACTAGTGCTCTGCTGCTCTATTGCTCTGCTGCCTCTAATGCTGCTGCTCATTCACTCGCGTGTGTGTGTGTGCAAAACGAAAGCGCAGCATAGACAGGCGCAAAGAGAGCGCACGTGCAAAATCTGCGTCAGCGTAGGCAGCATCTCAGCATGAGAGATTAGTGTACTGTGAGTGAAGTGAAGGGAGACAAACATCCTCAGCCCCGTCTGTCATTGCTGGCAATTGCTGCAGGCCATTGAGGCAATAAAAACATCATTTAATAGTTTACAACGCGCGTAATAAACGACATTATTATCCATTATCACACACTATCGGCTGCGGCAGTAAACACGAAGCACGTTCGGCTCTCTCCTCTCTCTCTCTCTGTTCGGTGTTCGCGCCCGATGTATCGCCTCGTGCAAAGGCGACAGCGACGGCAGCTCGTCGTCGTCGTGTTTCGCTATTGTTTTTGTCGTTGTACGTACAGTTTCATTTGTTATTGTTTTTGTTTTTTTGTTTTTTGATTACGCCGCCTCCCACCTGCAGCTCTGTTTTAATGCGACGAAGCACAAACTGAAACAGAATTATAAAAACGTTCAATTAGCTCAGGTAGTAAGTCATTACAGCTTTAGCGCTCGGCCAGGCCGCTACTCAGTCTCTGCCTCTGCCTCAGTCTCTGTCTCTGCCACGACGACTCCGCAGCAGCAGCAGCGCAGCTCCCAAAATAAGAAAGTTACAGTGCGTGCGTGGAGTGAAAATCGATCAGTGCAATTTCAATTGGAAAACCAAACTCGTGTGAGTGTTAAAATAAGAGAAGCAGCATCCCAAGCAAAATAAGAAAGAAGAAAAAGGCAAATGCAAAAAATATACAACACATTCGCACTGCCAGTGTCTGCAACGTTGCGAGTTTTAGTTCGTTTTCTGTTTTTGTCTCCACCTTCGCTGGCGGCGCGGCGTAGCGTCGTTACGCTAATGAGTTGCCGAGTTGAGGGTGAAAAATGACCGAAAGCGAAGAGTGAAGAGCGAAGTGAACACGAAACAGCTGTGTTGCTCTTCGTGCGCCTCTTCGCCCCTTCGCCGCTCGCTCGTTTGTTCGTTCGTGCGTTTGTCTCGCTTGCACGCTTGATTTAAGTCGCAAGCGCAGCTCAATTAATTTAGAGCGTTAAATTTGCGCATCATTCACACACACACTGCCTTTCTCTCTCCCTCCCTCCACTCTCGTGCGAGTAGAGTGTCAAAAAACTCATTAGTGTGGCCAGCGCACTTATGCTTATCGATTATTTATCGATTTTTACTAGAGCTGCGCTTTAATCCGATTGCTTCCGTTAAGTCTACGCAGAGTCCGCTGCCTCAAGTGGCAAGTGGCAGCTAGAGCCGCGTTGAGTGCAAAAATTACGAGATTATGATTGACGATATCAGACGATAGTAGGCCCCACTTGAGGGGCGCGCCACATGATTCCCACTGTGCGATTATAATGCGACAAAGTCAGCACAATCACAGCCCACACAATCGCAGCCTATCGACAACGGAGCATCAAGAGCCACTCGTGCGAAACGAGTCTCTCTCTCTCTCTCTCTCTCTTTTCCTTTCTCTATCTATATATATCGCAATATCGACAGGTTGCACTTGAACCTCAAAACAGGCGCCATAATAAAATAAATAATGTACTACATCTTCTATATGTTCAGATCCATAAATACCTCGCACAATTAAACAAATTGCGATAATTTGAATAAAATAGAAATTTATAGCGGTCGCATTAATTGCCTGAAGTTCCGTCGAGAGATTCACAGCACTTTGCACGTGAAGCTCATGCCTCAGACGTGAAGAGGCACATGTGGAAAATTTTGAAGTATTGCAGGCCATAACGACATTAAGTGTTAACGGTTATTGACAGACTGACGTATGTATAACGCGATTTAGCCAACAGTAACAGGCAGAGAAACAGCCCAGAACCAGCCCAGTACCAGGCAGAGGTGGGCCCGTTTATGAGTCTGCCATAAAGTTAATCATTTCTTTTATAATTCAACCACGACTTCCATATACCGTTTATGATCTTCTTCTTTTGAATGACTAGAGAGATTATAGAAATACGAGTATTCAAATTTGGCAAGTGTAAAGTGCGGTTAATTAGACCGAACTTAGAAATAACATTTATAGCAGCATGATTCAGCTATAAATAGCGAATACTGAACAAGTTATCAGATTAAAGACAAGTGGATACAAAAGAATCCAATATAGTATAGCAGGTGTGAACTCTGTGTGAAGTTACCACATCCGTTATATACATATACATAGCATATATGTAATCTATATCTGAGTATATATAGTATAATTCTCTCTCTCGCTCTCGGTTAGATAAGTGTGCTTGATTTACGGCCGTTCGATAGGGCCCAGAATATGCCTTGACAACTTCAATTATTATTATTATTATTAGCAGGCTCGAGTATTACCTCTGCCTCTTCTATAAATCTGCCAGTTGCTATAAACGGATGGACTTCAGTTCTTCGCGTTCACGTTTGGTCAGCCAATCAGTCAATAAACATTTACGATGTTCGTCGGTATAAACAACTATACTGGAAAAAAACACTTGAGACCCTGAACAGGCGCCTAGCCCAAGTATATCTAGAATATATATATATATTTGGATCATAAATCTCTTTGTGTGAAATTAGCAAAGGTTTCAGCCCCTAACAGAGTGTGCTATAAATTTGCGAAAATTGCGATTTAATTTACGATAAAAGGACACTCAAGTTCGGTTAGCTTGTTTATTATTTTATAATAACTCATAGAATATTCAATGATATACTATAAAGTGATATAAAAGGCAACTGTTACCGCAATTGCATTTTTTCCATAGTATAAATAAACGACTTTTCCCTTGTCAGATCAACTCGGTACTTTATGTTCGCTTCCCTTAATTTCCATTTCTAATTATAAAAAACTATTCGTCGTTATTTTATATAAGATACAATCTTACACTAGCCTACACATTAACCTAACACTTCAGAAACCCTACGATCTATTGGCAAATCACGATATTTTGTGGGAATTTTTTCTCAGTTCACTCCTCTTTTTTTTGGGTCTGTTTTGAGTTTAATTTTGCGAAATAACCTCAAGTTAATAATTGGACTGATCATTGCCTAAAAAACCTGTAATATCATAATTAACAAAGCAGTTAACGATTGGGCAAGTTGACCTACGTAAGAGTCGAAAAAAAGGTGTTAATTTCAGAGCGTAGAATCGCATGGGCCACAAATTCATTTTCGGGTATAACATGAGATATTTCTGTAAACTCATTGTGATCCATCCGTTCCATCTGATCGATATCTTGAGACTGGCACATGCTGTGATCGAAATGCAAAGTCATTCGGTTTCTTTTTTGCACTAATCTCGAAACTCGCTAATTTCTTAAATTGATAACGAATTTGTTGACAAAAATGCGCTACAACTGCCAGATCGGGGCTTTGATCTTGCCAAGAGACAAGCGATCCTCATAGATATTGTTTTTATTCCAAATTCCCCCATTCGCAGAAACAGAAACAAAAGAAGAGAAGAGAAAAAAAAAAAACAAACAAACAACACCCACAACGAAGTAAACAAACAACCGCAACAGGTCGGGCTCGTAGTGATCGTGCGATCTGAGCCGTAATTGTCTGACTATACTTTCTAAAATCAATTTTCGGGTACTATGACGCGCAAAAAAAACTAATTGAAATTCCACTCAAGCCAAAACAAAAAACAGAAAAAAAAAAAAAAAAAAAAAAAGAAAAATACAAATAAATATGTGTTTATGCGTATTTAACTGTGATTCCATAGAATTCCTTGTAAACAGAAATTGAATTATAATCGATTTGACTGTGGAAATGAGTGCGAAATCATAACCAGTTTATTTTTTTTTTTTTTTGGGGTCTTGAAAGCTTGCCAAACTTGGCCAAACAAAGAAATGCCTTGTAATTAGTTGCGTCATCGCTAAAAAATAAACCCAAGAAATTAGAAACACTTGAGTAAAGTCTAGACCAGAGGGAGAGAAAGATATATAGTATAATCTAGTTAGATAGATCTCATTGAATGACATAAGGGGAGGCAGGTGAATTATGTAAATTGCGCAAGGTAGGATAAGCGTGACTAACTTGTTCTAACAATATTCTATCACATGCTATATATATAATATTTATATAGTATATAATAGACGGCACGACTATCGAGCACAACTGTACCACAGTCTCAGTTTCTCGATTCTCTTCAATTATAATTATAGAAGATCAAAGCAGATCACCCACAATTTAATTTTGAATTTCGCAACGAAAACTTGCCAATTCATTGCAAAGATTTGTCGCAAATATTTACACCGATCCTCAGGCGTTAACTATCGGAACGTGCGTGCGTGCGATGAGGAGACGAAACTCGTGAGCGAGTTCCGCAAATTGTTTGCACGATTAATTCATAATAGAGAAAAATCGAAGCAGATCGATCGACTTGCTAAATTTATCATACTAATTTGATATTTGCTCTGCCCACAGATTAACGTGTCTGGAGATCGGCCGAGTAAGAGATTCGAGAGCCCCAAGCCGCACGAGTGAGAAGTGAGAAGTGAGAGAGAAGCGAGTCGCATGCGCAAATCTCACACGGCGATCGCGAAGTCAACAACTCAATCCGATCCGATCCAATCTAAGCCAAAACCGACACAACAAACAAATTGATCGTGTAAACAGCGACGCCTGCGTCTCTGCCTGCGTCTCTGCCCGCGTCTCTGCCCGCGTCTCTGCCAGCTGCTCAGCCACTGTTGCAGCTTATTTAAAGGCACCGCGTCTTCTCGTTAATCGTTCAGAACATTTCAAGCTACCCAACGTGTAGCATCGCGAGTGAACAAACTGTAGAAATATACTATAGCTTATATAATCTAATATCTAATAATAATACTACGACAAGTCGAAAATGTCTGCTGCTTCATAATTTATTTAATATTTCCCTCGACTGAGAATCTTATGCAATTCCCGCGATAAGTTCGCACGTGTAGACCGTCAAAGACTGCAGATCACTTAGAGATCAATTAAACTTGTGTTTAGAGAGAAAGAAGAGAAGACCTACAACATGTCCGCATCCAAGGAAGCAATCTGCTCAAGCTCCGAGAAGGAACCCGAGAAGCCTCATCTGGGTAAGTCGATCACGATCATAATAACTTACAATATCATTAGATCATTATCGCTTGTCGTGTGTCAGGAAGTGGCGATAAGATAATCCCCTCTAGGTATTGTAAATAACTCAAGCAATAATCTCAAAAGGATCTCATAAAAATCGATCCACTTATAAATGAGTCTAACTCGATCAGAGTTCACTATCGCTTGCGAGGGAAACCTTCAGGCAAACCCGATCTAACGATCTATCGATCGTTCTGGCTGACATTCATTAATCCAACACGTTTTTCTGCGAGTGTAAGGTAAACAAACTTTCAATTCGGTTAAGTAGCTTCCCCCCTCTATACCCCTCCCCCCGCAGGGTAATTGAAAGATGATTTTAACTAATTGAAGCAGTTGCGATTAATACAAAGACTTAATGAGAATTTAGTCAGCACGTCGTGAGTTTCATAAGTGTCTCCCTGCTTCCCCTCCCCCTCCTCCTCCTGGGTATTATTTGTGTACACCTTGCAAATGTCTCGGATTTCACAAGAAATACGAAATTACAATACAAAAGTTGAATCGCAATTGAGACTGATTCAATTATATGAGAGGAGGGGGGCCTCTTCTTCGGGGAAGAATTGTATTGAGTCGGGCGACCTTAGGGACCGCGAAACGGAAGTTATTTGTTATGCGATGTCTCTCCGGTAATTTTCATTAATAAACAAAAAGTAAATAAATAAATAAATACGTATAGAAAAGAGAGAAGGAGAAGCCGATTTATTTTTGTTGTTTTTTTTGTCGCCAACGCGTGAGCCAAATTCGCAATCAAACAATAAAAAATGATGACGATCACGTCGACTACGACACGGTATCCGTATCCGAATCGGATCTATATACAAGGCGAGCGTAGTCTCTCTGATCTCTGCTGTCTGTTTATGGATCTGGTTTGTTTTCCTACTTTGGGAATTCGCCAACTTCGCGTTCTACCCTGAACTCTCTAGTATGACACAGTTCCTTGACATCAGATCAAGCAAATCTTCTGAGATCTCAGTCTCGTTTTTGGGCCCATTTCGAACCGGTTGCCGGCACAGTTGAAAAAAACAATAATAATAACCGAAATAAATGATATATGCCGCGTTATGAACGTGCAATAATGTCTATGCAAATTAAGCAGACCCAAAACAACAATAACAGTGAGTGAAACTAGTTTTCTGCCACTGACTTTCATTACATTACGATGTTAAGGTCAAGAACAATGAGGAAACTTGGGAAACCTTGGCATTCCGCGCAGAACTAACTAACTGAACTGATTGCAATCTTTCACTTTCATCGGCAAGGCACGTGCGACTATCGTATGCTCTTTATGCAACTTAAGATTGATTATATTTGGTTCCCTTTTTGGTTGCCAAATTAATGTTATTTATTTTTGAGGCCACTGTGACTGACGCTGGAATACCCTAGCTAAATATTATAATACTCTGCTGTTTCTTTTGCCTTTTTGAGGCTGCTTTTATAGTTAGTTTATCTACCCCTTTTACCTCTGCCCTACAGGGTATTAGCCTCACTTTATTTTGACATTTGGCAGCCTGACAAAATTCTCTCTCGAGAGAGAGAGAGAGTCCGCTTTTGGCCCCGACACTGACTCTGACATTGCCATATTTCGCTTGATTCCGATCAATTTTGTTTTGGGTCTGTCATCGTGTATTACATGATCAGTTCTCGTATAGGGTCTCTCGAGGGATCAACCATACAAACGCGACAGTTACGCCAAATACGCGATAATTTTCACACGAATCGTTGACGCGGCTTTCTTCCACCCACAGTTGACTATATCGTAATAGGTTTATATATAGAAAAAACCCTCTCCTACCCTCCCGCCCTACTTCTATAGACTCTTGTCTAGTGCAATGTGTAATGCAATTCGTAATGCACTCGAGTCTCGTCTCTGGATGAATTAAATTAGTGAGTGACCTCTTTAGAGAGTGAGTTCGACTAGATTGAATCAACCGGCAAGCTGGCACGTAATACCCGAGTTTAGTGGGGAATTTTTCGGTTAATCTATTTAAAATATCCGACGACAGTTAAATTGCCAAGCTCCCCACAATGTGCACATGTTGTTTCTCTATTTCTATATCGTTTGCTTTACGATACTTTCATGCATTATTTGAATGGAAATGGAAATGGGAATGAGAGAGTGAACGACTCGAGCGAAGGGGAACGGGAAGGTTACGTATAGAGCTGACAATACCTGAACATACTCGTAGAACAGTTTAATTGCAACGACAGATACGATGAGCAAACACAAAAATATCTACTGGTTCTACAGCCTGATATATGGTATATTCCCACTCTCCCATTTGTATCTACGAGTACAGACTACTCTACTATATCTGTAGCACTTGACTGATACGTGTTTCGGCGGTAATTTCATATGACATCATCATCATCATTGTTAAATGGAAAGACCTTAGCTACAGATCCGGCATTGTTTTTTTTTTTTTTGGCTACAAAGAGCATCACACATGTCGGCTAGTCTGTTATATTTGCAAATTCATAATGTACACCTTGGCAGATATTTACCAAACTCTTTGGCACCTGCCAATGTCCCCTATATGGAGTTAATGCGATGTAAATCTTCCTCTCTCAACTGAAAACTGAAAAGAAAACAAAAGGCGCAGCTGTTTCCATACGAAACTTCTAGCTCGAAGTGATAACAACGCAGTAATAATTAAAAATATTACGCAGCTCCCATCTACCCTATATAGCATGCTAACTCTCTATATACTTTACACGTTATGACCCCGCATAGTTTCCCACACATGGCTGAGAGAATGCGAAATCTGATCAGATTACAAGTTAATTGTCTGAGAATATATCATCGATAATGCAGGCTTTGTGACCCCCAGATGAATGTACGATAAGGTTAACTTACGATAACTCGCACGTAACGTTACGCATTACGTGCCCTTTGGTGTTGCGTGCTTCAATATTTCGCACGCAGCACAAAAGTAGGCAACACTTTTTATTTAGTCGATACGCAAACCCGCTGGTTCGACAGAATGAAACTTTGCTATAGCAGAAAGCTTTTGAGAGCGTAAAGCTTGCGTGAGTCACCTAATGACAGTTATTATTAGAGTGGGAAGCGCCATTATTATTATTGTTATTGTTATTGTTGTCAATTGTTAGTTAGTTGCTGTCGCATGGCTCATTAAGTGGGCGGAAATAGAACAAATGCAGTGCGCCATTAATTATGAATACCCTGTAATCGAAAGAGAAAGGTGACATGAAAGTAAAGGGAATGTTTGAGATAGAAAAAACTAAGCAAAAGCTGTCGATTTTATGGCTAAAATGTTTATTTATTATAAGAGGCAAAAATGTGTCTCTAAATAAAATAAAATAATAATAATCTTAAATATTTCTAGTCTCCTATTAGAGGGTATTTTGGCATTGCCTCGCTGGGCTAGCTCACTGCCCTGTCATGTTCTGTATTTCGCACGTTGACTTATTTTGTTTTGTTTTCGGACTGTGCCAGACTGTACCTGCCATATCGTATATTATATTTCCATTTGAGGTTTTGCCAAAATAAAGAAAACAAAACAAAAAACATGACGGCATTTGCCTTCAGCGATTCCCTTGGCAGAGCGAGGGAGAGGTGGGATAACCCTAAAGAAAAAAAAAGAAAAACAACAATAAAACTTGCCGGCACTTCGAGAAGTGTCGATAATGGGAAAAGAGGAAGCAGAAGACGCAGCTACGGCTACGCTTTGCGGCGATATTGCCAGCGCAGCTTATTAGTCAGCAACCTGAGCCGCACTCGCTCTCTCTCTTTTATGCGCGCTCTACATCTCTTTCTCTCTCTCTCTCTGTCTCAACTCGTTCGCCTCACGAGCGCAGCCGAGTCGTGCCGAATCAGGCGACAAACACGTGCACATGCCGCATGTTGTCGGCAGACGCGTCGCGCCTCAAGTCGCCTGAGGCCGCAGCAAGCAGCAGGCTGCGTCGACTAGTGGATACCCTAGCTTGGGTGATATTTAAAAAGTATATAGAAAAGTTAAAGGAAAGAGAAGAGATTATGAAGAGTTTATATATTATGTATAGGCATAAAAGATGACTTAATTAAATATTATAGTATTATATAGGGGATGAATTATTTTTTTAAATAAATATAAATAAATAATAAATATATTCACAGCATGTACTCGTAAATATATCAAAAACTCCAACTTTATTCTAAATTTAAAATACAACAAACTTTAGCTAGAGTATTTCTACACATTAAACAGCTTGAAATACAGTTTTTTCTCTAATTTTCTCTATACACTGGACAAAATGATGAAACGCCTGAGAATGCAATAAATTGAGCTGTTATATAACGCCTTAAAATAATATCTAATGGATAATTGCATGCCTAACTGAGAGAGAGAGAGTAGGATAGAAAGAGAGAGAGAGAGAGCGCGCGCTGCTCACTTAGCGGCACTTAGCAAGCTACCCCCCCTACACTCTACGCCCCTTATTATTGACGCCCTCGCAATGGCGCCAGTCGTCCAGCTCTCGCACTCGCACCCGCACAACCGCCCTGCCCTGACTACCCTACCCCCTCCTGCTTCCCCTCCTGCTCCCACTACGAGCTCCGCTCACATTTCTATGGTTTCAGCTGCTGCTCAAACACATTTCTCGATCATTTTTCGCCTTTTTTTCGCCTTTGTCTGGCCGAGCAGAGATTTGGCAAGAGAAACTAGAAATGTATAATACGAAATACGAAATTCGAAATGCGTAAAGCGAATTCCAATTGGAACTTTTTGCAAAATGCGAGAGGGGGGAAAAGAGCAGGGAACGAGCAGGGGAACGCGCGTGTTGCTGGTCACGAGATTTGGGAGATATAACAAGATGTACAGCATGTACTGTATGGGGCCCTGCTTACGTACAGGCACTATAAATAGATCGGCAATTGCTGCTATATATATTTAGACTAGTGTACTATATAGTATATATATCCACCAATTGACATCAATCGCCGCAGGGTTCAACTTATGTTGATGATTAATGCCCCCTTCCTTGCCTCTGGCTCTGCCTGTAACCCCCCATGCCACAGCCTGTGCCTCTTCCTCTGCCTTGTGGTTCTCTACCCCCTCTGCCTCCGCCTCTGTCCCTGCCCCTGCTGCCTGCCTTGACCAAATCTCTGACCACGTTCCTTCTGGTTGATGTAATCGCGTGCGAGCACACTCACGTTTCAGCGCCCTCTCTCTCTCTCTGTCTTACGCTCTCTCTCTCTCTCTCTTTCTGTCTCTGTCGCTAGAACGCAAGCGCTTTATTTCGCCCTGTTTATATAGCCAGATAGCGCAACAGTTGGCGCTCAGTTGTGGCAGAGTCCGAACCCAGCGCCGTGTTCCGTGTTCAGTTCTTGTGGCCGCATCGAGTGAAGCAGTCGAGTCCGCGCAGCACACACTCTCCAGGAACTCCCTCTCTCGCTCTCTCTCTCTCGCTCTCTTCTGTTTTTGGCTTAAACCGCGACATGCTCCGGCACGGCCAGCTTGGCAGATAGACAATGAAATGGTTTAAACGAGTGCGCAAAAAGTCAAAGTGAACAACAGAAGCGCAACGGGAGCAGCGGAGGCAGTGCAGCAATTTGGCTGCCCACAAATTCGAATTTAGTTTAGTTTATTCAAAAATTCATCTCGAGATTCTCTCCAAGATGCCCTTCCGACGCAGCAAGATCAATCATCGCCATCGCGATGGACATGTGCTGGTCTGGGAGCAGAGTCAGCTGCAGGAGCAGCCAAGGGGTAAGCTAGACCGGATCGATATTTCAGTTAGTGCGTATACGTAATATTTATAGCAGCATGCGCTCATAGGGAGCAGCCAGAGGGAGTGAGAGATTCAGCCGAGCTACACGTGCCCAACTCCACAGGGGGGGCAGCGGGTTGGGGTGTTCCGTCACGCCGTAGCTGGCACAGCAAATCGCGCGATTTAACGCTGCGTGCGCACAATGCGAAATCGAGCGAACGTACACACATATTTTCTCTCTGTTGTTGTTGCTTTTCCATATCAAATTCTCTCTCTCTCTCATTTCTTCTGACTCCGCAATTCTCGCGCGACTTTCGGGTTTTCCTGGGTTATTTTGCTGGAAAAACAAAACTTTACGAAATTAAGCAAAAACGGGCAGGGGGGAGGGGACACTGGGCTGGGTTCAAATTCCACTCCACTTTGCTGTGACTCGTATTACTCCATAAAGTATATATACATGTTGTCTGGGTACAGCTACGACTGGCTCCAAGGGCAGCAGAACAAGTCGCTTGGCACTAGGGTTAGCTGGCTACCCTACCCCCCCCCTCTGTCTAGGCCCCACCCAGATGTCTCCCCAAATTTTCCATGCGTCGTTACACGCCTCGCACATGTATCACGTGTTTGTCGTGCCGCTGCTCGTGTTGGATCCGCTGAGTGGTTGCATGCGACACCGCAGAGAGTAAACACAAAAATAAACAATTGTTGTATAAATAGAGAAAAAACAACAACAATAACAATGGGGAACAACAAACAGCGGTTATAATAGCGAATTTCCAATTATGGAACAAATAAATCGCAGTTGAAATAGCGCAAGTTCTCTACGATGAGCAGGAAGTCGGGTGGGGGAAGGGGGCAGGGAGTTTTCGTGAGATAATTACAGATCCATTGTAACTTCGTGGATGCTGCTGCACAGCATTGAGTCATATCATAGATAATCTAATCTTGTTGCGCATCTGCATACAGCGACGCCTCTGCTTATCTTCGTGGATCTTATCGCGTCACAGTCCGCCGACCTCGTTTGTGGTGCTGTTTAGTCTGGTTCTTCTTCTTAGAGGGATCTTCCTCTCTCTTTCTATCTCTGTCTCTCTCTTTCTCTCTCTTTCTATCTCTTGCGACAGCTGTTTAGTCATTTCCGCCCCAAATGTGTTGCGGATTGACTTCGGGCCAAATTTGTTTCGACCATTTCTGCGCATAAGATCATTGTAAATAAACTTTGATCGTTCTCTCGCGATCTACCTCATCCCCTGGGATTTTCCTCGAGCCCCTATCTCTCACTAGCTTCCACAATCTCCCACGATCTACCTCATCCCCTAAAACCTTCTTAAATCCGCCTACCTCTCTCTCCTAGTTCCAGAATCTCTCTTGATCTTATTTAATCTCTCTTTACCTGAACCCCCAACGATCTCTCATGATATCTTTCGATCTCACTCGATCCATCTACCTCTGAAATCTTGCTCGATCGCTTAACGTCTCCCTGTCTTACTCTATACCTCTCGGTCTACCTCAATCTTTCTTTACCGCAATCCCCATCGATCTCTCACGATCCCTCTTGATATCTATAGATCTATCCTGACCAGCCTTGATCCCCTACCTCCTGTCAACTTCCACGAAGCTTGTGTCACCTTGATATTGAACAATTTAACTAGATCTTCCTCGATCTTCCTGGTTCTCTTTCGATCCTCCTTGATTTCTCTCGATCCTCCTTGATCTCTCTCTATCCTGCTTTATCTCTCTAGATGTTTCTTATTCTCTCCCTTTCGCTCTAGCTCACCCATACACACCACATCCTTCCATCTTCCTATCTAGAACTCCATTCTAATGACTCTACCCCCTCTCTCTCTCATTGCAGGATGGGCTACCACCCGCTACTTCGTCACATTCATGCTCTTCCTGGGCATGGCAAATGCCTATGTGATGCGCACAAACATGTCCGTGGCCATTGTGGCCATGGTGAATCACACGGCCATAACCAAAGAGGATGAGATCTTCGACGATGAGTGCGGGGATCGTGAACTGGAAGTGGTAAGTACCAGGACTCCATTCCAAGGAAGGTCATCCCTAACTGTCTTATCCTCCTCCACGCAACAGGAACACAGCGAAGATGGTGAATTCGTGTGGAGCTCCAGTCTGCAGGGATACATTCTCTCCTCGTTCTTCTACGGTTATGTCATCACACAGATTCCATTCGGTATATTGGCCAAGAAATATGGTGCCCTTCGTTTCCTGGGCTGGGGCATGCTGATCAACTCGGTCTTTGCCTTCATTGTGCCGGTGGCAGCTCGCGAGGGCGGCGTCTACGGTCTCTGTGCGGTGCGTTTCATTCAGGGTCTGGGTGAGGGTCCCATTGTGCCCTGCACCCATGCCCTGCTGGCCAAATGGATTCCGCCCAACGAACGCTCTCGCATGGGAGCCGCCGTCTATGCCGGTGCCCAGTTCGGCACGATTATCTCGATGCCGCTGTCGGGTCTGCTGGCCGAGTATGGTTTCTCCGGCGGCTGGCCGTCGATCTTCTATGTGTTTGGTATTGTGGGAACCATCTGGTCTATTGCCTTCCTGGTACTGGTCTACGAAGATCCCTCGGTGCATCCACGCATCGATGAGCGCGAGAAGCGTTACATCAACGACTCCCTCTGGGGCACAGATGTGGTTAAGGTAAGGAAAAAGGGAATTCCCTAAGGGAACGCCAGCTAATGATTCTCTCACTCCTCTCCCACTTTAGAGCCCTCCAATTCCCTTCAAGGCCATCATGAAGTCGCTGCCCTTCTACGCCATCCTGTTCGCCCACATGGGTCACAATTACGGCTACGAGACCCTGATGACGGAGCTGCCCACCTACATGAAGCAGGTGCTCCGCTTCTCGCTCAAGTCGAACGGCCTGCTCAGCTCTCTGCCCTACCTGGCCATGTGGCTGTTCTCCATGTTCATCTCCGTTGTGGCTGACTGGATGATCAGCTCGAAACGCTTCTCCCTAATGGCCACGCGTAAGATCATCAACAGTATTGGACAATACGGACCTGGTCTCGCCCTGATTGCCGCCTCCTACACTGGCTGTGATCGTGCCCTCACCCTGGCCATTCTCACCATTGGCGTGGGCCTCAACGGAGGCATCTACTCCGGTTTCAAGATCAACCACTTGGATCTGACTCCTCGTTTCGCCGGCTTCCTCATGGCCATCACTAACTGCTTGGCCAATCTGGCGGGTCTCTTGGCCCCCATTGCAGCTGGCAATCTGATCAATGGAAATGTAAGTCCAGGAATAACTTAACCAATTTCTCGAGCAGCTTAGCTAATCGATCCTCTTCTGCCTTTCGCTTTGCAGCCCTCCATGGGACAATGGCAGATTGTCTTCTTCATTGCCGCCTTCGTGTACATCATTTGCGGTACCTTCTACAACATCTTCGGCTCCGGCGAGCGACAGTTCTGGGACAATCCCGCGAACGATGAGGTCAAGCCGAGTCTGGGAGGCAGCACGCCTGCCCGTCTGACCAATGGCAACACGGCGACGCCTGCCATCACCTCAACGGGCGGCAGCCAGTCTTAGTTTCTTAAGTTCTTGTTTTAGTCTGTATTTATAGTTTAAGCCAAAAGTTGTTATTACCACGCCCCCTTCCCCCCCCCTCAAGCACCCCGATCACACACCCTGAGAAGAATAAAAGACAATCTTCTAAACGATCCAATTGCACAAATTGTTAGAGTCACAGAGAGACTTCCAAAATCTAAATTAGTGTAGTGCAGTGCCCGAAAGAGATAAATAAGAATATGTGTGTCTGAAAGAGACGAAGTTAATTAACTAATCTACCATTTAAAATGCGTAGTTTCTTATTGTGATAGTTTCCTATTGTTTTCTGCAAAGATAATCAATACAATTGAAGTAAATTAAGAACTAATAACTATGTTAAACTACAAACACAAACACAAACCCAAATACTATCGTATATATACATACTACAATCTAATAATATCGTTTGTGCAAACCATTCAAATCGTACAAGAAAAAGACACCAAAATGTTTGCATCAAATAAAAACTACATTTATATCTGCTAAAAGCCAACAACATTTTGTTTGAATACAAATAGAAATAGCAAAAGTTTTGATGGGATATCAAGTATTTTGTTGTAGGTTGTAAATCCCCTTTCACATTGATTTTTTTGGCTTCAAACATTCATAACTTCACCATATATCATTCGATTTTAATCGGGAATGACTTTTTGGTAAAGGTATTAACATTAAATTGATTCTGCATTTAAATTTCATCGATTTAAGAACTTCGAAAATTTTCGAAATTTTGAGATAATTTACAGTGTTACCCCTTGTAAAAATTTCGAAAATTTCTCAAAAAATTAGATAGTGATTTTTTGCTTTAAATCGATTCAATTACTCAAAATTAGCATAAAAATCCAATCCAAACCAAATTCGGATCGAAATTGTTGAAAATATCGAAGTTTAACCTAATTTCTAGGGGTAATACACATCGATATTTGTATATCTGCTATTGGCTTTTTGGGTTTAATTACTCATGACTTTTCTAGAAATTATTGTAGTTCCTTCAGGAGTGTACAGTGTGCAGTGAGACTTATTATATAACCGGTGCAAGATTGTATAAATGTGGATCGCAACCACCACGTGGGTCCTATGAAATTAGAATTTTTCACGTGCTCGCTAATAATACAGCAACCTCCTGCGCATTTATGTTCGCCTGGTACTTTCTGCTCTCAGGGGACCAATTTGCTCGACGCGGATCACCACGTGGGGGTCATCTCTGCTTTCTTTTGGATCTTTGTTGACCTCCGTCACACTTGCTGCTATTTTGTTGCTATTTCTGGATGCCTGATTCAATTTCGTGTCGAGACGTGCTGAATTACACCGCCTCGCAGCGAAATGGGGCCAGGCAACATATATTTGGATTCACTAACACAATTGCATTGGTTTAACAGGGTATCTTTTTATACACTATACATAACTTCACAATTATTAAAAGGTTCTGGACAATGTCGTTTATATATGGTTAACTTATCTAGGCCAAGCAGTAATCTAAACATGGCCTAAACAAGTTAACAATATAATGCGATATTAATAAACCGTTTCACATATGTCAAACGCCCTCTTTGGGACCGCCCACTTTGCACTCTAAGATAGCCTAGTATAAAAAGCTGGCTAGGCATTCTGTTTGCCACACACATTCCCTGATGGGCCACGAACAGGAGGAACTTAGTCCGGAGCAGGTGAACCCAAAGCAGGCTCCTTTGCTTGGTGCATTGCAGCGCACCTGGTGCGACTTTTGTGCCACGAGCAGCATACACGGCCTGAAGTACATACGGGACACAGACACCAATCGCATCGTGCACTTCGTATGGATATTGACCACGCTGGTGATGTTCATCTGTGGCACTGTCATGGCGCAGACCTTTTACGCGGATTACAGACGCAGTCCGACGCGAATGAATGTGGAGAGCGATCACACGTCCGTGAGCAGGCTCTACTTTCCGCCAATCACCATCTGTCCTGAGGTGCTCTTCAACATGGACAAGTCGCGTTCGTTTCTCCAGACGCTGTAGGTAGTCAAAGCATTAGGTAATCTATAATACTGTTTATATTACGATAGAACTATACCGGATAACCTGGAAGTGACAAACGTACTGCAGCGTTTGCACATCTTCCAAGGTTTTATGCTGGACGATGAACGTTTCTCGCAGGACGAGATTGAGCTCATGGAGTCGCTGCTGCTGCTTAACAACCTGACCATGCATCAACTGGTCGATCATCTGCGCTGGGATTGCGACGGTTTGCTCTTTCGATGTCGCCTTCGCGGCGTGATCATGGACTGCAATCGGCTCTTTCAGCTATCGCAAACTTTCTTTGGTCACTGCTGCTCCTTCAATCTGCGCCAGAGCGGGTAGGTTCCGAATGTAGGTCCTCTTTATGCCCGTCATGAGTATCATTTCCGTTTCCAGGATCAATTTCACTGCCCAGGCAGCTGCTGGGGGTCTGGACTACGGCCTGTCGCTGATTCTGCGTTACAAGGACGACAACTATGATGCCCTGCAATCCTACTCGCATGGCTTCAAGCTGCTCATCCAGGAAACGGATGCATTTCCCAGTGCACATGCCACTTGCAAGTTTCTCGGGCTTGGTACGGAGTCATTTGCCACGATTAGGGTCGAAGAGACATTCTGTTCCGCAGCGGTACAAGCTCTGCCAGTCGAACAGAGGAACTGCATCTTTCGCCATGAGTTCCAGCTGCGTTACTTCTCGGAGTACGTCTACCCCAACTGCGAGCTCAACTGCCGTGTCGGTAACATGGTCAAGTTCTGTGGCTGTCACACTTATTTCTTTGACTTCAACCGTACCAAGGATCGCATATGCTCCTTTCGGGATATACCATGCCTGGTGGATAACTTTCGTAAGTTATTTAAAAGTTCGAAAATTTGCGACTTAGATAGATTTTTTGGCTTCAATCTTTCATAACTTCGCCAAATATCATTCGATTTTCATCGGGAATGACTTTTTGGTAAAGGTATTATCACTAAATTGATTCTGCATTTAAATTTAATCGATTTAAGAACTTTAAAATTTTTTGAAATTTTGAGATATTTTCCATACTTACCCCTTGTAAAAATTTCAAAAATTTCTCAAAAAATAAGATAGTGATTTTTTGCTTTAAATCGATTCAGATACTCAAAATTAGCTTAAATATCCAATCCAAGACAAATTCTGACCAAAATCGTGGAAAATATCGGTGTTTTACCTATTTTCAAGGATTTTCAAGGTTACCTTTCTTCCCGTCCACAGCTGATATAATCACACGCAGACGGAAGACGCAGTGCAACTGTCCACTTACCTGCGAGCACTTTGACTACGACGTGCAGATCTCCAACGCTAAGCTGCAGCTGAATATGCCCGTAGTGGATCCATTCTAGTAAGAATAAATAATATTATAGAAAAAATTATAAATTTCCTTTACCATTAGCGACGAAATCGTGAAAAATGATGCCATCGTACACATCTTCCTCAACTCGCAGGTTTATCGACGCGTACGGGTGGATCTGCTGACAAGCATGGTCAATCTAGTCTGTATGTGTGAAATATTCCATTATAATTTCAAGTTAATTTCCTTATCTGTTCCTCTCCAGCAAATCTGGGCAGCGCTTTCAGTCTCTTTGTGGGCATGAGCATGTTGTCTCTGGTGGAGATTATCTATTATTTCACGGTTATATTGCGAAGAAATTACCTACAGGAATGTCGCGCACGCCAGAAGCTTAAGATGACGCAGCATCGGCGTCCAAACTTTGCTATTCCACCGAAATCCCGCACAGGTGACAAATACGACAATCGCCAGAAATCTGTTTACTATATCACGGGTCGCAACTAATCAGTTAAATGAAGATAAGTTTTTCAAATTGTCGCCATAAATTACAGCATATAAATATATAAACTGACGTGCGTGAAATAATTCGACGAAGTTTTAATACTCTCAATTGGCAACACTTTCCATTATTTCTCTAACTCTGGCAATGCTTCTTGCAATTTCTGTTTACCTTCTTTGTCTTCATGAAAATTCTAGTATTAAAATCGTTAAATTTCAAGTTCATGACTATTGTGAATGCGCTTTCAATATATCGCTAAGCATATGGTCATTTTTTATGCGATGTATCGTTTTGTATATATCGATTACAAAGCAAGTTTATCACGCTGACAAATCGGTGGCCATTTTGAATTCTGTTCTTTTTATAATTTGTTTATTGTAAAGAGTATTTTTTTCCTTGGAATCTGATGTCTTGCACTACTGTTACCATAGGTCAACCCGTCATTAAGACAAGCCGGCCATAAATCGCAGCACAAAATGGCAATCGGCAACCTGTGGGCAGTAAATTGGCACCACGCAAAGCACGAAAATCCCACCATGTAGGACAGATTAGATTAGCCTTGCGGTATAAAAGAGAAGCGTGGCACGCAACGGAACTGTATATGGTTTGAATATGTTCAGGCTAACGTTACTCTGTCTGCTGGTGGCCAGCTCTGCGCTGGCGCAGCACAATCCGCATTGGTGGGGAAATCGCAACACCATCGTGCATCTCTTCGAATGGAAATGGGATGATATTGCTCGGGAGTGCGAGGAGTTTTTGGCACCACGCGGCTATGCTGGTGTCCAGGTGAGCCCTGTGGCCGAGAACATCATTTCCGAGGGTCGCCCATGGTGGGAACGTTATCAGCCCATTTCGTACAAACTTGCAACGCGTTCCGGCAACGAACTGGAGTTCGCTTCGATGGTCCGTCGCTGCAATGATGTGGGTGTTCGCATCTATGTGGATGTCTTACTCAATCACATGTCTGGCGATTTCGAAGGCACAGCTATTGGAACTGGCGGTTCCGTAGCTGAACCCAGAAGCAAATCATTCCCCGCTGTGCCCTACACAGCAAATGATTTCCATCCCAGTTGCGAAATTTACGACTGGAACGATCGTTTTCAAGTACAGCAATGCGAGCTGGTGGGCCTGAAGGATCTGGATCAAAGCAGCGAATATGTGCGCACACAACTCATTGAGGTGCTGGACCATTTGATTACACTGGGTGTTGCTGGTTTCCGTGTGGATGCAGCCAAGCATATGGCTGCCGATGATCTGGATGTAAGTCCAATTGGATTATTAAATACTGAAGTACAGAACTAACTCTCCTCATTAGTACATTTTCAGCAATATGCGTGATCTGAACACCGACCATGGCTTCCCTAAAAACGCACGCCCTTTCATCTACCAAGAGGTTATCGATCATGGCCACGAGACCGTGTCACGTGATGAATACACCAGCCTCGGTGCCGTCACTGAGTTCCGCTTCTCCGAGGAAATCGGCAAAGCTTTCCGTGGAAACAATGCACTGAAATGGCTGCAGAGCTGGGGAACCGCCTGGGGTTTCCTGCCCTCTGAACAGGCTCTCACATTTGTGGACAATCACGACAACCAGCGTGACGGTGGCCAGGAGCTGAACTACAAGTCGCCCAGACAGTACAAAATGGCCACCGCGTTCCACTTGGCTTTCCCGTACGGCATCAGTCAGGTGATGAGTTCCTTTGGCTTCGACGATCGTGACCAGGCGCCACCTCAGGACGCTCAGGAGCGGATTATATCACCCGAATTCGACGCAGATGGCGGTTGTATTAATGGCTGGATCTGTGAGCATCGCTGGCGACAGATCTACAATATGGTGGCCTTCAAGAATGCTGTGCGTGGCACCGATCTCTCGAATTGGTGGGATAATGGCGACAACCAGATTGCCTTCTGTCGTGGCAATAAGGGGTTCGTCGCCTTCAATAACAACCTGTACGATCTCTCTGAGACTCTGCAAACCTGTCTGCCGGCCGGTGAGTACTGTGACGTAATCTCGGGTAACCTGGTGAATGGCGCCTGCACAGGCAACACGGTGACTGTGGATGGCAATGGATATGGATACATTCACATTGGTGCCGAGGACTTTGACGGCGTGCTGGCCCTGCATGTGGATGCACGTTTGTAGAAAGATCAAATAAATAAGGTTGGTTTTCTTTTAAATAACGACAATGATTTCGGGTTATATTTTCTTTTCTTTTCTTTTGTAAATTACAATAAAACGCACATAATATAACACATAATAATATTAATTTGGCTAAACGAACGTTGCGCCTCATAAATACACTCAATACATATACATATAGAGCGATAGACCCGCGATAACCGTAATAACGATAACGACACAAACTGTAGAAAAAAACTTGAACTTCATTCAACTTGGAATCGAAATAGATTCCCATCTGGAATTACTGGATGTGCGAACTTGATTGAATGTGAAATTAATTCTAGATTTGATTGCTAATTGTTTACTACTTGTAGAAATGCATGCATATCGCATATCCTATATATATTCCAACATCCAAAATATCTGATCTTAAACGTGATCTCGATCGGGAGCAACAGGGGGAAGAGCAACAACAACAATGAGGTCCCGAACAAATCCGCTAGAAAACAAGTCTGTAAATAGAAGAAAGTCGCATTGTGTGAATTGTAGTTGGATGCTTTCGTCCTTCGCTATCGCCTTATTATCTTCTCAAGCATTCACAGGCAAATCAAAATCTGATCTATCGATCGCTTTCGAGTACTACGAATTTTGCAAGCGGTTTGGTTTAACTTGATATAGGTTACCTTTGCAGAGAGACTTTGATATTGATAGATCTTAACTTATAAATATATCTTTTGTTTCACAGAGGCCATTGGATCAATTAAGCAGGCTGATATATAATCGGGTGAGTAAATCAAATCTGTAATTCTAATTTCATTACTAAATCTCCAAATTTAAATGTTTCAGATTGGATCAACGCAAGACAAAGTCAGAAGATCAACTGAAATATTATCTACATGCAATGAAATCATCCATTAATTGTCTGATTAATCTGTTATGGACTGATATCATCGTTTTTAGCTCGGATTGACTAGATAAGTTGACATTATCGCCCAATTTAAGATATCTTATAGATTAATTCAAATGTTATCACTCTGCAAGGGTATCTTGACTTCGGTGTGCCGAAGATAGACGTTCTTTCTTATCGTTTGTTTAAGTTTAGTTATTATTTTTTTTTAACAAGCAACTACAAATCAAAATAGCAACATTTCAACTACTTGCATTCATGTTAGTGGTACAAAAATTGTTCTAGGCGCGCTTACTAGAGGCATCATCCGCGTATGTTGTTGTTGTTGTTGTCAAAGTAGGGAAATGTCGTGTAGTACATACATAATATGTAAATATGTAGTATGTATGTATATATCAATTTTATAATAATATAGCTATAATAAATGCTTAATATGCGTAAATACCTGTAAAATGTTGATATCTTTTCTTTTTTTCTGTTTTCTTATAGTTCTAGAGATTTTCACGAGAGAGGTGACAATACAGTTAAGAACTTATGCTCTTTAGAGACCACATACATATGTAGATTGCTTAATTATAAGATTTTCATTTAACAAACAAACAAACACGAAGTCCAAAAAAACAGCTGGAACAACATTAATTAATGTAATAATAATAATTACAATTTGTAGATCTTTTCTTTGCTTCTTAAGTAAGTTAATCATATTTAGTTCTTAATCATTTTCGGCACAGAAGTTTTCATAAAAGATTTAAGTACGGCCCCAAATCCAGCTTTAAATGTACATACACATAGTATATATAATATTTTTAAATATTAATGATATAACAAGTCGGAAAGGCTACAGTCACGCGGTGACTGTAAGAGGCCATGGATTTTGAGTTTATATATTTAAAGTAAACCTTAAAAAAAAGTATCGCAAAAACATGAAATTTTGTATAAATACATTTTATTAAATAGTCGCCGCTCGAATTCGAACCCTGGCCGTTTGCATAAGAGTCCGCCATCCTAACAACTAGACCACCGTCGCCGCGCTCCGCGCGCCCGTTAAAATTGCATTTTCAGACAATTTGCTCAAAAATGTCATATTTGTCTTCTACAACAATAACACAAATACTGAATTGAATGAGCACAAGAAAGACGAGTTTTATTTATCTATATTTAATAAGATTGTTTGTTGAAATTTGATAAATGAAATCAAATTTTATAATGATGAAAAAAAATAAAATAATAACTTCCCAAAAAATAGTGAAAAAGTAAAAACAAAATCAAACCGCCTTCCCGTGGGGTCGAACCTCCATCCCTTTCCCTTCGTTCGATTGCCGGCTGCTCTACATATTTGACTATCGCTGCGACTGATTGCTGAGCAGCTAAGTTACTATTTCTATCTCTTACACATACATAACCATTTTCGCATTAAAAAGATCGAAAACGCACGTGGCTGGCAGCAGCTTGCAGGCAAGGCATCACAAATCAATAGAAAATGTTAACTCGCGTAACTTCTATGTTTATTATCCGATCGGGTTGCAATTTATAGAATAGGTTCACAACGTATTTATCTAGATGTATGCAAAAGCAGAAAGTTAAGACTTCAATACTTTGCTTAATAATCACAAATTACTGATTTACGGGGGCGGTGGGCGTGGTACCCGAAATTTGAAAACGACGTTTACTGCCTAGGGTATACAGGAATCTGTATACCGAATTCGGAGTCTCTAGCTTTCTTAATAGCTGAGAATCAGACGCTCATACAGACGGACAGACGGACAGACGGACAGACAGACAGACGGACAGACGGACAGACAGACATGGCTAGATCGACTCGGCTAGTGATCCTGAGCAAGAATATATATACTTTATGGGGTCGCAAATGTCTTCTTCTACCTGTTACGCACATTCCGACAAACCTAATAGACCATGTATTTTTTTAAAATCCATGGCCTAATAATAGTATAATACTAATGCTAATATTCTCTGATCTCTCATCTTAAGTCTTAAAGAGTGAACGAAAGAAACGTTGTCCCTTGCAATAGCAGAATTTCTTTACATGTAGAATTGTAGAATCTCATTTAGTATCTATGTATATATATTTATCTGTATGTATATTGTTTAGTTGTAAGTATATATGCTTTAACTCCTTTCCATGATATTATGCTAGTCCATCAAAAATTTGTAATACGTAATATACATATCTATATAACAGGAACCACGTAAAATGCGTACTCGAAGCAATCGTTCGAAAACATTACAACATTTAGTGTTATATATACTTTATAATACATATAGATATATGTATCTGTAGCTTAATCTTTATCTGTAATCTGTATCTGCGTGTCTGTGTGTATTTAATCTCTATTGTTTAATTAGTAATCAGGTAAATCGTGGGAGGAATTATTGTTTCACATACATTTGTAGAAGCTTAGAACATTTTATGTTATAATTTGCCATACACTTTGAATACACTTGTAGATCTCTTTAGAATATTGCATTTAATAGTTATGGTATATATATATTTATGTATCTTTGATTCTTAGTTTTGTACCATGAATGTATGAACCCAGATGCGTTAATATGCATTTTTGATTTCCGATAAATGTGAATAATGTTCTTGACTTACAGGCTAAAGAGACGTTGAGGCTTATCCTGGGATTACGCGTACTTAGCAAAGAGTTTTGAAACGGCCTAAAACCAGAACCATTTTATAAAGTTTGAGTTCCCTCCTTGATGACTTACTTAACTAGAGGCGTACTATATAGGCATGTATATAGTATTATATAGAAAAACCCTTGGATTGAATAACATATAGATTGTCAAAAATTGTATTCCTGCTGGGATCGATCGCGATTGCTGGGATATACATACTATAATTGTTAGATAATAGATGGTCATAAGATACGAATTTGATATCAAGGCTGCAATGGGTTCCGAACCGAACCGAACACCAAAACTAGAAACACCAACATCCCCAGAATTTCCGACTGTGTTTCTCACTCTCATCCGATTCCTATTTCTAGAAACTCTTTCCCGCATCGTGAATGCGCTTGCGGCGACTGTCCCGGCGGCGATAGCGGTCGATGATGCGGGATCGATGTCGTTCGGGGCACAAGGCCTCCGGCGAGCTGTCCACCTTCTTCATTACGATGCGGAAGGTGAAGGTGTGCTTGGGCGAAGCACTGGCCGCACGTCGTGGCGATGGTGGCTCAAACTCGCTGCCGCTGGAGAAGCCGCACGAGCCGAGCGAAGTATTCGCTTGGGATGCATGACCATGCGAATAGGAGGAGGGTCCAGCAGCGATGCTGGGCACACCCGGCATAGTTGGGCCCGCACTCGTGGGTACACCCACAATGACAGGCACACGCGGTGCACTGTAACCACCCGAAGCGGAGGGTGTGGACATGGAGCCCGTCGAGAGCTGCTGGGTGAGCACGGAACTGGGTCGCGGCTCAAAGATGGAGGCACAACGCAAATCGGTACAGAGGAATGTCTTGACCTCCTCCTCGCGCTGTTTGATGGTCAGCGGGAAATGCTTCTTGCTGGGATCAGCGTAGGGACTGCGCTGTGGCTCATGGCCATTCGGATACGATGAACTGGAGTCGTAGCTGTCCCGCGAGCTATAGTTGGAGGAGGTCTGCTGGGAAAGCGGGCTGCGTGCCCGCGAGAAGGCACTGAAGGGCGACACATGCAGCTGGCGAAAGTGTTCGGTTTTCTGTTTCTTGGTCATGGGAAAGTTGGGGGAACGCGCTGGCGTCATGCCGCTCGTCTCCGAGGGCGTGTAATCGAAGTGCGTCTCCAGCGAGGATTTGCGTCCGCACGAGGAGCCCGAGCGCTGAAAGGTCTCGGCATCGACCAGCTCAATGGAACTCTTGCGCAGATCGACGTGTCGCCGATGGCGATCATCGGTGTCGACAATCTCAAAGCTGGAGGTCTGATCCTCGTAGCTGGTCGACTGATAGCGCGATATGGACACATCGAAGCTGGTGTCGCGCGAGGAGTAGGGACACTCGAAGCTGGACTCGGCCCGACTGGACTTGCGATCGCCATCGACCAGCTCGAAACTGTCGCCGCCCGAGTCCAGGCGCTGCAGGTTGATCAGATCGGTCTCGGTGTCCACCCCAGGACTGCGCAGCTGCTCAAGGAATGGCGAGCGCGGCGGGTCGAAGGAGGAGCGACGCGATGGCGGCTCAAACTCAATAGTAGGACATTGCAGCGGCAGCCTCTCTGGCGCTGGTGGTGTCGTTGGCGTGGGCAATGAAGCTGCTGCTGCTGCGGCTGCTGCTTCCTCCGGCTCCGCCTCTGCCTCTGCCACGGCAACCACATCGGCCTCGTCTATTTCACGCCGCAATGCCTGCAGATTAACATAAATTGGCTCTGGTGGATAAGCTTTCAAAATCTCCACTAGCTCAGCGCGTAGTTCCTCAGGGATCAGGAGATCGTTGGAGTCGGATTCACGTTCCTCGCTAATGCGCGGCTCGATGGGTTCGCGGCTCTCGGAGCGACGTGTGAAGTGATGCACGGCCGGCACAGTGCCGTCCCCGTTGAGGGCGACCACCTTGAGCGAGTTGGTTACCTCCTCGACAAACTGGGCCATCGCCGCATCGGGTTGCTCCTCGACCTCCACTTCGGCTACCTCCAGCTCGGGCTCGACCAGTTCGCGTAGGCGTTCGTGCTTGATATAGGACTCACCTACCTTCTCAAAGTGCACATTCGCCAGCTCGAATGGCTCCTCCTCGGCACCGGATCCACCACCTACCTGATCCGCATTGGAATCCGCGCTGGCCCGCTTCGAGCCTGCTGCCGAGTTGACCGCCGACGCCTTCTGCTGCTGCTGTTGCTGTTGTTGTTTCTCCTCTTCCTCGCGACGCGTGGAACGACGCAGCTTGAGGGACATCTTGGTGTAGTGGGCAAACTTGAGCGACATCTTCGGCTCGAAACCCACCTCGGACATCTGTTTCTGCACGGCGCTCTTGGCCGCCGTTGACGAGGCAGCGGGACTGGCCGAGAAGGTGCTCTGGCGGATCAGTGGTCCGCTGGAAGAACCCGACTCCGCACGTGTAAAGGCATTGGCAAAGCGATTCGTACGCGTCGAGATGTGCTTCGAGGGTTTCCGCACAAATGCCAAGATCTCACGCATCACGCTCTTCTTCTCCGGCGGCGGTTGGGGCTGCGCCTGTGCTGCCTCCTTCTCGCGCTCGCGGGCCAAGGCTTCGGCTGCCTCACGCTCACGCTCCGCGCTCTTGTACGTCTCGGTGGGATTGGATACCGTGATGGGCGGTATGGGTCCCATGGGACTGCGCTTCTCGCTGGCAAAGTAGATGGGCGTGAAGAGGTTGATCGAGGGGCGCTTGAGACCAACGAAACCTGCCTCTTCCGGCTCCGTGGCCATGTCCTGCACATGCACCGTGGACGTGGGACTGCGCCGGGTGTAACCACCCGACGGGCCTGCCTGGCAACTGAAGTCGGAGGGCGCCACTGCACCGAGGGGGAGAGCGACGCTCCTGCGTATGGATCTGTATGCTGAACGTGGGACTGCGACGCTGCGAGTCGGTTGGACTACGCGCCGTGGGACTGGGCAGCTGCACGGGACTGCTGGGGAAGAGCGGACTACGTCGGCCCTGCGGACTGCGATCGTTGAGGCCGACGGGACTGCGACGACCCTGGTTCTGGGCACTCAGCGAGATGCTCAGCTGGCCGCTGTTCTTGCGACGATTCGAGGCACGCAGTGTGCCCTGCCGGGAGAGCGTTGTCGTCGGTGTCTTCTGTGAACTGCTGCCCGGACTCTTGGACTCCGGCGGTGCTCCGACGGGACTCTTGGGCGTCAGTGGGCTGCGTTTCTTGTCCCCGTTGGCGGTGCTCGTGTTCAGCGTCAGCAGGGTGGGCGCATTGGGACTGCGACGCTCGGAGGGGCTGCGTCTTGTGCGGAAAGATTGAGATTTGGCTTTGCGGATCTTCGGCAGCGACTGATGATGGTGGCGATGGCGATGGTGTGGCTGGTTGTGGGACGAGGAGGAGGAGGAGGGGCCGTTCAACCTATGTTAGTTGCTATGATGCGGTCCACTGGTGGGATCGCTGCTGCCGCTGGAGCTGAGTGTGGTATTCGAGCCGTATGGATCCAGCGAACTCTGCACGGACATCGATCGGCCCTGGTTCTGGCGGGCGCGTCTCACTCGGCTAGAGTTGGGAGACAGCTTTCCGGGGTCGATGCTTTCTGGGTCTGCCTGTAATTTGTAGAATCAGACATAAAGGGGGACACAAGGATGGATAGCATGGACATGGGTGATAAGTGACAGATGGGAGTGGCGACAGATGGACAGAGAGAGAGTCAGAGAGACAAGCAGGCAGACAGAGATAGACGGACGGACAGGCAGATAGATAGATAGACAGTTAGACAGAGATAGGAGCAGATAGATAGATAGATAGATAGATGATGCGGCATGAATGATACTGAGTTATAACACCAAAAAGCCAACAACAATTAGGCGAGCCAGCGCTGCTACCCACCTGGTAGGCCAGGGCATTCATGATGATCGCATAGGGCACCAGATTCAACGGATGAATCTCTCGCATCAGCACATTGGCAGGAATCTTATGGAACTGTATGTACTCCAGGAAGGTGCCCAGTATCTCCTTGATGTCAATGTTCTGCCAGGGAGAGAGAGAGAGAGGGAGTTACTCCATCCCGTTTAATCTAATCTTCCCTTGATCCTACCGGATTGTTGTCATAGTACTTTTTGCTCCACATCAGCGCCGCCTGGAACTTGGTGAACTCATCGGCACGCAGCTCCTCCCGTGCCAGTATCAGACGCACCACATGCTGGGGCAGCAGCGTGAAGCTGCCCAGATTGAGCACCTCGTTGCCATGCTCGTCCACAAACTCCAGCACCTTCTGCACCAGCGTCTTGGTGCACTTGTATTGTATGTAACGCTCCGCGGAAGCCAGCAGAGCGCACACAGTGTCCACATTGATGCAGCACTGCACAAAGCCAGCACAGGCACGACGCAGCTCCTCCAGGCCGTAGTAGTCGGCGGCATTCATGACGCCTGGCGAGGAAGAGAAGGAGATTAATCCTAAGTCTGTGCTTCTCCTGGGTTAGTTACTCACCTAGCAGGGTGCGGGGTTGCAGGGTCACACAGCCCGTGTGAATGTACTCGATCAGCTGACGGAAGACATCAGGTTCGAACTCCTCGATGATCAGCGTCTGATGCTGTTGACCCGAGGGCTGTAAGGATCAGTGCAGATTAGCAAGAAGATCATCCAAGGTTAATGATTTAACTAGGCTACGAAATACTTAGACGATAGACAGCCAAGGCAATTACAACAAATAGATAAAGATTTAAGAGGGAGATTGAGAGAGATCATAACAGAAACCAGGAGGGAATTGAGGAATCCTTTGTGAAACTTAAAACGGGAGGAAGAAACACTTAGAAGAAAGATATACGCATAGACAGACTTAAATAGGAATATAGTATAGACTGTAGTGCTGCCAAAACATCGAAGAGACTATCGTTTGCATATAATGCATCGCTTTAATCGATAGTTGGTTCGATATGTTTACTATCGATATTTTGACGGCACTGTAGACAGGGCTGCATTAACAAAGTGCATTCCACAGGTTTCTTTATATTTTATAAGGATAGTTAGACAGTTAGAGGGGTTAAACTTATAGCAATCATTGAAAGAAGAAGAAACCGCATTCCATTAAACTATGTACACATCTATTGTGACTTAAGCGATATCGATAATTTATTACAATGCAGCTAGGACCCTCTCAAGTTATCATATCATCACACACACACAACATACATAGAATTTTGGATACATATGTAGAGTATTTTTAACTAGGACACATAGCACGTCTAATTACAAGGCACACACACACACAGTTACACATACACATACACGTGGATATGCATGACGCTTGGATTAGTTAGTTAGTTAGTTAGTTGGGCGTTTACCTCGGGTATCGGAGCTAATTGTTGGGTGAAACCGGTTCTCTATAGATAGTTTTATGGATTTTTTTTTTTTTGGTATGGTAATCATATTCACATATATTTTGGATGGATGGTTACAGAGGGGGATGTGGTGGAGTGTCACAACAGAGAATGCACAGAAAATAACATTGATATTATTAAAGTTATTAATTTTTATACTTCGATTTTCTTATAAATATATTTACAATAATGTACAGAAATCATAAGATATAATCGAACCAATTGGGTAGAACTTAAAAGTGTTTCCCTTCGCACACACACACACACACGCAAGACTCCCATACTTACACCAACACATACACATACACATATCGAGGGAGGGAGAGAGAGAGAGAGTGGAGTGTGGGTGTGCTTTCCTATATCGATTGAACCAACCAAAAAAAGAAGAATAAAAAAAAGTATGGAACACGTACCTGTTGTGCCGCGTTCTGAAGGTTCAGCAGGGGCTCCGAGGAGCGTTTGAGGAAGAGTCGCAGCTTGTTCTCCTTGGTGGTTGTCTCCCGCTTCCTTTGCGGTGATGGTGCAGCGTAAAGCATTTTGGCAAACACACGGGAACGCGACGCCAGCACAGCCTGTGGGAGAGAGAGAGAGAGGGAGAGGGAGTGTGATTGCAGGACTAGGATGATGCTGCGTCGATTACGCAGTGACCTGATTTCATCACACGCACACACACACACACACACACACACACACACTGACTGACTGGCAGACTGACACGTACCTTGACAGCACAGACGGGCTCGCGGGTGTCGCCCACGAGGAAGGTAACATCGCATAGCTCGGGCATGGAGGCCAGGAATTTCATGTCCTCGGCGAGTCCCGTTTTGTTCTCGAACGTCGATAGATCCGGCTCTGCGTCAGCCATGCCGAGTAGTATCAAAGCCTCGGGCATCTGGGTTTACTGCAATGAGAGGCGTCAGTTGACATTTCCAAGCATTGTTCGCGCAAGGCAGGGCAGAGGCGTGCAAGAGGGGGGGAGGGCTGTGCTTTGAGCTTGTTGCGGCTTAACTTAATTGAATCGGGCTAAAAATACGAGCAGTAAAGCTGCTGCTAGATGTCGCCTTGATCCTTTAAGACAGCAAGGCCTCAAGTAATTAAATTGTAATTGTGGAGCACACACAGCGAGAGAGAGAGAGGGAGAGGGAGAGAGGCTGTCTCTCTGTCCGTGGGCAGCCGTGCGTGGACCACCTGCATTGGGCAGGTGTCCTTGAATGGCGCTGGCTGGGCAAATAAATTATAGTTACAGTCGCGACGACACAAGGACCACAAGTGACAAGGGAAACAACAAAGAGACAACAACAACAAGAACAAGGAACAATAGCTGGGAGCATGAATAGGAGAATATATTGAGCAGAGAGAGCAGCGAAAGTAACAATACGCAACAAAGTGTTGCCTACTTTCAGGGTTACGACTTAAATTTCCTGCCCAGGGCAGGCAGCAGCATCAGTTTGGTGAGGGCAGGGGCGGAGACTAAAAGCTGCCCCCCCCCCCTTCCCTCAAGAATGCTAAAGTTCACGCTTTGCGTAGCCGCCCCAAAGGATCCCAGCTGGCCCTTTATGACCCACAGGCAGATGGCATGCAGAGAAGAACGGGAAAAAAGTACTTGGAGTTAAAATAAAATTAATTTTTAATTAAATATTTTTAGTTTGGCAAACTCTGTTGTACTTTGAGTTAAATAAAATTAATTTTAAATTAAATATTTTTAGTTTCGCAAACTCTGTTGCTCGTTACCTGCTTAACCAACCTGCTTAGCCTGCAACTGCTTTACCAACCGCAAGCCCTTTCTGAGCTTCAATTAAAAAGTGTAGCATGCTTTCGAGCGCTTTTAATAAGCAGCTAAAAGTATGCTACATAAATTTAAACATACGCAGGGCGCTTACTAGAGAGAGAGTGAAAGAGCGAGCGAGAGAGAAGACATGCAACTTGGGACTGACCAAAAGAATTTTTGAAAAAATTACTTACCTGTTGCAATTTGGTATTCGATCACGGGCACCCGTTCGAATATTTTGTTATTTTATTTAAGATTATATTAAAATTATTTCTTTTTTTTTAACGGATTGCAAAGATCCGTTTGCGTGCTTAATATTAAATCATTTTGACTGGAAAATCGCATACGTATCGAGAAGAAAATTTTACAAAAATGGAGCAAAGTAAATGCGAAAAATATTGAATTTACAGCATGCCAAGTGGGGTGGGGTGTGTAGGGTGTGGGGAGGGAAATGTGCTGTGTATAAGTGTGTGCAAAATTTGTATGTGCTTCGCATAAATTTAGAAACTCTCATGGCGGGTGCGTGCGTGTGCGTGTGTGTGTGTGTGCGTGCTTGTGTGTGTGTGTGTGTGCAGCTTCTTGGATTTTAATTGGGTTAAAGAAAACGCTCAGCGCGCAAGTTGTAATAGGGGAAAATTACTTTATAAAGCCTTGCGATGTGTGTGAGAAAATTTCGTATAGTTTCTTCTCCTTGCGCTGCTGCTGCTGCTGCTGTTGCCTCGTTTTTTGGGCGTCACTTTCACTTTTCACACAAGGCGTGTGTGTGTGTAGTAAGTGTGTGTGTGCGCGCGTGTCTGCCTGCGTGTATGTGTGTGTGTGTGAGTGTGTGTTAAGCAACAAAAGCACACAAAAAGCAAAGTATCTGCTTGATTTATCAGATAAAAATAAATGAAAAATGTGTGTAAATTATGCGATTTCTACGTTTCAAATCGCTTCAAAAATGGAGTAACACACAAACACACACATGTATAAAAAAAACACAGACACACAGAGAGCGAGTGTGAGCGTGTGCGTGAGCGAGATGGAAAGCGTGTTGTAGAGCGCGCTCGGTGCGTATAGAAATGTAATGAACCGTTTCGCACGAAGCACAGGAACGTTCTGCACACGCAGCAGATACTTTTTCACTCGCATGCCCCGTCGGTCGCCACTCGCAATTATTGTGTCTACATCAAAAGGAGTTTCCTTCGATATGTCAGGCAGGCAGCCAGCAGCGGCGACTTGGCCGTGCCCCACTGCGCATGTCCAGCTCCAATCGATAAATCCCAAAAAGGCATCTCCTCCTGCTCATGCTCCTCCCTCCTCTCTCTCTCCCCTGCGGCAACAGTTTGTTGCGTGGCATAAGGCACAAGCACAGGCACAGTGGGGGCAGCAGCCACTTGTTAGCATCCATGGCGCACCGTGCACCGTGGTACAGTTGTTTACGTTGCCAGTGCGCAGGTGCCGCAAACGTAAACAAAGCGACGGTTGACAGTTGTCGGACCAAGGATACAGCACAAAGAGGCGACACTGGGCCACGCGGCCACTTGACATGCGCCCTGGCTGGCGCCTCTTTTTCAGTTTTTTTCTTCTCTTTCTCGACTAAGGATAACCACAGCAGCAGCAGGAGAAGCAGCAGCAGCAGGACTGCCCTGAACCAGGGCTTGAAAAGTAAACAAACAAATGGGTGACAACACTGACAACACTTGAGATTGCGGCTACTTGAAGCGGCAGCAGGCGGTAGGCGTGGTCTGGATGCTGCTAAAGGCGAGAGAAACAGACCACACAAAACGGAAACATCGACAGAAAAATGATCTGCAAGCGGGCACAGTGGTTGCAGAGCAAAATAAATTGAGAAAAATAAATATAAATAAAGGAAAAATTATGTTAATAGATACAAAAGTAGCTCATAGATAGATATTAAGTTACAGAAGTATCTACAAGATAATACAACTATCTAAAAGATACAAACTTATTACAAAAATATAAAAATAACTTGCTGATATAATAGTATCTTAAAAATACAAATGTATCTTTCATATGCAAAAGTATCTTAATAAGTCAAACTCAAATTTTAGTATCTGAAGCATGCAAAAGTATCATTATCAAAGAAAGGAACGCATCTGATAGATAAAAATCTATCCTAAAGATACAAAAGTATCTCTAAGATACAAGAATATCTTAAAGATATCTCAAAGATACAAAGTATCTCAAAGATACAAATGTATCTCTCACATGCAAAAGTATCGAAATAAGTTAAATGAAACAATTGTAAATCAAAAAAGTATCTGAAAGATACAAAAGTATCTTTATCAAAACAAACGAATATTTCTTACAAGAACAGAGCATCTGAAATATACATATCAGTCCTAAAGATGCAAAAATATATTAAAGATACAAAAGTATTTCGAACACACAAAAGTATCGCAAGTAAACAAAAGTTTCTCAAAGATGCAAGTGTATCTGCACTTCTAACATTTTGCAAGATTTTAACAGGCTTTTCAGCGATTTCGCCCACTGTTGCTGCTGTGACGATCTTGCTGCTCGCTTCTTCCGCTTTCGAAGCGTAAAGTCAGTGCAGGAGCGAGCGGGACAGAGCGAGAGAGAGTGAGGCAACAGCCCGAGCTGCCCCCGCTCGGCTGCAGCTCATTAATTTCTTTCGCAGCTACCCCAAGCAATAATGTCACAGGCAGAAGCAGAGGCAGCGGCACAGGCAGCACGTTGCGGGTTTGCAGCTAAAAATAGCTACGCATCGCAGCAGTTGCAACTGCACATAAATCTAGACAGGATTTGATCGGATGCACAGAGAAATAATGGTCTTAATGGACGGAAAGGCAGAGGACCGTCTGGGGCAGGTAGCAAAGGTTATAGCACACATCCCTCCCGCCGCACACCCCGCTGCGCGTGCGACAGACGCACACACAAGTCAATTGCGTTGAATCCACTTGACGCGACGCCAGTGAAAACAAACAAACACGACAGGAGGAGGGGGAGGAGGGGGCGTAGGAGAGCAATGAGCGCCGGCGAGCGGCCGTGAGAAAAACCAAAGACAGCAGCAACGCCAGCAGAGGCAGAGGCAGAGCAGCAGCAGCGGCCAGAGCAGCGCTGGGATTTGTCTCGATCCCGCAGCGGCGTCTCTCGTCTCAGTTGCCATTGAACAGTCACGTCTCTCAGTTGCGTCGCGACGACACGCCGCGACGTTGCAAGCCGCAGAAAGTGCGAAAGAAAAGCGAAACGAAGGCGAAAGATGCGAGAAACGCGCGCGGATTTAAGTGAACATAATTGAATGAAAAGTGCAAACTAAAATAAAGACGCAGATACAAATAGATACGCTGCAGATACAGCTAGATATACAGCTAGAGATACAGATACATATCCAACTAAAGATACAGCCTGCAGCTGGAGCGGATTCGTGGCTTGTGGATTGAAGGGCGCGCGTGTGTCTGGCACGCGTCGCATGCCGCTGTGAGTTGCCCCCTCCCCCTTCCCTACGCCTGCCCTCAACTGTGCTGCATCTTCCCCCAATTAGTTTATAAATAAACACGCTGCGTATCCAAGAGATACACTTGTGACGCTTTTATGGTGCAATTTTTGCTATTTGCAATTTGCGCAGCTCTAAAACTTTTCGCAAAAACCGAAAAACACATCAAACTGTGCTGTAGATACTCTTTCCATTGAAACCGAAATAGTGCAAAATATATAAAGTATCTGAA
Organism: Zaprionus tsacasi; assembly: GCA_018904105.1. Classification (NCBI taxonomy): domain Eukaryota; kingdom Metazoa; phylum Arthropoda; class Insecta; order Diptera; family Drosophilidae; genus Zaprionus; species Zaprionus tsacasi. The sequence continues at coordinate 7,525,602 of JAEIFR010000173.1, read as the reverse complement.
AATTACATTTTGGGCGGGAGGAAGTCACCCCGCCCCGCCCCGTCCCATGCTGCCTCTCTTGCCTTGCGATCGTTCTTTGACGTCGTCGTGCTCGCTCTGCTCTTGTCAGCGAGTGTCGCCGCCGATCTCTAAATAAATATATATAGTATGCTGTGTAATACTTATATATATAGTAGATAGATGTGTGTAGTCTGCGAGCCATTCTATATAGTAAATATAGTCGCATATCTGAGCATTATATCTGTGCGCTTGTGTGTCACATTTCCGCTCTTTCTTCTGTTTTCTGATTTCGATGTTTTTGCATTTTGACTTATTGCCATTTGAATTTGTCTTGGAACTGGAATAGGTACGACAGAGGGGGAAAAGGGGTAGGGGCATTTCTAATAATCGGGGGACCTAATGGAAGGCGTCTGTTTTCTGTTTTTGTGGTAGCCATAAAAGCCCAAGTGGACGTTGCGATGGGAAAGATAAAACAGTCTCAGTTTGGTTTAGTTTTAGATGGAATAATTATTTTACTCATTGAAACTGGTCAATAAAGGGTATATCAACTTTGTGCAACAGGCATATGTATGTACATATGTAACAGGCATAAGGAGGCGTGGTAGACTCCACAAAGTATATGTAACTTTCTTAAAAATCAAACGATTTTTACGCGGAATGACATTTTGTTTATGTTTTAACAAGCTGAGTGATTCTACATTTAAAAAACTGCAAACTGGATTTTTTTGAAATTTTCGATTTTTTAAAAATTTAGGTAAGGGTCCCCCCTATGATATATCAACCAAAATTTATTTTTTAGGATTTTAAATCGCGAGTTTTTAATTTTAATCGATTGCGGCGGTTAATCTTAGCAATAAACACTTGTTTAAATCGATTTTAAACGATACTTATTTTTGGCCCAAAAATCATGTCTAAATGGTCGAAAAATTAGACATGGCCTGGTACACTAATTTTTCATCGATCGTAACTTTCTTAAAAATCAAACGATTTTCAAGCGGAATGACATTTTGTTTATGTTTTAACAAGCTGAGTGATTCTTCATTTAAAAAATAGCGTAAAGAATTTTTCGATATTTTGGAATCTGGAAATTTAGACAAGGGTCCTATGATTTTTCATCAAAAAAAATTTTTTTTTTTAATTTTAAATCTTAATTTGTAATCAAACGATTTTCACACGGAATATCATTTTATTTCCTATAACTAGCTAGCCTTAGGCAGCCCACCCTCCATCCTATCCCCACTTAATCTGATACCCAATCATCGCTCTGCATTTCCGTTTGATAATAAGTAAATCTGTTACGATTGCCGCCTCGCAGCATATGGATGACAACTCGAACTAAATCAATCCTTGGCTCTTGATTGAGTTAGCACCATGAGCGGGCAGGCTGGCAGGCTGGAGGGCAGGCAATAGGATGCCAGAGTTGCCACAGCTGCCACATAGACACTCGAAGATGCACTCGTGGCCAGATTATCCTTGATATCGCGCGATAGGAGCATGATAAATGCATTTATGTCGCATCCGTGCAACTGATTAGATGAAATTACAGACGCACGCGCCTAGGCAGCAGGCAGGAGGCAGCAGACTCCAGACCAGACCAGCAGGATGCCCACTCAAGCTGCCCTCGGAGCATTCACAGTGAGACGCTGCACACGAGTTTATGAGACGCAGCAGGGGCGACATGAACACCCTGGACAAGGGTGCCCATTTGGGGCCAGTTGCACTTGAGCGCATTGCGGCGGGCAAATTGAACAACTAAAGGGGGCGATAGGTCTGCGCATATGACTACTAAATACCCTGTAAATACTGAGTTATTTCTAGACTAAAAAGGAAACAGGATAGTGAGATAAGTAGAAGAATAAACTGACAAATTAACGACTCTATAATGCTAAGTTGATAACAGAAGATGTTGGTCAGGAATATATATATTTTTCATATATATAGACCTACAGTATATAAAAACAGAGGAATCAAAGATAAATTATATATATTTTATTATATCACTTTCCTATTTCGATTCTTGCTGTTCAATATGCCCGCTTGTGAGTATCTGCAGGGTATGCGCAGGGGAAACACAGCGAAATTATATTTTATTTATTATTTTTACTACTCTTGCCTAACATAGCCACTTATGCATATCTACAGGGTATACCTACAGGCTACAAAGCGTATCTTAATATATTTTACTATTCCTCTCTCAACTATCCCTGCACCTTATACCCACCTGTGCACATTTACAGGGTATACACCGAGTAGGATACAACGTGCAGGCCATGCGCCGCCCATGATGACTGGCAGCCAAATTAAATTTCCAGCAGTTTGCATTAATTTCCCAAAACACCGACCGACAGAGTGCGCCACTGTGCCAGCCTCCGACTGCCACGTTCCACCCCCCACACACACACATCTCTCTCTCTCTCCTGCCTCTCTCCCTCCCTCTCTCGCCCTGTTGCCAATCAGCAACAGCTTTTGCCGCCATCACATTTGCAGCGAGTTCGCGCTGGCGAGTAACGATACAAAAAATTCCCTCTTCGCCGTCACTGCTCTTGCTCCCCCTTCTGCCTGCGCCTCTGCTGCTGCGCTGTGTATCCTGCACACAGCTCGGTTACAGCGCAGGATATTCGCTTAACGAGAGCCCGACGTCGTTGCCGATGTCGCCTCTGGGCTGCCTCCGGATGCTGCTGCTGCTGCCTCTGCTGCTGCTGTGGCCCGCACGAGAATTTCCCAGCTTCAGTCTTCGTTTGCCGAGCGTCGTGCGCGCAAGTATCCACCAGATACGGATGCAATCTGCCAGCCACACACAGCACACAGCGCAGCATTTACAATAGCCGCAACAACAACAACAACAACAACAACACGCTCTGTTCAGCTGTAGCAGCAGCAGAGAAAAAGCAAAAGAAAAGCAAAGAAAAGAAAAGCGAAAAAAGCAAAAGAAGAAAAGAATTTGTAAAATTGTGTAAAAACGTGAAAATTGAAAAGTGTCGTGCACGGGAAAATTCTGGCAAATGTGTGTGGAAAAGTTTTCACTGCAAATTGTTAGGAAAAACGCCTAAATCAGCGCTGCAAAATCTGGCCAAAATGTGCGCGTTATGGTAATTGAAAATAGCTATAAAAAGGCTGCAAAAATTTTCAGCTAACGAAAAAAAAAACAGCAAAATCGAAGTAAAAATAAAATCTTTGCGGCTGGAAAAACGTTTTGCTGTGAAAATCATATGAAAATATAATGAAAAATTCTTCAGAGAAAATTCTGCTATGCTTCAGTATGTGTGCGCGTGTGTGTGTGCGTGTGTGTAGTATCTTTTGTACGGCGCTGTGTATCTGTGAGATACGCAAAACAATTTGTCTGCGCCATTAGTAGCGAACGTTCCTCTTCACGCCAATGTGTGTGTGCTCGTGCCTGTATGTGTGCGTGTGTGTGTGTGTATCCTGCGCACAGCAGCCGACGCCGACGTAGCTGCGTTTCGTATTGGGGCTGGTGATGGTCCAAAAGCCTTGGAGCCCTAAAGGAGACAGCGGCAGCGACGACGGCAGCGGGAGCAGCGCAACATTTGCGGCGTTGACGCAGCTTCAACTCGTCGTCCTTATTGTTGTTTTTGTTGCTGGCACTGTGTGTGTATCTGCAAAATACGCTCTCACATACACTCGCTCGCTCGCTGTCTCCCTTGCTCACACTCACTGACTCCCTCTCTCTTTCTCTCCTCTTCTCTGCCTCAGCTCGTTGAGATTTTGCAACAGTTTCTGTTTGTTTTAAATTAAATACAAGCTAAATTCAGCTGTATTCTGGCTATATCTAGCTATAGAATACTTTGCATAACTGTAGTTTACGCCTTTATAACTTTTTAAAGTTTTTAATCACTTTCTGGAATCCTGAAAATCAATCCATCTTATTAAAATAAATTTCAAACCATATTAATTCGTGGGAATTGTGAAAATCAGTATTCCCTTAGGCAGATCTATAGATTACCCGTCCAATTATCATATGATATTGTATGCACAGCCAGATTTCAGAGAAAAGTGTTGGCTTTGTCGTAGTTGCATTTTGTTGCAGTTCGGGTTAATATTTTAGAGATTAAGAAATATTTAAACAAGTTTGGTGTAGTAAACAAGTTTGGTGCAGTATATAGTATTCCTGGAAGTCGGAAAAGCTGTAGAAAATTTCAATAGCCAGAATACTTAAGTTCTCTTGTTATAATCAAAGTAATTGCTGCTTCAGTTTTCTTAGAACTCGTTAAGCTCTCGGTTTCTCTGAAGTCATTTTGTCATATCATATCTGAAAATCTATAAGCTGGCTGTGGAAACACTCCTTGCTTTTAAATTGCAGGTTATACTATGCTGATTATAATACTTAACTACAGAGCAAGAACAAAATTATATCTTTACGTATTTATCTTGAGTTTTCACTCCAGAAACTTAGTAAATATTCTTAAAAATGATAAAACTCTTTAAGAAGTTGCAAAATTCACTAATATACAGTTACTTTTATCATTCTAATACATTTATTTGGTTTAAGGAGCTTAGTTAGAGGATTCAGATTTTTAAACTTGAGTTTTTCCTGATCTAATTCTGATAGTTTTAGCCTGTTATATTATATTTTATCATCAAAAACTGTTTTATTTTCTTTTCTTTAAATTTTGTTTATATATAATCTTTTTGTTACTCTATAATATTATTACTTTACCATCAAAAAACAGTTTTTTTTTTAGCTTCTCCAGGGAGTTATATTATTTTTTTGCGCTTCTGTTAAGTTTCTGCGACTTCTTGAGGATATAACTAGTTATACTACACATAGCAGGGTGCCTACTCAGTCATATCGCGCCATAGATTACCTGGTGGCATTTTTAATTAAGTCGCAATAAGTTTGCAGTTTTGCCTCGCAATATGCGCTCGAGTGAGAGTTTTCATTCCGCTATAAAATCTACTTCAGATAAACTGACGCTGCGGTTGCTGCTCCCTATAATGTCCCTATATCTACGGCCTACCCCTACTCCTCCTCCTACTCTGCTGCAACTTGCCTCTACACAAATTGACATATTTGCTGCAGTTCCTCTTCCTGTGACCTGCTTGATGCTGATCTCCCCCGTTTGCACTTCAAACTGCAACTTCAGCGTGTTCCTCCTCCTCCTCTCCCTTTTTTAGTGTCGTGTCCTGTATGCACTTTTACGTATTTTGAACCCGCTTATGCAGTCTCTCTCTCTCTCTCTTTCTATCTCCCTTCCTTTTCTTTAGCTAGCACGTAGTTTCAGCTCTGCATAGTTAGCTCAACTTGGGGAGCTACTCGCAATAACTTTCGGCTTCAATTGCGTTTCCGTTTCGCAACTCGCTGCGCGTTGCGTATACGCGATGTGGCACCGAGTTGCCTTTACTTTCCACTCGCTGCTTTCTGCTTTCTGCTGCTCCTTCTCCTCCTCTCTCTACTTCCTCTTCTCTGTGAGTGTATTTACGTTTCTGCTTTGTTGTTGTTTTCGTTGCGCGCTCTACAACTGCGGCAGCCATTTTGTATAGCATACTTAGCGTACTATGAAGTTACACACACTAACACACACACACATGCTCTCTCTCACTCACATGCTTAGGTTTTTTTGGCCAAGCAGAGAATTTCCCAGTGTTTTTGCCTTTGCCTTTTTTCCTATTTTTTTGGCTACGAACTGTGCGAGAGAAACGAACGAGTGCGACAAGAACACCAGCAACAACAACAATACAACAACAACTATCGAATTTTTGGGTCCCCCAAAAAAATATTTCAATTACAAATACAACAAATGCACTGCAGACACCCCTTTCCAGCCCCCTCTCTCTTGCCCTGCCCACACTCGCTGAAACTGCAGCTCAATCTCAGCTGCAGAGAAAACGCGAGAAAATTGCATTACATGAGTGTGTATTAATAGTGTGTGTGTGTGTGTGTGTGTGTGTGTGTGTGTGTGTGTGTGTGTGTGTGTGTGCGTGTGTGCAGGGCCACAGCGAAATGTTAAAAGTGAAACTGTGCGACGCCCCTAGTAACGCTGCGTATACGTATTATTCGTAATATTCGTAGTATCATCAGACGCAACGAGTGCCCGCAGATGTGTAAATAAATTACGATGTACAAACACACGTGTGTGTGTGCGTGTGTGTGTGTGCGTGTGTGCATATACTATTTGCATATACTGTAGCTGCTTCCACCCTGATGGCTTTTCCACATTTTATATTAATTTCATTTGGCAATTATTACAAATTATTTTCATCTGTTCCCCCTACTCATAACTAAAGTTTTTTTTCTTGAGAATTTTCCATGGAATTTTCACATACCAGTTGCCGCCAGCAAAGGCAAAAAATCTATAGGAAAAACTATGTACATATATAACGTTATACTTCGTTGAACCCTGATGATTCCAAAGAATGTTGAAGCGAAGGAGATTTCCATTGAAATAAATGAGATTTCAATGGATTTTAAATTCAAACAAGAATTAACAAGGGCTCTTCCAATATCTACATATTGTAAGATTGTATCTACTACACACAAATGGATATTTATAAAATTTAAACAGCAAATGTGTATAAAATATAATAGTATAAATATTTCCCTCTGTTTTAGAGACTATAAGAGCTAGAACTACCAAATTTGTTAACAATATCTTCTATTATATCACGCATGTACATTTTCTCTAATATTTCTGCTTATTTTCACTCCATAAAAGACATAATTTTAGAATTACCACATTGATTTTTGCTGTGTACAATAATTATAGACTTACAAATAATTTCTCAAAATTTAGTTGGAATCGTATGACAAACTTAGAAGTTATTTAAGAAATAATTTTGGCAAGCGAATTTTTAGATATCGAATGAGTATATACTAAATATAGCTTACCTATATGTTCCCAAAGCAAATACCTTAACTTCAGCTGATTGTCTGCTGTATGTAGCTGCCCTGGGCCAAGTATTATATATTTCCGAAGGTCCTGAGGCAGCAATAGTTGAGGCAACATGACTTTAAACTGTGCTGGAGCAATTAGTTGGCGACAAAGTTGACCCATTTTCAGCTATAGCTGCTGTACGTGGCAAATTGAAAATATCTGCTTAATTTAACATCGATTTTTGGCAAGATGCAGCACGCGTTGGCCCTGAGGGGGGAAAGAAGTGAAACATGGTTAGAGGTTGCGGTTTTGATTGCATTTTTGTGGGCTGCGCTGAGTGGGCGATACCTATGGCAGATATTATAAATCAGGCATAGATGGGGAGGAGGATGCGTGGTGTAATAAATGCCACAGGGCGCCCTGAGTATACATAGATGTGATATGTTCTAAAAGTCAAGTGTCAAAGCGCCTTATTAATTTACATATTCTCTCTCTCTCTCTCTCTGTCTGTTACCTTTCCCTTTCTTTGCAGATTGCTGAGTGAAGCGAACGCAGCACAAGCAGATCAAGCGGAACAGCAACTGCTGCACACACACACACACAACACACACACCTACACCCACACACACACACACACACACAGTGAGAGCAATGTGCTGCCTGCATCTGAAGAACTTTAAATGCGCGATACGTTTGCCCGCTTCGCGGTCATCAAGAAAAACATTATCCACGTGCCACAAGAGCTAAACTCGCCACCAGTTGAGGCGCCACCTCCATCACTGGCTGAGGCTGAAAACTAACACAAGCTGCCAAAGCAAACTGTGACAAGAAGAAGGAGAACAACAACAAGGAGAAACTGCAACAACAACTGAAATAAGTGAATTAAGACACACACACACAATACACACACTCACAAAAGGGATACACACCCGCACAGAGGGGCGCACAGCATGCCACTCCCATTTGTGCTGCTGCTGCCGCTGCTGTGCAGCGTGGTGCTGGCGCTAGCGCAGCGTCCGCTGCTGAATCACACCTTCAACTCGCTGCCCATGTCACAGCACGCGGGCAGCAACTACAACAACTACAACTATCAGGGTCCAGGCAAGCAGCTGCGCAACGGAAGACTGCACGAGCAGCCGCATCCGTTGCCGCTGCCCACGTTGCCGGGCCTGGCACAGCCGGTGCACACCTATGACGACTATGAGGGTGAGACGGGTGCGGGCGGCATCGGCACCTTTGGCTCCCGCCCACCCCCAGGCAGTCGCCGTGACACACGACGCAGGCAGAACCTATCGCAGGTGGGCGCTGGCGGTCTGCCACGCCCTGAACGCAATAACGGGCAACGCGGCATGGAAGTGCTGCGCAAGGAGCTGATGCGTCCGTCTGTTGGTGGTCCCGGTGGCGGCATATCGGGCAGCAGTTCCGGTTATGCCTCCTATTCGGCCACCTCGTCCATTGGCAAGATCAACGGCATGGGCGGCATCGGTTCGGCGGATCGTTATGGCGAGAAACTGCGTCAACCCAACGGTGCAGCGGCCATGACAGCGGGACCAGCTGCCGGACTCTACTCCACACGCATCCCGCCGCTCTACGGTGGCACAGACAACCAACAGCCACAGCGGCCATATAGTCGAAAGAATTCCATCAGTGAACTGCTCAAGCTGAAAAAGAGTTTTAATCAGGCGGACGAACCTGCTGGCGGTGTCACTCACGGCAATATGGAAGGCGACATTGATCCGGAGACAGACGGCATTGATCCCATTCAACAGATTAAGGAACGTATTCGCGACACAGCGCCGAGGCCGGTAAGTTCATAAATAAATTAAGCACATATTTAATTTGTCACTTCAAGTGTGACCTAATCACTTAATTAAAATAAATCGAATCGAATTAAATACTAAACACGACTATTGATATTTAAACGTTCACAATAAGCTGATTAATCAAATCGATTGCTTGCCTAAAAATACATGTATCAGTTATCGATATTAGCGCGCCATGTTGTTTTTTTGGCATTGCAATTTCTAATTATCAATTTACATTCAAATTTAATTCAAATTTGCCATTCTCCTCTTCTTCTTCGCTCTTCCCCCTGCACAGAACACCTATGCACCACACACAGAATCGACACCATCATCGGAAATCGAAGATCTGCTTGGCGTCAAGTGCAATTTCGAGACACCTTGTGCTTGGGCATGGACAGAAAATCTGTCAGATGGCTTTCAGGTGATCAGCGGCACGGAGCTGGCCAAGAAGAACTTGACTGGTCTCATGCCTGGCCCCGTGGCGGACAATATTGATGATGCCAATGGACATTTCCTATATGCGCGAGTGCAGCCGACCACAAGGCAGCTAAATCTGACGTCGCCTTCGTTCAGCACAACACTGGAGAAATGCTACTTGGAGGTGTATATGCATCAGAGCGACATGAGTCATGGACTTTCACGTGTTGTGGTGGAGCCACTGCATCCACAGGAGAGCAGCTGGGTGCCGGCCGAGATACAGGGTGACAACTTTCGCACCTGGCAACATCGATTGTTTCGTCTGGGTCGCATCTCACGTGATTTTCGCATTGTTTTCGAAATTGTGCCTGATCTGCAGCCCGGACAGAAGGCGCATGTGGCGCTGGATAATCTGCGCATGGTCAACTGTTTCCCAGAGGGCACCAAGTCGGAGAAGTGCAGCACGTCGCAGGTCAAGTGCATGATGAACAAAGTGCCTGTCTGTATTCCACTGCCGCGTATCTGCGACATAACGCGCGACTGCGACGATGCGGAAGACGAGCAGCAGTCATGCGGTAGGTTGCCCTCCCTTCCCCTCAGTTCACTACGAGAGGATCACAAGGTTCATTGTCGTTATTAATGTTATCTCTCGTTGCAGACAAGATACCCTTTGGCGGCCGCTGTGACTTTGAGGATGACTGGTGTGGTTGGCGCGACTCGGGCAAGACTACATTGACCTGGTCGCGACACACTGGCTCCTCGCCCACCCAGGACACGGGACCCGATGGCGATCACACACAACAACATCTACTGAACAGCACTGGCGGCTACTATATGCTCGTCAATATGAATCAGCACATTAATAATTCCGAGAAGAACTCAATCATTGGCTTCGCCAGCAATGCCATCATGCTGAGCAAGACTTTCAATCCGCCTCCCTCTGTGCATGGCAATTCGGATTCACCGTATCGCAACTCCTGTGTGGTTCGTTTCTACATTCATCAGTTCGGCAAGAATCCAGGCAGCATCAATCTCTCTGTCGTCGAAATGAAGGAGAAGGAGAACATAACCACAACGCTCTGGTGGAGCACAAAGAATCAGGGTAGCGATTGGCTGCGTGCCGAATACGTCTTACCCAACATAACGTCCAAGTAAGAATGGTGAAGCAATCCCTGAGGAGTTCCCTTCTTAATATCTACTTCTCTGCAGATACTATCTTCAATTTGAGGCTCGCATGGGCATGCGCATCTTCTCCGATGTGGCCGTCGATGATTTCTCTCTCAGTCCGGAGTGTTTTGGCCTAAATATACCCGAGGAGCACCTCAATGGTTACAACTATTGGAACGTTAGAACAAATCAAAAGAGTCCCACGCATCTTGACTTTGAACATACTAACTGTAAGTGGAAAGCATGAAAAGTTTCTTTAGAGGATTAACCCAACTTTCCGCATCCAATTCTCTACAGATTTAGAACTTACCACCTGCGATACACGAGGAATGATAGGACCGACACAGTCACAATGCGAGGCCGCTTACAAGGAGCAGAACCAGACGCACGTGCTGCGCGAAGTGCACGTTGTGGAGGATCAGAGCACCTACAAAGGCATGCAGAAGTGGAAGGTGCCCAACGAGGGTCACTACACGTGAGTATCTTATTTCATCTTCGATCTACACCTGCTAACTCTGATTCTCTTTCCAATCTACAGAATCATTGCCAAGGGAGCAAGCGGTGGCCTCGGCTCGGGTGGCGTGGGCAGTTCGCGTGGTTCTGTTTCCGTGGCAGTGCTGGAGCTGCACAAAAACGAAGAGCTTTATTTCCTGGTGGGACAGCAGGGCGAGAATGCCTGCATCAAGTCGATGGGCATTCACAAAGAAGCAGGCTGTGGCGCGGAACATGATCTCGATTTGGGACAATATAGTTTCCGCTCCAAGACGGACATGGTGAAGAACATATTCATTGAGAATGGTGCCGGTGGTGGAGGCGGTGGCTCGTTTGTCTTTCTGTTGAATCAGGCCAAGAACGAGGCAGTTCCGCTGATTGTTGCCGGCGGCGGAGGTGGCCTGGGAATTGGTCAGTATATTGACGAGGACTTTCAGCATGGACAGAAAGCAAAGCCATGGCAAGCACCCGAAAGTGGACAAATCAATGGAGAACCGCTGAACAAAAAGACAGCTGGACCTGGTGGCGGCTGGCGTGCGAAAGAGGATCAGGCACTGAGTCCCACATATGGCGCTGCATTGCTGCAGGGCGGACGCGGCGGACACTCGTGCTATGTGGAGTTGGCGGACAATGGAACCAGTGTGCATCGCCATGGCCAAGGTGGCTTTGGTGGTGGTGGCGGTGGTTGCAATACCGGCGGCGGAGGAGGTGGCTACCATGGCGGAGATGTGTATCTAACTGAATCCAACGGCGAAGGTGGCAGCTCCTACATTAGCGGCAGTCGCAGCCTGCGTGACACCAGCGAAATCTTGGCAGGTGCCAGCAGTGGTCCCGGCGCCATCATCATCATTCCGGCTATCGAGGGATGCGGCTGTGACTATCGTTGTGTGGCCCTGGATGAGTTCAGATCGAAGGTGCGCTGCATTTGTCCGGATGGCTGGAGCCTTAAGCGGGACAACAACACTGCCTGCGAGATACAAGAGGGAGCGGGCAAGTCATCCTATCATAATCTTGTCTCTATACTGATGGTCTCACTGGCTGTGCTCTTCATTCTCATCGCCGTGCTAATCCTGATGCTTTGTAAGTCTCTTTGCATTCCTCAATGAGCAGCCAAGTAATTCCCATCCTTGTCCACTTTCAGACAATCGTTACCAGCGCAAGAAGCAGGCCAAGCTGCGTCACAAAATGCTCGCGGAGCAGGATCTGCAGCTGAGCCGACTGCGCCACAATATCGATGACTCTAATCTGAATAACTTCAATCCTAACTATGGCTGCGATGGCATACTCAATGGGCACATTGATGTCAACAGTTTGCCCCAGGTGGCACGCGAGAGCCTCCAATTGGTCAAGTGAGTACAGCTGTTGCCTTAGCTCTTATCTCCAGCCATTATTTATTTATCTTTGTTATCCACAGTGCACTGGGCAAGGGCGCCTTCGGTGAGGTCTACCTGGCACTCTATCGACATCGTGATGGTGACGCCGTGGAGATGCCTGTGGCTGTCAAGACACTGCGTGAGGATCCGAAGCGCGAGAAAGAGGAGGACTTCCTTAAGGAGGCCGCCATCATGGCCAAGTTCAACCATCCGAATATGGTGCATCTAATTGGCGTCTGCTTTGACCGCCAGCCCTACTATATTGTCCTGGAACTGTTGGCCGGCGGTGACCTGCAAAAGTTTCTGCGCGAGAATCGTAACACTCCGGAACGACCATCTCTGCTGACTATGAAGGATCTACTCTTCTGTGCTCTGGACGTGGCCAAGGGCTGTCGCTACATGGAGAGCAAACGTTTCATTCATCGTGACATCGCTGCCAGGAATTGTCTGCTCAGCAGCAAGGGACCTGGTCGAGTGGTGAAGATCGCTGACTTTGGCATGTCGCGGGACATCTATAGATCCGACTATTATCGCAAGGGAGGCAAGGCTATGCTGCCGATCAAGTGGATGCCACCGGAGGCTTTCCTTGATGGTATTTTCACCTCGAAGACAGATGTGTGGTCCTTTGGCATCTTGCTGTGGGAAGTCTTTAGCTTGGGCCGTTCACCCTATCCCGGCCAGCATAATACCCAAGTTATGGAGCTGGTGGTGCGTGGTGGACGTCTAGGTTCGCCCACCGAATGTCCTGTTTCCATTTATAAGATCATGGCCGACTGCTGGAATCCCACGCCCGAGGATCGTCCCACTTTCACCAGCCTGTTGGAGCATTTGACCGCCTGCACGCAGGATCCGAGCATTATGAATGCTCCATTGCCCAATATACTGGGTCCCACAGCTTCGGAGCGGGATGAGACTGTCATTCGTCCGCCAAACGGTGAGGAGTTCTGTCTGGCAGTGCCGGATTATCTGGTGCCATTGCCCGGTAATGGTGCACCAAATGGTGTACCTGGTGCCGCTAACTATGCACCCAGTGGTCAACGCCATCAGAACGCCTGCACACCACCGGCTGTCACCTCACCCGCCGCACCCAAGCCCACGCCCATGCCAGAGCCAGGAGGATTAGATGCTGGAGCAGGAGGAATTGTTGCTGCTGGCGCTGGTGTCGTCAATGGTGGCGCTGGCGGCGATTGCTGGGAAACCTCCTTCATTCTGCCCAACTCCAAGAGCGATCAGCCACTGCTCAGTGCCGCTGCAATCACCACGATGGCCAATGGCGACTCTCAGCGTAATCTGCAAGCGGCGGCCGCCGCAGCTGCTGCAGTCTCGGCACATGCCACGCCCGTGCTGCGCTCGCCCACGCACAGCGATGAGGCGAAACTGATCAGTCTGGATACGCCACAGCCGACGCCAACGACAATACAACCTCCCTTGTCGTTTGCCTCGCAGCTAGACGGAATCACGCTAGATCCTGCGGCTCTGTCGAAGAGTCTGGCCAACGGCGGCACTCCCAATGGAGGCATCAAGCAGTCTTATGCCAATGTGCAGGTCGATCCGGATCGGGAGCAGTGCGTGGTCAAGATGAATGGCAGTCTGCCCACTGGCAACGGCGTGGTGCTCAACTGCGAGACGACAGCTGTGGGTGCAGCCAACGATTCCCCCTTCACCATACAAGGATATGCGGAACGCTACAAGGACAACAACAATCATTCCGAAATCAGTTGTTAAATCCATGTAGTCCGACTACAGGGTATCTGTGGCGTCGTCATCTATATCTCTTCAGCGCTCGCTGTTGCTCGTTGTCCGCAGGCTCAAAGTTTTGTGGATTCGAGTCGAGAACGGTGACTTGGTAAAACGGATGACTTGCTGACCCCCTGCTGAACAGGGGTCTCCTCCGAAGGTCGCGAAATTTGTTTTTCAAGCTAATGCGCATTATATAAAACCAAAAATCGAGTGAGAAAGATGTTCACATAAGAATTGTGTTTGTAATTCTACATAAAAATGATATTGAGACATTACAAAGACACGAGATTAATTATCGAGAATTAGTTGAGAATTGAAAATTGAGAATGGAGATTAGTTTAGTTTAGTTTAGCTTAGTTTTTGTAAGCGATTAGTTTGCCAATTGCGAGAGAGGTTGTACATATTAAATACAATACAGAAACGTATTCGATTCGTTGTTTATCCTTAAGTTCGTAATTAAATTAAGTATAATTTCGCTTAGTTTTTCGTAATTTCGTATTTTAACGACTGAAATGCTAAACAATATTCCTAAAGAGAGCGAAAATTCATTTATATTTTATACACACACACACACAGAATGATAGAGAGCAACAGAGTCCAGAGTATCCGATTATTATACGATATTTATTTTAGTTCTTAACTGCAAAGTAGTCCATATATACAAATAGAGGGAGAGCGCGTGTATTTTTCGAATGATTTTCATTTTGAATTTCCTTTTTTTTTTTTTTTTTTTTTAGTTTATGTTATTGTTTACCTGTAAATAAAAGCTTCCGTCGTAGCATATGAATTTACGTGTTTTATATCTAAGCTAATGGTAGCCAGTAATTGATATACATACATACATATTATATAACGAATATTGACAAATGAGAAAAACAAAAAACAAGAAACAAAAAAAATGAGGAAAAAAGAAAAACTACAATTTACAGGGTGATTTTTATGAAAATTCAGTTGTATGTTTGAAAAACAAAGATTAGCATTAACAAATTACCAAAAAAAGGAAAGGAAAGGAAAGAAGCGAAAACATAAGAGAACATTTCATTTGGAAAGGATACGATAAAGAAAAGAGTGTGAGAGAAAGAGAGAGACAGAGAGGGGAAATTGTTGTAAAGTATTTTGTCACATTTTGCGTTGACCAAACCAAGCGAGAGCCGCTTTAAATGTGCAACTCGCATTTGTTTAAATAATTAAGGGCTATACAGACCGAGGGCCGAGGGTCACAGAGGTCGCCAATGAGGTCACGGGTCGGTTATTCAAATTTTACATTTAGTTCAGACGTAACAAACAAGCTTTAAATTATATAATTTTTATAAAAATATATATACACATGGCATAAAAAGAAAAAAACGATATACAACCAAAAAAAAGAAAATTGCATATTTATATTAAACAAGAACGAAAAGGAAACTTAATAAATTATACAATAAACCCACACACACACACACACAGACATGCACACACACACCACAGACACACACACACACACGCGCAAGCTTAGTAAAAATATTGATGAAACATTTAATTTATATGATGTATATGTACGTATATTAAATGTGTAAGCATGTTCAGTGTGTGTTGCAAAAGGCATCAATATATATAGCATAACGATGGTATATGGAATATATATATATAGTAAACCAAACTATGATAATGATAAACAATTACGATATGTACGTGTATATGTTTTATGCTTATGTACAACAGTCAACCGTTATATACGCGCATATGAATAACAGTATATATAGTATATACATATATCCAACATATATACATATATGTATGTTCGACTAAAGAGAAACACAGTAATTAATGCTGAATACGCGAAATCGAAACCGAAAAGCATAATAATCGATTATGTAAATTACATTTAGATTTATAAGCGAAAAAAAAAAATAAAACAACAAAAAAATATACATATATTCAAGAGATGTGTAAAAAAAAACGAAAAACCAAAAGAATACAAATAAATATGCTCCATATTAATTCACAAAATACGAGAAAAAGGAAAAATATGATATTAAGCTTCAAATATATCTCAGAACTTAACTTTAAACATACTTACTTTTTGCTCAATGTGCGCCTAATCGCAGCAACAACAATTTGCATATTGATTTGCATTACACGAGGCAAACTTAGTATGGAGTAACATTTATGTACTTATGTACTTACTTATGTATATGTGTATCTATTATGGTTGTGCCGAGGCATGTACGGACTAAATATAGTGCATACCTAACAAAAAACATACACGTTAATTGTAAGCGAATTCTATGATGAGCTCACACAGACACAAACACACATACACATGCATACAGAGTTATATTTTGAGTTTGCTTCTGCGGTGGATGGTTCGAAATTCCAGTAGATCCATTGACTCCAATTGGCTGCTTGTTCTGCACTCAGTTCTGACCACATTGTACCCTGATCTCTCATACCTTGTGTACCTAAGTCTAGCACCTGACAAGAGTTACATACATACATATTTACCATAACACACATACACATACATATTGTTAATGTTGGCAGCAAGTTTTCCGGATTGAATCCTCATTTCCCGTGCAGACCATCCACTGCAGTCAGGCCACATTATTCAGTGTAGCATACTCTCAGGCTGAGTCTGATAATTTCACGCTGCGCTCAAAAATATGCTACACTTTTCTGCCATCGGCAATGTTAACGTTCTCGTTCCCATACATTTTGGCAAGCAGTGCAAGCAGTGCGCAGACAAAACTCTGTTATTGTTAACAGTTGCTGTTAGGCCTCTGTTAGTCAAGCAGTTCAGAACTTGAAGAAAATATCAATTTTCAATTTGGAATTTCTCGAAAACGAGCGCAGTTAGCGCGATGCGGTTTTCTTTAAAGGATTAAGTATACTTCCGTCTCTGTATGGACAAATCCACAAGTTTTTGAAAGTAGGAAAACATAATTTTCTCTGCTTTAGAACATTTGTGGCTATGGCTGTACGAGAAGGATTTCCAAAGTTTTTAAAAATTGCAGACAGTACACGCGAAAACACATGCCGCCAACCGATATCAGTAGTTTTTCGAATACACACACACACACACACATAACAATAAAATGTCGCAACGAAAATTTATGATACAAAAAATATACAAGATGAAAACGAACAGGATAGAGAAGATAAAAAAAAAATTAATTAACTCTATAACGCTGAGAGAATTAACCAAGCGAATATATTATGATATTTAAGTATATAATGAGTGGGAGGCCAACAATAAATAGTATTTTTTATATACTAAATGAAAACCCCGTTGCTCGTAAAATACCAACAACACAAAAATAAGAGAATGAAAAAAGAAAAAAAAAAAAACAAATATATAATTATTACCAGGCGTAAATTAGCTGTAGCTATTAAATTATTAAAGTAAAACAAATCGAAGGTTTTCATTTAAATGCTAATTTATTTTGTTACATTTAAAGCAAAACAAATGGCGAAAACGATGAGAAAAGCTCGCGGAGAAGAAGAAGAAACAGAAACGTAAAGACTAGAACAACATTTTGTAAAGCAAAAATGTGAGTTATGAGAAGATCGACAGGCAGAGTTAGTGAAAAGTGTGCTAAGAAAAAAACAAAAAAAAAACAGAAAACAAAATATAAATAATTTAGTAAATGAAAATTGTTAAATCTGGGGCAGGAGCATTGCAAGAGGTTGATTGAGAAAAGAGAGAAAGAACAAAGAGGGAATAGAGTATAATAAAATAAAAAACAACAATTTGAGCCGCACCCTAAGCATACTCTTACAATAACGAGTCCATTTAGAGATTACAGAAATTACACATCACATGCCGAAAAAAAGAAAACAATAAATTAAATCGAACCCTACTAAATTAAGGTTTTGCTGAAGAGGAAAACATTCTGAACAAAAATCTCCATCGATCGCTAAATTACGATCTCAATCTGTAATCAAGTTGCCCCTGCCCGTTTTTCCGGAAAAGTTTGTGTGCGCAATTTAATTGGAACACACAAACCGAATCTCTCTCAAGCTAATCGAGCATTTTTTTTGTATGACATCGATGAGATATGTAGGTACTGCTCTCGCTCCATGATCACTGGAAACCCCCAAAAAAAAAAAAACAAGAAAACATCTCACACAAACGACAAAAAAACTAATAAGAACAAAAAACAAACGATATGATATATATATTATATATATTATACTAAAACATAAGAGTATTACGTATACGTAAGAAAAACGTATTGGGAATCACGAGAGCCAAAGTAAAAGACAATTTTAAAGATGGTAGCGTGTAAAAGCGCATAAATTGTGACCGATAACGAAGTGAAAGAAAGAAAGATAAATAATAATAAATGAGAATTCATGTGTACAAAAAGAAACCGTTGTTTTTATGGGGTTATATCATATTATTATTCATTTTCCTCCCTTCGAGTAAAACACACATTCTCTTATTGTTCTTTTATAATTTCCTTAATGGTTTTGTTTTTTATTCAGTTTTCATCATCTTCGTCTCTAATGGAAAATTTCTAAATTCAATTATTTTGTTTGCATGCCAATAAGAACTAAAATCGTTGGATAGAGTTTAGATTTTAATTTCGAGTTTCGGTTTTATTTTTTCATAGGTTTCATTAGTTTATACTTTTCACTAATCTCTAGTTGTAACTGTTCTATAACTGTTTCTTTTTTAGTTTTTTGTTTTTGATAAGGAAACCAAACAGACAGAAAGAAAGAAGAAATCACTCGACTCTGTATTGGAAGTGTATTTTTTATTGATGCGCTGCAATTTACAAAAAAACATTTAAACTAAAACATACTCTATATATATTTATAATAGGTTTCTATGCATAAAATAAAATATTACATAATTGCACGAAATGTCTTGTCCGAAGACCCCAAGAAGAGGAGATACTACCACTCGATTCGTAACTCGGACAACAACGATATCAGCTTCAATGAAGAGAGAGAGAGAGGGAGGTTAGGGTTGGGGCGCTGATAGATAGATATATAGATATTTTGATAGAGCGTAGGGTAGGAAGGATGCGGCGCATTGGAAAGTTCTAGAGAAGATTATTGGATGCCCCGTTCCGCTATCGACTGGATGGAATGTTCTTACTATATGTTTGTTTGTATGTTTCTCATGCGCTTTCGCTTTTTTTTGTTAGTTTTCAGTTTAATTAGTTTATAATATAAATTTAATAATGCCGTTTGTTTTTTTTTTCGCTAATTGTTCTTGTGTTTCTTGTATACAATCTCATGTCAAAAACTTTGCTCAGTTGAACATATGTATATACATATATATGCATGTATATACCATATATATATTTATACTATATATATAATTTATTTTCTTATTTAATTTTTTCATTTTTCTTTTATTTCGCGCTTTCTCTTCGGATTACGCTTTAATTTTAGGCTGCAAATGCTAAGAAATTATTTTTGATGTTTATATATATATAAATATAATTTTGTTTGTTGAATTGTTTATTGGTTTGTCTGCTTCATCATCATCATCATCATCATTCGCCATATTCATCAAATATATAATATACATATACATATAAATTGAATTTCGCATATTCATAATCTGCGTGGGGGGAGGGGAGGGTATTCCTTATTCCCAAATGTCGTTTCGAAATTTCTTTGCTTTCTTGTTTTGTTCTCTGCTTTTCTCTGTTTTGTTTTGTGTTTTTTTGTTTGTTTTTGTTTCTGTCTTTGTAATATATAAATTGAAAACTTAATTGTAATTGTAAAAATGTTAAAACTAGTAATAATATTTATAATTAATTAATTAGCATAGTTTACGTTACGTTTATGTAATTTTTAAAGCAATAACAAGCCATTTTTATAGGGTTTTTTCCAGTTTTCACTTTCATTTGCTTTTTGTTTTTTCTCTAATTTGTTTGTTTAAATATTCTCATGTTTTTTTTGTTTTGTTTTCAAAAGTATTCGAATTCACTAAAAATTACTGCAATTGCTTCACTATCTTTGACATAGTTTATCATTTTTGTTTTTCTTTTTTTATTTATAATAATTCATAATTTTTAGTACGAAATTATCGTCGATCTCAAGTGGTTTTTTTTCTTTTGTTTTTTTTCTCTTTACGCAAAGGTGGAATATTTTTTGTTTTTTGTTTTTTTGTTATTTCTCTTGCCTTGTTGTGTATACGTATTCTCTATATACCATTTATTTAGTATTAGTGTTAGGTTTAGTATTAATTTAATTTATACTTTTAGTTTTAGTTTTTTTTTTGTTTTTTTTTTTTTTTTTACTTAGTTGACTGCACAAAATTTACAAAAATTACGTCTTCAACTCGCCGACGAGAGAGAACATCGACGATCCCGACGATCCCGACCACCCGGCGAAGCCCATAAAGTATCTCAAAAATTGCACAAATTGCGTCGCACCTGCAGCTCATCTGTGTATGTGTGGGTGTGCGTGTGTGGGTGTGGGTGTTGGTATCGCAAATGGCAACTCGATTGCGGTTGTTGTTGTTGTTGTTGTTGCGGTTTTAATCGTTTTAACATATATAAAAATATGATTATAATTAACTGCTAAAAACCTCTAGAATGTACGCCATGTTTAAAGCATTTTAGAAATTGCAAAGAAGAACATCACCAGCTGCTGTCGATCGCCCGATGCGATTACAAAAATGGTATCAAGCGCGCGATCTTCAGCGCATTCTCCAGAAATGCGCTCCACAAATCATTCAAGCGCTTCGAGCGTGACATAAGGAAGCGCCAGGTGAGCAGCACAGCGACCACCTTGACCAGCTGATGCAGGTAGTACAGCCTGTATATAAAGTTAAGATTGTAGTTATAATATACTTTATATAGATTATAGCTTCGGCTTACCTGACCATCCTGTTTCTGCTGGCCTGCAACGATTCGGGCCGCTGCTTGAACAGAAACTCCCTGAAGCCCAAGACATAACGTTCCACATAATTGTTCCAGTTAATGTTGCGCACATCGAACACAAAGATCTCACGATCCTTGGGACTGAGCGTATTCAGCAGACCGTGCACATTGTCATCCTTGAAGCGCCATTGGCGCGTGGCAAAGTACTCTAAGCATTCGACAGCTTTGGCAATTTTATTTTGTACGTTGACAACACTGTTTCAAGAAGAGGAAGAGATTTAGTATTGCGAAGCTTTCAGGGAAAGCTCTACTTCAGAAGCTTTTAAATATTCTTGCAGGAAGTAAGACTAGTTTAGATAGAAGTTTCAGCAGAAATTCTAGCTTCCATAAGGCATATAAATACTCAAATAAATATATTTATTTATTACTCCCTCTAATCTATCAATCTTTATCAACACATTCTCAAAATTTCAACAAAATCGGCTGAATAATATATAACATTAAAGGTGTTGTTTTTCAAGATACTCTAACCTAACTATGCCTATAATTAGTTTTTAGTCCTCTATTATGCTTGTTAAAGTTTCAAGAAGATCTGATGACTATATACAATAGTTTCCATAAGAATAATTACTTGCATATGAAGAATTTAGGAACTGTACTATATACTATCTTTATTTATATAGATTCGATGACTATATCCTATAGTTTGAGATCTGATGACTATATCCTATAGTTTACTAAAGAACAATCAGTCTATAAGCTTTCTCATATAAAGAATTTCGGAACTAGACTATAACAATCCCTTTTTATATAGATCTGAAGACTATATCCTATAGTTTCCTTGAGAAAAATCAGTCGCATAGAAAGAATTCCATAAATATATATCTAATTACTATATATAATCTATATGTATATAGATCTATGACTATATCCTACAGTTATATCCTCCAGCTCTACTTACAATGGCTTCTTGCCCATGAGACGCGCCACTCCGTCCATTAGATAGGCCGGCAGATAGTGCTTCAATATACAGTTGAGCGTGTTCATGGGACGATTCATGCGCAGGTCGCCAGTTGGATACCACAGACAGCCCTCTGAAGATGGAAATATAATATTATGTTAGAAATGAGCTCATAATCATTTGGGATTAGTAGGTGTGCCAACTTACCCAAGGGATGTTTGCGCACACTGGACATGGCAAACTTGACAAACTCAGACCATATGATGGGATTACGTTGACCGGTACAGCAATTGTATATGAGTAAATTATTGGATTTACGCGTCGCTGTGCGCCAGGCGGCGGCGATCATTAGATTAATCACAATATCGACAGGTACCATATCGGCCACATAGTTCTTCTCGCACATCATGGTGCGGAACAGGCCCTTGGCCAGCGCCGAGACCAGACCCGTTGGCCCATTGAAGTTGTCCACCCAACCGGCAAACGGTTCGTTCAGACTGGCAGTCACTATAAAGGAGAGATCGAACGATTAGTTAGATCTGAAAGTAAGGGTATATGCAGTATACATACCAATTGAGGGCCTCACAATGGCAACGGGCAGATTGCCAGCCTCCTTAAGTAACATATGCTCCGCTAAGGCTTTTGTAAATGTGTACGTATTGGGGCGCTTGCCAATGAGGCGTGGTGTCAGCTGAAGTTTCAAGAAATAAAGAAAAATATATATAGAACATATATCTAAATGTCTTCTCTACTTGCTACGCACCTGATCGAGTATATCTTCCGGAAGCCAATTGATTAATGAGATGATATCATCGGGATTATAGGGTGGTGCATAGATAACCTCTGATACATCGGTTCTATCGCAATTGCAATAGGCAGTGGAGACGTGAATCAATGCCTGAGAAACCAAAATATGATATAGTAATAAGTTTTATATGCTTTACAGGGTATACTCACGTCTAGCGACATCATGCGATGACAGAGCTCAACCAAACGCTTCGTGCCCAACATATTGATTGTGACTGAAAGTTTGAGTTTCTCATCGAATTTCACGGTAGCAGCGGAGTGAAAAACAATGGAGACATTGCGACAGAGTAGAGACTGCGAAAGGAAAAACAAGAGAAAATAGGTCGAAATTGAGGTTAGACACGATAATAATTTAAGAAACTAATCCTAACTTATTTGAGCTTAAATAGTAAGGTAAAGCAAAGCAAGATCATTACATTTAACTTAGATTTTGAGCTTATGCTAAGCAGATCAATGAGAAAATCTTTTCTCAGTCATAAAATAGGTCGGAATTGAGGTTAGATACGAAAAAAAATTAAGAAACTATTCATTGAGCTTAACAATAAGAAAAATTTCAATACTTTTAAGTAAAATTTTGATCTTATGCTAAGCAGATCAATAAGGAAACCTTTCTCACTGATATTAGTCGTATAATAGGTCGATATTGAGGTTAAATCAATTAAAAAAATAAAGAATAAAGATAAAGTAGAGCAGGATCAAGTTTTATAGGTTGATCAACGAGAAAACCTTTCTCACTGATCTTAGTCTTAGTATTCCTCATTGCTAACTCTATTGCTAACCCACCTGATCGCTCTCTGAGATGCCCAGCTCCTCGGATGTAATATCGCCAGATATGGGTATGACTTTGCTTAATTCCTTGGGCTTCTCGCGGCGCAATGATTCGAAAAGCTGCAAATAGATAATAAAACAGTCCGATTAATCGATCTGTTAGCTTACAGGGTATCTGTGCGTCGACTTACCGGTGCATTTAGCAGTTCCGTCAGGCGCGCCGATACCTCCTGACCACGTTTCGGTCGTATCAGCAGATATATATTCCTTATATCCGGACATGAGCGTAGCAGTTTCTCGACAAGCACCTGTAAATTGAATACAATTGAATAATGAATGAAAAAGTGAATACATTCGTGTATTAATTGTGAATAAGCTTGATTAATCAATCAATTTGGAAATAGACCTAAAGGTAACTAGCCTGCTGAGGTGCTCCCGGGATAGGGAGGGATAGAGTATAATTACGAGCGCGTGAAGTCAAGTGTGGACAAAATAAATGATGATATCAATGGAGGATTGAGTGGCCTGTGCTCTCTGGACACGCCCGGAAAAACGAAGGGAAAAAGCACGTGAAAATTGTATGACAAGGGTCAATTGAGTTGGGGCGGGGTGCGGGGCGGGGCGGGGCGTGGCGTGGTCTGTTATGACGTACGAGGGTTATGACATTTCAAATGATTGCCATGTTGTGTGTGGCAACAAAATCGATGCACGCAAGGCAGCAGGCTGGCAGGCAAATGGTACTTGCCACACTGTGCACGGGACTGTGCGGCGCCTCTGCCAGCGATTACATGTCATAATGACGCTGCTGCCAGGAGGAGGCATGCAACAAACAGAGAGGCAGCCTTGCCTTGCCACATGCAATGCGCATTACATGCACTGAAATTGGCACAACGCAGCCGCAGGAGTAGTTCAAATCTTCTCTCTCCCCTCTCTCTCTCTCTCACGCTGCTCACACACTTGAGGAACAATTAGAGCTGATGTGTGCGATGAGTCAACAAAGCGCAGCGCAGCTGCAGCTCCCACTGCAGTTCCGGCTGCGTTTTGTTTGCCCTACCCCCTGCTCAGCTCCCATTCCTGCCCTGCCTCCCCTTCCTCCTCCATTTGAAGAGTTGTTCATTTGCATAAAACTAAGTAAGTGCAGAGTGGGAGGGGGTATTTAGCCAGGGTGTGGGGAGGGGCTTCCCCTCATTACGCTGGGCGCGGCACGGCGACAGTTCAACCAGGTTCAGTTCCTGATGATGATCATCATCATGATGATGATGCGAATTATGCAAACTATGCAAACGTTGCTTGCATGCTACAACGCAACACACGCGGCGTATGCGTGATGTCTGTGTGTGTGTGTGTGTGTGTGCCATACGTCAAACAACAGAGAGACGAGACGAGGCGAGACGCGACGCTTTACGTCAGCGCGCTCCAAAGTAGGCAATAAAAATCGCTTAAACCAAAATACTTTGGGAAAAAACATTCACAGCTCGTTGACAATTTCCACGGAAAATGCCATTAAAATGCACAAGGAAGTCAATATTGAATCGTACGAGAAGTAACTATAGGGTATATGGCATGTTTTTTATGTACTTAAGCGCGATTCGTTGGAATTCACTAAGAACTGGCAATATTGTAACCCTATATCATCAATCCAAGCCATAACTTCCTCGAAAATCAACCGATTTCCTAGGTAGCGTTTTCTTCAAGTTTTGGCTTCTAGATGGATTCCTCATCAAAATATTATGATTCTAAAATTTTGAAAATTTTGGCCTATGCATGCCCCTCAAATTCCACTCTCTTACATGACTTTGAGACCCCTATATCACCTTCTTAAGCCATAACTTCGTCAAAAATCATCGGATTTCCTTGGGAGATGGCTTTTTCTCCATGATTTAACCCCTAAATCAATTCCTCATCAAAATATTATGCATTTAAAATTTTCAAAATTTTGGACTATGCATGCTCCTAAAATTCCACGCTCTTGCTTAATTTTGAGACCCTTATATCACCTTCCAACCCATAACATCGTCAAAAATCATCGGATTTCGTTGGTCGAAGGCTTTTTCTTCATGATTTAGTCCCTAGATTGGTTCCTCATCAAAATATTATGAATTTAAAATTTTCAAAATTTTGTACTTTGCATGCTCCTAAAATTCCACACATTGGAATGATTTTGAGACCCCTATATCACCTTCCAACCCATAACTTAGTCAAAAATCATCGGATTTCGTTGGTCGAAGGCTTTTTCTTCATGATTTAGCCCCTAGATTGATTCCTCATCAAAATATTATCAATCTAGAATTTTCAAAATTTTGGACTATGCATGTTCCTAAACTTCCTCATTCTGACATGATTTTCAGACCCCTATATCACCTTCCAACCCATAACTTCGTCAAAAATAATCGGATTCCGTTGGTCGAAGGCTTTTTCTTCATGAATTAGCCCCTAGATTGATTCCTCAGCAAAATATTATCAATCTAGAATTTTCAAAATTTTGTGCATTGCATGCTCCTAAAATTCCACACATTGGAATGATTTTCAGACCCCTCTATCACCATCCAACCCATAACTTCGTCAAAAATCATCGGATTTCCTTGGGAGATGGCTTTTTCTTTATGGTTTAACCCCTAAATGGATTCCTCATCAAAATATTATGTATCCAAAATTTTCAAAATTTTGGACTATGCATGTTCCTAAACTTCCTCACTCTGACATGATTTTCAGACCCCTCTATCACCTTCCAACCCATAACTTTGTCAAAAACCATCAAATTCCCTAGGGAGATGGAATTTTCTTCAACTGAAGTTTCCATCATACTATCGATATACCATTTTATCGATCTATCGATCGTGCTGAACTCACCTTGCCCATAAAGCCTGTACCGCCTGTGATGAATACGCTGCGTCCGGCATAGAACTGTCCGATGGGGACGTAGCTGGCGTCGTCGGCCGCGTAGCGCTCGTAGGGTGACTGGAGGCCACCGTTGCTCGGCAGGGCTGTGGCCGGCGCGGCGCTTAGGAGCGCTGCATTGAGACCGGCTGCGGCCGTTGAGCTGGCATTGCTGCCAGCGTTGCCAGATTGGGCGACATTGCCACCGCTGCTGGCGTAGGCGGCAGCATGCGCCGCTGCAGTGAGGCCATTGCTGCGTTGATGTGAGGAGGCGTGGCTGCCGTTCAGCAGGAGGCCGGAGTATTCTCCATTGATGTTGTTGTTGTTGCTGCTGCTGCTGTTGCTGCTGCTGCTGTGCGGTTGCTGCTGTGCGGGCGACTGTTGCGACTGTTTGAGGCTGCTGCTGCTGCTGCTGCCGATGCAGTTTTCCGTTTCTGTTTTGTTGGCGACGGCGTGTGACATGTTCGTTGCGTTCTTGTTCTTCTTCTTCTTGCACTGTGAGTGTGTGTGTGTAGGTGTAAGTGTGTGTGTTGTCTTCTTCTTCTTCTTCTGTTTATACGTTTAACCCTTATGCTATCCCTTGCGCTTAGGTTAGTTAGGAAGCAATTTTCTCATTTGACTGCAATGTGCGCTTTTAATTTCCTCCTCCTTCTTCTTCTTCTTTGTCTTCTTCTGTTTACTTGGAAGTATATTCGGTTTCGTTTTATGTCTTTTTTCTTATTTTTAACTGATTATCGCAAATATATATATCGCTCTATATATACTCTATATATAATAAATATATATGCTGTGATTAAATTGCACAAAAGTTTATGGAAATTCCTGTTGCTGCTGCCGCCGTTGAGCGCTTTTCCATTTTCGTTTTCCGCTTTTCAAGTTCAGTTGGTCGGGCTGATGTTGCTGATCGTCGTCGTCGGAAGCAGCTTGTGGATCCTAAGTCTGTCTATGTGAGAGTTTGTGTCTGTGTGTGCGTGGAAGAGGCGAGATAGTTCTGCTTAGTCTGCATATATTGCTAGCTGTGGGCGGAAGAAAAAAGAGGAAAATTAGTAAATAAATTAATTAAAATACTTGAAGGGAAAGGGAAAGAAAAACAGAGGTCAAACAAATGTGAGAGAGCGTTAAAAAATAGTAATATCTTATTTTCTTAAAATAAAACATAAATTTTGAGGTTTTCAACAAGGGAATAAAGTTTTTAGTTCTCAGGCAGCTCTATAAATTAATTTAAGCAGTATTTCCAATAAAAAGAAACTATTCCATTGATCTATAAATGTCTAAAAAGGTTTAGAAAAGTCTATAAATGTCTGAAAAGGTTTATAAAAATCTTAAAAGGATTTTAAAGATTTTTAAGAGGTCTGTAAAAGTCTTTAAAGGTCACTTACAAGTGAATTTCAAGTGAAAAGAATCTTCACTTGATCTATAAATATTCAGATTAGTATATAAAGGTCTACAAAGATCTAAAAAGGTTTTAAAGACATCTAAAAATACCAAAGATCTGTCACTAAAAGTTCCTAATGGGTTCTAAATTTCTATAAAATTCTTAAAAATAAAAAATAAAAGGTCTATAAAGGTTTTGTCTTCCATTAACTTGTCACTTGGGCAACCCTGCTCAATTATGTTTTAGAAAAAAGGCTGGAGGCACTTTATATTTAGAACAGTTCCGATATTAAGTACACACCCTGTCACGCACACACCCTGTCACACGCACACACCCTGTCACACGCACACACACACAGCTGTCATACGCAGCTCTCACTCTCTCTCTCTCTCTCTCTTCCTCTCTTGGCCGATGCTGCCGCTGTTGCTGTCCATCAGAGTGTGTCAGAGACGAGGATGAGATGAGGCTAAATATAGTTGCACATTTGACACTGGTCCCGGCCGGGAGATACATATGCGTGCGAGGAGGAGCCTCAAAAAGTAAGGCCATCAATTTGGGGTTTCTAGTGACGTCTTTGGCTGGCTGTGATTTCTCTCTGTCCTTGGAAGGCAGCCAAAGCCACAACGAATTCAAATACATGACGTATACACACACACACACACACACATCCTTATAGAGACACACAGACACACACGCAATTGCATTTAACGCACAATAGAACAAAATATGCGAAAAGCTCTTTAAGAACTTAAGCGGCTTAGACGGAAAAACCCAGGAAAACACACGCGAAAGAAAAACAGAGAACGAGGCACAACACGCACCGTGAGCTGCTGCTGCTGCTGCTGTCGATATCGATGACAGATTACAAATGCGATGCAGGCCCAACGTGCTAGGGGATTCTATATGGCCAGCAGAATCAGAACCCAATCGAACGACTGACTGAGCCGACTGAGCTGAGTGAGGGAACGATGCGACGCTGCGACGTACATGTATTTTCACGACGAATTTTCACACATCAACGCAGCGGAAGATCCGATCTATAGCCTAAAAGATCGACGATCTGTCTAAGCCGGAAATGCGATGCGCTGCAAGCGAGTGCAATGTGGATTGAGCTAGCACGAAAAGCTCATGAGCTTTAGGCGTAGCTTTGGATTAATTGCAAGTTAAAGCTGGGATTAATTGGAAGACTTTAGAAATGTATAAGATAGTTATAAATATGTTATAGGTAGCTGAAGAAGTGTATAACGTTGTTATAAATAGTTTATATAGAAGTAAGACTCTTTTCAAATTTGAGCTTAGCTTTAGATTAATCCCAAGCTTAAGTTAGAACTATGTAGAAGACTATAAGAATACTATACATAATTAAAAAGTAATAATTATGTATAGTATTCTTATTCAATAAATTCATAAGCTTTAAGCATAGCTTTAGATTAAACATAAGTTCAAGCTAGTATATATTAAGCAGGCTTTAAGACTGTATAACTCGTTTAAACTTAACTTTATAAAGATGTTATAAGTAGCTGATAAAATAAAAATAAAATCAAGAGAAAAACTATTAAAATAAAACAGAAAAAAATAATTTAAACGACTTTAAAGGAACTTAGTTAGGGTTTCATACAGAAAAAGCGCTCCCATACAGTTTATAAATTGAAGATTAAAAATATTTATAAATAAAGAAGTTGAAAGATTGAAAAAGCTCATTTTAAATTAAGATTAAAATATAACAAATGTTTAATAAGCAAAGCTCTGAGTAGGTAACTCATTTAAGCAAAATCACACACAATAATAAAAGCTCGCTTAACATTATACAACCCCAACTAATATGCTCGCTGCAGCCGAAAGTAGCGCAGACGAGACAGACCAAAGTTGAAGTCGTATTTAGTCAACAAAGATGACGACAACAATAACAACAACCAAAGCAAATGTTGCTAAGTAACAACACATAAACGTCAAAGGGTAGGGTAGCGCACAGAGGGCACTCAACGCAGGGAATACCCTGCGCAAAAGGAACAGGAATATATAAGTTTTTCACTGATAAATATAGTATAACTAGAATAATAAAAATCAAGACTATATAGTTAGTTTTTCATATCTCACACTTTGCTACAAACTGAGCACACCCCACTTTGTCAACCATGCGCAAAAGGGTGCAGGGTATCAAAGTAAATATTTAGCGAGAATCACGTTGGTATCGTAACCTAGGGACACACCTATTTGGGGCGTTTTATTTATATCGATCAGAGTTCAAGTTATTGTCGTACCCTGTAAATAGGTTTAGGCCATGTTCCGCCCACAGACCACCAGGTGACAACAACAACTCCAGCCTGGCCAGCAGCAGCAGCATTAGCTCACTCTCAGATGACACTTCCCCTTCCTCTTTCTCACTGATGGAGAAAACTTTACACCTTGCGAATGCAAACTGAGCAATTATTGTCGTAATTGTCTTGGCTAATTACCATAAAAAAAGAAAAAAAAAAAAAGCACACCAGACAGAGATAGATAGATGACGCCAACAACAATAAGAGGAAGAGACATTTGGCTAAGGCTGAATTCAAATTAAACACAGGGCAAATATTGATTATAGCCAGGAACTGCGCGAATTGCGATGTTGTCTCAGGGAACTGTTCGAAGATCTCGCTCTGCGGAACAACAACAAGATGATCATCATCATCAACATCATGATCAGCGAACTTGGGCCAGCCCATGGCTTTCACTTTTAAAAATATCTAAACTCTGCAATATGTTATTTTTTTCCCTCCATCGTATTTCGTATTTAAATTTGGTAATATTTTTTTTTTTTTACCCACATTTTGGTCAAACTTTCGTTTTCATTTAAGGTACGAACAGAAAACTATTTGGGGAGAGCAGGAGATCAAAGAGAGAGAGAGAGTTGAAAGAGGGAAGAAAGAGAGAGGAAGGTATAGATAGAGCAGGGCGAGCAAGAAAAGAAAGAAAGAGAGCGAGTTGGGGAAGTAAGAGAGAGCAGGAAGAGCGAGTTAGGGAGGTAAGAGATAGATAGAGCAGAGCGAAAGAGATGCTGCAGAGCTTACAATATCAGTCTTTGCTTTTCTTCTCCCCTTTCTTTCTTTTCTCAGAGATTTCAGCTTGTAGTTTTCTCTCTTTCTTTTAGTTTTCTATCTCTCTCTGTCTCTTTTTGTTGCTCACTTTGGATTTCTTTCACTGACGCAGCATTTATTGTTAATGTTATTGTCGAAATGTGTTAAAATGGCCCACGAAATTGGCACAACGCGCGATATTATCGAATCATATCCGCTCTGACGCTCCGAAGACCCCAACCAACCGTATATACTTTTCGATTGTAATTAAAGTGTTGCTCGAAACAGCCCAAGCAGCATCTGCGTATTGCTCTCACATCACGTAACTGTAAATTTATCAATGGAGCTTCCCAGGGAATCCAGTTTTTTGGTTCGGTCAGCAACTTCTTCTTTGCCCTCCTCATTCTAAAGTGAAATTTCTTGAAAATCAACTTTTTCATCGACTCTTTCTCTCTGCCCCCTTCTTAGCTATCTCCCTCCCTCGCTCTCTCTCGCTCTCTTTGGCTTGCTCTTTGGAAATTCGCGCGCCTTCTTGGCCAAGACAGAAACCAAAGCTCTCTGGGAGCCCATCGCACCTCAAGCTGACAGTCGAAACGAGGCGAGCCACGCCTCTGCGCGTGTTAACCAAACATGAAGTCCAATCTGTAACTGCAGCACGTTAACTGTATGTGTGTGTGAGAGAGTGTGTGTGTGTGTGTGTGTGTGCTGTTAAACGGTAAACATTCAACCTGCCTTGACAAGGTAGTTACACTGTCGTCGTCGTGTGTGTGTGTGTGTGAGTATGTATTGTCTGACCCATTTCCTATAATCGTGCCGCATATCATCATCGTCAGCGTCATCGACTTCGACAGCGACGACAACAACAGCAACTCGCTCTGACTCTGGCTCTGGCTCTGACTCTGGTCACAACTATTGCCCGTCTTTGTCTGGCCATAACTGGCAACGTTTTAGGCCAATACCCTTTGCAAAAAGCGGGCATAACGTATAGGGTTGCACACTTCAACCTAAAGGGGAACCTTTTACTTTCTTAGTTAAATTTAACTCTTTTTAAGCTTTTATAAAAATATTTAACTAATATTTTTGGTTATACCAACTTTGGTATTGAAAAAGAAAATCGTATTATATTTATTTTTTTATTTCTAGACAGTTTCCTCTATTATTTGTGCTTTTCTTGTTAATTTAAATAGATATTTAGATTTAGACTCTTAGTAGAATTCAACTTTTATCTATTATATATTTAATCAATTATAATATTTTTTTTTTCATTTTTTAGACAGATCTTCCCATTATTGTGTGCTTTTTTCGTTTATTTAAATAGATCTTGAGCCTGAGATAGCTTTTAAAATCTTGCTGGAATTCAACTTTAATCTATTATCTCTCGCTTAATCATTATTAAATTGGTACATAGCTTTAGGGTTAATTTTAGAGACATTTTAGAGCTAAAACCTTCATCTTAGCTGTATCTCTAGGCTTAAGCTGCAGTTTAAGTTGATATATGCGTGTTTTCCAACACTAAATACACTAAAATACACTCACACAAGGCACAACAAAGAACTACAGTGTTTGCGGGGTTCAGAAGATAAAAAAAATATCTTAACCAATGCATACCTCACTCTCTATAATATTTTTAAATACTTTTAGTTAATCTCTGCTTGCTGCCAGTGCGTTTTCCAACACTTAACAAAGAAAGTTTGTTATAAAATCCACTTACATAAGAAACATTAAGATACTACAGTTTTTGTATTGCTAAAGACATCAAAAAGAGCCTAAACTATCATATCTGCACCTTTTACACACCTTTAAAAATAGTTTTACTACTATTCTGGAATTTTCCAACACTTAAAACAACATGATAGGCATAAAACTAGTAGTACAGTTGCTACTGTTCTTTGCTAAGTTGCCGTAGTAATTTAGTTTGCTTTATTAGCAAGTTTAGTTGGGGCAATTAAACTAGTTTCGCTTGGCTAACGAATTATAATTTAATGCCAGAAAGAAAGTAGAGTACACACTGGAGATAGGGTATATTGGATAGGGTATACACATAGCGTGGCTAGCTGAAGGGGAATATTCTATGTATTGCTTTCTGTTTCCCGCTTTTGGTGCTGCCTGCGTTTCTATTCTTCCCCCCCTCCCTTTCTAACAAGCCACAGAGACCTTGTTGCTTTCGGCTTAGAAGCAAAAGAGGAGGAAGGAGAGAAAGAGGAGGAGGGGGAATAGCAGGTAGTAGAAGACGGAACCAGCGATATGCGGAAGCAATTGTCATCAATCGTAGTCGTCATTCTAATATGCTGCAAATCGTCGCGTTTGTCTCGTGTTTGCTTTAGCAATTGTCAAGACCCTCCTGCCTTCCCCCTCTCTCTCTTTCTCTCTCCCTCTCTCTCTCTCTCTCTCTCGGTAGTGCAACGAAAGTTCAAATAGGCGCACAAAGTTTTCACTTTTTACAACAGAAAATGCGCCCCGACGTACCTCATTATGTAAATCTCTCGCAGCGGATGCGGATGCCATCACAATTCGTGTAATGCGTCTGTGCCCTCTATTCTATTGAACCTTTCGACGAGAGGAGACCCTGCTCCCCTACCCGGCACCCTCCTATCCCTCCTCCCTCACCTCCTCCCCCCTGCCTGTCCTCTTACACTTATCGTAAGTTGTCTATGCTTTGTGTGTAATTGAATCAAATCTGCGCTGGAATCTGTGCGCGTTGCCTGACCTGACCAGCAGCAGCTCCTCCTCCTCCTCCCCCTGGTACCTCCCTCACCCTGGCTGAGCCCATAATTTGCGTTTTGATTAACAAACAAAGCGCGCTTGGCAGTTTACAGCATAAAAGTTAAATTTAAGTGTGTATAATGGGGCCCCCGCCAGTTTGTGTAGCCCCTACCCAACTACCCCCCTCCTGCACTACCGCCCACACATTGTACGCTTCCCCAATTTCCATCGCCCCAATTGAGCAGCTCAGCTGACGCCGACGTCGACGCCAACGACGACGACGACGGCCTCTCTCAAAGTTAGATATTAAATAATTTACAATTAGAATTCATATATATGTATTTATTTATAGACTCTTCTCTTGCCTTTTCTTATATGGTACATGAGCTAAGACCCAAGATCGGCCACATGCCACGCAACATGTCTCGTGGCCCAATTAAAGCCGAGTGCGACTAATTAACCAGATACTAAATACTATCTAAATTCTGTATACTAGAGAATTCTCTCGTTCTTTTAATTTATGAAATTGCGTTGCAATTTTTGAGAAAAATTAAGATTTATAACGTGCATACCATACGATATACTATATACTATGATATATGGTGAGACAACACGTGAGCTTGATTAGACTCCCCACACATCATGAGGAGAGGAAACCCAAAGCCAGATGCAGATAAGAAATTCCTACATCATGTGGCTAAACTTGAAATTTAGCATAGGAAGCTCAGTCGGGGCGTACTACGATAAATTATGGAATATTTTCAAAAAGTAAAGAAGTAGAAGAACTCGCCAATCGCATTGAAAAAGTTGAAATAGCATACGAGGGTCGTTTGATAAGTCCGTGACTTTTTGAATAAAATATATTTTTTTCGTCAAAGAAGCGTTTTATTTCTCAACATAATCTCCTTTTAGCTCTATACATTTAGTCCAGCGTTTTTCCAATTTTTTTATTCCTTCCAAATAATAGGTTTTCTCAAGGCCCTCAAAATAGTCGTTTGTTTCTGTGATGACCTCTTCATTTGACCCGAATCTCTTACCGCCGAGCCATTTCTTCATGTTTGGAAACAAAAAAATAGTCACAGGGGGCTAAATCTGGAGAATATGCTGGATGGGGTAGCAGTTCGTAGCCCAATTTATGAAATTTTGCCATGCTGACTACACACGTGTGCACCCGTGCATTGTCCTGATGGAACAGCACTTTTTTTTCGCCAAATGCGGTCGTTTCTGCTTCAAATCAATATCGAATCTGTCCAAAAGCTCTGAATAATATTCGCCGGTGATCGTTTTACCCTTTTCAAGGTAATCGATGTGAATGATACCTTGTGCATCCCAAAAAACTGTGGCCATGACCTTGTTGGCCGACAGACCCACCTTGGCCTTCTTTGGTGCACGTTCACCCGGAGAAACCCACTGTCTTGATTGTTCTTTGGGCTCTGGTGTGGTGTGGTGGATCCATGTTTCGTCTACGGTAACGAAACGGCGCAAAAATTCGTTTGGATTGCGGTTGAACATCGCCAAACACTCCTTTGAAATGGTCACACGGTTGCGCTTATGGTCGTGTGTGAGCAATCGCGGCACCCATCGCGCGGAAAGCTTTTTCATGTCCAAATATTCATGTAAAATGTGATGTACCCGTTCAGTTGAGATGCCTACAGCCTCAGCTACCTCACGCACTTTCATTCTCCGATCATCCAATATCATTCCATGGATTTTGTCGACGATTTCTGGCATGACGACCTCTTTTGGGCGACCTGAACGTTCGGCATCACTTGTACTGGTACGACCACAACGGAACTCAGTAAACCATTTCTTAACCATTGAAATTGATGGTGCAGAGTCCCCATAATATTTATCAAGTCTTTCCTTGGTTTCGGTGATGGATTTTTTACGCAAAAAATAATGCTTAATTAGCACACGAAATTCACTTTTTTCCATTTTCGTTAAAATTCACGAGATCGTCTGCTTTCAATGCCTATAAAACGCAAACCAAAAAACGCAGCTTTCTCAAAATTTTACAGTCAGCTGTTAATCGATAACTGCTGACAGGAGCAGTGTTGTATTTAGAGCAGGTGCGCGGCAAATACAAAAAGTCACGGACTTATCAAACGACCCTCGTATATGCAAAAATATGACTCATGCCATACTCATAGCAACAAAAAATATATATTTTAAAATTCACTAAACCAAAACTTTGATAAGGAACTGAAATTACTCAAGTAGAAAGAAAGAACAATCTTTGCTTGGAATGTTTTAAAGCATTACGAACTTTATCGATGCTTATTGAAATAAAACGAAAAATATTCCCAAAAGAATATATGTTGATAAACAATTTTTTTTTATAAATGAACTGTATTCAAAACTTTGGGCATAAACTGTAAACAACAAAAGAAATACTCTCATAAAAAGAAATATACAGAAATATGCCAGTAAAAACCTTAAAAATAGGCGTCAAATAAAAATACCTCTTAGTAATTACATTATTTAGCTCAAATAAACCGCAATGTATGGAAATATACTGAAACTGATTTTATAAATAAACGAATATATTGTCAATTTTGAAGGAAAGTATTAAAAATAGTAGAAATGCACAGAAAGATATCGAAATATTCCATAAAATATTGAAAAACAACTTATATTTCAGAAATATAACATTAAATAAAGAAAAACAATTTAAATATCAGAAAACAAGCAGAAATACTTGGAAAAATGCTCGAAAGCTCTTAAAAAAAGTTTAGAAATTTAGAAAACAAACATATTATTTCGAGAAAGTATGGAAATGCAGAGAAATATATCATTGAATATAGAAAAACTACTTAGATATATACAAAAAATATACAAAAATACTCAGAAATATACTCGAAACCTCTTAAAAAAATTCCTAAATTCTCAATATATAGTTTTTGTGCCAAAATAAATCAAACTAATTCGAAAAATGATATAGATATGCTTGTATGATTATTATATAAAGCAAAATCATTATTCAAGCCAAATATACCCAAAATCTATCAAAATAAATACTGCAACGTTGTCGAAAACAATAACAAACGTCTGTAACTGCCGTAACTTCCTATATTTCCTACCTCAAAAGCGATCTCAAGCAATCAAATTGGGTCATCAAGTATACAAATCGGGTTACCCCTTTCTAGATACCCCAAACTCGTTCCCTCTCCTTTCCCCCCTCTGAGCGAGAGAGCGTGCGCCGTGGGCAAAGTCTTTATGGCGCTGCCAACCCATTTAGATGGATCATTAAAATTCTATGAGAGTGCGAGAATTCTATATATCATTCATTCGGTCAGTATATTCGGTATTCGGTATAGCTCGTTGGGTATTCATAATTGCGAAAGTGCCGTGAAAGAAATTTCGCCAAAACGCGCGCGCAGGGCACGTAAGCGCGATAGAAATAGTTAACGAAAAATCGTATAGTATATTGATATATACAAAATCGTAGTATAATATATATATCATATATATACATATATTGTGGGGGCATTTCTTGGCAGCACACGCTGGAAAACCCTCATGTGCCCCCATCATAATCATTTTTACTGCCCCAAAAGTAGGTCAATGTGTGGGGTCTGCCGATTGACACAGCATATATAGCATATATAGGGAATATAGTATATATAGTGTATATAGTGTATATAGTGCATATATGATGCATAAATCTGCCCTGAGCTAAGGCTGAGGCAACAATATACGATTTTAAGCGCAGTTATAGTCGCTCTGACGGATCTGTTGAGGCTGTGAGACTATAACTAACTAGTTAGTCAGTTCCTTAGTTAGTTGTTGTTGCTGTTACGGTCTCTGGCTCTGGCTCTGACTGCGGCTCTGGCTGACCGTGATCCATGTTTATTTATTATGCTGCGTCTTCATTTTCGCTCAGCGACGCGAAGTGTCTCTGTGTGTGTGTGTATCTGTGTGTATATCTGTGTGTGTGTGTGCAAATTTTATTTGTAAATATGCAGTGATTAATATTACAAATACAAAAAGGTTTCGAAAATATTTTTGTCTGTCTCCGTCTCCGTCTCTCAGCGTCGTCGTCGCGCAACTTTCTCGCAACGTTGACGGCGCTGCTGACGTTTAGTTTTAGACTAAATATTACGTCAATAATACCGTTGCATAAGCAGTAGCAGCATCCCCCCCCTGCCATACCATAGTCCCCCCTCCCTTGGCCAGTTTAGGCCTCACCCTTTTAGCCAAATATTTGCGAGCGTTGTCGCTTATTTTTAGCCACGAAATCAAGTTGAGAGCGCCAGAAGAAGCGTGAGGAAGAGGCAGAAGGAGTAGAAGAGGGGGAAGAGGTAGAAGTAGAGGAAGAAGAGGCAAAGGAGGTAGAGGAAGAAGAGGCAGAGGAGGTAGAGGAAGAAGAGGCAGAGGAGGAGGCAGAGGCTGAGGCAACATAAAACACAAATTAACAAATTGCCGCAAATTTCCAACGCAGCTTGGCAGCCTGGTAGCAGGTGGCAACCCTGGCCCCCTTTCTGCCCCAGTATGTGTCTGCTGCTTCCTCTTCTACTGCCTCTTCTTTCTCTGCTGCTTCTTCCTACTCCCTTCTTCCTACTCCCTTCTTCCTACTCCCTTCTTCCTACTCCCTTCTTCTACTTCCTTCTTCTTCTCCCTTTTCCCTACTCCCTTCTTCTACTCCCTTCTTCCTCCTCCTTATTCTACTCCCTTTTTCTACTGACTTCTTCTACTTCCTTTACTACTTCTCTTCTTCTACTTCCCCTTCTTCTACTTCCCCTTCTTCTACTGCCCCTTCTTCTACTTCCTCTTCTTTTTTTAATTCTTCCTCTGCCTTCTCCCCCCTTTTCTCATTCAATTTGGGTCAATGACATTTTGTGCGCAAATTCGCTGTGGAAACACTTTCGTTTCCAGCGCAGCTTGTTGCAAGGGCCGCATGTGGCATGTGGCAGGGTCCATCAGCTATGGCACTAACTTAGCTTAACTTAAGATCGTTTCGTTTCTTTTCGTTGTGTTGTTGTTGTTGGGCTTCTTTCTTTGCCTGTTTTATTCGTGCGTTTTGTTGTTTTTACTTTTTTACGTTTTTCGTTTTTTTTTCTCTTTTGTTTTTTGTTGTTTTTCTTTTTTTTTTTTTTGTTACTCACAAAGCTGACACACAAAAATTCTGCCCAAGAAATTTCTCCAAATATTTTCACTTTTGCGCAGAGCGACGTGTTGGCTGAGCAGGAGGAGGAGGAGGAGGAGGAGGTGGAGAAGCGGCAGGCGGTGGCGGAGGTGAAGCGGGCGGGCGACGCTGACTGAGACGCAGACGGAGCAGGCGGCGCATGCGTGTGGTTTGTCTTGGAGACGACGCGCTGCGCATGCGCAAAGCAGAATCGAAACGGAGCACGCGCGCGACAGAGAGAGAGTGGGAGTGCGAAAGAGAGAGAGAGGGAGAGCGTAAGAGAGAGCACGCGAGAGAGAGACACTCTAAAACACACACGCACAGCAAGCAGAGCGAGAGAAATTACTGCAGAAAGAGAGCGAGCAAGAGAAATAAAAAGAGAGAAAATAAGAGAGAGAGAGAGAGATGTATAGTTAGAAAGAGAGGGAGAGAGAGAGTACACACACACGCTGCGTTCTTTCGGTTTCTCGATTTCTGTTTACGGTTTCAGTTTCGGTTCGGTTTCGGTTTTTTTTTTTTTTTTTGGTCTCGTGGATCGTGTGGATCGTATCGGATCTCTCGCTTGACGCGTGCGCTACGTACGCCGGCTGGAACTGAACTAAACTTTGATGGCAAAGAAGTGAAAGACTTTATGCAGCGTCAGCCCGAGCAGAGGCAGCAGCGACGCTGGCAGCGACGTCGACATCGCGTAAAGCAGACACAAAGCGCACAAAAGAAAGCAGCATGAAGAGCAGCAAAGAACTAGGGAGAAGGGGCAGGGGCAGGGGCAGCGACACGTAAACGACGGTGGCATGCAACAAGCTTTAATTGAAAAAGCCGCAAAGAACGAACTGTGAAAGAAAACACGTTGTGGAAATTGTTGGA
The DNA here is from genome assembly GCA_018904105.1 of Zaprionus tsacasi. NCBI lineage: Eukaryota > Metazoa > Arthropoda > Insecta > Diptera > Drosophilidae > Zaprionus > Zaprionus tsacasi. The sequence continues at coordinate 7,486,412 of JAEIFR010000173.1, read as the reverse complement.
AGGAAAAACCTGCCCGCTAAGAAATTCAATCCCAGTGAGAGAGAGAGAGAGGAAGAGGGGGGGGGGAGAGCGAGAGAGACCTGTCTCAGACCCAGTCCCATTCCCATTCCCATTCCCGTTGCACGTTACGAGGCCAACACTGACATTGACCAAGACGCGGCAGCTGACGCAGTTGTTGGCCAAAGAGGTCAAAGTACACGCATAAGCTGCGAGCCGAGTGTGCGAGTGTGTGTGCGAGTGTATGTGTGTGTGTGTGTGTCTTGGCCTGCACTTGGTAACGGTGTCAATACACACACAAAGCGCGTGCCTAATTAAAAGTCGTGGCACATGCGAGGGAGTTGCCTACACAGCAAGGGGAAGAGGGCAGAGGAAGAGGCGGGAAACCAAGGGGGGAGTGGCATGTGAGGAGGCAAAGAATTGCCCAGTTCATTGAACCAACGGAAAAGTCTGCAGCGGCACAGGTGATCGATGACGATGACGATAAAGATGATGATGATGACGATCCAAAAAGCCAAAGAGCAATGTGCAAGACAGAAAGGGGAAGAAACAAGAAAACAAGAGAGAGAAAGAGAAGAAAATAGGAGAAAGAGAGAGAGAAAGGGCAATAGAGAGTGTAAGAGATAAAGGGAAAGAGAGAAAACAGAGAGAAGAAAAGGAGAGATGGATATATAAACGCATAAGAGTGAAATGGAGCCAAGTGATTCACTGTGCAACACTGGAAAATAGTGTGGCGAAAGGCTTAAAAGTTGAACGAGATCAAATGAGAATGAAATCGAAATAGGTTAGACTTGCAGGCAAATGGGCTGAAATTAAAGTTTAAAAAATTATAGAACGTAATGAAAATTAAAAAAATTTTTGGAAAACGAGTTGAAAGTGAAAAAAAAGGGAAGAATGAAAAAAAAATTGATGGAAAGTGAAGTAAAATTAAAGAAAAATCAATTGAAAAGCTAAAAGAAGAAAAAGAATTGTATTAAATAGAAAATATAGGTGAAGGTGATGGAAAAAGGCATAAACGAAAGTAAAATGAGCAGAAATCGAAAGGAATAAAAAAGACATGACTTTAAAATGAAGAAAAAAGACTTGAAAGAAGGGAAGAAGCTCTTCACGAGTACCAAGAATATAAAAGTAAGAATAATGGATAAAATATTAATGAAATGTCAAAATTTTAAAAATTATTTAGAATAATATCATCTAATATTAATAAAAAAAAACGATTTTGTTAACGTAAATTGAAAATAATTATAAGAATTGAACTCTAACATTTGCTAAATAATTGTTAATTAAATATAGATCACGTTTATACCCCCAGACAGTAAGTGAGATCACAATAAATAAGTTAAATAAATGAATTGCATAAAAAAAGGTTTTTCCCAGCTGAAGTTGACAGTAGGGGGCCCTAGGCAGGCAGTCAGTCTGTCAGTTCGTCATTTATTTATTATATATATATTCCCTTTCAACAGATCGTTCCAGTTGTTGACCTAGTGTAAACTTTATACGCTGCTGCTGCTGCAGCTGACCTCATCGAAAAGGCAAACAACAACAACAACAACAACAATTGAGAACTGCACTCTGCGAATTTTCAGTGTGTTTTTCATATATTTTTCTTCTCATTTTCGCTCCGCTCTTATGGCCAATTGACGCGAGCCTGGGCAATTGCAGCCAGTGCGCTTTATTTGTCAACAGCGACAACACTCAGACTCGAGAGCAGTCACAATGAGGCAGAGAGGGGCAGGGCAGGAGGGAGGGGAGGGGCAGACAGGCGAGGGTGGGGCAGCTGAAGCTTGCCAAATAACCCAAAGAAACGTAAACAATCTATGATGATGTTTTTGCATCTTTGAAAAACGTGATTCAGCTGCTCGATGAATTGTCGTCAGAGTCGCGTCTTATGAGTACCCGTATTTACCCAATTGAATGCAAAAAAAAAACAGAAAAAAAACAACTCAAGGACAACGCACGTTGTTCTTAACCGGACTCCAACTATTTGCCGAGTCGCTCGAGCGGAGATGAGGCGAGAGATGAGACGAGATTCGAGCTTGGGTTGGGCTTGATACTGTTCCTACTATTGTGAATGGACTGGACTTGGGTTGGGACTGAACTGGGCACTAGGGTTGGGTAGGGGACTGTCCGCTACACCCGTTGGCAGACACGTGCGCGCTAATCCGCTAATCTGTTGGTTAATATTTGATTTGATAATTGAATTTGCTAACAAGTTGGCCCAAAATTCAGCTAAAACGAGAAGAGCTAGAAGAGGGAAGATAGGAGCGGGGAGTGGGGAGGGGCTTGGTGTAAAAACGGAAATTGCTGTATAAATACAAAAGTGTGTAAATAACGCAAGTACAGCCCCGATTTGGCGCAGTGTGCGAGCGTAAAAGCGTAGGGCAAAAAAGTGTTGCCTACTTTCAGGCAGCGCACATTAATTCGCAACGAAACCGGAAGTAGGCCATGGCACGCGCTGTGCTACCCCCCTCACCCACGCCACTGCCTCTCTCTCTTCCTCTTCCTACATCTCTCTCTGTTCCTCCCTCTATCTGCTTTGTTATTTATGTTGAAAGTGCCGCACTTGTGACCCTTTTAGCCCCAGCAGCGCGTCAAGCCATATTTCACACACACACACGGGCAGAGAGAGAGGGAGAGAGAGAGAGGGAAAGAGACAGAGAGAGAGAGAGAGAGAGGCAGCTTGTGTGGTCAAGTCGTTTAAATCATTGACGATGACGCCTCGACTAACGGAAATTTCAATTTCTGCTTTACATCAGTTACAGCCTGCTTGCTGGGGCGGAAATTACAGTTTCTATATTTTTATAATATACGTGTGTGTGTGTGTGCGGGTGTGCATAATCCCTCCGCCTGCTTGTTTTTTTTAATTACACAAAGTTACCGCACTAAATGGCGCCCTGTTGACAGACAGCGCCCGTGTGTGTGTGTGTGTGTGTGTCCTCGTCCTCGCCAGCGTCCTCGACTGGCAAAATGGCAAACACTCATGCCAGCACACACACTCAGAGACACACACACATACAGGACACTGTGTAGGCAGGTAGACAATACAAAACGAGAGAGAGATATGACATAATGCACTTGAAATGTTATCGCCTCGTGCCGACGACGACGAGGACGACGACGAGCAGAACGAGGACTACAATGACTGCGATAATGAAGAAGAGGAGGAGCAGGAGGGGGAGCAGATAATCAGCATGCTGAAACCGATACACACGCTCACTAATCAGTCGATTAAACAGTTAACACACACACACACACGCAAAGTAATCAATAATAATCGAAATTGTAGCATACTTTTTGGCTGAGGCTGCCCTGAGTGTTACTGGGTCGCTCGGTCAGAGAGAGAGAGAGAGAGTACTCACACATAATTTTATGCAATCCCAGGAATAATGCCGCCAGCTTCAGCTTCAGCTCAATCGAAGGCGCTCAAGGCTTGCCAAAGATTTATCACGCATTTTTGCATACATTTTTTACGTTCTCAAGACGAATTAACACGCGACGGGGCAGACAGGCAGGAAGACTGAATTTTTTAGTTTATATTTTTCGCAATTTTAGCACTTTATATACCGTTAGTTTTGCACACAAAAAACGTCGACCGACCGCCTTGAAAATCAATTGGGAAAATGCCTGTTTCGTTTTTCTTTTTTTTTTTGCGTGTCTCTCTCTTTTTATTCTGTTTTACTGCTCCTTTGCCTTGTAAGATTTTTCACGCGCCTGCTCTCACCAATACACTCGCAGAGAGAGAGTCGCTCTCGCGCAGCTGGCCAGCTACTACTTCCTGCCGCACTATCTACTACTATTTTTCCTGTATTTACTACTATTTGCGCAGCGCATGCACACTGCACAGGCAGCCGGCTTTTGCCGCTGCTGTTATATAATATATAACCCAACTATATTGATTGTGCTAACTCCATTATCTTATCAGTTGGCCGATAAGCTAATTAAAGCATAGAGACAGACAGACAGAGAGTGTGAGTGTGAGTGAGAGAGGGAGCGACAACCAAAATGGCAGCTTTGCACGCGCGCCATATGCAAATTGAAATTCGCTGTGAATTTTTTTCGTCACATACTTTTAGCCTGCTGCCAAAAAAAACACTCAAAGCGCAAAGCACACAGCAACACTGCGAGAGGCTGCTGCTGCCGCTCTCTCTCTCTCAATTGCGCGAGCACTCCCCCACACTCTGCAGCTGAGCATAACTAGCGTGAGAGCAGCACTGACTCTCCCGCTCTCTCTCTCTCTCTCCTGCACTTGTTTGCGGAAGCAAGCAACGGAAATGTCAGATTTTGCGCTAAATTTTTTACGAGCGCCGCCGTTTCCAATAGCGATGAGATAATAAACCCAGCGACACACATAATTCCCCCACTCCTGCTCACACTCTCTCTCTCTCTTTTGCGCTCTCTTTGGCACACTCATTCATGCAGCGGCGCGGGGGAGGGCGCAAAGGTGTCGCGAGCCCTCTAAAAATAACCGTATGCTTTATGAAATATTTCACATCTTTTGCTTTGCTTTGCGCTGCTTTTCGCTTGCAATAACAAACTGAGCGCATAAAATAATGCTATAAATACAGAGGGGTGGGGCGGGGTACAGTTTGCAAAGGGAGGAGGGGGACAGTAGCAAGGGGCGTTGTACATACCGGCACAAAATTTGTGAGGTTAGAAACGTCTTCGCTGTCGCTGTCGTCGTCGTCGTTGCTGCTGGATGCTGCAGCGAAAAACGGAACTGAACTGAACTGAGCTCAACTGAACTGAGTCTGAGTCTGAGCGTGTGTGAGTGTGTGTGTGTGTGGAACGAAACAGGAACGGGAACGGGAACAGGAACTGGAACAGTAACTCGTCTGCGGCCTGAAGAGGGTTGATGAAGCTGTAGCTGGATGCTGTGTGCGCGTTTGTATGTGTGTGTGTGTGTGAATTCACTTGCAGCTTCTGCTTTGCTTTGCTTTCTTTCTTTCTTTTTCTTTTTATAAACTATTTCTTCTGCTTGTTGTTGTTGTTGTTGTCACTCACAAATTTCACAGGCGTGTACAAACGGGTTTGAAAATTTTGAAGACGCGTTATTCTTTTTGAGGGGGGCGGGGGATCAGGGCAGGCGTCACAGACACGCGACACGCGGCGACACGACACAACAAGGCACGAGACGACTCGACGACACGACGGCACGACACGACACGACACGGCACGACACGTAGGCGACTTGCGACTGGCAACGGGCAACGGGCAACTGGCGACAGGCAACTGGGCCGCAAAACCGGGCCGCCAGCACAGAATTTCACTCACTCACTCACACACACAGACACGAACACACACACAAACGGACGCAGACCAGGTGGCATGTGAGGGGGTGGCATCGGGGGCACAAGCACGACAGACACACACACACAACTCCACCCTCTTTTCGCGCGCCGCTCTGGTGGTGAGTTTTCTGCTTCTTCTTCTTCTAACGGCGACACCCCTCGCCAGTCACTCTCTCACGCTCTCTCTCTCTCTCTCTCGCTCGCTCGCTCGCTCGCTCGCTCACTTATCTGTGCTTTTTCCGTCTTCTTCCCTTTCGTAGTCGCTAATTTTCCTCCCTGCTCTGCGCTTTTCCACCACCACCACCATCAGCAGCAGCGTTATCCGGCTAGATTTTCCTATTGAATGAAAATTCGCTTTTCTCGCGCTGTGTATTTGCCTGACAGCGCATGCGTTTCACTTTTGCATCGGCAGACCGAGAGAATAGAGAGTACATCCAAAATACAATTACGAATATGATAAGAGTGAGGGCAAATATAAATGTAATTTAGTTATTGTTCTCGATAGTTTATTTTTTATTTAGTTTCCCTATGTTGTTTATGTTTTTTTTTTTGCGCATGCTGTGTTTAAAATACAAAGCGAGGCAGCAGCGTTGCCAGCGTTGCATTTTTAGATTGCGCGTGCATGCAGGTGCTGCCATCTATTGCAGCAGCGGCAGCAGCAGCAGCCATGCCTGGCGGCGTTGCCACCTAGTCTCGATTTGAGCTGCGTGTGGTAGTGCGCCATCAATTTCAATTAATCCAGACCTAACCTCACCTTCGATTCAACTCGTAAATATTTGGACAATGCTGAAGGTCGCTGTGGGAGAGGGGGGAGGGGGACGGACAGCTGCAATATGTGCATTGTCATCGCTCTGTGAGTTTTCAAGCATTGGCATAATAATAATAATCATGGTCCACTCCGCATAATAATCAATTTCCATTTAGTTTAAAACAAAGCCTAAACACGATATGATTGTTTAGCATGCCGCACTGCAAATACCCTGTAAAAAAAACAGTATACTGAATAAAATTGTATAAAAATCTTTTGTATAGATTTTATTGAAACTAGCTAAAATAAAAACTTATGCCTGTGCTTGAAAGTAAAGTACAATTTGTTAATTAATCGAATACAGTTAGTATTAATATAATAACAACTATCGATAAATGTTAATCATTATAGGCAACATATTTAATATAATATATATTTTTAGTAATATTATAAAACAATCGCTTACATACGCTTACTATCGACTCTAATTTAATTGTATACAATATTTAAAGCAAACGAGTACATCCTTATACCTTCATATATTTAATATAATAACTATCGATAGCAGTGGAAAACTATCGACTACACGTGCATTTAAAACTCACTACTGGACTTCTAGTTATTTTTTAAAAACTATCGCTTTAATACGCTTACTATCGGCTCTAAAATCACTTATTTTGTAAATCTCAATTGCCTTGATTTTTAATTTAACAAAGACTAACGATAGTATTCACAAACTATCGCTATTCCCTTGGCTAATAACTTAACTAGCCCTAGTTCGGTGTGTGACAGCAAACGAGCTTCTAGTTCCGATCAACATAAACAAAAAACAAACAAACAAATGATCAACAAAAACAAAAAAAAAAAAAAAAAAAAAAAAACTCATTACTCATGCAGATTGTGTGACGTCTTCAACAATGACGCCAGTCCCAACTGCATCGTAGCAGTTGGATGGGAAGGGGAGTTATAGGGGAGTTATGGTAGGGGAACCACTCATCGCAAGACGTGACTTGGCAAATCCGGTGAGTTGGCCGCCAGGTGCTGCGGTTAGTCTCGACTCCAAAATGCACTTCGTAACGCCCAATTGGAATGCAAATTAATGTAAATTATATTGCCAATGGGCGATGATTTGTTGGGTTAATGGATCAATTTATGATTAGCCAGGGCGAAGAGCGGGATGAATGAATTGAACTGGGCTACATGAGATGGATTTATTGAGGGTACTTAACAAATAAATCCGCTGAAGACGTGTAGCCTGATTTCTTTTAAAAAGAACTGTAGATTTAGAGCAAAATATTTTGTATTTAATTCGGATTTTTAATTTCTACTTTATTTAAGCTTTTTTTTCAAAAAGTCAAGCTGACCGTGTTTTATTTATAATAATATATGAAAACAAAAATAAAAACTATAGTATTCAAAATTTCAATCATGTTTTATAATTCCTTTTTTAATCATCACGTACTAACCGCCTCTCTATGCGATTCTCAAGTGAGTATTTATAAACAATTGACAATTGATGAGTTATTGTCAATATTTTAATTATTTGTTTAGTGCTGGCAGCGCCTCTCTCTGCGCTTCTCACGCCACGAGCTCGGCTACTGTATTGAAAAATTCCCCCATAATTAATTGGAAAAGATAGTAATTATGCCCTGTAAAAAATGATTATAAATAGAGTCGTAATCACTTATGCTAATCGCCGCACTTGACAAAACTTTCCAAATAAACAAAGTTCCTGCAGGAAATTTCTTAATTAAAAGCGTAAGCTGTAAACAATTATGGTATAATAATGATATACTATAGGGAATAAATTGTACATTAAGAGAAATTAATAATACCCTTTAGTGGGTTTTTAATTATAGACACTCTTTCGACGGCCTCGTCGCGCTTGCTCTGAACCCACGCTAAGTAAACACACGCAGACACCCAGGCCACGCCCACACGCCCATTTGACACGCCTACTCGGAGGCGTTTTTTTCCTAACTTTGCGTGTCAGACACACACAAATTGCTGTCAAAATTTGTTTTTTTTTTTCATCTTCTTTTCTCTCTGCTCTTCTCTTTTTTGTTAATACAGTCTTTTTGGCATTTCTTTTGTTAATGATATATGGCACAGAGATTATGTTATATTGCCGTACAAACACACACACACACACACATGTACACGTGCTTGAGAGAGGCAAAGCAACCTTTGTTAGCGGGTTCCGTTTGAGATTACACAGAGTCATGTGGGCATTACGGTTTTTTTAGGTCAGTGAAAAATCGCTGTGCTTTGTCAATATCGGAATCAATGTCGAATAAGTTGAAAATTATTTCGAAAATCAGTTCACAATGTGGGCCGCATCAGGTGCAAAAGTGTGGCCAAGTCAGCGAAAAGTCCAATACAAATTTGTCTCAAGGCAAATTCTCGATTACTTTTGTAGGTGACCTCATATGGAACTGCTGACTGTGGTTCTGAGTAAAGGAAATTATGCGAAATTTGCAAAAAGATTATGCCATTTTTTTAGATTTTTAACAACTATATGTGAGACGGGAGTGCACGCTCAAACATGTTGTCTACTGTGCAGCCGCTCTCACTCACTCACTCTCTCTCTCTGCCAGCTACTTAAGCCACTCAAATTGAGCCACTCAAGTCGCAAGGCAGGCGAGCTACAAGAGACAAGATGGCACTGCACGACACGACACGAGGCGAGCCGAGGGGAGCCGAAACGAAGCTCGGCTTTCTCACTTGCCTAGCGTAGCGGGACTTTCTTGAGCCATTGTTGTTGCTGCAGAGAGCGCAAAGCACACCACACTCTCTCTCTCTCAGCACTTGTGCTGACTTTGCTATTGATGAGAGGGGCAGCAGCTGTCGCTGTCGCCGTCGCCGTTGCCGTCGCTCTTGCTTTGAGCTGATTATTTTTGTTTTTGTGTGTTCCGATTTTCATTACGTGATTTCGTTTGCCATGCAGACATCTTTCTTGTTGTTGTTGTTGCTGTTTGAGTTATTGTTGCCGCCACCTGCTCTTTTTTTGCTCTGCCGCTGCCTCTGCGCCTGCGCTGGCTACTTAAAATTTCCTCATGTCGCGCACCACGCGCAGCAGCACTCAATCTCAATCTCAGTCTCAGTCGCGGTCTGCGTCTGCGTCTCCGTCTCAGTTGCGGTCTGCGTCTCATTCAGTTTCGGTTTCAGTTTCGGTTTCAGTTCGAGTTGAGCGTGCGTCGGCATTGGCAGCAACTTCCTCCTCCTTCTTCAGTTACCTCACAGCGCAGCGTAGCGTATTTCCAGCGAGATCGTCGCAGCTTGACAAAGTTTTTTGGTTAGTTATACATCATATAAGAGTGAACGCCGTTATATCGTACATAATTAATGCAAGTGAAACTCGTGCGCCGCGTATGTTTGCCTTGAAAATCAAAAAAAATACAAAAAGAATTGATTAATTTGTGATTTCCAAATGATGTGCCTGAAAGTATATCGTGCTATCGAGCGTCGATCGAGAATCGATTGCCAAACTAAACGAAAATGAAAAAAATAAAAGAAAAACGAATGGAACGGAAGCACGCTCTGTCGAAAGGCCTCCCAAATGAGGCCCAACCTGCACCGTTAAGAGAGAAAATTAGCTGATCTATTGATCTTTTTCGAGTTTGTTTTGTTTGCTCGCCCGCCGCTTCTATTGACAGTGCTGCCTTTTCACTTTGCCGTTGCCTCCCCCTTCCCCTTCCCCCCAGCGATTTTTCAGTTGCGACAGTGTGTGCGAGTGTGTGTCTCTGTCTGTCTCTCTCTGTGTGTGTGTGTGTGTGTGTGCAGAAAAGCTACGCGCTCTGAGTAAGTTGATTGTTGTTTTTGTTGTTGTTGTGGTTTTTCCACGTTTTTCGCGCTCTTGCTGGAAAAATTCATTGATGTTGCGTTTGCTCTACAAATTTTGAGTTGTTTTTACATTTTCTGCTTGGGTTTCTTGAAGGTTTCGGCTTGGGGCTCATGAGGTTTCTGGGTTTTTTAAATTTTGACGAGCAGATCTTAAGTTTTTTTTTGTACTGCGTGGCGAATCTTAACCATGCTGCTGCTTCTTCTTCCTCTTCTTCGCTTTTTTTCGGGCTCTTTGCGCTATGATTTATTTGAATTTGGGCCCAGCGGCAATAAATTTGATGATGCTTTCAAAACCGGTTGGCAGCGCCCCTCCTACTCCTACTCCTACCCCTACCTACCCGCCTGCCCACAAAATATGTCCATATAATGGTCGCCTTTATATTTATTTATAATTTCTGCCGAAAACAAAATGAGATTTCAAATAGGAAAGAGAGGGACAAAGAGAGGGGAAGAGGGGGGCAAGTGCGAATCGTAGGCTGTAATAAGATCCGCTATATCACACTCTAGGCGTGGCAAGTTCGTTGCCTAAGTCATTTGTTTTTGTTTCCCCTACGCTGCACGCGACATTGAAAGCGACGAGATACACGCGCGCGCAAAACAGGGAGAGACAGAGACAGAGCGAGAGAGCGAGATAGGCATACAAATTGATTGAACCATTTGTCGTTTCAATGTTAAGGTCTAGCGAGAACAATATGCTAATGCTAGACTGGAGAACAACAAAAACAACAACAAAGAAAAACAATGCGAAAAAGCAACCTTGAAAAAAAATGTGGACAAACCCAAAAAAGTCAAGTGCGCACTACATACACCTTATAAAAAATGCCGGAAGATGTCTATATACAGTCTCCATCTATAATAAAAGATCTCTCTCTGTCTCGCTCTCTGAAATTGTAAAATAGAAAGTGCCAAAAATGCGTTTCGTAGCAGATTTTTCATAATTAAAATTCGTCACAGTTTTTTGTACATTTTTTTTCTCAATTTTTTCTGCTCTTTTAACTCCCCGCTTTTTTTGCCAGCCCTTCAAACGTCACAAACAGCCGTTCGATTGTCTTGCGAAATAGGTCACAGATATCGCTAAAGATTGACGCGAAGCTGAGCAAAAGAAATGAAATTTCGAAAAAAGATTTAATATGCATAAAACGATTTTTTTCGCTCTCGCGCAGATTACCAAAATGCCACAGATACAGATAGAGATACAGATACAGAGAGAGCTACAGATACAGCTTCAAGCTGAGATACACGTTCCCGCTTTGAGGCAAAATTAGCAAGCGAAACAATTATGCAAATTTCATTTCATTTTTTTTTTTCGTAAAAAAAAACCTATTTATATGATATAACCTATACGATAAATGGTTGTACATATATATCATACGTATGTATTGTATACAGAGACACACGTCTGTCTGACTATACATACAGACGATCCTAAAACGATTCCAAAACAATTGCAACATTTCATTGACAACTGCATAAAAAGAAGAAGGCGTATACAACAAGTCAATACCCTGTTCTAGACTGGAAGGTCTCAGAGATATATATTTTTCATATAATAAAATAATTATATATACTTTAAATACTTGCATTCTATAGATGAATATAATAGTTCTCAAGCTTTTGTCTGATAATAGATATCTTAAATATTTTTAGCAGCATAAGCTTCCGATATCAGCCCAAACAAGATCTATCTGAACAGGAAGGTATTGTATTTTGTATAGAATTTACTTCCGTCATATGTTCTAAACAAAAAACTGATAATAAAAAAAAAAATGCCAATTCAACAACTTTTTTAACGTAGAAACAAATCAATATGCAATACGTTATCCACTAATTTACTACGTGACGTCGCCAAACATTATCGTCTCTGAGCTAGGGTTTACCTGCACTCAATGAACAGTTGTTGTCGTAGCACACCTCCAAATGTTGTAAATCCCAGAGGAATTATTATTATAATAGATATAGTTCATTGACTTCGCGTTTCGTCTCTATCGATCGATCTATAGCGAATTACCAAAATGGCGCTTTAGGTCATACCTAAATTATGTTGATTTCTCATCTCTCAGCGAAGACCTAGAGAGAGAGAGAGGGAGACTGAGGTAAAACCAGTTCAACAAATACTTTAGTGGAACTTCAGCATGAGGCAGCATTCTGGCGATCTTGAGATCTTGAGCATTTCAAGCATTTCGATCCATTGAAATCGGAGTTTACATAATTCTGAAGTCAATGTCAAAGACATATAACGCCTTGAACAACCAGAAATTCATTCGAGTCATTGGGCAATTAGCTAGCCCCCCTAACTCACAGATCTCCAGTCTGTCTTGAGTCTCTGCGAGTTGACTCACTACCCCCAAAAAACCAAAAAAAAACCAAAGAAACCTTTGAAATTTTCGAAGTGAAAATTGTTAAGTGAGCGAAGGCTGTTGAAGTCCGACGACGCAACGTTGCCAAATCGTTTTTTTTTTTTTTTTTTTGGGCTTTAGCGCACGCCCCTGCGCTGAGTCTCTCAAATTAGTTGGCTAATTAAATTGAAAGCGCAATCATGAACAGAGTTACCAAAAATTAAAAAAAAAACTAAAAAAAGAAACCCTAACAACCTCACAACAACCGAAATTAAGCAAATGCAACACACATGTTCAATTAGCGCAAAGATGTCAAAAACCCAAGGGGGGTTTTCAAAGTCGAGAGAAGAAATAGAGATCGAGATCAAGATAGAGCTTTATATATAGCGCCTAAGGCATTTTAAGGCCAACTACTAAGAGATCTGTAGGGTTACAAAGAGCCCAAAGACTGTGCATCAGCTTCAACTATCGATAATATCGATTAAATAATGCTAGACTAGACTAGTTTCTTTTTTAGCAGGTTGAACTATCGATAACATAGATTAAAGAACTCTAGACTACAGTTGTTTCTATAAAATATAGCTTAAACTTCGCTAGATACGTTCTGAAAATCATAAGATTGTTTTCTATCTTAATGATACAATTAATTCAATCGATAGTTGCCTTGCAGATCATCGATAACCAATGATATAGCAACTATCGTTGTTTTAATATCGTTAGATAATATTATAAATTAAATACTTGAATTTTCATGAGTTAGATCAAACAGATAGATGGATAGTAAAAGCAATAAACAGTTGGCTAATGAAAATCTCATTCCGCTGCTGAATCGATAAGCTTCTTCTATCGGATATGCGCAGTTTGCGCTAGAGACCCCTTTTTAAAGTCATCAGCTTATCGGCCAAGCTGAAGGCAAAGCTCTATTCGATCGGTATTCGGAATTCGGAATTCGAAGTTCAACATGACCGTGACCGTGCATTTCAGCTTGCATTTGATTATCGATATTTAAGAAAAAAAAACAAAGAAAAAAAAACAAAACAAAACGAAAAGTTCGTATATCATCGAAGCACGAAGACCTATAGAGTAGAGTTTGGGTTCCAAAAATACTTTTTAATGCGACCTTGACACAAAAGCAACAACAACAACAGACAAAATACCAAAACAAGCGGAGAGCAAAATGTTTGAAGGGTTATCAGAGACCTTAGGCAGGGCTATACGATGTTTTAGATCTGATAGAACTGGACTTTCAAGTATTTTGAGCTTTTAAAGAGCTAAAAAGAAAATTTCTTTAATTTTGAACAAATTTGTTGCTTGTAGGAGGGAAAAAAACAAGTAAACACGGCTAGAATATAGTTTTTAGCTACTTTTAGAGATAAAAGTAGGCGTGACTGAATTCTAAAATTAGCCAGCAATGCCTAGCAGTATTGTCACTAAATATGATGGCTCTAGCTCCCTCAGTTCTCGAGAACCAAGCGTTCATACAAACAATTATTTATTTCTTCTCAAAATATTTCGTGATTACATAAGATCTAAGAAGCTTTTGTTAAAAATGTCGTTATCAAACGGAACATATATAAGACGTCGATAAAAGCCGAATTATATTTGTTTTTTTTTTTTTTTTTTTTTTTTTTGGGTTTTAGCGCGATTCTTCTTCTACCCCTGTGCTCATTTATGTGGCATTCTTGTAGTTGGAGAATCTGCTCCAGGCATCGCAGATGGTCGGTTTGCCATAGCCATCGGCATTGGGCGAGAAACGAGGTCGGACGGCCAGTTTGCTGGACAAGCTACCGATGGGCACACTGGCACGTCCTCCCATCCGGCGCAGGGTCATGGCAAAGCGGGGTGGAACCAGAGAACGCCATTTATAATATGGTTTATCATCGTCCTTCAACGTTTGCTTCTGCTGCTTCTGCAGGTATTTTCGGACCTGCACCTCGTTCCGATTAATTGCCTTCTTAATGTTCCCGAAGCGTTTGTACACCGAACTCGGCATACCCTGCCAATCGAGCTTGGCACGCGCTGGCTGACGAGGCAGCTCCAGATCCCGAATGGGCGTCTTCTCGCCCGCCGATGGCGACTTGAATACGCGATGGGATTTGGCCTTCCGGCCATAGGGTTCCAGGGCATCGCATGCCAGATTAAATTGTTTCTGCAGTCCGCTGGGTTTGCGCTTGGGGTATTGGTACTGTGACCCTGGTAGGGGTGTCCTCCAATGCGGCGTGCTGTAGTGACGCACACTGCCATCGTAGGTGTTGGGTGGCTTGGCCAGATTACGCCGCCGCTTGGGAGTATAGCCCGCCGGCGTGGGATCATTGCTCTCCTCCACGGTATATTGATAGTCGCGTTCCTGGGGACAGGTGTGCCAGGAGTGCCAGTATTGTTTCTCATGTTCCTCAGCCTGTCGTTCCAGCCACGCTTGGCTAGCTCTCTCCGCGCTGCTTGTCGTGTCCTCCTGCTGCTGCTTCCCGCTGCTCCTGCTGCTGCTCATCCGCATCGAGCTGCGCACGCGGATCAACATCGCTGTCCATCTCCGAGGATTCCTCCCGGTCTGATCTTCGACTTGGTGGTGCATTATATCCGGGTAGTCTGTAATTCTTGCGCGATTCCCTTAGCTCACGCTCCTCCTCCTCCAGACCCTCACGTCGCTGCTTGCGTGCCCTACGCTCCTCCCGCGGGTTGGGCGTCTCCGCCGCATACGGTTGTTGTTGTTGTTGTTGTTGTTGTTGTTGTAGGTTGCCAGCGGTATAAGGATTCGGTTCCGTACGATCCACCCAACGCTGACGATTCTCTGCGATAATACGAGCTTGTCGGCGCTGATGATCCATCGTGTCCTGCATGATCTGTCGCCTTGTCTCTACATCCTTATCCTTCTTCCAAATGTTGTAGATATTATAATCTCCCTTACTGTACCGATCTCTGGGGTCCTCTCCATGTCCAGGATCATCGACTGACTCGTTGCTGATGCTGCCGCTGTGACCACCATATGGATAATACCCCTCCTCATCTTCACGTCTATAGTACCGGCACTGGCCAGCACAGCCCGCCAGGAGGCCCATCTGCTGCTGCTGCCGTCTCATGTCTCCGCAGCCGCCGCCGCACCTGAGCCAGGCGCGTCTCTGAACCTCACGAATACAACGTCTAAATATCGATATCATTGTCATTATATCTGTAAACTCAAAAAACGATCAAAAATACCGCGCGCCGAAAACGAATGAGTACAATTTTTGAATTCTAATATTTTCAAAAAAAATTAATTTTGTACCGGTTGATTTGGTTGACTATGGAAAATTTAAAATCCAGTTTCTTTTTTATTTTTTTGTTAGTTTTGCCAAATAGTCCGAAATAGATATCTGTACCTCACGAAAACGATATGAGTTCTAATAATAAGTATAGAGCGAGTGCCGTTCACAACCAGTGGGAGATGGAAGTGTAGCACGAGGCCTGCTTAGTTCACTTGAAAAACGATTACAAATTTCAATTCTCAGTATGGAGTTTCACTCCAATTTCATAATGCTTTAGACCCTTTGTAAATAATATATACAGCTATGTATGGTGCAAATTTTAGCAAACTCGCTCCTTGTAACTAACGAGTTATAGCGTATGTGAGCTAAAAACACATTTTTTGCATGCTGTAAAAGGTTTAGAAAATTTATAAAATATGTAGGGATTGCATATGAGTTTGAAGATTGCGCATACCAAATTTCATAGCTCTGGCTATTATAGAGCCAGAGATCTGCAAGTTTTTGTTCAAAAATAACTTGAATATTGAGTACTCTATCTTCTACAGCATAAATCACGATTGTAATTGTCACTTACGAAGTGCAGCTTGAGAAAGCTTCAACTTTACGCTCTCTGCACTTCCGCCTGGTATGGTTAAGGTCTTAAGAGGTCTGAAAGTGACTTAAAAGACAACTTGACCCCACTGCAGACTGCAGCTGCGGTTTGATTACTTTGATCAGCTGCGGCAGAGATAATTTCCTTTTCTTTCTACTTGAGTTGAGATCGCTAATGGAATTTCTTTCTCTCTTCTCTTTCTCTCTCTGTAGCTCACCTACCCGAACAGATCCAGCAGCAAGTTGGCGCCACCCACAAATCTAGAGCCCTACACCATGGCCGTCATAACGGAACATGGCAACAACAACAACCACAACAAGACAAAGATGAAAACTGACGGATCAGAGGGATCTGCTGTGAATCCTGGACAGCGTCAGCTCAGCGCAGCCCTCACTGTGCCCGAATTCTTTGCCCACAAAAATATCTTTGTCACGGGAGGCACAGGATTTCTGGGTACCGTCCTTATCGAGGCACTGCTGGACACACATCCCGACATTGGTACCATCTATGTCCTAGTGCGTGGCAAGAAGAAGTTCGATCCGAATGAACGTATCAAGCGATTGCTGCAGAAACCGGTGAGTTGACGGAGGGGATTGACCTGGGAATACCCTGTAAAAATAATCTAAAAGACTGAAGTACCCTGAGAAATGAGTGGAAAGTAGAGTTAGTTTTCTTAAAGTCACCTAATATCCTGTGAGGAAAATGGAAAATAAAAAAAAAAAAATACAAAGATCTTCAAGAAACTCCCGACTGTTGCCCAGTTTCGTTGCACCTGGGTCACGCCCTACCCCGCCTTTTTCTAACACCTTTGACACCGTGACTTGACCCATTTCCAGCCATGTGGAACCCAGAGATATACCATCATTCAGAGCAATTACAAGCCTTTTTATAGCGCGTTAATTTGTCGAAACTAAAACCCCAAAGTGTCTTCCGCTCTTTCTACGAGTACCCCCCCGCCCCATGTCGGTAATAATCCCCATAGTTTATTTCTTTTGTCTAGTTCTCTTTTCGGTTATTTTCAGACCATTATATTGTTAAACGCACTTTTAATGGCGTAATAACAAAAGTATATAAAAACCAAAGAAAAACAAAAAAAAAAAAAAAAAAAAAAACAAATATGGATAGTTAGAGATTTTGCTAAGGGGGGGGATGCATACTTCGAGCTGAGTATGATAATTATGATAATTTCAGTTTGAAACAACTTCAAACTGCTTCATCACCATGAGTGGATGACAAAGAACAGCTCTGCATATATGGTATTTCGCTGACTTATGCAAACAGTTTCCTGTTCCTTAAATAAGGCAACACGTGCATACTTAAGATCGTATTCAATAGACCTCTAGCTACATATCTTAACCTATCTAAGCGGCTCACAGTCATAACTTCTTCAAAAATTATTGGATTATTAGAATGTCATTTTTATCATGGTGTGACCTCTAGATAGTTTCTGCATCAAAAAATAGGGCTCCTAAAATTTTTGAATTTTCGTGTCTTTCATGTATATTCATGTCTACCCTAGTATACCTCTGAGAGACCTATCTATACTTCCCAAAGTCATAACTTGATCAAAAATGAACCGATTTTCGTTTGGAATATAATTTTGTTCATGGTTTGATCCATAGATTGATTCAGCATCAAAAAATAGGGCTCCTAAAAATTTCAAATTTTTGGGTCTTTCATGTTCATTCATGTCTACCCCGGGATACCCCTCAGACACCTATCTATACTACCCGAACTCATAACTTCATCAAAAATCAACCGATTTTCGTTGGGAATGTCATTTTCTTCATGGTTTTATCTCTAGATTGATAAAGTATTAAAAAATTAGGCTCCTATAATTTTTGAATTTTCGAGTCTTCCATGTCTTTTTATGTCGCACCCTTCGATGAGCTAAGATATCTTCAAAAAAGTGATTCAGGCGTTTCTGATCATCCTTTGCCATATTAAAAGATCTCTTGATATATTGTTATCTTATTCCCTCTCCTCTACTCACCGCACAGATCTTCCAGAAGTACAATGAGAAGACTCTGGCCAAGGTTGTGCCCGTGGTGGGGGAACTGACCGAGCCGAACTTTGGCTTTGCACCGGAACTGCTGCAGGAGATCCTCGATCGTGTGAATGTGATCTATCACAGCGCCGCAACGATCCGATTCAATTCGCCACTGCGCACCGCGATCTTCACCAATCTGACTGGAACCATGCGAACCATTGAGCTGGCCAAGCAGCTGAAGCAACTCTCCGCGTACATCTACTGCTCCACGGCCTTCTGCAATAGCAACCATCGTGGACTGATCACGGAGGATGTGTACAAGTCACAGTTCGATCCGTATGAGATGATGAAGATGGCCGAGAGCGATGAGCCCTGGATTGATTTCACAGAGGCCAAGTGCAAGGAATACCTCAAGGATCATCCCAACACGTACACGTTCACCAAGAATCTCTCCGAGAATCTGCTGATGGCGGAGATGTCGGGTCTGCCAGCAGCCATAGTTAGGCCATCGATTGGTAGGTGAACTGCGTTATAAAGAGATATATCTATTGATCCTTCCAATCCTTTAGTTTACGGCACACTGGAGCATCCGATGAAGGGTTGGGTGGGTAATGCCAACTCGGGACATTTGGGCTTCCTCGCCGGCTTCGTCAAGGGCATCTTCCGTACAATGTGTGGCAAGGCGAACGCCATCATTGACATCATCCCGTGCGACTATGTGATCAACAGTTCCCTGGTCATGGCTTGGTATGTGGGCACACGTCATCTGGAGAAGCCAGAGATCATACACTGTACATCGGGTGAGGTGAATCCACTGAATCTCTCGCAGTTCTGTGACACCATCAACAGCAGCGTCGAGAGGCATCCGCCCAATAGTTTCGTGTGGAAACCATCGACCAAGCTGCGCAATGGTTGGCGCTATGAACTCTTCTTCTATCTGTTCCATCTGCTGCCCGCTATGATCTTCATCATACCGGAGAAGCTCTTTGGCATTGGCATGCCGCAGCACACGTAAGTCAAGGATGAAGCTGGAGAGGATTGGGTGTTAAATCTTTCTTTCTTTATCCTTCCCAGCGCCTACGAGTACATGCGCGTCTTCCAGAACGGCACCAAGGCTTTCGACTACTTTCTGGACAAGGATTTCCGCTACTCTATGAAGAATGCACTGCGCGTCTCGGCGCTAATCCATGATAAGGATCGCAAGCGTTATAACTTCGATGCCAGCCAGTGCGATTGGTCCGAGTTCATCGATCGCTGCCTGATCGGCATCAGACGTTTCTACTTCAAGGAGTCGGCTGTGACCACGCAATGGCATCGCAATTACTGGAAGGTGTAAGTAGGCGGGTAAATCCCACATGGATCTCTATTAATCTGTTCCTTCTCCCTTCCAGCTTCAATGTGCTGCACTATGCCGGCTTTATAGCGATCTTTGCCGTGCTCTACTTTGCCCTGACCGCGTTGCTGGGCTTCCAGGTTGGCCTTACGCTGGCGCTACTCATCTGGGGCTTCCTTGTCTGGTTGTAGTCCCCCAGATGAAATCGTTCACACGCTCACCTTCAACTCAGACGTCATTCTACTTAGGGTTATTCCATGTATTTTTATACCATAAGTTCTCACTTGAGTACAAGTCAAACAAGTATATATATATATATCATTTATATATACTTTATCTAGCAAAGAATCTATCACACACACTCACACACACACACACACACACACACAAGCAATGCAAAGAAGTCCAAAACGTAGCTCAAATCGTTGTAGTCACATTTACTATAAAATAGTCCTGGTTTATAGTCAAATAGTCAAATGTTTCTGCACCTGTAAATTACGAAACTTTTAATAAAATACTTAACTTTGTTAATGCATTAAATATATGTATAACCATAACAACATAATACTATGTAACTATTATTGCAATAAATATGACAATTTAAATGTTAAGCCAAAGTTAATTTGCATTTTTATTTTGATTTTTATTCAATAAAATTCCCATTCAAATCAAATGCAGTGCGTAAATTTCCCTTGGTACTTTTTTTCATTCGCCATAAAAGGAATTTCAATGCGCTTAAAAGTAGGCAAAGGTTTTTGTTTTAAAACTTAGGATTTAGCATATTCATCGTAGAGTGTGGGGTACTCACTCAAAAAAAAGTTATTGCTCAAAAATGGCTAAATAAATGCTCTATCTATATATTATCGTCGCTATAATAAAATGGAAATTTCCTTGAAGTTGCAAATTTCCCTGCACGTGCAATTTTCAGTCAGCCCCAAAAGTATGCAACATTTTTTGGTTGATTCGTTTTTAGCATAACCCAATAAACATTTTTTGCACTGCAGAAAAATTATAAAAAATTTCTATTATTTACTTATATTTATCCTAAGTAGTTTTGGAGACTTCTCCAACCATAGATGCTCATTAGGATATAGAAAGATATATATTCTGATTCCTAATTAAATGAACAAATAAAACAAAAAAAAATCTATTATAAAAAATTTGTATAAAAATTATAAATTTTTTTTTCACTGTAATAAAGTTCCTATAAAATTTTTTTTCGCTGTAATATAGTTGCTATAAAATTGTTATAGAACTGTCGAAAACAGCTTAATAAAACTGCAATATTTAACAAAAAAAAATAATTCAATTTTGTATAATATTTATATCAATCTAAGCGATTTCTATAGCCAATGAGCTATTTTTTGGTTACAGCTCAACGACGATTCCTATTGAATTACAACCAGACTATAATATGTTAATACTCTAAGCGTGTTTATTATATTTTAAAGCCAGATTTACCGTTACGCTAGAGTAAACTGAATGAGATCCCCTCCGAACCGTTACGCCTCTGCATAACCGGTTTGTCTGCACAATACGATAATGAAGCTCGTCGTAATTACGATCTCCCGTTGACGCGAGAGCCACGAGGCACGATCGAGAAAACGAGACGAGACAAGAGACAAGACCGACATGTCGCAGCGAAGCGATCGAATAGTTTCGCTTCGGCCGGCAAACGTGCAAGTTGTGAGTGAGTTGGAGGATTTTTGGAACGCGCTCCACGTAAAGTTTCGATCGCATTGACTGACGGAGCAACCCGCACACATAAAGCAACGTAACTGTTCAGGAATACACACACACACACACACACACTCGATCCCTGTGTATGTGTGTTTGTGCATTTTGTTTACTGCCGAAGCAGCACAGCGCGTAAAACAAACACAACGCAAGCGAGTGAAAGAGGAAACAGAGAGAAACGCAGAAACAGAGAGAGAGAGAGAGAGAGAGAGAGAGAGAGAGAAAGAGAGAAAGCCCAGTTTAGCGCGAGCGAGAAAAAAAGAGAAATTTTCAATTGTTCTGAGAATTCTAGCCAAGATTTAGGCATATATAGATAGATCATTACTACAGACATCTATTATATCGCTCCACCTACTAAAATGGCCAGGTAAGCTCATTTGGGAACAGATCGGGTTCATCTAACAAATACCATATACCACTTCTATCTAGTTTGACTGCTTTTGCTAACTGTCTCCGTGTGGATGTGTGTCTTTTATCTTTTAAATTTGAACAAGTGATGCAAGTTAGACCCAAAATCGATCTTGCTAGTCTATACAGTACAAAGTATTAGGAAGATCTTTTAAGATTGAAGGCTTCAAGAATGATCTAAAGTGCTTATTAAACGATCTACCGAAGTTAAAACCTTACTAAGCTATACATATTTCAATTCTATAACTCATTAATACCTTTCTAAGCTTACCAACAACATATGCTTATTATAAATGGGAAAATATGCATTATAATACATATAAAGTTCTTAATATATATACATATATGTATATAGTTCAATTCCATAACTAATTAATACTATTCTAAGCTTACCTAGACGCATATGCTTATTATAAATGGAGAGATATGCATTATAATACATTTAAAGTTCTTAATATATATACATATACATATATCAAACTTAGGCTTCTATTAGCTTATAATAAATGATTTCCAACCATATATGTAGATATAGTATAGCTACAATTAAAACTTGTACAGGGGTGGTTAAATTATTTTGTGATTATCATAACATCTCTGTGGGTTAATAACTGTGTTTGTGCTTTTTTAAACAGCACCTTGAACTGGCATATTTTGTCTGGTGTGAATGAAAGTTAAGATTATAACTTAAGACGCAGTGCCTCGATCTTTGACCTGCGAAATCTAAAAGCGCAAACTGCATCGCCTGCGATGCACTCGCATTCACATTTACAATCACATTCAGAATGACGTTAATAACTGGGCTCAGAAACGGGTTGCCTCAGGGCTGCTGCCCTTCTGCTTGTCAGATGATGCAGGAACTCAAGTGGAAACGAGCAGACAATGGGGTAGGCAGTCAAAAAAACAAGCAACATTACAAGCAATTATGTCCGCAAATATCTCTCTGATGGTATGGTAATCGGTAGTTCGGGGGGCTATTAAAACTCCCCAGTGCTACCAAGTTTATGGCCTGCAACAAGGTTGTGCCTGCAACTAGAATTAAGATTTATTAGCGCTAAATATAGCTGTATATTTTAATTAGCTACCCAAACAGGCCGTGCGAATTTACATCGTGTCTGCACTGCGTGTCATATGCCATATGTCATACGTATGTCAGGGCGTTTTCAACTGGTATAGCCGGAACGGAAGGGATTGTCTGAGCATCTACAAAGGGATTAAATTATTTTTTGAAAGCGGGAAGTAATTTACAATATCAGATAATTACATGCAGCGCAGGTTTTATAATCGATATGATATCTTCTCGAGTGTTTCCTTGGGAATGTGCCTGAAAGATGTAGAGATTTGTATTAGTAGGAGAAGGCTAAAGTCTTTGCAAATATCTTATATGTATCTCTATCCACTGTCGACCCATTTATGACGCTAACTCTTGCCTCATAAATCCCCCCAATTAATTACCGAATAGAGAGAGATAAG
The DNA here is from genome assembly GCA_018904105.1 of Zaprionus tsacasi. Classification (NCBI taxonomy): domain Eukaryota; kingdom Metazoa; phylum Arthropoda; class Insecta; order Diptera; family Drosophilidae; genus Zaprionus; species Zaprionus tsacasi. The sequence continues at coordinate 7,463,425 of JAEIFR010000173.1, read as the reverse complement.
TGTTACGCTCCACTGGCCCAAAATCTAATCACAGCCAACTCGTAGCGCTACCACTCGAGATAAGACCCCAATTTAGTGTAGCGTCTGTTGAAAAAAACCCCATGGCGAATTTGGCAAGCGCGAAGAAGTGTGGCAAATTTGCAAATTGCCAAAGTGATGGGGCAACAACGAAAAAGAAAACATAACTAATGTATGCAATTTATGCTAAATACATAAATAATATATGTCTTGTCTATATGTCTGTGTGTATTTCTGTATTTCTTTTTTGGAGTATACGAAGTGAAAGCTCAATTTGGACTCGACAGCTAGTCGAGGGCTCTCGAGTGTCATCTAAGTTTGTAATTCGCAATTTGCAATTCACAATGTGTGTAAATGTATCTGTATCTTTAGCTGCATTTGTATCTGTATCTGTATCTGCCTCTCAGCCTGTTGCAGCCTGACGCAGCAATGTTGCAGCAGCTGCAAGCTGAACTCAAGGGCCTGCACACATGTTTGTATATGCAAAACTATTCCATATATTTCCGCAACTTTCTCAACAACTTCAAATTGCCCATAAAAGATATACAAACAAACAACAGAAACGTTGAGGAAAATAACGCACCAATCGTTTCAGCTATTTGTTCATTATAAAATCATTTGCCATGACTAAAAAAATATGAGACGGAAGCAGCGACTGCACGCCGGCTCAGCTCATCATTAGATGTCTGCGAGTTGGCAACGGACTGATTGAAGATTGCGTTTGTGTGTGACATGGACGGCAATTCATGTGTAAATGGGTCACAGACTAACTGAAGCTATTGTGACCTACTTCATTTGAATTTCGGTTCCGGTTTTGAGTTTTCCATACAACTCCACAGTGCCTGCACCTGTCTCAGTCGCATCACATTAGAATTCACCCACGAGTAACACCTACAAAAAATTGTCATTAGTTACATAAATTAGCCCTTAGCCGAATCGAACGTCGGCGAGTGCAGACGTGTTTCTTTCAAGCTACGAATAGCAAGTTCTAAAAACTACAACAGTATAGTGAAAGTTAATCACAAAGTGTAAAGTGCAGTTTGCACAACTAACAATTATTGACTATAGTAATTATTTACTAAAATAAATAATTATTCCATATTGTTCTGGCAATTGTTATATGTGGACTAAGAACAATGAATCAAAACGACATACGTTCTCAGCGACAATGTGAACAAGACGAGCGCCGGCTCTCTTTACAACGCAACAATGCATACTTTTCTTTCGTCTCACCGCAAATCGGTGATCGAGCACCCTCACCTTCAACTAACTCGAAACTTTTGCCCTCAGAGAACGACAGACCGCGTTCTTGCTCTCCCTCTCTGCCTGCTTCGGCTCACAAGTCGTGGAGCGAAGAGACCGCCTCTCCTACCCCGCTCCTCTCGCAGCGCCAAACGACCATTCCGGGTAACTGTAACACTGCAATAACGAGTGCAGTGACCTCACTGGCAACTGTCACTGCTACCACAACAACAACTTCGTCAGCGGCCCAACTAATTATCGCTGTGCCAGCTGTAAATAATTCAGCAGCACTGACCGTTTGCAACAACAATAATGCACGCAAAGAAGAATCAAAACAAAAGCAGAAGTCGATTTCGACTGTGCAGACTGGCATGGATCGCTACATCCAAATCAAGAGAAAACTCAGCCCTCAAAACAATAAGGCGGGTAATCAACCCAAAATCAATCGAACCAACAACGGCAATGAAAACTCTGCAGTAAATAATTCAAACCGATATGCTATCTTGGCTGATTCTGCGACCGAACAACCCAACGAAAAAACGGTAGGGGAACCAAAAAAGACCAGGCCTCCACCAATTTTCATACGAGAACAAAGTACAAATGCACTTGTAAATAAACTCGTTGCTTTGATTGGTGACAGCAAATTCCACATTATCCCACTTAAAAAGGAAATATTCATGAAATAAAACTACAGATCCAAACAGAAGCAGACCACCGTATAGTGACTAAATACCTAAATGATGCTGGTAAAAACTACTACACATACCAATTAAAAAGTTGCAAAGGGCTACAGGTAGTACTTAAGGGCATTGAAGCAACAGTGACACCAGCTGAGATAATTGAGGCTCTGAAGGTCAAAAACTTTTCTGCAAAAACAGCTATTAATATTTTAAACAAAGACAAAGTTCCGCAGCCACTATTCAAAATAGAACTCGAACCAGAGCTCCAGGCACTAAAGAAAAACGAAGTGCACCCAATATACAATTTACAGTACTTGCTACATCGGAGGATCACCGTGGAGGAGCCGCACAAACGTATCAATCCAGTTCAATGTACTAATTGCCAAGAATACGGCCACACCAAGGCATACTGCACCCTTAAGTCCGTATGTGTTGTCTGTAGCGAACCTCATACTACCACTAACTGCCCCAAAAACAAGGACGATAAGTCTGTGAAGAAATGCAGTAACTGCGGGGAAAAACATACTGCAAACTACAGAGGCTGTGTGGTGTACAAAGAATTGAAAAGCCGCCTAAACAAACGTATTGCCACAGCACATACATACAACAAAGGCAATTTCTACTCTCCGCAACCGATTTTTCAACCACCCCTAACTGTCCCAAGCACTACTCCAACAATTTCTTTCGCTAGCGCCCTAAAATCCGGACTAGAAGTGCCCGCCCCACCGACAAGAACTGCTCATTCCGAACATACACCGACAAACATCCAACAAACACAACAAAGTGGCATCGAAGCTATGATGCTATCCCTACAGCAAAGCATGAAAGACTTTATGACGTTCATGCAAAATACTTTGCAAGAGCTCATGAAAAACCAAAATATCCTGATTCAACTTCTTGTATCTTCAAAATCCCCATAATGGCTACCCTACGGATATCTCTGTGGAACGCAAATGGCGTTTCACGGCATACACAAGAGCTCACACAGTTCATTTACGAAAAAAACATCGACGTAATGCTACTATCAGAAACGCACCTCACAAATAAAAACAATTTTCATATACCAGGATACTTGTTCTATGGTACAAATCATCCAGATGGTAAAGCTCATGGAGGCACTGGAATACTCATCAGAAATCGCATAAAACACCACCACTTAAACAATTTTGACAAAAACTACTTACAATCTACGTCCATAACCTTACAACTCAACAATGGTTCAACGACTCTAGCCGCAGTCTACTGCCCACCGCGCTTTCCAATCTCTGAGGATCAATTCATGGAATTCTTTAACACACTAGGTGACAGGTTCATCGCAGCGGGTGACTATAACGCCAAGCACACCCATTGGGGATCTCGACTTGTGACGCCAAAGGGTAAGCAATTGTACAATGCGCTTACGAAGCCAGAAAACAAGCTAGACTATGTATCCCCGGGTAAGCCTACATACTGGCCAGCAGACCCAAGAAAAATCCCAGACCTGATCGATTTTGCAATTACTAAACATGTCCCCCGCAACATGGTTACCGCCGAAGCACTAGCAGATTTATCATCAGATCACTCACCAGTTTTTCTAAATATGCTAACTCGCCCCCACATCGTCGACCCACCGTATAGACTCACAAATTTTAGAACAAACTGGCCAAGGTATCAAAAGTATGTCTGTTCACACATAGAACTAACGACGGCATTATCTACAAAGGAGGATATAGACAAGTCAACGGAAACTCTTGGAAATATTTTAGTTTCGGCTGCAAAGGCTTCAACCCCGCCAGTGACGTATGCAAAACCAAACTACATCAAAACTAATCGCGAAATCGAGCGGCTGGTATTAGATAAACGACGCCTACGAAGGGATTGGCAGTCTAATAGATCACCAACTACAAAGCACATGCTTAAAATAGCCACACGCAGGCTTACCAATGCTCTTAAACAAGAGGAAAAAAACAGCCAACGTTCATATATCGAGCAACTCTCTCCCACCAGCACTAAGTACCCTCTGTGGAGAGCTCACAGAAACCTAAAGACTCCAATAGCGCCAATTATGCCACTACGAAGTCCCTCTGGCACCTGGTTTCGAAGTGATGAGGAAAGAGCCAGTGCTTTCGCTGACCATTTACAAAATGTATTCCGACCAAATCCCTCTACCAACACATTTATTCTCCCTCCTTTAATAGCAGCCAATCTAGATCCTCAAGAACCCATTGAATTCCGACCATGTGAATTAGCAAAGGTTATCAAAGAGCAACTGAACCCAAGAAAATCGCCTGGCTACGACCTAATAACTCCAAGAATGCTCATTGAACTCCCAAAGTGTGCTATTCTTCACATCTGCTTGTTGTTCAACGCAATCGCCAAGCTTGGATACTTCCCTCAAAAATGGAAAAAGTCGACCATAGTAATGATTCCAAAGCCAGGAAAAGATAAAACGCAGCCATCATCATATAGACCGATAAGCTTACTAACATGTCTCTCAAAGCTGTTTGAAAAAATGCTACTCCTTCGGATTAGCCCTCATCTTAGAATAAACAACACACTTCCAACACATCAATTTGGCTTCAGAGAAAAACATGGAACCATCGAACAGGTCAATCGAATCACGTCAGAAATTCGTACGGCTTTTGAACATCGAGAATACTGCACAGCCATTTTTCTAGACGTCGCGCAGGCATTTGACAGAGTGTGGCTCGATGGACTTTTGTTTAAAATAATCAAGCTGTTGCCCCAAAACACACATAAGTTACTGAAGTCATACCTATATAACAGAGTGTTTGCAATAAGATGCGATACAAGCACCTCACGCGATTGCGCAATCGAAGCTGGAGTGCCGCAAGGCAGTGTACTGGGTCCAATCTTATACACCCTGTATACGGCGGATTTCCCCACAGACTACAATCTAACAACCTCCACGTTCGCTGATGATACCGCGATACTCAGTCGCTCCAAATGCCCAACAAAAGCCACGGCACTCCTATCCCGACACTTAACATCTGTAGAACGATGGCTTGCAGACTGGAGAATTTCAATAAATGTTCAAAAATGCAAGCAGGTTACCTTTACCTTAAACAAACAAACATGCCCACCACTGGTCTTGAATAACATATGCATTCCACAAGCCGACGAGGTAACATATCTGGGTGTTCATCTGGACAGGCGGCTCACTTGGCGCAAACATATAGAAGCCAAATCGATACATCTTAAACTTAAAGCAAGGAACCTCCACTGGCTCATAAATGCTCGCTCTCCACTTAGTCTGGAGTTCAAAGCTCTTCTATACAACTCCGTCTTAAAACCTATCTGGACTTATGGCTCCGAGCTGTGGGGCAACGCATCCAGAAGTAACATAGACATTATTCAGCGAGCACAGTCAAGAATTCTGAGAACTATCACTGGAGCGCCGTGGTACCTTCGGAACGAAGACATACACAGAGACCTAAAAATCAAATTAGTAATCGAAGTAATAGCTGAGAAAAAAATGAAATATAAAGAAAAGCTGACCACCCATACAAATCCCCTCGCAAGAAAACTAATCCGAGTATGCAGTCAAAGCCGGCTGCACCGCAACGACCTCCCAGCCCAGCAATAAAATTATTAGGGCATTAATGAAAAAACTATCACTAAGTGAAAGTTAATTAAGTTAGATTAAGATTTGAACACTTATTGTTAGTCTCTTAACACAAAGAGAAGATTCAATAAATAATAAAAAAAAAAAAAAAAAAAAAAAAAAAAAAAAGTTACATAAATATTGAGACAGAGCGATCGAGGCATACAAAACTGGTTTCCATTACGGACTCGGGATCAATGTGCGAGCCGAGCTTGAGATGAGATGCCGAAACTAGCTAGTTGCCCACTCAGGGAGCTGCTACGCACGCGCAGCCACGTTTTATTGTCGTCATCAACAACAACAACGACAATCGCGAGTGGGGAAAGTTTTTTTCTTTTTATGAGAATCTGTAAATAACTGTAAAATTATTGCATAAACATACATATATACTGATAGTTTTTTAATCAAACAACAACAACGTTGCTGCAGCTCACCCATTACAGATTTCTATGCAGGACGCAATATATTCATTACGGGCGCCACGGGCTTTGTGGGCGTTACCATAATCGAGAAACTGTTGCGTGATGTACCCAACGTGGGCACCCTGTATCTGTTGATGCGCGCCAAGAAGGGCAAGACGGTGCAAGAGCGTCTGCAGGAGCTGCAGCAGAACTCCGTGTTCGATCGCTTCAAGGAGTTGGAATTGGAGTCACGTTTTTCGAAAATCGTTGCCATCGAGGGAGATGTTGGTCTCGAGCATTTGGGCATTTCGCCGGCAGATCGTGAAAAGCTTATCGAGAACGTTAATGTTGTTTTCCATTCGGCTGCTACATTGGATTTCTTTCAATCCCTGAAAGAGACAACGAACATCAACTTGCGCGGCACACGACGCGTTGTGGAACTGTGTCAGCAGTTGCGCCATCTGGACGCACTGGTGCACGTGTCCAGCGCATATGTTAACTCTTACATTACCGAAGTGGAGGAGAAACTCTATCCGTCGCCCGACGATCCCGAGAAGATCATTCAGCTCTCGGAGACACTCAGCGATGAGGCGCTCAAAGAGCTCGAGCCAAAGTGGGTTTGCCTTGCCAGAACATCGACCTAAAAGAAATGACAAATCATTTATATGCTTTACAGATTGCTCAAGGATCACCCCAATACGTACACGTTCACCAAGCATCTGGCTGAGCATGAAGTGGCCAAGGTGGCCAGCCAATTCGCCTGCGGCATTGTGCGGCCCAGCATGAGTAAGTCGAGGCATAGTAAGACTTGAAGGAACACTCCGCTAATCCTATATGATTTCTTGCAGTTACGGCCGCTTGGAAGGAGCCCATACCCGGCTGGACTGTTTCAAAGAATGGACCGCAAGGTTTCTTCATGGGCGCCTCGAAGGGCATTCTGCGTCGACTGCCCCTGGATCCGACACTCATTATGGACTACATTCCCATCGATGTGGTTGTCAATGGCATCATTACCACGGGCTACTACGTCAATACGCTCAAGTAAGTAACCAATGTGTGGTCCTGCGCTTCCAGCTAACAGATCTGTCTCCTTGCAGGACCAAGAACGGCGGTAAACCTGCCGAGCTGCAGATTTTCCACTTGACATCGAGCACATACAAACCATTCCGTTTCGAGTTTCTGACCGACAAGATCAATGGTTACTTGCACGAGTATCCGCTGAACAGTGCCGTTTGGTATCCCAATCTCCGCCTGGTGAAGAGTCTCTTTCTGTTCCGCCTTGGCGCCATTCTGTTTCATTTTATACCCGGATTCTTCCTTGACTTGGTTACCAAACTCTCTGGTGGCAGGCCCATGTGAGCTTAATACTTTTTATATTATATAGAGAGCTTTTAGTTGATAATGCTCCCATCCAGTAGCTTGATCCGGTTACACAAGAATGTCTGGAACTCGCTGAACACCCTGGAACGTTTCATATTCACGGAATGGCATTTCGACAGTAGACGTCTTCTGGCCGTCTCCAAGACTCTGGATCATGTTGATAAGAAGAAATTCGTCATTGACATTGGAGAACTGACCTGGGATGAATACTTTGCCAATACAATCCGAGGCGTGCGTCAATATCTCAGTAAGGAATCGCCAAAGAACCTGGAGAAAGCACGTCGCAAGGATAAGATGTAAGTTATTTGACTTATTTATTGATATATCCTATTAACATACCTCGTTTTCATAGTCTTCTTGGACTCCATGTGGTGCTGCAGCTCTCCTTCTATTACGGCGTATTTAAGCTGATTGTTGGCGTGACCGGAATATCTGCAGCGAAGGCGGCCCTTATTTTGCCCGTGTTTTATTATTTGTTTGGACTTATCTAAGCTCATTGTACATCTGCGAATGTATATTTAATATAGTTGATGAATTCTCGATAATATTTATGATCAAGGTTTGGTATTACAATTATTCATTTGTTCTGAATACAAAATATAAGACAAATTCAATTCTTAGTTTTCAATCATATGGAATTGTTTCAATTTGAATCCTATATTATTTCAGCGAAAACAGAACCAGCTGTATTAGCGGTATTGCCTGCAATTCTGCAATTATTTTGTTATCATCGATATATTGGTCTTGCGATGTTTATCGTCTGCCATCGCATTGAAATATTTTTGTAGTCACTGATATATTCGATTAATATCACCAGCTTTTTTATTATATCGATATGCTAAATAACAGCGTTACTCATTTTGCGCTGTTCTGCCACTGTTAGTTGTAATTACTCACTGGGCTCGCAACTGTTAAATTTAAAACCCAAGTCTCATTTGTTGTTTTTCCTTCACACCTGCCTGTACACCCTAAACGCTTACGGTCTTAAAGCTTTGTATAATTTTTGTGCTACAAAAAAAAAAAAAAAAACAAAATTATAATTTCGTTTTCTTGTAAGAAAAATTCACGATCACTGTTAATAACAGTTCAGCACACTGTTGAGCAGTTTTCACTGTTATCAATTAATCAGCTGTTTTCATTTGCTACACGGTTTGCGGATCAATCGGATCGCGTTAAAATCGAACGAAAATAAAAATAAATGTTGTTAAATTACCAATAATAATACGAAAAACGTTTGGCGAAAACCGAAGCGGTAATTAAACGGTCGAGTGCAAGTGTGCTTAACTGCAAAGTGCGAAAAGGAATAAGTGAAAGCTAAAGCAAAGGTCCAAAAGAAACGGCCACAAAGCAATTTCAATGGTCGAAGAGTATAAAAAGTGAAATTACAGAAAAAAAGTTAATGAAATATTGAAACAAAGGAATAAACTAAGCACAGGAAAAGGGCGCACTTTCGGGAATTGTTTTTATTTTTTGGTAAGTGTAAAAATACGTGAAAATATGTAGAATTACACATGCAACAAGTTGCGTGCACCCAACCCCCGCCTAACAAAATAAAGCAGCTTAAAAACTTGTTTGTGCGTGCACACACACTTGTACACACTTGCTATGCATTTGGGCCATGTTTGCATACTTACTTACTTTTCAATGCAGCTCTGTAATTTCTTAACCCAACCAACATTTGGCATTTTATTCGAATTATGTATTTTTTATCTATTATTGCGTAGCACTGCTGCCAATGTCACCTGTTTTAATACGCTTGCTCTCTCGCTCTCTCTCACACACACACAGAGACGATCTGGCTGGTTTTTATCTTGGGGTACCGCCGCCGTCGTCGTTGTCGTTTTTTGCCGTTAATACAGCAGCGTCGTCGCTGTTGTCGATCTACGTGTCTCTTTCGCACTCTCATGGTGTGTGAAAGCGAGTGAGTGAGTGTGTGTTGAAGTGCACGTACATACATGCATATATACATATGTAGATGCAGACATATGAACGTATGAATGTGTGTGTGTGTGTGCGTGTGGGTATGTACGTATTTTTATATGAATATTTCCGCCCCCGCCCCATTAGCGAAAGATAACACGACAAACTTTGTGACAGGGCCTGGGCCGGGACAGAAGCATTGCCCCGTACACCATAATGGCTCTAATTCTCATGAAAATATTGAAATACACATACGTATATGTATTATCTGTGTGTGTGTGTATGGGTTATATTTTTCCTCATAACTTCTAATCTAAATGTGCAAATATTGATTTTCTATGTACAATTGTAGCTGCTTCGGGCTTTAACACACTTTTATCAATGACCGTCGTTGTTTTTTTCGGCTTATTTCTTTTTTCGTTCGATTTTCTTCGATTCGGATTGAACAGGTTCCTTGTTGTCAGTCGCAATTAGCGATGCGCCCACGCCAACACGACGTGTCACGGTTTTTTTTTAGGATCAAAAGAAATAACTAAAAGTTTGCATAGAGATACAATTTTAAAGGTGTTAATAAGTCAAATATCTAAGCAAGTATAATATTGTTAAAGGCATAAAATAAAAATCAACGTATTTCTATAATAAACAAAATTTAAATTTGGTATTAAATTAAAAAAAAAGCTTATCGATAAATGTATGTCTGCAGAAGCTCATTTATCGAAGCTTAACATAACTAAGCTGCACTTGAAACTCTATAAAGTCGATAACTAATTTTGAAGATTTATTTTTAGCTCATCACTATTTTGCAACATCGTGTAAGCTTTTTGCATTCGTGCACAAGTTTTAAATATTATTGTTGTTTTATTTTACGGCTTTGTTTATATGAGCTTTTGTTGCTGTTGTTGGGTGCTGCTCTCGGACATGAGTCTTTGTTTTGTTATTGCGGGAATTTCCCTGCATACTTGTGTTTGTGTTCAATATACAACTCGTGCTCTTATATACATATGTACATATGTACGTGTACTTATAGAGACGCCGTCACACACACATGCACTCACTTTCAGTTGATATGTAGTTTGAACTCGGCAAACTTATTATAGTTACAATTGTTCTGACTTCATACTGGTGGCACCAGGCTATCAGCGCAATATAATTATACACGCCAAAACTAGAAAAAAGTCATTGGCCATGTCGAATTGCACATACCCTATGTTTATACAGTGACGCTGTTCTTTTTTTTGGTTCAATGGCGTTTTTTCTACCTTTTTTTTTTTTGAATCTTTGCTTACTCATTATGTGCAAGAAAAAAGTAACCGGACGTATATATATATATATCTTAGTCTACTTGTATTGTCATTCAATTCGTGGAAAAACTTAATGTATTTTTTAATTCAGGTTCCATTGACAGCTTAACTTTATTATATAGATTACGAAATACCATAGATAATCCGAATTTATACCCTTCGACCATTGAAAATGGTCAAAAAAGGGTATACTAATTTTGTGCAAATGTATGTATGTAAGAGGCATAAGGAGGCGTGGTAGACCACATCAAGTATATATATTCTTGCTAAGGATCACTAACCGAGTGATTTGAGCCATTTCTGTCTTTCCGACTGTCAGTCTGTCCGCATGTATGAGAACCCAGCTGTTAAAAAAGCTAGAGACACCAAATTTTGGAAATTATGGTAAGGGTCCCCCCTATGATTTAAAAATACAAATTTTTTTTAATATATTTAAAATCACGAGTTTTTAAGTTTAATCGATTGCGGAGGTCAAACTTAGTACTAAACACTTGTTTAAATCGATTTTAAACGATACTTAATTTTGGACCAAAAATCATGTCGAAATGGTCAAAAAATTAGACATGTAACACTCTCAACAGACCTGGTACCACAATTTTACACCTATCATAACTTTCTTGAAAATCAAACGATTTTCACGCGGAATGACATTTTGCTTATGTTTTAACAACCTGAGTGATTCTACATTTAAAAAATAGCAAATTGTATATTTTGAAATTTTTCGATATTTTGGAAATTTAAGTAAGGGTCCCCCCTATGATTAAAAAAAAAAAAAAATTTTATATTTTTAAAATCGCGAGTTTTTATGTTTGAACGATTGCGTAGGTCGAACTTAGTACGAAACACTTGTTTAAATCGATTTTAAACAATACTTGTCAAAAAATTAGACATGTAACACACTCAACAGGGCTGGTACCCTCATTTTACACAGATCGTAACTTTGTTTCAATTATAAGTGTAATAAGGATTTGGGGAATTGGACGAAGGGTATCTTACTGGCGGGCGCGCTCGACTGTTGCCTTACTAACTTGTTTTTAAGCGAATTTCCAGTCCAGTTCCTAAAATAACATTGTGATTTCATATCTAAGTCATATCTTCTGCCAATAATATAGTGTATTATTACTGTCGCTAAGCAGCGAAAGCGTTTTCCAGGATCTGACGATAAGCGTGCCCCTTGTCTGTCGCGTTCCCCCTCTTATGGATTGTCATTTATTTATTTTTCCACGCCCAAATGAACATCGGCTAAATATAACTCGAAATGCTGTTGTTGTTAATGTTAATGTTCTTGTCGTTGTTATTGTTATTGTTATCGTTATAGCCATGGTTGTCTTCGACTTCGCATTGATTATTTGCACATTTTAAAAGAGCCCCAAAGAACAGAGAGAAAACCAGACGAAAGAGAAATGAGAAAAGAAAATGATCATAAATAAATAAATAACGTGTATAATAATACCTGCTGTATTGTTAGTGCTTCATAAATGTATATTGATGCCAATTCAATAGTGCCGATAGTTAGATTGCGATACTATCGAAAGGCGAACAATAAATAAATCGAAAAAAAAATTATATATTATATATACTTTATTTAAATGTATTTAAATATGCAATGTTTTGAAAATATAGGTTAATAAAACGTATATAGATCGATGCTATCGTAACTATCGATCTATTGATCTTTCGATAGTTGGAGTGGAAAAACTGAAAATTTCTCTGGCCGCTGGCGATCGAACTGATCTCTCTCCCTATTCTCTTCTTCTTTCCACGTCTTGTTTCCAATCCAATTCGAAATTCGCGCCAATGACGTCAGTCAAGGCCTGACGTCTGCAGAAAATTCCGCAAAACGCCTCTTCAAATTATTGGCAAGCAGCGGGCGCACAGAATACAAATACAAAAAAAAAAAAAGACGAAACATCCAAACAAAAATATATATATTAAAAAAATAAAATTAAATTATTTTCGTTCCATTTTTGCGTGTTGTTTCCATTCCATTTCATGTCTCTGCATTTGATTTATAATACTTATATTTGTTAATACTTATAGATTCTCCGTGCTCTTCTTTTTGTCGGCTTCCCTACACAAAGTGAAAGTTGTTTTCCATGTTGTGTTGCCATAGCACAGTTATCTAGTTATTTTCATTCTAGTTTTTCTACGCATTGTCTTCGGGGCAAACCGTATGTTTTCTGTTTCAGAAAAAGAGACCACGTACATACTACGCTCTCGTACTGTATACACAGATTCAATTCTGTTTGTGTACAGACATTTTTTTGTTTCAAAATTTATTTATTTATTTATTTTTTTGACAGAGCAGACAATGAGATTTCCGGCCAATGCATTGATACTTCAAAAACGTCGGTCGGCCTTCAGAAAGGCTGACAGAACGGTAATCTATACGTATCCCCATCGATTCGATTACTCAATTGATAAAAATAAACGTAATAAATATGGGTAGATAATGATAAAAGGCTATACCATGATAAAGGCTGTCCTCGTGTAATTTTAAAGGTCAATCTTAAGTGACGATATATTTACACATTAAACAAAACAGTTATTATGAATGTATCCAAAAGAGAACGGGGTGAACTTATTAAAAGCCAAAACAAGTTTAAAAAGCGTATTGCATTCTCGACTCACAAATACCCCGCAAAGTTATAATGCTTGGAATTCTATAGAAAGATCTGAAATTTATCATCATCAATTTTGGATATACCTCCTTGTCAATCATTCTCATTAAAAACGAGGTGGCGCCATCAAGAATATTGGGAAAAACCTAATTAACACAATTTGCTGTAAACAAGTGATGTGGATGATCTTCACTTTGGATGATCCCACGTGATGGACGACTGTTTCGGAAAATCCAATTCGATTCTTGTTTTATTTTACGCATAAAACGTTGCCAAAAGCATTTTAATGAATGGAATATTTCTTTTTCTTGCCTATGCAATTACAAGAGGTTACGTTGAGTTTCGTTGCGATCGACATGCGGCATGTACCATAAAACCTATATATGTATGCTGCTATAAATTTAATTACTTTGTAAACTCTTTGTTTATTTTGCATTTTGCATTCTTCGTTTTGTTTTTGTTTGACTCTACGAGAAATTTTGAGGAAAAGAAATCAAAAATTTGTTACCTGTGCTAGAGCATTACTTAGTAATGTAAATATTATGTGCTTACAAGAACTATATGTGTATGTGTGTATATAATCCACATCCGATTCTGAATATTTCTTTTAGCATACACGAGTACTCTCAGTTTCTTCTATGCATCCCCGATATACTAGCTGCACTTTTTGACGTCGATTTCCTTTTTATTTCCCAGACGAAAACTCGTGCACATCTCGTATATCTGTATATCACATATATAGTATTTTTATGTGTATCTCGCTAATTGTGAAGGTCGTTTACGTCTGCAGTCGTTTCGCTTGCTCTACACCCTCGCTATAAGGCAGCAGTACAGGCACACGAAACGTAAATCGAGATAAATAATCGAAATTAAGCAAATTTTCATTACTCTCAATTTTCGAACTGCAAAAGTTCACTCTGCTCCCCTCCCCCTGAAATTGATGTTTATATTTGTTTCGATCATGTTATACATTTTTGCAGGGTATGCAATTGAAGTATGAACTGAGAAAGAGTCCAGCTAAAGTAATATTATATTGAATGCATTCCATACTAATCTTCATATATGCATATTCAAAGTATAGGCTATTTTCAAATTAATAGAGGTGATGTTGCATATCTATTATACTATAATATTACTTTTCCTTTTTACTTTTAAAGACACCTACAAATTCCCCAGTTTTTCGAAAGCGTATTCAAATATCGCATAAACTTTAACTAGATTTATTTTCTTTTTTTTTTTCAAATAACAGAAAAGTTCTTTGGCGTCCGCAGAATTTCGGTTGGAATTTGATGGAACAAGAACGCAAGAGATTTTTCATAATTTGTTGTTGTTTTTTCCATGTTAATTGCTGCTTAATTTGAGATTCCTCTAGCATTTTGTTGGTATATATACATATATATTCTTGTGTTGTTATCATGTTTGCCTTTGCGGCTGGGGTAGACATTCAGATAAACAAATTCTCTGGACTACATATACATAGATATAGGTTGTGCGGCATCTATGCAGATGTAGTATGTGTATACGTATGTGTATATCTAGTTGTTTTTGTGTGAAAATATATATATATACGCATAAATATTATTTATGCCGGGGGCCATTTTAATGGCGCCATGTTAAATGTGCCATCGCAAATTTAATGCCAATACTTTATTATTAATGCGTTTTTTGTGCATAAATGTTGCTATTTTATTACCCAGTCGAGCCAAGCAGAAAGTTTATTGTTTGTTTTTATTCACTTTGTCGCCTCTACTAAACTCAGGTGAGCTGAAAATCTATAGAAAATCCCCCGCTGTTGTGCTCCAATACTTGTCAATTTGATTTCGTATTAATCCCCCTGTTGATGGCTGCGATTAATCTCTACACAGGAATATATATACTATATGAATATATTTAGGGGATTTGATAGTTTTTTTGCTTTTCATTCTTTAAGAACTTTTGCACCTTAGCATATCATGTATTTCTTTGTTTTTCTTTTCTTGCTTCTAATTTTTTTTTTCTCTTCAGATATTTCATTCAATTTTCGATGCTTTTGTGCAACGCCCACACGAAAGTTTATTTTTAAGAAAAACGTAGAAGAACAAGAGAGAAAACGAAAGAGACGAGAGAGAGAGAGAGAGAAAACACGGCAAATAGCCAGTTCCCTAGCGGGTTTTCATTGTGTGCGTGTGTCAAAAATATTAAATGATTTAATTGATTCGTTTCGCTGTATGGTCTTTAAAAGGGATTTAAAAACAATAAGTTACGCCTGCATCTTTGTGTTTGCAACAACTCCAGAAATAGTATTTTTATATTGCAATATTATTATTATTATATTTATATTTTTTTGTGGTCTCTTTATCTTACTTGCCTGTATATTTAGTTATTGCATTACGCATACGTCACGTTGGTTAGGCGAGTTTCCCCTCCTGCAAGGCAAAAACTTTTACAATTTTGTTATGTTTCTTTCTCTCATACAGACACAGACAGACAGACAGACAGCCAGGCAGACAAACATATCGTACATGTATATAGGTATTTGTATGCTTTGGCGTTTTGTTTTTTTTCGATTGGGCTCTTTTTGAAAATGTTTTCGAAAAATGCTTTCAGTTTATCTCTGGCATTTAAAGCGTCCAAACGCGTCTAAAGATCTGCGGGAAACTGCGGGATATTCTTCTAATGTTTTGATAAAGAATTTTAGCACATTCAAATTGCGAACAATACAAAACAAAATAAAAATATAAACAAACTAATTTCGCAATCATTTAAAAAAACAGTGCATAAAGCAAGAAATAAATGAAAAAATTAATTTAAAAATAAATAAAGCTAATTTTAAACATATTTTATATGAAATTAAATAATATCAAGTAAACAAATCTTTATTCAAAATAAAACAAGTGGAAATAAATTTCATTTAATAAAAATACTAGAAAAATAAATGTAGTTAATTAACTGTGTCTGAGAACCACAAACAGCAGTCATAAATTCGCTGAAAAAATATAACAAAACAACATCAATCATAATTATTTATGTATAAACAAAATTAGCAAAAAGTTTTCCACGAATTTTCTGCTGCGGGCTGCAAACAAAAATAAAATAAAAGAAAGAAATAATTATTTAAAAAATTGTATTGAAAATCAAAATGTAAGTGAAATATGCGAAATGATTAAAGAAAATGTTGCTGAGCTTATTTAGAGTCATATAATTCGATATATGTTTTATCTGTTATCCATATAAATATCTAGCAAATTGTGCTGAAATTCGTAATACGATTTATTATATTCATTTTGGAAATTGTTGAATTCTCGAAGCTGTTGCTAGGCTCATCTATATAGAGAAAGTGTGTGTAATGCGTATACTTAATATTTTTGATCTGCCTGCTGCCTGCATTGTCTGCCGAACTTGTCAATACTGTGTGTGATCTACAGGGTGTCTGTGTGTGTCTGTGTGTGTGTGCAGCGTGCTGCTGCCTCTGCTATTTCCATTTATCTATGTCATCCTTGACACTGGCCGCAGCAGCAGCACGAGATATCGAGACGTTGTTACTATCACTTTCTCTCTCTCTCTCTGTCCTCCTATTATGTTTTTTTTTTGGCTTGGACTGCAAAAAATGTTGTGTGAGAGACTGGGCAATTTTTTATGCCATTCGGTCATAAGGTATTTTTAAATTTTAAGCGTCATTTGTTTACGCTGCTGCTGCGGCGCGCAAAAATTGTTTGAAGATTTTTTTTTTCTCGATATTTTTCAAAGATATATGGTATTTAAGAGGCACTTCGATTGCATTTTTCTTGATGATGGCTTAGTCGCTGTGCTAAATCAAGATATGAACTAATTGCTGTCTAATTCAATTAGCTGCTTGGAAAATTCTAGTGAAATGCATTGACTAATTGAATTTTCTTTTTTTCTGTTTTTCTTTGCTGCATTTGCAGGTCTGCAGCTTGGACAAATGATGGCCTAAAATGGCGGCTACACCACCAATGCCGCCTGGAGCAAATCATTTACAATTGAATGGCCATAATACACAGCAACAACAGCAGCAGCAGCAGCAACCAGCTAGAGGCAACAACAACAGCAGAATCGCTGATCTATTGCAGCATCATATACACTTCAAGGAGCTACTACACGCGGACGAGCAGCAGCAGCAGCAGAGCGAGAACAATCACAGCGAGCAGAGCAATGCGCCAGTGGAGGAGGCCGCCGGAGCAGGAGCAGCAGGAGACACGCCTGGCCGCAGCAAGTCGAGCTGTCAGTGCAGCAACATAAGTATTATGCATCTGTTCCATGAGATGAAGCAGGAGTTTCCCACGCTACCGGATGCACTGGTGACGCAATGCGTCAATGAGAACTGTCATCAGCGAGAGAATTGCATACAGATGTTGCGCAAGGAGCTGGTGCTGCAGCCTCTGCCCGTACAATCGTATCCAGCCAAGGTGTTGCAGCAGCAGCATAGACAGGCCAAACCGCCTACGCCGCTGAAGCCTTCACGTGCTGCGCCCACACTACCGCCGCCACCTCAGGGCGTCAGTGGCGATTCCCCAGCCACGCCCACTCCTCCGCGACCACAGCGTCCAACCACATTGAATCTGCAGCGTCAATTCAATGCGCAGTTGCAGCAGAAAATCCAACAACGCCAGCAGCAGCAGCAGCAGAACTCGAAGCCGCCGCCGCAGTTGACGCCGACTGCGCAGTACAAGCCGCTGCGTCGTGCGCCGCCGTTGCCGCCGCTGCCGCCAAAGCCTCACACAGCTGCCGTCTCGTTCTCACAGCAGCCACAGCCGCTGGCAAGCAGTTTCTCCAATGATTCCTCCTGTCTCACCAGCCCGCTTAGTTCCAGCGAGTCGGAGATATCGCTCAATGTTTCCTTATCATCGCCAACGACGGCGCCAGCAGCGCCATCAGCGACTGCGACGTCGTCAGCAGCAACAGCAGCAAGTGCGCAGTTACGCTCGCCCGTTCGACATCGTTCAGTTATAACGCTGCAGCCAGAGCCGCCATATGCACGCGAATTTCTAAATAACATTGCCACATCGATATCACCCACACCGCCCTCACCCACATCTGGAGCGAGCACACCCAGCGGCAGTGGCAGTGGCACACGGAAGAGTTTCACCTCACTCAATCTCACACTGCGCCAACCGGCGCTGGCCAGCAACGGCAATCCCGCGCCGGCACCCTCGACCATTGACATTACCGCTGGCCCGGCGGCGAGTGGCAACGGCAGCAGCGGCATCACCTACTCCTCGAGCAGCTTCGATGCACGACGTGGCACACAGAAGAATTTCCAATTGACTGTCACCGACGAGGGCAGCGTCTTCAGTGCCGGCTGTGTGCGTCCGCAGCTGCCAATGGGTGCACCCTGCCAGCCGCCTACGGTTCTAACAGCCGATGGATCTACGCCGCCGCCTGCCTACGTAGTCACATCACAGCAACAGCAGCGGGAACGGGAGCGGGAACGGGAGGAACGTGTCAGTGAGATGCCCGAAGTATTTCCATATCCCACACAGACGCAGAACCACATTGTCCCCTCGAACTACAACAACAATCTGCTAAGCAATACCAGCGACAACAGTCCCAGCGTAACGCATATGCCCCTCTATGAGGGCGTCGTACCCGAATGCGATCGGGAAGGTGAGTCTAAAGACGGGACGGAACAAATCGGAAGCTTTTGTCCGACTATGCTTATCTCTGCGAACTGCGAGCTAATTCGGCTTATCATGGTATATAGTAATATATATGTGCACGCGCCGCATCGTGCCCTTTCCCCCTGCCCTATAAAAAATACAATATTTGAAATACTCAGAGAATCGATAAGAACTTTGCCAAATTTTGCAAAGTTTTTTACTACGATAAGTATGAAGAGAGAGACTCACATTGAGTGTTTCTGTATTAGATCATTTTAGAGGGAATTGAGAAATATAATCTTATCCTAAGCGTGTAGAAAACACATATAGAAAGCTAATAGATAATTGTAGAGGGCAAACAATAATGCATTATCTTTTGCCAACTCATGCAGATCCCTTGTTGATTTCTGTTTTATTTGAGAGTAATATTAGATCATTTTAAAGGAGCTCTTTAGAGATAACAAATAAGAAACAACTTACGGATACTTGAAAATATGATATGCTCATTCTACAAAAGACTTAGAGGGGTATTCTTGTGATAGGAAATATGAGATGTTCTAAATTATTTTACATGACAAATAGTATTGTATTATCTTACGATTTATATATATATTTTATAGACTACTTAGTCAGGCAGAAGAAATTAATAAATCATTATTTCGTAGCAAATCTTTCAGATTCCTCGTGAATTTAAATTTCAATCAAGAAACCATATATGGAATATAGCATATATATTTATATCATGTCACTCATGTCTGCAATCACATGCTCTTCCGGACAGCGTAATTTTTTCTGCTGATTCTATTTTGGGAGGTTTTCTTTTTGTTTTTTGGTTGTTTAGTTCACAATCGCACACTGTGCAATTTCAGTCGCCGGTCTTATCTATCGATTCTGTTTACAATTGATAACAAATTAAATTACGCTAAAAAAAAGAATGGAACAACAACGAAAACAAAAATAAACCCAGACTGGGAACCACTTGGTTTGTTGTGAAATTAGCAGGAAGCGCAAATATTATGAATTATCATAAATACATATTTGTAAATTAATTTATATGCAGTATTTTAGGTTAGTTAAAAATACAGGGACTTATAGAATATTGTTACTATATTGATTCTGATAACTTTTAGATACAACCACCATAGATTTTTGGCATACAGATCGAAACCATAGCAAATTCGAAAAAGTGTCAATTTGAAGAATATCCACGAAATTTCTAGCAAATTTCTTAGACTTATTTCGACTTAATTATTTTGCGGCACATCAATTTAATATTAACTAAATAAACTGACAGAGAAATATATAATATAATTTATAGACAGAGCTTCATACTTATAAATTGTGGTTAATCCCCGTGATAATCCTTTGAAGCTTATTCTAATTAAGATTCTGTATGTTTGTGTGTATTTTGCATTCTTCTCTCGTTTGATTTGTGCATTATGTTCTCCCTTTTGCAATTTAAAGATAATTTACCTATAGTATCTATATATCTGTTCATCTATGGGTCGCCCACGCTCCGCTCTACACACACACACAAATATCTTTCAGATCTGCTGTCGAAATGTCTCTTGTCTGGTTTCTTTGGCCTTTGCCCATTTCTCATGGGGTTCTTTTTCGTATCGCTTTGTGTTGCTTTCCTCCCCTCCCCCTCCCCACATTCCCACATCGGTTTATCGCATTTTATTTATACAAGAAATTTGTGCTCTCTTTTCGTCTGTTTGTGCAATGTTTTTGTTGTTCTCTCTCTCAGACTCTCGTTCAAGTTCAGGGTAAAATGCGACAAGCAAGCAAGAGAGAGAGGGAGAGTGAGGGCGGAGATCGTACGTTAGATCGTATAAGGCGGTTTACTTGACACGTTGAGCATACGCAGCGTGGGCTGGGAACAAAGTTTAGAAAGATCATTATGATGATGGAAATTGTCTCGCTGACATTTAATCACGAGGTATAAAACCACTTAAGACCCCTACGTAACCCCATTTGCTTTTAGCCAAGATTTCAGCAATTCAAAGGGGGAAAAAACGTCAAGCAATCACATTTTCATTTTAGCATATTTTCCGCCTTTGGAGATTGCCATTAATGAGTGCGAAATTTATCAATTAAAATGTTTGCAAACACCCGCAAATGACGTACAAATCTCATGCGAAATCTCTCGTATATATATATATGTATGTATGTTTATGTGCTTCAGCTTTATAGTGTGTCTGCGATCCTCCCTTGGCCCATTGCCCTGTTTTGTTATTTCCGCTAGAAATCTATCAAAATGTCTAAAAATATTTTTCGTCAGCTTTTATTCTATTTTATTTAATTTTATTTTGTTAGTTTTTTTTTTCTATTTTTCCTGTTGAATTGAAAATTCGAAAATCGTCTCAAATCGGGCGATGCGCTGCTTATTTTCAGAAAAAAATAAATTATTATTAGATTGATTTTTGTTCGGCGTGTGTGTGAGAGTTTGCGCATTTTGACTAAAATTAAATTTGTTTATGAACTTTCGAGCGAGCACACAAAAATGCGCGCCATTATTTTTAGCAACAAACAGAGTAATAAAATGTGAGGTATTAAGCCTTATAAATAGAGCTGCATATATAGTACATACATAGAGATGTGAGTGCGGCAAACATACATACATACTATATAGAAAGTTAACTATAGATTCCAAGTAAATATACTCACCATCAATAATTTCTCTCCCACAGCTCGTGCGGCGACCATTGCACGGCAGAGAGCACGACGCGATAAGCTGGCGAATGCGCTGCGGGAAAACAGGAAGCGTTATGAAAGCCTGGAAAAGGAGGTCGACATACTGACATCCCCGATACCGGCGGGTGAATTCGAGAGAAGACTGGACCAGGATATCGCACAATTAAGGGAAGCCTGCAACCGACTGCTCGACTGTAAGTCTATCTATAATCGTATATCGAATCAATTGTACTCACACATTTTTCATACACCTGCAGGTCAATTGCAGCAGCCCGCACCTGCTGCTGCAGATCCGCCGAGCAATGCCATGAATCGTCAGTACTCGGAACCGGCCGGCAATCGGTTGACTCCACCAGCAAGTCACCGTATGAACCATTGGTCCACAGGTAGTCGCAGCCCAGTTGCACCAACACGGCATCAGCAGCATAATTCATGGAGTGCGCCCAGCTCAGCCTGCGTGCCACCATCCGTGCCGCATCCATATGACTATCCGCCACCGCCGCCCTATGGTCAAATCTGTCCATATCCGCAGTTTCGGCAAGATCTGAGAATAGAAGCACCAGCAGCAGCAGGAGCACCGTCAGCTCCAACGAACACGCATCGCAATGCCAATGATGACGAGGACTCCGATTCCGTCTCCGAATCTGATGTGGATGAAGGCGAGCAGCCACTAGATAAGTGGCCATGCATAATGTGTACATTCCTCAACCATCCGCAACTGAATGTTTGCGAAACCTGTGAAAATGTTAGGATCCAACCGGGTATGATACACATAGTGCGTAGCGGAACTGATAATGCTAACAATGCTAGCTCACCGGCCGCTGCAGCCCCCACAATAGCGTGATGAGTCGATCGAACAGACCTGATTGATTCATTGTTCGCTGGCTTGCCTAATAATCTAGCAAAGTCATGTCCCAATTGTCAAAAGTTTTAGCTACATATCGATAGGTACTATCGTTCAAAACTGACTTCTTTCCAGTAATTAGTACTTGAATATCATAAGAAATCTATTTAATAAGATATCCTCAATTATTATTCGATAGCTCTGTCATCACGCAATGAGACCAACCTAAAATTTCCCGATAGTACCATCGATAGTTCTTAACCTTATTTATGTATACCCCATCCGGAGTTCACTAACATGCATGGCCTGCTCCTTCTGCATGATG
Organism: Zaprionus tsacasi; assembly: GCA_018904105.1. Taxonomy (NCBI): domain Eukaryota; kingdom Metazoa; phylum Arthropoda; class Insecta; order Diptera; family Drosophilidae; genus Zaprionus; species Zaprionus tsacasi. Next base: position 7,440,795 of record JAEIFR010000173.1, on the reverse strand, counting down.
CTGCAACTTTGAAACTGTGATAGAATTAGAAACTAGTTTCTATAAGTGAAAAAGTCATAAATAAGTACATCTAATGTGAGGTTAAGATCCTTTTTTGCTCAATCGAAAGTCACTGCAAAACTGATACAAAAAACAAAAATACATATATTGAAATATTTTCATATAAACTATTAACTAATTGCATATTTACATACTTATTTACTGTATTATCTAATTTTGTTATTATAATATTTACAGACAGTCAACATTCTGATCACGCTAATGGGGAGTCGTCTTAGAAGTGAGATAACTTTTGAATGTAGAATCGAAACCAAATATAATGCATTAATATACAACGAATAAAATTAAAAAGTATTTTTTTGAACTTAGAAATATTTAATAGGAAAAACGAAATTAAAAAAAAAAAAAAAACTCGCGCGTGCTCGACAATAAAATACCCTTCGCCCACTTTTTTTTGAATACGTTACAAACGTGTAACCACATTCATAATTTCAAACACAAATTCTGCACAAATTATTCTACTACATACAAGCGAGTAATGAGTAAAGTTATCTCAGATCTTTAAGGGATCTTTTTAGCATAAGCGTGATCAAGAAGTTGAGTGACTGTATGTAGGTAAATTGCAAATGCCTGATTATCTGTTTTATTGCTAAGCCAACAAAGTTTATTACTATATTAAGGAGCTTGCGTAAATAAAGAAGTTATTATTTAAATACTTACACCGTTTTTGTTATTGTTTTGCTTGCTTTGTTTTATAATAAAATAGATTTCATTAATAATAATAACTGCTATTTTCTTGCAGCGCCGAGAGTCAATCGTGAGGACATACATATAACGCTATCTCCCGGCGAAAATCGTAAGAACTTTATAACAAGTTTGTATAAATTTTCCAATCAATAACTAATTATGAATTTATCTACAGGTATTATACACTCCTGGATACTGTCGTGACAATCGGCCCAAGGATCCAACAACAAACACAACTAGACAACAAATCAAAGAAAGCAAAGTTAATTAAAGGGTTTTATTTTTGTTAAATTTTCAAGACGCTGCTGGCAGCGCCAATTTGTAAATAGACGCCTAATATCTAAATATTATTATGCAGTTTGTTGATTTTCTGGCATAAGAATCAAGACTTTTTAGTATCACTTCTGTATATTGCAACTAGTGAATTTAATCGTTAAGTTGTAAATTTTGTAAATACATAAAATACGTACTCTATAAATGTTTTCTACAGAAACTGGCAAAAAGCTTAATATTACATTCATTTGAAATTAAAATGAGCTAGTGAAAAAGAAATATACTGTTTTTTTCTCGATTTTAAATTGCTTAACGGAATATTGGTGGCTGTAACATGAGCACTTCGATATGGTCTATCGATATGATTTAAATGTGATTTTTAAACTGCAACAAACATCGATATAATTACTTGTTATCGAATGCCTGGCATATCGAAACACATCTATAAAACAAAAAGAAGAAGTCTTCAACTAGAGATGTGCAACTAGTGCCTACACTTCTCCATTAATTCTCTATCCAGCGTTGACAGAAGTGCGCAGAAAATTATATTAATCAAAATTATTTAATATTTGAAGATTGTTTATAATGGAGCATGGGTTTTATTTAAATCCAAGTCCATTTTGGATTAACGCAGGTGATCGAAATATGTTAAACTCACGTAAAAAGCTTCAATTAAAAAATAAGTCATATTATTTAAAAAATAATTTGGCCTACACCGAGGACCATGTTATAGTAAAAAAACTATATTTGTTTCATGTGGCTCCCCAGGTAAATAAAAAAATATATATAATTAACAAATATGTATGAAACATTATGTTTCTTTCAGTTGTCACAGCAGGAGCTTCAAGCATATTTCCAGAATTTTGGACGCGTCGTGCACTTGCGACTTTTCCAGCCGTTCGCGCATGGCCTTGGAAAAGAAGCTGCAGCCAGACCAAGTAGGATGTCCGGCTATGTTTTCTTTCAAGATGCAAGCAGTGCCACAAAGTAAAGTTTTTGACAGGCTTTTCCCAAATAATTAACTCAAACTCAAATTAATTTCAGGGCATTGCAGCGTGTGGTACACTACGTAAATAGGAAACGCCTGTGCGTACAGCCAAACTTCAGTTGGTATCAGCCTGACGCTTATGGACCGCGGGACACAAGCAACCAAGACCCACCGCCAGAGATAATGCGTTTAAATGACCATTGCATGGGGCATATATTTAGATACCTTCGCCTAGTCGATCGCATACATTTCGCACGGATTTGCGTTCGCTTCCGTGACGTATATGACCAAATGTCCTCGTCACTTGATAAATTTGTAGACTTCTCTGAATTCGAAGATATGACACTCTGGGATGTCCGTGATTTCTTTATGCTTTCGGGAAAATTCGTTAAACGAATCGAAGGCGTTGTACCCACACGTCATCGTCAGCGTCTATTCGAGTATTTGGGTGCGCATTGCATCAATTTGGAGTCTCTGAATGTTAAAGCAACAAAAATAACATCACAGAACATGCGCAAGATGCTATCGAAATTGCATCAACTGATTGAACTGCAGTTGGACAGCTGTGACCTACGTAACGATGCCCTGATTCCGTTAAAGAATTTAGTAAAGCTTAAGAAACTCGACGTTTCCAATAATGCAAACCTAACGGGCGACAACATGCACTTGAATTTACCAGCTTCCATAGAGAGCCTGATACTAGCTGGCTGCGTTGCAATGGAAGCAAAGTATCTGGGGAAAGCCTTCAAGACGTTGCCACTACTCAAGGAGCTTAATATCAAAGGGATCTCATGCATAGCCCCGTGCCTAATGGATATGCCTGAAGGCAGAATACTGGAGACGATTTGTATTACCAGCGGCCTTGGGCCCTTCGTTGGAGTTAATGACTTTGGCGAGTTTCCTGGCTTGACTAAACTGATTGTGCATAGTCCCATGGATGGCAGGCCGATACATCTGGAGCTGATCCAGTCTCTCGTCGAGTTTAATTCGAAGGAACTACAGTATTTGGAAATACGCGGTAAAAACTGCATTCGTTCCCCGATGCTAATACAAATCGCTAAAATAGAAGCACTGCGAACTCTTGTGCTTTCGAATTGTGAGAAGATCAATGATACCGACATGGAAGTCTTATGCTCTTTAAAAAACCTGGAAGAGTTACGTTTAAAAACGAATTACACCATCAGCGACAATACCTTGCTTCGCATAATCTTCGCTTGCCCCAAACTACAAACTTTGCATCTGTTGGATTGCCCATATATTACAAATAAGCTTATCAATGATATGATATTCAAACTACGCCTGCATGTGCGTCAACAGAAATTCGAGCGAAAGCTTCCTATTAAACTACATGTATACCACACTGGTATCTCAAGTGAAATGCAGAGTGTTCCGGATGTGGCTGCCAAGGATATTGTCGATTTATCACTTTCACAACCCTCATCATCGGATTTGTGCCACTACAATCTACTTGGTATGAACAATTTTCATTTAGACACCGATTCCGACGACTCAATGGATTCTGATTTCCGTCAATATATACTCCACGAACACATGGGTGACGATTATTACGACTTTAATGATGACGATTATGATGATGATGACGACTTTGATGGTGATTATGATGATGATGATGAAGAAATTGATTATGATTATGCCGATGATATGGTGGAAAGCTGGGACTGAAGGAGTATATACTATAATAAATATATATATATATAAATGAAATGAATTTGATATTCATCTAAAATTGTGATTTAGTTGCGATTTATTTGTTGCCAAATACCTTATTTAATAATAATACAAAATAAATAAAATTAGCATATGCTGATAAAGAAATCAACAAAATTCGGGCATAGTTTTGTATTTTTTTTTCAATATTTAGATATTTATTGTTTAATACATTTGTTATACACGGTTTAAGATGTGTGCTTATTTTAAAATCATCTGTCTAAATGTTGAAAACCTAAAGATCGTTGTTTTTTGCTCCTATGCATTGTATTATTGTACGTTTAATTTAGTTAATTAAGTTAAGACCGGCTTGGCCTCGCGTGGCGTGCGGCTTGGTGTTTTGGATTACCATCTTAAGCTATACTCTATAAGCATTCTGTAATTGACTTGGGGAAATTGCACCAAAGAGTCTAACAAGGAGTTGTAGGCGAATTTGATTTTTGTCTTTCGTTTTTTTTTTTTCATTTTGATTTAACAATTCTTAGAGCACATTGGAAAACTTAACTAACCGTAAAGATCTAGCAAAATAACACAAATATAATATAATATATAATACTTTGTTCAATAATGAGATTGAGAGACTTGAGAACAAGACGCAAGTGTTAATAAATATTAAAGAAATGGATGATATCGATCAAAGACAGGTTTAGTTAACGAGTAGTAACAATATTAAATGTTGTCTTTTTCAAAATTTTGTTAACATTCTTCTCACATTATATAATAAGTTAATAAGTTTTAATTGAGATTTGCCTTGTATATAAGAATAGTATAGATATTTTAAGTAATTTTAAAAACAGCTGCATTGCATAGGAGGTGCTCTTTAGCCAACATTAATATCGTTTATACGTAAGTAATATAATAATAATAATAATCTAAAAGCGGCGAGCAAGGATAATGAGGATTGCAGGCACCTCTAGAGTGTATTGCATGAGTATTGGTTGCTGGAATGAATTTTCTTATCGTGTTTCTGTGTGGTGGGGCGGGGGCTCTTATCATCATGAGGCACACAGATCGAACGACATGGACTAAGCTATATAATGTATATATTGTATATGTATATTCTGATAAATTATTGTACTTTCTCGCATCATTTGCATTATGCATATGTATGTTTCTGAACTACTTGGTATGGAATGGAATTTTCCCTCCTCTAAACGTTTAGTGAGTATTCTCATTTATCGGATATTTCAATTTGGAGTATTCATATGCATTTCAATTGTCTTTTTGGTTGCGCTTAGAGGGTGACATCGTGCTCCTCGTCGAGCATCTCGACAAACGCACGGGGCACCAGGCCCTTCATCAAACCCTGTTTGCCGTACATGTAATCCTCATTGACGGGTGAGCATTCGGCAACAAAGATGACCTGCAAATTACATTTATCATTAAGTTGGAGTTGCTATATTCCTTGGCTAATGACTCACCTCGTTGGCGCTGAGATTCAATTCCGTGTGATCCTTTGCATCGTATGAGCACAGCACGCGTGCGCGCTGCATTTGATCCGTGTTGACGTGCATTGGCATGGACTGATTTGGCTTGTGGCCACCACCGGCACCAGCACCAGTGTTACTGTTATTTGCCCCAGCACCACCACGTGCTCCGGCAGCATCGGACTTGATGCCATCGTGTAGATCAACCGGCGCATATGGTGTTGGGCCTCCCAAGCTGAGAGATGGAAAGTTTTTAATGCTGATATTGTATGTATCGGATTGGGGGTGCTAACTAATGAAACCGTCGGACTAACTAATTGACAACAACAACAAGAACAACAATAACAATTGATTTGTACAACATTTTACGTATACAAGATGTGTGCAGCAAGGCAAATTATTTTCATATATACTCTATAAGGCTAATTGCGAACTAAACTGTTGTTATGGCGCTCGTGTCGAACTCGATTTCAAAATCTTCCAGCAGATGCGTCAGCACCTTTGCCTGGCCAATGTCTACGTTACTAAAGCCAGTCTCACTATCATAATCATAATCTAATGCTAATAATGCAGGGGAATTGAGATCGGAATCAAAGGAATGCGACGAAACTATGCTGGGAGGCCCATCGACATCTTCGCTATTGATGCGCAGGCGTGGCTTGCCGGGCTGCATCCTGTAATACCACAAAACAAACAAACAAACAAAGCGAAAGCCAAAGATTCAGTTTGGATTCAGCTAGAGCGAAACGAGTGCAAGAGATTTGAGCTACAGTGCCACCTAATCCTACATAGAGAGTACATGGTGTTCTCCTTTACTAACTAAACTACTGTCTCATCATGGATATGTCTTCAGCTAATCTTGAAGACATATCCATGCCAGAGCTTGCATACAATGATCCTTCACTTACTTGGCCAGTTCCCGCTGCAGTTGATCCATAACATCACCGCACTGTTTGTAGTATCGCACCTGGGTCTGGACGAATGCGTGTAGATGACGCAAATGGGAAGCCTGCGAGGTGCTGATGCCGTCCAGCAGCAGCTTGGTAATCTCCGACTGGCGATCGAACTCGGCCTGAGCCACACGCAGATCACGTTCCGCCTAGCGATGACAATAAAAAATACATTATTAGTAAAGGCAAATGGAATAAGATCAAGGAAAGATTAAAAAAAAGAGCATTGAAAGCGGCGCCACACTGGGCGATGTACCTGTTCCAAGACGGCTTCTGGCGAGATGCCATCTTTCTGTAAAGCACAAATCAAGATTTACACGCACAACACACAGAGAGACACATCCACAAAGAGGATGAAGCAGCACAAAGAGTAAAAGCAGAGGCAAAAATCCATAATGAGCTTATTTCTAAAATGTATTATATGGTAGCCCTCCTCCCTCCCAACCATTCTCTCATTCTGCCAATATTGTGGCACCACACTTACCGACTGCTGGCCCAGCATGCTGCGCGCCTTCTTCACACGATTCTTACACGCATCCAAGTCCAAGCTGCAAGGATAGATGATATAGAAAAGGACGCCGCATTTGATAGGAGGAGCTCCTCCTGCTTACCGCTTTGTCTCCAGAATGCCGCGCTCCTTGCTGATTGTCTTCATTTCGCCATCGAGAAATTTGCGCAACGGTTGCGTAAAGCAAATGCCCGAGGTGGCAATGAAGTCGTGCTCGCACTGACCCAACTTCTGCTCGGCCTGGCCCACCTTGATCAGCGCCTGACCGTACGACATATCCTGACCGAAATCGCCTCCCGCCTCAATCATGTCCAGCGCAAGATGCTCCAGATTGCTTAAACGCTTCGGCTTCGATTTTTCGATCTTCTCGAATATGAAATCTTCGACACGATTCTGTGGATTTGGTATCAACACCGACTCGGTGTCTCGCACTATTTTCTCCGTCCATGCTTTGGTCACATCAGCGCGTTCGGCCAAATTTTGAAAGTGTAAATCATATTCGGTGCGCTCTGTGGTGCCCAATTTCTCCTCTGTCAACTGGAAAAGGGCAAGGATGAATGGAAAAAGTCAATCGACTGCGCAGCTCGTCCGCAAACGCCACCAACCACCCACAATGGGCCCCAGGCAGCAGGCAGACTCCCCCATCCACAATACCCCCAGGGCGAGCTTCTATTGCTTAAGCATTACTTATGTATTTACTCACCTGCACGACGCGTGATATTGTGCTGCCCGCCTCCTTGACCAAATTCTTCACATTGAAATTAGGTAAATTTATGTTCATTTTTAAGAGTTATTAATAAATTTAATTATAAAATGAATTCTATGCAAAAATTCTTGTTTTGTATTTATCAATAGTCTAATAAGAAACTACGCTTCATAATAATCGATAGTTGCAATGTACCGATATACCGATACATTTGCATGGAAACGCAGGGTTGCATTTTTACACGAGAGACAACAAGAGCAAAGATATTACACGCGTCGGTAACCAAGTGCAGTGCACTGCTTAGAAGAGCAATTTAAAACATCACAACACATCAGTCCGCACCGCACCACACACAAAATGCAACTGAGGCGCGGCATCGGCAGGTAGCATCGTCAAAGAGAATTAAATATACAGAGATTGCGGTACCCCTCACCTCCCGCAAACGTGGATATTATGAGGCCTGAGCTGTTTCTCCGCTACTTCGCATTGGGATATTTCTTTGCTTTTCTTCTGAGACTCTTTTCTAAACAAGCAAACAAACAAAATTTTCCATTTTCCGTCTCTCAAAAATATCCCGCGAAAGCTATTTTGATTGCTAAACGAGAGGTCCCCAACGTGTACCACTAACTTCTCGTTCGTTCGGAGAGTCGAACGGCCTCATGCAATCTCTGTATATTTAATTCTCTTTGGCATCGTCGCAAGTAAAATTTTTTGAGTGAGAGCAATTCGTATGCCGATCGTGAGAGCAGCAGTCTATAAAGACTGCTCTCTGCCATTCGGCTGACGATCGTGAGAGGGGCATCGTACACTGTTCTTCTTCTTTAAATCGTGAGAGCATCGCTCGCAGCAACCTAATGTGAGTTTTACTTAGACTTCAATGTAATTTTGTATTAAAAATGACGACTTTATTATTTAATTTAGCATAACTCACTGAATGCCTTTACAACAACATATCAAGTACATTACACACGTATATATAATATATAAAAATTTACAATTTTTTCGGTTTTACTTTGCTTCTCCAATGGGAAGACAAATTGTAAATATGAAGCATGCAATCAGACTCTCTTTCACATATATCATTGTTTTTCAATCAAAAAGGCAATTCATTTTTTTTTTTATCATAAAATTTCAATAAAATCTATCACATGTGAGAATTTTAAAATATATTATTGCTCTCCACTGATATACACTTAGGTGTTATTTGTAAGTCATAAGAGCACAAGCATTTCCTGATTATATAAAATTGTTTATGTGTATTTAAGCTCTGTGGATTCATTTTGTTTCGTAAAATTGTATGTTTGCTTAAAATTGTACTTAGTTTATTAGATACATGTACATATAAAAATATATATTGTGTTCATTATCAATTATAAATTGCATGCTACGGACGGACAACAGCTTAAAATGATAAACATAAACATATTAAAATGCTGATTCTGTGTTAAAATACATGCAAGTATTTATTATATAAATCTTAGCCTAGATGTTTTAAATTTACATTTAAGGCCTAAATATAGGCATTTATGTATAAGAATTTGTTTTGTTTTTTTTTTTTTAAGGCGCGTGCATTCATTTTTGTGCGTGTTTGTTTTTTTTTCTATTTTTATGGGCTTGTTGTGTGAAGGGATCTCAGTTCTTATGAATCAGCCTCATTTATGGGTTCAACGCAGAATGAAACTTGAAATATCAAGCGATTTTCCTTAGTCTAGGTGATACTATTACAAAATTACAAAAATACATTCTCTTATTCAATTCCTTATTGAGCTTCGTGTTATATAATATAATTTGTATTGCTTTTTGTTTGTTAGCCACAAAACACACAATTTATAATTAAATAGCATTCAGTTTAAGAATACTTTAAAGAAATTATAGAAACATTCAGTCTAACAAAATACTTGTACAGAATTATAATCAATCTGAATTTCGAGAAAAAATATTCGATTTGTGGGTGGGTTCGACATTGCTAGGCACAATCAAAAATTTTTGTTCAATATAAACATAGCCAATTTTTGAGTGGCCTTACATGTGTGCTAGCTGTAATATGATATGCAATCGGGGTTCAAGCTCTCATTTTTGCACTTACAAAACTCTATTCTAAGAAATAAACATATAGACGTGCGCAGCCAACGTTGCTGACGAGGCTGCGCCTAATCAATAAATTTAACTAAATCTTGACAGAAACTAAAGAACTAAAGATAGCACAACAGTATCCGAGATGCGTTTCAAACGCACCATAAAACTGTTGCTATGTCCGATCGTGGGGATTACTACAACTAACTGCAACATAAACAACGAAAATTCGACTAATTTTGTGGTATACTGGCCACCAAGAAAACTGATGATCATATTCCTCTGCTCTCAGATATAAGTGCGCTTCACTTTTGTCAGAGTTGACGTTTTGCATGGTATCTCTTTTTCCAAATGTTCCGTGGAGTTTTTGCACTCGTGACTGCGATCCTTTTCAAGATCCAGATTCGGTGTTTTTTGCGTCGTAGTGTATGGATTCGATTTGATTAACAAATTAATGTCTTTGCTATTCTGCTTGAATTGACTGTAGGGGAAGATCGAAAATAGGAAAGTTAGATTGGTTTCAAATCGAGTTCAAGAGTTAATTTATAACTTACATTGGTTTTCCAAAATGATTATGGTGGTTGGCATCCAAGCGGCTTTGACTTGATTTCTTCATTTTAATGCCAACAAATCCACCAAAGAAGAATGTGCATAGTAAAGCAAGTATGATTAGAACCAAGTTAAAAGTCATAATGGGTTGGGCCTTCTGTAGTTCATTGACCTCGGCTATTGACTTTTGAGGATCTGTAATGAAAGTAAAAACGGAAAAAATGAAAATGCAGTTTATGATTAAAATTTATTTCAATTCTTACCGTGCAGATTAGTCATAACTTGCTCCGGATCCACAGAGGCCTGTGGGATTTTATTCTCATCTATATAGTCATTCAGAGCAAAATCAGCACCTGGGCCAGAAGTCTGTTGTTCCTGACTCGTCGCAATCTCTGCTGGATCACCGCCTACACTAGCATAGTGCAATTTTTTCGCCTCCTCCATTTGAGATGGAGCCATGGTCACAATGACAGGATCTACTGCAGTTTTTGGACAAAGAGCAGCTGCTGCTTTCTTGGTCGTATTTAGACTTTGAAGATAGGTTTTTGTACCGAACTTATGCTGGCTGGCAGCCAGGTTCTTGCACTCATGCGTTTGCAGATCCCACGCACAATTTGGATCCTGAAGACTAAGGCAGCCCAGACAGTCGACGATCATAGAGCAATGGTGCAGAGGCACCGTGACTAACCGTCCGTCACTAACAACAACAAGTGTATTCTTTTTGGAAGATATAACCAATTCCCGTACAGGCGTTCCAAGGGGCAACACTTGCCTCACTGAAATGACCACCGTGCGTAGACGATCCACGGTGTTATTCTGGTGTGTGGTGAAGGTGTTAATGAACTTTGCCACTTTGCCATCATCGGTGCCACTGTAGATGACATCGTAGTGATTGCCATTTAGCGCCTTGACTTGAGCATCTACCGCAATGGCCGTTAGTCGATGTTGCAGTGTCACCTTTGTCAGCAACGGACGACCATGCACAGCAGGCACAGCGCTTTCCATTAGCGGATGATTCTTAATAAAATTCACAGAAATACTAGACAGCGTACGAGAGTCGTCGACACATTGACCAGGACGCGGTTTAGGCACCTGCGATTGCTCTACGGGCAGCCAGTGCGATTGTGAATCCTTTTGCGACTTGAAGTCTCCATCAAAAGCGGCCAATATATCATCTAATCGAAAGGCGCATACAGCCGAACCAGGTATGGCGTTTACTGGCGTGTTAAACACAGCATAAACCAGCGCATTCGGACCACTCTCCACAATTGGACTTATGGCCTCTGCAGAGAAACATAGTTAAAGTTAATAATAGATTCAGTTGTTACATTTATTTTTATTTCACTTACGTATTTCATCAAAGTAGAAAGGAATCTCGCCAGGCACTGAGCAATTGAGTCGCGCCTTGAGGAATGATGTCCAACTCTTACCATGATTGTAGGGTCCACCGCGATCGTTTTTGCAGACACGTGCTACACGCGAGTAAACCGCCTTGCCGAAATTAATATATTCCATAGACAGTTCGCGAAAGAAGAAGAACACATAACCATTGCGCTCGATGGCTCCCACAAAGTCCGGCTGATTGAGTTGCTTGAGATCGTATTGCTCGGTGCGAAGATTCTCGCGATAGATTAAAGGATCGCCTCCGGAAAAGTCGGCCACAGTGGCGCTATACAATTGGCCATCGGCAAAAACATATGTGCTGTTGTGTGTGGGGCTATAGGGGCAAAGACCTTGCGCCTCAACATCCCGCGTAATCTCATAGCGCATACTATTTCCGCCAGACGCATTGCTGGGGCTCGCATCGACTGCATCCGCTGACTGCTCGGTGGGCGCATAGTGTCGACACCGGGGCTTATATGAATTGGTGCCACAGAGTAGTATCTGGCCATCACTGAGGCGAGCATGTACCCGCAAATAGTTGTGGCAATCCCTTTCGTATTTTCCCTTTAGCACACACAGTTCACGATCCGCTCCAGAGCTTGGCCATACCAGGCGACTATTCTCCTTCAGCCCCCGCATGCTGATGTTGTAGATGACGTCCCTGCGAACAGACAATCGAATTATTCACTTAATTGCCAGGCTGCTAATGAAGCAAATTGCCAGGCCGCCGCCAAGCCAAAATAGATGAGCCACACACATATATATATATATACACATAGATACATATAAAGAGTGAGAGAGAAAGAAGAGAAGACAACCATGGCAGCAGTTCGTCAAGGTTGCGTTTTTAGCAAGTAATTAGAACTCATACATACTCGTAGCAGCAGCAAGTACTTAAGTATGCAATTGCGTTTTAAATTCCCTATTATTATCGCCCATCTTATAAAGATACTAGAGCTGAAACAGCTAAAAATAAGTAAATAACTAATTTAAAACTACAGTGTATTTGGTATATAGTTTCCTGCCTTCTCTATTTCTCACTTTTAGATTTAAATACTGTTGGCCTCGTCGTGCTTTCCCACTCTAAAACTAAGAACATATTATTAAAATATTCATAGCTTTTGATTATTTTAATTATATAGGGCCTTTTTTCAGTTTTCTGAATCATTTGAGATGTGACGTCTAAGACGAGAACATTAAGTTACATTTATACTTGGCTTATCTTGTGGTTTCGCACGTATAAATATCATGGGCCTCTTTATAGCTTATATTTATTATTATCGTAATTGTTTTTTAATAATAATTCTGACAAGGAAAATTGCAGTATTTTCCTGGCTCATTTCATGTGAATGCCAAGTAAACAACTCAGAGTTCTGGAAATTGTATTGTAGTGTCAGCCACACATTGTAAATTATTTCCAGGAAAATAATAAATATGAGAAATGCAAGATTTGCACTTGCCAGGGACTGTTTATATATTATTTACAACAAATTAAAACAGCAAACACAATATGAAAGCTAGAAACAAAAACTACCTACGTAATACCATTGGCGCGTTAATTATTCCGAGAATCGAACACTTTGCTATTGAGATTCATTTGCTTTTCATAAATATTTAACTTAGCTCGTGCCAATAAAAATCTAGGTATATAACATATGTGTGTCTTTGTATATGCAGCTCAGGTAGCGAGAAATTCATTGTTATCCCAATTGAATGCCAAATCGAATCGAATCGCAGCATTCTTCTGAGGAACGAATAAGGAACTCATGTACTTACTTGGCCCCAACGAGAATACTCTCATCATCGTGATCCAAAATCTTATAATAGTCCGTTGTATTGCCAAAGAAACTCGCCGTCACAATGTCTGCCTCTGCAAATGCAAATGAAAATCATTATAAAAATTGATTGGGATGACAAAACAAGTTGTAATACAAAAGAACTGGAGGTCGTCTCAGTTATTCTCCCCAGTTCTCTTTGGATAAGTAATTAAGCTGTCATTGCCACATATGTATAGTAGTTATTATAATAACACCAAATCTAATGTACATAATGAATCGTACAACAATCATTTACCGTACAATTCAATGCAATTAGTGGGGCTATTATTATTTGGCCCATTTTTGCTTTAAGAGGAAACGCTAATTTGTTGCAAACATTGCGAAAAATTGGGCGCGATAAGCCTTGGTCCACTCAGAGAGGGCAACTTGTCATTGATGATAGCGATGAGGCAGGCAAACAAAAGAAGAAACTCAGAGCGAAAACAAGTGGCACAGATAAACAATTACAACGATTATAATATAACATGGAATGGAACTTACTCGTTTGCAGATCGGGACGCACATCGGGCATCCAAGCAATGGAAAGAGGAACGAGCGTCAATATGTTTAAACTTAAAATGATAATATCTAGAACTCTCATTGTTGCAGTTTGCAGTTGCAGCTGCCGATGTACGTTGAAGGTCTCTTGACGTGTTCTTTACTTGTATTAAGTATTTCCAATTGCCTACTTCAAAACAGACTTTTTTCTGCTGCTCTCTTCTGTTTTGTTCTGATGATTCAGCAGCGTTGGTTGCCCACAGACTGAGTGGGGCTACTGGTGCCAATGGGGCTGGGCTGGTCTGGTCTGGCCGGGCCTGACTGGTTTTAATCACTGCCGATTGCTGCCATTCTCGTGCCAGTTGTCGCTGCTGGTGCTGCTGCTGCTGCAGTCACTAGCATATCTTTTATCTTCTGTTCTGTTGTTGCATATAGTAATTTTCACTACGTTTGTTTTTTTTAATGCTATTTAGCTGATGTGCTCAAATGAAAACGCAAAACCTGCAATGAAAAAAAAAGATTGTCGGTTATTTTTTTCTTCTTTCAAGCGGAATGTCAGCAATTTTACACGATCGATCAAGCATTCAAACTTCCTTTCGCATTCAATCAAATCATCTATGTAATCTCAATTGCATTTCACGTTTTATTGATTTTTGATCATTATTATGGGTTATTACGTTGCATTTCAAGGCCAAGAGTTGCGAGAGTTCATAGATATCTGCGTAGTATTATATTTAAATCATAGACAACACAACTTTCTCTCTATTGTTTAAATTTTAAACAATTTCACTTGTTACACATATTATTACCGAATAACAATAACAAATTCCACTTGTGTAACTCTGATTTTATTTGGCGATTATATTCGCACAATTTTCACACTTTCTTTGACCGAGCTGAACCGCGCGCTGGGCGAACTTGTCGTGCACTGAAACCGATGGACACAACAAAAGTGCCAAATGAGCGAAAGGCAGAAGTAAAGCAGAAATGGCAAAACAGCAAAGAGCAGCAAGACACCCACGCGCTCTCTCTCTCTCTCTCTCTCTCTCTCTCGTGAGCATGCTTTGAGTCACAGTTTGAGCAGCACTGCTCGTGCTCTCTGGCTGGCCGTCGCTCTCTCTCCCTCTCTCTCTCTCTCCCGCTTTACCTTTGCATATGTCACGCACCGTTTCACGCGTCCTGTGGCTCAGCGGTTTTTTTTCTTCATTTGATGATTCATAGTTGAAAATTTTCCTGTTTTTGTTGGAAATCACGTGCGGTATTTTCCGCCAATTTCCCTACCCTGTCCCTTTTGTCCTACACTATCTAATCAGCTATGCCGTTACAATATCAGAACGTGTCGTCCTGCAAACGTAGCTCTTCACACGTTTCCTATCACCACACGGTATTTCCACGTCTGGGGATTCTCAGGTTTTCTTTCTTTTTTTTTTCTTTTACGATAACTACTCATTGGAAAATTCAACCGTGCTACAGTTTCTCACGCCTCGTCTCTGGGTCTGTCACAGTTGGACAACTTTTACCTACGCGGATGATCTTCAATAAATTACTTTATTGGCCAAGCGAAGGTCGGTGGCAACTTGTTTTCTTGTTGTCTTGGTGTCGTCTTGGTCAATGAATTTTTACCCGGTCTACCCCCGGTCAGTCCGGCAGTTCGCTCAGCCGCATCGGTTTTCCAACGTTGGCGGCGGCAGGTCAAGTCTCCCTCCCTCTCTCCCTCGCTGACCCCTCGAGATATGTCGGTTTTGTAATGTGTTGAAAATATAATATACTCGTGCATAGGGGCTGCTCACAGCACGCAACTCTGGCCTTAAGAAGTTTTTTTCTTCTTATTTTGAAATTAAATCCGAGGGCCGCTCTTATATGATCAACACACACGCTTGCTTGCGTTTTTTTATGCTCGAAAAAGTACTTAAAAAAATGTATAGAAACTGAAAAATTGTCAAGTATGCATTTGTCTATGTCAGAGAGTTGTACTCTATATCTAAAAAAAACAAAGGGTTATTTACTAGTTTCCGTTTTTTTGTTGATTCTCGAACTGAACTGCCCTCGTATTATCCAAAGTACAAGTTTACATGAATATGCATTATCAATTTTATATATTCGTTTAGTTCTCAAGTTTCAACATATAAGCCCCATTTGTTTCAATGCCAGGAAGTGCGCTCCGCTTTTTCCGCACACACACACACATACACATACATATACCAGTTGCCAGTTGGCTCTGTATACATCTGGCACTAATTAATGATTCCGAATTCGAGTTTAAGTTACCTATTAGCATCGTCTTTCTATGCATCGACTACTTGTTTGGTCGGTCGGTCGGTTCTGTTGATAAGTCGGTCGGGTACAGCTGTCACCTCGTTTCCCATGCACTTTTTGTGGGTTTCCTTAACTGATAAAGATGCTCGTCTGTGTCTGTTACACAGAGATAAGAGATAAGAGACTCGATCGCGATAACGGTGAAATGTATGTCACGTTTGACGTTTGTTTATGTTTTTTTTTTAAAGCGTTCGCTTTGTATGTGTGTTCGAGCGTGTGGGAAGTGCGATGGGGTATACGTGCCCAACTATGAAATTGATTTCTGCCTATATATTTATTAGATATATCATGCATATTATATACACGCTAGAAACCTGATCTCCACACATACAACCTGTTTGCACAGTGGGCGTTCAGTTAGCCAATACTTCGAGTCAGGTGCTCTCTGGCACCTGTGAATTTGCCTTATAGAGTGCCGCAGACTGACTGGCTGCCAATTCTGGTTCTGACCATATAGCTGAGTGTTGTTTTTTACTATGTCTGCAATTCTAATTATTCAAGTACTGTTTCCTAATCAGTAGTTATATATTACCTTTAAGGAAATCTAAATGTTTTCAACCTTATAAGCATCATTTCCAGCGCTAAGCGAACAGAATGTGGAAAAGAATTGTTATACTAGTTATTTTAGTTGTATTTAGAAGAGTATTCTTTCCTTCTCTTTTCTTTTCCCCCGCTTATCACTTATCGTTTGGTTCAATGCACTCGCTTCTTTAGTTCTTATCCGGCCAACTATCGCCTATCGCTTTACTTCCGATTTGTTTCCCAACGCCTACATGAATCATTTATCTTGGTTTGCGTGTGTGCGTGTGTGTGTGTGTGCGTGTGCTGCTTAAACCAGTTTAATCGAAATCAGAAGGCGATTGACGCTATTTGTTTTCAATGGAAGCGTACATGATTCAGAATCCCCTGAGGCCAATCAATGTGAAACAACAAAATTTAATAAGAAGCAAAAATAAATACAAGATTTTTAGATATGGCGCGACAAGTTTTTCATTCACAAAAGCGTAAAATGAACGTGGGAGTTTTGAATTGAAGTTTTATGAACACATTTAAATCGAACTGCAAACATATTTACGCAGTTTCATTTATCAACACTAACAACAACAACAACAACAACAACAACATAGAGACACTTCTAAGTGCATCTCTCACACACACACGCACGCACTTACACAGATAACTGGCATGGGGGGAGGGGGTCAAGAGTTGTCTTTGAGGTTAAGTGGGACACACAGCGCGTTCCACTTTGACACTTTGGCGCTTTTTAAGCTTTCAATTCAATTATTGTTTTTTTTTTTGTTTTCTGTTTTTTGGGGCGTTGTTGCAGCAGCGCGCGATGGTTGCATTAAAAGCATAAAGCGTTAACGTTACCGTTACTTGACTGCTTTTCGTTGAGTTCCCGATATGCGTTTAAGCCTCAAGTGGAAGCCATAGTAGAACGAAGCGAATTGATTATGCTGCTAATTTATTAGATTTTCTACTCTGTGGTAGCCAGCATTAACTCGTTTTGTGCTGCTGCTGCTGCTGCCTTTTACAGTTCTTGGCCAGACACACACTTGCTTACACACCGCCTCGACCACTGCTGAGAGCTAGAAGGGGAAACAAGTCCACCAATTCACCTGTAGCTGTGTAGCGCGTCGTTTAGTTTGTTGTTCTTCTTTTACTTTTTACTATGCGTCTCTCTCTCTCTCTCTCTTTTTCTCGCTCTTATGCTCGATTCGGTTGCTTAGCCTCCACTTTAGCACTTTGCTGCTGTTGCTTCGCCTTCGTCTACTTGCTGCTGTTTACAGCACGTTACACACACACACACACAGCCAGACATACGCACACAAGCACACACACACTCGCGGGAGCACGTAAAATTTATGTATTTTCTTGTATTACTCGTTTTTAAGCTTATGCTTCATGTTTGGTTTGTTTAGATGTGTGCATGCGTGTGTGCTGTTGTGTGTGCATAAATTAAAAGAGAGAAAAACACACGTCTGTACACAATAAAAACCTGTTTGTTGCTTGACTCTGGGTGTGGGTAAACGCGACGTTGATGGCGACGGCGACGGTGACGGCGACGAAGACGCGGCACGGGGGTTGTACGCTTGAGTTGGCTTGTGGCCGTAGTTTTTGTGTAGTAAATGCAACAGCAGGCACAATAGCATTGATTTCAAACACTTTTTAATATCAAACAATTGATGATTTGATTTAGCTTTTATCGCTCACGAGTAGGGTTTGTTTAATTACGCCCTTATAACTCACCAAAATTCATAAAAATGCATAAATAATTATCAAAATTAAGCGAAAAACACGAACTCCAAAAAAAGTATACTCTTTACACTACGGCGGCCATTTTGCTTTGGCTTGTTTGGTATACGCTAGTGATGGCTCAAGGCTCGATGACTCCAAAATATCGATATCGATACAATTCATCAAGTTGGCATGCCCGTTGGCAGAAAATAAAAATGTGTGGTCACACTGAGAGCTGTTTGCTTCAATGTATCGATATTTCTAGCCCAACCACCCCCGCAAATGAAACACCGAAAATGGAAAGTGTAAAGTTATTTATTGCAAAAATGAAACTAATTAATCAATAAAGTGTTGTGTGACAAGAGCACGATAAGCACAAATAAATCGGTGCAGCAATGGCGACAAAGTAAGTGAAGATAATTAAAAATGTTCAAGCAATGGATAAACTGCGGTGAATTTTCCCTACGTGGGTATGTGTATGCAGTGATTTGATTGTGTGAGTGGCGTGGGTGTATGTGAGGGTATTTTGTTGTGTACCCACGCACAAGCAAGACTGAGTTAAAAAGAAATCTAACAGTCCATTGATAAGCTCTAAGAACGTTCACAATCATTTGTTTTATATAAAATTATTCACAATCAATTCTATAACTCCATTTATAAAAGGAAATATTAAATATATCCAAGTGAATGTATAAACTATGCATGTTTATATTTAGTCGAAGCGGTTTTTTATTATTGAAAATCTTCTTGACCTTTAAGAATTGATTGATATACAACAGGTTTCAGAATTTATAAATTATAATACAAAATCAAAATGGGATTTGGAACATGAATCAAACATGTTTGATCAAGCCAATTGTCACCAATGTATTGTTAAAAAATTAAACTCTTCTTGAAAACCGGATTTTTTACTATTTTAATTTTGCAAAAACGAGTCGCTTATTTATAAACAGTTAGTTAGTTCCCTTCGAGATCTTCACAGAATCGCAGCTCAAAAATGTTTAAAATCGTGAGTTCTCTCTGATAAAGAAAATTGTCTATTTAGCATGTTGCTAAAAAATGGTATTCCCCTAGTCGATATGCATACTGCTAGTGAATTTGGCTACTTCGACATCGCGAATATTGGTGCCGTCCATTACTTCAGAGAATTCAGAGATTAAAAATTTTAGCCTAGAATCATTCGAGGGACGATATAAATTGATGTAAGTTTGTGCATCCAATTTTGGGAAATCCAATCTAATCCATCAGTTTCCATCGCTTAGCATTGATCACGGAAACGGTTTTCGCGTGGAGAATGTCGAAGAAATTGCTCCCGGAGAGCTCCTGGTAAAGGGTCAACAGGACCAGCAATTCGACAATAATGTTTACCTATTCATTACCTATGAAGCAGGTCGCAATGGATATGTAGCTAAATATAATATTGGCACTACCATTGGCATTTCGAAGCCACAGTTTTTGCCTGCAAATCTCTTGAAATCAACTGCGGGTTAAGAAAAAAAAAACACCAAAACTGAACGATTATTAAACATGTTTTGCAAGTCCTGCAGGCCTGTTATAACGATAACGAGATCAAAATTGAATATGACATAAGAAGTATCATATACATACATAAATGTTTAATCAAGTCTGATGATATAACCAAATTATCACCAATGTATTGTTTAAAACTTAAGCTATATGAAATAAAAACTGGTATAAAAAAGTCGCGTATTGCTAAACTATTAGTTAGTTCCTATTGACAACCTCACTGAATATCAGCTAAAAATGTTCAAAATCGTAAGTTCTCCTGATAAAGAGTTGTCTATAAGCATATTGCTCCATTATCGTTTTTTTTTTCTAGTCCATTTTCATACTGTTTGTCAACTTGGCATTTTCGAGTTCTCGAATTTTTGTTCCATCGATTACTACCGACAATTTTAAACTAACATCAGACAATGTTGGATATCATTTGATGTAAGTTATGCTTCCAGTTTGGGGAAACGCACTCTAAGTTTTCTATTGCTTAGCGTTTCTTACAAGCCCACCGATAAGAACTATCTCGTCGAGACAGTGAAAGAAGTCGCTCCCGGGGAACTGATGGTAGAGGGACAATCGGTACAGAAATTTAAAAATCATGATCTCATTATTAACTACAAAGCAAGTCGTTACGGATATGTAGCCAATTATAAAATATTTCCTACTTCTGATGAAAGACCTCTTCCAGTGTCAGCTGCTTGCTTGAAAACTTGTACTGGTTAAGAAAAACAAAAATTATGAAAATAATAACTAATCTGCTTAAATTTCTGGTGAAATTTGAAGGAACCCCCATATAACCAAATTAACGGAATTTCATTTATATTAAAATCCTATACGAATCAAAACCGGAATTTTTCTGTTTTGCTTTGCAAAAAACGAGTCGATAATAAAAAGTTGCCTTATAAGAAATTAGTCGATTTCGAGATCTTCACTGAATAACAACGTCAATCATGTTTAAGGCCGTAAGTTTTGTGTATTTTGGAACATCCTATTGGTTCATTTTTACCTATAACCTATATGTATGTCTCCTAAGTCACTTTATATCGTGTTTCTTAACATGGTATTGGCAAGGCCACAACTCTTTGTGCCGTCCATAACTGCGGAGAATACTGGCATCCAAAATTTTAGCCTGAAACCACAAGACAATCAATATAAATTGATGTAAGTTTTTTTTTTTTTTTATCGTATATTTTTGGAGAATCCTTATCAAGTCGCACCTTGTCTATTACTTAGCATAAATTATGGAAATGGCTTTCGCATGGAGAATGTGGAGGAAGTTGCTCCTGGCGAGTTGCTCGTGAAAGGAAAGCATGATCAATACTTTGAGAACCACGCTAATTTGGTAACCATCTATGAGGCCGGTCGCAATGGATATATAACAAAATATTCATATGAGCTTATACCAGCGGTGGGTCTACCAGCAAATGTACTGAAATCAAGTGCTGGCTAACAAAAGCTGGATGTGGGTTTTATATAGGATTTATCTATCTTAACCAAATATAAGAGTTTGCAATGTCTATTTATATTACAGTTAATAGCTGAGTCAGTAGTATAAATGGGTTTTCAACACGCTAAAGTAATTATGTTTTCGTAATTATCATGGCAGAAACAGAATTTCCAGGGTTAAGTGTCACGTGTCAAAAATAAAAATGAAAAAAATGATTGGATGCAATTAGTTTATACATCGTTTCGATCGAACACCTCTTGAGTTCGGGTGCAATTAGACAAGCGGAATGACCCAACGCAACTTCGAACAATAAGTAAATTAATAATGTTTCGATAGGAGGATTCAGATTCGCAATGGTCATTATCTATCAATTCGAGTACCCACTTTGTTTTTTTTTTGTTAACTCACGTTAGTCATCTGTCGGGAATTGGGAAAACCTGTTTTTGCTTAGATTTCAGATATTTAAAATATCTGAACCTGGAACTCGCACAGTCAGTCAGTCGCAGCTGCTGTAGTTGGGTCATGTTAAGAGCGGTGAGTAAGCTTGGAAGATGGTATTGTTCTCTCGACACCTTAGATGATTGATGTGTCCCTGTGTATGCGTGTTGACTCTCTAGTTAACTGTGCTTCTTTTGGCCAACTTGTGGCTGGTATCGCCGGCGACGCTGGTTCCGCACATCAGCAATGTAAATGGCTTCCAGCTGGAACCGCACGATGATCAGTATATGCTGAGGTATGCATTAGTCCAGTTTGTCCTAGTTCCTAGTTGTGCTAATCCAATCCTAAACTGCTCGCACAGAATTCGACATCCGGATGGAACGAGTGTGCGTAATGAGATTGTAAAAGAAGTTGCACCCGGAGAGTTTGAGATAAAGGGAACGCTCAATCAGCTGTTTCCTGATCGCTTGGGTGGATTGGTGGTCACCTATGAGGCTGGACGCAATGGATATGTGGCCAAGTATAAGTATAATGCCGAAAAGAGACCAACTCCACCTGATGTTGTTATACTTTTAAGTCCCAAGCTCTTGATGTCGGCGTCGGGTTAGATGGCCAAGTTAAACAAACCGAATATACTCATATTTTTTTTCGAATTTCTTAGATAGCTAAACAAGACATTAATAAAAAGTAATAATAATAAAATAATAAATATAAAATAAATGTAAATATAAATAATAATAAATAATACTAATATTTACCGTTTTCAATTCGTTATCGATCTGCCTAAAAGTTCACCACAGTTTTAAATACTTTATGTCTATCGATATCGATGCGCGGTATTTTTTTGGTTTCATTTCACACGTCATCGATAAGTTGTTATCGTTTTGATAAGTTGGCATTCAAATTGTGTACGCGCTGCGATACTAGTTGAAGCGTGCGACGTAATAGTCAACAATTTCACCTCGTCTCACCTGCTCCTCCCTCCCTCCCCCACCTGCTGCCGCAGCGCTGCTACCGACGAGCGTGAGCAAAATTGTTAAACAATGCTGGCTCGCTGTTTGGCTCGGCATCAACATCAGCGTCGCCGCCGCTGTTGCTGTCGTCGTCGGCATCGCCATTGGAACCTTAACTCAACCTTTCATATCATATTTATCAGTTCAGCCAGCTGGCAATACAGTCGGTTTTCGGATTTCGGTTTTCGGTTTCAGTTTGCGTGTTGAGTGACAATTTATCAACGACGCGCGGGAGTTGATAAGCAGCCACGATGCAGCTTGTTGGATTGTATTAGCCAAGTGTACTTTCACTCCTCCTCCTCCCTTCCGTTGAGTTTCCACTGTACGAAGATGTTTAAAGAGTGGCGCAAGCCAAGCCAGAAGCGTTGGCTGCCGCAGCAGCAGAGGCTGCGGCAACTGCGACACGGCATGCTCGACAGGTGTAATGACTCTCAAACCGTGCACAGTGACTCTATAACTGTATGTGTATGCTTATCTCATCTGCGCAGGGAGACGATGATTGTGTTTGTCTATGACACAGAGTGTCTGAAGGATGAGGCTGACGATCCCATAGCGGCGGTACTGTACTTTCATCCCAGCTGGGTCTCGGACACACAGAAGGTGGCACTATGCGGTCAGCTAATGGGCACCTCGTACTTCCTCAAGGATTGCTTCTTCAAGCCGCGCATCCTCTCGCTGCAGAATGGAAAATTCGTGCTCAAGGAGTTTGGTCGCTTCACACTGGTGAGATTACAAGATGTTCCCCTTCCCGTCTCGCAATTAGTTTACTAATCATCTAATCTCTTTCAGGCTGTGGGCACGGATCGCAACATTGCGGATCAATTGCTGCAACAACGAGCGAATCTGTTGAGCTCCTTGCTGAAGTTCTTTCATCGCGATCTGCAATCCCTGCACGATCAGTATGCACAGCCCGACCAGGAACCCAGTCGGAATCTCTGCGAGAAACTATATCACATATTCGAGACATATCTGCCCATGCTGCAGCACAATGGCAACACATTTCAGAATGTGCCCAAGCTGCGCATGCCGAAGGTAAGTGACGCCCCCCCTCCCCCCTTAAATGCAATATAATCTCTATAAGAATTCTGTATTCCCAGACCGCTAGCCATATCTATCTGGAAGCCATACAGACGCTGCAAAGTTGCCAGCAGACAAAGGGCATCCTTGGTGGTGCAATTCTCTATCACAACAAGTAATCGAATCAAGATTTCAGCTAGCATGACTTGTGCTAATCCGTCATTTCTTTCTTGCAGAGTGGTTGCCTCCCAGTTGGGCGATGTGATGACCAAGCAGCTGGTACTAACAGATCCTCGTCATGTGCGCACCACAGCGGAGCAGCTGAACATGCAACAATTTCACATTCCACACGGCGTGCAGATGCTGGTGGTGTACGTGGAGCAGCAGCAGTACGCCAAGCTGGCGTCCGAGGCACAGCGTGCACAGAACCTGCAGACGACGACAACAACGCAGCTTAGCCAGAGCGCACTTCCCTTTCAGTATGCCAAGCGCAAGCTTAAGCGTGACAAGTCACTGATCTTCACACACATTCCCGAGGAGGAGCAGTCGTCGGTGGCAACGGAATCGGGTGCAATAGTGCCAGTGGAACTGCCGACAGCTAGACCCAAGTCGATGCGACCCACACATCTGCCGCTGCGCCTGAAGAGTCTGCACAGCAAGGAGATGCCCGAATCGGGCATAGCTTCGATCAATTTCGATGAGACAGATTCGTATCCGGAGTTCATTGGACGCACCAGTGTCTGCAATACGCCGATGACCGAGAATAAGGTGCTGCCGGTGGCGAATGTTATGTCTATATGCGCCAATCCCGACGAGCAAGATGCCGATGTGCATAATTCCAATGGCAAGACAACAGTACAGCAGGCATCCTCATCGTCGCGTCGCAACTCCCTCAAGGTGGATGTGGAAAAGTTCTTTCAGAATTTCATTAGCAATCCCAACAAGCAGATGACGCGGCGCAAATCCTCTGCTGATTTACAGGATGCTCTGCGTGCCATCTCCAGGAAGCTGGGCAGCTTCACCAACTATAAGACCGATGTGAATCGCAATGGCAACGGCGTCACTGACTTGGACAGCACGGATGCTTCGCCTGACTTCATCGAGAACGACGAACGCATTAGCTCGCGTACAATTGGCGATCCCACCTATCCTGTATTTAATTCCAATGGCCAGCAGATCTCACGCAGCCTGTTCCAACAGTTTCTCGATCAGTATCGCAGGCTGTGGGGCGCTGCCAGTGAGCAGGCTGGCCAGGATGCTGAGTTGGCTGCGCTAGTAGCGGAGTTTCAGGAGTTTAATTTGGAAATTCAGAAGATGGACGAGCACATGCGTCAGCAGGCAGTCAGTGCAGAAGCAGAAGCAGATCGCAATCTTAATGTGACAGCTAAGACACCACGAGACAAGCGTTCCATGCGCTTGCCCCTGAAGCCTGCGGGTGAGTCGGACACGGCCACAGTTGCCACTCGTCGTGTGGGCGGTGGAGTTGGTGGTGTGCCCCTAACGCCACTGATGGCCAAGCTATCGGTGCTGGCCATGAACGAGACGACGCCCATCGAGATACAGACACCCCTGACCAGCAGCAAAGTGTTTCCGCGACGCAGTTCGCTCAAGTGCGAGGATGCAGTCGATGCGCTGGCTGTGTTCAGCCAAGCGCCGCCGGCTCCGTTGAATGCTCCCACGGATGGACTGCAGCGTACGGAGCTGTATGTGTGCGGTCAGCAGAATATGACGTTGCTGCTGCTCATGGAGGAGGGCTCCTGCCTAAAGCAGCCGATTGTGCAGAAAATGGTGAGTCTATCAGAGCAATCCTAGTGCCTGCCTTAAATTATATATTATATATTTCCCCCTATAGTTCGACATCTGCGTGGCCAAATTTCCGCACATGGAATCTCAGTTGAATCAGACACTCAATGTCAATGTGGAGGGTGACAAGCGGGACGGCAGTAACTACAGTTTCATGTGCATTGACGCCAAGTGGGATGCACTGCAGCGCAACGGACCATGGAATCCGCTTGAGTTGTCCACGCTGGAGAGCATGCATCGAGATCTGCATCAGCCGAGCGGGCAGCTCACCGATTTGATACTACGGTAAGTGAATATTATATAATCTGTATAATCATAATATACTAATCATACCTATGCTTCGCAGCTCGCACGATTCGGTCTTCTATGGCTACAAGTGCGGACGCACCGAGTTCTTCTACAAGGAGCCCACACATCAGATCAACGGTATTCCACCGCCATCGGATCCCATTGGCAACATACAAATGCGCGCCAAGTCGCGCCTGGAACGTGATCATTCCTATATGCTTCTGTAGATCGATTAACACATACATGAAATACTCGCATACTTAGCCAAAAACAAAACATATAACTATGTATAACTAACAGTTAATGTCGGGGACAACCCTATGTAATGCCAATTTAATGCCATCCGTTGCAATTGTAATTTGCTTTGCCATCTCGTAGGATTTTAACGCGATCTATATACTATGTATTTTTTTAGAAAACTGACGATTTACAATTTAATTTTTTGCATTATTTTTATTCCCTTGATGAAAAGTACAAAATGAACAGAAAGTTGTTTTTTAATTATTATGATAAGTCCTGAACTGTTGTTTAATGCTTAAGTCCCAATAATTTGATTGATCTGATTTGATTTTATGTTTTATTCGGTGCCAAAAAAAATTCATTTAGAATATTATATAAATTTATATTTAAAACTCTCCTCATTTAATGATATTCCACTTGCCAGCTTTCAATGTGCAAACGATATTATATCAAACTAATTAAATGGAAATTATTTAGAAATCGTTTATTTATCAAGCGCGTAGTGCCAATTTAAATGCAAAAGCCGTCGATGTGTATAGAAAATGCTAATCTATTTGAATATTTACCTGCTTATCGATATGGTATATAGAATATATGTATGGTATATGGTATAGGTTTATATGTATTTGTATGTCTAGAACTGCTGCTCAATTTTGTTCAGCGCTGTAAAATGCAAAATTAGAAAAGTGCAATAAAAGAGAGAGAGAAAGAAAGTGTGGAAAGTAAACATAATTTATATACGATATACAGTCAAATGACGACAGATATATACATACATATAGAAACATGTATGTCTTTAAATATGTGTGTTGCGTTTTAAAATAAATACAAACGATATTCGCGGAATCATGCTTAGAGTTTTAACTGGAAGTTTTGGGAATACAGTAAAATATTCTATCTTTGTTAAAGTTGTCAAACATTGATTGCAGTTAGAATTCTTCAGATTTTGGGAGTGTTCCAATGGTAAGCTCTACACGTATTGTTGCTGGACAGATCCCCTTTATTTCGATGTCTTACACAGGTCACGCCGGTGGTGATGCCGGTGCAGGGTGAGGCTGGCAGCTACACCTACAAGATGCACTTCATAAAGAAGAATATGTTGTCGAAAATGCGAAAGACAAAGTATGCAGCTTTCTTTGTATCCATCGATCAGCAGATGAACCATGTGTCAGGAAGCATCAGCAAGCCAATGGATCTGAGTATCATAGTGCTGCGCTTAAAGAATGGCTACTACGGAGATGTGAATCAGCTGGTTGATGATATAAAGCTTTTGATGGACAATTGCAAAATCTTCAACTCGAACGATTATACGGCGATGCGTAAATTAAAAAAACTAGAGAAGCGCTTAAACAGGGTGCTTCTCAGGATGGAAGAGCTCGAGGAGATGCCGTACAACAAGGAGTCCGACAAGCATATGGTGAGGAAACAGTGCAAACAGAAAATGAAAAGGCTGCTGAGATGCGCGAAGCAGTTGGAACCGGAGGCATGTGAATTCTTCCAGGAGAAATGGATGGAGCTGAACCGTAAGCGGCATTTGAAATCCCTCGAGAGTCTCAATGCACGCGTCAATGGATTCCTGAACCAATGCAACAATCAGGCCAAGCATATCTATGAGCTGTTCAAGAAGGATCTTGAGGAATATGGATACGAGAATGATGCATACGATGCGACAAGTAATAGCATGTGGCAATGCGGCAAGACCAGGTTCAAATGGCAGGATTGTCTTATCGATGGCATCGATGACATCATCGTCAGCCTTAACCAAAATCTGCACGCATGTTGCCCCAAGGAGCAGGGAGGAGATGAGCAGGAGAGGCAAGCCGCGGCCGAGAATGATGCAACGGATGACCAGGAGAAGCAATCCTTCTGCAATGCCTTACTAGAGATGTTCGTCCATGCTCAGATAATCAACGAGGGTCTATGCGGGCAAACTAATTTGGAAGAATCATCCGATGATGAGGATACACCCGGTCAATCCAACTACGTTACCGAAGAGGAGCGTTTGGCCATACAAAAGCAGTTCGATCAGTTGCCTCCCGAGTCCATGTACGAGATAATGCACCTTATCGAGCAGGCCGAGTACAGTTCGGAGAGCAACAAAAATCGCAAATATGATGTCATTTACTTTAGTCGGGATACATTAAACCTGATCAAGAAAGCCATTGATCGAATCATGCGGGTGCGGAACAAGGCCCAGAAGGACAGTAAAAGCCCCAACTTAAGTGATAATTCGGCTTACGATATGAGCATGTCTCAAGTGGGGACTACCGGCTACTATCAATATCCCTATCCCACTTCCAACACGCTCTCCCACAACCATCGTGAATCTTACATGGACGAGCAATGCAGCGATGATGTGACAATGGAAAATTTCAGAACTAATAAGTATCATCAGTACCAAGGCGACGATCAGTACGAAAAGAGACAGAAGTTTGATCATGACGATGACGGAGAGGATATATAAGACACTCCATCATAAGAACTAATATAAATATTAACATTAACAATAATCTTATAAAAATCGACAAGTTCTACTTTTATGTAAACTCTTTGTACGATCTTCCACATCTTTCTGCTTATTACTATTTTTAATAGAAAATATAATCTTGTCATCTTTTTAAATACAACGATGATAAGTATTTACATTGAAAAATGATTGGTTTATTTATTTCGCACTCATTTCAATTGGTTTTCCTTTTTGTTGTTGTTTGTTTTGTGTTCGTGTTTTCATTCTTATCAAAATACAATTCGTAGCTTCTACATATATGAATGATAGTTACCGGACATGCGTACTCTTATGGAGTTTAAATCTATTAAAATGTAATCTTATGATACCACAATCAAAATAATTCTCAAGCGTTTCCTTTGTCCAATCTACGCGTACATTTATGTATATATATATATTCTATGCATGTTTGCTTATCTCATTGTGAAAACGAAACTAAATATAAATTCAAGCATAAGTATTATATAAATCACACAGCAATCGTTGCTGCTCTTTGCACTCTCACTGACTTCTTTCTTTCTGACTTCGTTGTAGGCGGCTAAAAACTATATATGGAATACAACTATTTTATATATGTATGTAAACATAATAGAATATGTTTGTATGAGTGTATATATGTAGATGTGTGTTTGATGTGTGCATATGTTTTCACTATGTTGTATGATTAACATTCTTGCCTTTCTTAATTTAGCACATTTGACTACTAAGCTTAGTAATTAACCCGTTGCAGCCGTTGATTATATTTAATCTCTGACCAACTATGCCACAATATGACTATTCTTGTTCAGATCAGTAAGAAGCTCGGCATCCAGATCCTCTGCCTCCAGTAAATCGCCATTAAGCGAATGTGGTATGCTGGTGGACAATACCATGCCGCGTCCTGTGCCACCGCTACTCGTTCCAATTGATATATCGTCCGGCGGCGAGTTACGTCTACGCTCGCGTTCCCTAACAATGTGGGGTGCCTCGTTGAACTCATCTAGCTCGTCCATGCCTTGGGGGGTAATAGAGTAAGGAACTGCAGCAAGTAACGGTAAGAGAGTTTAAACTTACCTGCATATTTAATGCCCGCCAGCAAAAGGTACTGACCAGCTCGATTGGGCCACAGAAGTCCTGTCATTACACAGTAGGCCAAACAATCAGCCGAATTGGTAATGCCTTGCAGCAGCTTGTAGCGCCACATGGGACTGACCTGTAGAGCCACAATGGCCACGATGGGCAGGTAAATGAACCACACCAAACTGGAAGCGCCCAAATGCAAGAGGAAATCCAGCTTTTTGCTAGAATGCTCATATTTCATTGTGTTCCGCAGCTCGTACAGGAACCACATCATGAACGAAGTGCTGTATAATGTGAAATTTGAATCGGATTATTGCGAAATTATTGCAAAGACGATCGATTTACCGCAAGATGAGAACAATCCAACCAGGCCAGGTTTGGTATTCATCAATATCGGATATTATATCCACCTCCGTCTGTAATGCAAGACAAACATATTAAACATATACATACGTATTATAGATATTGCCTTGCTTACCCTATCCCAGATGTAGAGAAACACATGAAACGCACAATATGGTATCCAAATAGACATCATTATGATCCAACCCGTACGACTGATCTGTTGTCGCGTCACTGCCCAGCCCTTGGCTAGCAGCAGGAGTATTAACATGAATGTGGAACGACTCAGTATGTCCAGGACATCGCCAGCGGTCTGCATGTTGGGCTCACCAACGCCATTGGCCGCATACCGAAGTAGATGCGCCGTAATCAGGGCCAGGCTAACAAACTCACTGAGCAGACTCAGTGTAAACAACTTCGTTACCGGATGCTTCTGGCGTCGCACTGCATAAATTTGCATTGGCAGCAATACGATATAGACGAGCATGAAGATGAAGTACATCTCCAGCAGATTCTGCTGATCATACGAGAACTGAAAGCTCAACGGATGTGCCGCAAAGTTATTGGGATGCACATTCACCAGATTGATGTCATACTGCAGTGTGCTTAGGATAGTGCTGGTGCTATTGGGCTGTCTGGCCAGATTCTCGTGCGAGTGCCATTGGCAGGTTGTCCGGTTGCGATAGCAGGCCACCAATGCCACATACCAGAAGCTGGAAAACAGAAGAGAACAGAATAATTTGAAATTTTCTAGGTTCTTTTTTTTTATCTTATCTCTCTAAAAAGATACTCTGCTCTTTTTTCTTAACTTCTTCTTACAGTAAAGTCGAGCACTTCATTACCAGAACAAAGTAAGGTTATTTCTGTATGCATATTGCGATAATTAAATCAGTTTTCTTTGTATATATTATTAAAACAGCTGCTCCAGAGTCACATAATCTAGTGTATTGTATTATTTTTACTAAATAAAGTAACGCCTACAATGATATTTCTCGTGCATTGTTTGAGATATGATAAGAAATAAACATATCGCATTGCGATACAGAAGAATACACAGTCGCCTAAGTGTTTATCATTGAACTGTGAATTATTAATAACATATATTATATATAAATAACGATTTAAGCGAACTGTCAGACGGTAGCTTATCAGAAAATTGATAGTTTTTTGGGTACGGTTGGATATTTGCTGGTACTCACCGCGGTACCGCCTCCAAGTTGATGACATAGGTGAACTGATGGTCGCTGATGACATTCGAGGGCGCATCCTCATCGATGCACAGCTTGCCTGGCGGACAGGGCACACGACGCAGGAAGTCCCGCTTGCCCTGTGGATTACAGTCGGGATCGTAGACAAGATGTTGCAGGCGCGAAAACATGCGCGTACAGGCCAGTTCACGATTGCGATAATTGCGATTGCTGTAGAAGTCAACGAACGTGGACTTGTCCAGCACAACGAGCGTTACGGGCGCCTTGTATGTGTCGTGTGATGTCACATTGCCGTAGATGTAACCATTGGACTCAATGCTGCGTGCCGAGGGGGGATCGGCCTTTTGAAATCCGAACTTGATGAGGAACTGAAAGAAGTCCGCTGTGTGGAATTCGCCGCTGATGTAGGTTGTTGTACCCGGCGCCGCATGCAGCGAGAGCATCAGGAACAGCATCAGCCATTGAATACTGTGGGAGGCGGGGGGTTGCGGTGATAAAGATGATGCTGCGTACATTGCAGACTTTATCACTGATTTTTTTGTTCTTCTGCCAGCTTCGCTGCTTTCTGGATAATTTCCCGGAGCTGCTGCTGTTGCAGTTGCTTTCGTGGCAGCCAGAGAGCAATCACAATGCCAAGGTGGCGCACTTTTGTGCATTCTGTGCGAATTTTTGATGGCTATTTTTGTTTGTGGAAACTTCCACCTTTCTACTATTCAGTAGATTCGATGCGTGTGACCGTAAATTGGTAATGCAAAAATACCACACTTATCGATATACAAACTTTTACTGCAGAATGTTTAAAATCGCCACTGTGTATTAATAAATTAATATAAAAATGCAAATAATTAAGAGTTTTTTTGTAATGTGTAGTTTTGGCGCTGTTTACTTGTATAATTCAGTGCCATTGATATATCGATAATTTGTGAATACAATCAATCGAATTGTATGCACGGCCAACTTAACGTTCTTGCGAAGCGTGACTTTTGCGTAAATCCCCTAGATGGCGCTTTGTGTCAACTGAAACGCGCGCAGTAAATTGAAATTTTTTTGTTCAGCAACAAATGAAGTCCCTCTTATATTTTCTAATGTAAAAATTCTCTGGGGACAATAGGCAAATGCGGTCTTAATATGCGATTATCAGACAATGGGGGTCATCAATGCGGTAAGATTGATAAATTGTTCCTACTTCAATGGCCGCAGGCACACTACTCCCACTTCACACCCCGCCCATTGTCGTTATTCACAAAACTCAACAATAAATTTCAATAATTCCAAAATTTATGCGGAAAAGAATAATACTTACCACCCCTTTTTTTCGCAACTTCAAAGTCTGGAGCCAGACCCAGCCAATCCCACGACCCGTGCATCCCTTGAAGCACGTGTATGTATAATGCATGTGCCGATGGGTTGGTGATGGTGTCAACCCCCACATGGATTGCGGATGAAGTAGCAGCAGGGCAGCATTGGGATTCGGATTCGGATTGCGGTTGCCCGTTACCCGTTGAAGGTGCAAAAAAGAGCTTTGCACGCCGACAATTCCTTTGAGTTTTGATTGCAGCCGGAAAAGCGATGCGGGGGAAATATTAAAATCTGCTCTTTGACGCGTTATTCAAATTGTAGATGATTTCCATTGTTTGCTTAAGGGTTGACAACAGTTGCCAAATAAAATATCCTCTATCGCAAAGTTGACCCAATTCTATTCCTGCACATTATTGATGACGGGGCAGAAAATCATCTAGGGGAAAACTTAACTAGCCTGCGCTCTGTTGACAGTTATACTACGTACATGAATAGTTCGGGTTCAGTCATAAGGAATGGCAAGAGGGCAGTTCGGCAAGTTCTGCGGCAGCTTGGCAGCTGAAACGGAAACTTATCGAACTCTCCTCGTAGCCACTACAAAAGTATTTTGGCCCAAACGAACAACAAACAATAAATACGCACTGTTGTGTTCGCTGTAATAAAAATCGACAAGCTTTGCGAAAATACAAGTTGCGCCTAATTTGTCGAGGAAACTGTCTGTCTGTCTGTCTGTCTGTCTGTCTGTCTGTCTGTCTGTCTGTCTGCCTGTCTGTCTGTCTAGCCCGACGTCGTCAGTTCATTGAAATGCCAAGCGAGTGCGAGCAGGCACACAGACAGCCTCGATTGAACTCGTTTGACTTTTGCTGAGCTTGCGCGAATTTATTTTATTATTGATTCAATGTTGCACACAAATTAAATTAGTTTTGTTTGTTTTCAATATTTCCCTTTCTCCTGCTCAACAGCAGAAAATGCGACGCACCAAACGCAGCGTAAAATAATAGATAATCTCGGTTAAACTCAGCGCGCTGCAGCCCAAGAAGAAGCCAACCAGGCCGCCTATGTAAACTGCCAAGCGATAAATGCAAATGTTAATTATCGTTTATCGATAACACTGATCGACAATACTCACCCAGCACATCGGCAAAGGAGAAGAGCACATCGCGGCGCAGTTGCATTTTGGGATAATCGATGATGCCCCACTGTAGATTGGCGCCCAGAAACCAGACACGAGAGCGCTGCGAAAGAGAGAGAGAGAGAGAGAGCGATTGAAAAACAACTACACTGCGAGCAAATATAACAGTTGTATAACAAGCCAAGTAAGACGAAATTATTATTAAATGTCGGAAAGTTTTGCAAAGAAAACTTTTGGCGTCGCCGCCGACTTGCAGAGACGGCCAACTAGAGAAAGAATGTGTGCGAGAGAGAGAGAAAGAAAGAGAGAAAAGTCGAAGACGACGACCTGTACACGAATAATTGCATATTTCAAGGCGAACAACTTTTGCGCTTATTATTTTTTATGTTTCTTTCTATATATTTATTTTTATGTCTCCGGTCAGCGATTTTCATGTTTGTTTAAGGAAAACAATTGCAAAGTAGAACGAAAATCGTTTTCCACTTGAAATGCGTATTTTACTTTTAACGAGCGCTAGATGGCGCTGCCAAACATTGCGAAAATAATACAGGGTATTTTTAAAAAAAGTTACTTACATAGGACTGCACAAAATAGTTGGAGTCATCACAATTGCCCAAGCAATTGCAAGTGATTTTATAATCTTTCGACTTTAAAGAGATTATCTCGCCTGTGGAAGAGAGAGTTGAGAAATGAAATATGATAAAATATTTGAATTTCCATCAAGTCTGTCATACTTTCTGACCTAAGAAACTTCGAAATTATAGTCACGTTCGTCGTTAAACGATAAAATATTTTCTAATAAGCATTTTTTTGGTATAAATACCGTAGGAATTTCGTGGTCAAAGTGAAATATTTACATGGGGAGGATAGAGACCATCAAAAAATACTCACGTTTTATTTTGGCCAGGCAACCGATGCCTTTCAGATCACACACCGGCAGCACATCTCCATTGCGCACTGCAAGAGAGACAGAGAGGGAGATAGAGAGAGGGAGAGAGAGATAACTTCAAGTGGAACTATTTAAGCATTTTATGGTCGAATTTTCGCTATAAAGTGCGCAACGACGGCGTCGACATAAAAAAGTTAACTTTAATAGCTCCAATTAAGCGCAACTATGTGTGTGCCAGAGCGGGGCGTGCCAGAGACACTCGAAGAGAGAGAGAGAGAGAGAGAGAGAGAGAGAGAGGGAGATAGTCCACTAGTGATGGCGATAAGTGACCCTGGTTAGCTGGTCACATTGTGCGACAAACTTACGGCGATTGCGATAAAAATGCGGAATGCAACCGCACACCTCGAGGGCAAAGAACATGCGGCACTCGGAGAGGCACAACCCAAAGCTATAGATGGGTACAGTCTGCATCTCATCGGCCTCGTACTGGAAGCGACACTTGCGCTGCTTGGTGTTGAAGCTGCAGGGGGAGAAAGAGAGGGAGATAGACAGAGAAAGTTGGAAAGGGAGAAAGTAAAAGACATAGGTTAACATAATAAAAGAAAGCTGAGAAAAGCATAGTTAGATATAGAAAAGAATGCAGGAAAAGGACTAAAATTAAAGAAATAGAGTTAAAGAATATAAAAAGGCAGAGAAAAGCATAGGGTATAAATAAGATATAGAAAAATAATATAGGAACTATAATAAAGTGAAAAAATGGTAACACTATAAAAGAAAGCAGAGAAAAACAAAAGGGAGTAAATATAGAAAAGAGATACAGAAAGAGAAATGAAAGAAAACAGAGAGGTATACTATAAGTTAGATATAGAAAAAGAAAACAGAAAGTATATTAATAAATGAATATATACAATATGAAAGCAAGCAGAGATATAACTACTATAAGTTAGATATAGAAAAAATACAGAAAGTATATTAATAAATAAAATACATAGCATAAATAAAAAGGTTTTTATTGGAATAAATTACTCACGCTCTGGCCTCCTCGTTTGTATAGATCTCCAGTGCAATTAGCTCCACTGTGGTATAGTCACTCTCGGGGAAGGTATAGCGCTGCTTGGAGATGCTGGGCACATCGCCAGCGCCATGAAAGTAAACATCGTACGCAGTGGATAGATTTATAATCTGTGCATAGATCTCACCATCGAGTGGATGCACTGTAACACGATCGCCATGATCCACAAGGTTCCAATCTCCAGCGCGCCAATAGCTGGAAGGGAATACTTTATACCGTTTCCTTTCTGATCCCCCCCCTCACACTCACTCGAAGGAATTGTAACGTGCCACCAGCGAGTTGACCGAATGGCAAATTCCGAACTCGGTTTGGGTCTCATAGATGAACATTTTGACAGCGGCGCCGCTGCTGATTTCCGGCTCAAAGGGCCACTTCAGCTCGTAGAGTATGTCCAAGTAGTTTTCGCTTTTGATGCCGAAGGATTTGTTCAGCGGCAACGTCTCCAGATTGTCGTATGTGAGACTGGCAAGTTTAACAATAAAATCCCGGAAATCCTCCTTGTCCTCCTCCTGGGGAAAGTCCTTGCTGTGTGCACTGTGTGCGGTAGATACCCTAGATGGTTAGTTGCTTGGCATAGACTATATAGACTCACAGTATATAATCATCCACCTTGAGATCATCGATACGCTTGTGCGGACACACGGTGAGCGAGGGGAAACTTGTGTTCCATACCAGCTTATTGCGATCCATGGAGATGACCATGGGTGAGGTCTGAAAGCGTTGCCAGGTGCGTTGGCTCAGCGAGATGATGCTGAAGAGGGCCAGGCAGATGAACGCGAGCCACAGTGTGCTGAAAATATTTGGGAAAAGTCGAGAAGTCGGGAAGGAAAGAAGTCAAAAAATGATATATGGTTTGCAATCATTTTTTGCGTGTGCATTCTGGCAAACGCACATAAAAATCTATTGCGTGTAAACGCGAGACAAGAATTATGGGCAAGTTAGGGAGAGAGAGAGAAAGAGACGGAGACAAGGCGCATAGAGTGACGCTACGGGCGATCCGCGACAACCCTTTTTTTATTTTCAGTCAAAATAGACGCACTTAGAGAATGCAGACAGATAGACACACACACACACACACAGACACACACATACACTGCTAGAGTAGCCATAACAAGTATGACAAAAGCCGGCAAATCCTCCCCAGAATTCCACTCCGAGTGCCTCCGAGTCGCACACAATGATGACATTTTGACGCCAGCAATGGCTCATAAAGCCTTCAGAGCTGTCAACACAGAAAGAGAGAGAGAGAAAGAGGGAGAGAGGGAGAGGGAGGGGGAGACATGTGTGGACACTTGATGGTTGTAACAGCTACTTGGGTTTTAATTTTCAAACATTTCGCATCCTAAGAATGCTCCACACTTTCCGCTTCTGCTTGAAATTATTTTCAAATTTTGAAATTGTCAACGCTTCGTAAAGTTCTACAATTGTGCAGCGCTTTTTGGGCATGGTATACCCTGTAGATATGATAAAACAGTGGGGTATAATGCAAGTGCAGAGTAAATATTATATATAAAATACTCCACAAGCTGCTAAATCTTCAGTAAGTTGCAAATAAATGCTGCAAATTTTAAAGTAAAAAAGCAAACTGTTTTTTACAGGGTATACTGCAGTCTAGCCGATTTTTGCCTTCTGCAACTTTCTCTGCGGTGTGCTTTTATGACGTGCGCTTGGAATGTATATTGTTTCAACTGTCTACGGGGAAGATTTTGTAAATTTTCAGCCAGCTAAAATTCTTTGGACATAGACATACCATACCATATCATATGAATCCCCATATGTCAGACTCAACTCAACTCATCTGTCTGTGCAACCCT
The DNA here is from genome assembly GCA_018904105.1 of Zaprionus tsacasi. Taxonomy (NCBI): domain Eukaryota; kingdom Metazoa; phylum Arthropoda; class Insecta; order Diptera; family Drosophilidae; genus Zaprionus; species Zaprionus tsacasi. The sequence goes on along the minus strand of JAEIFR010000173.1, from coordinate 7,403,512 downwards.
TTGTTTTTATCATTTTTAGCGGCATCCATTACGCATTTATTCGAAATTTGTGCGTGAATAAGGTTCAGTGACGCATGCGAGCAGATGGGGGAAGATATGACTGTTGTTTGGGTTGGAGATTACAGTGTATTCCTTCATATAAAGCTAACAACTTGAACTATTCCCTACTATGAGTTCTTTCCCCTCGTTTTACCCTAATATCCTGCCCACCTTACACTATACTCGTACGTTTGGAATCCCCTCTGAAAGACATGTGCATTTTCCTGTTTTGCATTTGCAGCTCCTGCTCTGCTCCTAGCTGGGATTCAGGTTTGGAACGCGGGATTAGGTAGTGACTCTACTGGCTATCAAGAGTTGCCATATCAACGCTTTCGGGGGATTGAGGTTAACCCGTGTCTGTGACGCTGACTCCAGCGTATCCTGCTCGCTTTAAGGGGTGAAGCTGGAGCTGCCTAATCCCGAGCAGGTGCAGATTGCACCACAATCAAAAACATTATTTACCGTCTGAAATGCGGGTGTTTCTGCATATTATGCTTAATTTTTCTGACATTTAAACAGCTTTTATTTAACTCAACAAAATAAATTCATTTAAATTAGTATAAAAGTCGATTTCGGGATATTCTCTGCCTCAAGTATATGTGAGATATTGAGTTACAGTTTTCGGTTTTATCCCCACTTTAGAGATCATAACTTTCTTAAAAGTCATCATATTACCACGCGGAATGACTTTTTATTAAGTTTATCGATCAATATATGATTCTACATCAAAATATTGTGAACTTAGAATATTGAAAAATATGGCACTTTTTCCATGCTAACCCCTTGTAAAAATTTCGCAATTTTTTCAAAATTTTGCATTTCTATTTTTTGATAGAGATTGATAAAACTATTCGTAAAACGCATAAAAATCCATTCCCGAGCAGTTTCTGACTTAAAATATGGAAAATATTGAAATTAATCCTCATAAAAACTGCAATTTAAAATTCGAAGTTCAGATCTTAGTATCCATCGCCATGACTGGGACTTCTAGAGATCATAACTTTCTTAAAAATCTTCGGATTTTCAAACTTAATGACATTTTATTACGGTTATGCAATATATATTGATTCTGCATCAAAATTTTGTGAATTTGGAACATTGAAAAAAATGACAATTTTTCCATACAACCCCCTTGCAAAAATTTCGAAATTTTTTCCAAATTTTGGAATTCTATTTTTCGATGGAGATTGATAAAACTATTTGTAAAACGCATAAAAATCCATTCCCGAGCAGTTTCTGACGTTTATTATGGAAAATATTGAAAATAAACTGAAAATAAAACGCAATTTATTATTTCTAGTTCAGATTTGAGTCTTTATCCCTATGAGTTGCACCTTCAGATATCCTAACTTTCTTTAAAATCATCAGATTTTCAAGCTTGATGGCATTTTGTTTAGTTTATCGATTGCAGATTAATTCTGCATCAAAATATTGTAAATTTAAAACATTGAACATTTTTCAATTTTTCCATGCTAAACCCTTGTAAAAATTTCGAAATTTTTCAAAATTTTGGAATTCTATTTTTCGATGGAGATTGATAGAACTATTCGTAAAAAGCATAAAAATCCTTTCCCGAGCAGTTTCGGGCTGAAAATATGGAAAATATCGAGAATAAAGCGCATATAAACTCCAATTTATAGTTGGAAGTTCAGATTTGAGTCTCTATACCCATTACTTGTACTTTCAGATGTCCTAACTTTCTTTAAAATCATCCGATTTTCAAGCTTGATGGCATTTTGTTTAGTTTATCGATTGTAGATTAATTCTGCATCAAAATATTGTAAATTTAAAACATTAAAAATTTTTCCAAATTTTCCAACCTAACCCCTTGTAAAAATTTCGACATTTTTTCAAAATTTTGGAGTTCTATTTTTTGATGGAGATTGATAAAACTGTTCGTAAAACGCATAAAAATCCATTCCCGAGCAGTTTCTGGCGTAAATTATGGAAAATATTGAAAATAAATGGAATTTTTAGCTACAGTGGCATAAGAATATTCTAGAAATATTTAGATAAGTTATTGACTCTTTCTAGCAATTAAATAAATGAAATTTGTCAGAGCAATTAATTTCTGCTAGAACGTAAAAGCGACTGCAGTAAATCAAATCAAAGTGAAATGCAGAAATAAATAAATAAATATTTTTTGTTGGGGCCGCACAAATCATTTTGAGGGAGTGGGAAGTTCTGTATTAATTAGAGAGCCTGACTTCGCGTGTCGCACTACTTCTGCCTGCCCCCCTCCCCCGTTAGCCTGTGGAACACCTGTCACTTTCAGCCCCGAAAACTAACAAAAATTGTAATGGAGCCTGGTCGGGGTGGTGTGGGTGGGTTTGGGGTGATTGGCGTGCCAGGCTATGTTATCCACTAATTAACCCTCAGCTGATGCTGCTGTGGTCCATTTTTGCTCTGCTGACAGTTCCCACAAGCTGCTCCAACCCCCCACTTGGAGTGTGTTACCAATTTAAGCCTTGCCAGACATTCCGTGTAATCCTGTTTGTCATGTCATGTCAGTTTTTAGGATTTATTGCCAGCAGCACGCCCCCCCCCTCGCTTTAGGAAATATGTAGAAAAATATCGTTGTTTCTGGTAATTTTATGCATGCGAGTGAATAAACCCGAAGCTGGGAGCAGGCACGCACATCCCTGCGGACCTTCACTTGGTTCTGATTTCTGGGGCGGCACGTGCGGTCGCTTTGGAGCGTTTTTGGCTCGAAAGTTTTGGCTTAAACGCAGCTTAGGTCTAAAACAATTTCGTAAGTTATTGACCCGAAAGAGTTATACTGTTTCGGTCTTCTAACTACTCTGGTCTCTAAGAACTAAGCTCCCCGTATTGCATTCCTTTGACAGCTTGATTTGGCGTCTCTTTCTCTCTATCCCTTCCTGCTCCCCTGCTTTATATGCCTTTTCTACCCGCTAAGCTGCAAAAACTCACCGTTCCACCAGGTTCAGACCTCGCTTGGCCAAATAGATGAAACCGTGTATGGAGGAGCCCAACAAAAACTCGATTATGAATGCCTGCGCCTTGCCCACACATGCTACCAACGCCTCCTTGTCCCGCTCCCGCCTTGACTGCGCTGGCCTCGCTGTCCTGGATGTTTCACTACTTTCGGGCTGTGGCTGCCAAAGCGGCGGTCGCCGAAAGCTGCGCACGCTGTTCGGCTTGCGCTGATTAATCACCACGTGCTCCTCCTCATTAGCATTTGCTGCTGCCTTTGCCTTTGCATCTGTCGCTTTCCTCTGCTGGCTTTGTGACATCAGATTTGCCAGCTCAGGCCTCTGGGCTGTGCCGGGAAAGAGCAACAGGCCGGGTCCAGCACGGGCACGAGCACGAGCATGGGAGGCGATTGGTGACGTGTTGCTGAGGTGTTGCTGTTCCTGTTGCTGCAGTGAAGCGGTCGATGCTGTCAGCGATTCATTGCTGCCTTCCCAGCTCATCTCGGTTGGCGTAACGCTCTTAGTCTGCTCCCTGTCAGCCATGTTCACTTTAACCTATTAACGATAGAGTAATACTAACATAAGTCTGGTATTTCCTATACGATTTACATGAAGCTCGATATATCGTTAGGTAATATCTATTTCTGTATACATGCAAAGTAATACTAGCATAAGTCTGGAATTTCCTATAAGATTAGCATGAAACTTCGTGTATCGTTAGGTAACATCATTATCTATATACATGCAAAGTAATACTAGCATAAGTCTGGTATTACCTATACGATTTGCCTGAAACTCGGTATATGGTTAAGTAATATCAATTTCTGCATATATGCAAAGTAATACTAGCATAAGTCTGATATTTCCTATACGATTTGCCTGAAACTCGGTGTATCGTTCAGTAATATCATTATCTGCATACATGCAAAGTAATACTTGCATAAGTCTGATATTTCCTATACGATTTGCTTGAAACTCAGTATATCGTTAAATAATATCAATATCTGTATACATGCAAAGTAATACTAGCATAAGTCTTGTATTTCCTATACGATTTGCCTGAAACTCGGTATATCGTTAAGTAATATCATTATCTGTATACATGCAAAGTAATACTAGCATAAGTCTGGTATTTCCTTTACGATTTGCCTGAAACTCCGTAAAACGTCAAGGAATATCAATTTCTATATATATGCAAAATTTAAGCAGCGTATCGTATATACATGATTTTTAAACTGCAATTTATGCTACAATTGTTTCACTTACTTCCTCTGCAGTTAAAATCAGTTAAAACTCACACAGTTTTCCATATTCTCTTGCATTAATATCCCAATATTATTTCAGTCTTTCAGGTTATGTGTCGGTTTATTGTTCATTAAGCGCAAATACGACGTTTTAAATATGTTTTTGTGCTCTGACGGCCCAAAGAGACCCAACAATAAATCATTATTGCTTTTTTAATGCGATGTAAATTATGCCGCAGCATGTGTGTTGCAGAGAGAGGGAGATAGAGGGAGGGTGTGCAAGTGCATTATATGGGCCCAGGGGGCGGCAATCAGGAGGCCCCAGGCAGATGAGATGAGATGAGATGAGAGATGAATCTCGGCGGACAGCTGGCAGCACAAATGGCGCATTAAAGTCGCGCATAATTTGGTTAAGAACACATTTGATTAATAAGTTGCAGGGTATACGAGAGTCGATATGATAGACAGTGGGTAGGAGAATTAAATGCATAAAGCAGGCCGTGCGATTTTTGAAAAAAACTTACAAGGTAACCATAAAAAAAAAAACTAAAATCAAAAAAACTTTTCTGAGATTTTCCTAAGTTTCTTGAATTTTAACTAAAAAATAAATACTTTCTTGCGGATCCATGGATGAAATGGACTTCAGACTGTACCTATGCAGTTGCTGCTGTCGCCGCTGCCTGTGGCATGAGTTGTCCTCCCAGGAGCATCGCTGCATGTGCTGTCGCCTGCCCCTGCAGGAGTGCAACATCTGTGATCGCAAGTTCGAGCCGCGGGATAACACGGAATTGTATTGCAAACGTTGTGAATTCCATATGGTCAAGCAGGGTTCTCTCACACCGCCACCGGTTCTACCCATAGATCTTGAAACGGAAATGGAACCGGTACCGCAAATGGTTCAGCCGCCGTCCGAGACATGCACAATGTCACAACGCTGGCGTGATATCAAGACTGCAACGGGCATAGAGGATGGTTACTTCTGGACCGACTGAATATACTCTCTATATACATATATGAGTCAATAAAGCTTCTCGCTCTGTGAATCTCAGCGCAATATCCGCTTCATTTGTGACCCCAAATGGGCGAAGCATTACGATTTTACAGCGTCCAGGCGACTCATTATAATCAACATGCTGCTGTCTCCCAGGTTGGCTCAGTTTGTTGGCCAAATTGAACATGGGCCAGCATCGATAATGTCATTGAGAGGGAGAGAGAGAGAGAGAGAGAGAGACGCACATCAAAAGGTCCTGGGTACGATGGTGAACAGTTCTTAAACTGGATTAAAATTTCATTTAAATTTGCATTTAAATGAGCGCGCGCTGCACTCAAAGTAAATGCCTCTCCCTCTCCCCTTACTCCTTACGCCCCCTCTCCCGCCTCCTCTCGTCTCGTAGCAGCTCCGTTACCTTTAGTCAGCCGGACAAAGGGCTGCCCCAGACGCAGGCACTCAGACTCACAATCCCGCAGCCAGTAACAGTTGCCATCCAGACGTGGACTTCGCGCACATGGGCAACATTAAAAAGGTTTTTCATCGTTTTCATATACCCTGCATGCATGCGAGTTGAGTGCAGGTGGGGTATATAAGTTGTATATAGATGTGGGCTTATTTTTGGGTGTGGTATATGAGCTGTATGTAGATGTGGGCTTATTTTGGATCAGTTTAGCTGATTTCAACAGTTCTAGCTGTCTTTTATTGCATATAAAGCTGTAGATCTCGGTTATCAAGATGTGTAGGGATATAAAATTTGGCAAGCAGCTTCTGGCATGGTTTTTGCATATCTAACTTTTTTAAAAATTGAAAAGCCACACCTACTTTTGCCGAAAATCAAAATAAACCGTTTATAAAGGAGTAAAAATGTATCTTAATATATGAGTGTTCTCGGGTATCAAAGCGACACAAATTGCTGTGTTTGCGCGATAAAATTAGATTGTACATGCAGCTCAACTATATTCCCTACATTTTCAAGAGCAAGGCAGGGTATACAGCAGTCGAGAACACTCCACCTTAGCTCACTTTTGCTTGCTGCTGGTTTTTTTTTCGACGTTACAGTTGCAGCTCAGTTGATTACCTTTGGCAGTCGATAGGGGCGGTAGCGAAGGGTATCGAGCGTTCGGTGCTGGGTCAAGAGGGGCAGGAGGCGGCGGGCTAGGCGTGGCGCAGCTTAAGCGAGCGATCTGCTACTGCAGTTTAATGGGAATTATTTAAATATGTATATTTTACAATTAAATAAACGATTTTTCTGCTCTTATGGCGCCCAGCTGCATTTACGAGTTGCCGGAAGCTTCACACACACACATGGATGAGTGTCCCCGTGTGTGTGTGTGTGTGTGTGTGTGCTGGTGTGTTTGTATTTGCATTTTCCGTTTTGCGTGTTAATTAAATTGCAAAACTGCCTAGAGGACATTTTAATTGGCCTTCACTTTGTGTGCCACGCGCGTTGTTTGTTTTCGCAGAGTTCAGTTCGAGTTATCATACTTAACCCCTTTTCGAGTCTGAATTATTGATTCCAAAAATGTCCTCAACTAATTTCTATCAAGCTCACTAAATGCTCCATTAGCTGCGCTATTCATTAGCCACTTGATTCGATAAATTCGAGAAGGATTGGGGGGGGGCTGTTCCTGCTCGGGCTTGTCGTTGCCGGCGATATAACAAATTTTCCAATTTGTTTCTTGATTTATTTTCACGCCAATTTCTTGGCATTCTGCTGCTACTCCTACTCCTGCTTCTACTCCTACTCCAACGACGCTGCTGACATTTGTTTATTTATTTGGTTTCATGTTTTGTCTGCCATTCGCTGTCTGCCTTTGCCTTTCTCCTTCTCTCTGTTTTCTCTGCTCTGTTACTCGGCTGCGTGAAATCACGAATGAATGAATGACTGCCCCGGCAACCGCCATGAATATTCATGGACCATGCCACTAGAAACAACAGCAGCTACACAGCAACAACACGAACAACAACAACAACAACGGGAGGAAGACGCCAGAAGACGCCATCGCAGCATACGCAGCCAACTTAGCTTGCATTTCCGCTCGCTGCGCCAACAATTCACAGCGCCATTTTGTTGTCCACAGCAGAAGCTGCAGCTTCTCAATGTGGTGGCATACACAGTAGAACAGAGGGTATATGTATGTGCTATATATGTAACTATAGATTACAGGGTATATTTATATTATTAAAGCTTATTTTGCTATTTATTTAGTTATTTATTTGTATTTTGTTTTATTTTTTATTTATTTATTTATTTATATATTTATTTTTCTATTTGTTATTTATTATTGATTTATTTATTATTATTTATTTTTTTATATATTTATTTATTTTTATTAGTTATTTATTTATTTATTTATCAAGCCAGCTACGCAGTTTTAGCTGCTTTTCAGTCGCTTAAAATTTGTGCAGAGTATACAAAATTCGTGCAGACAGACGCTTACACGCCGGCTGCCTCTGCTGCATTGGAGATTCGCTGGGCGCAGCTGTTTCCCCTCCTGGCAAGATGCTGCCCATTGTTGTTGTTGTTGTTGTTTCTAGACAAGATTTGTGTGGTTATGTTTGTGAGCAACAGTTTTCAGCGCCGAGCACAAAAGTAGGCAATGCTTTTGCAATGCTTGCATCGAACAGGAAATTTAATTAAACGACGCCATCTTGGCGATTTCAATGGCAGCCACAACTTACCGTTACAACTACCGTTAGCCGTTGCCCTTAACTGCTGCGGTTTCTCTGCGGCTGCGGCTGCTGCTGTTGCTGCTTTCGCCTGCGCTAACGAACTGTAACTGTAATCATCGCCCGACTGCACTTGACTTTTCTACTCTCACTCGACTCGGGCTATTTTCAGACAATTTTCTGATTTTTAGCCAGATTTTTCGAGCAATTTTTCCCACTCATTTCGAACCATTTCGAGCGTTTGCCTCATGAGAAGCTTGTCAGCTGCTCAACTCGTGTTGATTGCTGCGTAACAATTGCACGCCATTTGCCTGGCACACACATACGCACACACACACACACATAGCTTGGCATAGGTAACCCCCCAATCCAGATGTGAACTATTATTCCGTTTCAGATGCGAACGCTGATTGTGCAGGTAACAGTTGAGCGTGTATTGTTTTGCTAATTACTAAAAGCAGAAATGAGGAAAGAGGGGAGGGATGTATAGCGTAGAGGGGGAGGGTTGGAGTGAGTAGGATTGTAACGTTGCTTGCTTTCATTACCACGTACAGTCATTTATAGAGCTAAGCAAATGAAAATAGCTTCAAAAAACCTATGCAACTCGAATTTTATGGATTTATATACTAGAAAGAGAGTATGGCCGACTTATAAAATATGTGGAAAAATTAAAGCAATATTATATGAATACTGTCTCCAAGTTTTGTGCCCCTAGCTCTTATAGTCTCTGAGATCTAGGCGTTCATACAGACATAATTTTAAAGCAAACTCAGTTACCTTCGCCTTACTTTGTCTAATACACATAATATAATACAAAACACAATCTACCTTATAGACACTACACAAACTAGTCCATAAAATTTCTAAAGATTTGAAATATGGCCTGGCTAAAGGCTTTACTGGAGACCTTCAATTTGAGCGATCTATTTGAGGTAAATCAGCGTGTGGGTCAGAAGAGAGCACGACGCGCAGCGAAGAAGAAGCCAAACAACATTGAGATTTATCAGAAAATCGGCATAGAGTTGGTCTACAAGGCTTTGTGCATTTTCCTTATCATATCCAGTTTTCGCATAATCTTTGTCGATAACATGTTATTCACAATAGATTTTAGCAATTTGGCAAACAAATTTAATTAAATTTCAATTTCGTTTTCAATGCTGAATTTAAGTTTTTCCTTTTTTCTTTCCCTTTTTTCCACTAATATCAATTAACATGGACTGGGAAACTGCGGCAAAAAAAAGAAGAAACCTAGCAAATTGTGCAAACTTTGTAGACCATTAGGGATGCCCTGTAGAGCACGGTTCCCGCAGCTATCGCTAAGTAATCTTTGATTTTGCATGCGCCACGCCCCTTCTACCTTCTCCCCGCCCCACGCTGTGCACTGCAGCTGTATAAATTTTACATTTGTTTCCTTTCAATTTAACAATGTGTACTTTTGGTATTGTTTTGCTTTACTTTGGATGAAGGAGAAGAAGGAGGAGAAGAAGGAGAAGGAAGAGGAGGAGTGGCAGCCATTTTTCACTGCTCACTTCATCGCCCGATTTCGCAATATTTATGATTAGCAATTTATTATTCATCATTTTCGAGTGCGCAAACAGTTTGGAGCGAGCGTCGAGCTGAATCGAATGATGTGAATGATGCTCTGCAATAACTAGGGGGGAGTTGGGAGCTTCCCTCGCCCTCTCCCCTCCCCCCCCCTGGGCTGGGCGCACCATTAACTTGCACTTAATTTGATTAACAAAAGGCAATGTTTACATGCGCTGCAAGACGGCAAATCTATCAGAAAATGCGGCACAGCTTCGGCTTTGCCTGACATGGGCGTAGGTAAGGGGGGTCAGGGGAGCCGTAAGAAGAATTGATGTCTGCAGTGGCTGCCTTGAACTGTGCCGGTTTGCCGGCTTAGTAGGTGATTTGTGTGAATTATTTATGGCATATATTGAGCAAGCGAAATATATATCTAACATATACTATATAAATCTTGCTAGTTATATCCACAATTCTGATTAATGTGTGGCCAGGGTGCAAAAAAAAATTATACGAAATACAGCAAATTTTAAGAATTCCTTTAAGAGATTATATAGATGGTATCTATAAACTTATTTTAATATAATTTATAAATTAAAAAAAAGTTTTAATATGATTCTTTAACATTCCAACATAGTAAAAATAATAAAAATTACATTTTTAAGCTGAGCTGCTTTTTCCTTTGTGTTTTTGCTCAAGTTAAATAAAATTCTATCAATAATTTTGATTATATCAATTTATTAATTATAAATTTCAATTAAATACAATAAAATTGTGAAGATATGCTAAAAAAGTTATATGCTAATGGAATTTTTATTAACAGTTACGGTTTTTCAGCTTTTTCAGCTTTTAATAAGATTTTTTTTTCCAAAATGAATTTTAAACTAAACTTTTTATCCTCAGAATAGGCAATAGAATATCCCTTTTTTTATTACTTTTTTCCACATCGAATTAACTCGTTATAATGAAATATATCTATTGCATTTATTTAGCCATAATTAATGCCTGTGCACATTAAAAAACCCATTATTATAGCCGATGCTATAGACCCTATATGGTTCGTCGCATTTGTGGGCTATAAATTTCAGTCTCGTTTCAATAAGGGCGACACTTTTTGCCATTGAATTTAAATATTTGCAATTATATTGAAAATGCTTTTGGATTGCGAATGGGGGGAAAACTGCCCGCCCCCTTTGCAATTGGCACTCACCACGCCTCTGGCTCGTCTGCTGTTTACACATGCCAATAAATTTTGGCACCAACGAATCGACGGCACTTTGCATATTCTTATGTGTATATATATAGAGTATGTGTGTGTGTGTGTGTGTATTCTTCCTACATTTAAGTATTATAATGGGAATCCAGTTGAAATAGAGCAATATCCACTTGCATATGTCGCGAGCGGGAACAATTTAAGAATGCGCCGATGCCATAAATATTATAGATGGGCGTGGCCGCTGCCCACCAGACGACGCGACGATGATTGCGGCAAGCGGATGTTAAACCTTGGCAATGACAGTTTCGGGGTTCTTTCTCCTATGCAAATGTCTTCGACTGTTTATATGCAAATCTTTTATTTTGGTCTTGTCTGCCTGCCTGTCTGCCTGTTAGCCTGGCCTGGTTGTGTCTTTCCTTGCGTCGTCTTTTTATTTCCGCTGCAATGCCGCCAGTTTTATTTCTTGCATTAAATTAACATCAATAAAACGTGTCGCTCGAGTGTGTCTCACCCCCCGCCCCCGTCCGTCCCGCTCCGCCCCCTGCTGCACTTGTCGCGCCATAATTCGTTAGCTAATGCCAACATGTGCTGCGATTTGTCCTCCCTATATACCCATTCCCTTCCAATTCCATTTCGTTTCCTCCTTCTTAGCAATTCTCGATTATTTTTAGCCACAAAGAGAGACGATAACTGCCATAAGTGAAGTCGATAGCAAGAAATACCCTAATCGATTGCAATGCGACTATTAATCGATAACTTATCAAGACCAAGAAGAGCATATAATCTTCATGTAAAAGTAATACTGAGAAAAATGAAAGAAATCCAGACTTTGCTTAAAAAACGATCTTTAATCGATAACTATTCGATTGTTTATATTCTCTAACGCATAACCATCAATTTTATGGAGAAAACATTGAAGCTAAAGGCCCTGTCCAAAGGATTGTCAAGTAGAGAGAGTGAACTGAGGCATAAATCGATTGCAGTTCGATTATTTATCGATATCTTATTAAGACCAAGAAGAGCATATTAACTGTGTGCAGAAGTATTATCGAGAAAAGAAGGAAATATAAAGAAATGCGCATCTTAAACTAAAAATCTATCTCAAATCGATAACTATTCGATTACACAACATCTCTGCTATCGAAAGAGAATTAATCCTGGAGTGCCTTGATCTATTTGACAAGATGATCTAACAGTTTTCGTTGAGAGTACTCAAATAAATTCCCCAGAGAGAGATGGCAAGTTACATAACCACAACCGAAGTATGGCCGCTATTTGGACATGATTACGTAACAACAACCGTCCATCCAGGAGTTGATAATCCCTATCTAAGTTTTCAAATCGCCGGTGTATTTTTCTTGGTCGCAATGTTGTCTCTTTGTTGTGCTGTCATCTGTATCATGACCGGGAACGGTTGGTGGTGTTGTGCAGACCCCGATGATTGGAGTCAATGGTAGACTAGACACTACCCTACAATTGACGGTCAGATGGATGACGATGGTTTCTAGTATCATAACTAAAGTAAAAATTCGAAAGTAAATAATGTACGAGTATTACGTGTGCCAGATAATTGATTCGAGCTCGAGATTAAATTGTGACAAAGTAAATCGCAGTATAGTATTTATTAAATATACCCTACGATAAGAAGTGATATTATTTACACGCCCAGTGCTGTGAGGCAACAAATAAACATGGTCATGCAATATTAATATTTATGCACAAATATTGAAAGTAAGAAAGCGAACGAATCGAGATGCGAGAGGTCAACACAAGGAGGACTCTTCTGGCGGGGGGCGGGGACAGGGTACTTCCTGAGGGCGTATACCCCGCATATATCTAAGTGAAATGCTAAAAGATTGATGACACAGCGTCTTTGTGTGCGTGGCCCGGACTGGACTGTGTTTATAAGAATTTATGGCAATGTCTGCTAGGGCAACGCTGCGTATACGCAATATTTATATTTATGTATTATGAATCAATGCACAGTGGGTCGGCTGGGCGTGTCGGGTGGGCATAAAAAAACGTGTACACTAAAACAAAAGGATAACAATAACTTCTCAGCATTCTACACAGCCAGGGTTCCATGGTTCCCCTCCCAACTCTGCTTATAAATAAGCTTCACATAACACATCGCATAACGGTAACGAATAGAGTGCACATAAAAATTGCATGAAAATGAAAGACACCCACTCGAAATGCCCAACTCGGACCAGGCACAGACACGCACAATCCCAAACACACACACATAGCTGGACCGACTAGAACTGGTCCGAAACCAGGGCCGTATCTTACGTAAAAAATTATACTATTACAATCAAGTTTACGACTGCAATTCGGCCGCATTGCTTGAGTGCCAATGAATATGACGATGGCACAGGGCGATCATCATCATCATCATGCTGATGAGGATGGGCATGCTAGGGATGCTGATTGCGTTAGACTTTTGTTTTTTTGCGGAAATAAAAAGAGAAGCGATATAGTCGAGAAAATGAAATTGCTGATATGAGGGCAGACAAACCTAAGTATATTTGGTAAAACTCAAGATAAATATAAATAATTTTGAAAATAATATATTACATACTTTAATATTATGTAAATCCTTTAACAGTTCAAGGATTTGCAAGAAATTCATGCTGTAAACAGGCAGAATACAAAAAGTATTAACATTTTTGCTTGGCATAACGAGTACAGTCAATATACTCATAGCTGTCTGTATGAACTTCAATATCTCAGAGACTATAAGTGCTAGAGTTACACTAATTTGTGACAATATTTATATATTTATATAGTTTTGCTTGAGCATATAGCCACCCCTCTTTTCACATGGTTTTATTTTTGGTTAGCAAACACCCTTCTCTTTCTGAATTCCGCTTACATTGCGAACTATACACAATAATCCCATCGTTTTCTGTATAACCCTTCCCTTCTCTCAGTGACTTTCTTATCTTTGCCGTCTTTTGCTACTGCCCTCTCATTCCTTCCACTCGCTTCTCACTCTCTTTCCTCCCTCTCTCTCGCTCTCTTGTATTTCATTTATAAGCCTGAGGAATGCAAGTTTTTACGCGGCAGCTGAGCAACAATCCGTGTTTGCTTTGTGCAGTCGCTCGTTACGGGCAACGCGGTTAGCTGGCAACCCTGTCCCCCCCCTCTCAACGCATTCCGGTTAACACCAACAACAACAACAACAACAACAAACCGCAACAACAACGAACATTTTGTGTGCTGCACTCACAATTTTTATAGCTGCCATCGCAGCCCTCCCTGGACAAGTTTGGAGCAGGCGGCAGTCAGGTAAAAATTGCCATAGCTGAAAGGGTTGCCAACTACACTGAAAGGTAACTTTTAGCATCGACAAGCGGCGCTTTTGACTGCCACACACGGCTTTTTGCTACCCTCCCCCCCCCGCAACTCAAGAGAGGGGGAGGGTGTTTTTTTTCGTGAGCTTTGAGCCACTTTTTTGCGCCACAAAACTTTACACTTTGACATGCAGCCACGTGTGTAATGTTATGTGAATGTGAATGAGTGTGTGAGTGTGAGTGTGTGTGTGAGTGTGTGTGGGGTTGCATTTTGAATGCGCATTCGTTGTCGCTTTCGCTGACATTTGCATTCGTCGTTGGCGCTTTGAATGCAACGCGCTGAAGCTGCCAATAGCAACGCTACGAATAGAGTTGACAAACCTGGCTAATTCCGGGTAAATACTGGCATTATAATGTTGATGCTCAGCACAGGGTTGCCATGGGTCCCAAACATGGTATATATGTAGGACTGCATAGCTAGCTGTCTGTCTAGCCGTCAATTTGCTGTTCTGTCTGTATGAACTCTTATATCTCAGAGACCATAAGGGATAAAGCTATCAAATTTTGTGACATTATTCATATATATTATAACGAATTGAACCAACTTTAAAATCAAAAATTCTAATATAATGCGTAGTTTTTCTTTAAAAATAAAATGTTCATAAAGTTATCAATGCAATTAAAATATTGTTAATTAAAAATCACTTATTCAGATCTTGAAATACTCATAAATAATGAAGGCTTGGTTCATACCTTAATACGCATAAATATTCCCCAATTAAAATTCGTTTGATTTTCAGAATTCATATATCGGATTATTCAGCATCCTACATATATCTGAAACAGATTCTTGATTTAGTCATTGAGCTGGAGCTTTGCGCCTGCCCAAATACACATATACAGTCATAATAATCGGGGACCCTTCCACAAGATAAACACTCACTCTCTCTCTCTCTCTCACACTCATTCACTCGAGCTGTGAACGCATCGCCATCATGCACACACACGTGCAAACACTTGGAAATCTTTTGCTCGCATGAATATTTTAAAACTCGCTCGAAACGTATTCAAATTATGATAATGATGGGAGTGGCGAGTGTTTTGCAAATGGAGGTGGTGATGGTGTTGGTGGTGGTTCCTTCTCCCCCTCGAGTGAGCGCTAACGAGCGCAGGTACTCAGCGCCCCTGTCACAAGTCACCGGGTCCCGGGTCACAGTTCACAGTTCGCAGTTCCAGTTCACAATTCGCATCTAGTTCCCTTAATGCATTTCATTAAATTGTATACACTTTTTTTCCCTGTGAATCACATGAAAAATAAGTGTGTGTGTGTGTGAGTGTGTGTGTGTTTAATGAGCACTTGTGTGCGTAAGGGTATTGCCGGGCATCATTAGAAGTTGCTTCACGGTAACTCCCTATCGAGCAGATGGGGTGCAGCGAGTGCACTTGACTCTGAGCTTCTTAATTCGTGCATTCAATAGACTCTCAGGAACTCTCAGGAATCGAGTCACGCACACATGTTCACATATTGTCTACAGTATGGTATATATAATATGATATAGACTCTATACTGAACTCAGGTGCAAACTAAGTATAAATATCGAAAGTATAATAAAGAGAATAAAGAGTTATAAAGTAATTCACTGCCTTAAAAGAACACCTTTATTATCTCACTCTTACAGTACAGGGTATCAAATTGATACCCTTGCTATTAAATAAAATGGGCTGTAAATGACTGTTAAAAATTGTGAACTAGTTCGTTTAACACTCCCCCTCAACATATTATCCACATTGTCATGATTTTAGTGTTATATAAATGAAAAAAATAAATTATTTTTTTTTTTAATTTCTTATATATCTTTTTAAATTTACCGCATTTCTTAGATTTTATATAATGAACTTCGCTGCTGTTAAAGGAATGGAATCCTCTTTACAATTTGTACAAGATTTGAGTGTGGGCCCTCTACTTATCCTCACAATAATGGTCGTCATAGTTTGGTTTGTTTGTTGTATCCCAGCGATGTTCTGGCACTTAAAACGTGTGCAAGATGTGATGTAGGATGTCCTTGTGTTTTGATGCTCAGGTGAGCTAATTGATTTCCTTGCTTAACACACAAGAAATGATCCAGACTTTCCCTTCCCACCCCGATGCAGTTCTGTAATGTTCATAAGATGAATGGTTATAAATTTATAGTAAATCGTGACTTATCGGACTTTTGATTATGTAAAATATTAAATTCATGTACGAAAACTTTCAATAAAAATTTAAATGTTAAATTGTGGAAATTATTGAAATATTTGAACCGTCTGCTTATTGGGTATTTTACTCATTTATGGTATAATATTTATTATGGTATTATGCCCAAAAATGATTCTGCACTGTTATCGATTTAAAAATTGCGATATTTGTCGACTTTATTACAGGATATCACATCCCACTTGCTGCATTGTTAGGGTATATCCATGTGGACAGATCTGACAGCACAAGTCGTAAATGCACTCAGCACTTTGTCAGCTCTCAGACAGAAAATGCAGTTGCAATTTCTCTTAAGGTCCCCCCCCCCCCCGTTTTCCTCTGCTTTCCGGCGTTATAAAAAGTATCACTTTACTTCACACGAAGCCATGTTTTGTGCTGTTGTTTTTTTTCCCGAAAATTTGATGCTTCCATATTCAGTTTTCTAATTTTTTTTTTTTTTGCTTGTTTCCCAAGTTTTTCCATGATGCATATGGCAAAGTTTTCATGGCCGGCATCATCGTCAGCCACAGGCAAAAGTTTTTGCTTGGTTTTATATACACTCTTCTCCAGAGTTCTCGAAGTGCACTTGTGCACTCAGGAGTCGGAGTCGGAGTCATGGAGTTTGGAGATATAACAAAATTCTTTAATTCGATGTACAGTTTAGTTGGTCAGCTCTAGATCATTTACAATGCGATCCAAGAGAATTTAAGTTTTTTTTTTTATATAGCATGCCATGCATCTTCAATATATTATCCTTAGTATACAAATAAAATTTCAGATAGACACACTCAAAGGGAATTACTGGAAATGGGTTCAGATGATTCCGAGGAAGATGTGGAGCAAAGAATAAAGAAAGCAACCAAATTGTTGACTATTCTGGGCGGTGTCTTGGCTGTGTGTGCGCTGATCTGTCTTCCCTTCCTGTTTGGGCTCTGTTGCGGTCTGGGACTGTGTGTGCCGGATGACTCTTATTACTAAATAGAGAGAGAGTATAGTCTATGAAATTTTTGTGAACTGAAATTCCCAATGAGATTGTAGTGTGAGATAGAGAAAGAGCCTGGCATAACTCAGTTCTAAAGCTACTATGTATATGAGCAGATAATGATAATAATATTCATCGGCCCGCAAAGTATTTACTGTAATGTTGTGATGTGTCAGGGCAATATTATTTAGTACTATACAAGCCATAAAAGAGGCTCTACTTGCCGAAAAAAACAAACGATATCATGGTAATTTGCTTATCTCAATAATAATTTACCGTGCATTAGCTATGATACTATCGTGACACGAGACACTCACGAGTATGTCACTAATTAAATTATTTAATTTATATAAATAAATAAGAGTTATATATAATATTTTGGACAGTTAAGAGGGGCAATATCGCTTGAAGAAGTTTCCAAGTCGTGACACGCTGCCATCTCTAGTTCCAATGGGGTTTAACCACTTTGCCTTGCCAGCCAGCTAATGAAATTCCGAAATTTATCGAGTTTTCGTTGTCCATCACGCACTGCCACCTGCTGCCAGCGTTGCTCCAGCGTGATCCGCTCCTCCTCATCCAACGTTTCCATGTATTTATTTAGCTTTCTGCCAAAGGATTTGAGTATTTGCGATGTGCGCAATTGCATTGTGCGTTTCCAGCGATCGAATCCATTCCGCTCCAGGCACAACACAATCAGCTGCGACTCAATATCGGAGGTTTTCTCCCCCGCATCCTCATCCAGATAGATCTCCACAATATCGTAGAAACTCTGCAGGGTCTCGTGCGTCTGATTCGCACTGATGCCCAGAAAGCTTTCCAGCTTGATTAGATAACCCAACAGCATGGGATTCTGTGAGTCCAGCACGAGCAGATCATCCACCACGCTGTCCGCCACCTGCGTAGCCTGTGCCACAGCATGAGTAGTCAGTGTGGCCAGGTTGTGCTCCGCCTGGTTGGTCAAGCGACTCCGGCTGTGATCTCCATAGCCGGCGACAAGCGTTGGTTGCAGCTGAAACGAGATGCAAGATTGTTGCCAAGTGGAGGATCTCACATAGAGTTCACCTAACTTACCATAGATAGCAGAGGCAGCAGCAGCAGCAGCAGCAGCGGGTTGGCGCCATGTAGGAGTAAACCTCGCAGACCCATCGTGACAGCTTGACAGTCGCTGCTCAACTGAGCGACAACTACTACGTAGCCCCCTTTTGACTATGGGGTCAGATAGCGTCGTCTTATCAGCACAACTTTCGCTGGGGGATCGTCTACGATCGTTTCGAGACAGCTTTGAAATACGATTGCGATTACGATGACGATGACGATCGTGTTGATAGTGTGACGCATTCTGTTATACCCGGTGGGGTGAAGAACCCATCCAAAACTGTCAATGGAAGAGATAAAGATGCAACTTATGCTGTCGTCTAAGGCAAGACAAGTTCAAGTATGGGAATTTGGGAGTCACAATACATTGACTATCTATGTGGCTTCCGTTTTGCAATATAAACAAGTAAGAAAAGAACACATGACATGCTCGACAGTATTATACCCTCTTCCCACCTATAAAACACCTTCCCAGCCCATGACTTCGTCAAAACTCAATTGATTGCTTTGAAATAATGATTTTTAAAAATTTCATAGTTTTGCCAGTTTAAGACAGGGGTCCCCCCTGTACATTTTTCAACAAATTTTTTTTTCAAAATTTAAAATCGCCGGTTTTCAGCTTTAATCGACTGCGGAGGTCAACATTAATACTAAACAAGTGTTTAAAATGGTTTTGGACGATACTTAATTTTTACCCAAAAATCATGTCAAAGTCGACTAAAAATTTGACATGTAACACACTCGATAGGACTACTAACCTCACCTTCCACCCTTCATAACTTTCTTAAAAATCAACCGATTTTCACGCGGCATGACATTTTGTTTATGGCTAGAGTTCCTTAGTAATTCTACATTTGAAAAAATATCTAATAGATTTTTCCAAAATTTCGAAGTTTTGCAATTTTTAGACAAGGGTCCCCCCTGTAAATTTTTCGACAATTTTTTTTTTTTCAAAATTTAAAATTGCCGGTTTTCAGCTTTAATCGATGGCGGAGGTCAACATTAGTACTTAACAAGTTTTTAAATCGATTTTGGACGACACTTAATTTTTGGCCAAAAATCATGTGAAAATCGGCTAAAAATTTGACATGTTACACACTCGATAGGACTGCTAAAAATATTATACTAATCATAACTTCGTCAAAAATCATCGGATTTCCATGGGTGATGACATTTTCTTTATCGTATGACCTCTAGATTGACTTTTCAGCAACATATCATGACTCTAAAGTTTTCCAAAATTTTCTAAATATATATTTGCGGTAATCACAAGGTTATAATACCCTTCAACCCCATGGAAAGCGGGTACAGTGCGGAAATTCGTATAATACATAATATTATATTAGTTTAGTAACACAATCTTGAGCTTCTTCAGCGTGGGTACAAGACCGTGACTGATTAATGCGCCGCATCTAATCCGGATTGCCTGGGAAATGAAGATGGGATACTTTAAGACTAGAGCGAAAAAGGGAATGAAAGTAGGAATGCCATACTATGGTTTCTGGTAGATAAAAGTAATAATAGTGAAATGAAACTTCGCTTAGTCACTTCAATGATAATATGCCACAGGCTGGCATAGGCCTGCGGTTTTTTGATGGGGTCGATGGGGAGGGGGATGGGATTATTGTTACCGCTTTAGTTCCGCTTGCCGAACGGCATCGCATGTGTGATAAATGTGGAAAGTAGGTCACATACGATGATGAAACTCGCTGAAGTCTGGAAAAAACAGTCAAGTGGCAATATCTGTGTGGCGAGTGCTGTGTGTGTGCGCGTGTGTGTGTGTGTGTGTGTGTGCTGAAGTTTTGAGTGTCGACGCGTTGCGTGGCCACAAATCCCAATTGCAACTTTGATAAGCCAAGTTAATAAACTATTGAAACTATCACTGAAAATTCAGTTGAGGCTGCAAAAAGCGCCGGGAAATAAAATATACTTCCCTAGTAATGGTTTTTTTTTGGTTTTTTTGGGTTGGGAATATTATAAAACTTGTATGCCACGAAACAATTACGTCCATCGAGACCTTCACGCCCAGATTGCATGCTCAGTTTATTCTATATCAGATTTATGCGAGAAATATATTACTAAACAATAAGCAACTTGGGGTTCTCCCACTCCAGGGCGCAAGTGTTGTAAATTGGTTTGCCTTACACGACACGATTTACCCTGCCCCCTAAGAACCTCTCAGGACCCGACCCTCTCAGAGCCCTACCCTCTCGGAACCCACCCCTTCCTTGTGCTGTGCTTGCATGCAAATTTCAATAACTTATACAAAGCAAGCAACCCTTCCGCCAACTGACACTGAATATCAAATATGAGGCGAGTACAAAAATTATTTGCATACTTTTTAGGGATGCTTTGGGGGCGCAAAACAAAAAGAAAAGCAAGAAAAAAAGAAAAAGCGAAACAACCCATTGGAGCCACATGTGGCGCACTTTTGGTTTAGCGTGAAAAAAGCTAAAAACAAGCCGTTACACGGCTCCTTTTCCTCCTTTCCACAGCAACCACAGCAGGCAAACGAAACGAGTTTATTTATTGCATTTGCAAATTTTACACAACATTTTGTAGTCGATACGCCCCTCCCTGGGAAAGGTGTAACTCGAGTTTATCGCTGCGAATATTTACCTGCACCTTTCCCCCCCCCCCACAGAAATTGATTCGGTTTAGGTATGTGGAAAGTAAACTTTGTCAGGTATTTGCAACACGAGGCGGCAAGTTCAATGAAGCCAAAGGTGTTTGCCAGCACCGACTACCCCGACCCCGGATGGCAGTGTGTGTTTCTGGTATCGGTGATTGGCATTTTGGTGGCTAGAAGGGGGAGGAGGGGTAGCCAAATTGATGTGCAAATATTTCCATAAATTTATATTCTATAGCGTCAAGTTTGGGGTGTCATGTTTGAAAACATACAAAAAATTTGCACAACTTATTCGCCCTCTCTCTCAAAAAAAAAAAATGTAGAAGTAGAAGACAATGGAACCATGAGGAAGCACGTCACAAGTTCGCAATTTGATTTTTGCGGTGCTCGGAAGTGTTTTTTGTGCTGACGCACCGTGAAAAATTCGACCAATAAATTTGTTTGCTTGGTTTTTTATAGAAATTTGCACTGCTATAAATATATTTCAGCTTCATAAGTGGAAAAGTGTAAGAAAAAACGAGGTGTATATAATATACGTATAACATTGTTTAAATTGTTGATCATGCGGACAAGAAAACAAGCACAATAAAACAAAATATATCACAAGACGTTGAATAAATGCAATATATAATATAACATGTTATGTTTGCCCTTTAAAAAAGTACAAAATAAGCAAAAGTAAAGCACAATTTTATTTAAATTTTATAAATAGATTTCTTGCTTTTCAAAAAAACCGAAATAAACAATCAGAAATAAATTTAATATGTATTTTTATTCGTTTCAAGACTTTCTGTGCGCCCATTGGTTAGCTACAAAGACTGTGAGTAATATTGCAGTGACTCGCCTTATATACAGCTTTAGGCGCGCGGCGAACCTTGCCCACTGTGGTGTCGTTGCTAGTGTTACTGCCCCTAAAACGGAAGTCTCGAGTTCAATGCTCACAGCTGCCGGGTCATTAAGTGCTTTTTTTTAAATACATTATCAACTGTAATACCTTTTTTTTTTGTTATGGTATTTTTAGGCCACAAATTCTCTATATTGTCAAGAAAAATAAATACTTCACAGCAGAAAGTTCTCCTAGTTGTTCATTATTTTGTTGTGGCATTATGCTCTATATATTTTTATACCTAGTCAAAAATATGAGAATATAAAACTTAAAAAAAAAACATGAATATGAATTAAAAAAAAAAAAAAAAAACTTACTACAGTTTTACCTCAGATGGGACTCGAACCCACAATCCTCGGCTTAGGAGGCCGATGCCTTATCCATTAGGCCACTGAGGCGATGAACGCCGTATGGGCTAAATGCGTATATGAATTCACATGCGCAGCAGAGTATGCAAGATAATACTGAATAGAGAATGCAGTATTAACCAGTTTTAGATTGGACAGCTGTTTTGCGGCCAAACAGATTACGTTGTTTACCGCCGCCCTTAATTCAATAATTGCGCCTTAGCACTAAATGCGGGCCAACAGCTGTGTACACACAAACACACACACAGTGGCCTTAAAAGGTCGTATGTGTGTGTGTGCTTATTTGGTATGATAAATCAACGTCACTTAGCGCTCATTGGAAATTCACTTATAGCTGCTGCTGTTGGCCAAAACCGAAATGTCAACGCCAAGAGTGCGCGCTAACATTGGCCAAGAATCAGTCAAGCAGCAGCCCCCACAAACGAAGACATATCATTTATATCAATTTAAATAACGACCTTTCGATGTTTTTCTTCTTCGAGAGAGTGAGGCAAAGCACAAAAAGTGCCTTAATCAAATGCTTAAAAAGCTCAACAAAGCGCACCTTGTGTGCGGGGTGGGGAGGAGGCTTGGACTGTGAGTGACCAGCAGGAGGACCCTCACACACAATCGGATAGATGGATAGTCCGGACGAGGCATTGACAGTTGTAAGCCATAAACCACAGAAAATTGGGCATTATATTAGTTAAGATGCTGTCAAGCTGAAAGATATCGAAGACAGGCGAGAAGGAGTAGGGCAGCGTGTTGGGTTGTGTTGTTAACTTGGCAAACTCCAAAGTGAACCCAAACTGTGTGTGTGTGTGTGGCCAACGGAAATAGCAACCCCTAACCCAATCGCAATCCCAGTCTAAATCCAAATCCGAAATAACGAATAAACAGTGTGGCCAGCGGGCAGGCAGATAAGCGAGCGCATTCATCTTACTGAAGGAGGAAGACAAGTCTCCAAAACAAAAGGCCAAGAGCCTGGTGTGGTCAAGAGTGATGCACCGCATTAAGAGCTTTAAGATACTGTGTTCCAGCTAACGTTATACAACACTGCAACTTGCAGCCGTACCAGGAGGTTCCTTTGCAGCTTCCTCCGCGTATCTTCTGCCCTGGCACAAATCATTTCTCAGCTTTTGTCTGTTTCTTCTTTTCTTTTCTTATTTTGTTTTGTTTTGTTTTTTTTTTAACATTTCATCGCTTGCTTCTCTCTCTCTCTCTCTCTGCCTGCTTTTAGCCACTTTGCTTATCTTGGCCAACACTTTTATTGGTCGCTTTATTTGCCATGCCACCGCAATAATTCACAATAGATAAGGCACTGCGAATGCATGTGAATTAGTTTGTCGCCATTTTTGAGTAGGGATAGGATGGTAAAGAAAGCTGGGGGGAACCTGCTAGGGAACAATTTGCTTAGTCTGACTTTAAGTGAATTTAAGCCACACAAGTTTGAGCAAGGTAGAAAACCCTTTTGGATTGACTTTAGACTCTAGAGCAGGCGGAGATTATACAAATAGCGTGTAATACTGCGTAATAGGGAGCTTAACTTGGCTTACAGCTGTCATAGAGTGAAAGACAGAGCTGTAAGGCCCTCGAATGCGAAAGTAGCGTTACTTATTTTAAAAAAAGTAAAATATTCTTTGAGAATATAATACACACAATTTTTATCTCTGTAACTGAAAAGAAATAATATAATTATACTAATTCTATATCAGTAAATTTATAGAAGAATTTCTTCTTTAAAAAAAATTTTTTTTTCAAAAATTTTAAATTTGTGAAATTTAAAGATAAGGGTCCCCCCTGTAAATTTTCCAAAAAAAATTTTTTCTATAAAATTTAAAATCGCCAGCTTTCACTTTTATTTGATAGCGGAGGTCAACATTAGTACTGAACAAGTGTTTAAAACAGTTTTGGACGATACTTAATTTTTGGCCAAAAATCATGTCAACTTTGACTAAAAATTTGACATGTAACACACTCGATACGACTGCTGACCAAATCTTCCACCCTTCATAACTTTCTTAAAAATCAACCGATTTTCACGCGGAATGACATTTTGTTTATGTCTTCATTCCCTTAGCAATCCTACATTTGAAAAAATATCTAAATAGATTTTTCAAAAATTTTGAATTTTTTGATCTTTTAGATAAGGGTCCCCCCTGTACATTTTTCACAAATTTTTTTTTTCAAAATTTAAAATTCGCAGTTTTCACTTTTATTCGATAACGGAGGTCAAAATGAGTGTTTAAATCGTTGTTAAACGTTACTTAATTTTGGGCCCAAAACCATGCAAAAGCCTTAACATATTATGCATGTTATAGATGAAAAGGAACCTCCAACTTCAATAGAAATACTGAACCTTCTTTCTTCCCAGAATGCTCAAAGATAAGATGAAATTTAATGTTAAAGTTGTCTAGAGACTTCCTTGTTATCGATTGAATGCTCCTCCATATGCTGCGTCCCCCTAGGCAGCACACACATCCGGGGGTATACTAACTGAGCAATTTCATTTAGCTGTTGCCGTGTCTTTTAACAAATTCGGCCCATTAAATTGTTTATGCGCGCACATCACTTTTGCTTTAGCCGTAGTCGTAGCCGTGGCCCGTAGATGTATCTGAGACTGCTGTAGCTGTATCTGAGAGTGTTGTAGCTGTATCTGGGTCTGCTGTGGCTGTATCTATGGGTCCGTATTTGTACCTATTCCGGCATGGCATAATTTCCTAAATGGCAGCGCGGGCAATTAAAATGCCTGGCAAAGTCGTAACTCAGTCGACGCTTCTGGGGAGTCGTTTTCGGTATCTGACAGATATATTTACGGGCAGCGGCAGACCCTAGATATATGTATCTACACACGGATCTTAGGCTGCTGCACTTAATAGGCACTCATTCATAGATTTCGTCAACATTTCCTGCACTTTATGACTTGGCTAGGAAGCTGGGCAAATTTCTGAAATTTGCCTCGAGCGATTCGCTTAAAGTGTTCTCACTTAATTATCCCAACACTGCAGCTTGTTCCGTATCTGTTATCAAAATATTAATTTCCCATCATTAGTCACAGAACTCTTACCCAGTTCTCATGCGCGAAGTCCTCAGACTCAGGTGCAGTTTGGACAATGAGAAAAGGATTCCCGAGTTGGGGAAAAATGTACTACAATTATTCAACTGGGGAGGGAACGAAAAGAATAAAACACACGCCACATGGCACTTTGTGCTCATTCACCAGAGTTGAATAACTCAATGAGTGGCTGAGCCGACACAGTGAATGAAAGTGAATGAAGGGAACAAAAAAAAAAAAAAAAAAAGGGATGAAATCGCGACTTTGCACAGGCCTGCGGCATGTTAATTATTTAGAAAGCATGCAGATTTATTTACTAAATTCTTCAGCTTTTTCCCGTTGTTCATCTTGTTATTGTTTGTACCCTTAGAAGAGATTTTGACTTCATTGTAGAACAGGTATACGAAGAGGCTGGATGTACGTATGTCAGTCACTCGGTTTTTTATTTGTTTTCAAGTCCCTTTTCAGCCCCCAAGCAATGCGTCATATGCAGCACAATAAGAGATCTGCCTGCATAAAAGAAATGCTAGAAATTCTTACGGTATTTATATCATTCGTAATTCAGACAAAACGAGATAATACAAATCAAATTTCGTGTGCTGCAAACACTCTCTCAAGACCGCCCCATACATATGTATGTTGACCCGAAATGCGCCCCAGAATATATTTCTTACTTATGTTTACTGTGCCACAGACATAACTCCCCGAGTACTCGGGTCACCCCAACCCAATCCTCTATTTACCCAGCACTCTATGCGAACTCGGAAGGCGTTTCAAGTTACTTTCCTTAGAGCACTTGTTTCACTTCTTAGATTTATGTCGTTTCTTCTGCAGTTTATTCCTGCTCGCCGACATTATTTGGTGGGGCGTTGCCACTGTCCCCTCCCTCTCTCTCTCTCTATAGGGCAACAAAAACAAGTACTTTATTTGCTTAACATGGCTTTGTTTGTTTTGTTTCCTTGGGTTGCCTCGATTTGTCGCTCTATAGCACTACAAATGAACCAGGGAATCGAAGCCGCAGCCTCTTAAGTCTCTGATTTATTAAGCAAACATATCACTTGGCCAACATTGTTGCAGAACCAAGGCGAGAACTGGCAGGTATCTCTGGTAAGTTCAAGGAATTTTTCAAAGATTTTTATGCTCTGTATTTTCTAAATAATATTTTAAAAATATTGTATAGTTATAGAAAAATCTACTAGACAGTTTTAACTTAGTCTAAAGAGGCTCATATATTTTGTTTAGATGTTGAAATTCAGTTTTTTAAATATTTCAAGCAAGTGTAGCTCCAAGATCCTTTTAACAACTTAAACTCTTGAGTATTTAAATATATAATAGTTAATTTTAAATCTAATACTTTACCAAATTCTGCCACTAAATTCCGTTCAGAAATCAAAATAAACAACTTCGTTTATATATTTTTGAGATTTTTATTCGTATTTTATTTTTGCATCATCGTTTTCTTCAGTCTTCGTATAAGAAATAACATTTTATTTTAATTTTTGTGTGTGTTTTATTTTTGTATTTTTGTATGTTAATTTTGTTGTCTTTGCTGCAATTTTTGCAGGCTGTGCCATATGATGTTAGATCATTTCATTAGATATTTATGCATACAGACGTACAGATACTCGTATATTATTATATAAACTTACGCTTGGCTGTTGTTGTTGTTGTTGTTGTTTTTTTTTTTTATAGTACATACACAAACACACAGATTTTGTTGGTTCTGCATGGGTTGGTTTTGCATCTTCAATTCTCTCTCGCAGCGAGGCAAACATAGATGCAATTTCGGAATTCGGAACTGCATTTGTTTAGCTTTCTCTCTCTCTGCTTTTGATTTAGCTTATTTTTTAGTCGATTTTTGTGTTTTTTCTTTCAGTTTTGTGAATTTTTTTTATGTATATATTTATATTCTCATAGATCGTATGGGGGGGAGGGAAATTTGTTGATTTATTCGGTATTTGCATGGGAAATAATTTTTATGCAAATTCAAGTTACAGTTGGGCTCGTCATGGACTGTTTGCTCTGCTGTTCAGTCATGCAATTACGGTTAAATTAATATGCCATCGAATTTGAAAGGCGAAAAAGAAACTGAACTCTAGTATAACCGAATACAATGATATATTATAATAACAAATGACAGATATTTTCAATTTAATTGCTCGACAAATTGCTTTGAATATTGTTCAGGGGACCGGGGGGTTCTTAAATCGACATTTTTGACTAAATTTAAGTGTAGCACATAAATTATATACAATATTATAATATGGGGGCAAAGTTAGCTAAGTTGGTGTTCGAAATATATGTAGTTGCTTTATTTACAAATCGGTGTATTGCTTACGTAACTCTCCAAAAATACATATATGCTACGAATACGACATTATCGCAATCGAATTTCGCTTAAATTTACACTTTAAATATTGTCATGTTATTTGTTTTTCTTTTTTTTTTTTCTTTTCGAATGGGGCGTGGCATTAGCTGTATGTGACTGCATGCTATAGGTTTCCGATTCGAATCGAAATATTTAAAATGGACTTGGTTTCTTGGTCCCCTTCTTGTTTTTTTTTTGGTCAGTCACAATCAGTGCCACGCCCACTCGCTCGATTCGAGAAAAGATAATGCAATGTATATATAGTAAATTTTGATTTTGAAAACATAATAAATAAACAACTAAGTTAACTAAGTTAGTGTTGCACTCCGCTCTTAACTATCGATATACATGTATCGAGTTATCGCTTATTAAATTCGACTTATCGACTAAATGCTATTTACCGTTAGACTGCTAAATGCCTTTAACTAGGGTAGAGTGAAAGAGAGAGAGAGAGAGAGAGAGAGAGGGAGAGAAAGAGCGATAGTGAGCGAGTGAAAGAGAGGGAGAGGATCTCGTCTATTGTTGAGTAATCTCTTGAACTTTACTTCCATTTTCTTCTTTTAAACCTTAGCTTAGTTTCTAGTTAGTTTTAGTTGTAACTGTAATATTATATATATTTATATATATATCATATATGTACGAGTAGTTGGTAAGTATTATGCTGCTATACACGTAGACATATCCCTTGTTTCATTTGACGCTTGTTAAACTTTGTTGCGAGTTATCAATGTGTTGCTTAAAGACTCAAACTGAAAATCGTAGATAATGCTCCGAAACTTAACCTCAAATAACTAATCGAACACTAACTAAGAGACGCACCTAACCTCACTCCAGCAAGCGAGCGTCTGTTCTAACCTCACTTATGTATGCGAGCCGGTTCTAACCTCACTCTGCAGTGAGGGCGTGCTCTAACCTCACTTATTTGCGCGGGGTTTCCCTGTTTTCAAAAGAGGCTCTGGCACTGCGCGTAGCTGCGATAGTTGTTGTTGGTCAACCCCAGCGCAACCAGCTCCAACTGCTCCTGCTCTCGATCCTGCTCTTGCCTCTCCTTGGGCTTGGCACCAGCTCGTCCACGTCATACGTAAACCACATGCGGCTTGCCACCTCCGCCTCCGGCAGCAGCGGCTGCAGCTGCCACAGCGCTGCCCTGCAACGCCGCCGCCTGCTTCAGCTTGGTCATGGTGTGCGTATCCGGATACTCGTAGTGATCGAAGCGCTCGTACAGATGCTCCGGCTCATCGTCCGCCTCCTTGACGGGCAACTCCCACGGCTTCAGCGCTCGATACTCGTTCGCAATCGTCTGCGCCGCCAGATAACGCTCCAGCTCCAGCTTGTCCAGCTGATGCGGCAGCGTTGTCTGCTGATACTCATGCCCGGCCGTGTGTGCCTGCAGCGGCATGGCCTGATGGTAATGATGATGCGCCTGCAGCGTCTGTGCATGATGCGGATAGTTGAGGGACATGCCCAGACCATGCCCGGCGCCCGTGCCGCCGCCCAGGGTCATGCTCATGCCACCGCCAACGCCGCCGCCGCCGCCCAAGGGCTGATGGTGTCCCTGCAGGATGCGATCGTGCACATTGATGATGCTCTTGCTGGTGCGCAGTGGCCCCCGCTCGTGCAGCAGCTTGCGGCGTCGCTTCACAAAGCGCAGATAGTACAGGACGCTGATGCCGATCATGAGCACCAGCAGGCAGGTGATCACAGCGCAGACCACGGTGACAATGTGCGCCGGGCAGGTGATCTCGCCCTCGCTCATTGTGAGCAGCTGCCTCCGGGTGCGCACTGCATCACGCCAGATATCGCAACCGATCTGCTGCTTATCCATGCGCAGATAACCCGAGCTGGAGCTGCTGCTCGCACTGGCCTCCAGACGCTGCTCATATGCGCTGGGTTCGGTGGTCTGCAGGGCATTGGCTATGTGCTGCTCCGCTATGTAGGCTGCCAGTGCAGCGACACCATCATCTGCCTTGGCTGTAGTATCATCCTCATCCCGCAAGGCGGCTGCATCATTGGCCAACGCAGCCACCGCTCCGCCCGAGCCATGCTCCACTGCGCCGCTCTGCTCGCTGCCCTCAAAGTTCCCTGTGACCAGGCGCCACAGCCAGAGTAGGGAGCAGTTGCACTGCAGCGGATTGTCGCCCAGATACAGCTTCTGCAGCTGATCCACTGGGAACTGCGCCGAGTACAGTGTCTGCAAACTGTTGCTCTGCATGTACACCTCCAGTATGTTGGGATTACCCTGGAACAGGCGCATCGGGATGTCGCTCAGCTGCGGATTGAAGTTCAGGTGCAGCGTCTGCAGGTGCGTGTTGTCCACAAAGGCTCTGCAAGGGAAGAAATAATGGGAAATATTAGTATAAGTATACAACCCTGGAGAAACGATAAATTATCGATATTTTGCACAATTTGAGACCGATTTTCATTTAAACTCGATTTTTATGCTAGTTTTGAATATCCTAATCGATTTTAAGCAAAAAATAATATAACATTTTTTTCGAAAAATTTTGAAATTTTTATAAGGGGGTTGCATGGAAAATGTCGAAAATATTCGAACCTCTTAAATTGCTAAAATTAAAATGCAGAATCTATTTAGGATCAATACTGATACCAAAAAGTTATACCCGACTGAAATCAAATCACTTTTGGCTAAGTTATGCGTGTTTGAAGCTCAAAAAGTCATTGTGAAAGAGAGCTACAACCCTGGAAAGTCAGTATAATATTGATATTTTCCACAATTTACATCAGAATTTGTTTTGGATTCGATTTGTATGTTAGTTTTGAACAGCTTAATAGATTTTAAGCAAAAAATGAAAAGAAAAATTTTTGAAAAAATTTCGAAATTTTTATAAGGGGATTGCGTGGAAAAAGTCGAAAAATTTTGAATATCTTAAATCGTTAAAATTTAAATGCAGATTCAATTTGGCTCAAAGAACTTGATCAAAAAGTCACACCCGAGCGAAATCAAGTGATTTTTGGCAAAGAAATGGGTGTTTAAAGCTCAAAAAGTTACTCATATTAAGGAGAACATCCCTGGACCATGGAGTATATATTGATGTGCCTAATGTAAAGTGTAATACAAATGTTAGCAGGCTCCAGCTTGTATAGTCTCTGAGATTTAGGAGTTCATACAGACAGAGAGAAAGAAAAAGTCAAGGTTTTAATAGTTTCTGGGGTTGCCACTATTTATTATAACATTTACACTATTTTCTACCTATGCCAAAAAATTCCTTAACTTATTTCCGCATTATAATAATAAATTTATTAGCTTTGATTCCTCTACCCAAGCTTGCCCTGCTCGTAATTCAGCTTGTTGCAAACAATTTAGCAAGCACGACTAACAACACCACTAACACACACACACAGGTGGTAAGAAATAGAGGGAGAGAAAGACAGAGCGAGGAAGAGCTAGAAAGGGAGAGAGAGAGAGAGCTCTACTCGCTGGTCTTGTTCATTTTAATTATGCAGCTGCGATGCATCAACGTTAAACTTAAATGCCAAGCAATGAAATGCATGAGTAAACACACACTAGCACACACACAGGCACACACACACACCCTACACACACACCCTACACACACACACACCAGACTCTGACTGCCTTAGAGACTTGTCGACTCGACTCGCAGACTCGCTTTATCCACATGACGTCAACTAAAGCGACATGGATTTATTTAGCCAGCCAACTTAATAAGAGAAAGATGTAGAAGAAGAAGAAGAGGTTGTAGAAGAAGAAGAGCAGGCAGAGTAGAAAAAAAATATATGTAGCTGCATGTTGCACACACACTGCACGTGGCATGCAACGTCGCGAAGAGCATAGCCCGTAAATCCCTGCCAAGTTAAGTCAATGTCGCCGAATCGGCGACTGCAACAGCTGCAGGCAGTGTCCTCGCTAGTCCTCTCTATCCCTCTCAATCCCTTTCTAGACCTTCTCTACACCTCTCTAGACCCTTTCTTCTTCTTCCTCTCTTCCCTCTCTGCCTGGCAGCCTCCCTCCCCCTCTCCCTCGCTGTGGCAGCATGAAATAAGTGCAACGTGGCGTATGAGCAACTTACCAAATGCCTGGCGACAACTGGCTGTGGCTGCTCCCCACACACACACACACACAAACACACACACACAAACACACACACGCGAATTTGTCGCTCTTAAACGTTTCTTTACGCTCTTCCCCCTCTTCTTCCCTCCTCCTCATTTCTTCCCCCTTTCTTTTCTCCCTACTGAGCCACCGCATTTCATTTGATTTGATTTGATTCGAGCTCTCTTAAGTTGCATTTCGTGTTAAATGAACGCATTTATTCGAGTTACAGCTGCCACTGCAGCATGTGATCCTTGCACCCGCTTTCCCCCTCCCTCCCCTTGCCTGCTTGACTCCCCCCCCGTGGCATTGATAAGTGCTGCCTCAGCTTGTTGCAGTTAGTCGCGACTGATTGCTACTAGTTGGCCACGCCCTCCTCCGCCCTCATACACAACTCGTGATGGATTTGCAACATGCAGCGAGCTGCGAATAAATTTTCCTATCCTTCTCCCTCCAGACAACCCCTTTGTGGTTTAGCATAAGTGAGGTTAGGTAAGTGTTTTGATTAAATTTCACACACAGTTTGTTTGGGGTTTATAACAGTTAGTTAACATAAATAGGTAATATATAAAGTTTTTAGTATATTTAGTATTTTAAATATGCTAGTTATATAAGCTTAAATATGTTTATTATTTAATTGTGTAGTGCATATATCGATAAGTTATCGATAGCTGCTTTAAAATTGCTTTATATTAAATATTTCTAGACATATTACAAGTTTAAATATTTCTCTCTTCCCCAACTTTATTCAATTTAAATTTGGTCTACATATATGTGTAGGAAACACGCACATGTATTGAATTATATAGTATTTCCCTCTTCAACCTACCCCCTGCCCTGTTCCACCCGCTATCTAAAAACTTTGTAGACAAAACAAATGAAGCTCTCGCAGTCGCCTCTCGTGAAGCGTTCAATTTCATGCCAAGTTAAACATCCAAAAACTTCAATTGCAGACGCTCAACAATTTCGCCCATTATCTGCACAGTCGGAGAGGAATACCGGGAGGGAGAAGAGGGGAAAAGGGAGCAAGTTAACCTCTCTTGAGGCTGGCAAAAAGCAAATTCAATTATTTGTGCAAATATTATGCAAATAGTGCGGGGCGCGCAAAACACTTTGGCCAAGACGGCCAAAAAAAACGTGACATTGGCTGCGATTTCTTGTGGCCACAAGACACCTGCGGCAGGGGGGAGTGGCAGGTTCTCCCTAAGGGTTGCCAAGCGGCAACAGCAGCTAAGGCGATGCCACAGGTCGCTGATGCTCTTTAAATGCAACTTTGGCGACGCCTTTTAGGCCAAGGCACATGGCACAAAAACCTGACTCGTAACGGCACAAGGAAGAGGGGGAGGAGGAAGAGAGGAGGAGGAAGAGAGGAGGAGCAGGGCAGGGTAACTGTAGCAGGGATTGGGCGGCTTTGAGCGCCAGCCTTTTTGCTGTCCTGCAAGCAGAATCAAACTTCATTTTGTGTTACGTGCGTCGTTTGTTTTTTCTTGTTTGGCAGCAATGCGGGCGCTGTCGTTGTTTTGGAATACCCTGCATGGTGGGTAGCAAGTGGGGTATGCATGGGTGTAGTAAAATAAATAAGGAAAAAAGTCTGGTTATAGAAGGGTCTTTATAAGGTATATGTAGTATTTTCTTAATATTTTTTTAGTTTATTTGGGGTATACTTTTCATGGGAATTAAGCTCTCGATTAATCGCTTTACTGTCTTAAATACGATTATATTGCCGATTGTGATAATGCATAATTTGGCATATTATTATTTATTGATAGTATGAATTTATTATTCACTTATTATTTTAAAATTTCCTGCGTTATCTGGGGTTTTTTTTATCTAATAATTAATCTTGTATTTTTATTTATTTACGAGGGTCGTTTGATAAGTCCGTGACTTTTTGTATTTACCGCGCACCTGCTCTAAATACAACACTGCTCCTGTCAGCAGTTATCGATTAACAGCTGACTGTAAAATTTTGAGAAAGCTGCGTTTTTTGGTTTGCGTTTTATAGGCATTGAAAGCAGACGATCTCGTGAATTTTAACGAAAATGGAAAAAAGTGAATTTCGTGTGCTAATTAAGCATTATTTTTTGCGTAAAAAATCCATCACCGAAACCAAGGAAAGACTTGATAAATATTATGGGGACTCTGCACCATCAATTTCAATGGTTAAGAAATGGTTTACTGAGTTCCGTTGTGGTCGTACCAGTACAAGTGATGCCGAACGTTCAGGTCGCCCAAAAGAGGTCGTCATGCCAGAAATCGTCGACAAAATCCATGGAATGATATTGGATGATCGGAGAATGAAAGTGCGTGAGGTAGCTGAGGCTGTAGGCATCTCAACTGAACGGGTACATCACATTTTACATGAATATTTGGACATGAAAAAGCTTTCCGCGCGATGGGTGCCGCGATTGCTCACACACGACCATAAGCGCAACCGTGTGACCATTTCAAAGGAGTGTTTGGCGATGTTCAACCGCAATCCAAACGAATTTTTGCGCCGTTTCGTTACCGTAGACGAAACATGGATCCACCACACCACACCAGAGACCAAAGAACAATCAAGACAGTGGGTTTCTCCGGGTGAACGTGCACCAAAGAAGGCCAAGGTGGGTCTGTCGGCCAACAAGGTCATGGCCACAGTTTTTTGGGATGCACAAGGTATCATTCACATCGATTACCTTGAAAAGGGTAAAACGATCACCGGCGAATATTATTCAGAGCTTTTGGACAGATTCGATATTGATTTGAAGCAGAAACGACCGCATTTGGCGAAAAAAAGTGCTGTTCCATCAGGACAATGCACGGGTGCACACGTGTGTAGTCAGCATGGCAAAATTTCATAAATTGGGCTACGAACTGCTACCCCATCCAGCATATTCTCCAGATTTAGCCCCCTGTGACTATTTTTTGTTTCCAAACATGAAGAAATGGCTCGGCGGTAAGAGATTCGGGTCAAATGAAGAGGTCATCACAGAAACAAACGACTATTTTGAGGGCCTTGAGAAAACCTATTATTTGGAAGGAATAAAAAAATTGGAAAAACGCTGGACTAAATGTATAGAGCTAAAAGGAGATTATGTTGAGAAATAAAACGCTTCTTTGACGAAAAAAATATATTTTATTCAAAAAGTCACGGACTTATCAAACGACCCTCGTACTTAACATTTTTTGATTATTTTTATTCACATTTATAGACGCTTACTTTGCACAGGGTATCTTCTAGTCGTTAGAGCTTTAGGTTTATCCTCTTGCTAGTTTTTCGTCTCTCTTGTTTTGTCTGCTTCGAGCGTGCGGAAACGGAAATGGTTGCCTGTGTGTGTGTGTGTGTGTGTGTATGAAGGCGAAAATGTGTATGCGAGCTGTTTTTCCCTTATTTTTTGGCCAACTCATATGCAAATCGTTCTTTGTGTGTGTCAGAGTGTGTGTGTGTGTGTGTGACTGAATTGAAATTGCTGGAAATCGGATTGAAATGTTTGTTGTCCATGGCAGCGTTGGGTTCAGTCACGTTTTCCGATTCCAAAGTTCAGTCACACAGGCCGCCGCCGCTATTACTCGACAGCCCGAGCAGCTGATGGACAGTCAATCAGTCAACGAGTCAGTCAATCAGTCAGTCAGTCAGGCAGTCATCCAGTCAGTCAGCTAGTCAATCGCTCTGTCAAACAGTTTGTCAGTCAGTTAGTCCACCCATAGTTTCTACCCAAATCCGTCTGCACCTCGACAACGCTTTGTGTCTGCTCTCTGCCAGTTTAGTCCAAGTTTAGTTCCAATCCGATCTCTCTCTCTCTCTCTCTCTTTCTCTATATGAAGTTGATTGACATTTTTACTACAATAAATAGAGATAGAGCAGGCAGAGGGGTGGGGGGACTCGATATGACAGTTGATAGCCCCCAGGGTATTGTCGGCTTTTGATTTATTGAACTGTGCCGCGCTGACAGCTGCTGCCTGCCTGGCATGGCAGGGAGGGGCCTGGGAAGCGCTTTAAATTTAATGCCGCCAAGTTAGCTAACCCAACCCGACCCCGGCAATCATTAACTAATTGCTGGGGAAATTATCTGCTGCCTCTATATATATTATATATGCCAGCAGGCATTTGTTAATGGCATTTTAAACGTTCTCAAATTGCGCATACGCCCCGTTGCACGTTGCATTTTAGGGGAGGAGGAGGGAGGGAGTGCACAATTTGCATATGTTATGTGCCTTGAAATAATAGCAATAATTCCCAAATACAATATCAATTCGAATTGCAATATTCCGAATAGTTTCAAAAGGAATTTCGATTGTGAGCCTAAATTGAAAAATTTCCACATATCTTGGACTAACTGCATTTAATTAAATTGCCATGCTTAAGTTAAGTTCTGCGTTTAACTCGTAGTCGTCGTTCTGGGGGGAGTTGCCTGTATAATTCATAATTGTCTTGAGATTCTCAAGTGCAATTATCCTGTGAGTTTTCCGCCAAGGCGCATGCATATGCATAAGTAGCCTGGCTTGCCACGCTCTCCCTCTTGCTCTCTCATTCCGTCCCTCTCCCTCTCTCTGCACGCACTGCTGCTGCTACTCACGCGGCTGCCTTGAAATATTTCCAGGCTCATAATTTATGGAAAAATTGCCAGGGGGAGAGGGGAGGGTTAGGCAGGCAGGCAGCAGCGTGTTTATGTTTTCCTGTTTCCGTAATTTCTTCCTGCTTTTCATTTTGCAGCTGTTTGTGTTATTTGCTGCTGTTGCAGTTGTTACTGTTGTTGCTGCCGCCATTTTTTCTTGCCACTCACAAAATACGTAGCCACTTCCACTGCCAACATAAACATGATATTATGTATTGCATACTTCTGTGCGCTGCAGCTTCAACTCCATCTCCAGGATGTGGCAGAGATGCTCTCCCTCTCCCAGCTTCTTTTTCCTCTTCTTTATTTGCTCTCTTGATTTCTCTTTCATTTTCCCAATCACTCCTATAATATTTCTATACATTTAGCCCATCATTAACCTTCTTTTATTTTGTATACTTCTTCTTAAAAATCTCTCTTTGCTTTCTTTTCATTTTTACTCTTTATCATTATTTCCTTTTTTTATTTCCTTCAAATCAGCTCAATGCAAACATGATGCAGCTTGTTACTGATTCAGCTACATTTCCTCCCATATATCTCTAAATATATTAAGTATGGTCACTTCCAGCCTAATCTACAATCAATAATTGATAATAATACCAAAGTATTTTAAATTTTATAACATTCTGCAATCAAATGCAGCGTACCCAGTAAACTTAATCGTTTCCGCTGATTCAGCTAACGAGCTGATATCATTCCATAAAAAAAAGACTTCTTTCCGCAATAAATGATATAAATATATACAGTGTGCACTCGTTAAAGCAAATAAGTTGAGATTAAAGACACTTATAACTATATATATCAAGATATTATTATTGACTCTTCAACTTGTGGTAGAGATTGGATTGGGAACTTTGCAAAGTCTTCACAGGGTAACCCTAACCGGGAATGTATTCCACACTGTCTGGGGAAAGTTGTTCTGTTCTTATCTAATCACTTATTTATATGGGTTATCAACTTTGATCGTGAATTTCTTGGAACCCAAGCAATATCAAACGATCAATATAAATTGCATTGCCCTGAGGCGACATGGACTCAGTCATGATCAAGATGTGGACAACTCCGGCGCTGCTGACATTGCTGCTGGTTGTGGGAGGCAGCCAGGCCATTTCATATGGCGAAGTTCTGGAGGCGGAATGGGAAATCTTCAAGCTGGAGTACAGCAAGAGCTACGATAATGAGCTCGAGGAACAGCTGCGTCGACAGATCTTCGAGGACAATAAACGAAGCATGGACAAGCACAATAGACGATTTGCATCCGGTTTGGAGACCTACGAGATGGGTGTAAATCAGTTTAGTGATCTGCTGTCCTGGGAATTCGAAGATCTTATGCTAAACGGGGTGAACCGTTCCTTAATCTCGTCACAGTTAGTGGATTTCGTCTATAGCCAGCAGGATGACTCCGCCATACCCGACAGCATCGATTGGCGCGCCAAGGGAGCAGTGACTGCAGTGCAGAATCAAGGACGTTGCGGATCTTGTTGGGCTTTTGCGGCAGTGGGAACTCTGGAGGGTCAACACTTCAGGAAGACTGGGCAACTGATTGGCCTCTCGCAGCAGAATCTGATGGATTGCTCAGCTAGACCGCCATATAATAATAAAGGTTGCCAGGGCGGCAATCCTCTGCGGGCACTGCAGTATGTCCTGGACAACGGAGGCATCGATACCTATGCCTCATATCCCTATGAGACGGCGCAGCGCCAATGTCGCTTCCGGAGGGTCACGGTGGGTGCCACAGTGCGTGCCCTGGCTGCGGTCAGGCGGGGCAGCGAGTCCGACTTGGCCACAGCAGTTGCAACAATCGGTCCAATCTCGGTGGCTGTGGATGCCACCTATTTCCAGCATTATACCGGCGGAGTACTCAATGTTCCGGGCAGTTGTAACCAATTGAATCATGCCGTCACGCTCGTTGGTTATGGCCATGATGCACGTGGAGGTGACTTCTGGCTGGTCAAGAACTCCTGGGGCAGTCAATGGGGCGAGGCTGGATATATTCGCATGCCGCGCAATAAGGGGAATAAGTGTGGAATCGCTACGTTTGCCATATTTCCCGTAGTCTAAGAGAAATATCACCCTAATATTCGCTATGAATATCGATTAAATAAAGTAACTTTTAAGTGCATTCGATGAATAACTCGCTGCATTCATTTCAATGCGTGTTAAAATTATGTGAAATTTTGTAGCTGCATTTGACAGATATTGATATGGCTACGAGTATGTTTCGAGTACTCGCTAAGCACTCAGTTAAGTATTGAACAACGAGTACTCATTATTCATATTCACCAATAATTGTTTAGATATAACAAAGAAATAAAATACACTTCTGTGTGAAAACAATTTTAATTGTCTCTGGCATAATTTATATGGAAATAGTAGCGGTATTCCCTAGCTAAAATTGATTTTAGATTGAAGTATTATTTTTATTGTTTAATATATTAACTTACGAATAGATACGGCAGCAAGCCGATAAAAAGAATCGATAAATCGATAGCGCGCAACGTATAATCACATTTCTTTTATGTTAGGTCACGTTCAGTTAGATAAGGTTTCTTTAATATAAGTTTAGTATGATATGCGTGTCTGTTGTAGATATGTACACAAGTATTTTATCAATTTTTAATATTTAATAAATAATACTAAGTAGATTTGTTTATCGATTTCTTATCGTTCTTCAATTACATGATGACTCAACAGGAGAACTACGAGTCAACTAAGGAGAAAACAAACTTTGTTTCTTATAAAGAGACTTCTTTCTTTTTACACTTAAAACAGGGAAGTAAAGACTCGTAACACCTTAACTTCTGGTTAGACAGCTCATACATAATATTGACTTATTAGTTTGGAAGAGTTCAGCACCTTCCTGTTTGCCTTAAACGGGTTACCCTTTATGTAAGGGTTTGCTATCTAATCATTTATTTACCCTGGTTATCAACTTGTCTTTCGATTGCGATTTTCCTTTAACTGTTCGATGTCTAAAGGTGATATAAATTGAATTGCTTCGGGGCGACTTGGACTCAGTCACGATCAAGATGTGGACAACTCCGGCACTGCTGACATTGCTGCTCCTTGTGGGAGGTAGCCAGGCCATTTCATATGGTGAAGTTTTGG
Source organism: Zaprionus tsacasi (assembly GCA_018904105.1). Lineage (NCBI taxonomy): Eukaryota > Metazoa > Arthropoda > Insecta > Diptera > Drosophilidae > Zaprionus > Zaprionus tsacasi. The sequence continues at coordinate 7,364,223 of JAEIFR010000173.1, read as the reverse complement.
AGGCGGAATGGGAAACCTTCAAGCTGGAGTACAGCAAGAGTTACGACAATCAGTTGGAGGAACAACTGCGTCAACAGATCTTCGAGGATAATAAACGAAGCATGGACAAGCACAATCGACGCTTTGCATCCGGTTTGGAGACCTACGAGATGGGTGTGAATCAGTTTAGTGATCTACTGTTCTGGGAATTCGAAGATCTCATGCTGCACGGCTTGAAGAGTTCCCAACGACCGCAGGATGTTGAGTACATTTCTAGCCAAGATGAAGATTACATTATACCAAAAAGCATAGACTGGAGGAAAGAGGGTGCCGTGACTGAGGTGCAAGATCAGGGTGATTGCGGATCTTGCTGGGCTTTTGCAGCTGTAGCCTCTCTTGAGGGTCAACACTTTTTGAAAACTCGTAAGTTGATAAAGCTCTCGGAAAAGAATTTAGTCGATTGCTCAAAAAAGAATTGCGGTTGCGATGGTGGCGATCAGAAGTTGGCTCTGGAATATGTCATGGACAACCAAGGCATCGATACTGATGAATATTATCCCTATAAGCCCTTTAGAGGCAACTGTCGCTTTAGGAAGGACAAGGTGGGTGCAACTGTCAGAGAAGTAAAGATGTTGCAGCCAGGAAACGAGACGAATTTGGCTGCATATGTTGCCAATGTTGGGCCAATTGCGGTATCTGTGAATGCGACCTTCTTTAGGGACTATTCCGGCGGTGTTCTGAATGTCTCGAAATATTGTTGGGGCCTAAATCATGCCGTAACTGTCGTCGGCTATGGGCGAGATACTGACCTTAATATTGACTACTGGTTGGTCAAGAACTCGTGGGGTGTCGACTGGGGAGAGAGTGGATACATTCGCATGGCACGTAATATGGGGAATCAGTGCGAAATCGCCACCGAACCGGTATATCCTGTGGTCTAAACAGAGCTCCTTTCGTTATAAATCTTTAGAAAATTGCAATAAAAATTTTAAATTTCTCAGTCCTTCTTCACTTTAATCAAATGAATTTCCTTTATTCCATCGATACCCATACCTTTTGCTCCTCCTTATCTTCTCACAAGTTTCCTGAATTATTTCACTTTAGCGTTAATAAATTACCCCAGTTAATCCCTTGCTGTGGATCGTATCAGCCTCTCTCTCTCTACGAACTGATTATATTCCAGTACATTACATTCGAAATCCATTTCGACTGTTGCACCCCCTTAATGGAGAGGGTAGAGAACGTCCCCTGCTTATTCCTGGTAAATTACAACCCCAAAAGCTGCCACAATAAGCAAATGTGACAAATGTGCCACGCCCACAAGTGGGAGGCACACCTTTAGACCGCACAAAGTGCATAAATTTTAAAACAATTAGTTTCAATTTCGAAATCTTCAGGGAGCAGGATGGGCTATGCCTCTAACCCCTTGCTTAAGGACTACCCCCATATGACTTTTTGCCATTGAGACATACAGACAGAGAGAGAGAGGGAGTAAGAGAGTGGGAGGAGGAAAGAGAGATAAAAATGTTCACTTAATATTCCCTTTGATATGCTCAGGTGTAGAGGAGGCAGAGCATATCGAGCGAGGGTTGTTTGCATTCTGCGAGAGGGGTACGTGTTGCTGCCTAATGAATTTTGTGTTGATTGTTAAGGTGTAAGGTTTTTATAATGAGGCAGCACACACACACACATACACATACACTGCTATGTGTGTGTATCTCAGAGTTTGCGAAATGTATCTGCCATGAAGTTTGCTATCAACATGTCGCCAACATTTGCGCCCTTTTCCTTTTCCTGCCATCCCATCTGGGGTAGAGAGTGTTTTTAGAGACAGGGGAAGGAGAGAGAGGTGTGAGGGGGGGTAGACTTTCCATTAACGCATTTGCATAAATATTTACATACATGTGTCTCGCCCAGTCTCGCAGAGGGAGTGCGACCCTTAAGGCCCACGGACTCGGGGCATAAGTTGAAAATGTTGCGCTATTTCCGCTTGCCTCAATTTGTCTACAAGCTCCTACACTCCCTTCCCCTCCCCTAACCAACCTTATATAGTGGGTGCTAACTTATTTATGCCACTGTCCAACTGAAGGCGAAATATTATGGCCAATGTGGAATATATAGAAAGAGTTGAGGTTTAATTTCTAGTGGAATTTAAAAGAGTCTACTACAGTATAGATTTATCTATAACATATCTATATATATATATAAATATTATATAAATATCTACACTATAAATTTCTTCTATATTTGGTAGGAAACTTTCCCGCAAACCTCAACTAGTTTCAAATTCATAAAGAAGCTTATGGCGCCCGCATAAGTATGCAACAATTTTGTGGCACGCATTTTTCAACCCTTACGCTGCTTCCTGCCCTCTCCTTCCCTCCCCCGCCCCCCAGCAATCATCAATTCTATTCAGAATTTTCGCTTTAAGCTGCCTACAACAAAATTCAAATTCAGCTCGATTAGCATAAAGATTTTGTGAGCTTGGAGCGAGAAAAGATTTGGCCAAGACAAACGCCAAATTTAGTTTGCAAATCAGACAAGAGACAAGAGCACATGTATCTGTGTGTGTGTGTGTGTGTGTGTGGCATGCAAATTTACAGTTACAGGCAACAATTTGACAGACAGCGACAACAATGGCGGCAGGCGAAAAGTTGGCAACAGCAGCGTGTAAGAGAAATCAAACAAAAGCCAAACAAAAGCAAAAGCAATTACAAAGCGAGCAGGCAGGGGGAGGGGAGAACGAGAGAGAGGAGAGGAGGGAGAGAGGAAAGAAAATCAAACGAAATTACAAAATTAAAGTGATTTAATGACAGCTTTCTCTGCGCCACAGCAGATCGATGCGTTTACATGGGCGAGACTGGCTGAAATCTGCGGAAAGGGCATAAACAGGGGCGTAGAAGGGGGCAGAGAGGGAGTGGGGCAGGGTGACTGTGTGTTTGTCTGGTGGTTGATTGACAGCAGCCAAGTCTCTGCAATGGAGGAGGCTTGTTCGATGATGATTTGATATGAAAATTGCCTGGAATTATTGAATTAACATATGCTCGAATTGAGCTCAAGCATGCCCTCACTCTGTCTGTGGCAGAGGCGTAGCTGGCATTGGCAATTTGGCATTGTGTGTGCGTGCATGTGTGTGTGTGTGTGTGTGTGGTGGCATCTTATTACCAAAGCGTATTAGACATGATTGATTGCATTGAGTAAGAACGATTTGTAGCCTGCCTCATGCTCAAGTGTTTCGCTTTGAGCGTGTCTCTCTATGTGTGTGTGTCAGTGTGTGTGTGCATACGTGTGTGTGGAGGTCATGTGCAAGTGTGTGAAAGTGAATTGCATAAATAGCTTGCAAGGCGATTACGCAAGCTAAAGCCTACGCCTTGCTGCCAGCTGGGGCCGAAAGATTGAGATGAAAACGACGTTACATACTTTGTGGCGCAGCCAAAATGGCCGCCGCTGCCGACGCCATGACCGGAAATGCATTAGCTTAGCAGCTTAGCGGGCTTGCTAGCCGCTCTACCTTGCTTTTTCCTTTTCTATCTCTCTTTTTCCTTACATTTATATATTTCTTTTCATCTTTATCTTTCTATAAACAAATATATAAATAGATTTCATTTTCTTTCTCCCCATTAAACAGTTCTCAATCAAATAAATTCCTTTAAATTACATATTACTGTTTACTTCACAAGCTAGAACTGTCGCTATATAGCATATCATATTATTTTAAACATTATAATAATTCCTTTAAATCTTAAAGCAGCAAAATTGTTATGAAACTTCAGTTTATCAAGTGTCTATAAGTTCTCCAGGTATGTGCTCTTCTTCTTGCTCCTATCTCAGCCACTTCAAATAAAAACGGTACAAATATGCCGACTTTCACTTGCTGCAAACATTTTGCAGTTGTTTGTCTTGTTTATATTCTTTCGCTCTCTCTACCTTCTCTCTGTCTCTCTCATTTTTATGCCCTGGCGACCATTTGCTGTGTTTGCTTTCGCGTTGACCCAGTTAAATCCCGAAAACACACACACACACACATAGACCAACTTAAGTTTATAAAATGGTAGAAAGAGGGGCGAGGGGGCGTGGCAAACTTTCACTCGATGACGACTTACCTGGAATCGATGCGCTGCAAAAAGTCCAAACGGCTCAGATGCAGCTCGCGTAGATGGAACAAGTTCAAAAACGCCACCGCCGGCAGATGGGCAAAACGATTGCCACCCAAGTTCAGATAGGTGAGATTCGAAAGTTTCGAGAGCTGCTGTGTGGGTACCATCTGCAAAGAGAGCGAAAGAGAGAGAGAGAGAAAGAGAATGAGAGATGGGAAAAAATTCATTTTATTCGAAGCGTTTAAACAAAGTGATAGCCAAGTTCGTTCGGTTTAGCCGGGCCTTATAAAATGTTAATGCCAAGCACTCAGCTCTAAAAGCGTTTCTGCGGCTGCACTTGATAGTTGCCAGTTGCCACGCCCACACTAGCTCCTCCGCCTGCCCTTTCCACCCGCCCTAAGCGCCACTCGTAGCGCTCCAACTCAGAGAGTTTTTTTATTTGTTTCTAAAAGCGGCGGCGTTTAAAATGCTGCAAGGAGGGGAAGGCAGGGCGGAAAGTGGGAAAAAGGAGGGGGAAGATTAGGATGAGGGAAGAAGAGGAAGAGAGAAAGAGAGAAAGAGAGGAACGCAGGCAGCGGGCACAGGGCAGCTGTAAAGGCGACTAACTCTTCTTTTATGCAACAATAAAATGTGAAACACTTGGAAAAGCGCGACGGCAGCGGCGGCTGCAGCCGGAAACGGAAACGTCATGTACGTCATGTACATCCGTGCGCCATTTGTACGTATATATGTGCGTGTGTGCCTGTGTGTGTGTCTGGGCAATACAATCAATCTTGCAACAAATTTGTGAAGGAATCAAGCAGCGCAAGTCGCCCGTTTGCTTGGCCAAAAGCTTTTGGCTGTTTTTCGGCTAGCTCATAAAAAACGGCTATGTGGCAAGTGCCTCCCCCGGCCCTTCCCCCGCTGCTGCCATTCGCGTGTCGGAAGCTACGTGCCAAGCGACACGAAAGGCGCTCGCGATAAGCGTAATGACGAGCAGGGCGTGTTGAGGGGGTTGAGGGGGTAAAGGAGAGGCAAGGGAAGGGGAACGGGAAGGGAAGAGGTTACTCTAGAGAGAAGCTGGTCATAAGGCAAATAGAGGCAGCGGGGTAAAAATGAATTGACGGCATTACGCATACGCAATGTAGGCCAAGCCATGGCAATTGTTTTACTCCTCCTAATGGCAATTTTTCGCAGCTCACAATTTCGAAGGCTGCTGCCGCTGCCGCTGCCTGCGCTATTTGTGCTGCACTCCAAAAAGGGGCGCGGCCGGTTGACTAATTAAAAGGCGCAGGCAGAGGGGAGGGGAAACTGGGGGCGGGGGTTCTTTTGGCCAGTTCGTTTGTGAAGGCAGCGCAGCGTAAAACGGAGGGAGCAAAAGGCAAGAGGCGAGAAAATTGTTGTGGCAGAAACTGAGAGGGGAAGGGAAATGCGGGGCAGGGCAGGGGCATTCCGCGCGGCTTTATAGGGCAGCACAAGTGGCACAAAAGAAAGCGAAAATTATATTGACTTTGATTTTCCTTTTTTTTTCGTTACACAAATTAATTTTTTCCCCTTTTTTTCACATTTCACTTTGATTTCGCTTTTCTGGTTACTTTGCCTACGCTGGGTCAATGAAATATGATAGAATCGAGCTGAAGTTAAAATTCCTTAAGCGCATTAAAGTTGTTTTTCGTAATTTCATTCAATTTCTGCAGCTTTTTATTCTATAGTTATGTTTAATAATTCTTGAACAAAGCACAAGAAGACAATGCGAAAAAAATCTATCAAAATTCCATGAATATGCACAAAAGCAGCAAAAAGATCTGTGTATGTTTTACATTACGCATACGCACAGTTAGCCTGTATTTGTGCCTGTATGTAAATGCAGCCTAGAAAAATAAATTAATTATGCGGAATGCAGAGTACGGAATACAATTTGCATTGTACACCCATTTTACACCCATTTGCAATAATATTTTTTGGCGTAAAATGCGAAATCATAATTCTCAACTAAAAGCACAATAAATCGAAAACAATATATCATACAATACAAATACATGCGAACAGCACACAGCAACAACATGGAAAACATTTTCATTTTAAATTATGGAAAATGCAAAATTCCGCATAAGCAATTTACAAATGTTTGCTTTCATTTATTTCTCAGTTATATAGATTGTTATGGTATGTATATTGCCGCTGCAGATCCGTAAATATGGCAGATACAGCTCCTCTATTTCCCTGGCAATACTTATGGAAGTTTTGGAATATTTAGAGTCTGCAAATACGATTTTAAAAGCGATATAATGATCTAGGAGAAGAGTGATTGCTCTAGCAAATTTTTTAAACTTTTTAATGGTTAGTATTATTTATATATATGCAGCATATATGGCTAATTTGTATATTTTTTAATCTGAAAAAAAGTAATTTTTTATTCTAGCACATTCAACTCCATTTTTATTTTACTAATGACTTTCAGAATCGATTTCAACTGAAATGAGATCAATATTTACAAATTTAAGACTGTGACAAGTTTAGTAGATCTCTCAGTTAGAATACTGTGTGTTTATTTTGGGAAATATCACAGGAATTAACACTGTTACGTCCTTATGCTCTATGCCAATTCCAAAACCTCAGTTGAGAACAAGAATATCAGCTATAAATCTGTCTTTCATCGTTGCACTACAAAACACAACTCAAAGGCATGTTGTATGTTATGTGTGTGTGTGTGTCTGTGACCAGTGTGACCATAAACACATGGACATAATATTGGCTTGGGAGAGGGAGAGGAAGAGGGAGACTGCAGTTAGCCCTGTGGCAACTGCTCCGGCTGAATGCATTTTTATGCAGCATGTAATCACAGTGAGTCCTGCTCTCCTCCTCCTCCTTGTTGTTGTTGTTGTTGTTGCAGCCTTATGCAAAGCGTAGTTTGGAAATAAAACATGCTGCAACATGGCCACACTGCCCTCTCTCTCTCACCCTGACGAATGCATTGTGCACACCATGTCTGGGCAACTGTCTGGCCAGAGCACGCACACACAAACACACACTCCCATGCAGTATATACATATTTATGGACGTTAAAAAGGGATAAAGGAGCAGGAGGAAGTGCACTAAGCACACGCCTCTCCAGCTCCCACATGGCCAGTCTGGACGAGAGCTGCAGCTGCCGCAGCGTGGCGTAGTCAACGGCAACCGAGGACAGAGGAATTTATGGCGCTCGGAATCAGTTCGAAACTACTTAAAATACCTTTTGGCATTTTCCAGCTGAAATATATGTGCTGCAGCTCCTACTCCTGCTGCCTGACCATGTGCAGCAAACTATGCAATGCTGTCCAGGTACTGTTTGCCCCTCTAACTCCACATCCTCCTCCTCCCCTGCAGCTGCATGCTTTTTGGAGCTGTGCAACGCGACTTTGTTTTAACCTTTGCTGCATGTTTTGGCATTTCCTAAACTGCATTCCGCCAGCTACCAACTCCAGCTGCCCCTGCCCCCTTTACCACCCTACAGTCTGAGTTGTATTATGCATAGACATAATGGCAGTTGCTATAAGCAGACGTGGCAAACGTGATCCTGCCCCGTCTACTTGCCGCGCATTGTTGCCTGCAACACGCATAGTTTGCCAGGGGCTGCTTTTAATAAAAATATTATTGATATGTAGAGAAGGAAAGAGGGGGGAGAAAAAGGGTACTTTGAAGAGTAAAAGGAATAGTTAAGATCAGCTTAAAATTAGTGAGGGCAGGGAGTACAGAGAAACTCAACTGGAAGCTGCAAAACCATGGCAAATTCGATTAAAATCTAAGATTATAAATGCATTTATTTAGCTAAAAATAAAGCCATTTATTTGGACATTTATCTAGTCATAAATGTAGCTATTTATTTTTAAAATTATTTATTTTATTTATAAATTTAATGATGATTTTTTAAAGTAGTCAACTATTTTTATTTGCTTCAAATCCTAAAAGAAAGTCTTGAATTTAAGGCAAACTTAAAGTGGCAGCGTGTTGGCAAGTTAAAGGCAAAAAAAAAAGGCTACAGGCTGGGTCAGGGCGAGGGCAAGAGATATAGAGGGGTATAGACAGGAACTTGGGCAACATTTAACGAACGGAAAATGTCGACGAATGGCTTTGGGGCTGCCTTGGCAAAGTGTACACGCAACAGGAATCAGCAAGGCACGGACATGTTTGCATGCATAAATAGCAAAGGACATGGCCAAGAGGAGGCAGCACACACACACAGACACAGGAGTGTGTGGCAGGCAGGCAGTGCTAAGCACACACACACACACACACTCACAGCGAAGAACAACAAGTTATGGTTATTAATTTTGCGTATGCACAGGAAGGACGAACTTAAGCTGGACAGGACTGGGAGGACTGGGGAGGACTCGGAGGGCGTCTGCAATCCGCTTTGCAAAGTGTTGCTCACAGGATTTACAACAAGGCAGTCGAGCAGAGTGTCTGATTTATGTGCGTGTGTGAGTGTGTGTGCGCCTAAAAGGCTGCCACAATATTTCAGCTGCAGTGCTAAACTATTTATTTGCCAGCACAACAAGTATACGCCATGTTGTACTCTCTCATCTCCCTGCTCCTCCCCAACTTACCGTCAAATTGTTATCCGATAGATCCAAATGCTTTAGCGATATCAGACCCTCAAAGGCGCCCACATCCAGCTCGCTCATCACATTGCCCCGCACAGCCAGGGCCAGCAGCTCCTTGAGTCCCTCGAAGCTATCGTTGCGCACATACTCGACCAGATTGTCGGACATATCGAGGCTCTTCAGTGCATGCAAATGCCATAGATTGCTGGCGGGTATATCGAGCAGGCGATTGTTGCGAAACACCAGCACCTCCAGCGACAACATGCCCTTAAAGCAATTCTCCTCCAGGCTCACAATGTTATTATTGGTCAAATCCAACTCGACCAGGGCGGCCAAGTCCCCCAGCGCTGTGGGATGCACTGTCTCGATGCGATTGTAGCTCAAATCGAGCAGCAACAGATTCGTCAATCCCTTGAAGGCGTGCTTATGCAACGCACTCACCAGATTCCGGCTCAGATTCAGCGTACGCAACTCCGTCTGATATTCGAAATTCTTCGAGCCGAGCGTTTCGATGATATTCTGCGACAGATCCAACACTTCCAGCTTCATATAGAAGGGCAGTGTAAACTCCAAATTGCGTATACGATTCAGTGTGAGGTTTATGTACTTTGTCTCCGGATTCAGTTGAATGGGCACATCCTCCAGGGCCGCATCCACGCACAGCGCCCGGCTATTCGCATCGCCGCCCAAGCATTGGCACTTTGAGGGGCAGAAGGCTTGCGTGCTGCACGGCAGCAGGAGCAGCAGCAGGGGCAGCAGCAGGGGTAGTGGCAGGCGGAGTTGGCGGTGGTAGAAGGTGCTACTGGAGGCAGGAAGGCTGTCGTCGTCGTGTTGCCACTTTGTGTGTGAGTTGTTTGTACTGCTGTAGCGGCGGCTGCCACTGATGTTGCTGATGTTGTGCGCCGCCATTTTGTTGCTCGTTTGCTGTGTTGCTTGTTGCTTCCTTGTTGTTGCTGTTCTTCTTCTTCTACTGGCTGGGATTGTGCTCGATTTGTGCTGGCAATATCACCAATTGGGGCACCACATTGCTGCAGGAGATAGAAAAGAATACAAATTAATTCAAGAATAATATGTAGATATTTAATAATAATTATTTATCTTACAAGTCAGCTTATATATTTATGCCTTTATTAATTTATATACTAAATTAAATATTTAAATATTTTCAAGCTTCTTTTCACAGTATTCTAATGCTTTATTCCTCTAATATTTCTCTCAGTGTCCACCTTCACCTACCGCAGCTGACTTCATAAATATGCATATTAAATGTACGTTAAGCCAGCGGCTCTGCAGCCTATAACTACTCTTACTATTACTATTATTACAGTGCATTATGCAAAAGTTTTTGGGGACTGCTGCCTGGACGCAGCTAAGCCATAAAATGCAGCCGAGCCCAAACATTTTCATTTTCTACTAAACTCAGTCGGTTTTGCCCGTCTGGAAAGTCAGCAACTTTCTACGCAAGTTGTCAGCACTTTTCATCGGTGCCAACGAGTTGTGACTCTGCCATCTCCGGGCTGACTGTGGTTCTGTCTACGTCTCGACTTTTATGAAATATTAGCGTGGCAACTTATGCGCATAAATCTTATGGCGTCTCGCTAAAAAAGAAGTGAGCGTGTTAAATAAACTGGCAGCAGCCGTAAAAGTTTCAGGGTTTCCCTTTTTTTTACTTATGACAAAAGGTGTTTGGCAGTTGCACTTGCAGCTTGATTTGCATATTAAAGCTTTTTAATGGAAGAAATAATTATTGATTTGCTTTTAAATGGAAGAAATAATTATTGAGTATACGCAGCGTGGGTTGCTGCTAATTTGCGTAGTTTCAAAAAAATCGTTGCATACTTTTGAGCTGCAGCTGAAAATGAGCCAGCGCAGCGAGTTGCATTTTCTGTTGCCTACTTTTGTGCGGCGTATGAAAAGCGGAAAGCGGAATGTTGTGGCAGCCCTGTAATGTTTCTGCTGTTACGTTAAGCATATAGACAGGCAAGTATGTACAAGTATGCATATAAATAAAGCAAATATTTATTCTATATATATTCTATATTTGCATATATGTACATATACACAGCTCAGCGCTTTAACAAATTTCATTGCCTACTTTCAGGCTGACGCTTTAATTCCAACTCTGTTAATGCCTTCTGCATGCACATTTTCTATTTGCATTGCATATTTGCCCTTTGGCCTACACTCAATTAAGTAATTAACAAATTACTGGCAAATCTCTAGCCTTCTCTCTCTCTCTCTTCCCACTGCTGTGCTAACTGAGTTGAGATTTGCATATGGCATAAGGAAGCGAGGGCAAACACAGAGCGTAGATCTTTCCCAATCAGCTTTAAGTGTTGCGTAACCCTTCAGCAGGGGCGTAGGCAGGGAGTAGGGTTGTTCTGCACACGGCAGCTCTTAAATGCTCTTAACTAGCTGAAAAACAAATAATAAAAGCGGAGTGCAAACTTTTGAGGTTTCATACTGTCAACAAAAGTTGAAAGAGCAGCGAGGCAACTACTACATAGTATAAACTGCAAACAGTAGCTTTCTATAGTCTGTCTCCCTCTCTCGCTATCGCTGTCTCTCTCGCTCTCTGTAGGCCGCCAAGGCAGTTTGGTTTTTGCGGCACTTGGATCATATTTTACGCTTCAATAAGTTGCGAGAAAAACAAGCAGAGTCAACTAACCAAGCAATCGCAGCATGCCTCTCTCTCGCACACACACACTCTCTCTCTCTCTCTCCCGTTTCTCTGCCTGCCTCTCTCAACCACAGACTTTCTCCATGGCGGCAGCAAAAAGCGAAAATTGTGAAAAATTTACTCCCGTGTGAATTATTAAGTTTCACGTGGCCATTGTTGTTGCTGCTGTTGCCTTTGCTCCTGTTGCTTTTCGCAAACTCCTGTAGGTGTGTGTGTGAGCCTGTGTGTGTGTGTGCCTGTGTGTGTGTGTGTGTGTGTGTGTGTGTGTGTGTGTGGCCTGTGTGTGTGCTGCTTGTTTGTTTGCAAAAATAAAAAGCAAAAGGCGCACAAACTTTTTAATAAACTTTCGCACGCCACCAGCGCCTCACTTGACTATGCTCGTCTCTCCCCCCTGCCCATCCTTTCCTCTCCCCGACCCTCTCTACCTTTGCTTCCTTCTCTCAACTTTGCCCTCAGTGCACTTGCCTAAGTGGGGGCGTGGCATACAGGGCACACGACGCACACACAGACACAGACACAAATATGATTTCATTGTGGCAAATATTTTGATAGCGCGCCGTCGCTTGCGGTCTGCAACGAGGCTGGAGGAGAAGGAGGAGCAGGAGGAGGAGGAGAAGAAGAAGAAGCAGAAGAAGGTGGCAGGAGCAGCAGGGGGAGTAAAGGACTACGACGTAAAGGCCAGTTGAGAAGTGCTTGGGCCATCCAAATTGAAGCGCTCCACATCGCCCCCCAACCATGTCAAAGGCCAACAAGTTGCAAGTTGTTATTGTACCTGCTGCTACTTCCCCTATCTCCTCCCCCCTATCCTCCTCTCTTGCTCCTTCTGCTCCATCTTCTGGCTGCACTTTTGGCGCCCACTTTGCATTCGATGGCAGTTTTAATGGGGCCAACGTCATCGAAGTTTGCTCTTAATAGGCTTACGGCATGCTTAAATATGTAAACTGAGCGTGTGTGTGTTGTGGGAGTGTGTGTGTGGGAGTGTGTGTGTGTGTGCAAGGCAAAGTCGACTTAAGCCTGGAATTGAGAAGAGATCTAGGCAGACAATCAGATTTATTTTGGAGTAAAAACGAAGCGAAAGTTAAATTTAATTTGGTTTTTTCCCACACACGTTTTCCCGCTCGGATTTCCCTTTCAGTTTTCCCCTCTTACTTCCTCCCGCTTCTCTTGAAATGTCAAAAAGCAAACACGCTTTAATTAGCCAACTCAGTGGGCAGAACATCAAAGTCAATGGCAGCACAGATCGGTTTACCCCGAAGAGGCACATTACACATACGCCCCCTCAGCCCGAGCCAGCTTCATTTAATTATATTGACATTGTTTGCCTATTTACGGTTTATTTTTTCTCTTTCTACATTTTTCTTCTTTTTTTTTGGCAATTTACTTTTATGCCTCAACGCCAAGGTAAACGTTTCCCAGTGGAAGCAGGAGCAGGGGGGAAGGAGCAGGAGGCAGCCTGTTAGCGTTTGCTGCCTTGACTTGTCATAAAAAATGGAAAATAATAGCAAGTCAGGGGAGGAATGGGAAGGTGAGTGCAGGAAGGGCACCAGCATCGACTGCTGCTGATAATAGAAACGAGCGTCGGCACTTGAACCAGGCAGGAGGAGAGGCAGTTGCTCTCGAGGATTGCCCTCTCCAACACTTCACGCCACGCACAAAACTTTTGCACATAAATTTAAAACGCAAAGCAAAAAGGGACGTGGGAACAAGCAGCGGGGGGAGGTAGAGAAGGGAACGCTGTTTGAGGCCACAAATGGCAAAGCGGGCGAGGTCAGGGTTCAGGTTCAGGCTACGCTTCGGTAGCGAAGCAATCAAAGGTGAAAAACTTTGCCAACTATGCGAAAGCAAACACAGGCAAAAAGTCAATATTAATATTCACTTAGTGGCAAGGCAGGGGGCAAGAGAGGGGGGCAGGCAGGGGGCAGGGCAGCTCGTCTGACAATGGCCAGGCAAATGCCAAGCAAATTGAAAATGCGACGAAAAACGTGAGACGCGCCAACTTTTCCACCTCAACGTGCCCGAGTGCGTTTATTTTTATCAAGATTAGCATTTGACTCGAGAGACCCCCCCCTCCGCCTGCACGCCTCTGCCCTGCTCAGTTATTGGATAGGCAAACAGTGTAGGAAACCTCCTGCTCCTGCTCCTCCTCCCTCCTGCTTGTCGCTTGTGGAGACCAGACAATGCAGCAGATTCCATGCCAAGCTGCTGCTCCGATTCTGATTCCGATTCGGTTTTGCTTTGAAGTGCGGCACGCACAGCATTCCCTCACTCTCCCCTCTCTCTCCCTCTGCCTGTGAAGATGAATTGCTGTTGTCGTCGCCTGCTCCTCCATCCTCCCTCCCTCCCTCTCTGTCTTCAACTAATTGAGTGTCTGCAAAAGTTGCCACAATTTGGCAAAAGCCTGTGCCGCACGCATAATTAATGCAATTGTCGCAGCAGGCAGAGGCGTAGAGGAGGAGGGGGGCGTGTCCAGCAGAGGCCACTCAACTGACAGTTCTAAATGCAAAATTGTTGTACGAATGTTGCAAGTTGCCCGTCGCTGCCTTTCATAACTTGCAACAAGCGATGCAATTTCTAAAGTTAAACAAAAACTTTTGCAACAAAAAAAAAAAAAAACAATTTGGCAATTTTTCTCTATTAAAACAAGTGAGCCCCCTAATCTGGGCTGTGCAGGGAATACCCCATAGAACAGCCCGATAAACTCCGAAACTTTATTCGAACGAGACCGTAAGCAGCTGCAATAAAAACCAGTTGAGAAAGGAGTGTGAGAAGAAGGAGAGAGAGAGCAAAGCTGCATATAGAGATAAAGTATATTTCTCTCTCTCTCCCATTCTGCCTCTCTCTTTCTCCCTCTTCTTCTCTCCTTGCCTTTCTTTCGGTCATCCATCCATTGTGCACTTAATGCAATTGTCGCATTATTTCGGGCTCCGCAACTCTCATACTCCACACACACACATAGTACACACACACACACACACACTATTCCCTATCTCTCTCACACACAGCATGTGTACTAGCTGCATCTGCGATATATATTTTTAAATACCTAGTCCGCGTTTTTGTGTCTATTTTATTGCACTCGCAGTTTTTATTTTGCCGCATGGCGTCTGCCTCGTTGCCTGCTGCATGCTGCATGTCTGTCTGTCCGTCTGTCTCTCCGTCTGTCTGTCTGTCTGTCCGTCTGCCTGTTCGCGTCTGCCACGGCGTCTGCAACTGCGAGACAGCTCTACATGCTGCTGCTTCTGATGTTGCTGCTGTTGTTGTGGCTGCTGCTCGTGTTTTGGCCCGTGGCTGCTTATTAAGCCATTTGAAGAGGCGCTGCCGCATTCGACGCTCTGCTGCCACAGCTATACCCTGTAAACTGACTGACGGAGAGAGTAGATGAGTTGTCTACAAACCTAAGCAATTGATTATCTTTCAATGAGTCTATCAAGTAAGATATATTCTTGTGATCAATCAGCGTGTCGACTTATTCAATTAAACGACCTATTTAATGAATCGACCTATTCGACTTAATCATTGAAATACACTAATAGCTAGAAAAAGTTGCTTTTAAAATAAAGAGGGCTCTATATCATTTTGTATATTAGCTTAGGAGTTGATCATAAGTTTTATGCACTGGAATAGTTTGTTTTTAGGCTAGTATCTCGAAATAGGTTGTTTTTAGGTAAATAGGTCAATAAATAATTAAATATATTACCTTAAAAATTGAGAATCAGTTTAAAATTGTTGAGAAAAAGTATAGCAAATTAATAATTTAATTAATCCCATCTATCATTCATGCATCTTTAAAAAATATAAAAATTTTAAGTCTCTTTATACATAAATATATGACTTCATTAGTTTTAAAATGTTCTCATATTTAATTTTGTGGTATCCATGGTTCTATAAAGTCATCTCTAATTAAACTATAAGTTTATTGTCCTAATACGATTCGTTGATGTCTTTCAATCTGCAATAGATCAATCTATCTTATTTTTAACCCTTTACCACTTAATTTCCTTTGCAATTTAAACTCCCCTTAATTTTTCCAGCATATTTTCACGTCGCATACTCCCCATAGAAGTTTAGTTTTGCTCCCCTTTAGTTTCTCTGCGTTGCAAATCAAGCGAAGCGCAGCAAAAGAACTACAGAAACAGCAATAAAAAGAGAAGCAAGAACAACAGCAAAATGCACATGAAAAATTAAATAAAATTTCGTATTTAGACGCTGCCACTGTGCTGGGAAGGAGGGGGAAGGGTGGTCAGAACATGTGTGCAAAGTCTGGGCATTTTCCCAGGCAGCCTTTTAAGCTGTACTTTACTATACTACTTTGTGGCAGCAGCACTTCAAGAGGTTTATCGAGAGGCAAGTTTGTGTGCATGTTTATGCTTGTTTAAAATCAAATAAATCAAATGACATGCAAGCATATTAAATGAAAAATAAACTAGAATAAAAAGCAAGTAAATATAATGAAATTTAGATAAAATGTGAAGCAAAAATAAGTGTAAAATCCGTATGAATTATGGCAATATACAGAAAATATATAAAAAAAATATTACATTTTTTGCTGCCTTTCTTGCGCTTTCAATTTTCCATAATTTTATAGGGTTTTTTAATTAATTTCTCTTGCTTTAAGCGCACCCAATAAACTCGCTTTATATAATAGGTGTGCATGTGTGTGTGTGTGTGTGTGTGTGTGCCTGGCCACCTTATTAGCATTGGCATAGGCCATAAAGAGCGTTGCCAAAAGCCATTGGCCGTTGGCCTGTTAGTTTTTCCCTCTCTCTTTCTCCCTCTCGTCACGTTGCTCATACGCCGCGTTGTGCGGCGGCAGTGAAAAATATCGATTTTTTGGGCCAAAAAAAAAAACAGGGTAAGGCGAGTACAACGCACTTTGCGTTTTGGCTGCTGCCAAAGCAAAAACAAACACAACAGAAGTCAAGAAGGGAGAGAGAGAGAAAGAGAGAGAGAAAAGAGAGAGAGAAAGAGAGAGAGAGAGAGAGAGGGCAGGAAACTTTAGGCCACTGGCACAATAATTTGGCACGCAAACCTTTTTTTTCTTTTCTCACACAGACGCCACGGCAATACATTTTCATGCAGCAAGGGTTGTGCAGCAGGGGGGAGCAGGAGGAGAAGAAAGAAGCAGGCAGGCAGGGGAAGGCAGCAGGGAGCTGGCAGCAGAATGTGCTTTTTGGCGCTGCCGTGGGGCAAGCACATAAAAAATGAAGTGAAATACATTTTTGCAGCCAGAGGCGCACATTAAAAATTCGCCCAGTAGAGAGGGGACACAATGGCGCCGCCAGAGGCGGAACAGAGCAGGGATAGGGAGAGGGTCGAGCAGGCTGGAGGCAAGAGATGGTGCCGAAGTCAGGCAGTTGTGGCAGGTCATGCCGCGTGCCATGTATACTACGCGGATGAACTTATAACAATTAGAGTGTGCCTGCGCCTCTGTCTGCCCAGGAAATTTGGTAGGCAGCACAAGGTAGTATACTCCACTCTCCCCCCTCCCCCGCCTCCGGCACATGTGTGTAGCCGTTAAATATTTAGCTAGATTTCGTTTTTAATTTATTTCGAAAGGGTTTTTTATCGCATACGCTGCTGCGACTCCGACTCCGACTCCGGTTCCCTTATGCAAATGAGCCCTGCGAAATGGGTCAAAGTTTAATGCGGTTGGGTGAGAGGGCGGAGCGGGCTGTAGGCGTGGCTGTGTGGGGCGTAAAGTTGTGGTACTTATTTATGAGCAGCCGCTCGAATTTCTGGCAATGGCAACGTGTCTGGCATGTTAAAGAGCGCAGCAGGAGACAGAGAAGAAAGAGGAGAGAGACAGGAAAAAAGGGCAGAATGATTAAGCTCCAGCAACAGGCATAAAAAACCCTCAAGATTTGAAAAAAACATAATAAATATATGCACAAAATTTAAGTGATCTTCGCAAAATTAAAAAATATTTTTATTTTTCAAAGATTTCGTAACTTAAGTAATTTCACAATATCCCACTAAAAGCCCAAAGAAAACAAACGCATAATATCAAAGGGTTAGGGTACTGCCCCACCCGGAACTGACACTTTAATTTCACACAGATTTCCCAAGAATTTTCCAACGACAAGAACATAAATTAATGAAACAAATGAACAGCCAAAATAAAGCCCCGGAATGCAACCTGGAGACATAAATTTTCCACGGTGGAAAAAGCAAAAAAAAAAAGACGCCAACAAATGCTCATTAATATGCCAGGCACATGAAGGGCAGGGGGGATGCTTGGCAGAGGGAGGGCACACAAGAATGTCTTGTGAAAACAAAGGGAAAAGCAAATGAAAATGAAAATGAAAATGAAATTTATTAATTGGCAGCGTAAATAAGTCGCGGGAATTTACACGTTTATAATTTTATTAGCAAGCTGCTACAGGTGGCTAAGAGAGAGAGAGAGAGAGGAGAAACAGAGGCAGGGGCGTAGGCAGCTGGGAATAAAGGGGGTGCCTGCGACAGCTGCTTGTGGCAGCGTAGACATTTTCAAATTTCACTTTGTCATAAAATGTGGAAATCATGAAAAATGTGAAATATGTTGCCAAAAAGGGGCGACAGCAGCTTTGGCTAATGTGCTGTCAGGGGCGTGGCTGCAGCAGGGGTAAAAGGAGCAGGGGTTGGAATTTAAATAAAATGTATGAAATGCACATAAAACATGCACAAACTATTTTTAAAAAAACAAAATCCCCAGCCAGATGTTGCCTGCCAACAAATCGATAAATTATAATCGCAGCCAACTTAGCGGGGGAGCAGCTACGTAGTGAAGTTGGCTGCGATTGGGGAGGGGTCAAATTCATACGAAAATTAAAGTAAAGCGCGCTTCGATTATTTCTTTACTTTTTCAGCTTCTACTCCTCCTCTCCCCTCTCTTCTCCTGCTTTGTCTCTCTCTCTCTCTTTCTATAGCTGCCATTTATTTCCAGCTGTTGAGCACAATTTGAGTTAAGTGTTTTACTTTTGAAGGCACAATGCCACGCCCACTTGGGCAGCAGCACGCCCACACATACACAGACAGACAGACACACAATCGAAAGGCCAGTGCAAGATAAAGAGAGGAAGAAAGAGAGGGAGAGATAGCAGAGAGAGAGAGCAAAATTCATTGGCTTTTAATTGCAGTTGGCAGTTGATACGAACGAATTTTCGACTGCATGTGGAACAATTACGTAGAAAGAGAGAGTAGGAGGGGGGGTGCAGAAGAGGGGGTGTCTGAGAGAGAGAGAGAGAGTCTGCATGCCAAGCTCCAAGCTGCCATACATAAATTCTACAGTTAATTGAATGCAGAGGCACTTGAAAAATGGCCAGACTATTGGGGGCTGACACTGTGGGCAACCTGTTGAGTTGTGTCGCCTGAGTGATTTATGGAACTTTTAGCCCAAAAGGGAATTGACAATATAGACTCGACAGTGTCCAGTATAATATAGAGAGAACCAAAGAATGTAGGAATAGGAAGAGCAAGAAGGAGAACAATTGAAAGACAGAGAAAGTGACAGCGAGAGTGAGAGCAAACTTTGATGAAATAATTAAGCAGCTTGATAAAGTAAGTCTGTATTTAATCACATATATTTTTACTCTTCTTTAAGCATAAATCTAGTCCATACTTGACAGACATTTAAGCACATCTCTCGGCTATGATATAATGCGCCTATTTAACGCACATTATCGGTTTACGCTTCATAAGCGCTTCGCTCTTCTTCTTTCGAGCCATAAATAACTGCGCCAAGGCCAAGTGAATCAATAAATTATACGCCTAAAAGACAGATGCTCGAACCGAACCCAGATCCCATCGCAAATACCTTTTGTAAAAATAACTCAAACACAAAATCAATGGGAATCAATGAAGTGCCTGCCCATAAAAAGTGTCCCTCTACCTATCCCACTCTCCCTCTCCCTGCCCATTTTGGCGACTTTTATTTTTGAAAATGTCCAAAAAAAAGCACAATCTGTTTTATAGGGCCCACACACATCGATAGGGGTTGGGCACGAGGGGGATATGGCTAGGGGATCGTACTTTGTGTCTGGTAATTGAATTATATTTTACGCATAAAATTTATTTATTCATGATTTGGCGCAGTGAAGCCAAAAGCACGTAAAAGTAATTTAAATTCATTTGGAAACACACAGCCAGGGTTGTCAGGCAACGTGAAAATACCAAAAATTTGGTAGTAGGAGGGGGGAGAAAAAAAGTTAAACAAGCTGACAATGAGACGAGCCAGACGAGGCGACACGACAGAGTTGCCTAGTTTTCCAAATATCAGATTTAATTTTAGGGATTACTTTAAGCAGCGAGACGCACCTGTTGCTCAGCTTGAGACAGTGTTGTAAAGTTGCAGAAGGAAGTAACTGCCATAGGTTCTGCGCGAATTAACGATTTGTTGATGTTTCGATATGAAAACTATCGATTTGTATCGATTATATTGCATTTATATATATTAATCAAACTTTTACTACATTTTATGGTGGCTTATCAGGCTCAAAATATTCCAAACAGTGTTAGAAAATATTTCAAAACAATTGTTAGTGAGAAAAAAATAATCGTTGTATTGTAAAAATTATTAAACCATCCATATTATCGATACAATATTTAATACCGATTTTTAGTGTGTAAAAAACCACAGCTGAAACGCTTAAATTATATTATTGATGGTAGTACGATATTATCGATTTTCAAGCGATATTTTGCAACACTATTATTTCTACTTTACTTCTACTAAGCTTAGCTCAATTCTGGCTGTATTTCACAGCCCTTTTCCACCTCTTTACCTGCCCTTTCTTCCTCCCTTGAGCACACTTCCGCTCTGAATTAAATTCCTCTTCTATTTCGTAGTGTACTCACAGGAAATTAGCCTGGCAAATGCTCTCAAATCTAGCTAGAAGTCAACACAAATTGGTTTTACGTGTGATTTCCGTATGCAAGGGCAGACTCACCTGTTTGAGCTGAGCTTTTGGGCTGTCTGTGTGTGCACTCCCAATTATGGCATAGTTCTGCAAAGAGGAAATGAGAGAAGAAACTGGGTTAGTAGGGATAGAATAGAGTTGGGTCTCTCGAGGTAATCAATATGTGTCTGTAAGTCAAAGTGCTGCATAGATACTGCCATTGTTAAATTAGCAAACTACTTTGGCAACCTTTCCCCCCGCTTTTCCTTGTTGCCATGGCCTGTCAGCAAAGTTTTCATCGCTGTCAACGGTGGCAACAACTCAACTAGCTGCAGTGCAAAACAAAACAAGTTGCATGTTGCAACGTGCCACACGATGGCTGATAAGCGACGCGATGCCGCCGCCGCCAAGAAGTGGGAGACGACAAACGAGGCACGCACAGCAGGACCAGGGTTGCAGAGTAGCAAAAATTTGCAAAAAAAAATATTAACTTTGTTATAGACTTAATTAACTTGTATAGGCAACAAGCGCGTGCAGCAGATGCAGCCCTGTAAATAAAATATATGCAGGCTTGTTGCCAGCCCTGGTTCTGGCCTGCTGCTGCTGCCTCCACAAACTTTCTCATTCTGTGCGCTCTGCCATAAAAAAAAAAAACCAAATTTGCAATTTCAATTCAAGCGGCGCTGCCATAAAGTATGTAGGCAACACACACACACACACAAGACACACACAAACACACCTAGGTGGAGCCAGGGAGGAGTTGCTGCCACGCACTAATCGGCAAATCAAACGTCAAGTAGCTGTCGCTAGTTTCGCTTAAGCAGAACATGACGCATGTTAACCTCAATGCAGGCCAGGGCAGGGCAGGAAGAGGAAGAGGCAACGAGTGCGTGTGTGTGTGTGTTGTGGTTTCCGTTATAATTTCTGTGTGTGTGTGTGTGTGGCGAGGTCACCCGGCGAGCCATAGAAATTACTCATACGCCATGCTGGCGATTAGAATCGCATATGCCGTTTTAATTTCCATCTCTCTCTCTCTCTCTCTCTCTCTGGGTAAATATGCATCATTAGCAAGAGCAGCGTATGCCACAAAATCACAGCTCAGCTCAAGCACACACACACGCAACACGCACACACACACAGCAAGCGCCACAGACTGGCAACGTTGCGTATACTTGATCTTGTTACACGCAGATAAATGTCAATTTATTTGCCACACTCCAAAGCACTAAGCCCTCGCTTGGCCTTCAGCAAGAGCTGAAGTTCCCCTGGCCTCTGCCCCCCCCTGCCACACCCACTTGCGTGTCTCTCTCTGTCTGCGTGGGCGTCTGTCTGCATGACGAGATGTAATCGATAAGCAGCGAGGCTTGACTCAGCTCAACTGCCTTGAGGGGAGGCAGGGGGAGGCACGAGAGAGTTGGCAATTTCATTTAAATTGCTCTCCCCCTCCCACTTTCTCTCTGTCTCTCTGTCAGCAATCAAATTATGCTGAAATTTATGCGCCCCACAAGTTTTTAATGAGCATTATTCTAATTAATAATCGCCGCTTATTTCCACAGACATTGCCAGCGAAAATTGTGAATTTTGTGCGAATTTGTTCGAATTTCGCATTCAACTGAATTCGATCTAATAAAGTGGCAAAACGCATGAATTAACCAGAATTAGAGATTGCATAAATATTGTTTGAATTTTAATTAAATGGCAATTGTTTTAAAAGTGATTTTTTTTATCGCTTGCTCACAGTATGCTAGAAATTTCAATTAATTACATATTTTATCTCTATTGTCTGGTATGTTTTATAAATATTTTCAAAACTTTTGCAGTAATGAATTAAATATGCAGAGAATGATTAAATTAAATTTTAAAGTCATTCCTAAAAGCGATAAGAATACTATAAATTTCAATAAAAAATCAATCAATGCTTATATCGATATTATAGCGATTTTTATGACTTCGTGTACCCCTAACTTTGCCAGAAATCATTCGATTTCGCTCGGGTATGACTTTTTGATCACGTTATTGATTGCTGATAATTTCTGCATTTCAATTTTAACAATTTAAGAGTTTTGATTTTTTTCGACTTTTTCCATGCAACCCCCTTACAAAAATTTCGAAATTTTTTTAAAAAAATTGTATACTAATTTTTTGCTTAAAATCGAATTGTATACTCAAAACTAGCCTAAAAATCGAATCCAAAACAAATTCGCAAGCAAATTGATAAAAATATCGATATTTTATCAATATTCCAATATTCCTCCCCTTTTGTGTTATAATCGTTACCAGTGTATATGGTCAATAAATGTATACCATTTCTGCATGGAACCTTCAGCAATTTAACCATATTTTAAAGGCAATAAAATCGAATGAAAAAGCCTTCAAAAGAAAAACGTGGCTCGTAAACAAGCGCGGAGATTTTCAGCTTTTCCAATCGGTTTTCCCCGCTCCGCTCGCTGTCTGGAGATTGTCTAGGCAGCTCAGGTGCATTTTACACGCTTCTACTTGGAGGAGCAGCCGGCGCAAGCAAATCCGCATGCTATATAATTTTCAGCTGGCCGCAAATAATAAAAAGGCAACAAGGGGGGTGGGGAGGGGGAAATGAAAGGCAATGAAAATTGAAAACGAAAGCTAAATGCAAACAAAAAAGGGGAAAAGGGAAATGGAAAATGTGGAAAAGGCACAAGTGAATAAGGGACGAAAACGAAAGCGTTGGTGAATATTATTTTTATGTTGCTTTTCATGAAGGGAGGGGCGGGGCGGGAGGAGGAGGAGAGAGCACCCTGTGGCACCGCAGACACCGCTGTCGTTATGCTGGCGGTCACAGCTGGAGCCCAACTCGATCCCGGCCTCACACACACACACACAGAGTCAGTCAATAACGTCAATAGACGGCGAATAAAAATCGGTTTTATGGGCGTGATAGGTGGGCGTTGAAGGGGGCGTGTTGGGGTTTTTCGATTTGCGCTTTGTCGAGCAATGTCTGCGGCGGCGACGGCGGCGGACAAAAGCGCTGAGAGCGACGCTGGCAGCAAATAAAATGAAAGCCAAAAGCAGCCACGCAGCAAAAATGCTGAGCTAGGAGAAGAGTAGGGAGAGAGCAGAGCAGAGACAGGGTAGAGAGGGGGAGGAAGGTGAAAGGATAAAAGACCTGGCAACTATTAATATTGAAACTGTGATTGCTGGCTAAATCCTTTCACGCTTTTTTTCTCCTCTCAATTGGCGATGCCAGTCACAGTCGCAGTCACAGTCGCAGTCACAGCAAGCGGCAAGCGGAAACGGAAATCGCCGCTGTCCTAACGAGCTGCCCCCCTCTCAGTCAAAGTCAGAAAAGTCAGCAAGGCAGACAGCTTTTGATTGTTTGACGTCTGGTCTACAGTTTTGGCCTCTTTCTCTCTCTCTCTCTCTCTCTCTCTCTCTCTCTTTCTCTCTCTGTGTTTCTGTTTTCTTTTCAATTATTTTAGACAAGTAATTGCCAGAAAAGCGCAGACAAATTGCTTGGGGAGCAGCGACCCCCCAAAGGCAGTTAACTCGCTGCTCCAGCAACTAATTTAAGAATCATAAATGTAGAGAGAGATATATATAGATATAGAGAGAGAGAGAAAGTAATACGATACCCTGCGCCAGGGGCGCCAAAGTATCTGATTTCTCTGCTGCTTCACTTCGTTGACATGCGGAAGCCGCTTAAGCGCAGCGACTTTGTATCGGATTGCAGCTACTTCAGAGAGAGAGAGAGAGAGAGAGAGAGAGAGAGGAAAGAGAGGGAGAGAGAGACATTCAAGTGCCTCAACTTATTGTCATGCGAGACACTTGAGAAACTCTTGACGCGGGGGCGAAACTTTAGAACTTGCGGCTAAAGGCAGCAGCTCATTTCACGTGATTTGCGTGAAGTATATCGTCTATAAAGACGGGTTTTTTTTTCCAAAAGGGTGTTGATTAACTGTAGAACTAGGACTTAAGAGCTTGACAAGTGACCTCTGCTTAGCAAAACTTAAACAAAAACTAAATTAGCTGTCTAACTAACTTCTTTGATCTTCTGTTTAGCTGGAAACAATAAAAACAACCTTTATCTTTACTCAGTTATTAAATACTCTGTTGAATATGAAGTTAGAATAGGGATAGACTCTTTAAAGTCATACCTTATTAATGTATCTCCCTGTAGACACCTTGCAGAACCCCTAAAAGCCCAAAACGGTCGAGCTGTCTGTATGAACACTTATATCTCAGAAACCAGAAGAGCTAGAGCTACCATATTTATAGGCAATATATCTTATAATAACATGCATATAAAGCTTATTTTAAAATTCAGCCACGCCCCTTCTACAGCCATTTTAAACACATGTTTTTCCATCTACCTGCTCCAGTTCTACTCCATTTGAGATAGACTCTTGTTTCAGCTATATATACCCCATTCCTTTTTGAGGCTAGGGTATACAAAAGCGTGGCTAATTCAACAACTTGATATTTACATAAATGTTTAACTAAATCTAGATCTGGAGATCTATAAACGAGCAGCTACTGTCTATTAATTGGCTTATTAAGCTGCACTCATTAGTGAACAATGCAGCAGGCAGGGCCCTCTCTCTCTCTCCCTCTCTCTCGCTCTCTCTCTCTCTCTCTCTCTCTTCATTTCCCTCTTCCCAATCAGAGCCCACGCACTACACGGCCAATTGCAGCTGGACTAATGAACTATTTATAGACAAGACAAAATGTTGAACAAAGCCGAAACAGAAACAGAGAAAGAGGGGAGAGAGAGAGAGA
This sequence comes from Zaprionus tsacasi, assembly GCA_018904105.1. Taxonomy (NCBI): domain Eukaryota; kingdom Metazoa; phylum Arthropoda; class Insecta; order Diptera; family Drosophilidae; genus Zaprionus; species Zaprionus tsacasi. Next base: position 7,339,280 of record JAEIFR010000173.1, on the reverse strand, counting down.
GAGAGAGGGAGAGAGGTAGGCGCAAAACAAGTTGGCAGCTCGCTCCACTTTGGGCTGCAGTTTTAATTTGAAGATGCCGCGTCGCGACGCAGCATTTTAACAGCTCATTAACATTCGCTACACGGCAGGGGACATGACAGGCAGCAGGGGAGGGGGAGAAGACAGAGAGAGAGAGAGAGGGAGAGGGAAGAGGAAGGGAGGTGCAACGACATATTTGACATGGCGCGGGCGAGGCGCGCGCTTCTTTCAGAAGCTGCTTAAAAGCCACTTGAAGCAAAGCAACCAAAATGTGTATTTAAATATATGTGGGGTGGACAGGAAGACAGCCCGAAGAGAGAGAGAGAAGAGAGAAGAGAGAGGGGGGAATAAGAGAGGCAACGCATTTAAAAGCCCAAAGTGTCTGAGTGTTTGAGGCTGTCAGTCAGCGCGCCACTGCGCTCAATCAGCGCTGGCGACCATGTCAAAATGTTGTGGCAAGCAGCGGGCAGAAGGCAGGGGGAGGGGGAGAGATAGAGGGATAGAGGGATAGGGGGATAGAGGGAGGTGGGTCACCTACAGGAGGTAGGGTGTGCGAGTGGCTTATCACATAAGTCAAATCGACAGGGGAACAGCAAAGCCAGCAGAGGCAGCTAATGAAGTGTCTCCAAGTAGCTGCTAATAAGTGTTCCAGGAGGCAGCTAGAGAGGGCTAGAGGGGCAAGCGAGGGAAAGAAAGAGAGAGAGAGGTAGCAAGAGAGCCAGCTAGAAAGAGAGCCAGCACACAGAGTGAGCAAGCGACAGAACGATCATTCCGGCTAACTGACTTTATTTTTTATGGAAGACACTAAAGTTTTTATGCGTTTAAAGCAAAAAGAAAAGAAGAACTGAAAGAACTTTCAAGCCAAAAGCTTGTTAGCGGGAAAAAGGCTGCAGAAAAAGGCCATTTACATTTCGGCAGCCTGCCTGACGAGCAGCGGCGGCTGCAATCGCTGCCGGAGCACATCAATCAAAGCCACTCGGCGGCATTAAAATGGTAATTTAAAACCGCCAGAGAGCGAGGGAGATAGAAGAGGAAGAAAGAGATAACAGATAGCTAGCTGTGTGCGAGAGAGAGAGCTAGAGCAACTACTAGCTACAACACTCGCGCACTCATCATCCTGCCGACGTTTTAATGATGCGCCAGCGGGTTGCAAATGCAAAAAGGCAGCTACCCATTTCTCAGCCCATAATCGCGCGCCCTCTCCTGGCTGGCCGCTGGCGAGGCACAGGCACAGACCCAGGAACAGGCACAGGCAACTGCGACTGGCCGTAAATCAAGGTTGCAACACCTTAACCGTGCAGCAGGCACCCGGCACAGGCACCCCGAGATCGTAAAGTGTTTTGAGAAATGTCACCCGTGGGGCGTTTTTGTCATTTCAAAAGTGTTCAATCAACTGTCAGCAGTGCAGACCGACTCCCAATCACAGCACCCAGTCGTAGTAGTACCCTTCCCCAGTCCCAATCCCTCTCTCTCCCCCCTTCTGGTACCACTCGTACCTGAAGTCATTGTCGGAACTGCCTGCAAACCTGGATTGAATATCTACCAAAGTGGCCATCAAGCTCAAAGGCTAAAAGTAATTTGAGACTCTCTCGCTCTGTCTTTCTCTCTCTCTCCCTCTCTCTTTCTCTCTCTCTCCTTCTCACTCTCTTGAGGCTGCTGTGCATGCAAATTGCCAGACAAATGTGCAGGGCAAGCGATCACTCAACGAGCAAATTGCACTCTGAGGTTGTAAATCAATTTTATGAAAATAGTTGGGTAATTATTATGGCCAAAGATAGTCTAGCTAGCTGGAAAAAAGTAGCTAGTTTTTTGCTCTCTCTCCCTCTAATTAGCTGTCTTTCTCTTAGCCTCTTTCTATCTGTCTGTGTCTAAAGATCCCTAGGCATATATCTGTCTATTCTTTTGTATATTAATGTCTTTCTATTTACTGACTCTCTCTCTCTCTCTCTCTCTCTCACAGTTATCACTCTCCATACATCTCTTTCACGCCCAACTACACAATCTATACCCTGTCTGCCTCTCTAATCTGTCTATGTCTAGGCGCATCTATCTCTCGTTACTTACATCTATCTACTTTTCTCTCTTTCTAATATACTCACACTTTCTCCTTCCCTCTCTCTCCGACATTCTTACTGTCTCTCTCTATGCTCTTCCTTTTTTTATCTCTTGCTTTTCTTCCTTACTTTGTTTCTTTCCCTCCTAGTCACAGTTTTTTATGCACTTCTCATTCTACTTGAACATTCAGGCCTTTTCTTACTTTTCTTTTAACTCTATCTCTCTTGGCCTTCATTTCTTAAGCTCTAGCTCTCTCTCTCTTACTTTCTCTCCCTCTCTCTCTCTCTCTCCCTATTGATTTCCTCTGCATGTGCGACCATTTAAGCCACATGTCGCCTCTGGGTCCCCTTTACAGTTTGACGCTTCACTCGGCGGCATTGGAGCAAGCAAAAATATGTCGCCTCTGCCCTTTCACCCTCTCTCTCTGCCTCTGTCTCTCCCAAAAATGGCGCCCAAATAGCGCAGAGGCTGACAGGCAGACAACACACCCACTAAATGCATTTCCTGTCTGCCTTGCACTCACTTCCGTTTCCATTTCATGTCTCGTTCGCCTCGTTCTCGCCTCCATTTCTTGTCGTAGGTGTGAAGTGAAATTTCTCGAGGCGCTTGGCAAAATTGTCGCCTTGCCCCCCTCCTGGGCACGCCTCTGTCTGCAGCACATGCCTCTAGCCACCCTGCCACTTGCCACATGCCACTTGCCACTTGACTTGCAACAGCCACATACAACGTTGTCTTTTCATATTTCTGCCTCTCGCGTTGACATGATTGCTTATAAATGCAATTTTGTATTTTATATATCGTATCAACATCAGCATAAACAACATCATCATCATCATCGCCAGCCTCAGCATCTGCAACATCCTCATCTCGCACACTCCTACCCATTGCATTCTTTATTGCTTTTGATTATTATTATTGCAAACAGATTTGATTCGAAAGTGAATGCACTTTTGAATGTCAGCCCGATAGTATTCACTATTCACTATTCGCTTTCGTTATTCGTTCCACAGCCTTGGGGTAGAATGTTGCTACAAGTAAATATTGAATTGAAGATCGAGACAAATTGAAAATTACTCTAAACTAGCAGGTTTCAAGTGTGGCCAATGAGGGAGGTATGATATTATATTATAATGGTATAGATGCAGTTTTCCAATAACTCTTTGAACTTTACGCTTGCGAAATTAATAGACTTGTTTCTAGGTACTTTCTTCTTGAAGTTCCATAAGCGTATTCCCTTTAGAACATTTCCATATTATACCAAGTCTAACTGACTTCTCTCTCTGCCTTTACATTAATTTAAAAAAAATTAATTAGATTCAATAAGATTAATTCAATTAGTGTATTTGAAAATATAGCTGATTTTAGGAATTCTAGATGATTTTTCTTTTCTTTTTATAAGGCGTAGAATTTAACAGACAACTTTCTGCTTTCACACAGACAAAGTTCTATATCTTAAGAACTTTTCCTCAAAATTTTATGAAGTTAAGACTGTACTTGTCTTAAATTTATAGCATTTTCTTAAAGACAGCCTTCAAAATTTGCATGTTGCTCACTCCCGCCCTGGGGCCCGGGGAATACCCTACCCTACTTGCGTTGAATGCTAATGACCCACATAGTCATTAACTTTGTTACGATAAGCGATGCCAGAGGAAGAGGCAGGGAAAATCCCTCCCGAAAAAAACGCAGAAACCTTAAGATATTTGCCGTATGTGTGTGTGTGCGTCCGGAAATTTTCCGACGAAAAAGCACGCGAAATAAATGGTGAGAGGGGGAAGAGAGAAAGGGAGCGAGTGTAACTTAAACGTCATAAATTTGACGACTCGCAGAGGGCAGCTGCCTTCGCAGGGCGTGCCCCTTCGTCAGCTGGCCGGGCTGGCAACTCTGGACACGGTCAGACAGTGCGCCCCCCTTACACGCCGCCTCTGCTGTCTGACAGTCGCTCATCAAATTGCGCACAGGCGTTTGCAGGAAATTAAATAATTTCGTGTAATGAAAAAAAAGAGAGAGAGTGAGAAAGAGAGAGAGAGAGAGAGTATTTAGGAGTGAGAGACGCGTTAATGTTAATGCATCTGCTCCCGAAAGAGAAGGTAGTCATGCACACACACAGAGAGACGCACACACACACTCACACACCCCAACTGGGTGCGCTGAAAATGAGGCAAACACTCAAAATGATTGTTATCATCCGCCATGGCAAATGGGTGTGCGAGTGTGCGGTTACCCTGTCCCTGCCCCTTTCTCCTGCCTCTGCTCCTGCTTGCCAATTTTTTTGCCACGCCCCAGAAAGCACATAAAACAAGAAAATTATAGCATAAATTGAAGTGTATGCGCCACATATACATATGGATATGGCACATAACAGATATATATACTATATGATATTTTCTTCTTCTCTTTTTTTTTGCAGTGTCCCCCGTGCAAATGTGCGCACATTTCAATTGAAATGGCAAACACGAATGCGACTCTCATTTGTTGTTGCTGCAGCAGACAGTCGCTTCAAGGTGTGTGTGTGTCTGTGTGTGTATAGGTGTGTGTGTGTGTAGGTGGCATAGGTGTTCTCCAGCCGCGTCTGCCCGCATATTTGATTTATACTCCCATTTACACTTGCTCGTTATTGTTATTGCCGGCGAGAAGAAAAAGAAGAAAAAAGTGTAGAAAAAAGAAGAGAAAGAAACTCGAGAGAAACCGCATAAACCGCCAACACTTGCCCAAAGGCGAATTTCAGTTTATTTGTTCAACAAATCTTTGCGAAAAAAAAATAGTATAAGCCATAATCGCTAGGCGTGTGGGAAAATCAATTTACCAAAGAAAACTGTGTGGAAATTGTCTGCGAAAGCTTTGTCTTTAGTTCCATTTTGTTTAGTTAAATTCTAGAAATAAATTTCAACTCATTCTCAAGTTGCTGGAATGAAATAATCCATATATATCTATGGGGTACTCTCAGGGAGGGCAGCATGGCACGCAATGGCCCCAAATGATTTGAAAACGACAGTCGTAATTTGTTTGCCAACACTGGCACGGGGGGAGGGGTGTGGGTTTTAGGACATGGCCTCGGCCACAGCTGGCTGAGCAGACGTGCCTGCCCTTCCCCTGCCCCCTGCTGGAACATATGTGCACATATTACATAGCCTACGCCACTTTGGGGGATTCCCAGCCGGGAGTCGCTGCTGCATTATGATGATGCCAGAGCCGGAGGTGCCGGAGTGACAATTAGACAAAAGCCCTAAGAGGACGAGGACGAGGACGAGGACGGGTCGCTTCAATTGCATGTCATTGTCAGGCAGAGTACCCCCTTTGCGGGCGGGTTTTTCCGGGCAGGCTGTCGGGTTTTATTATTTTGAAATTAAAATGCTTGTGGAGTACCCCGTAGCCCCAACTTGGCCAGCTGCAACTCCAACTCCGCCTTGGCTGTCTCTGCTTATGAGCTTTGTGTGTTTGCTGCGTACACAGACTGCTGGCAGCCACTGTGTGCCCCTCCCTGGTTACGCATTTGCGTTGTGTCTCCGCTTTTTGGGGTCGCCAGGCGACAAAAGTGCACGTACACGTTTTTAATTGATTAAATATGACAGAGACAAAAGCAGGAGGAGAAGGAGAAAAGGAGACGAGTACAAGGACACGTCAAACGGGTCGCAGATGTCAACCGGGTACGGGTCAGGTTCGGATACAACTCTGGGTACCAGGGTTGCCAGCTGAGATGAAAGAGAAAAGAGCAATAAAAGATTGAAGAGCGAGAGAGAGAGGGGAAAAAGCAAAATAATTAAAGTGGAAATGTGAAACGATTTCAATTCCGAAATAAATATAGAATTAGATCTATAACTTTTATAGAATAGAGTAAAATTAAAAATGATGTGAAAACAAGAAAGCAAGGCTACCTTCGGCTTGCCGAAGGTTTTATACCCTTGCAGTTGTACACAGCTATATGTAATAGTACTCAGATTTTCATAAAATTGCAACAGGTACCTTCATTAGGCCGATCGTTGATCGTTATAAGTTATAAAACTTCGATTTTGATGAAACTTTATTATTAAGGACATACATATCTTGAAATATAACGAAAATCGGCCGATAGGCTCCATGACAGCTGTACGATATATCAGTCCGATCTGGCCCAATCCGACTTATTTAAAGAGGGCAGAAATAAGAAGCTTGGGAGCCAACTTTTATGAAGATAGCTCAATAACTGGGGGACTAATTTGCGTTGCAACAGACAGACGGACTGACTGATTGTTCCTATAACAGCTATAGAATATAAACGTCTGAGATATTCAAATGGAAAAAATAAGGGCGGGTTACTGTATAACATTAAAAAGTATTGATAATGTGCTGTATTTCCAAGAACAAAACAGGTTTGCATACAAAAACCCTAATTTCAGCCGATTGTTCCTATGGCAGCTATATGTTATAGTGGTCCGATTTTGATACAATTTTGACAGCACATTAGCACATTAGAACGTAATAAGAATAAGATTTGCAAAATCTTGTTGCAATATCTTGAAAAACAACAAAAATCGGCCGATAGTTTCTATGACAGCTATACGATATATCGGTCCGATCTGGCTCGTTCCGACTTATTTACAGCGCGCAGCAATAAGAAGCTTGTATGCCAAGTTTCATGAAGATAGCTCAAAAACTGAGAGACTAGTTTGCGTTGCAACAGACGGACGGACGGACGGACGGACAGACGGACATCCAGTTTTGGACTCCTCTGTTTATGCTGATTCAGAATATATATACTTTATAGGGTCGGAGATGTCTCCTAAGGTGCGTTGCAAACTTCTGGCTAAAATTAATATACCCTCTGCAAGGGTATAAATATATTGAAATAAATTTAATTTATAATTCTTTTCAAATCAAACTTATTTCATATGCAATTTATTATGTATGCGTAAATATTCTTTTTTATTAAAATATTTCTTTGAAATGCATAATAAATATAGTTATCAATATACGAAATATATATTATATATAAAAGCCACATTTTCTCAATTTATTTGTACTTTAATTGCGTTTCTATTTATATGGAAAAAAAACTCTGATACTATATTATTTTGAAAATTGGAAAAAATGTTTGCTTTTATCAACCAAAGTACAAAATCAACGTCAATTTGACAGCAGCAAATGCAAATGCTCTAACGAAACCCCATACTCCTCCCCTCCCTCCCTCTCGGCACTCTATTTATCTGCTACCCTACCCCAAGCAAATGTTCCGCATCAAATGTCATTTTTAAGCGCAACACAATTTGCTCAATTTTCGAAAATCATCAAGCAAAAATGATGTAATCCATACCAAAAAAAAAACAGAAAAACTGAGGCAATATTTATGCAATCAGCAGCTTTAAAGGGCATATACAAATATATAAAAAAAAAGAAAATAAATAAATAAAAAATGATATTTTAAAAGCAGTGGGAAATGAACAAATTTCGCTTGCAGAGTTTGCAGAGATTGACGAACCGATTGACTCTAACTTCCTGTTGGTATTTTTTATTTATTTGCAGTTTTTTGCATTTTTTCTGTATTTCGTATATTATTTTTTTTCTACCATCATCTTGCAGTGACAAATTTGCACTTAGCTGCGGCACTTGTTGAGAATCGTGCGCTGCATTTTTCTGGTATTGAATTTCATCGCCAGATCCAAAGCCAAAGCCAAAGCCGGAGCCGGAGAGGAATACCAAATTTATGGGCAGCCCTTTTCATGCTATAAATTCGCTGGCGAATGCCTTTGGCAGGCGACTGCCGCCTATTTGGTTGCTCTATTTATTTTCCCAAATCCCTGTATAAAAATAAAGTGTATACGAAGGGTATGCGAGACTATGGGCAAAGGTTGTGCAGTTCCAAGCTTGGTTCTCTGTTTGTTTTCATATTAAATCATAGTTTATCCCAGGATATATAAGTTGACTCTCATGACATCATTTCGTATTACAGGGTATTCGCTAGTCTAGTTTGCTTGCTTCTACTTACTTCTTTTTGGGCTAAAGTTAAGAGTGCTGCGTTTCGCTAGTTTACACGAAAATGAATCGCATTAGTTCTGCCTGAGTGATTTGGAAATTGTGTGTGGCGAAAGAGAGAGCAGAGAGGGAGAGAGAGAAGGATAGAGTAAGAGAGAGAGAGAGAGGTAGATGAAGCGCAAATGCAGACAGTCAATAGGTGAGTTTGTCTGAGGTTTCTTTGCGCCAGTTGAGCAGCCCAAAGTGTCGCTAATTTCTGTGCAAATTACCCGCGAGTGTGGGTGAGTGTAGGTGAGTGTATTTAGAGTGTAGGTGAGTGTGTATTCAGAGTGTAGGTGAGTGCGATGGCGGTGTCTGCGGCTTAGCTCTGCGCTCTGATTTAACTTAATTAAGTTGCGCCTCGAGTTGCTTCCGTCTGCGAAAACGATAACGATAAATTGCAGCATTAAGGCAAGTCAAGAATTCACAAAATTGGTAGATATAATTTGGGAGATTTGGGGTTAAATATTCCGAAAATTTCAACTATTTTGGGACTCACTTTAATTTGGTTTCGCACAAAGTATGCGTTGGCCAAATCAATTTACAACTAAATATTTTGCTAAGCATTTAAGTGACTGACCACAGCAACCTAACAAAAGTTTTAGACCGCAACAGCAACATCGACAACAACAACAACAACAACAAAATAGCAACACAGCTGAACAAATTTAAAACCATTAACTGACCAACTTTATGCAAAATTTATGGGCAACATTGACGTGTCCATAACCGAGGGCTTTGGGCTGGCTTTGGGCTGGCTTTGGGTGCGTGTGCGTTGTCATTGGGCAGTAGAGAAAATATTAAGGCATTTTAAGGATTTAACGGCACAACCGCAGCACGGTTGAGGCCTGTTTTTGGGGCCTCTTTGAATAAACAAAACAGCATGAATCCACAACAAACAACAGGATACAAAACTAACCAATAAACCCCACTATGGGGCAGGAGCAGGGGCAGGTACTCTCTAAATATTCCATGGGGAGACTGAGTTCTGTCCGGTTTACGAACTGCTGACCCAGTGCCAGGTCTGAGAACGCTTTGGGTCACAACGATAAAGTGTTTAATTTACACATGCACGAACATGTCTGGGCCTCGGTCCTCTGGTTCTGGTTCTGGCTTAAATATTTGATGATGTGAACTCTGGCAGTCAATGCGGCAAGTCACATCGGATGCCTACGAAAATGAACACAACTCAACGGGATTGGGACCTTTAAAATGGATACCAATTCCCTCAGAGTTCTTCGAGCAGGCATCAATTTGGCTATTTTGACATAGAATTATGTACATTTTAAATTCCAAGAGAGAGAGAGAGGGAGAGGGAGAGAGAGGGCTTGTCGTCAGGCTTGACAACTTGTCGGGGACTGTCTTTGCAGTGTGACAGGCACAGCGCAACTGTAAAACTTAAGTAGTACACCCCATGAATACCTGAGCAGCTCGGAAGTGACATAATAACTACATTTCAATGGAACAATGCGCATAGATTCCGGGTAATCACGCATAACTAAGCTGCACTTACTTTAAACTGCATTTTACTTCTTTTATCTGTTTAAACCCGCAGATCTTAGCTATTATAGAGACTAGAATTATCAAATTTGGCAGCCAGATAGCTGAGTAATATAAGCATCTAAATTTTATTTCAAATTTTGTCTGCCACAAACACTGCCTCCGAAAATCGTTTTTTCTTTTTATAGCGCAACATAATATAGTTTAAATTTTTTGCTTTGACACATGTTTGGGTAATTACTACATGCATTTATCTATTAAATTTTAAATCAAACGCTTCGTAAATACAATAGAAATGCAAGTTTTATGTTTTCCAGAGTTCAATTTTTGTCGAATTTGTGTCTGACCATCATTATAATCATAGATTAATCATCGAGCTGAACTATGCTTTGTAATGGACTGTTTCTGCCCTACTAGTTACTTTTTTCCTCTTTCATTGCCTTTTCTCCTCTCTCCTTAGATTAGCTTCAAAATGCTAACCAAAAGGTCATCATGCAAAATGCAAAACCCATCAAAAATTAATCAATATGCAGAGGGTGAGGCACAGGAGGAGTTACTAGTCTGACCAGCGATTTGAATAAAAGTGGCCGCAAATAAATCGAAGGCAGGTAAACCGAATCGAACCGAGGTAAACCCCATAGTTCAAAACATTTTGTGGTAAATGCAAATTTATTGCAACTGAAATTTGCGTACGAATCGAGTCAGAATCGCAGTCGCAGTCGCCGTCGCTGTCGCTGTCGAAGCCGCAGCCACAATTCGCATGCATGTAAAATATGCTAAAAGTAAATCCAACTTGAATTAATGGACAGCAATCTTTGGCCAAATCTTATGCATTTTCAAATGCACACACACACACTCGCACACACACGGGTTTGGCAAGGGAACTGACAGAGTGTTGGTGCGGGGAGTACATGGAGAATTTGCATAACGGCAGCAGAGAGAGGAGCGAACCACATTGGAAAACCCCAACCGTAACGTATCGCATCGAAAGCGAACCGGACTGAAACGATCCATAGCGCAATTTATGCAAATTCAATCGCAAAGTTTAGCCGCACTTTTGGTTGCGTTTTATGATGGCTTACACGAGATGCAAGTGTTGGCCAGGAATGGAGAAGGGAAGAGGAGAGATAGGGAGAGACAGAGAGAAGAAGAGAGAGGCAGAGAGGGAGCCAGAGAACAACCCAGAGCGAGGGGAATACAAATGGCAATCGATGGCAGCACGTTGTCCGAGGATAACTTATGTAATGCCCACATGGAAAGCTTCTCTAGCGGCCCCTGTTGCTGCCAACGTTTGTCATTGATAAGAGAAATTTGTCAGAACTGTAACGGAAACCATGCATATGGTTTATTTGTGTGGTTGGTAAGGTTCCTGTACAAATTATGTACAAATAAGTCAAAAATGCAACTATTTTTTTCGCTTAAAAGAGGCGTTAGAAGGCGTGGCTAAATTCTAATTATTTTATAAGCTGCATGAACTAATAAGACATATTATCAACAAATTTGATAGCCTTAGCTCATATAGTTCCTGAGTTATAGTTGTTCATACAAACACGCCAAGACAAAAACGCTTTGAATCGACTCAGCTGTTGATGCTGCTTACGAATATTTGGCTTACTCTGCACAATAAATACATTTTCAATTGACACAAGTTTTAAATACCCTGCAAAACTATGGAATGGTATGGTATATGCCCTTCCTTTCGGGTACTTTAAAGTTACTTTAAAGCTTTTTTCTGTTCGGATTTTCTTTTTGGGTCCCCGTAATGTTGAACTCATTTGGCTTACACTGATTACACTTGAATGCCGAACTCCTCCGAATACTATAATCCAATTTCAGAGCTCTACTTATGACACATTCAGAGGGCGGTCGACCGCAAAAGTCATTCACATGTTGCTTAACATTCAATTGCCTTCAATTCACACAGGCCACTCACACTCACACTCAGACTCAGACTCTGATTCAGACGCGGATTGAGACTGCGATTCAGAGTGAACAGACGACAAGAGCTCACAAATCAACTCCCACACAAAAGTTTCGCATCTCACAGTGCTCCACATATGGTTGGGATGGGAAGAGAAGAGGAATGGAGGAAACTGGGTAGTATTATGTACATGTCTCGACATGCTTATGCGAAGTCTCAGTTCGGCGATAATCACAACTAATGCGGCAGCTTTTCCAACTCACTTGGTTACTTTTTGCAGGGCATGAGAAAAGGGAATATCGTACATATATATATCTCGAAAGACTTCCTTGTCAGGTGAAGAAGAAAGAAAGAAAGAAAAAAGGAAGAAGAAAAGAAGGCAGCACACTTCAAAGCGAATCGAAAAGTCAAGCAGAACAAGCAGCGAAATTAGAAAACGAAACCATTGTGCTGCGAGTGTCAATGAAAGAAGAATTTAAAGTAGTAAAAAAAGGAAGAGAAAATAAGAAAAATATAAAAGATAAAGTGAGAGAAGGTTGAAAGTAGGACAAGCCTCTTGAAGCTAGGATGCACGCAGTCAATACGAGAGGCGAGAAATATCAAAAGTTTCTTTCCTCTTCCCAAGCAGTGTCAATTTCTGCTGACTTTGCGGGCAGGCATGACCTCATTTCTTATAGGGAATATCCTGATGATGATAAATAAATAATTTATGTAGCAGCTCAGCTGTCAACGGAACTAGGGGTATATTGCTGTCTCTTTCAATCTGCCAGGGCTTTGCTACTGCCCCAATATGCTATAACCCTAGAGTTCCACTCTCTCCCTCTTTCCCTCTCTCTCTTTCTCTCCTTTGCCACTTTCGCTGACAGTGACATTTAAAAGCATCGAATGTTGCTAACGACTGCCAATAAGGCAGCATTGAAATAGTTGGCAACGCGACAGGAACAACAGCAAAAGCAATGGCAGCCATAACAGGCGACTGGCTGCAATCTTACACATGATTGAGCTGCAGCAGGGAGGGGGTTGCAGCAGGGGGGGGAGGCAGCTGCAGCAGTTCGTGCCACGTTCAGCGTTGCAACAACATGATTACTTCTTGTTTATTGTTATTTTACGCTACTTTGTGCACGCCCCCTCTGAGAGAGGAGAGGAGAGCAGAGAAAAAAGGCGTAAGAGCAGCAGCGAAGCCATAACGAGTCAAGCTGCAGATAGAAAGACAGGGCAGGCAGGGGCAGGAGGAGAGGAGGTCAGAACTTTTTAAGGGCACTCTCAACAGATTTTTGACTTGGGTCTCTCTCTCACTCTATCTTATCTGATCTGTTCCTGTCTGTCTGTGTGTGGCATTTTAAAGGTTTTTCAATGTTAGCCCACGTTGGAGCTACTGTTGCGCCTTATCGCGGCGCAGACACATTTAATTTGCCCAACATCATAAATCGATTAACATTTAGAAAATTCCCATCCCATCCCCAACATCATTAACAGCCGCCAAAAACTTTCCGACAGCCATTAGGACCCAACTCAGTCGCAGAGCTCGAGGCGCTAATTTGAGTTTCTTTTTTTTTTGTAAGTGAGACCAGACTGCGGTAGCTCTTGCTGCCTACTCGGGGGGGACTCACCCCCTTAGACCCTGCTCTGTCCATTTCCATGTCCGTTCATCGTTCGTCATATTTGACATTTGCGCTCGGCTGCATTTGAATATCCGTTTGTAACTGGGTTAACAACGCGAGAGAAGGCAAGCCAGTTTCATCCATCAGGCAGGCAGGCAGACTGTCTGTCTTCCTGTCTGTCTGTCTGCTTGTCTGTCTGTCTCTCTGTCTGTCTGCCTGTCTCCCCGTCTCTCTCCCTCCTTAGTCACTGCTCTTGCCTCAAGTGATTTGCGCTTGTAATAAATAGCTAAAGTTTCTGTTGGCACAGAAGGCGTTGCGTTTTGCGGCTGATTTGGTTTCGGGCGTTTTCACGAGACAGCTTCCCCCCCCTCTTCCTCTTCCTACCAATTTCTACCCCTCTTAGCCTGTCAGTTGCAACAGTTAAGAAGTCTCTCACTTGTTTTGTTGCAATACCATTTGCCTGTAGGCCTCCAAGTTGTGGCAACATTAATCTACGCATCATTAAGTCGACTTCAAGTGCGTCTCGACTTGTGGAGAAAGATTGTCTATAACACGCGGGAATTGTTTAGCACAGTCATACGTAGGAAAAGGGGCTTTATATGAGGATTGCTATTTGAAATGTGGGCAGGAAATGCAGAAGGTTAAGGTGGGAGAGAACCAAAGGTGGGCTAGGGAATTGTAGGCAAGCTTATAGCTGCATAAATTGCGGAATCTTTGTTAGATTGTTGAGAAACTCAGTATAAAGAATATAAACATATATAATATTCCCATGAAATTAAATATATGTATAAGAAACATATAAATTTGCAGCTTAAGGCTTTTAAATCTGTAATTTTGTAGGTTAGAGTTGTTAGATCTACTACAAAATATATAAGACTGCGTATCTACACTTCTAGTTTCCCCATTTTCCCTGTCAGCCTCTCATACAACACTTCATCACTCTTTTTCCACTCTCTCCCCACTCCTCTCACCCCATACTACCTCTTTCTTTATCTTTCCCACCGCATCGTCAGTCAATTTGTAGCAAAAGACAAAACGAATTGACTGCTCGAAGTCACAACATGCCACAACTTGTTACGCCTGACAGCGCCCACAGGCGACTCGATATGTAGATTTCGAAAAACCCCAATCATAATTTATGCAAATCACTTGAAAACTATACGAACTTACGACTCTACGACTCTGTCATATCACTCGATTTATGTGTTGCAACGTTGCATTTACCTGCAAAGATAAGAGCGTGTATAAAAATCCAATTAGATACGAAATATACGATTAAATTAGAGTGGGAGTGAGAGGGGGAGGGGATCAATTAATATCTGTGCTGGGGTTAATTTTCATAATTTAAAATACACTTAGTTTATGCTTGTAATTACAAATGGGACACACACACACACACAAAAGCGACCCACGCAGGTGGGCGCACGCGGCGTATGAGTGATGTGTGAATGCATCGACGCAGCGTGAAATCGTTGGAATAACTAAACAAACCGAGAGGGGGAGAGAGTAGGGGAAGGGCAGGGGTATGACCGAGGGACCACCAGCTGTGCCGCATGTGGCACATAAATTCGCCGAGGCATGTTCAACTCATTTGCATGACAAAGTTGGCCAAAAACACAATCCACGCTCCACTGTGTCCACACACTCCACTCGGTGAGTCTCGGCGAGATGCGCTCGTGGCCCCAGAGCACTTTGTGGGCGTGTTAATTATCCACTAATGTTGCCTGTTTAAAGCACAAACCAACAATGTGCCTGAACTTTGACATGTGCGTCTCTTACATGCACTTAGGCAGGAAGAGAGAGAGAGAGAGACTGAGAGACAGACAGCTAGGGAGACTGACAGAGAGCCAGACGCAGTTGTAGACGCGCCCATTTGCCCTCCATTTGCGGCTTAGCTCTATGGAGAGTGTCACTCTATATGCCCCATAGCACTGCGGGCCAATATTAATGATCCGACATTGGGGCGCAGCTTAGGGCAAGCGAGAGAGAGGGAGAGAGAGAGAGAGAGAGAGAACTGTGCCTAATTGATTTCTTTTCTTGAGACACTGTTGCACAAGTTTCAGGGCACTGAAACTTAGCGCCAACATACAATCGGGCACGCTTTGTAATTACATCGGTAATTTGAGCCATAATCTCGAGGTCAAGATGCTTTACACACTATTCGATATACAAATGAAAGTGAGGGCGAACCCCAGTAAGATTGAAAGATGAAAGAGAGATAGCAAGAAGTAAACATGAGCTCATTAGAGTTGCCCTAAATGAAGTTAGGAACTCAGCTCAAAATATGTTAAATACATTATATTATAAGCTTAAATAAACATATTACACTATGTTATAATATAATAATATAGAGTAGTATATAAAATATATCATAGCAGCTCTTCAAGACATTTCAAACTACATTTACTATATCTACCATCTTAAGTCATCAAGGTTTACTTAACTTTTCTCTGCCATAACCATTGACTTGGCACTTTAAAATCACGACTTTTTCCCTTCTTCCACATATGTGGCACCTTCTACGAGTGAGCCATAAAAGCGCCACCTACCAATTCACAGTTACCAAGCTATCCAAAAAAACGGCTTAAATGACTTCATTGTCGCTCGGTCAGGGTTAAATTTATGAGTTGCTTTTAAGTTTTAGAGCTCAGTTAGCCAAGTCAAGCCAAGCTGAGGGCAGACTGACCCATCGGATGTTCGCTGATAATGATAATAATGACCGGGGACAGGGAAAACACTTCCCCCTTGCCCCTCTTCCCCCATTGAGTTCACATCTTTTTTTTCTCATTTCACTTTGATAGGTTTTTTTCGTTCACAGCCCCGAGCTGAGTTCATCTAGTGCGCTCTCTCATTTCTGTGTGTGTCCACTCCCCGGGGACATATTGGCACATTCTCAGCTTAAACGCAGTCGCACCTTGCTGGGAAAATTACTGTACTTGGTAGGGTATATTTACTTTGGCTGGCAGTGTGTAACAAATCGAAAAAAGTACCAAGATTCCTTTTTCAACCTATGGGTTGACTCAGACCAACATAGTCATATATATGAATATTTTCAAAAGGAATATAGCGCAAATATTGAAATACAATATCAATAAGATTTCCAAGACCTTAATAAAATGTCATTCCGTGTGTGGATCGCTTGATTTTTAACAAAGTTATGATGAGTAGAAAGTGAGGTTAGTTGCCCTATGGTGGACTCTTCATGTCAATTTTTTTGTCGATGTTGACATGATTTTTGGCCGAAAATTAAGTATCTTCCAAAATCGATTTAAGCACTTGTTTAGTAATAATTATGACCTTCTCTATCGATTAAAAGTGAAAACTGGCAATTTTAAATTTTGAAGAAAAAAAATGTATCGAAATTTTATAGGGGGGACCCTTACCTTCAAAGGCTAAAAATCGAAAATTTTCAAAAAGTTTATTTTGACAATTTTATAATTGTATTATAATAAGATATGCCATAAACAAAATGTCATTCCAAGTGAAAATCGCATGATTTTTAACAAAGTTATAGTGGGCGCAAGGTGAACATAAAAGTCCTGTCGAGTGTGTTACATGTCAGAATTTTAGTCGACTTTGACATGATTTTTGGTCCAAAATTAAGTATCGTCCAAAACTGATTTAAACACTTGTTTAGTACTAATTATGACCTCTGCTTTCGATTAAAAGTTAAAGCTGGCGATTTAAAATTTTGAAGAAAAAAAATTTCTCAAAATTTTATAGGGGGGACCCTTAGCTATAAATGATGAAATTTCAACATTTTTTCAAAACATTTATATATTGTTTATTTAAATGTGGATTAAAAGAGGCGATTAAAATATAAGTAAAATGTCTTTCCGATCGATAATCACTTGATTATTAGCAAAGATGAAGTTATGGTGTTGATGTTACAAGTCGAAGAATCTTTAGATCTATCTCAGTTAGTTTTCGAGATATTGTTGCCAAACTCAGGGGAACTTCATTTCAAAATACCCTCTTTGTACTCTGCAAATTTCATGGCAAACGAATGACTGTAACATAGGGTATTACGCAGTCGCAGTGACACACTAAAACTTTCTTTCTTGCCATCTCATTTTGCTAATCTTCAGCTCTGGGCAATCTGCTGGAAATGGGCTGACATATCATGCACTAAGTAGTCTACTTAATCAGCTTTTAATCTGGCAGTTTTCCTCAGTTTTTCGTTATTAGCAATTTTCCGCACAGTTAACTGAAATTATGATATAGTATAGTTTAAAATGAACTTGGGACCGAATGAGTTTCTTTCTTTTTTGAGTATCTTGAAGAACAATCAACGGCAGCAGCTCTTTGACCCGCGTCAGGACGTTCTCTCTTGCCCGTTGGCAAGTCCAAATGTGGCCAGAACTACACACACACACACACACACACACAAATAATGGCAACAACAATGGCAATTGCAATGCTCGAGGTTCAACGCACAGCTGCAGAAACAAAGGAAACACATTAGAAACAGGCCGGCAGCAGCGAAAGGAGGAGGAGGAGGAGAAGGAGGAGGAGCTGGAACAGGCCACAGAAGCCGTTGGCCAACCAACTGGGATGTGACTGCCAGACGGCCAGAAAAAAGCCGTCAGCGGGTTCATGGCCAAGTTGGTGAAAACAATTTTGCACGCGGTCTGCAGACACAAAATTGCAGCTACGCAGGAAACCGACTCGAAAAATCTATTATTGAAATCTATAAAAGAAACCGAGGCGGGACTGCTCTCTCTCTCTCTCTCTCTCTCTATCCCCTTTTCTCTTTTTCCTACTGTTCTCGACTGTTTTTGGACAGGTTTGCTTAAGAGCTTTCTATACATTTTTAATGCAATGCGGGGCGAGACTGCAACTGCAACTGGCTAACTAACTGGCCAAAAAGGTTCGCTGCGGGTCGGGGCAGATCGGACGCGATAACAGAAACAACAACAACAATAACGATTGGGAACTATTAAAGTAGCAAATGATGTTTCTTTCTCTCTCTCTCTCTTTCGCTGCTGAAAATAGATTAAAATGGGAGTCGCTGCTGGTTTGGGGCAAGGCAAATCTCTCAGCTTGAAAATAATTTCGGATCTGATAAGGCGGCGAAATGCATTGAAGCGTTGGTAGTAGAAACAGAGGCAGAGGCAGAGGCAGACAGCAGAGCTTCAACTTCAACTTCAAGTTGAGCTGAGCACATCAGGCTGGATGGAGCTGGAGCTGGAGCTGGTCGGAAACGAGTGCAGCAGTTCTATCTACTCTCTTCTTTTTTTTCGGGCCACTAATGCAGTCGTCGCAAAGGAAATTGATGATGTGGATGAGTGAACATTGCGCAAAGTGATTAAGATTACGTTAGAATGATAACGGAATACACAGCAACAGCAACGGCAACAAGGAAACACAATAAATCGAACACAGTCCAAGTCCAAGTCCAATGAAAAAGAAATCGAGAATCGAGGGGATTCAATCTGCTCAAGACTGACTGGACATGGTCCAATGGGCAAGCAAAGGAAAATGCTAAGTAAGAAAAGTATATATTTTCCCCGTCAAGAAAAACTCAAGCAAGTGGGGAGCGGAGTGGACTGAGATACTTAAAAGGATTTGCCAGTAAAAACCAAATAAACTTTATCAATGCACACACAGATGAGATTGAGATTCCAAGCCAGAGAAGCGAGAGAGAGAGAGAGAAAGAGAGAGAGTTGAGCTAGTCTAATTTGAGTAATTTATGCGCAAATAAAAGTTAATCAACTTTAAGAATTTTTTGTCATTTAGGATAAGATCTCAAACTGGTTTATAGAGTTATCACTCCTTGAAGTTCTTAAATTATTAGCTTGAAAAGTTGAAGAAGTTTTAAAATATTATATTGTTTTATTTTTTACCTCTTAAATCCTATATTGTCAGCTTATATCTTTTAAATACTCGTATATATTTATTTTTCTATTGTAGAGTCATTTATAAAGTTATTTCTCTATGCAGCTTCTAAACCAATAACTTTATCAGCTGAGCAAGCTCTAAGAGTCAGTATATTCTAGGAAACCTTCAGTATATTATGCAATATTATATTATAATATATTTTATCATCTTTCCTAAGTACTCCCGCCTTATAAACTGCATTATTCAGTGAGCTTATCTCCATTCGGCAATCGATTATGAGGTTCTTTTGTTAGTTTAGGCCGGCACACACAATTTCATATCAGCTTACAATGCCCACACACTCTATAAAGACTAAAGACCCGCACAAACACAAAAAAAAAAGAAATATCTCAGCATCTCTTGAGCTTATGCGATTTCCCTGGAAATATCTTGAGTCGTCGCATAAATGCATACAGAGCGAGCGTATCGAAGGCGTTTAAATCAGCCTCAGCCACGTCTGCAGCTCCAGCTTCAACTTCAACTTGAGCTGCGATGCTCGGTTCTCTGGGAGTGTGGAGCCACCACACACACGCAACATTAAGTTTTGCAACACTCCGAAGTGTGGATTTCAAGAAAGCCAATCAAAGAGTTGGCCAAGCGGGGCGTCCATTAAATATGCATATGTCGAACAAAGGAGCAGGAGAAGGAGGAGCAGAATGGGCAGCAGGAGCTGGAGAAGAAGGAAGAAGTCGCACATCAATAGTTTGCTATCATTTCTGCATAAAACGAGTATGTGAGTGAGTGAGTGAGTGAGTGAATGCATGAATGACTGACTGAATGACTGGGCGAATGGACAAGGACTTTGAGCTGAGCTTCTCTTCTCTCTGCACATTTTATGCACTTTTAGTTAACGTAAATTCTCAACACACACACACACACACGCACACACACACCCGTATATTTAACACTTGACTGCTTCGACTGACACCTAACAAGATGTCGCTCCTGCTGCTCCTGCTGCCCATTGTATTCCATCGAGAAGCGGACGCAGTGTGACAGGCAATCAACACAAATCGATCAAATCGTATGGCAACACTGACATCGGGCTACCAGTGTTGCCACCCCTCCCTCCTCCCTGCGGCAGAGTGTGGCCAATTTAGTAAGCGAGTCGCCTGTCGCAGCACAGTGGGACCGACCGACACATTGAGCTTGCAAATCAAATAAATCAGCGTAAATTGCATGTGAAATTAATGCAAAGAGCAGCAGCAGCTCCAGAGATGCCATCGGAGATGCTGCACCTAATGAATGTTGCCTGCCCCAGCCGAAGTTCTTGATTTTATAATAAGTTTTTATGCGCTGCCAAAATGTTCTTTAAAATGCAACGATATTTTCTTTTTTTTTTGCTTGAAACAATTTTTAATTAAAGACAGCAAAGAAAAAAAAGAGAAAAACGAGCGAAATTGAAATGAAAAATTTATTGCATGCTGCATTTTTTGGCTTGATTGTTGCGTGCAACATGTTGCACGTACATATATGCGTTGTCCTTTCTCTGCTTAATTTATCGCTGCCCTCGACGAAGAGCAGCAAAAAAAAAAAAAAAAAAATGCTAATAAACATGTTTATTATGCGGCAGCAAAAGGAATTCCTTTGCCTTTTTTATTTTTTCCCTTTCAACCATAGAAATTCATAATTTAATATGATGAACCCGGTCTGCAGTGCTTTTGTGTGTGTCCTTTCAAAGCGAGAGGGAGAGAGAGCGAGAGAGGCAGAGAGGGAAAGAGACAGCGACTGAAATTCGCGTATTGTCGCTGTCGCATTTAAACAGGGAAAATATTTCTGTGGAATTTTGATGAAATTTATATGCGTACGTGCTCAAAATTATCCAAGCGATCAATCCTTTTGGGCCCCGTCTACTATACCCCCTTTGCACCCTGCCATCCCCCCACCTGACGCCTCTGCTTACGTGCGTTACAAATGCGCTGCTTAAATTAGACTTTAAATTGGCTAAAAATGCGGCGTAGCGAAAATGTTCGAGGCTGCGCTGAGCCACCGCGAGCGACGTTGACCATCTTGGGGCACACACAGCATGCCCCTTCTCCTCCCCACTCCTCCCCCCCTCCAACTCTGCTTTGCGGATCGATCGTTGAATGCCTCATTGACTTTTGGTATGCGCCAACTTTTTGCGCTCACGTTCCTAGTTTGTTGCCTTCTCCCTCCTTCGCCCTTCTGTTCTCTTTTCCTCTCCTTCCTTATGCCTTATTCTTTGGCATTTAGCTAGAAACTGATTTATGTGGTTATACGATTGTTTGGCCAGTCATACCGCACCGGACAGCCGTAAAATTTTTAAATACTTTTGGGCATTCACAATGGACGCGAGATAATGAACGAGTGCAGGAAGTCCGAAAGCGGAGTTAATAGATTGAAGAAGGCATAAAGAAATTGCATAGATCTCTGCAAGTTCTCAGAGATTATAATGAATTCAATTGTATTTATAATGCCTAACGACTTGGAGTTCGAGAAATAATGATATAAGCATTTAAAATTATAATAAACATGAAATTATAAATGAAATTGCAGTTTTCTTTAGATTTTGTGAGTATAGCATGTATATAGTGGGTTTTAAAAAGATAAATAATTATGTAGACTGTGAAAAATTAAGGAATTTTAATATAATAATAGATAATGAAGATAATATAAACACACAATACTATCGGCAAATTGAAATTGTTTTAAAAAGCTCAAGTAATAAATTTATTCATTAATTTTATGATACTCTATAATTTGTTTAAACTCTAGTTAAGGCTCAAGAAATCATAATGCAATTATAGAAAAATAATATTATAATAGAGCTTAATTTAAACTTTCTCTCAAACTATCGCATTACTATCGGCAAAGTTTGTTGTTTAACTTTTCTTTTGGCCTTATTAAAGCTCAATCAACAAAAGCCAAAAGCAGCTGAAAAAAGTTAAACATTTTGCAAACTTTTTGCCACGCCCCTCTCCCCTTAACGCAGACGCACACTCTACGCCACTGTCTGCGTGCCACTTGCCCCCTCCTGGCTGCGCTGTGTTGCGTGCTTTATGCGTCTCACATATTTTAATTTATGACTAGAAATTTATTTAAATTAGGAACTCATTAGTTGGCAACGCCGTCGCGACGGCATAACGCTGCCTGCCTGTAGGAGGCGTGGCAAGGGGCGGCAGGTAGTGTGTAGGGGTCTGGCAACGTCTGGGCTACCTTTGTCACTGCCACAGGGGACGCCTCCTGCTGCCCCTCCTCCTCCTGCTCTGCGTTTGTCGTGTTTATTTCTGTCTGTCTGTAGCGCCAGTTGGCAACATTGTAAAGTAGCCAAATTGAGTAAGTGGCCACAATTGAGTCATGTGGCAGCATCGCCGGCTGCACGTGGCAAGTGCTGTTTGCGCTGCACTCGAAGGCGAAGCCAATCAAACATGTCATAAATAAAATTACAGAAACTTCAGAAAGTCGCCGCCGTGGCCTAAACAAACACTCCTGCAAAGCCAAAAAAAAGGAGGAAAAAAGGAAAACGAAAAAGTGGAGAAAAGTAAAAAAGGGAAAAACGGGAAAAGTTGCATGATAAATTAGCAGGCGGGCCATGTTAAAGTGCCCAAATACTAATTTTCAATTCAAATGCAAACAAAATAATGGAAAACAAGAGTAGGCCCGACAAAGAGGGGGAGAGAGGGGAGGGGGAAGGTAGAGAGGTCTTTGGCAAACAAGAAACCCAAAAAGCAGTGGCAGCGGCTAGCGAGGGGGTCAAGCAACAACAGCAACAACACGCAGCCATTGGAAAAGTTTTATAAACCGCAAAATTGTAGCGGTTAGTGGAGAATTTCGTGCACAACACCCACAAAAAAAAAAAAAAAAACACACACACACACACACACATAGAGTTGGGAAATGGAAAATGGGAAACGGGAAATGGAAAATGGTCTTGCGGCCTGTCAAGGATACTTGCGGCCTGTTTGCCTGTTTGACTTGAGTGTTTGCGATGGCCATAAAAAATTAAGCGCCATTTCAATTGTCGTCCAACTCTCCAGCTCCATCCCCCTTACCCCTAGTTCTTGTTCTTGTTGTTCTTGTTCTCCCGTTGTTGTTGTTGTTGTTACATCAACTTTAACATGAATACGAGAGCTTTTCCAGAGAGTGGGCGGAGTTGCGGCAGGAGCTTAGTTCCGTCTACTGCGTCTGGGTTAATGCCGACCGAGTTGGACAAATGAAGCAATTTGTAGGCAAGTTGAGAGTCGATGTGGGAATGGATAAGGGTGAGGGTGTTGTAGAGAAAAGCGCAAGGTAAGGGTGTAGGTGTGTGCTACATAGGCATATTTGAAGTGCTTTAAAGTAAAATTTACTAAACTAGTGATCATATCTTCTAAAAATTAAAATTGAAAAATTTTGCATTTTTGTCATTTTTAGACAAGGGTCCCCCCTGTAAAATTTCGAGACATTTTTTTTCTTCAAAATTTAAAATTGCCAGCTTTCACTTTTAATCAATAGCAAATGTTTTAATTAGTACTAAACAAGTGTTTAAATCGATTTTTGAAGATACTTAATTTTTGAGCAAAAATCATGTCAAAGTCGACTAAAAATTTGACATGTAACACACTCGACAGAACTTCAGCTTCACCTTGCTCCTATCATAACTTTCTTAAAAATAAACCGATTTTCACGCGGAATGACATTTTGTTTATGTCTTGACATATCTTATTATAATGCAATTATAAAATTGTGAAAATAAACTTTTTCAAAATTTTCAACTTTTGGTCAACGAAAGCAAGGGTCCCCCCTGTAATATTTCGAGACATTTTTTTTCTTCAAAATTTTAAATCGTCAGTTTTTAGTTTTAATCGAAAGCGGAGGTCAAACTTAGTACTAAACAAGTGTTTAAATCAATTTTTGAAGATACTTAATTTTTAACCAAAAATCATGTCAAAGTTGAATAAAAATTTGACATGCATAACCCTCAACAGGCCTATTAACCTCAAATTCAGCCTATCATAACTTTCTTAAAAATCAACCGATTTTCATGCGGAATGGCATTTTGTTTTTGTCTTTACATCCTTAGTAATTATACATTATAGGATACTTCTTTATACCAAGTTTGAAAATCTTCATATGTTTGGCCACGTGTTCATATATTTGCTGACTGAATAAACAATTTCTTGATTTCTTATAAGTCTTAACAGCAGGTTAATGATATCCTAAGCAGCTAAATTTATATGTATATCATTATTTCTCTTCACATGTTTAAATGCTTTAAAGTATTTCAAAAGATTATCGAAAAGAAATTTCAAATCCCTTTACAAAACATACAATACCACACCTTACCCCACACTGCGCTTTCCCACAAAGGTATTCCCATAAAATATTATCTCTCCATTGATTTTCCGATACTATATTCATATCTCTCTCTCTCTGCTCAAGTATATTGTGGGCGTGTCGCATGCTGTCGCCTCTTTTGCATTTCAAATGCGCCGCTGCGAGACGCTCGACAATTTCAACATTTCGCGACATCTTTTCAAATTGTTTAGCTATTTTTGGCGCGCTCTGAGGCACATTATTTGTGGCGGCTTTTCTTTTTGGCCATCAACAGCGACGCTTTTCCGCGGTCACGTGCCACACGCAATTTGCGGCGCGACAGCAGCGGCATCTTGTGGCAAAGTGAGGCATGCCGAGGCGGGAATTTTCCTTCTCTTTTTCTCTTTTTTGGCATACTTATTAAGCCTCATTTATTGTAATATATGGTAATAATAATTTTATTAGATAAATTACCTGCAGCCAACTGTCGTTGAGGTAACAGCTGTGCTGCGTGTGCGAGAGAGACAGAGAGAGAGGGAGAGAGAGAGAGAGAGAGGAGAGAGTGTGTGTGCATAAATTGTGTATGATAAGTGCCGCCATTAAAGACAGCAAATTCAAGGGCGAATAAAGCGCAAATTCTAGTTGAGATTTGAGTGTATTCAGTCTCTCTGTTAACTTGGCTAATTCCGCTGTCAAGTGGCTGCACTGCAGGGGAAATGGATTACAAAAATTAATAAGAAAATGCATTCGCATACGCTGCCAACTCGAGAGGCTTAGAGAGAGGGAATTAGGCAGACAATGGAGCCCAAAAGCTGCCCAAGTGGAGCGCGCTTCAAGCCCAAACAGGGCAAACAGTCAGCCCTGTCGACAGTCGGAGAAAACAAGCCAAAAAGCAGCCAGAAAGGAGCCAAAGTTAAATGCTAAAACAAAATTATATGTTAACGATTCGAGCGTGTAAGCGACGCCAGGCAGGAAGCCAAGTCAGAGAGCCTGAGTATGTGCCTGTGTGTGTGTGTGTGTGTGTGTGTGTGTGTGTGTGTGTGTGTGTAATTTTTCTAGCACAACATACGATTAACTTCAAAGGATGCCTTTGACGGCAGCCAAACGCGCTCAAGCAAGAAACTAAGCCAAACAGTAGAAACAGCGCAAGGAGAAGCTGGGAGAATGAGCAGCAAAGTCAGCCAGAGCTGCGGGTATGCACGACCAGAGCATATCCTGTTAGTAAAACCTCTATTCTTTCATGTGCTCAAATTTCAGAGCATTACGTACAGCACAAGCAGAGATCCAGTCGTTTTTGCAGACGCCTCAAAAAGTGAACGAATTAAATCAGTCAGCCAGAAAGAAGCTAATGCCGTGCCGTGGACTTGGCGCATAATGAGAGCAGTTGTAGTCCCCCCTATTCTCTTCTCTTCCCTCTTTTATCTGCCTTGTCTCTGGCCATGTCAATAGGTGGCAAAGTCGTCCACAAAAGGTTGCGACGGCCATAGGCCACGTGAAGCAAGCCACGAAACGTGGAGAAGAGCACGAGACTAAACAATAGTTTGTTAAGCATTCAACGTGAAATCCCCTTCAGCAACGCCCCCTTTTCCCATCTCAGCTCTACGTCTATGCCTTTTCCCCTCCAGTTCCTGTTTGGCAGCCTTTCTCGCTCTTTGGCTCTTTGGCCCGCGGACCTGGGCCGATTCCTGGGCTGCGGCTTTGTTGCTCACGATAATTTTGTGTAGATTAGCTGGGTCAATGGCGACTTTAAAAGGAAATCAATAAATTATTATGGTTTATTAATAGATAGATAGTCCGTTGCTCGACTTGGGCTATGACTGTCGAGATATGCAACTCGTAAATTGAAAAATGGGGCGTTACACTTGGCAAAAGGCAGGGGCGTCGAGAAAAAAAACAGGCAGGGGCGTCTTGTGTGTGTGGGCGCAAAGTGTAGCGATTAAAAAAGAGTTTATGGATTCGAAATTGATTTAAAAAAAAAAAGAGAACCAAACTTAATGTTTGTAATCTGTTTCTTATAATTCTTTGATTAAGTTAGCTTTATAACATTTCTTTAGATTTATTTATGGCAAATATAATAGAAGAATATTGACTTATTCTCCATAATCTCCTATATTGATATTACTTTTCGAATCTTCATAGTTTTGAGTTTACTTTTCCTTAAGAAAGTCTCTTGTTTATATCTTAAAATTTATCTATGGCAAAAATTATTGATGTCAATTGATTTCTACTGCTTTATTCTATAGTCACTCTCTTATTTACGATTATAATTGGATTTTTATAGATTTTACATTACTTTTCTTTAAGAATATCTTTCATTTGAAGCTTAAGCTTCATATATGGTTAATTTAATAGATTTACAAAGATTTCTATTGCTTTATTCCATATTTACCGCCGCTTTTATGGTTTCAAAATCACTTTTTTTTTAAGAAAATCTTATTATAGCCTTCACTTGATCTATACATAATATAAAATTATTATTTTGAATTTTATAGCTTTCTCTGCTAACTTGTTTAAGTTGCTTTACATTTCTTTCAGTGTAGCTACGCCAGTTACAACAATTGCCTCCCAACGGGGGCAGCATAAAAGCAAACAAAGGCGCAACGGAAACGGTGCAGAAATTTCAAAAGGGGGAAAGGGGGCAGTATATCTATAAAGCCGGAAAGTCTCCAACACACACACACACACACCCGCACAGTGGGTGATTTGGCGGCGCTGATTAGAGAATTTGTTAATGCGCTTTTAATGCACACACCGCGCCCACTGTCTCGCCCTATCGCAGCAGCATCATCATTATAATCATCTGAGGAATAATGATCATTATTGTGCGGCAGGCAGGCAGGGACAATAAACGAGCCAAACGACAATACAATTAATTATAAAAATTCGCCACAATTTATTTGCGTTTTTCGCTCGCTTTATTTATGTGTATGCGAGCAGTTGCCGCCTCCAGCCAGCTACCCCACTGTACTGTCCCACTGTGCCGCACAGCCCCCGCTGCAGTTAAGCCTAATTATGTTCGATTGTTGCCATTGTTCACGCACCTTCCACTCTGTGCGCAGGCGCACATGCAGCCAGGCAGGCAGGCAGGCAGCATCAAGATCGAAATCAGCAGCAGCCCCAGTAGATCCAAAGGCGGCTGCGTTGGAGTCGTACCCAGAGCCGAACCCGAACCAGACCAAAACTAAACCCAACCAACGAATTTGGCATTGTTTGTCGTGCTCTTGTTGTCTCTCCCCTCGGTCTCTCCCCCTCTCTGTCTGTCTCTCTGTCCGTTTTGGGTGTGTTCTCTTTCTTCTCTTCTTTTTTTGGGCTTCCCTTTTTCACTGCTGCCTGTTCAAATTATATGCTTTTAAAAAACGTTTAAGGATTAATTGGATTATATCGTTTTTTTATTATTTATTCTTCGCTCGCAATTCTTAATGGGTTTTCTGGATTTTTATTTAAATGGAAACCGAACTGTAGCTGCATTTGCATCTGATTATCTTTTTTAGATAATTAACTTTCTCGAAAACTGCTCGATCGATCTTAAGTCTATAGAGAAAATGCTATAAAGCAAATGCCATAGGTTATATGGCGTGATATTTGAGCATACGTTGTGCAGGTCTGAAGCAAGAGAAAAGCGCAGTAAACTCGAGAAATCAATTACAACTTTCGAGAGGAGAGAGAGAGAGATAGGGAGGGACGAGTCTTAGATAGATATCTTTACGAGCTCAAAACACTATTGTGGCCACAAATCGTATACAATCAAAGCCAAATAGCCAAAGGAATGATGAACCATAGACAGAGGGTCGAGAGCTTCAACTTCAGTTTGGAATCAGTCTACCAGACGTAGATGGAGCTGTAGACGTTCTTCGGGCTTTGGGCCCGCACAATTTTGATTGCATATTGATCGACAGGCAACAAAAAAAAAAAAAATACGTTAACGAGCCGAATCCGAGTCCGAGTTTCAGTTCGAGCGTTGCGTTTTGGGGGCTGCTTATGGAATCATAAAGAGACGCTAACAAAGCCAAAAGCGCGGCCAAAATCATAAGCCAAAGAGGGAGAGGGTGTGGAGAGGGGAGTGAGAAGAGAGTGGAGACTGTGGAACGAAATCGAGATGAAACCACATCGAAACGAGAGACGTCCAAAGGGGGCGGCATAATCAGATAAAGTTAATGCAGCTCAGCCTACAGTGAAGACAGGCTAAGGTAACCTGAGTCAAATGAAAATATTTTTAAAGTAATTTATACAAATATTACTTGTAGTTTGCTTACAATAAAATAATATACCATTTCTTATCCCTTTTTAAAACTAATTTATTTGAATATATTTTGTAATTTTCTTCGAAAACTTTTCAATTTTTCCCAGCTTTGCCTTTTTAAAGCCACGCAAATCTCTCGTATAATTTCAACTCAATCCCATCAATCCCCAGCCCACTGTAACTCTTTGGCAGCTTTAGATTTATGGAAAACCTCTCTCCCCTCTCTCTCTCTCTCTTACTCTCTCTCTCTCTCTGGCTGCACTGGACCAGCCAATTTTACCTGCTGGCCAAAAAGAAAAAAAAAAAAAAAAAACTATCTTAAAATCATCATCTGAATGCATTGCCCAATCCAATCGAAACCGTTGCCCATTCCCCAACCCGATTTATAGAGGCCCAAATGATTTGTGCGCATATTTCTTCTGTTTTTTTTCTCCCCCTTTTTCGATGCGTTTCTCTTTCTCTTTCCCCTTTTTATTATTATTTTTTCCAAAGTTTATTCATTTCTATGGAAAAAAGGCAAACGATTCGTTTCATTCCATTTTGAATTTGCTACGCAACGTATTGAAGATTTTCGAGATTGAGATTTGCATTTATATTAAGTTTAGAGAGGGTAATTGCCTTGATAGATATGTGGAGAATCCTTTGAGCTGTCAATATGCTATGATGTTCTTCTTGCTCTCAGGTGTTAGATCTTCTCAATCAGAGGGCGGGCAGCACTTCATGCCTTATCGTTGCTGGAAATCTTCACTTGGTATACGTGCGGTAATTCTTTATGTGTTCCTCTGTGTATGCGATGATCCTCATCAAGCCTGGACGAGCCCCGAATTGGCATTGTAATCTGTCGATTTGGCTTGAATGAAATCTGAGCAGACTCATCCTCCTGCAGGCTACAAAAGAGGCTCTTCTCTCTGTCTCTCTTTCTGCTCACGGCCCACGGCCTTAGCTGCATCCCCGACCTTATCAAGCTGCAATAATCTGACATTTTCCAGTTTAAATGAGTCGTCGGAGGAGTCGATGGAGTGGATGGAGTCGTGTCTGGGCGATGGGTTTGCATTTAATATAGCACTTAATGCGGTTGAGATCTGACTGCAGTTTGACACTTTTGTGGGCTGCAAGAGAGTTGACTGACAGACAGATCGGATTGCTCTTTCCCCCTCTCCATCCCCCCCTCTTGTAAGTGTCAATCAATGAAGGAAGTATCATCATCATCAGCTGCCTAGCGGGGGCGTCAATTATGGGTCATATGTGACTGCGTTAATGCGACTCTAAGGCCGCGTTGAGTGACAAATCAAATGGGGGAAGAGGCAGCAGTAGAAGATGATAGAGGGAAATTAAAAAAGAGAGAGAGCAAGCTGTATTTCTTTCCTTATTTGTATTAACAATGAACTACTACTCTACTCTCCCATTCCTCCCTCCTTCAACTTTCCAACTTACAAGTCATCTGCATTTCCTTGAGACCTCCGGCTAAACGGCATATAATGAAATATGCAAATGAATTTGTATTATAATACTACACCAGGGTCTCCTTTCCCCCGTCATACCTTATGCACATCATCAGGCCTCAACCTCGCGACCGAAATAATCAAAACAAACCTATAATTTGTTTTAACAAGTGAAACGCCCCCAGTTTCATAATGTAGCTCCACGACGACGACGACGACGACGACGACGTCAACGTCACATATCGAAGAAGCGCCATCGAGTCGGGGAAAAATTCCGAAAACGAGCCGGAAAAGTAACAAGAGAGCTACGTCGTGTCGGGTCGTTGAGGCATAGAAGGAGTCACATCAATTTGGTGCAGACAATTTGCATTATGCTTGACGAGAAGCAGGATGAAACTGGAGAGGAGTGAGGTAGGGGTAGGCAGGGAGGGACTGTGAGCAGGGAAGACATTTTAAAGTGCTTCCCAGAAGCAACACGATGTCGAAAGAGACGACAAAGAAATCTTCCCCTTTTTTGTTGCACTTCAGTTCTGTAGAAACGTTGCAGAAGGGAGTGAGCTCCCTAGGTGGCGCTAGTGTGCAGTCCAAAAATATACCCAGTTCCCCGGCTAAAAGTAACATCAGCTGCATATATCAAACTCACTTTCTATACAACTATTTTAAAAAATAAATAAAAGTTAGCTTAAGTCGAAGATTTTATTCTCTTGCCTTGGATTTCCATCGGCCTCATTTCTGCCTACTAAGTATTCCAATTATTATGAAATTTTGACAGATTTTTTAATATATATCAAAAAAAAATTCTACTTAGTTTGGTTGCAATATCTTGAAAAATAACAAAAATATCGCTAGGTTCTAAAACAACTTAGCGCTGCATGGAAAGTTTGTTGCAAACAACAGCTCAAACTGATACCCTTTAAAAAACCCAACGTCTGCCCCAGGGCAACTCTATTAAATTGCGGTAAAAACTACTATAGAAGTCACATGAAAAGATTAAATAAAATACCAGAGCCCAAAAGACACAAGGAACGACAAGCTGCGGCATATACAGCTTCATTTAAATGGCACGCCAGGGAGTTTGCCCCGTTTTCCATTTCGCCATTTCCCATTACGAGCTCGCTTCTCTCTCTTCTTCTTCTTCTCTCTACCATTCTCTTCCTCTCTTTCCCTCTCTGGGGCAGACAACACACATAATGAAAAAACTTCACACACAAAATACCGACAAATGTCGAGCGCGTATTAAATAGTTGCCATTTTTTGCCCAGCTCCCTCTCTCTCTCTCTCTCTCTCTCTCTCTCTCTGTGCTGTCTCCCTCTGGCTGCTCCCTTGTGCTGCCCTTGCCCTGTCTACGCCTTGGGGCCATTGTTCCAGCGTTCTCTCAACGTGTGCGCTTCATAGAAGTAAATAATTTTCAGGTTCAAGTGGCAAATAATTTTTTTTTTTTTCAACCCCGCGCGACTCGACAAATTGCACCCAAGTGGAGTAGAGGGAGGGGCCCAGAGAGGGCGGCTTGCACCCACATAAATAACGCCATTAAACATGTTCGGCTCGGGCACGAAACAAGCTGCCTGCCCTGTTCCTGGTTCCCTTTTCCCTGTTGTCCTGGCTCCATTTTTATCAAACGCCCATTTCGAGTTTCTAAACAACAGAGAGAGAGAGAGAGAGAGAGAGAGGAGGAGAGAGCGCGTTTTTTTCCGATAGCAGCAGCTCCTGGGCTGGTCCAGCAGCAGGCTGTATGTCCTGGCTGCCTCCCAGCCTGCCTGCCCGCCTGCATTCATGTCTGCCATATATCAAACGAGCCAGCTCATGTGTCTGAGCCCTGTCGTGCGGTTGCCTCACTGCCAGCCTGTTTAGTGTCCTGGCAGAGGGCCTGTTACATCTCCTCCCCCTCCCCCTGCTGGTTCCTGCTTCTTCTGCTCCTGCTCGGCTTAATTGCCAAATGTGTTTAGGTGTGGTTTTCAGCCAGCGAGAGGCAGCCCTGTTGCCCATTGTTGCAGCAGCATTAAAAATGCGTCCAATGGCTGAGCCTGCCTGCCTCCAGCTCCAGCTCCAGCTTCGACCTGGCTAGCTCGAACAGCTGTGCCCGCTTAGGCAAAAGAATGGAAAAAATTTGCATGTTCCTCCTAGGAGGCTTTTGAAGTTTTATGGCTGCCCTTAGATCAAGGCAGAAATGGATGAAAAGCAGAGGCAGTGAAAGCAAGAAAAGAAAATAAAAGAAACAACATAGACTGCAATAGAAATAGGTCGAATAGGTCGATTTGTTCTAAATATATTCCAAAATCATTTAAAATTCCACAACAGGAATTAATAATATATAAACTGCTAAATATATTAATATATTTGCCTAAAAGCCGCTAAAAATGGCTGACTAACTGCGCAACTAATTGATTTAGCGTGTTGCTTTGCTAGGCAGGCGGTGGGCGTGGCAGCCAAAGCTAAAGTCAATAAATGGAAAATGGAAAAAACGGAAAATCTATGCAAATAAATAATTTTGCAGCTGAGCTAAATATACAAAAAGCGACAATAACATGTTATAGACATATAAAGCAAAGAGAGAGAGATAGGGAAAAAGAGAGAGAGAAACAGAGAATAAGAGAGTGTGGGAGAAGTAAAAAATGCTTAAATAAGCGTAATTATCACCTTGCTGCCGCTGCTGTTGCTGACAACAATGGCGGCTGAGCAGCGCCGGAAACAAGATGGCGGCACGCAAGCAGCGGCAGCGACAGCAGCAGGTTGTTGCCTCTGCTAAGCTGCTCTTCCTCCTTCTACTTTCACGCTCTCCTTATCTCGCATTTCGTGTGCGCGACATTAAAACAAATTTTATTACTTTAATTACTTTATTTACATTTCGCCAAATGGCAGCGTCGCGCTGCGTCGACGTCATATATTAAACAGGAAGCGAGTTCCCGAAGGCAAAAAAAAAGGACACGCCATGCCAGGCAGGAAGTCAGCAGCGGCACGCAAAAAAAATGTGCCAAAGAAAAGCTAAACGACTTGCAGTTACCCTGCGAAAGAACTTGCAGATATGCAGATATTTTATAGGGTATATAAACAAACTATAAATTTTCTAAGTTACTGAACTTTCTTGTAGAGTAAGATAAACACGCCTTAAGTAGGCCTACATATTTACAGGGTATCCCAAGTTCATGCAGCCTATGCCAAGCAGAAATGTAGAAAATTTCCCTTCTCTGTGTGCGTGTGACTGACAAGCAGGGGGCGTGGCAGCCTGGGCAATTGTTGTCCTGATGAGCGGCGTCATGCAATGTGTTAAACTTCTCAGTCCGTAGAAAAGAAATATATATGGTAAATATCATAGAATGTTGTTGAAGGTAGGGAGAAGAGCATAATGTGCCCTTGTAACGGTACATTAACACAGTCATAATTTAATTAAAGCGTCGTTGTAGCTCTGAAAACCGAGCCTAATGACAGAGAACTAAAAAAAAGACTCGAAGTCGTTCAGAAATGTAAATGAAAATAATTGACGGGTTGTTTTAAATATTTGAGTTGACATTGATTATAAGAAAGGCAAAGGAATACTAAAGCAGGAAAAGAAAAAAAGAAACTTTGAAATTCCTTTGAAACTTTAGTAACCCAAACATGCGTTGATTAGCTGACTAGCTTAGGACCCAAACAAGTGATTATTATACTTTTTAAACTAAGCCCCACATGCGATTATTATACTCAACTAAAGCTTTCCCAGTTGAGCTGCTTTACGCATATTTAAAATTCAATTTCCGTCTTAAAGCGCTTTAATTTTTAATATTTTCCTGCCCTTTTTTCGGGATCGGCGTAATGAATACCTCAAAGTTGTGTAAATATTTAAACGTAGCACGAAGAGGAATAAAGCAAGTCATTTTGGCTTAGGAAATGAATCAAATCGCCTGCGGGATAGGAGTAAAAGGACTCAGAGGGCAGAGTTAGGAACCCCAACAAAAAAAAATTCTAATTTGATGTTGCGAAAAGGCAACGCATGAAATTTAATCGAATGCCGTCAACGATGACGATGTGGTATATCAAAAGCGAAGGAGGGGCAGGGGGAAGTAGGAGTAGGAAGTGGAGAAGTATCGTTCCTAACGATACCCTCTGCCCTGGGAAACTAACAATTAGACACACATCCCAAGCATCAAACGCGTTTTAAATGCACTTTTAAAGATCATTACCAGAGAACTTGACTTGGCCAGCACAGGTGGCCAACACAAAGAGTTAAGACTCTCTGTGGTAGCAAATTAGTTACCTCTTTCCCTCTTCTTCTCCTCCATTAGTGCCTTCTTCTCCTTTTCCTCCTCCTCTCTCAGCATCTTCTCTTTGATGTTTTATTGATGATTTCGGCGATTAGACGACGCGATGCTGCCTTTTCTCACAGCTATAGCAAACACTTCTCTTAACCTGGCCAACAGCAGCAGCCAAGTTGGCTTAATTAGTATTTGATATTTGCATTGGCATCTGCAGAAGACGCACTCAATCATTAATCAAAGCTCGAGCAGCAGAGCGGAAAAGCAAATGGGAAAATGACTGGAAGACGCTTCGATAAGGAAGGAGGAACTACAATATGTATATACGACTTGCGTATGCGTAATACTTGGTAATTACGGAGCTGACTGCTTATATAATACTTCTCTATGATATTTTATGGAATCTTTACTTGGGAATAAGTAGAAAAAACAATGAGGAAATACTCAACTACTTTATAGAGTGTAAACCTTAACTTTCTTTCCAGTTTCACACTACTTTCTATTGAATTTAAATAAAATATGCTTCATTCCATTCTATATCAATATTTTCCATATATCTTAAAGATTATAACCTGCCATTTTCAAGCTCATCTTCAAACTCTTTAAAAAGATCTTGCCATCTATTTTAAAAAGACAACTTTAACTCAAATTTCATCTGAATTATTCCACATAATTTCAAGTAGGTAACTCTTCGTTTTCTTTCTTGTTTTTCCTAACGATATTATATCTCAACAGTTTTACTTTCCCATAACTAATGCAAAAGCTTTCACGACGCACGCATAAAATCGAAAATCGATAGTTTCTAACTGTAATTTGATTGGTCTGTGCGCTTTAATAGTCATTTCAGCTGACTTTATATGCATAATCCCCATACTTTCCATACTCCCCACATTCTACATGATATCCAACTGTGTCGTGTTGCTGTCTACAAGCTCAAACCGAGAGAGCAAAACCAGGAAAACCGCCAATTAAATGACCACCATATGCAATTCCGTCTCGTTGGATTAATAAATATAATACTCGATACTCTCGATACTACTCGATACTAATTTGCTGCCAGAGTTGCCAACTGCAACAATTGCATGTATGGGTAAACAAGGCGCGTTAATTGAGCCAAATATTTGAAGGGGATAATGATGATGATGATGATCAGCTTTTTTTTCAGCTTCCTCCACTTCAAGAAGCTTATGAATATTTTATGGTAAAATTTACTGGTTTTATTGATGATTTCAGGTTGTGTGAGATGGATTTTATTGAGGAGCTGGGAGAGGAGTCTGTCATAGTCATATGTCATGCGTATTTTGCATGTTTTTGGCATTTAATTGCGCGTATTTTTGGCTGTACTTCAGACTGCCTGCCCTTTGGCCCCCCTCCCTCTTCCTCCCTCTCCTCCCTCTGTTCTGCCGCAATTTTCAATTAAAATTTATGAATCGCACGCTAAATGAAAGCCAACCCAGCTGTGATTTCTACCACCCTCCCCCTCCCTATTTTCCCTGAGCGTGCATAAATTATGGAAATGCACAGGCTCACAAGGGAAGGGAGTGGCAGGGGGGAGGGGCTGCAGCAGGGATGTGGCATCAAATATTTGTTGCTGTTATTGTGCATTGTTGAATGCATAAATAT
The DNA here is from genome assembly GCA_018904105.1 of Zaprionus tsacasi. Taxonomy (NCBI): domain Eukaryota; kingdom Metazoa; phylum Arthropoda; class Insecta; order Diptera; family Drosophilidae; genus Zaprionus; species Zaprionus tsacasi. The sequence continues at coordinate 7,303,530 of JAEIFR010000173.1, read as the reverse complement.
TTAGCAACATTCCACACACACACTGCGTGCTCTTCTTCTTCTTTTTATTTTGGCCAAACAATTTTCAATTAACAATTATGTTGCATACACTGCGGGTGCAGAGAGAGGGGGGAGGGGAGACTGCCCCGACTATTTATTGACTGTTTTTGGGGCTGATTTTGACATCGGGCAAATTGAATTGTAATTGTTTTTGCCAGTCAATGGGGCCGCCAGTTTATTTAACCGGCAATTGCCGCACGATTTACCCGCTCTCCCTTCTACCTCTCCCCCTGCCTCTTCGTGTTAATGATGCAGCCACAAACTGCTGCCGCCGTCGCCTGCACATGCTGCCACTCCCAGGGGAGAAACACTGCGGATTGCAGTCTGGCCTGGCCAGGGAACACTTCAAAGCGCTTTTCCGAGTCAAAAACATATTCGCAATTGCGTCGATCGGGGCAAAGATTTACATATGTTTTCGCAGTGATTGCCATCGCATCGCGTCGCGTTGCGTCGCCTCGTTGGGCCCCAATAAGTGCCCCAGGGTAATCGAATGTGGATTGTTCCATTCGCATGCAAATTCACTGGGTGTGTGTGAGTCGTTGAATTGGGGGAAGGGTTGGACTCTCTATGAAGTACTTTTCTGAGAAATTACCTGCAAAGAGAGAGAAAAGAAAGGTCTTTAGTCTATAGATATAAATAAATATATAAATAAATTAAACTAAATAAAATATAAATTGTACGTAAAGTTCATCAGGCTGTTCAAAACCGACATATTTCTGATAAAACGACCTATTTCCTCTTATAATAAACTATTTCTAATGAAACGACCTATTTCTAACTAAACGACCTATTTATGCTTAATTCTCTGAGTGTCTCGCAACCGCTCTAGAAAGAACTTCTTACTTGGAATGATAAATAATGCAAATAAAGTTCTTAAGTCTTAAAATATCTTAAATGAAACTAAATTAAATATGACCTGTAGATGCCGTTGTTTAAGTTATGAAAAAAACAACCTATAGCTAAGTAAACGACATATTTCTAATAAAACATCCTATTCCCAGAGAAACGATCTATTTCTAGTAAAACAACCTATTTCCAGTAAAACGATCTACTAAATAAAACGACCTATTTTTAATAAAATAATCTACTGCAAAGTAATCGACCTATTTCCAGTAAAACGACCTATTGCAGCGACCTATTTCAGTTTAGCTCTCAAAGTGCCTTGCAGCTGCTCTCTAAAGCACCACGCCCTGTTCCCTAATCTACCCACAGCATACTGATCGCACCAACCCTATGGCATACCCTATTTCATGCCTTTAAGACCCACACCTACTAAAATTCATTTAAAGTGCCTGAAAAAATTCGGAAAAAGTCGAAATAATAAATACAAATATGCCTAATTTGTAATTCTTTTTCGACGCTTTTCGCTACGCACCGACAAAGTGAAAATGTAGCAATAATTCAACGCACCCGCATACACTGAGAGAAATACCTGGCTAATGCTTCCAGGTGAGTGCACATTACTCATTACCAAGCAGCAACCCCTGCGCCGCCAGGACTCGTTGTGCTGCTTAGGCGCGCCGTGTTGATGTGCATGTTATTATCCATTATAAGGCACAAAAAAAAGGGCAACCCAACCCACCCAGACATACATATAGTCGCAGAAAGAGAGAGAGAGAGAGAGAAGCACAGAGAAAGAGGGAGAGGCAGCCCTGCACAGCGTTGCTTTTTTAAGTATTATTAATTGTCTGCCATGTTTGTTCTTGCCACAGGATATACGTGTGTGTCTGGCAAAGCGACGGAGAGAGAGAGAGAGAGGGGGAGAGAGAAAGAGAGAGAGGGAGATAGCACAAAGAGCAGGCCAACTGCCACTGAAGTCGCAACAGTTGTCGTCGCTACAGTGTGATAAGAATCTCATTTGGAAATTCATACTCTGTTTACCTTTTCTGCCTCCTCTGTTCGCATATGTCCCCTCCCCACTCCCCAAACACCCTCTCCCATATCATATGATATACATACAACTCTGTCTGTAGCTGCTTCGCTATTTGCTGCCTCAGTGCACTAATTTCGACTGCCTAATTTACCAGAAAATTATACGAAAGTGCTTTGAGTTCAAGGTCGCCCCGAAGGGGTTAGACAAGGCAGCAAAATTATGAAGCTACATGCTGTCTTTTATCTCATTGTTGACTTTATAAAATCATCAAAAGTCTAGAATAATATATGAGTATATAAAGTACTTTTATTCCATGGAGCAAATCTTGCTTACATTCAACCTAAGAAAGATCTAAGCTTACCTCAATTTTCTATCCAATTTTCCCCAACTGAACTCAGCCACAAACCTTATAAAGCCAGTACCGTTCTTCTACAACAATTCTATGTCATGTTCATTCGGTCGTTTGCCACGCCCCCTATGATATTATTGTCTCGAAAAGTGCGACCCTGCGGCCTGACAAAAGTACAAATTATATATACAAGTTTTTACCCCATTCAAGTTCGATTTACTGGTTCAATTAACCTCAACAACAGCACGATGACTATGCCCCATAGCTGGAAGGCTAGTAGAAAGAGAAAGAAAGAGTGAGAGAGAGCGAGAGAGAGATAACGCAGCGAGAGACTACGATCGCCATAATTCGCATAGTTTACGAGATTACGCGCAGATCTGCAGAGAGAGCAATCATAACTTACTCGCTTTATAGTAGGTATCTCTGGGGACTAGGGACTGCAAACGCTTCATAACTTTAGCTTTCGAATGGAGGCAATTAACTAACTCCATGTAGTTATCGCCAGACACTAATCGAGTCGGCCTGGACTTGTTGTGACACGCTAAGTGAGACACTTTTCTGTCACGAAATTTACGAGTTCCGATAGAGTAAGAGAGAAAGAGATAGACCTCTTCCCCCTTCTGCTGGATATATTATTTATGCGATGAGCTTTTGGGCAGTTGTTGACGCATCAATGAGATAGTATACAGTCTACCCAGAACCTAATGTCTCTATCGCAAAGTATTGTGACGTGTGACTAACTTGAGACTAGACTAAGGCCCGTCTGGGGCCTGACTTTATCGTTTTCTCTTGACGACCTAACCCACTCGCAGTGCTTCGTTTATCTCTGGGCAAGTGTTAATGGGTTTTGCGGTGGTTCTCAGAGACCAAATCAGGTTAGATGCCTTTTCAAATTATCATCTAAGCGAGAAAGAGAGAGAGCATTGCTTTTGTTTTTTCGCAGAGTCATGATTGCATTGCGTATAGAGCTCAGTGAGGTAGGTTCTTTGGGGTTAAATGGAAATATTATTTGCCTAGATATATATGCCTTCTAAAGAAAGAATTACTATATACAGTCTCTATAGATGCAGCTATAGTTAGACTAAGCCCCCACTCGTAGCGCGCCTCTGCTTGCGTTGTGTAACCTTATGTAAATAAAGCTCATATATCATACAAACTAAAGCTATGATAAAACAATACTAAACTTGTAATTCAAGCGCAAAGTCTGATACTAACAGAGAGAGAGAAAGAGCAGGGGGAAAGATTAGAAGAGAGAAAGAGAGAGCGCAGAAACTAGTGAGCGAATCAAGTGCAAAATGAGGCAAACAGTAACAGTGTCAATTAGAACGTGCACTGTGAGAAATTGCTGAGTAGTTGTAGGGTCTACTTAAAATGGGGAAACTCTCTAGCTTTTCTACCCTTTAATTTAAGTATAAGTTATTAAAATAGTAACAGTAAGCTCTAAATAAAATTTAAAAAAAAAAAAAACTTAATTTCTCACTTGTAGATCATATTGGGGTCTACTTAAATTAAGAAACTACTTTTTTACCCTTATATATAAAAAGTTATAAGTTATTAAATATAGTAACAGTAAAGTATAAATAAAATTAAAAAAAAAAAAAAAAAAAAAAAAAATTAATTTCTCACTGTGCATTGCGTCCAGCTGCTGCTGCGGGGCATAAGCGCTCTGTCTCGTCTCGGACGATCAGTCAAGCGACATCGCTTCGTCATGTCACTCGCCTGGTACTGGCCAAGTCTCGGCCTGCTGGGGATTATAGTGGGTCTGCTCTGCGCTCTACTACGTCGCACCTACAGCTACTGGGCACGACGTGGTGTGCCGCACGATAAGCCCGTCTGGTTCTATGGCAATCTGCATAGTGTGGGCAAGACAACTACCGCATTGGAACCCTTTCGACGCTTCTACGAGAAGTACAAGGGTCAAGCCCCTTTTGGAGGCTTCTACTTTGCAGTGCGCGGTGCTGCGGTCCTGCTCGATCTGGATGTGGTTAAGCTCGTGATGGTCAAGGAGTTCAACAACTTTGCCAATCGTGGCAACTATTATAACGAACACGATGATCCCATTTCGGCGCATCTCTTCAATCTGGATGGACGTGAATGGCGTGAGATGCGCAACAAGTTGACATCCACGTTCACCTCCCTCAAGATGCATCAAATGTTGCCCACCGTGGTGGAAATCGCAGATCGTTTTGTGCAATTGGTGCACAAACAGATCGAGCTGGCGAGGCAGAGCAGCGTGGACGAGGAGTCTCCCGTGGAGGTGAAGCATTTGCTGGCACGCTTCACCATCGATGTCATTGGTAGTTGCGCCTTTGGCTTGGACTGCAATAGCCTCAATGATCCCGATGTGGAGTTCTATCATCTGGGGCAGAAGACCTTCACGGAGCGACGTCATGGTCGTTTGGCCTTTGGCCTCATCCAAGCCTTCCCCCAGCTAGCCAAGCGTCTGCGCATCAAGATGGTTAACGATGAGGTGAGTGAGTTCTATATGCGAGTGGTACGCGAAACCTTGGACTACCGCGAGAAGCATCGGGTGCAGCGCAATGATTTTCTCAATCTGCTGATGGAACTGCGCAACGAACCAAGTGGAGGCTTGACCTTCAATCAGATCGCAGCTCAGGCCTTTGTCTTCTTTCTTGGCGGCTTCGAGACCAGCTCCAGCACCATGGGATTTGCCCTGCATCTGCTCGCTCTGCATCCAGAGATCCAGCAACGTGGCAGGGAGGAGGTACAGCAGGTGCTGGCCAGGCACAAGGTGCTCAACTATGAGGCACTGCGTGAGCTCAAGTACATCAAGCAGATTGTGTATGGTAAGTGTGGCAATCTATTCCATAATCTCTTCCTTCTTATTCCGTCTTCAACCTTCCAGAGACCCTACGCAAGTACTCCATTGCCTCCATACTGCTACGCCAGACCATAGCAGACTTTCAGATACCTGGCACCTCTTTCGTCCTGGAAGCGGGCACCCCGGTGGTCATACCCGTCGATGCCATACATCACGATCCCGACATTTATCCTGATCCAGAGAAGTTCGATCCCGATCGCTTTGCACCCGAAGCCATGGAAGAGCGTCATGCAGCTGCCTATTTGGCCTTCGGAGCGGGTCCTCGTAACTGCATAGGGCTACGCTTTGGCGAGATGCAATCCCTAGTGGGTCTAGCTGTTCTTCTCCAAAACTTCAAGTTCTCTCCTGCTCGGGAAACTGATATTCCCCTGAAGATACACAAGACTAGCTTTTTTCTGCAAACCGAAGGCGGCATCGTGCTCAATGTGCAGAAGGTTTAGGAGACTTCCTGAATCGGAATCTTTATAATTTATTATATTGTTCTACCAATGATCTTTCTAAGCGTTAACTATCTGTATTTATTCTTCGGTTGTGATTGAAAAAGCCCTTGAGGAATCTTATAACAGAAGATTTCTTAAAACATAATCATTATTGAGTTGGGGGAGATTTCTTCAGAGCAAATAAATATCCCATAAAATGTACTTCAAAAGAAATGCTTCTAAGGAAAACTCAAAGAGTAAACTTGTACCTAGTACTACTGGCAATATAAAGAAATATATAATACACTTAATTTATATACATATATACTCTATATAGTTTATTCAGTCTTCAAGCAGCTCAGGCTTTTGCAATATCAAGTGATATAGACAGAACTCTCCATCCACCGAATTTCACTACTCTTGCTCGGACCTGGCACAACTTTTTGACTCTTTTTCCCCATTAATATTCAAATAGCTTCCCTAGTACACCCAACCCCAAAAACGGAACTGTCGATGTGATAAATAAATTATCACACACTTCAACAGGCCGGCACAATAAAACCCAAGTTTGACTGTCGCCCAGGTGAAGATTGTCATGCACATGCAACATAATTAGTCAGTCAGACAGAGAGAGAAATGGAGAGAGAGAGAGAGGGAGACAGCTGCTGATGATTTGTCACACGATAAATTATGCAATTTCACATGCCAAAAATGAAGACACTCGGAAGGCAACTTATGCTGTCGCTATTCTTGCGTGTCTTTGTTCAATCATCATCAACTACATTCAACCATCCATCCAGACGTCTCTCTCTCTCTCTCTGTCTCTGTCTCTCTCCCCTTCCCTGTCTACCTCTATGGGCTTTTGCATGCCACATGCCCTACATACATCTCACTCTCTGTCTCTGCCTCTGTCTCTTTCTCTGCCTGTGCATATAAATAAGTAAATAGTCGGTACACAACATTGACTTTTATGACGGTGTGTGTGTGTCTGTATGTGTGTGTGTGTGTCTTTGCATTGTTGTGCCCATGTTGATTGTAATGTTGATGAACCTGAATTATCACATGCCGTTTGATGGACTGCAAACACGCACAGAACTTGAGATCTCTTCGCAGTCTGAAGGAACTTGAATACGCTATGCGTATTATTCGCATCTTAAATATGCGAAACACTGGGAAATTCAATGGGGTATATAAGGTTAGAATTTGATACCTAGTAAAAAGTTATATAATTTAAAAAATATTCTTCAAAATTTTAAAATATTCATGAGATAAGTAAGAACTTTAGTTTAATTTCTGAACTTTCTAGCTTCGTATTATTTGCTCTAATCTTAAACAATTATGTACCTAACCTCAATTGAGTCTTTATAAATAATTCTATTTAGTAGATTTCTCTCTGTGTACCATTGTATGTTGGTTAGTTTTGGACGTACCATCGCTGAGACTGTCTGTCTGTCAACTTGATAATCTCTCGACACTTTGATGAAATGCTCTCGTGCTCGCCCACTCTGCTGTCTATGCTGCTTCTTATTCTCCTACTTCTTCTTCCCCTGCCTTTTGCCTGGCATTGATAAATCGTCACAAATGACAAACAAGTGACAAACACCCGCACCGCATCGCACCGCCGCTAGATGTCGCCACTCGTCGCGCGCCTTATCAATTTAGGCTCTGTTTATCATCTCGCTCTCTCTCTATCTCTCTCGCTCTGCTTCTATCTCTATCTCTGTCTCTTTGTTTGTCGTGGCACATGTAAACGACTCGGACATTGATTAATTTCGCAGTTAATTTGTCCGCATTAATCAGTATTAACTTAAATGGGCATCAACACGCCCCGTCCCCAACTCCCCCATCGCCAGCCAAGTACTCTCTATCACATTAGTCTATAGGTATTAACTTGTCTACTCCCCAAACTAATTCTCTGTTTTCTTTTAATTAATTTTTACATCATACTTGTGTTGGTTTTGTCCCACTGTACGTTCACTGCACATTGAAGCGAGTTTTCCGCTTAATTGCGAGGGATTTTCTTTCAGAAAACCTGGTATAATATACCAATTAGCCGGAATGTAGAGGTAAGTTGTGGAAAACGAGTGTTAGGAGTGTGATTAGAGTGATTTACATGAGGGGGAAAAGTACATGCAGTGCTTTTAGCAGATTTTTGAGCTTATAATTCCCAAGTTGTTCAAGTCACAAGCTGAATGAGTGTCCGCAGTGTGATTAGAGCGTGGGTAAAGGACGCAGCAGTGCTTTTTTTGCAGTTTTGAACTTGTAATTCTCAAGCAGTTTAAGTCAGAAGCTGCTACTACACGAGTTAATTAAATGCAGTATTGAGCTTATAATTCTCAGGTAGTTCTAGTCACAAATTAATTGAGTGTGTTTAGAGTATTGAAAAAGGACACGCAGTGCTTCATTAGCTGAAAACAGCTTATAATTCTCAAGCTGTTCTAGTCACTAGCTCTTCTAGTACACACGTTATTCTAGTATATTTTTCTGCTTGTAATTCGCAAGTTGTTTTAGTCTCCGCAGTTGCTTATTGACTTGGGAGGGCACACCAGACCCTGCCAGAGTTGTCCTCCGCCGTGTGTACTTGGCTCTACCTGTTCCTTTGTCAGTGCCAATCAGTGTTGCCAACTCTGAGCCGATAGTTATAGCTGTGTTGACTCTTGAAAATAGCCAAAAATAGCCAACCTTCACAAAAAATAGCAACAGAAAATAGCCCCAGCAAAATCAATTGAAGTATTTTGTTTGGGGAAGTCAATGGTTGCATTTGGTTTAAGGACGCAATACCGCCCTTATGTTTTTTTGTTTCCACATGGGATTTCAAATCCCACAATTTTGCATTCAGTGTGCACTTGCAATAAGTGCAGAACACTTTTGTCGGATCATTCACGTCTTTTTATACCCTTGCAGAGGGTATATTAATTTTAGCCAGAAGTTTGCAACGCACCTTAGGAGACATCTCCGACCCTATAAAGTATATATATTCTGAATCAGCATAAACAGAGGAGTCCAAAAATGGATGTCCGTCTGTCCGTCCGTCCGTCCGTCCGTCCGTCCGTCCGTCTGTTGCAACGCAAACTAGTCTCTCAGTTTTTGAGCTATCTTCATGAAACTTGACATACAAGCTTCTTATTGCTGCGCGCTGTAAATAAGTCGGAACGAGCCAGATCGGACCGATATATCGTATAGCTGTCATAGAAACTATCGGCCGATTTTTGTTGTTTTTCAAGATATTGCAACAAGATTTGGCAAATCTTATTCTTATTACGTTCCTGTCAAAATTGTATCAAAATCGGACCACTATAACATATAGCTGCCATAGGAACAATCGGCTGAAATTAGGGTTTTTGTATGCAAACCTGTTTTGTTCTCGGAAATACAGCACATTATCAATACTTTTTAATGTTATACAGTAACCCGTCCTTAGTTTTTCCATTTAAATATCTCAGACGTTTATATTCTATAGCTGTTATAGGAACAATGAGTCAGTCCGTCTGTCTGTTGCAACGCAAATTAGTCCCCCAGTTATCTTCATAAAAGTTGGCTCACAAGCTTCTTAATTCTGCCTTCATTAAATAAGTCGGAACAGGCCAGATCGGACTGATATATCGTACAGCTGTCATGGAGCCTATCGGTCGATTTTCGTTATATTTCAAGATATAGCTATCAGGCTTACCACATCCAAATCTAAGTATGTCCTTAATAATAAAGTTTCATCAAAATCGAAGTTTTATAACTTATAACGATCAACGATCGGCCGAATGAAGGTACCTGTTGCAATTTTATGAAAATCTGAGTACTATTACATATAGCTGTGTACAACTGCAAGGGTATAAAACTTTCGGCAAGCCGAAGGTAGCCCTTGCTTTCTTGTTTAATACATGTTTTAAAACGTTCATCGTTCATCCACACATCACGAGCTTTTTGTTTATATTCTTTCGGCATTTTGGCGCGTGCTCAAATTTCTGTTTAGCATTCTTTTAACTTCTAACGATGTGAATTGCAAACTAGAGATGGCAGCATGCAAGTACTCGTGAAGAGAAAGATGATGATAGTTGTTTCTCTTTCTAGCCAATGGCACTTACTTAGTTGCGAATAATAAATGGAGTTGGCGCATCTAGGTAAATAATGTCTTTGTTAAAACAGCTGCTGGTCATTTTTTTTTTGTGAAGAGTTATTGCCATTTTTTGCAAAATTATTTTGTGAAACGTAAATATTTTTGTGTTATGAAATATAGCTAAAAACTAGCAGAGCTTTTGATAAGAATAGCTGAAAAAACCGTTCCTAGCTAAATGGAAAATTTTCTAGTTTTCGGTCATCCAAAATAGCCAGAACTGGCTAGAAAATAGCTGAGTTGGCAACACTGGTGCCAATGTTTGCACAGTCTGCTCGCCCTCCTGCTCTATCTCCCTGTCCCTCTTTAGCTTACATTCCACGTCATCTTGAAGCACGTTTATGGGTTAAACAGAGCAAACACGCGCGCTGAGTGCGCGGACTTCCTTTTAGCTTCACCAGCTGCCTCTCTCTCTCTGTGTGTGTGTGTGTGTGCTTTCCCTTTGCATTCTTACATACATACAAAATGGCGGCCAGGCGCAGCTGTCTGCACTTAAGCGTGAGTAATGATGGCGGCGAACTAATGCAACACGGCGAATTCAAGTGCCGAACATAACGGTAAACATGCTAAGCGGTTTTTCCGACCCAGAGGAAGCGAAGCAGAGATCGACAGAGTAAAAAGTCAACATGGCCAAAGCCGACAATGAAGGTAGCAGGAGGAGGAAGAAGGAGGAGGAGCCAGCAGGTAAAGCTGGTTACGGCGGGCAATGAACGCTCGATGATGATGATAAAAATGCAAACACTTTTAAGCCTTGACTGCAGTGAAAGTGTCAGAGGGGGGTAGGGGATAGAGGGGTCTCCCAATTGTGGGGCCTGTGTATGTCCTGCTCGGCACCAGCCAATTGACATAGGGGGCTACTTGACATTTGCTCCATGCTTGTTTGCACACACTGTGCGCGCCAAGTCAAACACTCCACACGAGGCTTAGCTGGATTCTACCCCTCTCTCCCCCCTCTCTCTCTCTCTCTCTGCGGACAACGAAAATATTATTTCAGCGTGTGAAAAGTGTAAAGTGCTATAACGCTTGAGAAATATACTATGAAACAGTTTCCTCCATTCAGGGCAGCACCCTCTCCTCTCCTCTCTAGACTTCTCGTCTCGTCTTGGACTTGGCTAACGACAACTCTGGCAACTTCAGCAACAGCGACAGCTCTACAAATGTTATTCTTCATTTTGTTTGATTTAAGCTGATCAAGTGTTGCAGTTTCCCCCCTCAGTAAGAGAGAGAGAGGGAGGGCACTAATGGGGTGTATGGGTGTTACATTTCATTCACTTCCCTTGGGCATTGTTTGCACTCGAGAGAGTTCGCTAAGTGCGAGTGCACGTAGTACGCAGTATGTGCAGCACTTGTACGAGGTGTTTGTAGTCGCACTTTATGAAGTTATGATTTCAGAAGGAAACCCTTAGCCAAATGCTATAAGAAACCGCTTGAAGGTTTGCCTGTAGCAACTGTGAAACACTTACAATGTTTCACAATCGATTGCATGCTCAAAAAGAACTTTAATACAATAGAATGTTATAAATTCCTAGGTAATTTAAGATTATTAGATACCACGCAAATAATATATCCTCAAAATTTCAAGCTGATCGGAAAATAAAGAGAGAGCAACTTGTGTGAAATTTGTGATCTCTAGAATAGACTACAAACTGTAGCCCAATATGTTGATTAATTTCAATATCTTCCATAATTTGAGCCGGAAACTGCTCGGGAATGGATTTTTATGCTTTTCACAAATAGTTTTATCGATTTTCATCAAAAAATAGAAATCCAAAATTTTGAAAATTTTTCGAATTTTTTACAAGGGGGTTGCATGGAAAAATTGACAAAATATTCAATGTTCCAAATTCACAATATCTTGATGCAGAATCAATATATATTCCATACCCGTAATAAAATGTCATTAAGTTTGAAAATCCGATGATTTTTAAGAAAGTTATGATCTCTAGAAGTCCCAGTCATGGCGATGGAGACTAAAATCTGAACTTCGAATCAAAAATTGCAGTTTTTATGTGGATTAACTTCAATATTTTCCATATTTTAAGTCAGAAACTGCTCGGGAATGGATTTGTATGCTTTTCACAAATAGTTTTATCGATTTTCATCAAAAAATAGAATTCCAAGGTTTTGAAAAATTTTCAAAATTTTTGCAAGGGTTAAGCATGGAAAAATTGACAAAATTTTGAATGTTCTAAATTCACAATATTTTGATGCAGAATCAATATATAATCGATAACCTTTATAAAATGCCATTAAGTTTGAAAATCCGATGACTTTTAATAAATATATGATCTCTGAAAGTCCAGGTCATGAGATAAGAGACCACAATGTGAACTTCGAACTCTAAATTGCAAATTATATGCGGTTTGTTTGCGATATTTTCCACAATTTAAGCCAGAAACTGCTGGGGAATGGATTTTTATGCGTTTTACGAATAGTTTTATCAATCTCCATCAAAAAATAGAATTCTAAAATTTCGAAAAAATTTCGAAATTTTTGCAAGGGGGAAAAGTGGAAAAAGTGTCAGAAATTGCAATGTTCTAAATTCACAATATTTTAATGCAAAATCAATATATAATCGATAAGCTTTATAAAATGCATTTAAGTTTGAAAATCAAATGATTTTTAAGAAAGTTATGATCTCTGAAAGTCCAAGTCATGGGGATATAGACTCAAGTCAGAACTTCAAGAACATAAAAACTGCCGCAACAAGCTTATACTCTCAGTAAATCTCAATAGAAAAAGGTCTCCCTATTTAATTTATGCCACAAATAATTACAAATTTCTACTGATAATTTTTATAGGCACATTTTATGCTCATGATATCTATAATTTCTCAATTCTCCACACGCCTACACGCCATGTCTGGCGGGGCGTGTGAACTTGTCCGGTCAAGAAAGTAGGAGAGTGTAAATTTTACGATCAATTTCCGCGGTCCAACAAGCCTCGAACATGTCATGAGGCATATCATAAAAAAATACAGAGTCGGAAATACTAGACCCATGTAGGCAGCCGCACTAAATATGAACATTAGAGACTCCATAAATATGGAGAAAAAAACATAAAAGATAAAACACAACAGAAATAGCCACAAAAGCGGAGTGAATATATTTTTTTTTCTTTTTACAATGTAAATTCTTCGGCGGGGAAATTAATTTCTAAACAATGAGAACCAGCTGGAGTTCTTGAGAAGTGTGGAGAGAGAAAGAGAGGCCACCCAAAAGTCAGGAACGTTACTGAGGAGACTCACACAATTAGTCACAATAGACGCGGCGTGAGGCCTAAGCATGGGGAGGGTGGGAAATCAATTTCATTGCCTTCGGCTTTGTCGAAATGCATTTCCATTTACAATCCGTAGAACTCGCTATGTTGGGCGCGTAGTGTATTAGAAATCGATGAATAAATAAACAGAAGACGCGACGAGGCAGCAGGAGACTCTACGAAAATGTGCAGCATATTTTCATTCATTTTCCAGCTGTTTTCCTTGCCGTTGTTGTTGTTGTTGCTGCGGTGATTTATATTTATTTTGGGGTTGTATTGTGTGAATTCCGTCGGCAACGGCGACAGCTAAAAGCTTTGGCGGCACACGCCAGGCAGGTGCGTTCCCAATGCGCCAGGAGGGGAGGGAGAACTGCTCTAGGGTGGTCTGTACTCCCATAATCTTCAAACTATCTAAAACACACAGACATATCGATAGAGTGTAATTATAGCATAATTCTAGCAAATATTTACCTTATAAAGCAAGTTTTCAAGTATTTACACTGCCTTCAATCAGTTCTCACGCCAATTGCGGCATTAGATTAGATAAGCGCACATGCAGCGGCGCGCTGCCTGTCGTCGCCCATAGTACAATCTAATCTATTTATAGCTCAACTAAACCTGTTGTTGTCGTTGTTGTTGTTGCATTTGCACTTGCGATTAGATTAGTCAGCGTCGCTGCTGCGGCTTTAGTGTGCAATTGAGAACGGATCTTTACATGTGACTCCGTGGCGCAACGGTAGCGCGTCTGACTCCAGATCAGAAGGTTGCGTGTTCAAATCACGTCGGGGTCAATTGTGAGTTTTTTTTTTTTTTATTTTTTATAATAATACAAATTTTTATTATTGTTTCAATAAACTGTAGTGTTTTTTTCTATTTGTTTGTCTTCTATTATTTATTTACTCGCAATTATCAACGCAAAACAAATTTCAACACACACACATATAGAACTTTAACAAATTGATTGCTTAATTAGTGAGGTTTTTGTTTCATAACTGAAAACAATTGAAAATGTCAACAGTTGCTCGGTTATCGCTTTGTCGCTCATTCACAGAACATAATTACAACAACAAAAACAACTAAAACAATTGATGGGTCAGGGTCAGCGCCAGCCAGTGTGTCCTCAACTATTTATGAATGTATGTATGCCACCCCCCTTATATTATACTTCCAGTGTTGTGTCACTTCATAAAAGTGTTAATTAGTCGCCCAGTGAAGTTCATCAAAGTGTTTTCTGGGTAATATATCATATTTTCCACTATAAAGAGAGTGTTTATCGCAAGCTTCGTTCATTAAGTTTTAATTCTGTATGAAAACCGTTTATAGGGTTGTTTAGGGCTTGCATATCTATCTAAAATTCTAGGGGATTCAAGCTTGCATATAAAGGGAGGGAAATTCAATATTAATACAACTTTGACATCTGAGATTATTGTCAATAAATATTTAATTGATTTCAGATTGTAACATATGCCCAACATGGATTGACATTGATTAATGAAACGCTATCGGATGTCAGTAAATTAGAGGGAGAGAAAGATAAGTGACTGGACAACAGTTTTACACTATATAATTCCCAACTTACCCCAACATATTGCAGAAATTAAGTGAAACTTACCTACAAAAAAGAGAGAGAAGAGAAATAATTATTATACAGAGTTTTCAAGCACTAAAAATAAACATGAGAAGATAAAACTATACTATATAATAATCTGTAGCTCTTAGATCTTAGCAAACTATAAATAATCAAGCTTTTAAAAGCGTAATTAATAATACGTATGTATGACTGCACAAAGCAAAAGAAAAGAAATAAGTTAAGAGTTTCTTCGGTCAATCCAAAAAGTCAGAGAACACACCCACTTAAACATATACAAACAACTTGAACTAAGTATAATAACATGGATCACAGGCAATACGCCCCTCCCCCCTTGCCACTCCACGCCCCTGGCAAAGCGCACTTGTCACGGCAAAACATTTGTAGAAATTCCCATGAGGAGCGCAAATGGTCAAATGCAACCGGAGTGTGGTCCGGGGTCACAGTGTCGCCGGAGGGGGGGTAACCACGAAGCATCCCTCATACAGAGAAGCATCATATTTTCTCGACTCTCATATAAACAAATAAAAACCCATTAACGAAAACCAACAACAACTGCGCTCTGCCGAGTGTGCGTGTGTGTGTGTGTCTGTGTGTGTGCTCTCTGCTCTCACAAGAGTTCCTGCACTCACACACACACTCTCTTCCCCCTCCCACTCTGCTGTGATTAACGGCGCATTGTGAAGGGTGCAAGAAAGTAGCGACGAGCAATTAACAACTACAACGTCAAACAAAACGAACGAAAAAGAGAGTGAGAGAGCGGGAGAGGCTTGCATATGTGCGGGCAGCAGCAACAACAAAACAACGATAAGCAGCAGCCGACGCAGCAGCCGCAGTCTCAGTCGCTGCCGCCACTGCAGGCCATTAGATAAGCAAAGCCATGCAGTCGGCTGCCCGCTGCTCTCCGCTGCTCTCCGCTGCGCCCAGCTGTGGCTAAAAATAGCGCAAAACTCTACGCACACACACACACACACGCACATGCAGACTTCCTTTCTCGCGTTAAATATTTTTCGTGTGAAATATTTTAATATTTGCTCTCTCTCTGTCAAAACAAAATGCAAAGAGAGACAATACAACAATGGCTGCCACTGGCTGCGCAAATCTCTCAACTTGCGGGTGAGTAAGTGAGTGGGAGGGGAAGCGGGAGGGGGTAGTGTATTGCTTGGACAAATATTCAATCAGAGCGATGTGGGCAACATGTTGCTGTCAACTTGACAGCAACATTGACAGAGGCGTCGTCGTCGCTGCGGGGGGTACGGGGTAGGGGTAAGGGCAGTCTGCAAGTATTTAATTATGCATATAGGAAATACTTCTTTAAGATACACTTTAACTTATTGATAGACCCCCTTTTGCAATAAAACCCCTCTCTCTCACGCCACCCCTGCATTGCATACATGCTTGTCATGCTGGCGCTGCTGCTGTTCTTGTGACACTTGGCATGACAAGGACAACAATAGCAAAAGAAACGGTACTAAGTTGCAGGCGGCAAAATGCTTAATGAGTGACAGAGCAGCGACTGCGGTAGGTAGCAGCAGCAGCAGCAGGCAGGGAATGCAGGGAAGAGAACAGGGATGGCTGCCTGGCAGTCTAGCGGCAGCCTGGCAACCCTGTCTCTGCCACCCACTCGAAAATGCGTCGCCTTTTTGCATTTTGCGTCAGCTGTCAAAGCCCAAACCGGAGTTGCCTTTGTATTTTTATGTGTTCTATGGGGCTGGGCGAGGCTTATAAGGGGGAGGGGCAGCTGAGCCACTGCCAGCAGGCAAAGTGTCCATTATGTTGATTTGAAAAATAAAAGCAGAAGCTGCAGACTCAAAGAGCATGAAGAGAATGAAGAAATTTAGTTGATTGAAAGACAGTTATGTGCGAAGACCGAGATTTGTCATGGAAGGCGAAAAATGTCGAAGGGGGGGAGGGGGTTAGGGCACAAATGAGAACTGTCAATCAGATAACAAAGCCACTTCAAGAGGCAATCGAAAAGAAAAGAGGGGAAACATAGTGAAACCTTTCCCCTTACATAAGTTTACAATCGAATCGAAACCTCAACTGAACTAAACTAAATCACAACTTATTTCTATTTTAATATTACTTTTTTCTCATTCATGATCAAATTACTTTGGAAATTTCCTTCATTTCGCCCACTCATTTATCGTATTCCTCAAAAACTGTATAACTATTGTAATCCCGAGACATTGTGCCAGAATTGTGCAAAACGGACACCCCAACGAAATTCCAAATTTGCAACAGATTTTCTCTTTAGCGATATGTCATCATCATCAACATCATCATCATCGCCATCGCCATCACCATCATCATCACCATTATTGCATGGCAATCGTCCGTCCTTCAATGCAACACCCTCCAATGCCTCCATGGATTACTGCCTTAACTATATAGTACAACGTCAGCGTGTCAAAATTGCCAAGATATCATCGCATAGCAGCGAATACGATGATTACGAACTGAAACCCAATCTGGATGAGATCATTGCGCGTCTCACGGATAAGAATATGACCGACTGGGGCATTACAATGCAGCTGGAAGAACGGGAGATCCGTGCGATCTGCAGTGAGGCACGTGAGCTGCTGCTCAAGGAACCCTCCCTGCTGGAACTGAATGCACCCATCAATATACTCGGCGATATACATGGTCAGTACGAGAATCTGCTGACGTACTTCAAGATGTGCGGTTATCCACCCCAAGCGAACTATCTCTTTCTGGGTGACTATGTGGATCGGGGCAAGCAATCGATAGAGACCCTCACCCTGCTCTTGGCCCTCAAGTTGCGCTACCCGGACAAGGTGTACCTCCTACGAGGTAACCACGAGAGTTCCAGTCTCAATCGCATCTATGGATTCTTCGATGAGTGCAAGCGACGCTACTCGATCAAATTGTGGAGGAACTTCGTCGATTGCTATAACTGCCTGCCCCTGGCCGCTGTGGTGGAGGACACGATCTTCTGCTGCCATGGCGGACTGAGTCCCAGTCTGTATACCATGGAACAGATACGTCTGATCAAGCGACCCTGCGAAATACCCGAACAGGGCATGCTCTGCGATCTGCTCTGGTCCGATCCGGATGCTCGAGCCCTTGGTTGGGGCCTCAACGATCGTGGGGTGAGCTATACTTTTGGGGCAGAGATCGTTGATGCGTTCCTGGAGCGGCACAACTTCAGTCTCGTTTGTCGGGCCCATCAGGTGGTCGAGGATGGTTACGAGTTTTTTGCCAATCATAAACTGGTCACCCTCTTCTCGGCCCCCAATTATTGTGGAGAGTTCGATAATGCCGGTGCTGTGATGTGCGTCGATGAGAATCTCCTGTGCACGTTTTGCATACAGAAACCGTCGGATGGCGGTGGTACCCAGTGCGAGCCAAGGGAACCAGTGTGACCAGACTAGGTTAATCATATTCGTTTTTTTATTCAAAAGGCTGAGAGAGAGCTTACTATATACAATCACACTACAATGTACCATAAATTATTCTAATAAAAGACCATAAAGAGTTAAGTTAACCCAGAAATTTAATTTTAAGGTGACCATGCCACATTTTAAGGCACCAAAGTCTACAGTAAAAACTTTATCCAAGTATATTTCCTAGTACAGAGGGAAAAATCCTTTTGGAAGAGCACATGATACTTTCCTAAACCTTTTTTATTAAATAAAGGTGACCATGCTACATTTTAAAGCAAAAACTAAGCCTATCGCTCGGAGCAGGAATATATCTAAATAAAATATCTGAACTAATGAATATATAGAAGAAGATAGATTTCTGATTAAGATTAAGCTGAGTTTAGCTTTATTTCTATTTAAGGGTGACCAGACTGCATTTTAGGGTATATTAAAGGTATTCAAATAAAATATCTCAATAAAAAAGGGAAATTAAACGGGACAAGCTGAGTTTGATAGGTAATTAATAGATAACCTTGTTTGGTATGGTATATATTTTCCTTTGATGTTGTTTTTTTTCTCAAGTGTGTACACACACATTTATTATTTCTATGTAAATTCGACAAATTCAATAAAAAATATAAAAATATTAATTAAAACTCTGTGCAATCTGCATATGCGGCTCGCTCTATTGCACAAACTGCAAACTACATTTAATAAATTAATTTTTTACGTAAATATTTAATTAAAAATCTGTTGTAACTGCCTTTACTAGTTGTTGCTTAATTATGCTAGCAGAATTAATTGAATAATTCATTTTGTCAACATTCAATTCATGCGTTATGCAAAGCATCTCATAAAATCTTATGTGCAGCATGTAATAAATATTAATTTGCTAAATTATTTTCATTAATTCGCATATTATGTACCATATACTACAGGCCGTTAGAGTCTAAATGAGCGTCGAGCTTTACAATTTCCGGGTTAATTGCAGCCGCATTCGGGTCAGAGAAATGCAATAATGACTGCAACAGAGACAGAGACAGCGACAGCTGGGGAAATTATAAAAGTGAGTGCAGCTAAAATAATTACTAAAATGCATTATAACACGCACATCTCCGGTACACACCGAATATATAAAATAAAATACTACAAAAAAAAACAACTCGAAAACAAATGAAAGGAAAATGAGAAATGTGGGAACAAAAAATGTCGGGGGAAAATTAAATGACATTGCAAATTGCAAAGGGAATAAATTAAATGGCAGTCCATTTGGTTAAAATGGTCACCCTAACGTGGCAAATATGCTAATCAGCGTGAGTGGATGAGTCTCGAACTGCACTGAAATTGGGTATGATATATGTATATGCATGTGTGCATAAATGAGTGAGGGAATGTGAGAGAGATAGGGAGAGACCTAAAGAGAGACAGGTAGATTTAAGGGAAATGAGTATAGCAAAGAGAGAAAGAGTGACTTATCTAGACTTCCCATAATAAAAACTATTTTAGATATCATCAGTTTTTGATTTGGAATAGCTTTTTCTTCATGGTTTGATCTCTAGATTGACTCTGCATCAAAAAATAAACCTCCTACATTTTTCAGAATTTTATACCTGCCATATCCCTTCATGTATTTTCCCTTAAAGGCCTAAGAGACATATCCCGACTAACCAAAGTTGTATTAAGTTTAATATGATACGATTTTAGATTGGAATATCTTTTACTTCATGGCACGAACTCCAGATATTTTCTCTCTACGATTTTAGAATAATAGGCCTTTCCTTCAAGGAACTGGAAGTTCTTCACGAATAATTTAGGCGCAGATGACAGCTCTATGTGTATAGTATGGGATAATATGAGGTATGGTATAATATCCGAGATAAAAGGAGACAATATGGTCAGTTTTGGATGAAGGAGAGAGCGAGGAGGACGTGTACAATTACCAAATGCAATTACTAATCAGCAAGGCGACTAATCAGCCCAGTCAGCCCAGCCTCCCCCCTGAAGAGGAACCCCATGTAGACACTTCAATCGAAGCGTAGAAAAACTTACAAGTGGCAACACAGCAGGGGAAAAGGAAAAGGGGCAACAACTTGCTGAAGTCACAGCCAAAGACGTGCCAGGGAGAGAAGGATGAAAGACGGAGCACGGATGCGGACAAGGACATGACAACGGCTTGTCCTGGCGCTGAGTTACGACAACAAAAGCATATCAGTGACCGGGCAGCCAAAGAAAACACACATATCGTATTTGGAGAGCAGGAGGAATCTCCCTCTCAGAGTCGGAGCGCATAAATTTAGCTGCATGTCCAAGAGGCCAAGGAAAGACAGGAAAAGGAAGGAGCAGGACATGGCAATAGATGCACAAGATAGTCGCAGACAAGGCAAAGGCAGCTGTAAGCTGCGACTGTGACTGGGAAGGGGATGGGAACTGTGACTGGGACAGACATAAGCCGAAAGATCCACAAAACTAATCTGCAGGCGGCAGACGAGGAAGAAAAGTGCAGGGCAGGATTTACATATTAAGCCATTTTTAATTTACGACTTTCCAAGCCAGCCAAAAGATGCCACCCCTTCCTAAAACACACACCCTCTCCAAGATACACACACACACACACACACACGCCTGACTAAACAGCAGATAAGGAATGTACAAGAAAACGTAGGAAGATGCACGATAAAGGCGCCAGTCGAGCAAAAGGATAACGACAGCGGCAGCAGCCAGCATGCTCTCTCTCTCTCTAACTCCTCGCTCTATCTCTTTTTCTCTCTCCCTCGTCTTGAAACGGAAGCCGTCCGCTCAACAATGACAGTAATAAAATAAAAGTAAATCCATGCTACGCCACACACTTTTCACCCTTACCCAACACTTTTTCTGCTGCCTCTCTCTGCGCTTCTCATCCCGCCTTGGCTTCTGTCAAAGTTGACATTGACGTACAAGTCTCGGAAGTGAAAACTGTAGCTGTTTTTCATGTAAGCCCCTCCCCTTCCCTCCCTCTCTGTCAAGAAAGTGAAAACTTTTCGAATGTTTTGCATTTGTTGAGTTCTGTCAGAAATCTTTAGCTTTAACTCGCGCACCTGATAAGGTATATGGTACACTCTCCATAGCATATGATAATGATATAGCTGATAAAAATGGCATCTCAAGAGATTCATTCATTCATTATCTGCATTCAATCAGTTAGATAATCATATTGTTCCCCAAGCTGACATTAAAGAGAGAGAGAGATCCCCACAACAGGTGCCAAAGAGGCTGAAGAACCATCAATCATGAGGCCTCACAAGTCGGATGAGCTTACACCGAGAGCATATGCTAACGGTAGTTAGAGAAAGAAAGAAAGCCACCCCTTTTTTTTATGGCCCCAGACTCGTAAAAATGCGTAAAGCGAAGGTCTTAGAAACCTGCTGGGAAAAGGGAAAGCAACTAGGATACTTAGGAACTATGTATATAGACAGGGTATTTCCACGTCTGTTGCCTACACAGTTGTTATTCTCTTTTGTGGTTCCCCCTTCAAAAAAGAGGAAGGAAATGCTGCCTCCGCCTCTGACAATGATGAGGATAATGTGGTTGTTGCTGGAAATTGTGGGGTGTTTTTTTTCGAAGTTTGTTTTCTTACTCCCTCGACTTGTGACTTTCTCATATGGCTTGCGGTTTTGTCACTCACATAAGCAGCGAATTTATTGAGAGTACCGTGTCTTTAAAGTTTCTATCCAGGCGAGAAAGGGTATTTGCTAATTTACTAATTGGGTATGCATAAAATTCACTCACCTGCAAAGCAACATCGTATAATGATATTAATTAAAAGATAAACCAAAAAAGAAAAGAGACTGAAAAAAACGTTTAACTGTTTGCCAATATTTGCGGGTAGCGAACCCTTTTCAAAACTGGTCAGAGAGTTAATTCTGGACCCCCAAAACGGAAAACACGAGTAACAAGTCTATTAAAAATATGCCCAGCGAATGATTTATAACCTTTTTTTCCATCTCTCCCCTCTCTCTCTCTCTCTCTCTCACTCATTCGGCGCAAGGACAAAAGCGAAAGTCATGCTGAGGAGGGAGGGGATAAAAATGTTTGAAATGCGGAAAAAAAACAACAACGAACTGAAACGAAATTTTATAATGGTCCAGCACCTTTTTTTCTTGTTATTAAGGTCTCTTTTATTATGATATTGTATTTTGCCGGGAAATGATAAAAAAGTGTTTAAAAATTTTGACAGGATAAGCGGGTTGCTGCGCCATATGACAGTGAAAAATGATGAACTAAGGGGTGTATAGGGGGAGAAGGAGAATGAGAGGTCTAACCTGGTGTCGATGCTCATGATGAGTTGTAGATTATTATAACAGGGTTGTAGCTGGGAAATAACGCAAAGTGAGGTTAGGAAAACTCAAGCTAGTTTTGAGAAAGTGTTTTAAAAATATTTTAGAGTCTCTGAAAGATTTTCTCATAACAGATATGCAGTTTACGACTTCCTTGATTGCATCAAGTGCGCCTGCAGCTGCTCCAGTTTCGGTTCCAACTCGTAGCCGACCTATTGAAACCTTATCAAAATATGAACTACTTTCTACCCCCTCCCAAGACAGAACCCACAGCTGGCACAGTGAGAGAGCATGATTAATCAGTAAAATAAGCAAAAGGCGAAATGGAAAATGGAAGGGGAAATTGAGAGGGAAATGGATGAAGCCACAACAACAACAAACAAGGTTGCAGTTGCGGCTCAATAAGCCAACAAAGGAGCGTCTGGGCCTCAATTCGATGATGAAGCAGAAAAGAAAAAAAAACCAAAAAACCAACAAATACCAAAATAAATACCAAAAAAAACCACAAACAACAATAGAGGCACAAGATGAGCGACCCAACTAACGATCCACAAAGTGAGTGAGTGAAAAACCGCAATGAAAATTGAAAAACATTTATTAGAAGCCATAAAGCAGAAGGAGGGAGATGGAGGAGGCGTGGCCCCTGCATGTGCACATGCTAATGAAACTGAGGCACCCCTTGCGTAGCAGGATTACATAAGGCAGGCTCGAGCTACTGTGTCTCTCTTGAATTTATGAGGGTTAATAATCGAAGCGCGATTACCCAGACAAGATAAGCCCAGACAACAGCAGCCTGCTCCCTCTCTCTCTCACTCTCTCTCTATCTCTCCCTGTCTCTTTCTACGCCCTGCCTTATCTTGACTCAGCAAAAAGAAGGTCTTTTCGCTGCCACCGCAATGCGGGCGTCGTATCATGCATAAAGAAAAAAACAAAAAAAAAAGAAGAAGAGATGTAGAGATGAGTTCCCCATAGTTATTTATTGATTCTTAAAATATGCACAATGTGACTCGAAATTAATAAATTATGAAATAATAATCAATCATAGTTTGAATAGAGAATTTTAGGGTAATAAAAAAAAAATCTGAATTTTTTTAAGGAATTGGGGAAAGATACTACAGTAAGAATTTCGAACTTTAATTTGCAGTTTATATGCGGTTTATTTTCTATATTTTCCATAATTCATGTCTGAAACTGCTCGGGTATAGTTTTTTATGATATTTACGAATAGTGTTATCAATTATTATCAAAAAATTAGGTTTGAAAATTTTGAAATTTTTGCAGGGAAAAAATTGTCAAATTTTTCAACTTTTTATATTCACAATATTTTGATGCAAAATCAATCTATCATAAATAAGCTTCAAAAAATTTCATTAAGTTTGAAAATCAGATAATTTTTAAGAAAGTTATGCTCTTAGGAAGCTCACAACATTGGAAGAGAAACTCCGGATCAAACATAATACGGCAAACTGTAGAAAAATTGTGGTTTATTTTCAATATTTTCCGTAATTTATGTCAGAAACTGCTCGGGAATAGATTTTTATGCGTTTTACGAATAGTTTTTTCAATTTTCATCAAAAAACAAAGTTTGAAAATTTTGAAAATTTTTTGAAATTTTTGCAAGGCAGTTGCATGGAAAAATTGTCAAATTTTTCTATTCTTTAAATTCAGAATTTTGATGCAGAATTAATCTACAATCGATAAACTAAACAAAATGCCATTAAGCTTGAAAATCTGATGATTTTCAAGAAAGTTAGGATATCTGAAAGTCCAAGAAATAGGGTTAAAGAATAAAATCTGAACTAAAGATTATAAAGTGCAGTTTATGTGCGGTTTATTTTATATATTCTCCATAATTTGGGCCAGAAACTGCTCGGGAATGGATTTTTATGCTCATGACGAATATTATTTTCGATTTCCATCAAAAAACAACAAACTAAAATTTTGAACATTTTTCGAAAATTTTACAAGGGGTAACATGGAAAAAGTGTAAATTTTTTTTAAGTCTCTAAATACAAAATATTTTGATGGCAAATCAATATACAATCGATAACCTAAACAAAATGCTATCTCACACGAAATTCTAATGATAATTGGGGAAGTTATGAGCTCTGAAAGTCAGTGCCATGGGGTGACTCATCATACTCATACGTAAATATTGTAAGGTACGATATATCAAATAATAAGTTGAAGGTAACTTCTTGTTATATATAATAAGGGACACTCACAGACATAGATCATTCATTAGCCATATCGTAGACATTGATGGATGCATTTGGATTGTGTGGAGTTTTAGTTGAGTTACAATAGGGAAATATTTCGAAAAGAACTATAAAATAATAAGCGACCCTTTTCAGTATTCTTCAACGATTTGTCTGCAATTTGAGTGTTTTATTTGAATATATTTAATATATGCAGTGAATATTATCCACAGACACTGATCGATGGGGCAAAGACATGCTTATAAGTAGGAAGACTCCCGCTTTAAACCATTCCAAAGGTTTTGCATCAAATTTAACAGCTTTTTCATAACTCAAAAGAGCCAGAAACGAAGCGATTATGCACACTTAGCTATAGCTAAATATTTTTGCAGCCAACTCACGTACGAGAGGGTTGGGTAGGGTAGGGTAGGGTAGGGTTAGGCATGAAGTAGGACCCTCTTCTTCTTCCCTCTCTTCTTGTGGCGCTACCAACGCGCAGAGTCAACAAATCAAAGAAAAATGCAAATGCAAAGTCCAAGTTGGAGTCGCAGTTGGAGTTAGGATTGAATTACGGCAATGATAAAAGACAGCAACGGTCTCGAAATAATCAACATAAACGTTTTGAAAACCGCAAAACTGACCGAATGAGATGCTGGACAAACTGACAGAGGGACAAACTGACACAAGCTAAAAAAAAAAACAGCTAAATGCAGTTTGGCCAGCAGATTAGCGCAAGTTGATTATTTGCATTGCCAGAAGGAGAGACAGAGAGAGACAGGGGCAGGGGCAATGGGGGCCAACAGTCGCCGCATTATTATGTTAATAGCAACAAAATGCAGTTGCAGCTTGCCGCTTGCCGCTTTGCAGCTTGCAACAAACGTGTTGTTCATGCAACTCGTAAATCTGCCGCGTCTGCGAAAAGCAAAATAAATAAAGCCACAGCCTCCTTCAGTTTGACCCCCTGCGATCCCTGTGCCTCTAAAAGAAACACTCCCCAAGTTGTATGTATGTTGCATGCCCCATGTTGCATGTTGCATGTTGATTATTTTTATTGCAATTGACAAAATATCCAACTCGAAATCTACAACCGAAAATGCCCATTGTAATTGGCCGCAACGCACAGCTGCGCTCTCTAAAACGTAGTCAAAACCCGCCCCGCTCCGCTCCAGCCCCCCTCTATCCCTCCCTCCTAACTATGCTACACTCTAAAATTAATGTCGCAAATTAAACTGGCGAATTACCAGACATTAATATGGAAAAAAAAACTCTGTAGAAAAGAAAACTCTGTGAATATATTCGTGACTATTTGTGAATGTGTGAGTCCAGCGAGTGCATTCAGCGTGTAACTGTTCGTTTGAGTATGTGAAATGTCTAGCAATATTTTACAGGAAACTTGAGATTGTGGGAGGAACTAGAATAGAGATAGAAAACTCACTCTGAACTAGTGAAATTCTCAAGAAAGAAAATTTATATCGAAATAGTTCAGTCTTCCAGAGAAAAGTGTTGCAGATCTCTAGATTAAAGATATATGTAATATAATGCAAGTAAATAATAAACTCACTCTGAACTAGTGAAATTCTCAGGAAAGGAAATTTATAACAAAATAGATCAGTCTTTCAGAGAGAAGTATTGCAGATCTCTAGATTAAAGATATGTGCAATAAAAAACCTAATGAAATTCTCAAGAAAGACATTTTTTTAATAAAATAAATCAGATTTCAGGAGAAAAGAAATAAAAAGTAACTTAGTTTGTATATAAAATAAAATTTCTAGAAGATAATTCAGTATATAAGTGTATTACAGCAATAAATATCAATTTTTATAAGCTGAAAATATTTTCCAAGCTGTAAAATAAATTCAATTTCAATTGCCTCAAAGAAAAACCATCTACAGCATATTTCCCAGCTAATCTATAATCAGTATATATCAGTATTGTATGCATCTCTTAGATCCCCAAAAAAAACAAATTGGGAAAATGAGAAGAAATAAATTCGAAAATGGAATCGTTATCTTAATTATGCAAATCAAAAGTCGCACTAATTTGTTAGTTGTCTACGTTGGGTCTGGGGATCTATTAATGATTTTACACGATCATAAACATAAGCATATCTATGGAACGAATACGAAGTGAGTTCCTCGAGATAGATGTGCCATATGTCATGGTAGGGAGCTTTATCTGGGCATAAATTAGGCAGGCGACAGGTGTAGGCAGCTGGCTGTGTGAGGAAAAAATCTTTCCATACTATCCCAAGCTGATCCCATGAAACTCTATAGCTTTTTCGAGGTAGAGTGGGTGGACAGGGGACTGTGACACACTTTGTTTAGTTTTAATGCCCGATGACATCGACAGCTTCGGTATAAATGTAGAGATGGGTGAGATCTTCAGGTGTTTATCTTGTAGTCACGTCTCGTTTGTCTTATAGGGGAAGTGCCACGCCCCCTCCTTCTTTTTCAGCTGCTGCTGCTAATGCACATTAGTTTTCAGCCAATTAAACTGGACTGCCAACTTATTTTGAAACTATTATCTGCGTCCCGTTAGACCACAGCAAACAGACCTCGAACATGCCCCCCCTACTCCCCCGCCTCTGCGCACACAATCAGTTCGAACGAATCAACTTTCGAATGCAGCGAAACCACCGCCAAAGCGACCACTCGAACCACAGCGAATGTGAATATGCGAATGCGAATAGTGAGTAGTGAGTAGTGAATAAAGCTTCAACTGGCTAATGTGGCGGCATTTGTCACATCACCAACAGGGGCGTAGCCGGAGAGGGGGCACAGTTGAGTGCGTGTTTAATTCATGTAAATTATTCATCAGGTTGAAAAATATTACTAAATTTCGTATAAAGTCAAAGTGAGTTAAATCGTATTAAATTTAACTAGCTAACACGATCTATGTGTAGATATTTTAGAGTAACTATATTATCATCATATAATATGCAGTTTGAGTGTGAAAAGTGAGGAAAGTTGTGGGAACTAGGAAAATATTTAAAGTTATGCAGAATTAAAAGGATTATTTAAACAATTTCTAGAAAACTATTATAATTAGGTTGTAAACTTTAAAATATAAGAAATAGAAGCTTAAAAGATAATTCTAGCTTGAAAAGAAATGCTAAATTGAAGAGATCATTTAAGAAATAACTTGGGAAATGGTATATTCAAAGATTATAATCCTTATTTGCATATGAAATGAGATAGAAGTTGTGGGGATCGCTGGGAAACTAAAGAGAATGCACAGTGTAAGAGATCTTTTAGAAAACAGCTGAAAAAACTTTATTATAATACATACAACGATACATTCACGATAAATATATATAAAAATTGCTTAGGTTTTAGTTAATATTATATTATTTGCCCAGTTCTAATATAATATTTCCAAAAACCAACAACATTCTTCATATATTAAGCTTAAATTTGTGGGAAATATTTAAGTCATGATATAATTATGGTTGGCCTAAAAGAAAATGTCAAAATACCTTTCCTTCTACAATTTTCCGCAAACTTATTTATATTATAATAATATAATATTTTGTAATATAATAATTATTATTTCTTCAATTTCTTAATAAGAAGTTTATAGAAGAAAATGAATGTAGTATTATTTAATATTCCCGCATTATAGCTACTGATGAGACTCCCCCCTTTACTTGACCTTAAAATAACTCTAGAAAAACACGAGTAGCAGCTGTGTCCATGGTGAAGTTCTTGAGAATTCCAACACCTTTGACAACAAACCGGACCTGAGGCCCAGAGACCCTTTTCCCCCCGACACCCGCTCGACGGCTTAGCGGAAGTGGAGAAAAACAAAGGAAACTGCTGTACGCGTACTTACAGCACGTAGTGTAATCTTATTTACAGTACCGACGAGTAAAGACGCCGGATTTGGAGTTGACAGTTCTCTACATGGAGTACATTGTCAGCAGAGTGCTCCAGTTGGACAAACAGAAGAAGAGGAGGGGGAGGTGGAGAAAGAGCAGGAAAACTCTAAAAATATCAGAGGATCACTGAAAAGGGAATGAGTGAAAGTTGGAGATCTTAGGGAGGCTACAACTGACACCTCAGCCTGTCAACTTAGTATCGTTCTCAGCATGTCTTCCCTTCCCCTACCCCTTCCCCCTATA
The DNA here is from genome assembly GCA_018904105.1 of Zaprionus tsacasi. Classification (NCBI taxonomy): domain Eukaryota; kingdom Metazoa; phylum Arthropoda; class Insecta; order Diptera; family Drosophilidae; genus Zaprionus; species Zaprionus tsacasi. The sequence continues at coordinate 7,275,037 of JAEIFR010000173.1, read as the reverse complement.
CCTTTTCCTACCTCTTGAGCTGACACACTGCGTAGGTTGCTCACGCACTGCATAATCTCTAAGTGGAAATCTGTTTTTCCTTTTCAAGTGCAGCCTCCCTCTCTCTCGCTCTCTCCCTCTCTCTCTCCCTCTCTTTGTTGAAAATATTAAAAAGCAATTTGAAAATCTTTCAACGTTTTTTCCGCTTTTGGAATTTGGTTTTAATTAACCTCAAAGAGTGCGAGGGAGGCGGAGCCACTTGAGGCGATCTCTCTCTCTCTCTTTCTCTCTTTGAAAAATTTGTAAATATTTGTGGTAAATTCTTACACACACACAGGCACACACACACACACACTAACTAATTACTTGCCACGCACTTGAACTAGTTTCAGCTCAACCGCAACCTGAAGTGGCCGCCCAGCAAGATACATTTTTGTATCTTACAGATGCGCACCAAGGGGTGGGCATAGGCGTAGTAGGGGGGGTGCACTAGCTTAAACCTTGCCTTAGTTGCAAAAGGAAATTGAATGAGGCAAAGTAAGCAAGCAAAAGGCAGAGGCAAAGACGTTTTTCTAAAGGTTTCAGTAAATTAGAGTGAGATATAAAAGCTATTTACAGCTACTTTTAGCTACTTTATAGCTAGAACCAGCCAGCACACTATACTGCACTATATAGTCAAATTTCAACTGGAAAAACAAAGGAAAACTAAAGAAAATACAAACAAATGCAGCGTATTCTTTTTGTTTAAACAAATGCAGCGACACTTTGGGACTTTGTTTAACTTGTTGTTGTTTTTGTAGTTGTTTTTGTTGCTTTTGTTGTCAGTTACAATTTAAAACACACACGCACGCAGAAAGAGAGAGAGAGGGAGAGGGAGAGGGAGAGAGACAGACCCGCGTCAGGCGTGTCAAATATTTGTACATGGATTGCATTTTCACGCCGCATAATTAGGCAACACTGGCAGCAGCTGCAACAACAACAACAACAACAACAACAACTGCAATTGAAATGCAACTCAGGCCACATCGAACTCAGTTAAAAAACTACAAAATTAATTAAATGCCGAACACAGCTCGAACAACAAACACAACTGTAAAAGGGGCCTAAAATGCTAATAATATAGGGGGAAGGTAAAGGGAGGGGCAACACTGGCAGACGGGGGAGGGGTCACACTGCTACGACTATGATAAAGGGTACGCAGGCAAGACACGTCTGGCATATGCTAATCGATTAGGTAGCCACGCCCACTACTATTCCTCCAGCCCCTAAAAGCGTGACCCATATGAAATTGCCGATAATGCTAGAGGAGCAGGAAAGGGAGGGGAGATATGATCGAAGCGTGTTAGAAGGTTTTGTGGAAAAGGGCAACGAAAATCGTTTAAAAAGTCAAAGAAAAAACCTATAAAGTTTTTTTTGGATATGTCTAAAAATTCAAGTGAAACAATTGAGAACTTAAGAGTGAAGGAATTAAAACAATTTTAATTAAAAGAAAAAAAAAGCAGAAAAAGAACCAAAAAAAAAAAAAAAAATCATATCACTCTTATTCTATTTTGTATTGTAGTTTAAACAGATGTTATAAAAAATTTAGAATTGGGATAGAAAAAATTATTAAAAATTCAGTCTAAGGCCAAAAATTTATCACATAATTTCAAAAAACTTATTAACAAGGCATCCCAAATAATATTTATGTTTGATTTTAGGAATTAATAATAATATTAAAACCTAAGAGATGTACGGAAATATATTTTCTAAGGCTCATCCCAAACTATTACTAAGTTGATAAACCCAAAAATCTACAAATAAACTACTAGACTACTCTACTTTTCATAAATTATATCATTTTATATCCCACATAGTATATAAAATTATCCAAACTCACCTTATCAAATGCCGCATACAAAATCAAAATGTTTCCACTGTGCGTGCGATCAATTTGCTGGTCCCGTTAATCCTGCAGAGACACACACACACACACACATACACACGCTTGTGCTGTGCTCTGTGCGTGCTCGATTTAATTGAAAATACCACACAGAGGGAGAGAGAGAGAGAGAGAGAGAGAGAGAAAAGAGACGCATACAGTTCACGCGTATAACACTTGTCAATTTGTGTAATAATCAATGCACACTTTGGTCACACTTTTTATCAAATTTCTTTATTGCAATATTTTTGTATGCAAAGGCAGCGCGTCGGCAGCGACGCCGCGATGCGTGCTAGCGTCACAATTATGGGACAAGCCGAGATGCTGCCGGGAGAGAGAGAGAGAGAGGGATATAACTTGGGTTTATGGCGTTATTAATACGCTTTAATTGCGTAAAACTTCTGGGCGAAAACACGCACTTTTCGATCGAAAAACCTTATAGAGCGCGTTCCGTTAGACGCGAGCTGCGTTTTTTACGTAAATTGCTGCTGCTGCAGTGCACAAGAGACGACAGTACAGCGCTCTCCTCCGTTCACAACCGCACGCGACGAGTTTCGCTTTACAACTGGCGCCTTCCAATAGGAACGAACAGCAGCAGCAGCGGCAGCGGCAGCGCGGCTCAGCCCAAGACAGCGAACAAACACACACACACAGTCTCTTCATACACACAGTGTCGGCATGCGTGCGTGCGTTTGTGGGTGGCTGCATAGATGCTTCGGCTGCTTCGTGCCGAACTTCGTTGCGCTCGTTGCGTGTTGCCTTCGGCATGTGCTCGTGAGAGAGCGAGCGCACAAAGTTATCGCATGCGAGAAATGCGCTGCGATATATTTACGTGTTGTTTTGAGTTTGTATGGAGAGTTTTACATAGGAATTAATATATTATGCAGTAATTGCAAGTAAATTTAAATAATTTTATTATTTTTTAATTATTATTTAATATATTTAATATAATTTAGCTATGAAAGGCATTTTTTATTGCATGCCTGCCACAACAAAATTTACTTGCTATAAAACTGAGCTGTGCTCTCTTTTTATGGCAACTCTCTCAACAGAGAGAGAGAGAGAGAGAGCGCTCTCTCCGTTGGCATGCCGGCAGTGTAACTGGAATTGGAAGTGCGACAGCGAACAGCTGTTTTTTGTTTATTTCAAACATTCGCTCTCTGTTGTTGCCTGCAGCGAGAGTACGTGTGTGTGTGTGTGTGTGTTTGTGTGCGACTGATAAGCACGTGTTTTTATTGTCGGCGTGTGTCTGTTTGCTGTCGCTGTCGCAGTCGCCCGTCGCTGCCACAGGTAGCGTTAACAGCGCGCTGTTAAGCTGGCGCTGTTAAGTTTGTTTTTTGTGTATTTTTAGCTTGTTTTTTAGCGTTTTTTTTCTGCATTTACCTGAGCTAATTAACGCAGCTTCCAATTAGCTGCCGCCCGCCCAGTTGCCACGCCCCGCTGAACATGCGAAATGAGACGCGCAATTGTTGAAATTGTACGCACAATCAATTAAAATTGCATCAACATTTGAAATAACATAGGCGTCGGAGTGCACGACTGGCAGATACCCTGTAAATTTTTGAAACTTGCTATAGGTTACTCCCGAGTTAATTTCTAGTTTCAGCTACTTTTAGTCTAGTAATTTATATACTCTCCCTATGCATGCAAAAAAATTACAGGGTATTTGCGGCATTGACAGCGCTGAAATCAGCAAATGTGTCACAAAAAGGGAATTCTGCTTGATGGCGAAAGAAACGCATTAATTTAGCTCGTTATGATTATGGTCTGCCACGCCCCTCAGCCCCCTCCCTAGACTGGCGACATATGGAAATCTGCTACATGCAACATGCCACACGTTATGCCTCGAGTAATGTGCCACAAATGTCTACGTAGTCAGTTGCGGCCCTAGCACAGCTCCAGCTGCCCCCTCTCTGCCCCTCCCCCTACGCCTCTGCCGCTCGACGACCGCCGGCGGCGCACGTTAAGCGAATCGTGCACACGCCCCATGACGATGATTAATTACCTTTTTGGGTGCTGCCAGTTGCCTCATGTATCTGTATCTGTATCTGTATCTGACTCGCTGTCTGCATATGTATCTGTATCTGTATCTATGTGTGTGTGTGTCTTCTGCACATTTCACTTATGCACGCTTGAAGGAAACAGAGCGAGAGAGAGAGAGAGAGAGAGAGAGAGAGAGACGGTCGCAGTTGCAACCTCAAGCTGAACCTGAAAGTCGCTGATGAAGTTGTTGTTTTTATTATTATTATTTCCCCAACTCCCAAAACTGCAGCAAGTGAAAGTAATGAGAAATTGCTGAGAAATGCTTGAGAAATTGAGAATTCTTTTGTTGATAGATTAGACATATTATTGTGCAATTTCGGAGTGTTTGTTTAGAGAGTGAAAAATGATATATACCAAATTTAAGCTACTTTGTTGCAGTTGAGATTAATCGACACTGAGAAAAACTTATGGTAAAGCTAAATTTTATTACAACATGGAAAATGAATACTTACTTTATAGAAATCGTTATAGCAACCTAGCCAAACCGTTGAAGCTCTATTTATCACCTTTTTTGTCTTTCAAACTTTTCAAACGCGTAGATCTCTGTTATTTGACAAGCTAGAAGCAGCAAATTTGGCATGAGTATTACTGCATATCCTACCCATACAGTGTTTATATCAAATATGGAATACCACACTCTACGCCCTTGTAAAACGTTTATTTCTGTTTAGCGGGCCAAATATTAAGTCACAATTTTGTGCTTTGGTATACATATAGGTAAATAAAATATGCATCTGTCTACCAAATTTTAGCTCGATTGTACAATAAATACAGAAGTTATGCAAGTAAATGTATTCTAGCGCTCTATTGTAGCAGTTCTAACTTGTTTCTATTTATACTGAAAGATAATAAAGTTCCACTATAGTTTATTTTGCAATTTTTTGAAATATCAAAGCAGTTTAAAAATATAATAATATTATAAGATTATAAAGATGTATCCCACATAATTTCTTTCTTTTCTTTTGGTAAACTAAACACACAACATTTACTTATCTTCTTGGCATCCTATCAACAGCTTAGTCACCCTACCTAGCAAGTACACGACAATTACAGTCTCAACTAAACTCAATCAGTATTACTTAGAAGTATTTCAGTGGCACTACCCTCTCTCCCTAGAGAGGGAACTGAGCCAGACACATATCAAGTTTCCCCCTATGATTTCACGGCACTTGCAACTCTTTCCCTTTCAGTCTGCCTTTACTTTTGTCCCCTTCTTTCCCTTCTCCCCCCATTTTCCTTCGCTTGCAGGACTTACAAATCGATAAACCTGAAATAGAGATGCATTCTATGTGTGTAGGGAAGGAGTTCTTCTCGGGGGCGTGGCGAAATATTTCACAGAAACTTGAAACCGCACAGTCAATGAACCACAACAAAAGAAAACAAAAGACAACAGACCGAAGCACACATAGGAAAATAAATAAAAAAAAGAAAGAGAAAAGAAAAGGAGAACAAAATTTTCAACAATTTGACATCTGTTTCAACAATTCCGACTCCGTCTACGACTCCGATGAGGCAGGACGTCACGTAGATTGACTTGTAGCCAACAACTTGGGAAAGATTGTAGAGCAGGCAACTGGTTAAAGAAAGAGAGAGAGAGAGAGAGAGAGAAAGGGGAGCTGGGTTAGGTCGTTCAATGTGACAAATGTCGAGGGTTAATGAGATCCTCGACCATTGCGAAAGGGAATTGTGTTGTGCTGTGTGTTAATTATCTGAAACAACGAACGGGACTTTTTACGTTTCATTAGACCCAAGTTAAAAGACAGCAAAGTGAAACCAACGCGTCGTAGACTTGCATTGTTTTTTGGGGTGAAAAATGTCGAAAACCCAAAAGAAAATATCATATTACCGTGTAAATACGTTTCCCATTCTCGGCATTAGACATGCAATTAGTCTGATTTAACTTAAGTTAGGATTTAATACCAATTTTGTATAGGGGAGCACAAGAGTTAAAAGTATTTTCACTTTCTATACGAAAAACCTTGAGTTCTATAATTAATGCCAGCTTAGATCTCTGCCGAACGATCATTAAGTTTGTTTTTGAAAAATGATCTCTTGACTCGGTAATAATATATACTCCTCAGTTATTTACAGCTAATTGTCCAGCCCTATAGATGGTATGCCCTGAACAATATATGAAAATTAACCATTTATATTAATTATCTGTTGATTTTCGCAAGAGAAGAATTCTTCAGAAGAGTCTGTGTAGAAACTCAAAGTGATTGATGGATTCTCACTTGACATTCTGCTACTTAGTCATCGCAACTCGGAAAGAGTTACGTGATCTGAGATCTGAGATATGAGATATGAGATCTGACTCATTCGAGGTAACTCGAAATATTTCTACAAATCTTAAGATCATAAAAATGCAATTGACAGTTATGCCTGGACTTTATGCTCAGGCGGATGTTTATAGGCAAACACTTTGACAGCTGTCAAACTGTGAAAGAGTGAGAGAGAGGGAGGGAGAGAGGGAGATGGAGAGAGAAAGAGAGAGGGCTACGCTTACTGGTAGCGGAAACAAAGAGCGCGTTTTATGTTTATTGCAGTCGAAACAAAAGTATCCCAAGTTGTGCCTGTAAACCCACCGAATACACAACACACACACACACACACACGCACACACATGTCCCTACCAGACCATATAAGTAGCGCCCATAAACCATAAAAACCCATAATGTATGACCACTTGACACGCATTAAAACACAATGGCGGCGCCTTGGCCAAAGTACTATACGTAGAGCGTGTGTAGTACTTGTGGTATTTTCACTTTACAGGGTATTAGAGCGCAGTGCTGGTTATAGGAGTTCAAAAGGTGAGGGATTCTGTTGAGAGTACCCTTATTTTATGCCTGATATATAGTCAAATTTCTTGTTTCTTCTTGTTTCTTTTTTGATGCTTTGTCTTTAAAGTTCTATGATTCTATAGTTCCTGGATTTTGTGATTATACTATTTTATATTATATTATGATATATATTTGATATATTTGATTTGTGATTAATATTCTATATTTCTAAAGTCAATACTCCAAAATTTCTAATTCTTTTTTATATTTGTTTATTATTTATATTATTCTACGATTCTATGATTCTTTGTTTAGTTCTAGGATTGAATATTTTTATAGGTTTATATTTCTATTTAACTATGATTCTAAATATGATTATATTCCATTGTATCTAATTATATCCCATTCTATTCTTTTATATTATATTATACTTTATTAAATTTGATATTCTATTAAATTAAAATTATTATATTATATTATATTCTTCTATATCGCATTAAATTCTATTATTTGCTTTAATATAATGTTCTATTCTTTTATATTCTATTATATTCTTTTATATTATATTATACTCTATTATATTTCTTGATATTCTATTATATTATTTAATATTCTTCTGTGTTTTATTATATTTTTTTATAGTAATTTACGTTCTATTATATTGGAGGGTATTTAACAGTCATCATTACCATTTCATTTCATTGTTATTTTTTATATTTCACGGTAGACTTCGTTTTATGAAACATATTTTAAATGCCTTCCGACTGATAGACAAACTGCGACATTTGTTTGGCAATCTATCAAGCGACAGACAAACTGAGACGAATCGCGATAGAGATCAAGACGAACTCATAAACTATCCCCAGTTGTGGGTATTATTGCAGTGTGACCAGCCCAGCAGCTGTCACAGCGCAAATGTCAAGCGAAATTAAGTTGATCATCAGTTTTCGGTGTCTGTTTCGGTTCGGTTTCGTTTTCGGTTTGGGTTTCGGTTCTATAGATAAGAGACACATGGCTGGAGGAGGGGACGTAGTTTCAACTCGATTGTCACCCGAAAAAGGGAGGGGAGAACCACGAAACTAACTCACAAGTGAAACCGAAAATGAAACCGAAACTCAACTCGGACCCGGTCCGCAAACACGCTCTGTCTCTCTGTCTGTCCGTCTGCCTGTCTGTCTGTCTCTCTGTCTCCCGTTCTGTCTGTCACTCAGTCACATCATAAAAACTTTGCTCGTTTCCGTCATGAAAACCAAAAAAAATACAAAAAATACTGAATATGAAAGGAAAAATCCGGGTGAGGAAACATTGTTAAAATCACGTGCGTGTCGCGCTCTTTTTTTCTGTTTTTTTTTGGGAACTTGTAAATTTATTCGTCACATTCGTCCTGTACGCAGGGAATATGGCAGAGACCATAAAGTTGGTCAAAAACATTTGGCAGGAAGTCATCAAAGAGTGCATCAAATTATAATGTATTCCCGATGAGTCATGGTAGTAGTTATGTAGGGGAAAGGGTACGAAATAGAACTATGTAGCTATAAGTCGATAAAGAACCTATTTATAATATGAAAAGGATCGAAAAAATGGTATATTATAATTATTATACAGTTATCCATAGTTTCATTTTGTTTCAAGACTATGTTTAAATAATATACACCTTTAAGATGATATATTCCAATCTTCAATTCAAATTAACTATGTATACTGTAATATAGAAGAAAAGAACCTATTCAGAGAGGGAAAAAACCCCAAACAAAAGTAAATTAGAGTTCTATATATATTTTTTAAAGTTGCGACATTTATTTCAAACAATATCCTCATCCCTTTAGATGTTATATATTTGTTTAAATATATCTTAAGTTAGAACCATCAATGAATACTGAAAAAGGTCGAAAAAAACCTATTTAGTATAAAGAAATATACCAAATAAACAGTAAATTATGAAGAGATTCTGGTTCTACATAGTATTATACGCTTGTTAGGATATATATTTCCCCTTTAAGATGATATATTCCCTTTAGATCATATACCCTCAAAAAAAAGAGTATTTCTTCGTCGTTTTCCGCATACTTTTCCAATCCCTCAAATTAATTGTTGAAGATGGAAGCAAAAAACGAGCATATATAGCACATATATATTCAAAATATTCGAGCTCTACCCATGTCGCTGTTGTTGTTCGCGCGTGCATGTCCATTCATGTCCATTCATGTCCATTCATGTCCATTCATTCATGCAGCCAATGAACCAACATGGAACTCGCCTATTTGCCGGGCAAACACGTTGCAGGCAGGCCTCATGATTAAAGGATGTTTATTAAATATTCATGTAAATGTCAAGTCAATAAAGCTGCCTGCAGTATCCCCTTTTTTCGGAGGGGGGTTGGCAACCATTCCCCCTTTATAAGGAAAACGAGAATAACAACGAAAAAGCTAATAAACAACAACAACGAGTGTCAAATGTTGTCGGCTTTTTGTTGTTTTTATAGCGGGTATATCCTTTCTGTCTGTATGGGGGTACAGGGGACCCTCTTTCCTCTATTATACTTCTTTGAAAGTTGCCGCCCAAATGGGGGGAAGGAGTGAGGTCGCACATGAATAACAATAGATTTATTGCAAACAATACAGAAAATGCATTCAAATGGAATGAAATGTATTCGGTTTGATTTTATTTCCGTTACCCTGGGAGTGTATTTTCAAAGGGTATATTGAATGTGTTATTTATTACGTCTTTTATATATATTATAGGCATTATAAGTTGATTTTTATAGAAGCTAGAAAGCTTCTTAGAGACTTTCATGCTTTTTTAAGCAACATAAGTATTTATTAGCTTTGTAGGGTATGCCGAGTGCGTATATATTTTTAAATTTATAGAAAAATAGGAATTTTTCTTAAAGTTTATTTCTACGTTACTAAGTTCCTGCAGAGAAACCCTAGAAACCCTTTTAGAAACTATCCCAAAACTTAACTTTAAAAGAAACTGCTTTATACCCGAAGTTCTTGCTCTCTTAGAGCGATTACTTGATTTTTCTATAATCTATAAAATTTTTTAAAATTTTCTAGCTTTTATAAACCATATAACTATTTATTTATCTTTTTATAGAGCATACCAAGTGCGTATATTTTTTGTATTTTTAGAAATACATGAGTTTTCTGGCGTTACTACGTTACTAAGTTACCGCAGAGAAACCCTAGAAACCCTTACAGAAATTTTTTCAAAACTTTACTTTCAAAGCAGCTGCTTTCTTCCCTGAAGTTATCGCTCTCTTCGTGCTGCGATAACTGCCCGCTAAAAGTGCTTTCGATATACAGTCTCTCCAAAAAGTATTTTCGATAATTTTGTGTTTCATTTCTCCTGCATTCCACGTGCTTAACCAACACTGTCTAGAAGACTGACAGTTTACAGCTGAACTCACACACACACACACACTCAGGTACACACACGCACACACACACACACACTTTCCCAGTCGACAAGTGTGCGTAGTGTGCCCCTAAAAAAAAACATAGAAATTTGTGCTCAACTTTGCTGAGAGCAAATCAAAACGAATATAAACGCATAATAGATATATAGTTCTATATATATATATATATATAGTTTCCGATGGATGATAGCGAGCTACATATGGATGCCTATGCCACCTCGCTGTTGCCCTCGGAAATGGGTATTGTGGTTGAGGTGGAGCCGCGCCTGCCCGAGCCAGATGCGCAGAATCTAGAGTTTCTCAAGTTCCTCAAATCATTCAGCGCGGTGCCCGCTGCTGGATCCGCTGAGGCTTCTGTGACCATCACCATCGATGCACTACAAACGGAGCCAACATATTCGCTGCCCACGACGACGACAACGACGACGCTGGAGGAGGTAGCAGCAGCAGCAGCAGCGGCACCAGCTGCTCCGGCTGCAGAGATGCGGGAACCGCAGCTGGAGGGCAAATACATTCAGCTGCAGCTACAGGAATCCTATCCGAATGCGCTGCTCGAGCACACGTTCCTGCACAAGCTGCATCTGTTGGCCTCCAGTGAGCAGATCTCATTTATCCGCTGGACCAGTGAGCCGGGCCAGCCACAGATGCTGCAGCTGGACTACATTGGACTGCAGGATTATCTGATTGGCGAGCATAGCATATTCCATTGCCCCAATGTGCTGCAGTTCACGCGGCATTTGCTCCAGCTGGGATTCGAGCGGCAGGCGGAGCAGAAGCAGTACCAGGAGGAGGCCCAGCAGAGCCGGGAGAAGGTGTTGCGACCCAAGCTCTACTATAAACACGAAAACTTTCAGTGCAATCAGCCCGAGAAGCTGCTCCAGCTGCAGCTGAAGCTGCAGACACAGTCAAAGCAGCCGGAGCCGGAGTCGGAGCTGGCCAAGACGAAGCGAACGAAGTCAGCAGCGAGTGATCCTCCTGCGCTGTCCAAGGGACAACTGCACATGGCACGTTGCCGCTTCCACACGCTGCTCAGTTACAACAATCATGTGCGATTGCTGCAGCTGCAGGAACCCAGCTCGGAGCAACAGATGCCACGACGTGGACGCACAAGTGGAGGTCGACATGCAGCACAGATGCTCACTCCATCCCTGGCCGCCAAGCAGGTGAATCCCAGCGAGTCGGTGCTGCACTTTGGCGCCGGCAAAGTACCCGAATATGCTGGATTCTACGGGCCCGTGGAGCAGACCCTCATCGGGGAGTTCTTTGCGGAATATCTACCTCGATATGGCAGTCGAACCATTGGCTACAAGGACATTGTGGTGGATGTGGGCAAGGCCAATGCGTTTCAACAGAACTTGCCCATTGGCATTGTCTTCTCAGAGGATGAGGAGGAGCCACAATTGGAGCCACAGCCACAGGCCATCGAGTTGGCGGGGACAAGCGATGAGACTGCGCCGCTAGAGACTTGTCCCTCCACACCCGGCGACATGGAACTCGAACAGGTCATGCAGGAGCTGTGCGGCGTTGTTAGCACCGAGCAGACGGAGGAGGATCTGCTCCAGCAGCAACAGAATATTGTGACCACGCCCGAGTTGAAGTTGCAGTTGAAACGAAACTCCAAATCCTCAAGGAAAACCGCTGAGCATGTTCCCACTGCGGAGGCAAAGTCCAGCTCCAAGCACAACGAATCCCTCGAGGAACTGCTAAGATCAGATGAGAGCAAAGCTAGCGAAAAGCAGGATCAGGATCAGCAGGAACACAAGGAGCAGCAGGACTCGCAAGGCGCCACCAAAAGGCGTCGCTATCATTTGCGTAACTCAAAGTCAAAGCGTACCCTTTGAATACCCTACCTCTCTCTCTCCCGCTCTCTCTCTCCCTCTCTCTCTCTCTCTCTTGCCACATATCTTTTAAGTAACAAATTTAGTAAATCTATCGAAAACAGAATACCCTTAATCAATCAGCTAGTATTATAAATAAATAAAATAAATAGTTATCAGTAAGTTAGAACAGACTTAATTGTAGGGTCAAATTGTCGGAGCTAATCATAGTTTTATTTGTTAAGAAGGTCTTCTGAAACAGATGGAGTGATAAAATATCGGTTAGGTCTGAGCATAGCACCTTTCTGCACATTTCTTTATCGATCTAACAGCTGTACTCACGGTTTTTCAAAAATAGGTCGTTTTTAGGTCGTTTTAGGTCTACATAAATCGTTCTTAGATCTTTGATAGGTATTTTTAGATCGTTTTAGGTCGCTTAGGTCGTTTGGTTGGTTGTTATATCATCCTTAGGTCGCTCTTAGGTCGATTTTAGGTTATTTTAGGTAGTATTGGGTCGATTTTAGGTTGCTTAGGTCGTTTAAGCTCGTTAAAAGGTCTTTTTAGGTCACTTAAATCTTTTTAAGTTATTTTTAGATCGATTGAGCTTGCTTAGGTCGTTTAGCTGGTTTTTAGATCAATCGTAGGTCGTTCTTACGCCGATGTTAGGTCGTTTTGGGTCGTTTTGGGTTGTTTTGAGTCGTATTGGGTCGATTTTGGGTCGCTTAGGTCGTTTTAGCTCATTAGAAGGTCTTTTTTAGGTGCTTCTTAGGAGTTTCTATGACGTTTAGGTCGATTTAAATCGGTTTAGGTTGCTTTTAGGTCATTTTACTAAGGTCGTTTTATAATGTCATTGATATTTCTTTTCTTACTCATACTCATTACCTTATAATACCTAGACTACATAAACCTTATAGCTATACAACTATTACAGATTCCCTTAAAATTCGGAAAAGAAAAAATCTAAGAAAAATTCCATAAATCATTGATAAGATCGAGCACGCCTTCGCCTCATTACGACACATGCTTATGAATAGGATGGGGGAACCTATCAAAACCAAAACTGTAATATAAGCTGATCGAAAATATCTTTGCATTTAACGCCCACCGCAGAGAGAGAGGGAGAGAGAGAGAGAAGAAAGAGACAGCCAATCGGACGGAGGCGCAATCAGTGCGATGTTTACAAGTTTTATGAGGCCCCAACTAACAAGATGAACAACAAGTCGAGGAACTACCGTCTCCAACAGATCCCAAAGCGCGATCCGAGACGAATTTTTAAGAGGCACCTTCGGTCGCATCGATTTCGCATGAAATGAGAAAATAAGAAGACGGCAGAGGGAAGAGAGAAATATCTTCTTTTTTTTTCTTATAAAGCACAGCATGAGGCGAGACACGATTTTTATCGTCTTTAATTTGCTTTTTATTTGATATCATATTTCACGAAGTCCCTCGATGCTGCAGCGAGTCGGCAATGAAATCAAAAGCAATTGGCGTGCTTCTTTTTTTTATTTTATTCTTTTTTTTTTTTTTTTGGTACTTCGTGGATGCCTCTCGGCCTTTGAGGCGAGACGTCATAATGTCATAAAAATGTCACATACTTTTAATAACTTTATGACAGCTACAAAATCATAAACAAAATACTCTGACAGGGACATACACACAACATACATAAGAACATGTACGGGAGGGATGGGGTAGAAGCTCAGGGCCTTCGTCTCTCTCCTCCATCATAATGAGATGTGTCATGTCTGCTGCATTCTTGGAAAATGAGAAGTTTACTTTTTTAGTGAAATCATTGGGCATTATCGGCATCATGGGAGACCCCAATTATGAACATGACACATGATTATTAAATTTGAGAGACTTTGGATAAAGTTCTGGCAGGGTAGTTCATTAGATTGACGGCTGATTTGATAAGCAAATAAAACTTTGACTATATATGGATTTAAAAAAACTTTATCTAACTGAGGTTCTATTATATAAGCAAGTTTATTATAGTTTAGGTTTGGAAATTAGTTTTTCTGGCACACTCTTTAATTCCTAAAAGTTTTACATATTTCTAGGCTAGCCCTACCTCTCCCAGCTCTAATTTTAGGCCTCAGAATTCCATCACAGCTTTCTCTCTCTCTCTCAGTCTTTCTTCCCAGCTCTCCCACTTTTTTTTTGATTCCCAACCTCAGCTTTATTTTCAGCACATAAATTCGTTTTGCGACAAAGCGCAGTTTTAAGTTATAAAGCCCCCCGACTTGAAATAAACTTGACTTGTCGCATAATAATGAAGCCACTGGAGAATCACGAAACGGGAAGACAGACAGAGAGAGAGAGAGAGAGAGAGAAGTCGTACCCGTAGAGTTATTAAATGCCAAGTTATTTGTCGTTTAGCTGGAAATCCATGCAGGCCGACAGTACTTTAAGTTTAAGACAAGAACGAGATAGAGAGAGAGAGAGAGAGAGAGCTGCGACTGCTTTATGACTTTGAGTAGGAAATCTTTACGAGTATACGCTATATGCTATATATGCACGATGTTGCGCCCTGGCCCCGAAAACCGAAACGGAACGGAAAACTGAACTGAAGTGAGTAAGAAAAAAAAAATGAGACAAATTTATTGGCAAAGTATAAATGGGGTTTCTCCCTCTCCCTCTCTCTCTTTCTCTCCCTCTCTCTCTCTCTGTGGTTTACGGTTTGTGTAGTTTTAATATGAAGTCGTAAACTTTTTTAATGATATGTGGCGATACTGTATTTGCATAGCCAGATATATGGTATATTATGGCTCTGGGCGTGTGTGAGTGTTGGGTTAGGTAATTTGTCTTTGCTTTGATGGGAAAGAGTTAGAGTTGTCATGGAGTTCAGTAAAAAATTTTGAATTTGAATAAACGACAACGAAAGAGTTGAGTGTACGGAAAATCGGTAATTTAAATAAAAATATAATGATCTATAAAGTTTTTGATAGATACACGACAAGCACAAAGAAAGGAAATTTTTCTTTGATTATCTACAACATTTTTGTGTTCTTTATTGTTGCTGCAATATAATTTTGAAGATCTTCAAAGGTATATCCAGTCTGCTAAGGTTTTTAAATAAAACATGCGCAAGTTGAGGTTAAGTTTAGGGTTTTATTATAGAGAGAACTACTTAAATCTTCTGAAATATGGAAAATAGTATAGTTTAACCAGTTTATTAATATTTATTATTTTTATTTATTATTTATTTATTTTATTTATTACATATTGTTATTTGATTAATTATTTAAGTAAGCAACCCGTAATCCCGCCATATCTTTTATCTTAAGCTATCCATTAAAACCCCATTAGATTTCAATTGTGAACCAATCGGAAAGAACTTTGTAATCTAATTTCTGGCTTCACAATTTCCTGTGGGCCACAACAAATGTTTCTCAAATCGAAACTTGAAGTCGCAGTGGGAGGTTGAACTATATCTCGATATATAGATATATATGTAGGTAAAGTAAATAATTTGTTGCGAGTAACGGAAAGTTATGCCTTATCGCATTCACATTCGGTTGCAACTTTAAGAAGTCGCTTGCCACAAATATGTCAGGCAATTTATCTCTCGTGTTGCACACAAAACTTACTCCTTACTCCGAGCTGAGCTGAGCTGAGCTGTGGCCTTGCCAGGTGGATTTAAGGAGGGGTTTCGAGGGGGGTCTTAGCGAGGGGGATTTTATGATTTCGCAAATGCAAAATGCATAACAATCTCAATTGCTGGCAAAATATTTCGCATGCGGCGGCAAATTGGGATTTATTTGTATGAGAGAAAGAGACGTCCAGAGAGTATGAGGGGAAGGGAAGGGGGAGGGAAGCTGGACCTGCTACGTCCTGGGGCACGTCCCTGGCCGCATTTGCAGCGAAAAGTTGCCGGTTGCAAGTTGCGAGCTGCTTTGGCTGAGTTAACCCACTTTCCAATTGCTTTTTTATTCGCCAATGGATACGGTTACGGTTACGGTTACGGATACGGATACGGATACGGGTATGCTTATAGATGATATATGCAATCTAGAGGGAGAGAGAGGCAGGGGGAGGGATGCCTGGGGAAATGAATGGAAAGCAAATTGAGTCAAAATAGTTTGTGCAAAATTTGTTAATATTTTGCAAAAGTTTGCGTAGCCCGTGGGAGGAAGCAGGAGGAGGAGCAGCAGCAGGAAGAGCAGGAGGAGCCGGAGCCGGGAGAGACCACTCCATTGTTGCAGTCAAAGTTTGACAGATGAGCCGCCCCAGCAATTAGCCAGGCTAATAATCCTCCTCGGGGTAAGGCATACAGAGACAGGCATGCGGTGTGTTGACGTTGATCCAGCGTAGATATCGATTCACCCGCGTATACACTCCCGGTGCATTGGGTCTAGCGCAACCCTCGCCCCAGCTGACTAAGCCGGCCAGTTGATACTGTCCTGGTTGCTCGTCGAAGAGCACGTGCAGCGGACCACCGCTATCGCCGGTGCAGGCATCCTTGGCCTTCTCTCCCGGGGGGTAACTGGCGCAGAGCATGTTCTCCGTGATCAGTGCGGGACTGTACCTACTCTCTCCGCATTCCATCTGGCTGAGCACAAGCACATCCACTTCCTGCATGGAGGGATGAGATTTGGCTAAGAAGGATTCACAGCTCCAGCAGTAGATACGTTAGAAAGGGACTCAGATGGACAGAGAATGCCATGGAGAGATTGAAGGAGCAGCAGAAGGGAAGCGAGAGAGCGATATAGAATGAGATCTTGAGGCGAGCAGAGCTTAGACGCTGCAAATAGTGAAAGAGAGAGAGAGAGAGAGAAAGAAAGAGAAAGTATTGAAGAGACTAGTTTAGGTTGAAAAGAGAGAGAGAGAGAGAGCATAACAGGAGGATCAAGAGGGAACAGAGTGAGCTAGGAAATGAAGGATGATAGAGGTGGATCAGGAAGCTAGAAGTGAAGGAATGAGTAATAAAATAAAGAGAATTGCACAAGGTAAGAAAGAAGGTAAAAGTGGGAAAAGAGGGAGACAGATCGGAGAGAGAAAGAAGGAGATAGAGACAGCTAGATCCAGGATCAGGAAAAGAGGAAGTGAGGAAGAGAGTAATCAGGCAGGGAAAGAAAACTGCGAAAGGGAGAAGAAGAAGGAATCTAAAGTAAATATAGAAAGAAACGGAGAGGTATCAAATGAAGGTGCTACAGAGAGAGAGAAAGATAAAGAAAGATCGAAATGAGGAAAGTACAAAGGAGAGAGATACAAAGAGAAAGAAGATATACAGAGAAGGGATGTGATATAAAGAGGAGCATACGATGGAGAGGAAGACTAAGAGAAAGGGCAACAGATACCTAAGAAAAGATATGGGAAAAGAGAGTCTAAGACAGACAAAGTGGGTAGTATAGAGGGAGATTGGAAGGGAGAAAGATGTAGATCGCCGCTTTCGTATCATATCTCACCTGCAGCGGATCCGTGGCTCCTGCTCCCTCCCGCAGTGCACCCCAACCCGTGACTACAGCCACCTCCCCATCGAAACTGGCACTGGGAATGGGCAGACAAACGGGTCGCATGTGCGCCTCGAAGCTCAGCGGTCGATCCAGTTGGATGAGTGCGATGTCGTTGTCGAAGCTCCGTGGATTATACAACTCGTGCGTCTTCACGTGCAACGCACCACGCTGCAGGACGGTGGCATCGCTGTCACTGCGATTGTGCTCGAGGAAGCGCAGCGTGATCAGCTCCGGAGGCACTCCCTCCACGCAGTGTGCTGCCGTCAGCACGTACAGATCGTTGATCAGCGAACCGCCGCAGTAGAAGCGACCCACCAGCTGCACCACAGTCATCCAGGGATACTGATGCCGCTGCGTCTCCTGCCCGCCCACAATGCGTCGCAGCGTGTTGATCAGTCCACAGCGGCAGCTGATGCATTCACGATCGAAGGCGACAGTGGAGGGCGCAGGCGTTGCTGTAGTTGGAGTGGATGTTGACATGGTGCTGGTGCTGGTGCTGGGTGCAGGCGTGACGACTACGACAGGTGGTGGCGTTGTCCCTGTGCTGGGCCACAGTATCGATGCCAGCCACTGGAAGAAACTGTCCTGCCCCACCAGAACGTACACCGACGGCGATGGCGGCGGCGATGAGTTACAGCACATCAGCAGCAGCACAAGTTGCCCCAGGATCGTTCCGGAGATCAGCTTTAATCTCATCTTGTTGACCGCAAAAGAGTAACTGCAGCAGCTGAGCAGCTGAGCATCTTCGCCTGCTTTGTTATTCCACACGCTGCTCTCATTGGGAAATCCTGTTTCCACTCTGCTTGCTCATCAGGCCGCACAGACCAGTTTTGTGTTCTGTCCATGCAGGTGACGAGTTGGCAGCGGTAGAGGCTGCAGAGTTTTCGGAAAATCTGTCTGTATGAGCGCTTGCTGCTCAGCTATTTCAACAGCTGGATCCTCCAAATTTGGTAAAAAGATTTCTATATATCCTAAGCAGTACATGCTGCTTTCGAATTTTAGATATCACGCCCAGCGCCCCACAAATTAGCTATTTTAATTTCATATGCGAATATTGAGCAAATCGTTAGAGTCTCGACTTTCTACTTTGGTATATACATAGATGCATATTATATGCAACTAATCTATAATTTGCAATCCGATCGGATTATAAACATAGAAGTTATACAAGTTATAGCTTTCTATTGATCTGTTAAGCGTTGCCAGCATGAATTCGCATGTATTTGCGACCTTGTGTGTAAGTTTAAGTTGGCAACGCTGCCATCGACCGGGCTGTTGCCAAGGTAGTCTAGTGGGTAAGACAGTGGACTGTTAAACCGGCAGCGGCGGTTCGAATCCCGGGGAGGGAAGAGATAAATATTATTTTTTTCAGTATTTTAAGCTATTATTAATTTTTTTTTCTTATGATATTTAAGTATGTGATGAAATTGGTGCTGCCTTATGCTTATATGTGATGATATTGCTGCTAGCCTATGCTAGCACCCAACCCTTACTCAGATGGACAGCAGCCAATTGACCCGAGCCTGCGTTATTGGGCAGCTCCACTTTGTAGTTGTGGAAGGTGAAATTCAGATTGGAGGCCTCTTCATTGCAAGTACTACCGTAAATACCGGCATTCATAGACTTGCCGAAACCGTTGCCAAAGTCCGTGGAGAAGGGTGCAAAGATGAGAGCGTCTGTGCGTCTCGCTTGACAGCAAGCGGAGGCATGATTGGTGCTGACATAATCTTCGATGAAGCCGGAGAAACCGTCAAGATCACGTATGCCCTTCTCACTTATAAAAGCATATTCACCGATCTTTGCAATTACTTTTTCATTTGTCAGCACATGAGCAGCGAATCGCATGTGACCCGTGCGCGTTACTCGAATGTAATAGATCTTGTATGGCTCCAAGCCAGTGATTTGAGTTTTACAACTTGTCCCAGATCCATAGTCGGCACCGGGAGAACAGAGTTGCGAGTCTACGACATAGGAGTATTCCGAAAAAGAGGAGAAAATCAGTTTCAATTCTCCATTCGGTTGCGGCTGGAATCCCGTGTAACCAATGGGAGTATAGAAGGCATAGTAGTATCCAGTCTCATTGGACGTATGGTAGGTAGTCATGAATGGATAATACATGTTAGTCCAAGCAGCCTTTTCTGTGGAACCCTCGTTGAACTCGAACTTGTAGTTGAACCAGCCAGTGGGCTCACAATACGATTCTCCGCAGTCCCTGGGCACGTCCTTCCATTGACTGTGGACACAAGTTCCAGCTCCCAGTTCGGGCAGCTCGGCAGGAGTGGCGATAAATGGCAGTGGATTTGCGCTCTCTGGCAACACGCTGTCAATCTCATTTATAGAGAGATGTTTCCCTAACACAGCGTGCAGTAGGGCAATCGAGAGAACTACTACCTTCGATAGCATGATCTTTTACCCTTTTCTTCCTTTTTTTATAGAACTTGGGTACTTCTTCAAGCACTTGTACGCAGTCAATGAGCTACGGTATGAATATGTGCTGGATTATAAAGGAATTCGAGCTTCATTCTCAATTATTGTTGAGCTTATCTCTTAGCCTTGAAATACCCCAAGTAAACAGATAGGAAAAGATTGGCTTAATATAGATAATCCACTCGTAAAGACTCAGATGCCAAATTCCCCATTCTGCCAAGTAATCTGTACTTTTTCCACGAACACATTGTCATCTAGTTCAAAAATCCCGGTCCATATCTGCTAATGTGATTCATATTTCTAAATTTGTTCAGGTCTCTTATCTCTATATTCAATACAGGGTGTACATCCCCCAAAATTGCCAATGGATTGTCCCGGAGATCAGACTTAATATTATTTTTTTGAACGCAAAAGAGTAACTGCAACAGCTGAGCATCTTCCACATGTCGCTCCCATTTGGAAATCCTGTTTCCATGCCGACCAGTTTTGTGCTCTGCCAACGCAGGTGCCAACTTTTCACCTGGGCAACAATTTTCCACGCTGCTGCGCAAATGAATTCATGAAATGTTTGCCCGATAAAGTGTAAACGTTGCGATAGCCCCGAGCCAACTCAACATTGGCCACCCAAGTGGGAGGGGGAGAGTTGGTGGCAGAGGCTACTGAGGTGAAATTTTCACAGAGTTTTCGGAAAATCTTCTGTGCTTGCATTTTCAATAAGCATTTGAAATTTTGATTGCATTTGGGGAAAGGTATCGTATGTTATATTAAGAAAATTTAAGAATCTTTAATTGCAACCTAACTTAAAAGACGTATAACATATACATTTATGGCTCGATAATTATGAAATTTGCTATATATATACACAACAATATATCCCATCTGTATTTCAAACAAAAAATTTAAGTTTCTTAAAAGCCAATCTGCAAACAAATAAAAACGTTTTGTGTGCGAAGTGGGCGTGGCACTCAAAGTGTTATATCGTTTTGAGGTGAGTACACTAACTAGCAATCTGCATGCCAAGTTTGATATCTCTAGCATTTATAATAGTCAAGATCGACAGATAAATAGAGGGAAATGTGTGAGAATTAAGTTCCCTGCTGTCTGCTGAGTATAACAAGCTGTTCGTCTTGATAATTCCATGTTTTTAGCATTTAAATAACAGTCTTCTTTTTCTACTCTGATCTCTCTCCGCACAGAATCTTGACACAATCAGGTTTTCCAGATATCTTCAAAGTACACGTATTTCATGTGACTTGTTTTGTGTCACATTTCATGCAAATGCGAACGCTTAATAAACCTCCGACCCCTGAGTCAGACGGCCTCCCCCTATATGTAGTTTCGACCAGTTCATTCCCTGTTCCCACTTGTCATTTAGGCCTCTGTAAGCTGGCACAATAATCTCTAATAGGCTTAGCATGAAATATTGACGCTTAGTGGACGCTTTGAGTTGCCAAATAGAGCTACGAAAATGTCTCTCTCTCTCTCCCTCTGTCTCTAATGAGACGCTTGCCAGAAAATTAGTGAAAGCAGTTTATTAATAATTTTCCCGCTAAGCCGCTTATCGAAATTTTCGGGACTGGAAAAGTTGCGTGTGTGTGTCGCCATTTCCTAGTTTTGGGGGAGTAGCAGTCGAGACAGACTAATTGAATACGTTATAGAGGGCGGGAGAATGCAACTTGAAGCCCATTGAACCTTGACGTTGCTTCAATAGTGTTGCCACGCCCACCACACGCGACGGTTGCGCTTCAACGCCCAAACTGGAGCAGCTTCTATGCTTTTTTTTTTAGCTTTTTTTTTATAGCAGTTTAATGAGTAGCTCTGGCTAGGGGCAGGGCAGAGGCTTGGCCGTCGGGGGAACTGCAGCCGTGGTAGCCCGTAAATTGTCCAATTATATAAAATTCCGGCTGCAGTGCGTAGGCTGCTCAGGCTGCTGCTGAGGCTGCTCCCCACAGGTAGCAACGCTGCAGTCGTGTCGCCGTCGCCGTCGCCGTCGCCGACGCTGTCAGTTTTGATACTTGGCCTGCTAATTGATATTTATGGAAATGGATGGTGCTCCAAAAAAAGTGGAGCACAGTCGTCGTCGTGAGGGCAGCTCATTAAGGTGCCAGCTGGTCTGTCCCCACTCCCCTCCTCCTCCTCCCTCGTGTTGTGCCACGACACTGCGGTCAGGCAACAAATCTTTGGCAACTTGGCAACAAAACAATGCAAAAGTAATCCTAATCCCAGTTGCCACAGTGCCCGCCGCAATGAGTTTTCCACTTGACTAAGAAATATTGCTTAATTGCTGCAACTGCAGAGAGAGAGAGAGATAGAGGGAGAGAGGGAGAGGGATACCTAGATGTAATAATAAACTTGCCAAGGTTTTTTGAGAGGCAAGTTCTGTGGTCTCATCGAGTGTGCTTTTTGGCATGTGTGAGAGGGAGAGAGAGAGCACAGTTGGCCAAGCATGAGAAAAGAAACTTACAAAATCGTAGAATGTTCCTAAGTTCCCCAGTGTCTAATTAACTGAAATAACTATTAGAACTAATTATATTTCGTTCAATATTATAATATTGCAGAAAAATGATTACGAAATATAGTTAAAATTTAAGCAAAATATATTCTAACATAACTATATTATGTAGTAACAAAATTTGAGCATCATATATGGTACTTTCTTTATAGTAGAAGCTTGCATGATAATATCAAGACACAGATTGCACTTGCTTCTTTAAGATTATTTCAATATATCAAGTTTTTTTTATAGTTTTAGCCAAAAATGTTAATAGATCTAGTATACTTTAGTAAGGATACTCTTTAATATAATATAACACAATATAGCTTATAAGAAAAACCCTACAAATATTGGTAAGATAAATATGCCTAGTCTGCCAGTTCTTACAGCGTATAAAGTTTCTTATACATGTAACTACTAATTATAAAATAGTTTTAATTAAAGGATCTTGAGTTGAGGGATATATATTTGACAGTTTTAATAGCTGCACACTCCCTGCAAAACAAATACATTTTAAGAGGGTCTAAGATAAATGTAGAAAACACTTAAATTACTGGGTATCTTGCAGACACTACACGCACGTAAATCAAATTCAAGACTTATGCCCAAAAGTGCGTGGTAATATTACACTCTGAATATGCCATATAAACACACTTGACCGCAATGCGGTTGCTTTCCCTGCCGCCTGCCAACTCTATATATCGCTATCTTTGTCTCAGAAGATATCTCTCCCTCTCTCTCACTCTCCCTCTCGCCCTCTCCTTCGTTGACTGCCTCCTTCGTTGGGTTGTTAAACATGCGCTCGGGCTGCCTGTTGGCTTCTTTATCTTGACAGCATCGGGCTTTAAAATACAAGTATAAATACTACGGGCTACAAATGTACAAACATTCCTGCCAGGGGGGTGTGGGGAGGGAGGTAGGGAGGGGGCAGGGTACTGCGTACAATTGCAAAAGCGGCAACAACTTTTAATTAAAAGCAACATTTTCACAGGCCACAGGCCAGCGGCAGCTTAATAACAGTTACTTCTCCCTCTCCCTCTCTCTGTCTCTCTTTTTTTTTGCAGCGTAAATCTCGCACTGCACTGGCTATCTTGCTGTCCCTGTCTGTCCGTCTCTGTCTGCCATTTAGCCGCTGCAAGAACTGTCAATTGATAAACAAGTCAACTGTCACTTAGGCTCGCATTGATAGCCGCTTATCGAGCCGCGAAGCAGCGCAGCCAACGCTAATCAGCAGCAGAGGCAGAGGCAGAGGCAGAGAGCTCCAAGGTGTCCACTGGCCAAGTGCGAGACTCCAGTCCGAGTCCGAGTCCTGCCTGCGCACTTGCTGCGCCGCTCTGCTGCTGCGATTGCCGATAAGCCGGCGACACATGTCACAAGTTGTTCGACTCTTTTCGCAGTCTCCTCTCTTCCCACCTCTTCCCCTCTCTGCTCTCCCCATCCCTCCTCGCTTCTTGCTGCTTATTATTTTAATCAAAAGTGGAAATTAAACGCGGCTAATGAAGATTTTAATTGCGTGCCATGTGGGCCGTGCATGTTGCAACAGACGCACAAAACGAATACTATTCATGAATAATATTCAACTCGCCCAGGGGGGGTAGTGGAGAGGGGTAGGGAGCTGCAGGGTAGCGCTAACATGATCAGCGTCTGTTTTCCAGCCGCGTTTGACACGCAAACTTAGCCAGCAAACCTGCCCCGTCCCAGCCCCTGCCCCTACCCCAACTCACCTAAGCTGCTTTTGGCCAGTGTTACCACCTCGCATGCCGTTTATGACAGTTTGTTACCCCTGCTTAAGTCGCTCTGTGTGTGTGTATGTGTGTGTGTACACTGGATTAGTTTGCAAAATATTTTTGACACTTTTATCGCATATTCGAAAGTTTCCTAATTGAAAATCCCAACGTAAAAAATGTAAACTTACGAAATACTAACGAAAATGCTTGTAATTTAGAGTAATCTTATCTATATAAGTTATCTGCTTACCTGAGCATTCCTTTGGGTGTTAATCTTCATAAGATCAATGATAATTGCCCATAGAAATTGATATACCATTTATATTTTATAAAGTAGTTATCTTAGATCATTTATTTCAGTTCACACAAACACAGTCTGGGAAACTACACTCCCAATTTTCATTTTGATCTCCACAAACGATTGAAAACTCGTGATTTACAATTTTCAAAAAAAAAAAAAAAAATTTCGAAAAACGATGAGCCTTTAATCAAAATGACATAGAAAATTAAAAAAATTTTAAAAGTTCATATTGTAACTTTTTTTTAATCAGAATTCCTACGTTTCTTGAGACTTAATCAAAATGTTATTCCACTTGAAAATCGCTTGATTTTTGAGAAAGTTATGAAGGGCAGAAGGTGAAATAAATCGGCCTACCGAGGGTCTCGCATGTCAAAATTTTAGTCGACTTTGACATGATTTTTGGCCAAAAATTAAGTATCGTCCGAAATCGATTAAAACACTTGTTTAGTACTAATTGTGACCTCTGCTTTCGACTAAAAGGGAAAACTGGCGATTCGAAATTTTGAAAAAAAAAATGTCTGAAAAATTTACAGGGGGGACCCTTATCTAAATTTTCGAAAAAATCGAAAATTTTGAAAAATCAATTTTGATAATTTTTTAAATGCAGAATTATGACTGTAATCAAGTCATAAACAAAATGCCATTCCGCGTGAAAATCGCTTGATTTTTCACAAAAATATGATCTGCTGAAGGTAAGGTTAGAGGTCCTGTCGACTATCTTACATGTTAAAGTTTTAGTCGAAGATGTCATGTTTTCTGGTCAAAAGTTAAGTATCGTCCAAAACCGATTAAAACACTTGTTTATTACTAATGTTGACCTCAGCTATCGATTAAAAGTGAAAACTGGCGATTTTAAATTTTGAAGAAAAAAAATGTCTGAAAAATTTATAGGGGGGACCCTTATTCAAATTTTCAAAATATCTAAAATTTTGAAAAATCAATTTTGATAACTTTTTAAATGCAGAATTATGAATGTAGTCAAGTCATAAACAAAATGCCATTCCGCGTGAAAATCGCTTGATTTTTTACAAAAATATGATCTGCGGAAGGTAAGGTTAGAGATCCTGTCGAGTGTGTTACATGTCAAATTTTTAGTCGAACAATTATAAGGGAATTACTACATTTCTTAAGAATTAATGAAAAACTTTCATACATTTAAATATACAAACTTTAGTTCTAATTTATTTGATATCAAAGAGGAATACCCCAATTTCTTTCTGTAAGCACCCTTAAAAACTGCCTAACTGCACTTTCCTACCATAGTTCCAGCTATACCTTTAACTTCGTAGAACTCACTCCAAGTGACAAAGAGAAAATGTGGAAAATGTCACGCTTCATTTGTGTAACCCGTTCAAACGGACACCTGGCCCAAGCCAAGTGAAAAGTACTGTCAATAGAGAGAGACAGATAGAGAGAGAGAGGTGGAGAATGAAAGAGAATTGTAGAAAGGGAATTGAGAAGAATGGGGAAAAAATCAACATGGCACACAAATTCCATGATGGACGCTGAAACAAATAGAAACGGACAGATCGATTAGGCATACAAATGTGCAATTAGAGCTGGAAGTGGGCATGGCCAGGGGGGATATTACGGGGTAGTACCACTTGCCAGTGCTACCCTTTGTGCAATAAACCGTTACAAATGACAGCAAAGAGCAAGCGCAAGAAGGAGGAGAGAGGAAGAGAGAGAGAGAGAGAGATAACAGGAACAGGAAACGCTTCAAAGAACTAACGAGCCGTACAAACGACACTTTGTGGAACCCGCCCAATCCCCAAACACCCTGCCCCTCCTAGCTAGCTTAGCTAACATATTTTTGCCCAGTGCTTTATGCACACGTCCCACTGTGCGCGTGTGCACTGTAAATCGTTTTACAATTGTAAATTTTCAGTAATTTTGAGTAATTAATGCGCCGCAATTTTAAAGTAAATTATGAGGGGGGTTAGAGGGGTTCTAGGGGGAGGCTTATAGAGCGTGTGTCTACAGTGGACATTTAATTATTATTTATGATTGTTTAGCATTTTTCGTGAAATTGATTTATGTGGTTCTCTCGTGCCGTGGTCAGTTTATTAATTTGTAAAGCCCAGCGGCAGTTACACCCCTCACCCCAGCCCACTGGCTACGCCCCTGGCTGCGGGCTGCATGTGTCTGCATGTCGCTGGCCCATTACAATTACATATTAATTAATAACAATTTTCGGGGTGTTAATGCGTGTTTAATAAAACTTGTAATTACGTATATATTTCGGTACTTATAAAGAGGGAAAAAGGGGGCTGCTATTCGATTTATTTGAGCTACATAAATTCTTGCATTTCCTGCTTTCGCTGCAGTTGCTTCCCCCCTTCGGCAGACGCCTCTGCCTTTTGGCCAAAGACAATGGCAAACAGCGAGGCGATGCTGAGACTGACGCCTGCGTGAAAAATGCAAATCAATTCAATTAAAAAAACAAGAGCAACATGCTGCAACGGCAACAGCAGCAACAACAGCAACAAGAGCAACGGCAACAACAGCAGCAGCAGCAGCAACAGCAACAGCAACAACAGCAGCAGCAACAGCAACAAGAGTAACAGCAACGGCAACAGCAACAACAGCAGCAACAAAGGCAGCAAAAACATCTACAACAACAGCAACAACAAGAACAGCAAGAGCAACCGCAATCACAGCAACAACATTAGCCATGGCAGCAACAACATCAGGAACATCAGCAACACAAATGCCAAGACGCATGCCCCAAGGCACAAGAGGAACAGCAACAGCGGCTTGATGCATGTTGCCAGCGTCTGCGCACCATAAAGATCCCGTGTGGCAGCCACAGGCGGGCAGAGAGAGAAAGGGGGCGGGGAACAATGCAACACACATGCCACAAAAGTGTTGCAGTTACAAGAATTTTAATCAAGCGTTTAACACTAAACGCGCAGACGCATAAACAATTTTCCAACTGTTGTTGCTGAGCCTTTGTGTTGCTGCTGCCCCCTCTTCCCCCCCTCCCCCTCTCTCCCTCTCTCTCTCTGTGTGCTGCATAAATTAACTTGCCGCTTGTCTAGGCCAGCAGCAGCAACTGCCTCTGCGTCTGCGTGCCACGTTGCCCCAGAGGCCTCGTACACGCGTTCCGCGTTCCCCAGTTACCACAGCTGCCCCCCCTGCCTGCCCCGCCCCTGCTCTTGCCGGTTTCTGCTGCTTTTGGCCTGGACAAATTTAAATTTGCATGACAGTCGCACATTGATCACGCCATGTCGGCTGCAGTTCCCCCCGCCCCAGTCCCCCCTACGGATCCAACTTGCAACGCATTTTCAATTAACCAAAACATGCCAACCAATCGAATGACATTTCGCATGTTTTTCGCGCTCTCACTCGCACACACATCGCTCTCTCTCGCTCGCACTTTGAATTTGGGCCAACACACTGACAGTCCACTTAAGGCGCCGCCATAAAAATCCGCCCCGGAAAGCTCAATAAAACCCATTCAATAAATCACAACAAATTAACATAAATCTTGCCAGTCTGTCGACGCGATCTCCCCCATCCTCCCCCAGCTGCAGTACCTCCCCCTAACCTCTCCCTCTCCCTGCTTTCGCATCTGTTGCTGTTGATGATGATGTCGATCGTAAATCCTAAAAATTTTGACAAATGCTCAAATGCTTCCTCAAAATGGGCAATAAAAAATTAAAAAAGCAGAAAAAGATGCAAATAAAAACTGTTTCGAATATGTACAACACACACACACTCATACACTCACACACACACACACACACCCCTCGCACACGCAAGGCCAACAAGAGGCCACAAAAATGTTTATTGCACATTCAAAAAACACACACACAAAACGAGACAAAGTTGAGAAGCGCCAAAATTGGGGAAAACCGAAGTTGAAAATACTCTACGAAATTATATTTTGTAAAGTTTTATATAAGTTGCATAAGAAAGAAAACATACTATATTTCTCTATTTCAAAATTTCATTGCGATCATGCATATAAGTCTCAAGATTCAAGCTTTACAAGTTTTCTAGCCTCTATTCCGCGTATGATATCAATGATATAGAGCGATCTGTGCGGCTGTATAACTAATCCATGGTAACTCTTATACAGCTTATTCAAAAGTTTGATGAATTTCCTAAAAAGAAACAAGAATACATTAATCTAAAGTAGTTTATTCAAGTCTAAACTCATTTTAATCAGTTTATCGTTAAGTTCACTTTAATTAAATTTTTTTGTATCACATATTAGAAATCTTTTAATAAAAGACAGTCTAATAATAATAGGAAATGCCTTTCTTTACAAAAGTTGGTCATTTCCTATATAAATATATAGAAAACCGTAATGTTTAATCTTTTTCAATATTTCAGGTTTCCTTGAGAGTTGAAGTTTACTTATTTTATTTCTTTCTTTATTTTATTCCAACTAAAATTAAAAATACTTTAATAAAGTTGCATCCAATGAAGTTTCGATATACCTTTCCCTATAGAGTATCTCTTGAGAAGCTGCAGATATCTAACAAAACAGATGCAGCTTCCCCTCGCATGACACAAATGGCGCACCGAATGTTTCTCTTAGAAGGCGAAACGAGTGCCATAAATGTGAACAGAGACACTCACACTCAGACCGGGGAAGGGGCGGGGGGTGTGGCTGCTAGGATGGGGAAGTCTGGTTGTGCGTGTGTGTGTGTGTGCGCCCCCAAAGGGCCCCGCATAACGCACATGTCTGCAAAGTGTTAATGTGAATTTATGATGCATTACGCGGCCACGTCGCCATTGGATACGACGAAGATGCTGCTGGGGAAGCTGGAGGAGCCACTCGCTGTCGTCGGGGCTTTGAGATTCTCCACTTCTTCTAGCAGTAGCATAATGAAAAACAGATTTGGAAAGTTCTTAGTACAAAGTAAAATGTCGCTAGTTTTTATGTTGTGCCCCCATTGGGGAATTGAGTGGCAAAAAAAAAAAAAAAGAGAAACGAAATTCCTTCAGATTATGCAAGATTCCTGAGAGTCATATAGGGTTACACTCGAGTTACGACTAAATTGGAATTCAAATAGAAGTTGAGAGTGCATTAGAGCTGGGGAAAGTTGGAAAAGAGTCGCAAATGAGTTTACATATAGTAGATATAATGGAGTATTACGGGAAACTGACTGCCGAGACAGTTTGTATAAAAAAGTTTCTGTTTTCCTTAGGTTTTTTAATAAACCAGGCGGATTTTTTTGGGTTTTCTTTATTATATTACTATACAAAAATTATTTCTTTATTTTCGGCACAATTTAAGAAGGTATTAGAGGTCAAATTTAAATATAATGAAGGATTTTGGGAAACGGACTGATTGTAGATATTGTATTAAAGAATTTGCTGTTTCCTTTAAGTTTTTATATAAGCCAGATAATTTTCTTTGGAGTTTTTGTACAGATTTTTATATTATTATATTTTCTCTCTTCTTAAAATTTATCTCATTTTTTTGGGTACAATTTTGGTAGATATTTCTTTCAGTTTCCCAACATTATTTGAAACTTCACACACGGCACACCCAATTGACGAGTGCACTAATTACGTCGCCTTGGACCACCCACAAAACACTCACGCGACACTCACGTCGCACTCATGGGTGCCACGCCTCCCCCGGCTTATTTTAACACCCCCATTTGTCCACGCCCCTGACGCCTCTGACGCCTAATTGAAACCGCATGCGGAACTGTTGCAACTTTTCCAATATGCTTCGATTTGGAACTATTTATGGCTGCCATTAGGCGCAACAAAAGGTGCAGCAGAGAGAGAAGGGGTTCTCTGGGTCGGGGGAGGGGGCAGTTGCAGCAACACTTCGCTCTCTGTGGCACATTACAAGTAAATTAAATTATGGCAACGCCTCAAACCGGTGAGAGCGACTAATAAAATTTCAATTAAGACAGCCCAAAACAAGTCGGAAAGGCTACAGTCACGCGGTGACTGTAAGAGGCCATGGATTTTGAGTTTATATATTTAAAGTAAACCTTAACGAGAGAGAGATATGTGCATTTTTGGCGCGTGCCAAAATTCGTTACATACACACACACCAGCGTCAACTTCTTCTTCTTAAATTTAGACGTCCGTTAAAAATGCACTGACCTGCCTCACGTTGTGTGTATTGCCTCACACGCATATATGTATGCATGTGTGAGCTTCGCGTGCATGTATTGTATACATGCACGCATAAGTACAGCATGCAAAACATCTTAAAAGGCAAAATGTAACACTTAATATATAATTTATGAGATAAATATTAATAAATGGGAAATAATTCAAAAATGCATATGCTTTATAAATATAAATGTAAACAAATATAAAATACAACAAAACATAAAAAAATTAAAATATGAAAATTCTATTTTCGCCGTGGGAAATCGAACCCTGGCCGTTTGCATAAGAGTCCGCCATCCTAACAACTAGACCACCGTCGCCGCGCTCCGCGCGCCCGTTAAAATTGCATTTTCAGACAATTTGCTCAAAAATGTCATATTTGTCTTCTACAACAATAACACAAATACTGAATTGAATGAGCACAAGAAAGACGAGTTTTATTTATCTATATTTAATAAGATTGTTTGTTGAAATTTGATAAATGAAATCAAATTTTATAATGATGAAAAAAAATAAAATAATAACTTCCCAAAAAATAGTGAAAAAGTAAAAACAAAAATCAAACCGCCTTCCCGTGGGGTCGAACCTCCATCCCTTTCCCTTCGTTCGATTGCCGGCTGCTCTACATATTTGACTATCGCTGCGACTGATTGCTGAGCAGCTAAGTTACTATTTCTATCTCTTACACATACATAACCATTTTCGCATTAAAAAGATCGAAAACGCACGTGGCTGGCAGCAGCTTGCAGGCAAGGCATCACAAATCAATAGAAAATGTTAACTCGCGTAACTTCTATGTTTATTATCCGATCGGGTTGCAATTTATAGAATAGGTTCACAACGTATTTATCTAGATGTATGCAAAAGCAGAAAGTTAAGACTTCAATACTTTGCTTAATAATCACAAATTACTGATTTACGGAGGCGGTGGGCGTGGTACCCGAAATTTGAAAACGACGTTTACTGCCTAGGGTATACAGGAATCTGTATACCGAATTCGGAGTCTCTAGCTTTCTTAATAGCTGAGAATCAGACGCTCATACAGACGGACAGACGGACAGACGGACAGACAGACAGACGGACAGACGGACAGACAGACATGGCTAGATCGACTCGGCTAGTGATCCTGAGCAAGAATATATATACTTTATGGGGTCGCAAATGTCTTCTTCTACCTGTTACGCACATTCCGACAAACCTAATAGACCATGTATTTTTTTAAAATCCATGGCCTAAATACGTGAAGTTTGAGCAGGGGCGTAGCTAAGAAGGGGGAGCAGCTGCAGCGAGGGATTTAGGTGAAATCGGAGGCGTTTTGTGTGTGTGTTCAAAATGTGACAAGGTGTGGCTGGAGGATTGGAAACAATTTCGGGAGATGCGCATGAAAAAAGACACCAACAAATTTGCTCCAGTTGCAGTTGCTGCTCTACGTGAAGGGGTGCGCACTGTGGGCGTTATGGGGCAGGGGAGGCGTGGCTGGTGCTGACAGCTTCGCTTGGTGGGCGCATTATTTATGCAGTTCCATTTCCACTCCCGATTTCGATACACTTCCTTCCCCTCTGGCTTTGTTTGTTTGTTTCTTGGCCACACTCGCTCGGGCATGACGAATTTCTAGGCGCTGCTTTGAAGTCGCCAAAAGTTCCCTACACCTCTTTGGCACTTCCACTCCACTCCTCCCCCTCTCCCAGCAGCTTCCCTGCTGCAGTTGCTCTCTCCTCGTAGCTCGTAAATAAACTCGTAAATTGCCATTTTGTTTTATTGTTTAGCCGACAGTTTTTATTGAGCTCGTTTTGTCGGCATTCGCTTTTAGTGCTGTCTTCCTCTTACTCAGTTCTACCTGCTCTCTCACCTCTCTCTCTTTCACTCTCTGTAGCCGCATGTAAAGCGACCCCGACAAGCCCGTTAATGAGCCATAAAGGTGTGTGCCAACACCTCATGAGCCTGCTCCAGAAAACGCTGTGAAATGGAGTTTTATTTCGATACGCGAAGATTTCGTAAGACACTCCACTCTTTAGTTTTGTTCCATATAAATCCGAGTGTCTCTGAGTTCTTTCGGAACTGGGAATACCATTTCCAAACTCTTTAGGATTTACACTTTTCTAGTTTTATGATTATCGAAATTTAACTCAAACTTTTTGGAGTAAAAACATTTTATAAATATCTATTTTATTTCAAAATTCTTAAAGTATTTCCTTACTTTTTCTTTTTTTATAAAAACTACAATATCTCTATTTTATAATATGATATTTTTAAGTTTATGAACATAACTCAATATTATTATTTTATTATTATTATTAGTTATTACTTTTTTAGTCTATTTACTTTTTCAAGTTGTCTCAAAATTTTGTACTCAAATTTTCCTCTTTTAGGCACACTCTTAAATATCTTTGGGAACTCATTATATACTCTATAGTTTCCTAAAGTTTCCTAGACTAAAGCTTTCAAAAATTCTTTGGTAGATCATTTCAAACAACTCATCTTTCACACATCTTACCACATTCATTCCCAAACAAGTTTCCCATTTTTATAGATTTCTTTCGACGCTTCTTCTACAGTTTCCCCCAAGTCTTTCAGATACTTAGCGATACATCAAAATGTGCTAATGCGACCGGTACAAATTGTGTTGGTTGCTCCTTTAAAAGCCCATAAAATGAACCAAGCGAACTAATCACGCAATAAATGAACGCTCATCAATTCCGAGACAGAGTCCAGTTCATTTGTTCGTTCTTCGGGTCTGTCGTCGGTCAGCGAGTCTGTCTGTCTGCCTGTCTGTCTGTCTCTCCGCCTGTCTGTCTCCCTGTCTGTCTGTCTGCTTGTCTCTCCGTCTGTCTGTCTGTTGCTGAGTAAACCAAAGCAGCCCCCAAATGAGCAAGAGCAAAAGCAATAAAATTTATGTTAAGTAGCGCGGCCATAAATAGCCGACGGCCAAATAGGATGCGATACCATGGAGCAGCAGGAGGAGCAGCAGGAGGAGAAGGAGGAGCTGGGGCTGGGGCTGGCCTTGACAAAGGCAAAAACGTGAATCGTGCAATGATAAATGTCAAAGCAAATGACATAAATAATCGAATCGAGCGCAACGCAGTCGACTATGAAAGCGATGGCAGAGCAGCAGATGAGCAGGGGTATCCCGGTATGGCTATCATCATCGTCGTCATCATCATCATCATCATCATCATCGTTGGCCGGCTAGACCGGGTCCGGACGGGCCCATAAAAAATCCTTTAACCAGCGCCAAGTGTGGTCCGCGGGCACGAGCCGAGCCCGGGCAGGGCGACTTCAATTATTGATAGATTATTTACTGTCAGTCAGGCAATGACATTGCCCATTGCCCATTGCCCAATGTCCATTGTGTGCGCAAGCAGTTCCAGGAAATGCAGTCATCGTCATCTCCTCCCCCTAACGTTCCTGCCCTGCCCTGCCCTGCCCTGCCCTATCCTGCCCGTCCTCGTCAACGCCGTCTTTGACTTTGCCTCGTACGCGACTTACATTAATCATCAAGTGAGGCTGCTCTCAACTCTCCCCCTCTCTCTCTTCCCTTTCCCCTTTGCTTTGCTCACACTCCTCTTTGTGTGTGTAATTTGTAATTCCTTTTTGCGCATATTCCATTATGAAGTTAAGGGCATCGCTTCATATATCATACAACGAAAACTCATCATACTTTTATGCACAGATAAAGCTGTACTGCAAACGCCACGGGTCACGGGCTTGTCATAGCAGATCTAAATTCAAAAGGAAATTTTAAGGTATGCGATCTTAAGATAGAACAGTTTTTCAAATAATGGCTTGAAGGTTTCTTATTTAAGTTGAATTCCAAATAGATATTAGACTGATATGTGTGAAAGTTGATTCTATAAAATTTAACTCATTTACAAATGCTACTGAGCTGATAATTGGTATACTATAGCTTAGTTATAAATTCCAGATATGTAGGAAAAGCCTCTGATTAGGTAGTAAAATATACATAAGATTATAAATAATATATTTATGATTAACAGATAAATAGGAAGAATAATTAATCGTATATATAAACAAGATTACTATAGTTATTAAAATTTTAATGTTTGCTAAGTTATATATTCCTGATAAATAGGAAAAGTTTTTCAACAACTTATGAAATATATTTAACACCTTTAAATATAAATAACATAAATAGTATTGATATATTTACTACGTTATATATTATCAGGAATAATGGACACGATAAACATCGAATAAACATCAAATATATTTATACTCCTTGCAGAATAATATTGATTTTATAGTTATATATCTAATTTAGAAAATTATTATATTTACTACGATATATATTCCTGATAAATAGAAAAATCCTTTCATTCCTTAGTCAGCTTTCCCAACTCTTTCACAAACAGCAAAGTCAGCGAGTGGAATGAGTATATACCCAGTGGGTATTACCCCACTCTGAAGTATCAGTTCGATGATGATACCTCAACAAGTATGTGTGTATTTGTGTGTGTGTGTGTGTGTGGTCCCTTGGCATAGCGATTACATGGCGCATCTGTGCCTCCGCCTAGTTCTGGCAGTTAATTGAAAATTATTTACCTGCAATTTGGCCACGGGCCATGACGAGATTGTAAGTAGAGTTGAGAGTTGGGTTGATCTCTGGCTACGAGGACAGTCAGACAGGTGGAGTGGGGCAGCTGGAGTGGGGCAGTGGCCTGGCAAACCAGTTAACACACCACAGTGGATTCATGAGCTTGCACCGTTAGCAGAAGGAGAAGGTGAAATGAAACGCATGCCAGAACCAGGTCAGATCGGGGCACTGGGCCTGTCAATCACTCAGATGCAGCACTGGCTCTGATTTCCAGGAAATTATTGATGAATGAGCTTATGTGGAACAATGCCAGATGCCAAAAAAAAACGCAAAGATGACTTCATGCGCACAGGGAACTAATGGTGCGTCTGTGGCCAAACCCAGCTCCAACTCTTGGTAGGCAATTTACCAAAGTTGCCAAGTCAGAGTAGAGAGAGAGAGAGAGGGAGAGAGGCAACAATTAAGATGAGCAGCGTATTGGATATCCAAGTTGGGCTTTTCATTAACTCAACTCACGAGCCTGGCACCCTGCCGTCAAATGCAAATGATGCACATGCTCCACTCTGCGAGAGAGTCACAAATCGATGGGTAATTAATTGGCCTGGCCAAGATTCGCATGGCTCATGCAATTAACAATTCTCAGCTTCGTATGGCTCAAGTTCAATGTCTTAGACAAGGCTTCAGTCCCGGTCGTTCCCAGCCCGTTCACAGCGCCGCATGTGGCCAGCGGGAAAGAGAGAGAGAGGGAGAGAGAGACCTGGGACTTGTTTTGATCGCCGCCTGTGCTCGCTGTGCTGTGTGGCCTACGCAGTGTTGGGCCAGGGCAGGACTGTCCAAGGAGTACCTGCAAGGGGGGTCGGTCTTGAAAATATATGGTCCGTTGATTACCGCTTGCTGTGATTTTTGATTATGCAGTTTCCGTTCCGTTTCGCTTTTCTTCTTCTCTTTCATTTTTTGCATATGTAATTTTTTTCTTCTGCACACGCATCGCAGCTCAAGGACTTTGTTGCAAGATGATACGTGTTCGCTTTAATATGTGAGTCGAGACGTTGATAAGCGCTCAGCAGGGTAATAAATGCAAATGTGTATATAGAGTATAGAGAGCATGGCAATACTTGAGTGAATGCAGTAGGAATTTTTGATTTTTGAATGGGAATTTTTGCTTTCTATAAAGAAAATTTAAAAATATATGTTTGAAAGAGAATAATATTTAACATATTGTAGTTTCAATATTCAAAAATCACTACTTCATCAAAGAACTGCAAATTAATTATGATTTTTTTCGTAATACCCTCAATTTCCGTTTTGAAAATAAACCTTAAAGTTCAAATCAGATATCACTCTCGATTCCAAGTAATACGAGTGCCATGACTGTAAAAAAAAAAAGAAATAAACGTTTTAAACTACCATCAAAAAAAAAGCCCTAGGCATATTTACCCTCCCTCAAGCAGGGGCCTGGGGAGCTTTGTTAAACGATTAAGTTCGAATAATAGACTCAATTAAGCAAAGTAGACAACTCAATAGGCCTGAAAAGTCATGCTCGGAGAGGGCGAAAAGAAAAATGAGCTTAGATAAATAACACAGAGAGGCGGCGGTTAAGCAACAAGTTTCAAACGCCTCGGATTTCAATAATAACGTGGAACAAAAAAAAAAACCCTATAAAGACTGTAAAAGAGATTGAAACAAGTGGGTAGGGCTACAGTCGAACGCCCGACAGTAGGATACCCTTCTCCCAATTTTTAAAATCCGTTACAAACGTGCAACCACACTCATAATTTCAAACAGAAATTTTGCACAAATACTTCTTCTACATATAGCTTTCTCGCTCACACTCACACATCGACGCACGTTAAGAGTGACGTCGACGTCGACGTCAACTACTGAAAACAGCGCGCAGGCTGCTGCTCGTGCATTTGTACTGAAAACGTTGACTTCAATAACTTCTGTGCTATTGGTCCGATCAGATTGTAATTTGGAGAATATGTTTGTATGGTATATAGCTTTATACATACCAAAGCACAACTTTATAAGTTTAATAGTTTGCTTAATAATCACAAATTACCGATTTGCGGGGGCGGTGGGCGTGGCATCAAACATTTAACATAAACTTCATCTGCTTGCAAAATTTAGGAACCTCTATACCAAATTTGGTGTCTCTAGCTTTTTTAATAGCTGAGATCCGTTGTCTCAAACAGACAGACGGACAGACGGACAGACGGACAGACAGACGGACATGGCTCAATCGACTCGGCTAGTGATCCTGAGTAAGAATATATATACTTTATGGGGTCTGCCACGCCTCCTTATGCCTGTTACATACATTTCACAAAGTTAGTATACCCTTTTTTGACCATTTTCAATGGTCGAAGGGTATAAAAAGAAAGAAAAGAAAATGAATGAATCGAACAGAAGGAGAATACAAATCCGACCGCAAAATGTGCAATGACATCATTTGGCATCAGTGTCAACGTTTTTTTTTCAGGGCAGCCAAAAAAGGTCAAAGGGCCAAGAGAAACAACGGGCTAAAAGCCTCCGAGAGCCAATCAATTATGAGACACAGTGAAATGACCAAAAAGGTGTAGTAGTATTCCCCCTATATCACCTGGTAAAAAGCCCTCAAAAAAAGCGAGATTTTTCTGTTCTTTCTCCTCTTGTTTCTCGTTTTTTCTTTTTCTTTTTTGTGTTCCTATTTTGATGTATTGCTGCAATTTGTTAGACCAGCGAATGCTTTCGATACGGGAAATTACCTACATGCTGTGCGCGGATCGAACAAATTAATTAATGCCTACATGAAGTCGAAGAAGAAGACTTTAGAGTAGACTCTGAGTAAGATCGAGTGCGGAACGAAGCTAAACACACGATTTGATTACTCTCGGATTATTCTACTTTACCTCCGTTTTTACGGTTCATTTGCCAGTGGCAGCTGCCGTGGCTGCTGTTGGTAGTTTGGTAATAAATAGTTCGGTTAGGGGACCACATGTGGCTAGAGAGAGAGAGAGAGGAGAGACCTCTTAACGTGTGGGTAGGTAGGTAGGGTGTCTGTGTTGTAATGAGATACGCTGCGATGACGGGGCGACTTTGACTGGGTATTTGGGGCTTACTAAATGGAAGCTGCTTTTGGGCATATTAATTACAGAATTATATTGAATTCTTTTTCAGTTAATAAAATGAATATTCAAAGAATTGAACTTCCCTCTATTAATTTGTATACTCATCGTCAGCTCTCTCTGCTAACCCAACTGAACATTTTGTTTAGAGATAATCGACAGTTCAAAGTTCTATTAATTCTGCACAGTAGGTTCAACTAATTATTGTATTTACAAACTCATAGCGAGCGTATTATCTCTCTGCGTTTGATTTCCGTATTACAATAGCCTCGTCTGTGTTCTTTTCCAGCTCGACCCAATTCGATAAGAAGCGCGCGACAGCGCGACACTAATTCGTTCTGCATATGCTACGTTGTTCTGTTCTAAGCGTAACCGATAACGGGTTGGGCTAAAAATAGAAACTCTCGCTCTCACTCTCGCTCACGTACCTAAACGAAACGTAGCTGATGTTGTGCAATTTTCTTCCATGCTTCAAGGGGCGTCGGTGGTGTAATGGTCAGCATAGTTGCCTTCCAAGCAGTTGATCCGGGTTCGATTCCCGGCCGACGCACAAGTAAATTTTTTTGTTTTCCTTTTTTTTTACTTTTCTTCTTTTTTTTTTTTTGTTAATCGTTATTAACTTTGCTTCTAAACAGTTGCTAAATTGTTGGTAGCTGCGCCGCTGGCTGCAAATGAGTTTATAATTAATTTAGCCAGCACAGACACAGCAGCTGCTCTTTGTCTATATATATGAGATTAAACCGTTTCAATTAAATAGCAATTACAAGCATATCGTACATATCTAATTACTGTTTTTGGAGATTGTGGAATTTTGAGTGGGGACATTTTTGCATGTCATCAAATATTTGCATGCCAAATGAAATTATGCTGTCCGAGTAAATATTTAAGCCAATAATACTGTGGCCAAGGTCGATGACTCGGGGCGACGACGAACTAACTTAGACGGACTGACTAATTAGTATGCCGTTTGCATATGGCAAACGCTTTGTTTGCACTAATTTTCCGAACGGAACCAGCTTGAGATTTGCACAGTCTTTTGCCTGTTTGTGTGTGTTAACATTTTGCGGAGACTGTGTCTGCTGCTCCTCCTGCTGCTCCTCCTGCTCCTCCTCCTGCTCCTCCTCCTGCTGCCTCATTTCATATTCATTTCGTTGCCCAGGCAGGGCCTGACTTATGCGTATTACTGCAAATATCAATTAATGCACAAGACGTGCGTGAAATATTTAAGAGGTTTTTTTTTCATCTGACTGACCTTGAGAGCAGAACAGGGAGCGAGACTTAGTAATTGATTTGCTGGCAATTTATGTGTGTCTGTATGTGTGTGTGCTCTGGGGTCAAGTCACGCACAGTGGGTTCAAGCCAAGTGACGTGTGAGCCTGACAGGGACATGGCCAAGTGCAATATGTAAAGCATGCTCGACTGCATTTGTAATCACTTTGGAGCATCATTAAGTAAATTACAAGCTGGCAACATCAACAGCAAATTCACTTGTAGATACATTTGTATCTCTATCTTGTCTGTGGCTGACCAAGAGCAGCAGTGGCAGTGGCAACTTCGGCTACCCAGCTTGGGTCTAGTTAAGTAATTTATGTGCTCGACTATTTAATTTAATTCGTAGCTCTAAATTCAAGTGGGGACTACTGTATCTCTCTCTCTCTCTCTCTCTCTCTCTCTCTCTCTCTGCATTCCCTGCTGCCCCCTTTGGGCACTTTAAACCAATATTTGCTTTGGTTGGCCACGCCTCAAAAGAGCAAAAATGAAACACTGCGTTTTACGTTTTTGGCATTTCAATGCGTGACCCCCCCTGCCAGACGCCACTGCCCTGGACCAGCAGCAGCCTGTCCCTGTCCCTGTCCAGCTGTGTTGCCCGGCACGTTTGTTTATTTGTTTGCTGGTGGCATTGGTCAGTTCAGTCCTTTGTGGGGTTTCGGTTTGGGTCTGCATATTTATAGCGCATAAGGGGTACCTCCTTCTCTCTCTCCCCTTTCATTATTTATTATGCTTCTGCTGCTGTTGCTGTTGCTCCACTGTGCCGCATATTTGTGCCCCTTTTCCCTGTTATTGTTGGGGTTCGTGTTTACTCTGCGGCATCTTCACAGCTGACTGATTGCGGCTCAATATTTGTCTGTGCTCGTTTTAGCCGCATATCCTTATGTGACCTGCCTTATCACACTCCACTCCCTGCCCCCATCGATGGCCTATTGTCTTTCTTCATTTCTGCACCACAAGCGCTTTTATCGCGCCTTTTGACCCAATGCCAACTGCAAAATTCGTAATTATTCCTTCCCTACCAGGCTACCCCCTTTATACATATTTAGTACCCTTTCAACACTCATAAGTTTGTCAAAACTCATCTGATTTTGATGGTAGATGTCAGTTTTTCTACGTTTTTAGTCCCTGCTTGATTCTGTATCACAATATTGTCAATTTAAAACAATGAAAAACTTATCAATTTTTCCATGCTTAGCCCTTGTAAAAATTTCGAAATTTTTTCAAAATTTTTGTTTGTTGTTTTTTGGTGCAAATCAAAAATATGATTCGTACTGAGCATAAAAATCCATTCCCGAGTAGTTTCTGGGCCAAATTATGGAAAATATCGAAAATAAACCGCATATAATCTGCAATTTATAACCTGAAGTTCATATTTTATTCTTTAACCCTATTACTTTGACTTTCAGATATCCTAACTTTCTTGAAAATCATCAGATTTTCAAGCTTGATGGCATTTTATTAAGGTTATCAATTGTAGATTGATTCTGCATCATAATATTTTAAATTTCAAATATTTAAAAATTTGTCAATTTTTCCATGCAATCCCCCAGCAAATATATTGAAAATTTTTAAAAATTTTACATGTCTATTTTTTAATTGAAATGGATAATACTATTCGTAATCAGCATAAAAATCTAATCCTCCTATTCTATCCTCCTATTCAAAATAAATCTATTTTAAACTGCATTCTGTAGTCTCCTTCCCCTAGAGTAGAGTCTATGTCATCTAACTATACTTACTGTTCCATAAATCAAACTCCAGACTACTTATCATGCAGATAACTCAAAAACTAAGAGACTACGCAATGACTATCTCGAGCAGGGCGTTTCTCAGCTGTGAACCTGTTCTCTGGAGCCCATTGCGGACTGCGAGCGGACCACACGCATATCATCAATGTACATCAATTTCCCATTCAATCCTTCAATCTTTCAGCTGCCATTCGCACTCGCATTTAGCATTTTGCGAGCAGCTGCTGCTGCTGCTGCTGCTGGGGCGTAATAATGTCTCTGTTAAATTGCCAGCTAAAATTCAACGGGCTGTGCAGTTTAATTAAAAAAGGAAAAGCCAGGGCCAGGTGGCACCCCTTATGCCTTATGCAGCCACAGACTGTCCACGTACGCATATCAATTACGCAGACGATTAAGCCAAACAAACTGCCAACTGATTGCCAATGCATGCCGCAGTCGCAGTCGCAGCCGCAGTCTTAGCCGAGGCCAAACTTGGCCAAGATGTCGCTTCCAGTCTTGCTGCTGCTCTGGCCGTCGTGTCATCATTAGAAAAATTGCTGCGGATGGAGCCGCAGTCTCCTCGGCCGTCTCCACGTTACGCACACGAACTGTCAACTGGCTAATAGGCACAAAGGAAACTGGTTAAGAAAATTGCAGCCTTGATTGCATGTGACCAGCGCGACACGCATGAACGAAGGAGGGAGGGGGGGGAGGGGGAAAGGTGATCGGGCCAAGCGCTTGCAACGGGGCCTTAATTTGGCTTAAATGGCCAACCAAATTGCACAGCAACATCAGCACCATGCAAATAGATGTGTGTGTGAGTGTGTGTGTGTGCGTGTTAATAATTTTCCAATTTCATGCAATTTAATTTCCGTTGTCATGCGCAGCCTTCCATTTTCGGTTCTTTCGTTTCAGCGCCGTTTAATTGTCGTGATTTTCCATAGGCGGAGAAGGGAGGGGGAGGTATGGGGTGTCCCACATTAATTGCATTTTGTTGTAATATGTAATGCGTGCGCTTAACCGTTAGTTAATGCTGCCGTTAGCCACCATGTTTATTACCAACTTTGATGATCACATGCACAACACCTGAAAGTAAATACATTTGCATATTTAACAAATTAAAGATGACACTAAGCAGGGTCAGTAATATTTAATAATATTTAACAGCTTGGAGATCTAAAGGTGTTCGGCACAACATGATCATAATTTTCAAAGAGCTCTCTAAAGTCGTTTGGTGTCTAAATCTTGCTATTTCTTCGAGCTGAAAGAGTTTTCTAATCGCTTTAAGTATTTAATTTTTAAAAATGATAAGAGATTTAAAATAAATAAAATAAATATATAAAATAGTCTAGAAATATTGATTTTAGTTTATAATTGATAAGGTGTGTTGTAAGACATGTTCTCATAAGTTTTTTATTATTTTATTCTATATAATTTAAATTTTCAAAGCAGTTCATTCAATTTTAAAACTTATATAGGAAACCAAAGTATAATAATTGTTGAAAAACCAAAATATCACGTCTTGGGAATCAGGCTTACAGCTTTTAGTTATATTATATAATACCTTTAGAGCTGGTCAAGTGAGTTTTAGCCAGAAATGTTAACGTCTTCAGGCTTGGAACGCCACGCGACTCTTCCTGATTAGCCGCAATGTTGTTCGACTTGGGGCAATATTTCAACAATGTACACGTTTATCGCACTGAGGCAGAGACAGAGGGGCAGAGGAGCAGAGGGGCACAAAGGTTGCAACAAGCACGGCAGCTGAGGAACATCTTCTGCAGCGACTCACCCACTGCGAACCAAGGAGAAAGAGGAGGGAGAGGAGGAGGAGTAGCTGAGCACATAAAGTGGACAATTCATGGCTAGTTGGCACGAGCAGCAACAACAACAACAACAACAAATAGACAAGAGACAACTTTGTTCCCACCTTGATCCCAATCAACCTTTGGTGACACTGTGCAGACTGCAGCCGGCTGCCCCTGCTCCTGCCCCTGCTCCTCCTGCTCTCCGTTTCCTAACAAGGCAGCGGCATAGTTGGCAATATCTTTTTTTCTTTCCTTCTTTCTATCTCTCTCTATTTTTTTGTCACTCGCCTTGCCAATTAATTAAGCGGCACGAGAAGCTGCAGCAGTCTGCGAGCTTGGTCCATTCCCAGCGCATTCTAATTCCATTAGGCTAAGCACCGCAAGGCAATTATGAGGAACTGCGGAAGGACATTGTCGCCATAGTATAGTTAACTTTACGCTTTTCATTTCCAACAAAAGGGGTAGCCTTAAGGGGGTAGGGGGAGTAGCTGCATATGAAGTCGAGTCGAGTGTAAAATTTTCCCAATTTGCTGACCACACACAGTGTGCACCCCCCCCCACACCCCGGGCAAAACCCACTAAAATAACGTTTTAAAAGTTTACTTTTCGCGCATATGAATAAATATGCAAATAGCAAGCAGGCTGAGCTGGACTAGCGCATACCCTGTAAAGGAATGAGTGCACTACATAAAGTATTATTATATAATAAACTAAAAAATAAACTTTTATATATTTTTATGTTCCAAAACACCCTCTTGCCCATACTGCTGCTTACAGGGTATCGCTGCTAAAAGTTACTGTGCCAAATTTGCTGGGCAAATAAATTATTTTGCTTTATGCTGGCCGCAGTAAATTTACGAGCTATTAAATTGTGTCAGTGTGCATGGGTGAGTGTGTGTGCGTGTAAATGTATATGTGTGCGTGTGAAGATAATAATTTCGAAACATTTTTTAATTAAAATTTTTAAGACAAACAATGCAAAAGTGAAATAAACTAAAAAAAAAAAAACATTTTAATGCTCGCCAAACTATTTTCTCTGCCTCTTGCCACGCCCACACACACACACACACGCACATTGTTTTCTGGCATAATTAAAGGAATATAAATAAACTATAAAACTTCTCTGTGAGGGAGTGGGGGGACGTCTGGCAATGACGAGAGCCCATCAGAATGCCGAATGGGGCTGTTAATGATGAAATTTTCCAGCTGGCAAACTTTTTTAATAAATTTGTCAAAAAGTCTGGCAAATGCCAGACACACACACACACAAGCGTAGCAACATGTCAGCATAATGATAAAGATGCCGCCAGTATGCAGGCAGCTTGGCATTTTGCTTGCGCATTAGGCAATGTTTTGCACAGGCAGCTGCAACAGCAACAACGCGCTGCCTCGCACGACACGCAGTTGACCTTTGACACCCACACGAGCTGCATACGAGCTGCACACAGGAAGGTGGGCAAACGAATTTAACAAATTGCTCTCAAAGCAAATAAGCAATCAACATAAATTGCATTTTATTTCGCCTTCGGGGCAAGTGATAAATTTCAGCGCAAGCAGCAAAATGTGCAACAAGCTGGCAAAAATAATTATTATCGTGTGTAAACACTTTCAGTGTGATTGGCGGCCATGTTGGTTTTGCCTATGTGTGCGTGTGTGTGTGTGTGTGTGTCAACATAAGTCAATTAAGCTGATCTCTCTCGCTGAGCAAATTAAATGCAATTTTACTCTCTCATTCTCTCACTGTGAGCTGAGTTCGAGTTGAGTAAAATGCCCTAAGCTATCAAGGAGCGTCGGTGGTGTAATGGTCAGCATAGTTGCCTTCCAAGCAGTTGATCCGGGTTCGATTCCCGGCCGACGCACAAGTAAATTTTTTTTTTATTTTCTTTTTTTTTTATAAATATTTTTTTTTTTAATTTACAAATTATAAATGACTTTTTAAAAATTTATTTTATGCATGATTAACTTTTATTTGAGCAAATTGGCATGCATTTATTATAATTTCTCACTCGTCTCAAAACCTATGTTGCGCAGTGTT
The DNA here is from genome assembly GCA_018904105.1 of Zaprionus tsacasi. Taxonomy (NCBI): domain Eukaryota; kingdom Metazoa; phylum Arthropoda; class Insecta; order Diptera; family Drosophilidae; genus Zaprionus; species Zaprionus tsacasi. Next base: position 7,230,080 of record JAEIFR010000173.1, on the reverse strand, counting down.
AATTTACATTTATTTTTAGCCTTATCAGCGCTTGCCATATTTATACATAATTTTTCGTTGCGCCTTATCAGCGTTTCATAGAACCGTTATTTGCTTTTGGAAATTACTTGATTTCTCTTTTCCCTGATTCTCTGATGCCATAGACCGAGAATTTGTCTGTGTTTTGCATATTTAATTGTTGTTTGCGGCCTCCCAAAGTCGGAAAGTCACTGGCCACGGGCCGCAAACACAAATTGTCCATTAGAGGGGCACATAATCATAGTGCAGCGCGCTGCCGGAGCGCGATTAAACGTTTATCGATTGACAACGACAACGATTGACATTGCTGGTGGTCCCAGCAGAGAGGCAGCTACTCCCCTCCCCCTCCCTCCCTCTGCTTCTCTATTCCTTCTACATGTCAACGCTGTCAACATAATTAACGGCAAATGTGCCTGCGAGTGGCGGCAAAAGTCTCACGGCATGACAAGAAGCTATGCTACCCCACGCTACCCATCCCCCTGCCTCTGCCCCTGCCCCTGCCCTTGCCCTTTCCATGCATAATTACACAAATATGCGTTGTCTATGCAAATGAGGCGTGGCAACTTCCTGGAGCAGCCCAGGGCGGTGTGTGTCTGTGTGTGTTCGATCATTGCGGGTTATTTATACGGCGGGTGATTACGTGCAATTAATGCATCAATGCAAGTTATTGAATATTGAATACTAATGACGCCTGCCACACCGTGTGGCATCCGCGATACACAATATAATTGAGGCCGTAAATTGCGAAAGTCAAAGTCAGCCAAAGAGAGATGCCTAGGAAAATGATGATGCCATGGGGGGAATCATCCAGACCAGCCTGGCCTTGTCTAGTCTCCTCCGGCCAGACAGATAGAATCACTCGTCGTGCCCTGTGGCCATTTCTCATTGTCATAACGGACAGTGTGCTGACAGTAAATAATCCATCAATAATTGCATCTTCAAACTCGCCTTGGAGTTTTTCCGGCTGTTGCTTTGTCTCTTTCCTCGCATTTCCACGCTGGGACACGCTGGCTTTATGCTTTATGTCAATTGTGTTGACATTAATCATGGCAGTTTTGATTGCGACGGCTCAAAACTGGCCACCCAAGGGTTTGCTCTTCCCGCCCCACCTTAATCCGGTTATCAGTCCCAGACAGACAGGTTGTCCATTAACCGAAGCTAACTTGTCATCCCACAGAGAGAGAGAGAGAGAGAGAGAGAGACTAGAAATCCATGTGGGAATGTGGTAAATGATGATCTCAAGCAATTCGCGGATTTTATTACGTTTCCAGTTCAAGCAGTCCCACTTAGCTGCAGACCAGATGATATATTAACCAAATTTCCTGAGTGCATTTATCTCGAGATAACCAGATTCCTAAGCTCTTGAGATTATGACAAATTAGATAGCATTTTTAACGATCTCTTGAAATGAAATATTAGTGGAATTTCCTGTTTGAAGTGACTGAACTATGGAAAATATCAAAAAGTGGAAATTTCTTTACATTTCAGTGATCATAACTTTCTTAAAAATCGTCAGATTTTCAAACTTAATGGCATTTTATTCAGGTTATCAATTGTAGATTGATTCTGCATCAAAATATTGTAAATTTAAAGTATTGAAAAATTTTCAATTTTTTCCATGCTAACCCCTTGTAAAAATTTCGAAATTTTTTCAAAATTTTTGTTTGTTGTTTTTTGATGCAAATCGAAAATAATATTCGTTATGAGCATAAAAATCGATTCCCGAGCAGTTTCTGGCCCAAATTATGGAAGATATCGAAAACAAACCGCATATAATCTGCAATTTAGAGTTGGAAGTTCAAATTGTGGTCTCTTCCCTCATGACTTGGACTCTCAGAGATCATAACTTTCTTAAAAACAATCAGATTTTCAAGCTTGATGGCATTTTGTTTAGTTTATCGACTGTAGATTAATTCTGCATCAAAATATTGCGAATTTAAAATGGTGAAAAAATTTTCAATTGTTCCATGTTGAAAAAATTTCGAAATTTTTTCAAAATTTTAGTTTGTTGTTTTTTGATGCAAATCGATAATAATATTCGTAATGAGCATAAAAATCCATTCCCGAGCAGTTTCTGGCCCAAATGGAAGATATCGAAAATAAACCAATTTATTTCTATATCAATCTGTGTATATTTATATAATGTACCCACCAAATGCTCAAACTCAAATTTTAAGCAGGCTACCTTTGCTTCAAGTTGTTGTGGTAGTTCTTTGTAGCCTCCTCTCTGTCTTTCTCTGTCTCTGTCTTCTCCTTCTCTCTCAATCTGTATTTTCCTTTTGCCGACAGTTGCCTTCTGCACGCTGTCATCTTGGCTGTAAAAGCAATGTAAGCACAAACACATTTACACACTCCACGCACACTCACACACATACACGCACACAAATTGTTATGCACTTGATGTAGTTTGTTTATATTTGTTTATGTTAAATATTGAAGTGCATATGAAGCCACTAAAAAGAGAGCACGGGCTGCCACTTTAGCTCTCTCTCGCTCTGAAGCAGCTGCCAAGCCTTTTTTTCAGGTCAGCTAATGGCAGCATTTCGGTAAAGGTAGCAGGAAGAAGAAGAAAAAGAAGAAGAAGAAGAAGAGGAAGAAGAAGAACTACATGGAGCAGCACAACCACAAGAACTTTTACTGTAAAAGTGGATTTTCTTTTGCGCCATTTTGCGGCATTTTACGTTTCTTTCGTTTGCCATTTTGCCTTGGCTTGGCTTTTATTTACGTTTTGCTTCACACAAAACTCAACTGGTTTTTCCTTCCCCCTGCTGGTCACCCTACCCGTACCCCTCTTGAACCGCTCGAAACAAAGTGGTGCTCGTGGCTGCGTCCATCCGCAAAAATGTTTGTAGCCACACACAGCGTCGTCAGGTGGTGCCCCCAAAGAGAAACTTACTACTGGCCACCCCTTGCCCCCTCCTCCACTTTCAGCTACTGCATTTGGGTCAGGGTTCAGGCGGCAGACGCAAAGAAACCGAGAGCAGCTGACATAGAAATGCAGAAGATGGAGGAGGAGGAGAAGGAGAAGCAGGAAACACTCAAGAACTGTGAGCGAGAGTGCCGCACGAATGACTGGGCAAAGCGAGTAGAACACGCAAAGCGAGGAGGCTAATTTTCCAATTCCTTATTTAATTCCGACAGCTCTAAGGGGTGTACACAAAATTTGAGCGAAATATAGGAGAGCTAAGCTATGTAGAGTAGTGTGAGTTAGTCGGGGAATAATGCAAGAGGCAGATGCATGCCGAAGAATCCCCAGGAACTACCCTCTTTCATTATATGCTAATTAAACATATGATCTATAGCATATAGATCCGATTATGTTGTATAATTATAATAATGGCATACGCAGCACACTATATCGTTCGGTAAGCTCCTTTTGTTCAGGAATATATATGTATATAGAAAAAAATCTTGTTAAGTTTGTTGCATACTTCTAGGCAGTCTCCAAAAAGAGCTAAGTAAACTATAGGTTTTTAAATTAACCCTCTTGAAGATACTATATATTTTATTTTATAGAACCCTCTTATAGTTTTATATAATAGATTCATCTAATAGATAGATATACCCCTAACTTAGCCAAGCACCCACCATGAAAATCTGATCTTCTGCCTCTTCAATTCCTAAGCTGATCTTCAGATCTAGAGAGTCTATGCATCATGCATAATGAGAGTGGCTTAGCCAACGCTCATCATGGTGCATAATGTAAATATATCATCAATTTCGAAACACATATATCAACGAATTTCCAGCCACAACTCTGCCAGCTTAAAGCCGGATTTATTAGCTTGTAAGCCAAAATAAAAATTCTTTTGAATTTTCTCTGAGATGAATAAATTTAAATCCAACTCCGCGCTAATCTCTTGCTAAGCCCGCATATTGTGAGCTTAAAGCGCGCACACTTTGACCTTAAATTCAATACGCAGCAGGGGGGAGGGGGAGGGGGAGGGGAGAAGGTTTCGGTGCCTCAGTTTGCTCAATTCGCATTATCTCGCCCACACGAATTGGAATGCCATAACTGGATTTACAGTGTTGTAAGCGGCAGAGGCAGAGGCAGCGGCAGCGGCAGCGGCCTCAGGGCGTGGCAGCTGCAAAACTAATCCGCGGCACAATCAACACAGACACACACAGAGAGAGGCTCGACACAACAACAACAGCAACAATCGAATCAACCAATCAACTGACGATTACTTAAGCCATTTTCAATCAACACGGCCAACACACACGCACACACACACACGCATTACAAACCTCAAACGCACAATAAACGCAATTACAAGCGCGAACTTGCTGCAAGAGAGAGAAAGAGAGAGAGAGAGAGCCAGAGGGAGACAGGTAGCACTCATAGAAATGGCCGCAATGTTTCGTGTGCCACCGCAGGCCGCAAAGGAAATGAAAGGCACGCGGCGTATACGCAATGTGCAGTCCAAAGTTCGCACAGCACGCACATTCCATCAATCAAGCCATCAATCAGGCCTGCTGTGTTACCACGCATATTGTCAAAATGATTCAAGTCAATTGCGAGGCAAAACAGCATTTTCGATAAGTGGCCCCAAGAGTGCCACGCCTACAGCCTCCCTAAATTATTCGCAGCGAAAAACTAATCGAGCACACTGAACTGAATATTCGCACAGTGTATGACAGGCACCGACATGTCGCTAGCACACAGTCTGCATCCATCAGATACAAATGACAAGGCGGCATATCAACGCAATTTCTATCGCTTTTTGATTGGCAACAATATTTGCACCGCATAAATAATATAAATACTTGCAAATTGATTGTCACTGCGACAGATACAGATACAGATAGAGATACAGATACAGATACAAATGCAATAGATACAGCTACAAACTATGAGATACAGCGACTGCCACAAGTATCTGTAGGATGCAAATTCGTTTGACAGACGAGTGACAGCGACGTGTGCTGACATGCCAGAGATACACAGATTGAGTGTATGTGTGTGTGTGTGTGTGTGTGTGGAAATTCTCGGAAAATGCACATGCAATTGTTTGCAAATTTAATCATATTTTCCAACAAATATTCTAGATATTTTCTATTCGAAAACTCTTTCGGAATTTTATTTACTCTAAGCAAATAAATAAAGGATTTACTCACATATTTACCAAGACAAATATAGAGCACAATGAACTGTTTGAATTTACTCATAAATGTGCTACAAATAACTGATATATCTAAGAATAAAATCACTCTTAAATATACTGGAAATATATGATTAAATCTACTGCTAAATATAGTACAAATAACTGATATATCTGAAATTAAATTTACTTCAAAATACTTCTTAAAATAACTAATATATCATAGCTTAAATTTACACTAAAATATACTACACATAACTGAGATATCATAGTTTAAATTTACTCCAAAATATACTACAAATAACTCATATATCATACTTTAAATTTACTGCTGGCAAGCTGAAGCTCAGCTGGCAGAAACTTATTGCATTTCTCAATGTAATATCATATAATAATACTATTTTTACAAAGTATGTTTTCTGTTGCATCTTAAAGTTTCTTGTGATAAACAAACATACCTAATAGACCCAGCTGCACACCCCAACAACTTTATGCATGGGCTTACAACTTGAAGTTACCTGCTGTGAGATGTTTTACTTCCGCATTCGTAAAGTCCAGTTCCGGTTTGTTTTGATGCGTTTATAAGTGGAATTCTTTATATTTTTCTGTAGCTTTAGCTCCTGTTATTGTTGTCTCTCTACAACCCCCCACCCCCCCTTGCAACTTTCATTTTCATTATGTCTTTTGTCTTTAACATTTACCGCCGTATCCCCCCATCTGCCAGGCGCATCCCAAAGTTGTCCCGGCGGTAAAATAAAGTTACAATTTTTATAACGATTTCAGTTTTTTGTTTTCCATTTTTTTCATTTTACTTTTTGTCGCTTTTCCTCCCTCTCTCTCTCTCCCTCTATCTCTTTTGCTGTGTGCTGTGTGCTGCCTTTATCCCCAATTCATCTGTTTTGCATATTTCTTTGTTATGGTTGTATTATTTTCATTTCTCTCGCGCAGCTTTTCTCTTTTGCGATTGTTGTGTAACGTAATCTCTGCATACTTTTCTGTCCTCTTTTCCCTCCGCTTTTCCCTCCCTCCGGATTGTAAAGAAAATCTGCTGTAAATGTATGCAAATAAGTACAGTTTGTGCTTTAATTTGAAAGAACTGAACTTTCGAGTTCTTCTCTCTGACCTTCGCATTAAAGTTTTGCGAAAAAAAAAAAAAAAAAAGTTGGAAATGTGCTAACAGGAACGGACGTTACGATGGAACAATAATGAAAGTAGATATGAGAAGTTAGGAGAAGTGAGAAAGCGAGCTTGACTGCAACTACGAACAGGTAAAGATTTCTCCTAGGAAAGAGCTCTATAGAACCCTATAACTATCACCAACTAACGTAGCTAACTTCTTAGATAAGCCAGGCAGGGTTATCTATTACGATCACGATTCCCTATCGTATATGTCTCTCCCGCACGACTCTTCCCTCCCAGATATATGTATTGTGTAGCCTCGTGCTAACCATAAATTATGATAATAGTTCTAGCTGACAATGTATTTTCGTATGTCATAAATATATGGAGCTGATAGAAATGCTGATCGATTCCGATAATCGTTAGATGGGCCAATGCATTGGCCCAATAAAATCAATAGGCCGACTCGCAATTTTAAAGGTTTTCGATATATAAATCAATAAATAGTAATCTTGGCTAGTGTGGAAAATAAAGATATAGTAATTCGCAGAAGTCGAGAAAATTAAACCGAAAGAAATGTTTAACCTTTATGACAGTAATGTAAGACAATCGAATCAGCCTATATGAATCATCATACCGAAATGATAATCAAAGCGTATTTAATATACCCTAGTATACCATGTCTATAATACCGATAAGTCTCAAGCATTGCTACTTATCATATTGGGCACTTGGAGAGACAAGTAAACAGAACATGGTTACCAAAAGGCGTAAAATCAGTTATCAGGCGGTCCCAGGAAGTTCAGCTAGCTCGACTAGGCAGATACGCTGTAAATGGGTATTACTAAGATAATAAAGCAATAATGTTTTATTTGGCTAATATCGAAAGAAAAAGACAAATATCTTAACTAAACCTATGCTAATTATATACAGATTTTATATTTATATATATTCCTAAGCAAGATCTTCAAGCTTACCAATTTTTTATAGTTTTTTAGCCTTCCTCTTTGGCACTCAGCTTGATAGCTTTGAGAGGCCCTTGACTGTGATCAGTTATAGTAGCATATACATATATGTATATAGTATTGGTGTTATCAGGGATTCCGCAGACACTAATGGAAACTATAGCTAGGAAAACTCTTGAGTGTCGCCTGATTGATTTCAGTAGAAAGACGACAGCTGTCAGACAAAGAAGTCGGGGAGAAAAAAAGAATATGTTGCTAAAGACCGGAATTATCCTGCTGCTGGGCCTGACGCTGACTGCAGCCGAGCTCAGGGAAGCCGCCTCGGTGAATGCATCCAATCCTCTCAGCTGCTACAGCTGCGAAGGCATCAATTGCCAGCGAACCACGCGACAGAATGCGACGGTGACCTGCAACGATCTGCTCGACGTGTGCGTCTCTGTCTTCGAGGACTGTAAGTAGAGTTCTAGATAATATAATATATAAACTAAATATATCTGTGCTTTCCAGTCAGGGTCACTGAGCGCGGCTGCCTGCTGGAGCTGTCCCAGGCGGGACGCGAGAAGTGCAATGCGCAGGACAGGCAGTGCCTCAAGTGCAACGGGGAACTGTGCAACAATCAGGGACGCAGTGACTATCAGTGCATACAGTGCACTGGCTCCGAGGTGAGTTTGACTAGTCTCCAGTATACCCTCCCCTACATCTTCTTCTTTTCGCAGAATTCCAAATGCAACTCGGCTGCAAGTAGCCTGAGTGCCACACAATGTGGCGCCCCCACCTCGAGCAATGCGTATTGCTATGTCAAGGTCGCGGGGAAACATTTGCAGCGTGGTTGCGCCTTGAGCCTGAGCGAGCAGCAGAGTTGCCTCAAGGACACCGAATGTAGTCTCTGTCTGCCCGAGAACACACACGACTCCGGGGCATGCAACACCTACGAGCTGAACTACAAATCTGGCGGAGCACATGGACAACAATTCTATGGACTCCTTCTGCTCAGCACGCTGGGTCTGCTCACCCTGCGGCTCTCATAATAATGTTTGCATTCCAATTTTATATATATATTGATTAATCCGAAATAAACGTTATGGAAACATTACTATATCATCGCCTGCTGCTTATCTCCTGCAGCAACTGATAAGAAAGCGACGGCGGCGACTGATATTAAACGATTTTTTTTATCATTTGACTAATGCGCGGATTGTTAGACAAGATAACATAGGAATCCTACAATATAAATCAGAAATATGGTAAATGCATGTCCAACCATAAAAAGCGTTAGAACACGCCATATTTAATCTTTTCTATACTCGATTTCGATGTGATGGAAAGCTTAAATAATAATATGTTACATTATAATATGTTTCTTGATGAGGTAAAAAGCCAGAGATATTGTAGTAGCTTCACAAATATTATCAATCAATCTATCCTTATATATCAATTTATTAAGAAGTGACTTGGCCTTTTTTAAAACTTTCCTTAACTAAATAAAAGTCCATCGATTGTATCTTAATTCAAAACCGATCTAAACTTTATTGAAAAAATACAACAATATAACATAAAATACCAGAATTACCTTAAATATACATACTATATATAGAACCCTACTATTTCGAATACTATATAATAAACTATAATAAGTTTTATTTTCTCCTTTATATATATATAGATATATAGATGTTATATACCACAACCTATAGTAAGGTATAACTGTTATATATATACGTACCAAAAACTCTTATTATAACATATTATATTATCAAGCTTATCGTATTTGTACTAAAGACCTAATTCCTGCAATTCGCTATTGATATAACTATTTGTATTATTATATATACATATATCTCTCCCTCTTTCTTTATCTAGACTATCAGTTTTGAAAGTATTCAAAAGCTTATAGGTAACTTTTCCATTTCTCAAGTGTTTTCCAGTTGCCGATTTCGAGAGCACTTGTACCACTCAATGGAGGTATAAAATCGGAACCCTTGAGGTGCAACGACCACAGTAGGCGCTCCAATATGAAGGTTAAAGCAGCTCTTGGAATTTTGGCATTATTCGCCTGCACGTTGGGATACTCCGAGGGGAATACGGTGCGAACCTGTCACTCCTGCTATGGCATTAATTGTCAGCGTACCTCGCTGAATGAGACGAAATCTTGCCTGGATTCGTTGGACTACTGCGTCAGCATCTACGCGCAAGGTGGGTAACAGACTGGAAATTGTGGATTGTATAAACTTATGTATACTTTCTTCAACAGCTAAGGTGCTCTATAAGGGTTGCTCCCTGGAGATACCGAAGGCATTGCGGCAGCGTTGCGAGTCCCACGAGCGAGATTCCTGCTACAAGTGCAACTCGGATCGTTGCAACAATTTGGGATCTCCTGCCTATGCGTGTGTGCAGTGCGATTCCAGTAGTGTAAGTTGGAATATATACTATACTATATATACTTTATATATGATATATTTCCTATGACCCCACAGGACAGCAACTGCGCTGAGAGGGCATCCCAAGTGGCACCCACAGCTTGTGCAGCTCCCTCGGCTTCCAACTCGTATTGCTATGTGAAGACCTCCAACTCGGGTACAGCTGTACAGCGTGGTTGCTCCACAACTGTTGTGGATCAGCAGAGCTGCCTGAACGATGCCAACTGCCTGCTCTGCTCCCCTGGAGATATACGAGGTTGCAATAATGTCAATGTTGCAACTGATACCAGCAATCGTTTCCTACGCTTCCTGCGATAATATTGTGATCCATTCAAAACATTTCAATAGATTAGCTAATCTATGTGATTCTTTCAAGAAATAAACTTAGAATAAATACTCTAAAAATACAAGATATTTATATATATGGAATGAGTCAGCTTTGGTGGGTTTTTTGAAAATATATCGTTAGTATATATAAATAATCAATGCCTTCAATCTTCTTAAAGTAAAGAAGTCTTCGATTATCAGGGAAATTTCTTATATCTAATCTATTAACTTGGTTATGTCAACTTATCTATTAGTTTTTAAGTGGATCTAGTTGTTCTCCAGTCTTCAAGCTGTCAAAGATTCAACTAAAATTATTTCTACAAAATATAATATGCAAAATACTAATAATACTTGACTACAATAGCATATTGAACAATATGTTTAACAGATTGGGAAAAAAAAACCTTATCAATGATAAATCCCTATGTATAGATAACTATTTACGTAATTAGAATCTAATCGCTTTATTATCATAGCATCTCTTCAGGGCAACCCAAGAGCTACTTGCGATTCTTCCCCAGGTGAAAAATTTCATAACATTCCGTAAACATGTTTATTTACTCATGACTAAGGAAGTTCGAGTAGTACTGCGGCCCATTCAAACGGGTATTCGAGTGCATTGAATGTATTCACTTAAGGGTGGAGTGAAGAGTAGAGCAAACAAACAAGACAAATCACGGTACCCCTAATGGGCCTGGTAAAACTTGACATTGCTTGGGCTACTTGGGGTGGGATTGCCTAATCGGATCCAACAGGTTGTTTATGCACTTCCCGGCTTTATCTAGGTGGGGGCCTCAAGTGCAGTCAAGTTTATATAAAGCGCGAATGCATCCAGCTGGCTGTCCAAATGCCAAATGAATCAGTTACCATGTTGAGCAGGAAGTTGGCGATACTCTGCCTGTTGTGGCCTTTGCTCTGTGCCGCCGGCCTGGTCCTGGCCTCGGAGTCGTGTCTCTATTGTCGCGGCATCAATTGCCAGCGAAGCACCTACCAGGCCAGCGAGCAGTGTGTGGGTGAGTTGGACGCTTGTGTGAGTGTCTTCCAGTCGGGCATGGTGCAGGCTCAAGGTTGCTACGAGTCCCTAGAGCGCACATGGCGCCAATACTGCGGGGAGGAGCACAGTTTCCGCACGCAGTGTGAGATTTGTGTGACCGATAAGTGTAACAATGCAACGTCCCGAGAACTTTCCTGTCTGCAGTGCCAGGACACAGAGGTGAGTGCGATGTACTAAGGGAAATATCCAACTGAATAAACTCATGTCTCGTCTCTTCCTTCCTGCAGGACGCACGCTGTCGTAGTGCCCCACAGGAGTTGACGCCTCAGACCTGTGGAATCGCTCGAAGTGGACGCAATCTTTGCTATGCTCGCATCCAGGGAGAGAGTGTGGAGCGGGGTTGCTCTCTGACCTTGACAGAGCAACGTTCATGCTTGGCGGATGTGAATTGTCTGCTCTGTGATCCCATGGAAATTGGAAACTGCAATGATCAGCTGCTCGATGAGGCCATTGTGACCACGGAATCGCCAGTTACAAGTACCAGTTCCAGCACTAGTTCTAGTACCAGTTCCAGCACAAGTTCCAGTACCAGTTCCAGCACCAGCTCTAGCACCAGCTCTAGCACCAGTTCCAGCACTAGTTCCAGTACTAGTTCCAGCACTAGTTCCAGTACCAGTTCCAGCACTAGTTCCAGCACCAGCACACCTCAGCCTACCACAGAGGAACCGACTACACCCAAACCCAACGGCGCCGACAACCTTTATATGAAAAGCCTTCCCGTTTTACTGGTTCTTTCACAGCTACTTATGCTTTTATATAGCCCCAATAAATAACTCTGGGGAAAAAACGCCATGTACGAAGTGTCAAAGAACTGAGTTCTCACGACCTTCCCTCACGATCATAAAAAAAAAACTAATGCTAATCTAATAATCGTTAAACAATTGTTCATGTTCATAAATAACGATAAAGCCCACGGATTCCGAACGAAATATTTGTAGTATACGTAAAGGGTTCGCTATAGAAAAGATTGACAGAGTGGATTAGTGGAATGAATAACTTATACAAATCTATAAAATATACAAATATATGTTTACTTAAAGAATTTATTTGTGATTTATTCTTAAAATTTCAAATTTCACTCTTCTATCTTAATAAACCCTATAGCAATGACACAGTAAAATGGTTTACCCAAAATAGTAATCTTAACTCGATTAGCCAAGATTACTGAGAATTGCGAAATCATGTGGAAACCCCAAGTAAAAGCGTGCACTTAGTAACATAAAATCTTTACTAACCCACTGTGATTGCAAGATCATGTTCAGGAACGCAACTGTAGACAGACTAATCCCCATTTCGAGCAGCTCTTGTGCCTGACTATCGATCTATTCTATAAGTAATGATTATTATACTCAAGTACTATGGCATTTCGAAACCTTCAACTGCATTGAATGCGATGCATTTCCGGAGTACGAAATCAGTTCTATCATAGAGGTCAATACTAACGCTCGTGTATTGCCTGCATAATAGTCATAAAGTCTATGCTTATAGACCCATATTATAGGGTTATCGTGCGTCTTATCGCCGCGTAAGAATGACGAAAATCGAAGTACACTAGTCCCAATGCGTATTCTGCTAAAATGATTATACGATGCCTTCGGCTTATCTGCCCCGATAGTAATTGTTGCTGTATTTTTTATATGTTAATTCTGTGTATATATACGAATCAGGCAGGTGCCGTGCTCGGTTGGTGTTATAAATAACGGCTAGAACATATTCGCTTTATCGGACATTCGGCAACAGTATCATATAATCGTAGTACTTAATATAAGGCAATAATTGCGTTCGGCTAGCTAGAGAGCGATACGGCTTTATTCGACCGCCGATCGACGAATCTATAAAAGTCGCCGCGATACCGTGCACAAAATTAGTTGCCCGATTCCAATTTCGTTGGTAATACGCGTCGGGTAAAAGCCCCTTGAAAATGAGACTGACCACATCAGGAGTAGCTCTGCTACTGCTGGTACTATATGCCAATAATCCAAGTGGTAGGTTCGATCAAGGATACGCTAGATATATATAGATGTGTGTGACAAAGTGTGTTCTCAAATATTACATAAGTAATATGGAATAAAATCAAGTGCAAATCGAAAATATCGGATTATACAGTATTATGCAACATTGTGCTATGGGTTCCTAAACGTATAAACGACATATATATGTGAATCGAATAAAGAACATTGTCCTACGCGTGCCGGAAAACCCCATCATGATGAAAGGGGACTTTTTTCAATCCGATTACTTTTATGACTCACGTTACGTGGTGATAATAAACACTTATCTGCACAATAGACTATATAGACTATTGAGTTGTAAGGCCCAATCACGTGTCAACAAGACTAAAATTAATGTGGAATGTAACTGAAATCAAAATATTATGGTTCCCAACATATAGTATTATCCCATACAATATTCCTTAATCTGTTTTCTAACTGAAGTGCCTCGAATTGCGAAATCAAAAGTAACACAATTATTATAATAAATTACGAGTGCCATAAATATTGTCATAATCGAGTGGATTGATTTAGCGGACTTTGCTTTGGAGGCCAGCTAAAAACCAAGAGAGAGATTAGAACTATAGAATTGGAGATAATCTAGCATTACTCGAAAAAGATTGTAGTACCAATTTAGAACTTAATGGGAAATAAAAACATAAAAGTAACTTGATAAATTCTTGAAGTTTCACATAGTTGAAACTGCAACAATTATGACAATTTTCGCACGACACGTTCTCCAATGATGGTGCTATAAAACCATAGACCGATTGCCCAGCCATAAAGTACAATTTTACCGATATAAGCAACCGCATGATTAGCCCCTAACAACCGACGAGAACTGTGCCAGATCGAAACGTGCCACGTTTCTATTATTCTTCGAGTTCTGTGTAGAGTATGACATTGAAAAAGGAACCTTCTGTTTACAATATCTTTTCTACAAATATTGAAAGAACTCTATAATATATTTAGATCCCACTTTGCACTAGCTTAGGGTATGCTGCCGTGTGTACTTTGTACAAATTTCATTGCATTGTATAATATTGTTATAGAGCCCGGTTATATAATTCGATAAGGTAGTTTATGATCTTAAGTAATGGCAGCAATTAGAGGTCGTAAAATCGATCATATTTTTATATCTGATTCATTCAGTTTCTTAAAGATCCCTAAACTTCTATTGAGATTAGTTAAAGAGAAGCATAATAGGTCACTCCTTCGATAAGAAAACTAATCGTAACACTTTCTATAGATGCTTGGACACACAACTGGCACACGGGCCCCATCAACTGCTACAACTGCACCAATGCTGAGGATTGCGCTGCCGGCGCAGGAAGATTAAAGAAATGTGAGGGCAACGATGCCCAGAGCTGCGTTGCGGTCTTCGCCAGCAATGGCTCCGTGATTGAACGTGGCTGCAGTGACATCCTGGCGAGCACGTGCAGCAGCCAGGACTGCTACGAGTGTCGCTCGCATGGCTGCAACAATCTGACCAGCAATGCCCAACTGATCGAATGCGTATCCTGCGATGCGGCGAGCGATGAGAATTGTTACTACGACTACGAACTGGTCACCGAGACACGTCAGTGCCATGGACACTGCATCACGGCACTGTATCCACGCACCAGCGATGCTGGCGCTCCGCTGGAACTGGTGCGCACTTGCCTGGACGACTTGGACTTGGATGATCGGGAGGCGTGTGCAGATGGCACATTGGCAAACTGCGCTGCCTGCAGCACGGCCAAGTGCAACACGGTGGAGATCGGCACACATGGCAGCTGCAACGTGTGCTCCGGCACTGCCGATTGCGCCAATCCACAATCGAAAACATGTCGCGCCGTTGCAGCCGACGGGCAGCAGGAACAATGTTTCATTCAACTGGACGAGGCGGGTGAAGTCTCCGAACAGGGTTGCCTCAGTCAGTACAATGTGAGCGATGTGACCACGCTGCAGAGCGAGAAACGTCTCTGGCTGTGCACGGGCGAGAATTGCAATGTGATCTCTGCGCTGCCCAGTCCGCAGGAGTGCATACTCTGTAGCTCGCGCACCGAGAAGAACTGCTCCATTGCCCCGGCTGATACTGAAACCTTCACCACATGCTCCAACACCCTGAACACGGATTGCTATGCCCTGCTCCGTGACGATGGCAACACCGAACGTGGCTGCCTCACCACGCTGGATTCCGATGATTATCTGGAGTGTCTGAACGGTGGCAATGCCACCAAGTGCGTCACCTGCAATGGAGAGAAATGTAATGTGGAGGTAAGCGGAAATAATCGTAGATTATACAGGGAACTCTGACTAACCCGGTTACAAAGTTTAACTCAGACAGACAGTACAATCGTGATAGATAATGATCTTTCTATGGGGTTGAGTCAACCGTTCCTTGAGTCATGCGCGTGTCCGATTATCGGTAGAATTCCGTATTAATTTCCTCTATATTATCTCCTGCTTCTCCCGCTTCAGCTTCAACCCGCCGATCGTCTGAGCTGCCACATCTGCGACTCCAGCCAGGATGCGAGCTGTGAGACCTCTCCCGCTGCTTCAGCGCTCTGCCTGCTCCACAGCAGTAGTCAGCAGTGTGTGACCACAATCGATCTGGAGGGCAACACGTTGCGTGGCTGCAGCGACTCCTTGAAGTGCATCGACGGCACTGGACGTAACTGTCAGCTCTGCGAGGGCAACAATTGCAACACGGTGAATCTGCGACGCAGCGAGGATGGCCAGCCGGGTCAGTGGGGTCAAGAGCTGCCACTGAGCTGTCAGAGCTGTAACGATACCAGCGCCTGCGCTGCCAGCAATCCCACAGTGATCTCCTGCAGCGACAGTAGCGATTACTGCATGACGATCTTCAATGCTGCCGGCCAGGTGCAGGCACGTGGCTGTAGCTCCGTGGTGGAGTCCTCGTACAGTGATTACTGCGATGCCAACAGCGACAACTGCCGCAACTGCAACTCGAATGGCTGCAACAATGCAACCACAACGAGCAGCTACTCCCAGTGCATCTACTGCGAGAGCAGCATCAATGGGGATTGCACCGCAGATGCGGACAAGGTGAGCAGCCGGCGCCAGTGCAATGGACAGTGCATGACGGCACTGAGGCCAAAGAGTGGCACCAATGTCTATGATATTGTGCGTGGTTGTCTGGATGACAAGGATCCGGCGGATCAGGAACTATGCGCTGCTGGCTCTGATGCACAGTGCCGCTCCTGCAGCGGCGATGCCTGCAATGTGGATGTCCTGGAAGTGGATTCACTCAGCTGTTATGTCTGCGATGGTGAAGATGGTTGCGAAGAGGAGGAACTGGCTGTCTGCTTGCACTACAGTCCCACAGATCGCTGCTATTCTCTGTACGATGACACCGCCTCGGTGACAGCGAAGGGTTGCCTGTCCGATCTCGACGAGAGCTTTGTCGATGAGAATCTGGAATATCTGCACTTGTGCAGTGGAAACAATTGTAATTCATATGATAATATACCCAAGCCCAATCGCTGCGCTGTCTGCTCCTCACTGGAGGATGAGAACTGCGCTGTGGAGCCGGATGAGGTTACCGATTATACTACCTGTCAGAAGTTGCCCAACACTGGCTGCATGACCCGAGTGCTGTCAGGTGAGTTTGAAGGGGATACTTCATCCTAAGGTGCCTTCTTTAACCACTTCTCCTTGCGCAGATGGCTCCACCGAACGCGGCTGCTTGGCCAG
The DNA here is from genome assembly GCA_018904105.1 of Zaprionus tsacasi. NCBI lineage: Eukaryota > Metazoa > Arthropoda > Insecta > Diptera > Drosophilidae > Zaprionus > Zaprionus tsacasi. The sequence goes on along the minus strand of JAEIFR010000173.1, from coordinate 7,213,388 downwards.
CCTGGCTAGCAGCGATCTCAGATCCTGCCTGAAGGGTGAGAACGACTGTGAGATCTGCGAGGGTGAGCTGTGCAACCAGCAGATCTTTCCGGCCGATCGTCGTCGCTGTCAGCGTTGCAATTCCAAGGATGATCCCAACTGTGCTTCGGCTCCCAGTGCTGCCAGTGCGTGTCCGCGCTACAACGAAACCGATGGCTGCAGCGTCAAGCTGGTGAATGGAGCCACATATCGTGGCTGCCAGTCGGAGTTCATCTGCGACGACAAGGACAAACAATACTGCCGCCTGTGCGAGAGTGGCGACAACTGCAACGTGGTCGATCTGAATCTCTGGAACATTGGCTATCCGGGCAAGTGGACAACGCCGCCAATCAATTGTTACACCTGCCAGGGAGCTGCCTGCCAGGGCAGCAGTCTGGGCGCCCTACAGAAGTGTGCCGGCAATGATCAACAGAACTGTGCCACAGTCTTCGCCAGCAACGGATCCGTGGTGCTGCGTGGCTGTACCGACACCCTGTATGCCGATGCGGAGCAGGTGCAATACTGCGATGAGAATTCCGGCAATTGCAAGTTCTGCAAGTCGTCGGGATGCAACAATGCACGCAGCCTGGACGTTTATGTGGACTGTGTGCTGTGCGATGGCTCCGATCAGGCCTCGTGCGTGCGCAGCGTGGGCGACATCAGCCGCCAGACCTCTTGCCAGGGCAGTTGCTTCACCGGACTGTATGCACGTTCCAGCGATGATGCGAACTCTGCACTGGAGCTGGCACGTGGCTGCCTCGATGATCTGGAGTACGATGATCGCGAGGCATGCTCAGCGGGCAACCTGGAGAATTGTGTGGCCTGCACTGGCGCAGCCTGCAACAAGGATGCAGTGCCCGAGAATCGTCTGAGCTGCAACTACTGCGATGACGCCAGCTGTGATAATGTGACGCCGCAGATCTGCACTGCGTACCGCAGCAATGATCAGTGCTACATACATGTGGGTGATCTGAAGATCGAGAGCATGGGCTGTGCCAGTGATCTGGAGAGCACATTCCTCCTCACGAATCGACGTGATCTCCATCTGTGCAGCGGCGACAATTGCAATACGAAGGATGCGATCAAGGCAGGAGTTGCCTGCAACGTGTGCAATTCCACCAGTGATGCCAACTGCATAGCTGGCCCCTTCTCCTTGAGTGCAGTGTGTCAGCATTATCTGAATCCCGAGTGCATTACATACATTACAAGCGGTAAGTTTGCTTCGAAAATTGCAATTTAAAACTTAATTTCGTAATAAATTTACACAATTTACAATTGTGACTGCCAGCTGGCGGACAAAAGCTGCATTGTAGACAACGCTTTTGACAGGGTGGCAGCTCAATCCTGCAAGTTCAAATTGATGCTCAATGTGTGTTTTTTTCACTTTCCGACAGATGGCGTTGTGCATCGCGGCTGCCTTATGGACGCAGATGACGAGCTTTTCGATGAATGTGAGAGTGGAACGAGCGGAACGTGCGAGATCTGCGACACAAATGGCTGCAACAAGGATTTGTATCCCTCGGACTGGCAGACATGTCTGCGCTGCGACTCCAGCAGCGATGCCAACTGTGAAAAGACGCCTGCAGGCTATGCCAGCTACTGCCCCAGCTACGCTGCCGGCGATGGCTGCGTGACGAGCCTGGAGAAGGGACGCACTCGTCGTGGCTGCCAATCGGAACTGTACTGTGATGCCAACCAGCCCACCAGCTGTCGCAACTGTGCCGGCGAGAACTGCAACTCGATCGACTTGGCCGCTGCCTATGTGGGTGAGCCGGGTAAGTGGCAGGATCTGCCGCTCAGCTGCCATGTCTGCTCGGATGTGGCCAGTTGTGCCAGTGTCTCGAGCACACCCAGCACCTGCGAGGGCAACAACAAGCAGCTGTGCAGCACAGTCTTTAATGCGGATGGCCAGGTGATTGCCCGTGGCTGCAGTGACTCCGTGCTGGCCCAGAATGCCGACTACTGCGAGGCCAATGATGCAAAGTGTCCCAAGTGCAAGTCGAATGGCTGCAACAATGCCTCCAGCCTGGACTCCTATGTGCAGTGTTACTTCTGTGATGCGGACGAGGATACCAGCTGCGCATGGGAGACGCCAACGAGCACACGCCTGTGCCAGGGACAGTGCATGACGGGATTGTACCCACGCAGCTCCGCATGGGACTCCGCACTGCTGCCAACCCGTGGCTGCCTCGATGATCTGGAGCTGGCCGATCGCGAGCTGTGCGCCGCGGGCAACCATGCCAATTGCACCGCCAGCAGCGGCGCCTTGAGCAATGGCGGCGACATCATTGCCAACCCACAGGAGTGCTACGTGTGCGTGAGCCAGGACTGCGAGGAAATAGCGACAGCCAAGTGTGTGGCCTATCGGGAGCAGGATCAGTGCTACACGGCCTTCGATGAGAACAATCTGATTGCCATGGGCTGTGCCAGTGACTTCGAGACGCAGGTGCTCAACGAGCTGGTGGCCCAGAAACGCATCTCCCTCTGCGAGGGACAGAACTGCAACAATCTCAACAATTTACCCAATCCCACCAATTGCCTGGTGTGCAGCTCCCTAAATGACACACGCTGTGCCAGCAATCCCAACCAGCTGCTGACGACCAACATCTGCCAGGAGCTGCCCTACACGCAGTGCGTGACTCATATCGATGCGGCGGGCACCACAACACGTGGCTGCTTGTCCAGTCTGCAGAGTGAGGATTTCTATGGCTGCTTGACCGGCAGCGCGGAGCACTGCGAGATCTGCGAGGGCAACAATTGCAATGGACTCAGCGTGTACCCCTCGGATCGTCGCAGTTGCCATCAATGCGATTCGGCAACGAATCCCGCCTGTGCCACATCCACGCCCAGCAGCAGCTCCGTTTGCCACATCTATGATGCGGCGGACACGTGTGTCACCACATACCGCAACGAGGTCACCTATCGCGGCTGCAGCTCCAGCCTGAGCTGCGATGATGCCAGCGATGCGAGCACCTGCCGCATCTGCAGCGAGCAGAACTGCAACACTGTCGACCTGGAGCGGATTAATGTGCATGGCTATCCAGGATTGTGGCAGCCCACTCCCATCAGTTGTTTGACTTGTGACAGCAGCACGAGCTGTGCCGCCGGCGCTGGAACACTGCAGCAATGCGAGGGTATCAATAACTGTGTGACCGTGTTCGATGCCAGCGGGGAGACGGTCACATCGCGTGGCTGCTTCAATGCACTGGACACCACCGCCTCCAGCTACTGCGATGAGCAGCCCGAGAGTTGTCCACGTTGCAATTCCAATGGCTGCAACGTTGCCAACCAACTGGATGAGTATGTGGACTGTGTGGTCTGTGATTCCAGCGAGAATCCCAGCTGCGTGCAGGATGTCAGCCAGGTGAGCAAGACACGTAGCTGCCGCAAGGCCTGCATGACCGCCTTCCGCAACATCTTCAACGAGACCAGCGATCCCAGCTATGCGCTGGTGCGCAACTGCTACGACGACATGGAGGCGGAGGATCGTGAGGCATGTGAGGCGGGTAGCCGGGCGTATTGTGCCACCTGCGAGGAGGAGAAGTGCAATACGCAGGATCTGGTCAGCGATCGCCACAGCTGCTTGAGCTGTCGCGGCGATGAGTGCCAGGATGCACAGGTGGTCAGTTGTGCCAACTATCGGGAGGCGGATCAATGCTTCATTGAGTTCGACGAGCAACGCTCGGTGGTGGCCCAAGGATGCCTCAGTGAGTACAGCAATGCGGATATCTATTTGCTGCAACGCTCCAAGCGTCTGTGGACCTGCAAGGAGAAGGATTGCAACACGCTGGATGCGCTGCCGGAGCAGCAATCCTGCGTGCTCTGCAGTTCTCGCACGGATCGCTATTGTGCCATCAGTCCGGGCAGTGTGAGCAGCGCGACCAGTTGCCAGTGGAGCGGATTGCCGGAGTGCTATAGCCGTGTGCTGGCGGATGGTTCCACCGAGCGTGGTTGCCTCTCCAGCCTGGAGGATGATGAGTTCCTGGGCTGCTACAATGGCACCGCCAGCGGTTGTGCCGCCTGCCTTGGGGATTCGTGCAACAATCAGGTGTATCCCGACGATCGTGCCTCGTGCCACATATGCAACTCGGAGACGGATGCCAACTGTGCATCCGAGCCCAGCAGCCTGACCGTCTGCCCCATCTTCGCCCCAGCAGACACCTGTGTGACCAATCTACGCAATGGCATCACCTACCGCAGCTGCGGCAGCTCCCTAAGCTGTGAGCCCAACTCCAAGAACTGCGTCTACTGCAGCGGAGATGGTTGCAATGTGGCGGATCTGTCCGAGTTGGACGATGACAACCATGGCAAGTGGCAGGATCTGCCGCTGAGCTGTCTCAGCTGCTCGGATGCAGCCAGTTGCCAGCAGGAGACGCTGCCAAGTGAGCGCTGTGCGAGCAACAATGAACAGGACTGTGTGACCGTATTCGATGCCAGTGGCGCAGTCGTGGCACGTGGCTGCGAGGATGCCATCGATGAGGATGCACAGCTGGCCAACTACTGTGCCACCAGCCGGGCCAGCTGCCCCGTCTGCAAGTCCAACAACTGCAACAATGCAACGACCACGACGCAATACCAGAGCTGCATCTACTGCGACACGTTCAAGAACTCCTCCTGCCTGTGGGATCCCACGAGCAGCGTGCACAAGCGTCGCCAGTGCCAGGGTCAGTGCATGACAGCACTCTATGGCAGCTCGGAGTCGGGTTTGGATCTGATACGCACGTGTCTGGATGATAAGGAACCCGCAGATCAATTGACCTGTCTGTCTGGTAGCGACTCGAACTGTGCCGCCTGCTCTGGAGCGGATTGCAATGTGCAGAGCTTGCCGGCAGATCGTCACAGTTGTTACCACTGCACCGACGGGGATTGTGAGGATCCCGAGACGCGTTTGTGCGATATCTACAAACCCAACGACAGCTGCTTCATCTGGGTGGATGAGCAGAACAGCATCAAGGAACTGGGTTGTCTGAGCTCTTTCCGCAATCAGGATCTGGAAAGTGTGATCAGGACAAAACGCATTGCTGTCTGTGAGGGAGAGAACTGCAATACGCCGCAGCTGCAGGGATCGGTCAAGTGTGCTGTCTGTGATTCCCGTGTGGATGCCGACTGTGCCATCAACCCGCTGGCCGTGGAGAGCTTTGAGATCTGCACACAGCTGCCCCATACGTACTGTGTGACCAGACTGGAGAGCGGTAAGTGAAGGCGGGACAAGTGTATCCATGGCGCGTACTAATCTTCTCCTGCCTCCACAGATGGTGCCACCACCCGAGGCTGCTTGTATGATCTTCCCCAGGCGGACTTTGCTGCCTGCCTGCTGGGCAATGATACCAACTGCGAACTCTGTCACGAGGATGGCTGCAATCGTGGGGTAAGCAACGAGGATCATCTCCCCTTCCTAGCCAATCTCACCTCCTCCTTCCTTGCAGAACTTCCCTGCCGATCGTCTGCTCTGCTACAGCTGCAGCTCCGCGGACGACAGCACTTGTGCATCCGATCCCAGCAGAACCTCCGCCTGTCTCTGGGTCAACGATGAGGAAACCTGTCAGACCTCGCTGGCCAACAATGTGACCACACGTGGCTGCAGCAGCAGCGTGGCCTGCGATGGCAACGATTACCGCAACTGCCGCAGCTGCAATGGCAGCGAGTGCAATGCGATAGACTTGGCCAATCGTGTGGATGATGGTCAGCATGGTCTGTTCCAGACGTTGCCACTGAAATGTCACGTCTGCGAGGGCGAGCATTGTCTCGTCTCCCTGGGTCCCTCGACGCAGTGTGCCCAGAACCCGGGGCAGGACTGTAAAACCGTATTCAATCTGGACGGACAGACTGTGCGTCGACGTGGCTGTGCCGACGATGTGGATGACTACGAGGATCGCTATTGTCGCCAGCATCCGGAGCTGTGCTTCGTCTGCAAGTCGAACGAATGTAACGATGCCTGGGAGCTGACGGACTACACCAGCTGTGTCTACTGCAACTCGGAGACGGATGATGAGTGTGTCACATATCCACAGAGCGCGGAACTGGGCACACGCCAGTGCAAGGGCAAGTGTCTAGTGGCGCTGCTGGACAGCAAGGAACTGCTGCGCAGCTGTCTGGACGACAAGGAGCTGTACGATCAGAGTGCCTGCAGCAGCGATGAGAGCGGCACCAGCTGTGCCGCCTGCACGGATGGAAATTGTAATACCTTCGCCTATCCCGCGGATCGTCTCAGCTGCCACGTCTGCACCGGCAGCGACTGCAGCTCCAGCCGTGCCGAGAGCTGTCGTGCCTACGATCAGCAGGACTTCTGCTTTGCCAAGTACAACGAGGCAGGCGGTGTCCAGCTGCTGGGCTGTGCCAGTGGCCAGAACAGCAGCGATCTGGAGGCGTGGCGCTCATCCAAGACGTTGTACGAGTGCAGCGGCAAGGACTGCAACGAGCTGCGTTATCTGCCCGAGAGTGGAGTGTGCGTCTCCTGTGATTCCAGCAAGACGCCCGACTGTGCTCAGTCGCCCACGGATGTGAGCTTCAATGTCACCTGCCATGCTCCGCTGGCCAGTTGTGTGACCCGCCTGGAGAATGGACACACCATACGTGGCTGCCTGAGTGAGCTGAGCAGCAGCGAGGGAGCCGCCTGTGTGGCCAATGGAAGCTGTGCATCCTGTGACGGCGAGAAATGCAACACTGAGATCTTCCCAGCCAATCGTCGTAGATGCCACATTTGCAACTCATCCGCAGATGAGAAATGCAACGAGGAACCCAATCATTTGGCCATTTGCCCCATCTATGCCGCCGACGATACCTGTGTCTCTTCCTACGGCTCGGATCAGTATCTCCAGCGCGGCTGTGGCAGTCAGCTGGAGTGCGTCATCAATGACGAGGATCATTGCCAGGTGTGCAACACGGATGGCTGCAACACAGCCGCCTTCAGTGGCTCAGCCAGTCTGCATGCCATCGGCTTGGCACTGCCCCTGCTGCTCTCCCTGCTGATCAGCTGTTGCCGCTGGTAGGGATGCTCTCCGGGATTGCCATCTGTCCACCTGTTTCGACTCCACATAGCTTGTAGTTAAATACATAGATGTACATAATACATACCTATACGTATCTTCTAAATGAAATAATTAAATTAAAAAACGAAAATATTTAAAAAATTGCTGATGATATTTGTTCTTCTAAATAACGAAGAGTTCTCTTAGGTGGGAAATTCTTTTCAGTGGAGTACTCTCTTCAGCTGATATCTCTCTATATATTTTCTCGTCTGCAAAACTTTCACAGTTTCCGGTAGTTTCTTCTTCTGTGGTAATTTTTCTGTTTCTGTGCTGAGTGATCCTTAGTTCTCCGATCGCTGTAGCTCATGTGAATCGAACTGCAAATGGATCTGCTATACAATTGGATATGTCGAACGTAAACAACTGAATTGGACGACTACCTTATAAAGAATTTAAGGGAGAATTTCTGGAATAACTTATAAATTTAATAAGTTACTCACATCATACATATATTAAATATTATACAATTAAAAAAATAAATAAGAAACGATACAAATCCATTTAATGGGAAATACGTCAACATTACAAAGGAGCTTTCTATGTAGGAATTATCAAGCTACTTTTATAAACATTATAATATGCAATAGATATATGTTGTTTGAATTATTATCTATAGATTTTTTACAATATTGAGATACATGTGGTTTGAGTTATCTATACATACGAGTACTTTAAAATATTAAGTTTTTTTTTTTTTTTTTTTTTTGTTGTAGCGTTCATTTTATTCATTTAAAATCTGTCCAGATAGACAATAATTAAATTTTCAAGAGGAGACATTAACTTAAGGGATTACAATAGGATGTAGGTGGGTCGGGATGTAAGAGATCTTATTGTTGGGGGAGGTCCAGTGGATGTTTCCTCTTCAGTCGTCTGAGTGTTTGGCTGTTATCCAGCAGGTTGATAGCCAGATGGTTGGGGTGGTCGTCGAGCCTCTTCAGATATCTCTCGCTGAGCCTTGAGATTTCTTCAGCGACTGACGGAATATCAAGCTCCTTGTGGATGACCGAGTTCTCGTGGTAGGGATGTGCGTCGGAGGCAATTCTCAAGCACTTGTTCTGGAACCGCTGTATTTTGAGGCGGTTTGAATGGCTTGCCGTGCCCCACAACTGTATCCCGTAGGTCCAGATTGGCTTGAGGATTACCTTGTATACAAGCAGCTTGAGGTTTCCACGGAGCTTGGACCTTCTCCCAAAAAGCCATTGAAGCTGCCTGAGGCGTAAGTCTGCTTGAATGCGCTTGTTAGTGATATGAGGGCGCCATGTGAGCCTGCGATCCAGGGTCAACCCAAGGTATTTTGGTGTTGGTACGTTGGGAATGGTGCCTCCGTTTAGTGTGACGGGAGGACACTCTCCTCTGCGCAATGTGAAGGTTGTTTGGGTCGATTTTTCCGCGTTCACTACGATATTCCACCTTTGCAGCCAGGGATGTAGCGCGTCCAGTTGCCTTTGTATTGTGTCTGAGGCTTCTTGGGGATCGGAGGATGATGCGAGGAATGCGGTGTCGTCAGCATAGGTGCAAGTAGTTAGATTCCTGCAGGGAAAGATGGGAAGGTCTGCGGTGTAGAGGGTGTAGAGGATAGGTCCCAGCACGCTGCCTTGTGGTACTCCGGCTCTGATCGGCCTGGGCGAGCTTAACGTGTTTCCGCATCTTACTTGGAAGACTCTATCCTCAGTGTAGGATTTCAGGAGGGCAAAATGGGAGCTTGGGAAATTGCTTTTAATTTTGTAGAGCAGCCCAGGGTGCCATACTCTGTCAAATGCCTGTTTGACGTCCAGCATTACCGCGCAGCAGTATTTCTTCTGCTCGAATGCCTCGAGGATGCGTTCGACAAGCCGGTGGCACTGCTCCGGTGTTCCATGGCAGCGTCTGAAGCCAAACTGGTGATCGGGGATCAATTCGGCCTCGTCCAGTACAGGCAATACTCTGCGCAAAAATACTCTTTCGAGTATTTTGGAGAGGATTGCCAGTAAGCTGATCGGACGATAGGAGGCTAGATCAGCTTCAGGCTTACCAGGCTTTAGGAGGACAATCACTTCTGCTCTTTTCCATTCTTTCGGGAAGTACCCTAGACGGAAGCAGCTGTTGTAAATGGAAGCCAGCATTTGTGTGCAGTGGATTGGAAGCATTTTTAAGGCTGCCGCATCTATACGATCCAGGCCCGGAGATTTGCTGTTCTTCAGTAGGGCGATCTCCTGCGCAACTTCCTCAGGGTTGACTGGTTGCATCGGCGGACCGGGAGAGCTTGGGCTATTGAGAAACCTGGCGGTTTCGGCACGTTCTTCGGCAGTGCAGCAGTCGAACGGTGAGAAGGCGTTGTAGAGGTGTTCAGCGAAAGCTTCTCCTCTTTCAGCGTCCGATCGGCACCAGGAACCATCCGCTTTGCGCACTGCAGATACCTTTTTCACTGGTCGTTTAATGTGGCGGGTGACGTTCCACAGGTTGTGATCCGGGTCCCCTGGAGAGAGTTCCTCGAGGAATCTGAGGAAGGAGTCCTGGCGTAGGCTGGAGATCTTGTCCTTTAGTTCCTTTGTGGCGTGATTGAGCGCTGTTTTGTCTCTTGGATTGCGCGACAAGAACCAAACTCTCCTGAGACGCCTCTTTTCAGCCACGAGTGCCGCAATTTCTGGGGACCAGAGGTGGAGGTCTCTGCTAGGTGTTCTCGCAGTCTTTGGTGGCGGTGGGCTTGCGAATTCCGCAGCATTTTGTATTTGCCTAGTAAGATTCCCGATAGCTTGGTCAATGTCCCTGGGTGTGTCGAGGATGGGGTTCGGATTGAGGGAGGAGAGCATCCAGGACGCAAACTTGGCGGGGTCGGTGTGTTTACCTGTGAGCCTCCTGAGCGGGGTTTTCCTGAGGACGGGCGCGTTGATTAGCACGTTTATTGCGCAGTGGTCTGACAGGAGATCAGCATTTGTGGTGCAGCTAATCTTCGCATGCCCTATGCCTTTCGACACAGCAAAGTCCAGCAGATCTGGAGTCTTGAGGGGATCGGTTGGCCAGTGAGTAGGCTCGCCAGTGGAGTGGCAGTCCAGTCGGTGCCGTTGCAGGTACTCAAACAGAGTTTTCCCTTTGGGGTTGTTGGCGCGCGATCCCCACCAAGAGTGTTTGGCGTTATAGTCTCCAGCTGCTATGAAACGGGGCCCAAGATGCTCGAAGAACTCGCTGAGATGGGATGCTGTTATGCGGTATCTAGGCGGAAAGTAGACCGCTCCAATGTCTATGTCTCCTTGCGGGCTGGCAATCCTGATGACAGGACATTGTGCCCAGTCTTGCTGAAACGCAGGCAGCTCCAGGTATTGAATACCGCTCCTGATGAGGATGGCTGCTCCTCCGCGTGCTCTGCCAGAAGGGTGGTCTGCCTGGATGAGGTCATATCCGCTGATCTTGAAGTGGGATCTGGGGGAGAAGTGGGTTTCGGCTACAAGTAGGATATCGATCTGGTGGGTTTTGAGATGGTGTTCGACTATGGCCTTGCTGTTCTGCAGGCCGTTCGCGTTCCAGACAACTAAGTGGAGCTTTAATTGCATGACTTGCTGTTAAGAATGGTGGCCACCAGCTGTGTCATTTGGGCGAACATTCTCTCCATCATCCTCTCCATCATGCCTTCCATACGAGCGAACATCACTTCTATCTGACTGGAGTTTGGGGTTTCTGTTTGGGTTTGGACTGGGATTGTGGGATTCTGCGGCGTTGCGTGCGCTCCAATGAGGGCGTCTCTGTAGCTCCTGCCAGAGGTAACGGTTGGGGATGTCACGGGCGGCACCTTATTAACATTCGCATTCGCGACGGGCCTTGTTTTGGGAGCAGCGAGTGCTTTGGCCTTTTTGTAGGCAGGGCATCCCTTAAAGGACGCGGGGTGATCCGCCTGGCAGTGGAAACAGCACGGCTTGTCTTCCTCCTTTTTCTCGCATTGCCTCGATTCGTGAGGGCCTCCGCATTTGACACAGCGGTACTCCATGAAACAGTACCGCTGTGTATGACCGAAGCCTTGGCATCTGTAGCATTGAGGCACATCATTGAACTTCTGTGGCGGTTCGATGGTTACTACCGACCTGCAGATTCGCTTGACCTGATAGACGTCCTTGTTGTTACTGGAGGGCTCCAGGTTGGCGAAGAAGATTCCCAGAGGTTCCTTACTTCTTCTGCCAATGGGATTGTGCAGATCTCTTACAGCGTGCCCTTGTCTGCGAAGGTCTTCAATAATTTCCTCACGGTCAGTGGAGTGGTGGAGTCCTTTGATGACAACCTTGTATGCTCGTTCATCTTTCGGCTGGAAAGTCCGATGCCTTTTGTTTTGGGCCACAAGTTGGAGACGCAGAGCTGTGTAGGACTCTTTGTCCGGCATCATGACACGAACATTGTTGCCATTCACAGTCTTGTAAGTAAACTCGTTCCTCGGGCCTACAAGCGTCGTGATCATCCTGACGAGTGCCGAGATGTTGGTCACATCAGGAATGAATATCGGAGGTGGTTTGATGGTCTTCGGGGTGGGTTTTGGTTTTTCGGGGGTCTTGGGCTTAGATTCCTCTTCAGGTCCGGGTTCGTCATCAGAGCTCTCTTGGTCGTCATCGTCTTCTTCGCTCGAGAGTAGAGCGAAGGTGTTATTAGCCAGCTTCTTGCGCAGAGCTGCGCTAGTGCTTGGCCTAACATCCAGCTCCTCTCCCTGCGCTTTCTTAGCCGGTTTGCGCTTGATCTCGCCCGGCTCTGAATGCGAGGTGCTTCCCTCGCTGCTGGAGCTGCTGGAGCTGCTGGAGCTGCTCTTACGTACTCTTAGAGCCTTTTTGCATGGTGTTAATCCATGCTTGCGGGTCCGCGGGGGGGCCTGCCAGTCCATCTTCTCCAAGGTAGGTAAGGAGTGCGGAAGGGGGGGAAGCTGGGCACCGTTAGCCGGTGAGCCAGGCAGCACGTGGCTGCTGCTTTGCTGGAGTACCGCTGCTTCGAGCACTGGGTTTCTGCGCAGATAACACGCACACTCGGGTGTGCAATGGTGTTGGTGCGAACAACCGTTGGGTTCGTAGGCTGGACCAATCAAAACGCGCAACGATATCACGCGACGCGATCCGCAGGCACGTCTGCACTCGATGAGTGTTCGATCACAGGAAATAGAATTAAGAAGAATTAATAAATCAAGATGTGACAGAACTTTCCGAGCACACGATGCCGAGAAGAATATTAAGTGAAGTGTACTTTAGTGTATTGAGGGAACATACTCGTAAATAGATGCCCTTACTTGATAAGTAATATCTTTTAATTGCATTGAAACTATATAACATATATATAATATATATATATTCTGGACATACCCAATACCAAGTAATATTTTATAATCTGCACTTCTTTATGTGCTGTAACTAAAGAGAATATAAATATGACTACAGTAAGTACTGTAAGCAAGATTCAGAGAGCTAAAGGCCCCCATCTTCTCCACGATATTTGCCATAAAATACTGCTGTAACTATCCCCATTTATGGCCAAGAATAAAGTCGATTGTAATTTCTGGTAGCTCTTTGCTTGGCAATTAAAAGCCAAATCAAAGCAGCAGCAGGGTGACAATTTCCTTCTCTTGATTTATCCTACGCCAGATAAGGCCACAAACTGTCGCCAGTTGACCACACAAATTGTCGGCTTAAAGCTTATCTCGATGCCATTGGCCAGTGACAAATTGTAGCACATTTTGCTTCTTAACTTTTGCCATTCATATAGGGGGACTCTCTCTCTTTCTCTCTCTTATCCAACAATTTACACAAACTTACCTGAATTTCATTTTGTGCTCTATTCTTGCGCTCTTCAAGAAGAGTTTAAGATTTAAGATTGCGACTATTTGCATTTTATTTCCACTGGTTGCATTTTGCAATTGCTTCTTCAGGCTGCCCCTGGCATGGAAGGACGAAGAACGATGAAGACAAAGGAACTCTGTTCCTATAGCAGACCTCGTCCTTGCCTGCCAAGTTTCACTTTTCAAATTTATTCGAGCGCAAAATTGACGTGGCAGACGTCGCGTAAACATGAGATTGGGTTTTTTTTCTCGAAACACTCCTTAAAGAAGACATTAGCAATATGTCGTAAATGCCAGTGAAAGGTTAAAAATAACAAGAAGTCTTAAGAATACTTGATATATACTTGATCAGTGTAGAGACAAGTTGAGAAAGCCTTTTCTGTTTGTATGAAATACTAGATCTCAGCTATTATAAGAGCTAGAGCTACCAAATTTGCTGACAATATGTATGATTCTTTAAAGATTGTTTTGGTATCTGGTTATGCCTCTTACAGATTCGTAAATCGCACAAAATCTAATTTAAGACGTTAGAAAATTTCTACAGACTTGATTGTAGCTTGGTTTATTTATTTTAACTGGGTAGCCATTCGTCGAGCAGCTCAGATCATGATATCTGATCGATTGCTGATCTCTGAACCCATCCGTATTCCGTTCTTCTCGCTCTTTATCATTGTATCACGTTGATATCTTCATGCAGCTGTCACAACAAACTGCCCAACTGGCCCGTTAACCCGTTAGTTCTCTGGTTGGGCAATTTATTTAGCTGCAGCCCCGCCCACCTCCCACTGCCACACAGTTGCTGACAGCGACAGCCACATTTAAAATCTATTAGTTCCCCGACAACAACGAGTCCAACTGCAAACTGCAGCTGGAATTGGAACTGGAACTGCCAAATGGCCAACAGGCATCGCCATCGCCATCGCCATGGCAGAGCCTGTTTCTCATTTCAGTTTTCTCTTTTCTCTTTGCTCTTTTCGTCCCTCTCTGTTTTCTGTTCATGTCCGCGCCAGAGAGCAAACAAATTTAATAAAGCCAAAACTGGAGTGTAGTAGTACCCCATCCCTTTCCCCATCGGGGGCTCTGTAAATTATGTGCAACAAATAAATTATTTTCGGCTCTGTCATTTGATTAAAATGTTTAAGTGTCGCGTCGCCAATGGGCAACAAATTGCCATGATGCTGCACGCCTGACAGGGCGGGCCAATCTGTTGCATGCCACATGATGTTTATACTATTGTCAAATGTCAAGGAATTTCCGAAATTCGAAATCTTTTGATTCAAATTAAAAGCTGCTTCAATCTCATTTAAGCTTTAATGAAATAATACTACTATAAGATATGTAATTCTTTATTCACCTACTTATATGGTATATATTAAGGCATGCGAGCGTGCTATCTCAAATCCAAAACATGCTTGATCTACCTACTTTCTATACATATCTTCATGCAAAGTTTCATATCTCTAGCTCTTCTAGTTGCCGAGATCGCGAAGTTCATACAGACACTAATGAAATTTAGTAGACCAACATTAAATATCATAAACAACTTGTAAGATAAGCATATTCTCCTATTTCCTTTGGACTAATATTATACTCAAGTCGCAGACTCTCGTAAAATATCATATAAAAAGATATTTCTGTGTCTCCTGACTTATATATGTATACAAATATAGTTTTCTGTTGTTCCAGACTTCCTCAAATCAATAATATGATATTGTTCTGATTTCTCTGCTTTTCTTTCTGTTGTTTCTGTTTTCTGTTTTTTTTTTTACCTGGTCTGAACTTTACGTAGACCAGCTTTCTTGGACGGCTTGAGAACGAAGAATGAACACATGAGCGACTCATCGACGGACATCATAGCTCCGGCATTATCGAATTCACCACAATAATTTGGTGCCGAAAAGATGGTGATAAGCTGACGTTTGGCAAAGAACTCGTAACCATCTTCGACCACCTGATGGGCCCTACAAATCAAATCGAATTTGAAACGATGTAAAAACTTGCCTACGGTATCGGCACCAAAGGTGACACTAACACCGCGATCATTATCACTCCAACCCATGATTTTGGGATCTGGATCGGACCAGAGTAGATCACAGAGTAGTCCCTTGTCCGGTACCTCGCAGGGACGATTCAATTTATTTATTTGCCCCATCGCATTGAGATCGGGACTGAGCCCACCATGGCAGCAGAAGATCTTCTCATCGACGATCGCAGCCACCGGCATACAGTTATAGCAGTCGACAAAGGTTCTCCATAATTTCACCGTGTAGCGCCGCTTGCACTCATCATAGAAGCCATAGATGCGATTGATGCCGGCGCTCTCATGGTTGCCACGGAGCACGAATAGATTCTGTGGAAACTTGATCTTGTAGGCCAGCAGGAGGCAGAGTGTCTCGATTGATTGTTTGCCACGATCGACATAGTCGCCAAGGAATAGATAATTGGAATTTGGTGGATATCCGCCATAGTCGAACATACGCAATAGATCACCGAACTGACCATGCAGGTCGCCAAGTATCTTAACCGGTGCCGAGATCTCCAGCAGCATCGGTTGTTGCAGCAGCACATCGCGGCAACGGGTGCACAGCGATTTGATATCCGTTTCGGTCAGGTGGAGCTGCTTCATCTTTCGCGCCTCGATAATGTTCAGTATGATTTGGTCTATACTCGTCGGATCTAACGATGCACTCCGGGCAATCGATGGCAGCCTATCGCCCCTGGGCGGCGTCACTGCCTGCGGAGGTGCCTGCGACATTCCCTCGAAACGGATCCCTGACGCGCGATTCCAATGCAGCAAACAAAGAAAATTTGAGCAGGAAGGAAGGAAGGAAGGCACTAAGTATGTAAGTTTTCAAATTAAAAACATAGAAAAATATATGTTGATCCAATAGACTAGTTGACAATTAATTCCATGCTCTATCCCCCCACATATGGTATACTATATAGAGTTAGTTCCTGATTATGGTTTGGTTTTGGGTTTCCCATCTTTCTGCAGTTGTCGCTCGACGGGACGCAGCACATCGAATGTGATCACCAAGTTGGAATCGATGCCCATCGAGGCGCCAGCATTGTCATAGACACCGCAATAGTTGGGCACCGAAAACAGTGTGACCAGTTGTCGCTTGGCAAAGAACTCGTAACCATCCTCGACCACCTGATGTGCTCGACAAAGTAAGTCGAAATCGAACTTACGTAGAAATCTCTCCAGTACATCGCGTCCAAACAATTGACTAACCCCACGATCACTGGGCGAATAACCAAAGTGCTGTGGATCCGGATCGCTCCATAGTAGATCACACAACAGTCCATGATCGGGCACAGTAGTGGGTCGGCTCAGCGAGGTGATATCCTTCATTTCGTTTAGGGATTGACTCAGTCCACCGTGACAACAGAATATTCTCTTCGAGACGATCGCCGCCACGGGCATACAGTTATAGCAATCGACGAAGGTCTTCCACAACTTGATTGTGTAGCGTCGCTTGCATTCATCGAAGAATCCATAGACTCGATTCACTGACTCCGTCTCATGATTGCCTCGCAGCATATAAAGATTCCGGGGATATTTGACCTTCAGCGCCAACAGCATTACCATTGTCTCTACTGAGTTCTTGCCCCGATCCACGTAGTCGCCCAGAAATAGATATGAGATAGTTGGGGGATAACCACAGTGATTCATAATACGCAATAGATCACTAAACTGACCATGTATATCGCCCACAATACGCAACGGGGCCTCCACCTCGAGCAGCATCGGCTCCAGCAGGAAGATCTCTCGTGCCAACTGACATAAAGCGACAATATCCGGTTCCGGTATATTAACATGTTTGCCCTCCCGAAAATTCCTTAGCCTAATGATAAGTTCCGCTACATTGAGATTAGTATCGGCAATGAATGAATGATTGTCCTGTATGATAAACGATCCCTCCTGACCATCTCGTCTAGGTAATAACTTCTTCTTTTTAATATTAATCGAGACATGAGGATTTTGCTCGGCTGCCAAACCCATTTTGCCATGGGCCGGAGATGTCGGTGTGTAGATGAACTTTGTGAGTATAATAATATATATAACTATTTCGAATGACACGTAAATCAACTGGCTGAAAACTGAAAGTTTATAGATTAGCTTGAATTGGGTAAATCGATCGATTGATTGCGACTTTCGATAATATAATGAAGACTGTCAAATCTTTATCTTTATTTTGTCCCATGATGCCTTTCGCCCCATAGAATACTACTGTGTATTTTATTACAATCTCACAACCTTTGAAGGTACTATTGTTTCGTTCTCAAACTTGATCTGTTTGTCCTTTGAAGCTTTTGGCATTGCCTTGGATTGATAGATATCGAAGGAGATGACCAGATCGCAATCAATGTACATGGTTGCGCCTGCATTATCGAAAACCCCACAATAGTTGGGGGCCGAGAAGACGGTGACCAGTTGCCGCTTGCCAAAGAATTCGTATCCATCCTCGACCACCTGATGGGCCCGACAGATCAGATCGAAATCGTTGCGTCGCAGAAATCGTTCCAAGATATCGCTACCAAAGACCCACGAGATGCCTCGAGAGTTCTTCTTCCAGCCCAGCGAGGTATCCGGATCGGACCACAGCAGATCACAGAGTATGCCTTCAATGGGCACATCAGTGGGTCGTACAATTTTATCGATCTCATCGACATCTGTCAGGGTCGGACTCAGCCCACCGTGGCAGCAGAACACCCTGTTCGAGATGATCGCCGCAACGGGTAGGCAATTGTAACAGTCGACAAAGTATTTCCAGAGTTTGGTCGAGTAGCGTCGCTTGCACTCATCGTAGAATCCATACATTTGATTGACATAGGGACTCTCGTGATTGCCACGCAGCAGATATACATTGATCGGATACTTAATCTTATAGCAGAGCAGCAGAGTCAAGGTCTCTACGGAGTTCTTGCCTCGATCCACATAGTCGCCCAGAAAGAGATATTTCTGACGATCCGGTGAGCCTTTGGTCTTCAGAATTCGCAATAGATCCTCGAACTGTCCATGCAGATCACCGACTATGCAAATCGGCGCTCTGATCCTCAGGCACATGGAGTCCTCCATGAGTACTTCGCGTGCCAGTATACAGATCAACTCAAGATCACTTCGATCCATTGGAACATGCGACATGCCACCCCGAAACCCAGCCTCGAGGGATTGTATTAAATCCTCAAGTCTTTCGTGGAACATTGTGATTGTTTTGTTATATTATTTTTTTGTATGGGTTTTATTTGTTAAAATATAATGATGTGTTTCTGTCATTTCTTTTGAGTGTTATAGCCTAGTAGGAGTACGAGAAGTAGTTCATAGAAAACCTAGCTTAGACACTTTTTAGGGATTAAAAGGATTGGTTTAATTTTCTTCATTTATTTTATATTTTATATTTATTTTTGTTTAATTGTTTTTATTCGTTTCATCCGCGATTGGCTGAGGGTTACTACCGACCTTATTTATAATTGGCTTCTGTATTATCATGGTTATGTTCATCGACTGATCGACACACATCATGGCGCCGGCATTATCGAATTCCCCGCAATAGTTTACAGCCGAGAAGATGGTGATCAGTTGACGCTTGGCAAAGAACTCGTATCCATCCTCGACAACCTGATGGGCGCGACAGATCAGATCGAAATCGTAGCGAGCCAGAAATAGTGTGATAATATCGGCACCGAAAACTACACTGACGCCCCTCGTATTCTTGGCCCAACCCGTGACATTTGGATCGGGATCGGACCAGAGTAGGTCACATAGTAGACCGCTCGAAGAGACCTCACAGGGTCTCGGTAAATTGCGTATTTGTTTCAACTCATGCAGCGTCGGACTCAGCCCGCCATGGCAGCAGAAGATCCTTCCACCTATGATCGCCGCCACGGGCATGCAGTTGTACGTGTCCACGAATCCCCGCCAGAGTCGCACAGTGAAGCGTCGCTTGCACTCATCGTAGAATCCGTATTGCATATTGAGCAGCGACGATTCATGATTGCCGCGCAGCAGATGAATCCTCAGTGGAAACTTTACCTTAAAGGCCAGGAGGAGTGAGAGGGTTTCCACCGAATTCTTACCACGATCCACATAGTCGCCCAGAAATAGATAGCTTGTCTTGGGCGGATATCCAGTTGTATTGAAGAAACGCAACAGATCTGTGTACTGACCATGTATGTCGCCCAGCACATTGATCGGTACATCCACCTCCAATAACATCGGCTCCCGCATCAAGACCTTGCGAGCAGTTTGCTGCAACTCGAAGATATCTATCTCCATCAGCTGGGGCGGCTTATCATTGTTCCAGCTCAGCAGTGTCTTTATTAGATCATCTAGGACTCTTGTTTGCATTTGGACTCTTTGGATTGATACAGCAAGTTCGAATATGATAAGTGTACTGTGTACTATGTATATATATACCCGATCCACTGTAAAATATAAAAGCCTTTCGTTCGATTGTATTTACTTGTTGCTTTTGAGAGACAGACTTGAAATGCTAAGGTGACTAGGGGATACTACGAGTCGCCTTTCCGATTCCCCTAGGGAGGGAATTGTGTAATTTCCGTTTCCATGAAAGAGACACGCTCGGTCTGCGTAGGAAATTAAAATAATTCAAGCATTAAATTCAATTAAATTTCAGGTGAACTACGGATTGACACTCGCCGATCTCTTGGCTAAAAATACAATCCACAATCAGGCAGCAGTATTTACGTATTTCCCAGCTGAGCCAAATCCACCAATCCCATCTGATACCATCAATTTGAGGCAGTTAAGCAAATTTAATCCTTGGCATAGCAAAAAAACAGCTGCTACCCCCTTGTACTAAATCCAGACAATTGAATTTGCTGCGGTACGCCAGCTAGTACACGATAGACCATGATGATGATGATGATGATATACTCGACAGTATTTTTCTTATTTTTTTTTTTGTGTATTATTTAAATTGAATTTGCAAATTAAGTTTATTGTGTTACAGCACACACAGAAAAATTTATATTCTATGTGCGATTATTGTTTCGTTTTTCCTGTGCGCCCATTTCCATTCTCTTCGGCGACGCGGCTTATGCGATATTTATTTATGGCCAGCATCGACTCCAGTCTGCACGGCAGTATCTACTATATGTAGAATATACTATATATATGTATGTGTGTGTTGGTATTTTTTATTGTATTGGCTGCGCTTCAATAGAAACAATTGAGCAATTGATTTGCATGCATAAAATTTGTAACTGGGATTTGCGTTTGAATGATTTATGGGTACGCGTACTGCATTTTATGCGGTTCCAGGCAACCCCCACCAAATTTAACAATTGACAAATAGTCCGCCAAACGAATGATATAGGCCTGAAAAAAAGGGCAGGAAAGGCAAACCTGCCGCAGAATAAATTTTGGCAAGTTAAAGAGAGTAACTGAAAATATCTTATAAATTTATTTGCCCGAATTTAAACAGTTTAATTTAATTTTGCACAGATTTATAAGAAATATGCTCAAGTAACTTTGCCTGATCTAATAACCCGGTCAACATTTTGGCAGCCAGTTAATTTCGTACGTTGAACTGCGTTTTTTAGCTGCACTTCCGGCACACATCACGCATACGCACTGTGGCTGCCTTTGCATTTGCAATTTACATTCAGTTGGCACAAGGCACAAGGAGTTAACTACAGTTTGGCGCAGCGTCTAGTTGGCACCATTTGGTCAACTAAAAACGCAATACAAATAAATTAAAAATAAAATAAAAATAAAAGAAATAAATATATAAATAAAATGGACAACGCGCAATGCAGAACGCGTTTGGCTGGCGCCAGCGTGACAGGGTTGCCGTCAAAGCGTCGCCGTGGCTAGGCCAACAACCCTGCGCATTCGTACATGCAATTTAATTCGCTTAGAGATAAATGTAAATAGGAAATGGAGTACATGACTGGCCAAAAAAAATGAAATTCTGCATTGCTGACTGGAACTGACTACGCTCTGAAAAAAAGCTCAAATCACAAGGGTCAGCGATAAGTCTGTAAAATAACATCATGATCAGGCACAAAATGTGGGTCAGCAGGTGTTTTAAAGGATGCAATAACCTGGAAAAAGTACCATGTCTAAGAACATCCCCGTTTTCGACGAAATTGTTGCTTTCAGAGATCATAACTTTCTTTAAAATCATCAGATTTTCAAGCTTGATGGCTTTTTGTTTAGTTTATAGATTATAGATTAATTCTGCATCAAAATATTGCGAATTTAAAGTGATGAAATTTTTTTCAATTTTTCCATGCTAACCCCTTGCAAAAATTTCGAAATTTTTTCAAAATTTTCGAATTATGTTTTTTGATTGAAATCGATATAACTATTCATTATGAGCATAAAAATCTATTCCCCAGCAGTTTCTGACCAAAATTATGGAAAATATCGAAAACAAACCGCATATAAATTGCAATTTAAAGTTCGAAGTTCAAATTGTGGTATCTTCCCTCATGACTTGGACTTTCAGAGATCATAACTTTCTTAAAAGTCATCAGATTTTCAAGCTTGATGGCATTTTGTTTAGTTTATCGACTGTAGATTAATTCTGCATCAAAATATTGCAAATTTAAAGTGATGAAATTTTTTTCAATTTTTCCATGCTAACCCCTGCAAAAATTTCGAAATTTTTTCAAAATTTTCGAGGTATGTTTTTTGATTGAAATCGATAAAACTATTCATTATGAGCATAAAAATCTATTCCCCAGCAGTTTCTGACCAAAATTATGGAAAATATCGAAAACAAACCGCATATAAATTGCAATTTAAAGTTCGAAGTTCAAATTGTGGTATCTTCCCTCATGACTTGGACTTTCAGAGATCATAACTTTCTTAAAAGTCATCAGATTTTCAAGCTTGATGGCATTTTGTTTAGTTTATCGACTGTAGATTAATTCTGCATCAAAATATTGGAAATTTCAAACATTGACAATTTTTCAATTTTTTCCATGCTTACCCCTTGTAAAAATTTCGAAATTTTTTCAAAATTTTAGTTTGTTGTTTTTTGATGCAAATCGATAATAATATTCGTAATGAGCATAAAAATCCATTCCCGAGCAGTTTCTGGCCCAAATTATGGAAAATATCGAAAACAAACCGCATATAAATTGCAATTTAAAGTTCGAAGTTCAAATTGTGGTATCTTCCCTCATGACTTGGACTTTCAGATATCCTAACTTTCTTAAAAATCATCAGATTTTCAAGCTTGATGGCTTTTTGTTTAGTTTATAGATTATAGATTAATTCTGCATCAAAATATTGTACATTTCTGGTATTGAAAAATTTGACACTTTTTCCATGCTTACCACTGGTAAAAATTTCAAAAATTTTTCAAAATTTCAGTTTGTTGTTTTTTGATGCAAATCGAAAATAATATTCGTTGTGAGCATAAAAATCCATTCCCGAGCAGTTTCTGTCCCAAATTATGGAAAATATCGAAAATAAGCCATATATTTTCCATTTTTACTTCGTCGCTTTAAAGGGACATACCTGCCTAGGGGTAAAGGACTGCCTATACCTTCAGCCTGGGCTAATGAGCTGCTTGGCAAGGAGAGCACGTAGAGTTGCACAGGTTGCACTGCAGCTGTTGCTCTGCAGAGTTCGGTCCAGTTGGTAGACATAACTATCAAAATGCGAATATTAACTAACTGAGGCACCGCCGGCACCCTCTGCCCTGCTCCTGCTCCTGCTGCTCCTCCTCCCCTTCTTAGCCGGACACGAAACGAATTCGAATGTTGGTTTAATTATGCTGCACGTAGCACGCGGCCAGCTGGCGGCGCGAATGTTATGGCAAATATTTGGCTGGCGACGCCAAAGCTTGAGAGGATTGGGAGTGGGGATGGGATCCAGGTAATTAGCATTGAGTTGCAGTGCGTGCAATTAAATTAAATGCAAAACACGCACGTGTCACGCGTTGTAGAGGGGGGGGCGAGTAAAATGCACTCACTGCGATTATTTATGATGGCGGCGTGATAAGGTAAATGGAACAGTGATTACACAAGTCCAAAGTGACGTCATGGGGCGATAATGGTCAAAGCGAAATTAGTGTAAATGTTTCACTAAGACGACGATTTATTTGGGGGTAGGTAAAGAGCAAAGCAGGAGAGGAAACCCAAACAACCCTCAAGCCAGTCACTTGGTCAGTTGGTCATTCCCCATCCTCCCCCTGGTAGAAGAGTAAACGATGCTGACACAGACAGCACACTGGGGCAGGCAGGAGGGAGGCAGCATCGACTGGTGCCAATTTGGCGTTGATTGCACGACAACTCTGGCCCTGGCCAGTGCTGCCACCCTTCTTCCTTGCCAGCCCTGACAAGGGTCAAGCGAAAGTTTTACGAGCACTCGACGCAATTTAAACCCAACTAAAGCTCTTTAATGTGCCCCCCCCCCCTCGATGAGGGCCGAGTTGTTCTTCACTTTTGTTTATTTTAAGTTTAATTCGTTTGGTTGTCGCAGGGAAATTGGTTTAAGTGGAACGGAAGCGTAGGAAATGACAGATTTATCTAGTGAAAGTTTCACACCTGGGCCAGTGCAAGTGACAGCATCGATAGGGGTGGAAACTTGGGTATCTTTAGGCTTTGAAACACCCTTTAAAGTCGGTCAGAAATAGCTAAAATTTCAGCTGAATCTGCATGTGCTATAAATCTTGCGACTCCTCCTCCTACTCCCTTGCCCCAAACAGTCTGCTTTGGCATCAATTTTGGCCACATTCGTCAGCGATGCCACAAAAATAGCACTGGTTGCAGGGGAGGCAACAGGGGCAGGAGAGGCAGGGGCGGGGTATTTGCCGCGAATTGTGCAACGCACTTGGCAAGGAATTTGAAAGCGATGTCTGCACAGACCGAAATTGTCAAAACAATTAATCATTGATGAAGAAAATGTACATGCAGCTGGCAACCCTGGCCTGGCCTGGCCCGACTGCAATTTGCCTACATATCTACCCCCTCCCCCCCCCCATATGTCATTAGTTACCACGAAAATGTTACACGACAGTTGTTCATTTGTCCAATTTCATTCCATGCGACAATCCGTAATGCCTTCTGCATTAACAAAATACCACATCATTATTTGAACTAGCCAAAATTCAGTCCAGTCTGTACTACGAGAGAAACAACATTATAATCGTATCTTGGAGCTGTAGATCCAGCTCCAGCTGCATCCCCATCTGCAAATTAGCACAAAGGAATAATTGATAGGCAGCTTGGATTTACCCAATTGCCTTCATTAGGCCAACAATTTCTCTCTCTCTCTCTCTCTCATATCTCTTGCATAGTAATCGGAGAAGTCACAGAATTAGGTCAAAAGGCATAACGAAATTATCATTGCATATGCATGAAGCTGGGAATATTATGGAAGTACCCTAATGAAATTTAAGCGAAATACTGTATAAGCAAATCCTCAACTACAAATTGTAAGTTCTAGCTACAAAATATCGCTTGTAAAATGATTTCTAAGCATAACGTGGGCGTAAAGGCGCGTGGCTGACTTTGAAAATAAACTGTGAGACACTGTAACTATGATTACAAAATTTGCTGGCTCCAGCTCTACTTATCTCAGAGATATAGGTGTTCATACAGACAAACACCATTCCGAATAGGCTGTTGAGGCTAAATATGAGCTCGCAGATGTCTTCTCATGCCTGAAAACTTTTTTTTTAATAATGTACTTATTTTATATTATTTTTATATACATATATTATAGGTAGTACCAAACGTCTCTTTGGCTATTAAGAACTTACGATAATCGCCTTAAAGATGGCGTTAAATACTTAAAAACAGTTAAGCAACACTTGAATGAATTAATTTATTTCTGGTACCTGCTCAACAACACTGGCAACATTTTTTGCCATCCCTTTTCAATCTTTAAGAGCCACACAAAGTGGACCATCAGAACGGCGCTTCAAAGCACGCCTTCTTCTCCTCCTCCCCCTCCTGCTCCCTTGCTGTTCCAATTAGCCACGCGACTTTGGAGCCGGTTGACAGGCAAGTTGAAGACCCGCCGCAACTGGAACCAGGAAGGGGGCAGGGAAGTTGGAAAGAGTGGAGTGTTACACGCTTAGCCACTTTAAGCGCTCGTTGACAACCATAAAAATCGAAATCCACGACAAACGAAAACAAACAAATCGAACACGAAAAGTGAGAGAGAGAGAGAGAGAGAGAGAGAACGATTGGGGAGAGTTGAAAGAGCTTGAACCACATTAAATTGAATTTTCGATTGTTTTATTTGGGTCTTATAACAAGTGTCACGAAGAGAGAAAGAGAGAGAGAGCGTAAATATCCGAAACGGACAGGTGATTCGAATTTCTTTTTGCCATTTCTTTGTTGGGCCATAAAAAGTCATTAAATCTGGAAATAACTCGTTAAATCGCCCATTACAAGTAGTAGACCTAAAATCGCCATAAAACCCAAATTGATCAGCCTGATTGGCATATAATTAATTCGATTAATAAAATATCCAATAACACACACATATCAAATAAGCAAATCGTGTGTAAAAATTAATTCGTTGTCAAATTGGCATAATAAATTAGCCCGAGGGCGGGATGGGGGATATTATCATCAAAATTAGACAAATCGTTTTAGGCCCAGAAGTCATTATAACAGTAAAAACAAAATGGCGCCTAGCTATGGCTATTTGCTGTCCCTTTCTGGACTGGCCAGCAAAAGTTTATTAAATAATTGATTATTTTATGCGACTCACGCGAGGAACACCATGAAAATTTCATTAAAAACTGATTTCCTATGAAAATGCAATCAGCAAAAGTCAACGATGTAAAAGTTGGATCAATAGAGCAGCGGATGCATGACTAAGAAATACCCTGTAAGGCTTAGATGATATAAATTGAGGCAGACCTCATTATGAGCTAAGTAGGGGGAGTTATCGTAATGTAAACAGCTTAAGATATCATATACCCATTTACTATACATCACACCCGTCTCTCACACTCTACAGGGTATACAGGGCCACCCATAGCGGCAAAGCGAACCGGTTAAAAGGCGAAAAGTGCAAACCGCAATTAATTAAATCCGCAGTTAATTTTATTGCCGGCGGAAGTGGCAGCAGCAGCGCAAATAGTGCAAAAAGGGAATTATTGGCGATGACGGGGCAACAAATTTGTCATTCCTTCTGGTTAATACCGCATGCACACAGTAGAAATTTTAAACAACGCTCTTTAATTGCAATCTGAGATTATATAGGAAATTTCAGAACCAACGCGCTTTAAATGACACAGTTATCGGAGTTTGTATACTGTGTGCAATTAAATTAAACTTTAGAATTATTCCCATTATAAGACCTGTTATAATTACTAGTAATGTGCACAAATACCTATAATACTATGATATAATAGCCCGGGTAACCTACGCATATCTCTCTGGTATTTTTTCGGCATCTGCTGCTTGGCATTACATGGCAATTAATCTATTATGGGGCTTGCGTGCGGCACTTGCAACACGTCGCAACGTTGCATGCCACATCAAGTGCAGCATTGCATGCAAATTATTGCAACTTGAGCTGAGCATGTACTGAAAATTGTATCCTTTAGACGAGATGAGACGAGGCGAGGCGAGACGAGGCAAGATGAGACGAGGTGCAACTCATAATCGACAAAAATCGCGTGCTCAAGAGTTTTTGGAGAACTGCAGACGGTTGCATGCCACGCCAACTTGCAGCACGCTTGCCACGCTGACCTTGCCTGCCCTCCTCCTCCCTTCCCTGCCCTGCATCATCATTAGGCAGCTTGTTGAGCTGCATTGCGTGCCCTTTGATGTATTTGCAATTTTCGATTCGGGTGTGGAAACTCTTTTTGGCTGCGATCCGTGGCTCGTTCCTTTTTATTACCACCAGCAGCAGCAACATGCACATTTAATTTTTAACACAAACGAAACGCTGACCGCATCCCTGCACCCTGTACCCCGCACCCTGCACCCTGTATGCCGCACCCTGCAGTCCCCTCCTACTGCTAGAATCCTTTGGGCCAGCGCATACCTTTCATTGGCATCGCATTTCTCTGAATGCTGCAAATGAAACAAGTAACCTGAGCTACAGATGAGCGTAACCGATGGTATAATACCCTGTACAAAATATTGTAATACTCTGCCAATTATATGCCGTTTGTTTTGAAACTTTGAAGATATAAAGTAAGAATTATCATCTCTATCTACGTCAAAGCATAAGATTGAGACTCTAGTGCTTCTCACAATAATCACAAATAACCGATTTATGGAAGCGATGGAAACGATTTGAAGTAAGCACTGTCTACGTATGCTTTATAGCAACTCCCATGCCAAATTTGATGTCTTTAGCTCTTTTAATAACAGAGATCAGGGTGTTCAAACAGACAGAAATAGTTCTAGCGATACGGTCAGGCAACTACAATAAGGATATATACTTTCTAGAGTTAGTTCCGTCTCTTACGGCAAGGCAACTACAATGAGGATATATATTATATATATTTTCTAGGGTTAGTCCGGTCTCTTTCTGCTTAGTATACCCGCCTTTTCAATGCACGCAGGGTATACAGAGACAAAGAGAGAGAGCAATGGATGGCGGCGGCGTGAGCTCGCAAATGGAATAACTAATTAAATTTTGACTGCAAATGAACAGGCTGCGCTGCTGCTGGTTCAGTTAACTATGCTACCAAACGGTAGCCGGTTTAATTAACTTGGCTTATAAAATTTTATGCTAACTCCGCTGTGCGCATAGTAAAACATTATCAGCGTCTTGTACTTTTGCTAAGCATCTTTGTGGAAGTACTTAGAGTCGCCCCATAAAGGTTTTCTATGCAAATATGTTGCAATATCCAAGTTGCCACCTCATTCCCAATGGGGCCGTATAGCTACGCCTGCTATAGGGGGCGTGGCTGTGGCAGCTGCCCCATGTCTCTCATACCCCACGCGCATAAATCAAAAGTGAAATTTTTACACGCGCCAAACTGTCTGTGAAAATTTCATTTACATGTGCCGCGGCATGTTCGAGTCCTACCAAATTTTGCAGCTTTCCTGTAGCCCCCACACCCCACCCAACCGAAGGGTCACTGCAACACGTTTTTAATTGTTTTTTGAGGTTTTTTTTCTTTTTTTTGCGAACCATATTCAAAGGGAGTAATTTAAATTCCAGTCTGTAGCCCGCAGGCCATGTACCTTTTTTTTTCTTGTTTTCCCAAATATTTGCAGTATTTTTTGTAATTATGTAATTAAAAAAAACGACACGTTGACTTTTACTTTCTGTAGAGTGTGCAGTTGATTAAGTGAATTTAGTATATATACTATATATAGTATAGTCTTTCTTCAGTCTTATAGTCTGTATCGTTTATCTTTCTTAGCAATTTTTTTTACTACTCCACTAATTGCCGCCCTGCAGCTTATTTAATGCTCGTCCAGTTCTCTTCTGGTAGCATCGTCTAATGTGCATATTACAAAACCTATTAACATATTTGCCAACGTGTCCAACGTGTCTCTGGACTCTGCTCTGGGCCGCCAATCAGGTGGAGTCCAACGTTGTTGGTGGTCACGTTTCGCAGCCAAAGCCCACAACGAGTCAGACTTGCATAATTGCGCCGCCAAGTGCAGGTTCTGCAGGGTATATCCCCCTCTCTCTCTCTCCCTCTTTCGCTCTCTCTCTTTCACTCTGTCGACTCATCACATAAATAACTCCAGCATAGACCGAACCCAGCACACACTCACAGCTTTTTGTTCAACTTGGTCATTATGCAAATGGCACTTTGTTTTAACTACCCTCTCTCTCTCTCTTTCTCTCTCTTACTCTACCTGTCTCTCTTTCTCGCTGGGAGGCTGCGTACCACATTAGTTCGTCATGTACATACCGTAAGTATCCCCGATTTCCCTTGACCACATTACGCGCACAATTAATATGCCAAGTGTTCTGTCTGTGTGTGACAGTGCCTGCAAATAGTACAGCCACACATGCAGTCTACATCTGCCTGGTGCCTGGTGTCTTGTGCCGTACTCATCTGTCAACCCAACCAACTGACCATCTATCAATGATTGTGTTCAACTGGAACGCAGGCGCAGCTCAGCTTGAGGTTTTATGATCGACGACGACGGCGCTGGCTACTTAAGCCGTACCCAGTCAAATGACTCATCGAGAAAAGGGGGCGCTGCTCCGGTACTGTCTTTAAAGTGCACTAAAGTTTTACGAGGGGAGGCGCCACGACGATCCCCGTTGAGGGAACTGTCTCTTATCTGCTTCCAAAGCAAAGAGAAACTATGCAAAGTTCAACATATTCTCACAGTCTAGATAGACACTAATCTGGCTAAACGACCTATTTTTGTTTGCTAAAACCAAAAATACACCCTGTATTACTAGTAGAATCTATAATCTATTCTATACACCTATTTTTGTAGTCTACACCCTGCTACCAAGTCCAGCCATACTTTAATTCATCTCAAATATTATCGTAAACACAAAAACGACCTATTTTTATTTGCTTGCATAAAATATACTATGAGCTAACACCCTGTATAACCAGTAGAGCAGACTATCTATTCTAGATATATATTCTCACAGTCTACAACCTGCTACAAAGTCCAGCAAATACTTGACATTTCAAATATTATTGCTAGCACAGTTAACCAAAACACAACGACCTATTTTCGCTTGCCGCAAACACCCTGTATAAACAATCGAGCGAACAATCGGTCCACTAAGCCGACCACGTAAGCGCTGTAAATGTAAACAGTTAAGTGGCCAACACTGAAAAAGCCAGAAAAAATAAAACAGAAACAGAGACCGAAAAAAGACACACACACACCCCGGCACACTCTCAAACTCACACACAATAGACGGCAAATACAAACAAAGAGAGAGAGAGAGAGAGAGAGAGAGAGAGGGGAGAGCAAAAAAATAAAAGAGTCACCCAATAAAATAAATCAAAAGAAAGTAAAATTACGACGCGACGCGACCGATCGAACTCTGAACAGAGAAAAAAATAAAAAAAAACCTCAACATGGAAAAAAATTGATTTCAATAAAATCACACACAGAGAGAAAAACTTTCGCTACTTCAGTGGCAAAAACGAATAATAAATAAAATGTGTGTTCAAAAAATAAAAGATACAACTAAACGAAGAGCGTATACACTTTAGAAATAGGGAAATTAATTAGATTAGCTTAGCATATATGATAGAGTATAATACGAGACAAAACTTTAGCAAAACTATCAAGCTAACTTTGAGATAAGTAAATTTATTTATATAAAAATCTAAACAAATAATATAATAATAATTTCTCAAACTAACTTTGAGATAAAAGAGCCTCTAAATGCATTTAATCCACCTAAAATATAATATAATACTATAATTATTATATATACATTTCCACACAGATTTATTGTATATTTTCTATATATTTAAATATTAAATTATTTTATTTTAGAGTATACGAAATCGTTTAGTTGGAGATTTTCAGAGTTTCGATGAGGTGATTGGGTGAAGTATCATTATCATGGCCAAGCCGGCATAGCCCACGCATGCGCAGAATACAAATACAAAAGACAGCACACACTCACACTCGCACACACACACACTCTCTTCACGCATTTGTAGATTGGCAAGTGGACGTGCCACAGGCCAGAACCACTTTTTTTTTTTTTTTTGGCCACTTGGCTTGGCCTGGCCAAGTGAATTTGGGTGAAATGTTTGTCGCTGGCTTTCAAATTCATCGCTGGCTTTTCAGTTTGCAACGAGCCACACGAGTCGCCGCTGGTGTCGCCTCAGCGTAGACCAGAAGACCAGAAGAAGAAGAACGTGTAAGAGACAGAGAGAGAGAAAGAGAGAGAGAGACAGAGAGAAAGCCACGACGCATCATATTAGAGACTCAGCGATGTCTTGGAGCTGCCAGCCGATCTGCCTGCTGATTGGCCTACTGATCTGCCTGGTATTCTGCCTAGGATCAGCTGCCTCAGAAGACGCCTCTGCTCCGGCGGGCACAACACCCTCTTCGCCGCTGCTAAAGCAATCCCAGAATACCTTCGTCCAATGGGTTCTATCTCTGCTGCCCCAGCGTCCCGGCTCTGCGCCAGAGACCGTCACGCTGGCCACGCTTAGCAGCTCAGCCACGTCACACACTGAGGCGCCCACAGACGCCACTCTGGCGACGGCAACGGCGACTACCTCGACCAGCACCACAGCTGCACCCACTCTGAGCACCACCACGACACGACGACCCACCACGCCGGCACCGCCCACACTGAATCCGCCGCGCAACTGCAGCGACTGCGTCTGCGGTGTGGCCAACATACAGAAGCGCATCGTTGGTGGTCAGGAGACGGAGGTGCATCAGTATCCATGGGTCGCCATGCTGCTCTATGGCGGACGCTTCTATTGTGCGGGATCCCTGCTCAACGATCAGTTCCTGCTGACCGCCTCGCATTGTGTCTACGGTTTCCGTAAGGAACGCATCTCGGTGCGTCTGCTGGAGCACGATCGCAAGATGTCGCATCTGCAGAAGATCGATCGCAAGGTGGCCGAGGTGATCACGCATCCCAAGTACAATGCACGCAACTATGACAACGATATAGCCATTATTAAGTTGGATGAGCCGGTGGAGTTCAATGAGGTACTGCATCCGGTGTGTATGCCCACGCCGGGACGCAGTTTCAAGGGTGAGACGGGCATTGTGACGGGCTGGGGTGCCCTCAAGGTGGGTGGACCCACTTCGGATACACTGCAGGTAGGTACAGCCGGCCTCTCTCCCTCTCCTCTCTGATCCCCCTTTGGCATACTCTTTGCAGGAGGTGCAGGTGCCGATACTCTCGCAGGATGAGTGCAGAAAGAGTCGCTATGGCAACAAGATCACCGACAACATGCTCTGCGGCGGCTACGATGAGGGCGGCAAAGATTCCTGCCAGGGTGACAGCGGTGGCCCCCTGCACATTGTGCCCAATGGAACGCGGGAGCATCAGATCGCCGGAGTCGTGTCGTGGGGCGAGGGCTGTGCCAAGGCCGGTTACCCAGGTGTCTATGCCAGGGTCAATCGCTATGGCACCTGGATCAAGAATCTCACCAAGCAGGCCTGTCTGTGCCATCAGGAGACCAAGAAGATCAAGTAGATACACACAGCTAGAACTAAGTTATAACACTTGCAGACGAGCAGATACCCTGTAAAACGAGTTGATCACGCGAAATGGAAGTTTTTCGCACAGTGAAAACTTTATTTATTTCTTGTGATTTTCTTTTAGGAATTTCCACGTTATCGATTGAAAATGCAGTTTTCAAGGAAAACTTGCATATTTCAAGAGTTAAGAGTCGAGGTATTCCCCCATCTAGCTCTCCCTCTGCAAGTGCTGCAAAAGCTGCGAGCTAGTGCTGCAAGAAAGTCGATAGAAACGATATTTTCTCTGACTATCGATAGTTTTTAAATATTTCAAAAAGTTATCGCCTGCAATGCTCATAATTAATTCAAGAATAAGTTTCGTTTTAGTTAAGCAATATAATCGATAGTAGCAATAATTATCGATAGTTTTAAAAATCGATTTCCATGCAGCACTATTTCGATTAGTCGTAGCCATCTCCACGATTCACATATTTATTGATTAAAGAGAGAAAACACTTCGTATCGCATCTGCATTCCTCTGCAATTGGGGGAAACAACCTCTGGGCCGGTTTGGGCAGCTCCAGCTCCTGGTCTAGCCAGTTCTACAGGCTGCTGCCACGATTCAGGTTCAAGTTCAGGTACAGGCTGCACTTGGTTCTATTTTAGGGCTGAGGATGTGCCAGTTGGCCCGTTTGTCAGTTGCCAATTGGTAGTAGAATGAGATACACTTGCCTTGTCTGTCTGCTCTGCGTGCTGGGTCTGGCTGGGGCCACGCCCAGAAGCTTGAGAAGCGCCTCTGAGCCGGCCAAGATACTGGAGTCGCTGAGTAATCTACGCCAGAATAGTTTCCTCGATTGGATTGTCTCGATCCTGGGCCCGGACTACACCACCGATACCAGCAGTGTGCCTGCCAAGCGGGAGTGTGCCGCCTGCGCCTGTGGCAACATCAATACGCGACATCGCATTGTTGGTGGCCAGGAGACCGAGGTGCACGAGTATCCCTGGATGGCCATGCTGATGTGGTTCGGCAGCTTCTACTGTGGTGCTTCGCTGGTCAACGATCAGTACGCTCTGACGGCGGCTCACTGCGTCAATGGTTTCTATCATCGCCTCATCACGGTCCGCCTGCTCGAGCACAATCGCAAGGACAGCAATGTGAAGATCGTGGACAGACGCGTGGCCCGTGTGCTGGTGCATCCCAACTACAGCACCAGCAACTTTGATAGCGACATTGCGCTGATCCGTTTCACTGAGCCCGTTCCCCTCGGCACCGACATGCATCCCGTGTGCCTGCCCACGCCCATGGAGACATATGCGGGCCAGACGGCTGTGGTCACCGGTTGGGGTGCCCTCAGCGAGGGTGGACCCATCTCGGACACGTTGCAGGAGGTGGAGGTGCCCATCTTGTCGCAGCAGGAGTGTCGCAACAGCAACTATGGCACCACGAAGATCACCGACAACATGATCTGTGCCGGCTATGTGGAACAGGGTGGCAAGGACTCCTGCCAGGGTGACAGCGGAGGACCCATGCATGTCATAGGCCAGGGTCAGGCCTATCAGCTGGCCGGCATTGTGTCCTGGGGTGAGGGTTGTGCCAAGCCTGGCTCGCCGGGTGTCTACACGCGTGTCAGTCAATTCAATCCGTGGATCGAGGCCAACACGCGTGACTCGTGTGCCTGTGGTCAGGCCGAGGAACCCTCCCCGCCTGAGCAGCCCAACAGCACCACAATGCAACCCGAGCCTGAGGCTGGCACAGGCGAAACCACTCAGGCTGCTGAGGTACCCGAGGCAGATGCCGTCACAGATCTGTTGGTATAGGGAAATATTATATACTCCCTGCTATATATGCAATTACAATAAAGGCACAGCCCATGCATTTAATAACTCAACATAATCGATTATCGATTCCTCAGTCTATCGAATTACAGCAACTTTTAGCAGTTTCCAACACTGTTCTTTGTTGTCTGGCAACGCTGAAACTTATCGTAGACTGTACTCAAACTATTTGCGAGTTTCAAGAGTTGAATAAAAGATGCTAGATAAAAGAAATGGGACTGAACCTGAGATATTAGGTAGCTGTGCTATTACGTAGAGTTATCGTAACATAAACAGAGTAAAGTTCCTGGTACTCCCCTATTAAAGCACCCTCAATCTAATTACTATGCAGAGTGTGATGAGGTAGAGCAAGCAGTTGTATTTTTGCATATTAGGCTCTATTTCATTAGAGAAGATTGGAATATAATCCCAACAGATAAAGTATATATATACAACTCTGACTCTTAACTATTCAACTTACCAAGATCACAATAAGAAGATCTTTTTATCAGATAGTTATCGCATCATGCTTGAAGAGCGTAACAACTAACTCAGTGAAACTGAATTAAAGATATTGTAGAATATATAATTCGGAACTTCACGCCCTATTAACTTAACAGACTTACCATATTGTTCAGTGTGTCCCTGAGACTGTGTACAAACCTCAGTTATTTCTGTTCTGACCTTGTCTGAACCTCGTCTGGTTAAGTGCTTAACCGGCATCTTGCATCCGCTTCGTTTTCACCCCGAGGCTCTGCTCAATTTCTCAGCACGTTATTGGCACTAAATCAAAACAGAAATTACACCGACACCCACACACACACACACACACTCGAGAGTAGTATGTCCCCTGGGGAACGATTCCAGGCACATTGATAAATAACTAAATAATAGAATAAACAGCACAAAAGGTGCTAAAAACATAAAAATCTTTCGACTGAAAAGGGGAAACATTGCAAGAGTTCAGAGAAGTAAATTATGCCCATCCTGAAGCTAAATTCTGTACGAAAATATTTATTTTCATTGCGGGTTTCTCTCTGCTTTCGTATACCCCACGTCCCGCCCAGGCGCAAATTTGCTACAATTGAGCGCATTCTGTGTTCAGGGCCGCCTGCGGGTTAGAACAACTTATTGGGGCGTAAAATTGTTTGATTGAATATTAGTGGCGGCGTCTTTGTAAGCTGGGGCCCAATAAAAAGGCGACTTGACTTTAAATATATAATATATATATGTATATGCCAAGCATACTGTGTATTTATTGTGAGAACCTACGAAGTGCATCTGGACAACGATAAGGGGGATCAAAACAAGATCAACAACGTTCAGTTAGATTCTTAGCCAAGTCCAATCATGTGCAGCGCATTGCTGACCACATTTATCAGGGTGACGGTAAAGACGAGGGCACCCACCAACAGTTTCTCCAGCATTATCAGGGCTGTATCAAGTATATTTGCTGCAGGCTAAAGAAGAAAAAGAAGGGATCAATTTAGAGAGTAAAGATATAGTTGGGTATGCTTGGCACCTCTATGAAGGTGATGGTCAGACTTAACGTCCGTTGTGCAAGTACTACGCCCAGGGAGACACAGGTGATCATGGCCATTAGGGTGACCAGAGCCAATGCTTCTACCAAGCGGACGGCAACAGGCATCTTGGGCACATTAATATACAGTAGTTTATATTTGAAATTTAAAAGAATATTTTTTTCCAGATTAGTTTTTAAAAAAACATTGACAAATTTTGAAAGTTTAACTTGAAAAAAATATAAAATCTACATATAATAAAAGGTTTCAGACTAAACTAAGTTACATATAATAAAGAATAATATTTTATTATTTGGTATTTGAAGAGTTTGGTATGTTACATCTTCTTGAAATTTCCCTCATATCTTTAGGGTATTTTATATTTCCATTTTTTTCTCACTCAGTGTATAAATATGACGCCAACTGATTGCTAGAAAAAAGCCACAAAACCGCCAACAAATTATAGTTTTCAATCGTTTTTTTTCTCTCTCCCCTCTCTCCCTCCCCTCTCTCTCTCTCTCTTGTCGCCAGGCTGAAACATTTTTCAATATGCAATTCCAATTATCCTATGCAAATGCAATTTGTCTCGCTGCCGAGCAATTTAGGCTCCCTTTCTGGCCCCTATCCTATCCGAGGGGTCTAAACCCAACAACCCAACAACTACGTAGGCCCATTTCGTCCGGCTTTGATGTGTCTGTGCTGGCATAGATTGTTCTGAATTATGGCACTAAATGGCTAGACATGTTACATAATTCATTTATGTGAGTGTGAGTGAGTGTGTGTGAGGGACACAGTGAGTTGCATCAGTATTCCAACTGCCGTAGAAACAATGAAGTTGCATTTTGTTTTCAGCGTCGGCCATGTTTGTCATATGGGAAAATTCAATTAGCTGCATATAACGCAGGGAAAATAAACAGTAAAATTAATTGATTTTCATATACAGTGAGAGCTAATTTATTAAAGTACATGTACAGCTTTGACTGCGGGCTAAGTTGGGTTTTATTAACCGAGACACAACACGGCAGATTTTCCGGTTTCTGCATTTGATTTCGTTTTCTCCGCCAACTTCATAAAAATCCTAAAATAAATATTTGATGGCGGCCTCGTAGACATCTTCGTCTTCGCCCAGACAGACAAGCAAAATAAGCAGAAAGTTCTGTCGCAAATCTCTCTCTCTCTCTCTTTCTCTCTCTCTCTCTCTCTCTCTCTGGCAAGGGCCAGCCAGAGGCATACGATAGACGGAAAAGGGCAGGACAAAATTAAAACAAACTGAAATTTGAGTATTTGGAGTGTATGAACCAACTGCATACCCTGTAAACTTATTTATTAACTGCTTATTGTCAACATATATAAATTTTGTTAAGATTGTAAAAGGAAAAGAGTGTGAAATGATAAAAAATGCGTATTATTACGTGAAGTAAGAAGGAATTCAAGAATTTCCCAGCAGTTGCTACCTTATCAAATTGAAATCGCTTTCAGGCACTGCAGATCCCTCAAAAATGCCAGACTTGTTTACCAACTTTGGCTACAGCTTACAGCGTATTATATTGTATACAATATTTACCTCTTATTGTATTTCGTATTTATTGAAAATGTAAAAAAAGAAAGAGAAGAAATAAACACAGGACGACATCTGCATTGCAACATTGTGTGGAATGCAACCCGGAAATGCCACCTGTTATTTGTATACAATATCTCAATATTTCCATAAATATACAAATCGATTTGCGTATATATCTTATTGACAGCTTGTCTGCAGTTTCATGCGTATCGAAGCGCTTTAATAAATAAAATTCACAGATTAAAATTTCATTAAACTATTAAAATTGTAAAAAGTATATATGTAAAAAGTATATGTATATGTATGTCTGATTATCTCTCTCGTTTTTATTGAAAACATTGAAAACTTTTCCAAACAGAAAATTAAATTATCTGCTGCAATATTGCGCTAGAAATGAAGAAAGTAGAAGAAAAATTCGGAAATAAAGCTCATTATAATTCCGTACGAGAACCGATTCATTTCGCTGCCCTTCTCTTTGGTTTCTTTCTCTCTCTCTCTCTGTTGTTTGGGTTCATTCTTTTGATTTCATTATTGTTTTTATTGCTTTGTACTTTCGTGTGTCCAACTGACTGAGTTCGCCAAAGCAAAAGGCGCATTTTAATTTCATTATTTTATTTGTTGCCCCGGCACGTCCCAAGCACGCCCCTCCCGTCCCTACGCCCCTGCCCTATGCTCCATTGAAATTTCGCATAAAAAGGGTATTAAAGCAGAGGCGTCCGTTGATTGTGAACAATTTTTTTGGCACTTTTTCAAAGCCGAACACGCCTTGCCTCCGACCCTGCCCCGGCCCCCTTTTCTCAGCACATTCTTCGTCTTCACATTCCGAATTAATAAACAATTTTTTTCCGCTACTTCTCTCTCTCTCTCTCGCTCTCTGTCTCTTTCTGTCTTGGGCACACTTAAGCTTGAGCTACAAATTTGCGAGTTATTGCCGCATTTTGTATTTTTTATGATTTCTGTTCGGCTTCGTCTTCTCGGTTTGTCCTAATGAATCATGGTTATGTCGGCTATAATTTAGTTTTAATAGCGTTTTGCTGACATTTATGCTGTCAGCGGCCTGCGATTTTATTAATGTCCAAATGAGCGCCCATATATGATATCATTATAGAGAGAGAGAGAGAGATATCACTGCGTTTAATGTCGCCACTGTAGGCTTTGCGCAAAATGAACTTATGGCTTTCCATTCTCTCCTCCCTCCTCTCCTCATCCCATCCCACCCCATACCATTCTGTCTGTGCGAAAATTGAGAAATATGTACTTAAAGCATAACAAGGTCTTGGGGTAGCTTGTCTAGTTTTGAGTTTAGGTTGGAACTCAGCTAATTAGATAATTAGCTCAAGGTGTAGTTAAATAAATTAGACCATTAATGTTTGATTCTATCTTAATAGGCATTTCATCTTTTTCTTATATAATTCAAAGCTTCCTTTCTGTTGGAACTATTCTACAATATATCTAAGTATTTATCTCGCGATCTTTTCTAATTTAAACTATTTTACCAATCTCTAAGAATTTCTTCTTTTACTTTTGTATTTTATCTCAAGATACCTTCTTTTCTTAAATATTCTACAATCTGTCTAAGCACGTTATTTATATTTCATATATATTATATTTCATATATTATCTGAAACTTTTCTATCTAGATATTTCTTCTGTTTCTTTTATATATCATCCCTAGATCCCTTCTGTGTTTTATATTATACAATTAATCTAAGTATTTCTGCTCCTTCTCTCATACTTAATCTCAAGCAACTTCTACGCTTAACCTTTGATTTTTCTACAATATTCCTCCGCTTTTTTCGGCATTATTCCACCGCCTTATCCAATTAAACATTTTAGTAACGCCCAACTGAACTGAGTTTTCTTGCTCTGTTTTTCTTGTTTTACTTTCAATTTCAGTTCCCCAGACCCATTAATGAGCCACAGGGCGACTACGCCAACGCCAAGCTAATCATCTGGCTTGGCTCACTTAAGTAATAAAGCAATTTATCGCTTTTCAATATCCTTTAAGAAGTTTTTGCCCTTTTAGCTCCTATTATTGCACTTCCTACGCCAAGGCCCTCGAGCCAAAGCCAATGTAAGTAACAGGGCAAAAAAACGAAAGAGAGAGAAAGAGTGCGAGAGAGAGGGAGAGCGGGAGAAGCCACACAAATTATTTTCGCGCTGGTTTCGGTTTTATTTTTTACTGCTCCTTCGTCTTGGGAGGATGCTGTGGTTCTCTTTTAACTTGTCGCTCCGCTCCGCTTTAGCCAGCGGGGCACACGTTGCCATTTTTATGTGTTAAGCTTGGCACGGGGATTGCGATTGAGATTGTGGCCGGGGGATTGGGTACGGGATTGGAGACGGGATTGTGAACGGGATTGCGGAGGCAGAGTGGGTTATATCCTGAGCCGCCTGCACGTTGCCGCTGGCGTTGCCAGACCAGTTTGATTTTAGTGTCCGAGCCAGTCTTAGGGCCAGTAATGATTTTATTACATGATTTTATATCGAATTTTATTACCTTTGTGCATGTTGCTGCCTGTCCCTGCCAAGGAGCCAAGGATTCTGTTGTCGTTGTCGTTGTCCTTACGCCTTTGGCAGCTGCCATTGGAATTTACGCACTCATAAAATTGCCCGTTTGAATTGTGTGGGAGAAGTTTCCTATATCCCCCCCCTCCCCCAGCAAGCATCATAATTCAATATCATAAAACGTTTATCCAATTAATTTCGACCAGCAATATTTATGGCAAGTTCGTGTAGGGATGCGCATAGTAGATCTCTTTGTGCTACATATATTCCTATCTCTGTCTGTCTCTAGAGAGATTTTCATTTATCTGTGCTGATTGTATATAGAGTAATCTATATAATCGTTTTCATAGCATTGATCTTGTATACGCATTCAACGGGCCACGCTTCAATGGATCACATTCTCTCTCTCTTGCTCTCTCTCTCTCTCTCTCTCTCTGACTGCCTGCTCTCTTCCGCTGACCTAATCGGGTTAGATTTCCAATTTCCATTATGCCGGCACTATTGCTAATGAGCACACCCCTTCATAGAGACACGCAAGCAACCCACCCACATATGCAATTGCTGACCGAGACAATTCCAAACAACATTACGGCGTATTTATACCCTGTAATTAGAGCTTAGGGGTGTAACTGCTGGAGAGACTATACTTTATATAACTGTGCTTTATTTATAAACTGATTATGTATATTTATAGCATATTTTCATTTACATATTTAAATGTTATTTTCTTTATAATATATATTTTATATATATTTTATTTAGTTAGGATCGCGAAGTTTTAAAGGTTTCCTAAGCGCAATAGATACTTTTTCCCAGGTTTTATTTACACATCTGTATAAAAAGATATTAACTTCGCTTTATACACAATTTCCTAGCTATTTACAGGGTATTACGCTAGTTGAGCTCTCTCTCTCTCGCCTGGAAAACTTGTGTGGCTTTCCGTTTGTTGTTGTTTGTTATTGTGACTTGTTGTTGTTGTTGTTGCTGCTGCTGCTCGTATTTGTTTCAGTGTCAAGTTCAGCTCTCAATGTTGCATGTTGTTGTCGTTTGCTGTGTGCGACGTTTCAAATGGCTGCATGCCAAAAATAATGGGTTTCCCTTGATGAGTTTGCCAGCTATGCAGATAGAGATAAACGTAGTCACACACACACACACACACACACACACACACACACACACATATATCAAAATGCGATGAGGTTTGTGCTCACTGACTGAATTATGGCTTAGTTTTCCATATTTCAGTTTTCGTTGCTTTTCACATTTGCAATGTCGTTTGGCAATCGTTGAGGGAGGAGGCGAGTGCGGGGAGGTAACAAACATGCATATGAGTTGCAGGGGGAGGGGGCTGGCTCATTAAATGTTCGTCATGTGTGAGAAATAGTTTATAATTATTGCCAGACGAATGTTATTATTGTTATTATCATTGCATGCACAATATACATATGTATAACCCAGATGAGATGGGTGTATGGGCGAGGGATGGTATAATAAACAAGTTTCAGTTTGTTTCCTTCCATATTGTTAATGGAGCAACACTTGTTTGCCTACTTTCTGCGTACACTGAGAGAAATAATGCACTAAACAGTGAGATTGTAGGTAAATGTTAAGTTTATATTCGATATTTTCTATAAGTTGGGCCAGAAACTGATCGGGAATTAATTTTTATGCTCATTACGAATATTATTATCGATTTCCATCAAAAAACAAAACTCGAAAATTTTGAACAAATTTCGAAATTTTTACAAGGGGTAAGCATGGAAAAATTTGAAAAATTTTCAATGTTTTAAATTTACACTATTGTGATGCAGAATCAATCTACAATTGATAACCTTAATAAAATGCTATTAAGTTTAGATATCTGATGATTTTTAAGAAAGTTAGGATATTTGAAAGTCCAAGTAATAGGGTTAAAGAATAAAATCTGAACTTCAGATTATAAATTGCAGTTTATATGCGGTTTATTTTCGATATTTTCCATAATTTGGGTCAGAAACTGCTCGGGAATGGATTTTTATGCTCACTACAATTATTATTATCGATTTGCATCAAAAAACAGCAAACAAAAATTTTGAACAAATTTCGAAATTTTTACAAGGGGTTAGCATGGAAAAAATTAAAAATTTTTCAATGTTTTAAATTTACAAAATTTTGATGCAGAATCAATCTACAATTGATAACCTTAATAAAATGCCATTAAGTTTGAAAATCTGATGATTTTTGCGAAAGTTATGATCATTGGAAGTTAATGTTATGAACAATGAAACTACTTGCAATTTCTCTAAGTGCATTAACAAGAAATCCAATGTTAGCCTAGACGTTAGCAAACTGTGCATGTTCTCGAGTCACATCCGCCTCAGGGCGATCCAGATCTGTGTGGTCGCCTTCGCTGAGCTGCGATTGTCATTAAAGAACATGCACCCTACTCTAGTGCACTGCAGCCACATGGCCTAATCGGTCTCTGAGCTATGCCAATTTATCTATCATATCGTATATATATGGTCATCAGTTGCTGTCGGTCTCCGCCCTTGTCTGTCAGCTGATGACGTCAGTAGCGTAGAGCAGAGCAGAGCGAGCTTCTGAAGCGCAACACAGCCAGAAATGTTGTAGATACATTTTTGTATCTACACAGATGTGTAGATACAAGTACGAGCAGAGACGCCTCTGAGCTTACCTGAGGTTCATAGTTAAATGATTTCGTTAGCGATTTAATTTACGTTTGAACCTCGCTGGGTATACGGTTCAGATTCAGATTCAGTTTCAGTTCTCGCGCGCCCGTCGAGCCAGACAGCCAGCTGTAGCTATACGCGACTCATATCGGTTCTATAGCTTCTCAGAGAGATATGTCTATTCCGCCCGTTGTCTGTATAACGTTCATCCTCGGTCTGCAGCTGTGCACTGCGGTAGTGCATCACACACTGCAGGATGCGAGGCAGGAGCAGCAGCAGCTTGTGCAGCGCTACATCAAGACGCTGAACAAGGAGGAGGGCGCCATCCGTCTAGTCGGAGGGGATGCCGAATACGAAGGTAGGGTCTAGGAGAGGCAGGGGAGTATGAGAGTAGTAGAGAGCTTTTCCACAGAGAAGGAGCGGAAAATGCAATCTGCAAAAAATCCAAATTTAAAATATAATAGTGAGAGTACGTACAGTTGAACCCTTATGAAGGAGCAAAGTATATATATTCGTGATCATCAAAAATAGGTTGCTAAACACGATGAAAGAAAGCAAGCAGATTGAAAAGACTTTTTACACTTGGAATAAATGAAACTATTTTTTCAATATATCTAAAAATAAAGCAGGGATTACATTTACAATAAAGAATGTCGAATATATATATATTCTTGAACAGTAGTATATCAAAATATATAGGTAGAATTCAAGTTGATACGAGTGACCTTTTCCACTTGAAGGAAT
Organism: Zaprionus tsacasi; assembly: GCA_018904105.1. NCBI lineage: Eukaryota > Metazoa > Arthropoda > Insecta > Diptera > Drosophilidae > Zaprionus > Zaprionus tsacasi. Next base: position 7,170,690 of record JAEIFR010000173.1, on the reverse strand, counting down.
GAATTGTTTTTCAATTCAATTGAATCATAAATATACAATCAAATTTATATTAAAGTACTAGGATATATATTCATGATCAGTAGGAGATAAAGCAAAAAATACTGGTAGATACCAGAAACCTTCTCAACTTGAAGGAATGAACTGATTTTGCAAGTTAATTGAAGCATAGATATACAGTAGGGATGATACTAAAGTTAAAGCATATATATTCCTTATCAGCATAGATATTTTCTCAATTTCATGCTTTTTAAGGGATTCCCACTCTCTTTCACACCGTTTAAGCCTACAATCCTTATCGATATACCTCTCTCCTTCCAGGCAACATCGAGGTGCTGCACAACAACAAATGGGGAGCTGTCTGCGACGATGAGTGGGATGCTGCAGAGGGTGAGATCGTGTGTCGCCAATTGGGATTCCTTGGGCTGCGACGCTACACGCACAGCGGTTACTTTGGACCCGCACGACGTCGCTACTGGATGGACAATCTGTTCTGTGAGGGACACGAGCTGGAGCTGACCGATTGCCACTTCGATGGTTGGGGCATCAATGACTGTGAGCCCAGCGAGGCAGCTGGTGTGATGTGTCATCCACCACGTGATGCAGTGCGTCCTACACCGATTGCCTTCTCCCTGGATGATCGACAGTTACCCAAGTATCCAATACATCCGAGTTCCCGGCTCTATGTGAGATTACGGGGAGGTCGCTCCAGCAACGAGGGGCGGGTCGAGGTGCGTCTCGATGGTCAGCGTTGGGGTAGCATCTGTGCGGATGGCTGGTCGCTGCTGGAGGCGAATGTGGTGTGTCGCCAGCTGGACTTGGGCTATGCACGCGATGCCTTCCAGACGGATTACTTTGGGGGCGCCAATGTATCGAGACCCACGCTCAGTGGCAGCGAATGCTACGGGAACGAGACGGAGCTGGCCGACTGCCTGCATCATAATCATCTGCAGGGGATCGTGAGCTGCCACGGGAGTAGGCAGCATGTGGCCGCTGTGATCTGCGATTATCGATCTCCTGATTTGGTTTTGGACTATTACGAAATCGAACAGACTGCACATCTGGAGGATCGTCCCATGGTGCTGATGCAGTGCGCCATGGAGGAGAATTGTGTGTCCAATGAGGCCTATCAGATCCAGCGGGATGATCCCAACTGGCACTACCAGACGAGGCGCCTGCTCAAGTTTACTGCGGCGGCGATCAATGCGGGCAATACGGACTTCAGACCCTTCAAGGCGAAGGATCAGTGGGAGTGGCACATGTGTCATATGTAAGTTAGTTTCTATAGCATACGATACTCTTTCAGCACGCTACCTTCTTGCAGGCACTACCACAGCATGGAGGTCTTTGCCACCTTCGACATATACGATCTGCAGGGTCGCAAGGTCGCACAGGGGCACAAGGCATCCTTCTGCCTGGAGGACAGCAGCTGCCTGCCCGGTGTGCCCAAGAAATACAACTGCGCCAACTTTGGAGATCAAGGTAGGACTATACAATATATATATCTAGATTACCCTGGCTATATCTGGTATTTCCCCAGGCATCTCCGTCAACTGCTCCGACGTGTATCTCTACAATCTGGACTGCCAGTGGGTGGACATAACAGAGTTGCCACGTGGCTCATATGTGCTCAAGATTGCCATCAATCCGGAGTTCAAGATAGCCGAGATGAGCTACGATAATAATGCCGCCATATGTGATCTTTTCTATGGCGACAATTACGCTCGGGTTGACAATTGTCGTCTGACGAGACCTTGATGGAAGCAGAGGGGAATAAGGGGAATTTTCAAAAAGTGCCAAAAACAAATAGAAAACGAGAGAAACATAAGAAAAACGAACAACCAAAGCGTAATATCTTAAGATTTTGTATTATTCTTTAGCATCTTAACCCAAATAAAACACAAGCACACAAGCTGCAGCTAAGGTCGTATTTATTTGTTGAACTTGAAACTCAGCCAGATGGAAACATGTCGTCGCCAGCGAAGCATTTGCCAAGTGTCAATAGCCCAGGCAGTTCGGGTTACCCTCAGTCAGTCTCAGTTCCAGGCGGGCGTTGAGCCGGAACCGAAGGGTAGCTCACGCCTTAGCTATGAGCACGGTAATCATACTCAGAAACACGATAATAATGATGGGTTAGTTAAATTAAGCTATTCATATATGTAATTATCATATTATGTTACGAAAGAGTCGTTCAAAATTGTTAAGAAATTACTATATCACCAGGGACTTACATCGAGCTACTGACTGTGGTAAAAATCTGGTTTATTTCGCATATTTTCTATAATTTGAGTCAGAAACTGCTGGGGAATGGATTTTTATGCTCACTACAAATATTATTATCGATTTGCATCAAAAAACAACAAACTAAAATTTTGAAAAAATTTCGAAATTTTTACAAGGGGTTAGCATGGAAAAATTGAACAAATTTTTAATGTTTTAAATTTACAATATTTTGATGCAGAATCAATCTACAGTTGATAAACTAAACAAAATGCCATCAAGCTTGAAAATCTGATGATTTTAAAGAAAGTTAGGATATCTGAAAGTCCAAGTAGTAGGGTAAAAGAATAAAATCTGAACTTCAGATTATAAATTGCAGTTTATCTGCGGTTTATTTTCGATATTTTCCATAATTTGGTTCAGAAACTGCTCGGGAATAGATTTTTATGCTCACAACGAATATTATTATCGATTTGCATCAAACAACAACAAACTAAAATTTTGAAAAATTTTTGAAATTTTTACAGGGGTTAGCATGGAAAAAGTGTCAAATTTTTCAATACCAGAAATTTACAATATTTTGATGCAGAATCAATATACCATCGATAACCTTCACAAAAAGTCATCAAGCTTGAAAATCTGATCATTTTTAAGAAAGCTATGAGTTCATGAAGTCAGCAATACATATATCGTATATGATATCAAAGATTCCCTAGAGGCAGAGCAATAGTTTAGCTGGATACTCCTTCTGCCCTTTCCCTTCGCTGCCTGCATTCGCATTGATAAGAAGATGGGCAAAACGAAAGTCATCAGGCAAACTACGCAAACTACTCACTTAATCAGCTAAGAGCGCGTCTGGGCATTTATTTCTTTCCCGATCCCCTCTGACAGGGGACTCCACCAATTAATGGTCCAGCAGAGAGAGAGATGCGTCGCTTATCCCAGTGAGCAAATCAACCAAAAAGAGAAAAAAGAGATGAGGAGGCGACTTGATGGATGCACGTGGCAAAAAATGAAGCAATCAAATGGTCGTAATGTCATCAACACCATCCATAAGTGTGCACACACTCAGCCACACACACACACACTCAGGAAGGGAGTAGGAGGGGGAGGGAAGGGATTCCTGTGACAGGAACGAGGCCAACGATGATGAGTCACTTTGGTCACGAAGCTATTTTTACGCTTGATTACACGATAAATGAAAATCAAATGTCTGATTGCTTAATGCCCAGAGAGAGAGAGAGAGAGAGGGAGAGTATGTGTGTGAAAGAGATGGAGGAGAAAGAAGTAGGAGAGATAGAGCGGTCAGCACTTCAAAAGTGCTGCAATTTCGCCAAAGTGCCGGACCTGTGCCACAGCTCAGGGCTGGTTCAGTGCCGTTTGGGGGTGTGGGGCGTCAATGGTTTTTGCGTTGCTGAACATTTCAATTATTTATATGCTTGTTTGTCTCCTTCGGAGTGGGAGGGGGTGGGGGGCAGGGGCGGATACTGCATGTGTGCACGTGCGAGGCGAGTGGGTGGACAGGGTGGGCAGGGTGTGCAGGGTGAGCCGGGCCCGATAACACTTGACTGCGCACAGTTATCATTTTTTAGCTGCCGGACACGCAGTCAGCTGCAAATGGCCCAAGCCAAAGGCAGCCTGGAGCCAAGGCTTGAAGGGATTTGTGCCAGCAAAGGTTTCTTCAACACCTTCTCCTTTGCCGCTGATTAATTCATTAAAGGGAAAGTGAAAAGCCTTTTGCTTTTCCCCATTTTCCCTATAAACAGCTTATGTTAATTAAAAAGCGCACAAAGTTTTCTTTGAGTTTTCTCAGCTGCCTTCAATCAATCAATCAATGCATTAGAATCCCTTTCAGGGTTACGCAACTTTGCCTAGAGCGTGCGAGCCACCCTGTGAGCACAGGGTGTTTAAAGTGATTTGTGCTGCAAAATCTGAAGCTGAAATTCCCAGGCAGAACATTTTGATTGTTTAACATTTCAATAACTTGCAGGACCCTGGCCCAGCTCTGCCTGGCGACCTCGACTCATTGGGCACTTCCTGTGAATCCCTAACTCCCTCCCCCCCTTTCGAGTACAACTTCGACTCGAACTGAAAATGTTTACAAATCGTTGGCAGGCGAAACAAAAGAACATATCGTCCATCTCCAAGGGCAGAGGCAGAGTCCCAGGCAAATTGTTATTTCAATTGTCAACAGCAAAAAGGGGGCGTGGCCCCTTTGCCCACATGCAGTTAATTTTGTGCTTTGCCTGCAATAAATTTTAAATGCACATTTCCAATGAAGAAGAAGAAGCAGCTCAGTCTGAGGCAGCAACGAAATGAAACGAAACGGAAAACAATTTTGTGCAATTTCACTAAAACGAGAGAGAGAGAGGAGATAGAGACACACATTGACACACATATCGTAATGGCTATGGAATTGGAATAGACGGGGGGAGGGGGAAGCAGAGGGGATACTGCACTCTTCATAGGGACAGCAAATGCAATCGAAGTGTCCTTGCTAACGCTACAGTGGCAACAAAATGAAATTGTTGGCCAAAGTGCAGCGTTTAAGAAAGCCATTCCTATACACACACACACACACACACACACACACAGGACACACACACACGCACAATGTCTCTGCAAGTTATCCATATGGCCAATGCATTCCCTGCCTTGCAGTTCATTGGAACTGCCATTGTCCAGATTTCTATTATTGTTGCCTATGTGTTCTGTAAAATGATTCGACCCTAAGGGGTATATTAATGCATTAGGGCTCCTAAATGATCTCCTTGTATGCTATAATATCGAAAAGATTGATTAAGTAAAGTAAAACCAGCCAGTTTATTTGCGGTTTCTTTTCTATATTATCCACTATTTGGATCAGAAACTGCTCTGGAATGGATTTTTATGCTCATTACGAATATTTTGATCGATTTGCATCAAAAAACAGCAAACTAAAATTTTGAAAAAATTTCGAAATTTTTACAAGGGGTTAGCATGGAAAAATTGAAAAAATTTGCATCACTTTAAATTTCCAATATTTTGATGCAGAATTAATCTACAGTCGATAAACTAAACAAAATGCCATCAAGCTTGAAAACCTGATAATTTTCAAGAAAGTTAGGATATCTGAAAGTCCAAGTAATAGGGTTAAAGAATAAAATCTGAACTTCGAATTATAAATTGCAGTTTATATGCGGTTTATTTTCGATATTTTCCATAATTTGGGCCAGAAACTGCTCGGGAATGGATTTTTATGTTCACAACGAATATTATTATCGATTTGCATCAAAAAACAACATACTAAAATTTTGAAAAAATTTCGAAATTTTTGCATGGAAAAATTTCAACATTTTTCAATGTCTTAAGAATACAATATATTGATGCAAAATCAATCTACAATTGATAACCTTAATAAAATGCCATCTAGCTTGAAAATCGGACAATTTTTAAGAAAGCTATGAGTTCCTCAAGCCAGATAAGTACCAGGCATAGATAACTAGCATATGAGGCGATCCTCCCAACTGACATGAAAATACGACTACAGCTTTCAGTATTTAATACAAAAATAATCAATATAATCCATAGTTCCTTCTTTGAACTAAAACTTTATAAAACTCCTAAAATTGCATTTACAATTTACATAGTATCTCAGAGTCGTTCACTTTTCAGTTCTACAGCTCTTGCTGTTTTTATGACAGTTTTTAAAGTGCGCCCTTTATGTGTGTAAATTTGGTTTACATTTTATTTTGCCACCTCTTAAGAGATTGCTGTAAGCTCCTCTGGCAACAAATGCAAATTGCAGCGATTGTTGTGCAACTTGCAACTTGTGCAACTTGCAACTGTGCTATGCTGCCTGCCCCACATCGATGCTCTATAATATTTTATGGCATTTTGTTGATGTCGAGCAGATTACATTGTTATCGCCTCTAGCAGGATGTGGTGCTCTGTACGAATTGTTTATTATTTATGTGCTCCATGAACAGATTCAATCATACTGTCAGGTGTGGAGTGAAAGGTGCTAAAACTACTATAATACTATGGAAATACAGCTCAAAATAGTCGAAAATGTAGGACAGTAATAAAATAGTAAAGATATAGTTGGAAAAAATCATTACAATTAATTTAACATACATTTTCTCTGCTTTTTAATTGTTTTTATATTGAAATTTGAAGCATAATAGCCTAATATATATAGCTATATATATACTAGATATATATTTAGACTTTCATACTTTTCCTATGATATGCAGGAATCATCATGCCAAATTTGTTGTATCTAGCTCTTTCAGTTTTCAAGTTAAACGGGTTCATACAGACATTTTAGGTTATTCCTTGCATTTTCTAACATTTATCTTACTTTAGCTAGCTATTTAACAGTATATTTCTAAACCAACAGATTTTTGTAAGAAATACGAATCTTTAAAGGCTTCTAAAGCTTTCTAGATAAGCTTGAAAAAAATCCTGCTAAAAATACTCCTGAAATTTAAGCATGAAATGGAATACAAAACACGCAGCAGCAGTTCCTTGGCTTGAATAACATTTGCGAATGTTCATTTGATAAGCTTTACATACCCCTTTCATTTCTGCTTGTCATTGTTTTTGTTGTCACACACACACACACACTTGGCACACTCACACATTTGCATTTTAAACGCAGCTAATTGCGAATAAACTCATTAGATGACAACGACACAGGCGGCAATTGCGCTGGAATGGAACGGAACTCCTCCCTCCCCCTCCCCGCCCCCCTCTCATCCCACACAAACGAAGCCCGCACAAATTGGGCGACATTCGGTGGCATCTTTTGGCAAATTGAAAGAGCAGAGCAGACAATCAACATACCCTCCCCCTCTTCCCTTTTTTGCTCTCTTGCCTGCCTTGCCACAGTTTGGCGCCCATTTTGGCTTGTTATCATTTTCATGGCTGATGTGAGATGCGAGTTAGACGGGGCTAGGGGGTAGGGGGTAGGTAGGGATGGGGTAGGGTATTCGCCCACTTGTACGTCCCTGCTTTGTTTGTCAGGCAGTCAGCCAAACATTTGTTTTAATTATTATGAAAGCAAATTGCATAATTAAAAATGTTAAATTCATTTTAATTTTTGATTACAATTAATTTCGGGTGTGCACATACTTCTGGCACAGACTGTAGGTTTAATCTGTGTGCACTAATGGGTTAATTGCCTAGGTGGGAATTTTAATGCGTTTAAACGGCGCGAGTTGGCAGCACATTAAACTGCGCTTAGTTAATAGTTTTGGCTATTAAAATTCATACGAAATTTCCACTAAAGTTGAGGATGTAAAATACTATCTGGAAATGTTTCAGTTACAGAAATTTCCCACTTTTCCCTTTTTTAAAATTTCCCCTCTTCCTTTTTTCCCCACTTTCAGCTGTCAGCAGCGCAATTTGTTTTGTCACGAGCTACGCACATTTCCTGCCCGTTTCGTTGATTGCAACACAACAAATGGACTGCTTCTCCCCTCTACAGATACCCCTCCCCCTCCCTCCTCTTCATCCCGTCCTCCACTTAACACACTTAAGCGCACTTATCAAAAACCGCACAAAAAAGTCAAACACACACATTGAAACGCGACAAGCAGCATTGAGTCGCAGTCAGAGACAGAGAGAGACAGCAACAACACCCTGTGGACCCATATATCAAAAATCAAAAAAAAAAAAAAAAAGAGAAACATAGATGAAAAAGTCTCCCCCCCTTTGGAAAACCCGCACATGTGACAAAAGATAAACACAAGAGGCGAAAAATTCTAAAAAAGCGCGAGAAAAACTTTCAGAGGCGGAGGAGGAGGCAGGGGGTAGGCAGAGGGAGGCGCCTGATAAGCATGCAAATGAAACGTCAACCAGGATGAGGTTCAGGCTGAGGCAGAGCGTTGCCAGCAGCCCGCAGGACATATGAGAGCGTGCAATCTTAATTGCGGGTCAAAAAGAGCGCAGAGCCAGAAAAATGCCAGAAAAAAAAAGCTATAGATAACTTGGCTGCATTTATCATCTGTGCAGAGTCTAAATTTCAGCTGCAAACAGAGCAACACTTTCGGTTTCCTTAGCTGAAACTTTATAGCCGCAGAGCAGATACCAGATACGGATACGAGATACAAATCCGGCAGATACAAGCTACACGCTACTTGCAAGACACAATTTTCGCATTGTTAGCGCAGGAAAAACCATTTTTGCTGCAAAGTGACAAAAATATTTGCAATTCTGTGCTGAAAGGGGGAGGGGGTAGGAGGGCATAAGTGACAAAGTTTTGAGGTTAGGCAGGGAAGGGGGGAGGGGGGTGCTACGTGCCACTGTCTGCGGCAACTTTAAGCTGGCAAAAAAGTTTTCAGCACGCATACGCCGCGTTGGCCGACGCTGCCAGCCCTATGTGCTGCATACTTTTTGGCGCAGTTAAAAGAGCCGCAAAGAGAGGGAGAGAGAGACAGAGAGAGAGAGAGAGAGAGAGAGAGAGAGCCCTCTGGGCTGCTTGTTATTTCTCGCTCGCGCCTTATGAATTATTTGAATTTTATGCGACAAATCACCTGCAAAATATAAATTCCAAGCGAGCAGCGACATCTGTGTGCGCCCAGAGAAATCGAGAATTGTGCAGGGGCGTAGAGAGGGGAAGGGAAACAGAGGGGAGTGTGGCACGTGAGCACGTAGCTGGCAAGACAGCAAACGTTACACCGTTAATCGTTCGTTAATCTCTCGTAAAATTCGCGCTAGCAAACCCGATGTCAACTTAAGTGGATGTCTGACAATTGCCTTGGCCCCTTCCCCCTCCCTTCAGACTCCACCCCCCTCCCAGTTTGGCATTTGCAACGCGTTAAAACTTTTTAATCGAAAAAAGATGTGATCCCCTCAAGAACGGGCACAGTTTCGAGGGGGGCGTAGGAGTTGCTGTTATGCTTTATGCCGCCGCCCATGTTGCTTGTAATTAAGTGCGAGGGGGCGGAATGCGGCGTGCTGGCACCACAGGGCGTAGTTAGACAGCAGTTAGAGGGGGTGTGACAAGCATCGAATTTTCTTTGTGAGTTTTTGAATTATTACAGTGAAAAGACGCTGCAGGCGATAACGCGAACTGAGCACGCAAAACCAAAAGGTCATGGAATTTCTAATTATAATCTGATTCCCGAATCAGTACACCTACTCTGGAGCGGGGAAAGGGGGACTCCAATACGTTGCAAATCCGCTGAGCAATTAAACTTCAATAAGCACGTCCCCCTAAGACAATCATAAAACTTTCGATTTTCTTTACTCAATAATTTTGTGGGGGAAATTCTGAATTCTCATTTAATCACTTTCAATACGTGACATCTATGAAGTAATATTTTATGGAAAAATATTATGAAATGCCTAAGGCCTTAACTTTCTTAAAATAAAAAGAAAATTGTAGAATATTATGCATATTTTAATAAAATAAACTTTATAGAGCTTAGAACTTTACTTAATATATAGAAAAAGTATTATTCCTTGAAAATAAATTAAACAAAAAGAATTTTAATTATCAAAACCTTTTAAGAATTCTTTTATTCTATAGAAACAAATTCAACAAAGCTTGAAAACCTTCATTATTTTTAGAAAATTCATGAATCCTCATATTACTCCAGGCTAGACAGCTTAAAATTTCCTTTAATTGTTTGTATGAATACATATAACCCTGTAACTACACAAGCTATTATGAGCTGTTCCAAACTATATCATATATCATGCTTTTCAGTATATTCTACACTCTTGCTCTTAAATATTCAGCCCAATTTAGCTGCTCAAATCTCTGATAACTCAACTAGGTCTGACTTGTGTACTATCTATCTCTGACAGTTGGTACAGTATCACAGGTAAGTCAGCGTCCTGCCACAGCTGACACTGTGCGACATCTGGCAGCATGTGTGGAGTGACGTGAAGAAGGAAGAGAGAAGAAAGAACAGGCTGGAAAGCCCTTTCAAATTAATTGCAGACAGCAAATGTCGTGTAACTCAAAGATAAACGTTTCTCGAAAAGTCGCCTGCCCCCCACCCACTCTCTCTCCCTATAGCTGCTGTCTTATGTAATACCCTCAAAGTTAACACAAATCTCTGCCCCCATGGCAACACACAGAGGGAGAGGAAGAGGAAGAGAGGGAGAGATCCAGAAAGTTTTACTAAACGTCGGCAGTGAAGACAATTGTGCAAGTTCAACATTTGTCACACGTACTAAACATTTACACAAGACACGAAGAGAGAAAAGAAACACAGAAAGAAGCCAAGAAAAAAGTAGAAAAAGAAGAGAAAGAAGAGAAAGGGAGACTGGGGAAAATGACACGGCATGGAAATTAACAAAGAAACATCAACATCAAGTCAAGTTGTTGCTCTTGCAGCCTGCATATGGAGGCCAAGGGATCGGCTACGAGTCGCACTGGATATAGTTGTCTTCATTTGGAATAGTTTGGGAAAGGCAGGCAGGCGGGGCAGGGCAGATATGTCGAGGCACAGACAGAATGCCAAGGAAAATGCAACCTGAACTCAAGAAATATTTGGACGCGTCTGCTGCTGTCTGCGCTATTTGATTGTGCTGCTGCTCAAGTCTTCAAAAAGGTCTCGAGTCTATAGCAAAGACTTCTTTGGAGCTGTCACATTTGATACGCCCGACAACGACGACGACGGCGACGGCGACCTGAAGGAGCAACATGAGCAACAATTTTCATGTTGATGATGTGCTGGAGCTGCATCTAAAACGCGGGGATTTGGCACAGCATGGGGGCATGACGTTGACTTTGTTGCATGCAGCAAGAAAAGTGATGTGTGCACTGCAAGAAAAATGGGAGATGATTGTGGAAAATAGTGTATAATTATGGTTAAAATATTTTATAATGTAATAATATATTTTTATAATAATATTAAATATTATATATTTATAATAAAAATTAAATTAAATTGCTTAGGTTGTTCATAAACGACCTAATTTTGCTTAACAGCGCGTGCAACTGTTAAGGCGCTGTTAAGCTCAACAACCTATTTCTGCTTAACAGTAGGAGCAACTGTTAAAATGCTGCTAAGCTAAACGACCTTTTTCTACTTTACAGCGCGTGCAACTGTTAAGGCGCTGTTAAACTAAACGACCTATTACGGCCTAACAGTAAGAGCGACTGTTAAGGCTCTGCTAAGCTAAACGACATATTCCTGAACTGTTAAGGCGCTGTTAAGCTAAACAACCTATTTCCAGTTTACAGTGCGAGCAGCTGTTAAGGCGCTATCGAGTTTCCTAAAGCAGTTAGGAATATGAAAAATATATTTTTACTGTTTCTTGGATCTACCCTATATGCACTATAAAAATTCATAAAAATACCTCGAACAGTTGCAAACAAATTTCTGAATCTCTGTCTCGAGTATTTTGTTTATTCGTTTTTCTAGAATTTCCCTAAAATGTTGCTTAGTTTTTCATAAATTTACAAAGTAATTTCGCTCGTATAGTTTTTTCCTCATATTCCTCACTTTGTCTGGCTGCAAAAATATAGCTATAAATTCCACAGTGTCTTCAGACAGTGCCTCCCCTCTCCCCTCTCTCTTGCACCTCCTACTCGCTCGTCTAGCTGCTGCCAAAACACGGAAAAGAATTAATGTGTAGCAGCATATGAAACGCAAACATAATTAAACTTGCCACGCCCCGTTTTTGTGCTTGCAACGTGCCTCATTTGTATCTTTTATTGTGTCTGTGTCTGCCGCACAGAAATAAAAACGTATTTGTCACCAGGCCAAGTGAGTGTGTGAGTGTGGGTGTGAGTGCACGTTCAAGTACTCGTTTGACGAGCTATCTCTCTCTTTCTTATATTTCGCAACTAATGAAACACGCAACTTGCCACACGACTTTGTCGTTGACATTTATGGCAGCAGCAACTGAATTTTTATAGCTGCAAAATTAGTGTAGAATTGTAGTAGGCCCATATTATCCCTCTCTTTCACTCTTCCCCTGCAACGTCTGCAGTTCATAAAGACGCACTCGTATTGAGTCATAAAAGTGACGCTTGATTGGACCACAGCGTGGGCGTCTCTGGCAACTGCAGGCGGACACGTAGACAGACTGACGACGCTCACTGTAGTTTATCTGCGGGACACTGTTAATAGCCCATTCCCGGGTCTATGCGGGGACCCAACTAATTGCAGGCGTCTGTGGGTGGCCGCAATCGAAACAGAGCGAGACAGCAATACAGTGAGAGACAGAGAGAGAGAGAGAGAGGGGGAGAGCAAAGCCAATTTTCGCGCTTAATTATGAAAAGGCAAACAAACTTTTGAGGGTTGTCCATGTGTGTGTGCAATATCCTGTCCACTTCCGTTGGTTTAACACACACCCCCTCTGCCCCCTCCCCCCCCTCCGCCCATGTCTGGCACAACAATGATGCGACTCGTTCGTTTAATATAATTTCTAGCCCGCGGCAATTTTTCGAGTTGCCGCCGTCAGCTGCTTTAAAATGCATTTTCAATTTGTGTGTGCCCAAAATACCCCGCCCAGGGGGGGCAGAGGGTATGGCTGCAGGGCTACAGGGTATTGGCCACAACGCGAGTCCTTTGTAAACTAATTTGCTTGAACGGGGACCGCGCACACACACTCACACACACACATATCGAAAACAACGCTTTGAGGCCTTTTTGCATAACAAATACACACAGACACAGACACACACACACAGTGACTGCAAAACGTATGTGCAAACACAGGCCCGAAAAAAAACATGGGGGAAAACAAAGGAAAAACACAACAACACAACGCGCAAAAAAAAGAAGAAAAATGGAGAACAAAAAGGAAGGCGAAAAAGTGAAAAACAATTGCTCATTGTCTGAGCAATTATACACGCTTTGCTGCGCCAGTTACGATATGATACGATACGATATGTATGTAAATATATACGATATAGAGACCTGCAGGGAGTAATCCCATTTGTAAGAGATCGCTTTGTTAAACGTATAATTGCGATATGAGTATCGCAAGCCCTACAACGTGATTTTGCGTTACTTTCGCGGTGTAGGCACAAAAACACCGCAAACACCGCAAACAGAAAAATCTCGTTTACTTACCTACTATTTAGTATATTTAATTTATTCTCAATTTTAGGAATTTTATATGGGAAAACTCCCAAAACAAAATATACATAGCTACTTATAAATATATTACAAATATCTTTGCGCTTCTCAGCCTGTTTTATCTTGGCTATAAAACACAATATATAAAATGATATCTTGCTCGTTTCATTGCTCCTAACTCAAAGAAAAAATTCATAACATTTTGATTTCCATGCTGGCATTGTAACCTGCTTTCCTATCCATCCCTGTAGGCTACTCTCCTTTCATAACTGGCACAAATTTTTTACTGCTCATTAAAATATGACAGTCAATTTGGCAAAGCTTTCTAATAAAGTTCCCCCCACCCCTCCTCAGAGAACCCTGCTATTTGACAATAATGAAATGTATTTCGGGTGCTCAACTCATTTATAATTATAATGGACTTTTTACGAATACTTTTCCCATGGTCTTTTTCTCTCGAATAAGGTCTTCCAGTGGTGTCGATTTTTTTCTGCCATCATAAAAGACAAATGAGGCACAAAGGGAGAGAGAAAGAAAGAGAGAGAAAGAGTCGCATTGTCTCGCATGAATTTGGTCAAAGAGAGAGAGAGGGAGATGGAGGAGGCTAGGGAATAGAAGTATATATAGAGCTAAATCAGTTTGTATTGTATTCCTTTTGAAGGCATCTAATATTTTATGTATTTCGAGCGAGTGCAATGATGAAAAGCCGAAGCAGGCGAGGATGAGGACATCGTTGACTTGCAAGCAAGGAAATGGCTACTTTTCTAAGCTTTTAATAATATCCTTTTTATGTCCACTAAATGAGGGATATAAAGTCAACACTTTGTACAATAAGGCGCCAGCGGACGAGAAGCTTTGCACATTTTCAACGCCTTCTTCGCCTTTGCCTTCGCCTTTGCCTGCTCCTTCTTCCTTTGGGCATAGAAAAACTTGGACATTGTCCGGGGGAATCTCTTGGCTGAAGTTTTGTGCGGCTATCTATCTGCCTAGACCGCCGGTTTGCATAAGTTTCCCGGCGCTTCCGGTTAATGTGGTCAGCTGTGGGGTAAGAAATGGCAACAAATAGCAAGGCAAAGAGCAAAAAAAAAAAAAAGTCTACTAGACATTTATGTGGGCAAATCTTTGCGTGATTTCCGCTTCACTGCAGCAGTGCCTCCTCCTGCCTGCTCCTGGCGCCAGCAGCTGAACATTAAGTGCCGCCAGTGAAGCCATCAATCTTGGCCGCCTTGCTCGAGCGACTTTTATGAAGATTTTACCCCAAAAAAAAAGGCACACTCAATGTACGCTTTAAGCCCGAAGAAATCAATAAAATCAATCTACAAGAAGATACCAAGGGTAGGGGAACTCATCAATAACTTTAAGAAGTGCTACCCCTTTTTAATAAAATTAAAAGCGTCGCATTTGTCACAGCGCGCTGAAAGAGCTGAGAAATATATTTGAATTTATTTAAAAGCGCTAACCCTACTCAACTATACATATATAGTATGTATATATATTATAATGTAGTTCCTTTGGCCAATTAAACAGAATCTGTGCAAGTTTTGCCAACTTTACTCGAGCACTTTTCTCATATTTCCACACAAAGTCAACTAATTCAGCATGCAGCTTCGATTACCACAGCGAAAAGGAGCAGAAAGAAAGGGAGGGAAGAGAGGGAGTGAAAGGGAAAAAAGAGTAGAATAATTTCAATAAGCAATTAGACGGCAATTACTTACAACAACTCAGCAGAGCAGCCTCCTTCTACTTCTTGGGGGACCCTTCTACCATCTTCGACTCTCAGCAATTACTTGAAATTTATATGTGAACTCGGGTTGGAAATGGGAATGGACTTGCTTCTGAGCCATAATTGAAATGCTTAAGAGGAATGGCCAATGGACTGGCGCCACACACAGCAACGAGTGTGTGTGTGTGTGTGCACACACATAAATAAAGTTTTTGGGGGCAAAAACTAATTGAGTTACACATTTTACACATACTCAAAGTGGGAAAGTCGAAGAACTGGCATTCGTCTGCACATCAAACCCCAGCTATATGGGGGGAGGACAAAGTTTCCCCCTAGTTGCCCCCTCCCTCCCCTGGCAAACCAAAAGTTTATATTGTTCAATTTCGACTCTCGAAACACTCGACAACCCTCGCTAATCTTTTGTTTGTCCTCGACTACGAATTACTTTGGATGTTTTCATGTTTCTTAACATGGCATAATCTCTTAGCCAGCACACACACACACAGAGAGACTTACATGCAGTCAGTACTTCAATATGGAATGAAGTTTGCAGCGTTGCTTCCGGCGGCGCCATCTTTAAGTTGCATAAGTATGTGAGAAACTTTCTTTTTGCGTAGTTTTTTTGCAATTGAGCCAACGCTGCGTATGCGTAATATTTAATGATATTGAGCACATAACTTTAATTACACAAGTCGATTATGTAATATATATATTTTTGGAAAAGAATCCCAACTCTAGAGGAGCTTTAGGAGCAGTTTATTTGCCTGGCAACTGCATTCTGTGCCTCAAGTGGCTCATCGTGGCCAAGACAAATGCGGCTAACACCCACACACGCCAGTGCACAGTGGGGCAAATTAATCAGCATAATTACGATTATGCTCGGCTGGCAAGGCAACACACACTTTTAGTTGCACAGAGTTGCCCTGACTTGGCTTATTTATTAATTAGTGATTCGTTAGTGCAGCCAGAGAGAGAGAGGGAGGGAGGGAGGGAGAGAGGAAGAAACAAAGTGTCGCATTTTAATGAAGCTTTGTTTACCTGCGCTTAATTAAAATAAATATGAGAGACACATGCCACGCCCCAGAGAGCTGCTACGCCTGCCTGTAACCTAGTTAGTTATGCCTGATAACAGATGCGAAGCGTGTGCGGCGGCATTAAGCGATATAGACAGCGATTTCCATAAGTCAACAGACAGAGAGAGAGAGAGAGAGAGAGAGAGAGAGAGAGAAAGCAGAAACAGTTGTCCAGTTGAACAATTAACAGTTCAGGCTTTAGTTCGACTTGACAGATTTTCAGTTTGTTTTTCCTCGTGCGCGACTTTTCTTCGCTTTCCCCCCCACTCCGCATTCAAAACAGCTGCAACTGCCCAATTAATGTAAGCTGCCACAATGTTGCATACTAATGAGTGTGGACACACTGGCTGACTGCCTTGCTAGACTGCCTTACCCGCCTTGCCTGCCTGCCTGCCTATCTGCCTTAACTAGCCTGCCCTGCCTTACCCGCCTGCTTTGACTGCCTGCCTGCCTTACCTACACAACTTGTCTGTCTGACGATTTTATTTCGCGCTGTACGTGCCCTCCTCTTTCTCTCTCTCTCCCTCCTCCCCCTAGTTAATTGCCAAAATTTAAATACTGCATTTCAGTATTATCAGCACAATATTTGAGTATTTTAGTATATATCAAAAGCTTTAACTAGCTTTAAAATGCCATTACACGTGACATTTTTACAGCTGCCGCCGCCATTTGCATTTTAATTTCTATAAAATGCAATAAGAAAACAATAAAAACAAAAAATAACAAAAAAAAAAGAACTTAACTTTTGACACTTGGCTGGCGTTGGGAAAAGTCGCGGAAATGATGTCATTAAAGGCAGCACAGCGCAGGCAGCACAGCACATGCTGATGGCATTTTGAAGGCACAAATATTACGCATACGCAACGTTGGGCGAGGCGCAACAGCTGTGCGAGAGCGACAGCAGCAGGCTATGAGTGTGTGAATGTTATATATGTGTGTGTGTGTGTGCGTGTGTGTGTGTTGCCGTTGAGATTTGCCGCCCAGCGTTTTACGTGCAAATATTTTAAGCCTTTATGGCAACACGAGGGAGGGTGAAAAGGGGCGCAGGGCAGCAGGCAGTGCGCATTATTAGGCGCATATTTGTAGAGCAAGTGTAAGAATATCTTCAGCACACACACACGCCACACACACACACACACATGCAGCACACACGCACTCATAAATAAGCCACGCCATGGCTGTGTCTCAGCCGCAGCACGCCGAACTCGTGAGCCGCACGTGACTGCGTCAGAATGGCGCACAGTGCGTGCACGCAGTTCTGCTACACCCGCTGCTCTACGAGGGGGGTTGGGAATTTATTAAATATATTTCTTTCTACGCCAAACATAATTCACAAAATTCGTTTCAGATGTGGTTGCTGGCCCCTCCCCACATTTCTCTGTTTCTTTTCGCATTTTCGACTTTAACTTTTATTTAATTGTCGCAACTTTCCCTTCAAGACTTTCTTAATTAATTAAAAAACTTTTCAAAGCTGCTGCAAAAATGCCAGCTCACCTTAAAAAGCGCCTACAAAAAAAAAGGCAACCACAGCTAGTAGGGCCCTCCCTATCTGGAGCTGTGTGAATGATACCCAAACATTTCTGGCCATTTCATGTTTGAGTTGGGCAAAAAGTCATGGCGGAAAGTCAAACGGAACTCAAAAGATTTGCGGTGCTACCAGTGAGTGGGCAATTTGGTTTATCTGCTCTTTGAGGAGAGTGTAAAGAGTAAGTCCCTATAGGGGGCAGAGCTAGGGTAGATGAGCTACTATATATATTATTTATTTCTTTACATTATAACTACCACGCTTTCCTCTGCATTTAATAACCTGCAGCTCTTGAAAAGTATAAATAATATTGTAGAAGGCTTAATTTATTATTAGCAATTGGAATTTTTAAAGATCTACTAAGGAAACTACACAGTTTTCATATAACAATAATTTTAATATAAAATCTTAAATTTTTTTCGTTTTTCTTTCTTATTTATCGAAGCTTTAATTCGTTTCACACTTATTTTTTCTCAGCTTAATTCGTAAAGCTTCTCTGTTTCTTTTTCTTTTCTCTCTCTTTTTTGTAGTCTATATATCTCTTCAGCACATCAGCCTCCCCGCACTCCCCCAAACCGCACGTTACCTTGACAGATTATACGCTTAACAGACGAATAAAACAGAAGTATTTATAACAAAGAAAAAAATGGGGGATTATGCTATAAAAAAAGAGAAGACAAAGGCGTACCAATATTACCTGATAACAAAGTATACCCTATAGCAAAAGACTGCAAATAATGGGTGTAATAGATGTAAGGAAAGAGAAACACTAGCTTAATTAATGCAGGGCATCAGCTAGTCGAGTTATATTAAATAAATACTTTGACAGTCTGGTAATTTGTTGCATTCGAAAAGATTTCTGTGGACGAACTGTCAGTTATTTATTTGTCAGGAAAATGCTGCTCTGCTGCTTATCACTCCCTCTCTCTCTCTCTCTCCCCCTCCCTCCCTCTCTCTCTCCTCTCCTCCACTTTCAGCAAGCAGGATATATCCATACGCTTCTGTTGGGGATTTTGTCGTTTTCCCTTTTGATGTAAAGTTGCTAAGCGGCAGCAAATTTATAATGCCCCCAGCATGTGTGTGTGTGTGGGTGTGTTGGTGTGTGTGTGTGTGTATTGTTCCTGTTGTTTCCTGTTACTGTTCCTGATGCAGATTGTTGTTGCTCTACGTTCGGTTGTTTTGTTTTAGCGCTCACTGTGATTGTTGTCAACGCTGCTGTGCTTCCGTGTATGGTTTGTTGTCTGCATACATACGTGTGTGAGTGTAGCTCTCTCTCACTCTCCCTCTCTCTCTCACACTCTCCCCTGTTCCTGCATGTGTTTATCCCGTCGCCATCTGCTTCGCTTTTGCTTTGTTCTGTTTAATTTTCTGCTTGCCGCCATATCCTGCAGCTGTTTGAATCTGTCTATCTCTCTCGCTCCCTTTCTCTCTCTCTCTCTCTCTCTCTTTCTCTCCCTCTCCTCCTCTGCCATGTCATCAACGTGTTTTCATTAATGTTATTATTCCACATTTCTATGTTCACGTCATCTCCAACATACAATGCCGCTCTCTAATTTGTATGCATAATTTACTTACCCACTGTGCCTGGCCCCACTGTGCTGCTACCAACTGGGGGCCCCAGCTTGTTGTCTACAGGAGTTTCCATTTTAAATTGTCACAGCACATGTGTGTGTGTGTGTGTGTGTGTGTGTTGTCTGCATCTGCGTTGTGTTTGTTTTCCAAGTCCGTCGTGATTGACAGCTGATATTGTTTATGCTGTTGTTTGAGAGTCCAGTCCAAAGGGAATGTTTAACTATTGACGATGGAGAAAGCAATCTGTCTCTGCTCATGGAGTGGAGATTCCTTCCCCAGGCACGTCAACTTAAAGCTAACTAAGAACTAAAACAAAATAATAGAAAATTGGCAACATGTTGCAGCTATACAACGTTGCCAAACTTCAGTTTGTTGTAAAAAAGTTAACTTGTTTACACACGCTTAAGCTAGGAATGCTACCATAAGAATATTGAAGTTTGGCAACATGCTGCCCCTACGCAACGTTGCCAAACTTCAGTTTGTTGTAATAAACTAAAAATATGCATGAGACAAATAAACTAATCACAAACTACGAGTGAAATCAGAAGAAAAGAGACGTTTGGCAACATGCTGCCCCTACGCAACGTTGCCAAATTTCAATTTACTAAAAAAAATAAACCAAAACAAATGGAAAAAATAACTCGAATCTCTGCTGTTGTTACTTTGCCAAAGTTAACAAACTTTTAATTAAGCAAACGTACAGAAAAGAAAGAAATACTAAAAATAAGAAAAAACAAGAAAGCAAGGCTACCTTCGGCTTGCCGAAGGTTTTATACCCTTGCAGTTGTACACAGCTATATGTAATAGTACTCAGATTTTCATAAAATTGCAACAGGTACCTTCCTTAGGCCGATCGTTGATCGTTATAAGTTATAAAACTTCGATTTTGATGAAACTTTAATATTAAGGACATACTTAGATTTGGATGTGGTAAGCCTGATAGCTATATCTTGAAATATAACGAAAATCAACCGATAGGCTCCCTGACAGCTGTACGATATATCAGTCCGATCTGGCCCGTTCCGACTTATTTAATGAAAGCAGAAATAAGAAGCTTGTGAGCCAACTTTTATGAAGATAGCTCAATAACTGGGGGACTAATTTGCGTTGCAAGAGACAGACGGACTGACTGATTGTTCCTATAACAGCTATAGAATATAAACGTCTGAGATATTTAAATGGAAAAAATAAGGGCGGGTTACTGTATAACATTAAAAAGTATTGATAATGTGCTGTATTTCCAAGAACAAAACAGGTTTGCATACAAAAACCCTAATTTCAGCCGATTGTTCCTATGGCAGCTATATGTTATAGTGGTCCGATTTTGATACAATTTTGACAGCACATTAGGAACGTAATAAGAATAAGATTTGCCAAATCTTGTTGCCATATCTTGAAAAACAACAAAAATCGGCCGATAGTTTCTATGACAGCTATACGATATATCGGTCCGATCTGGCTCGTTCCGACTTATTTACAGCTCGCAGCAATAAGAAGCTTATATGCCAAGTTTCATGAAGATAGCTCAAAAACTGAGAGACTAGTTTGCGTTGCAACAGACGGACGGACGGACGGACGGACGGACGGACGGACGGACGGACGGACGGACGGACGGACGGACGGACGGACGGACAGACGGACATCCATTTTTGGACTCCTCTGTTTGTGCTGATTCAGAATATATATACTTTATAGGGTCGGAGATGTCTCCTAAGGTGCGTTGCAAACTTCTGGCTAAAATTAATATACCCTCTGCAAGGGTATAAAAAGAATACCAAAATAAAGGACGCATTGTTATCGAACTGATGCGAAGGGACACTGGAGGAAGGGTAGCAAAATGTAAAACTCTTTTGCCAACTGCAATCAATCTAAATGTCAAACTGTCAATAAAATTGTCAGCCAAGTTGCAGTTGCAGGCCACGAACAGTAGGGTGTAGTAGGGTGCTGCAAACTGGTTTACATATAGCTTTTTTCTAGCTGGCTGACTTTGGCGTTTGTCTCTGACCCACAAAACAATCCCCATGCGCCACCTGGCGGCAAGTCGTGTGAAACAAACACCATGGGGAAGGGGTCGATAGGGAGGGTTGTTTAAACTAACATCATGGCATCTATTGGACGTGACAAACTCGCATGTCAAGCTTTAATCCCCGACTGTGACTGTGGCTAAAATGCCATGAAAAAAGTGACAGAAAAACCGCTAAAGAGCAATGGCAG
Source organism: Zaprionus tsacasi (assembly GCA_018904105.1). Classification (NCBI taxonomy): domain Eukaryota; kingdom Metazoa; phylum Arthropoda; class Insecta; order Diptera; family Drosophilidae; genus Zaprionus; species Zaprionus tsacasi. The sequence continues at coordinate 7,149,336 of JAEIFR010000173.1, read as the reverse complement.
CTCAAAAGCAAAATGATTCTAAACGGTGTCACAGGTGAGCATAGTTAGGATCCAAGAAGTACCCCATAATATTCAATATTATTTTTAGTTGTAATACTCGGTTACATGCTGCCAGGAACATGGGGTTACTTCTCCAATCGCCTGTTCCTAAGCATCACCTCATCGGAGGGTTCCAAAAATGTGATCATTGCTCCGCTGGCCATACAAGAGGCAATGGCTCTGATATTTCTGGCCTGCGAGGGCGAGAGCAATCGGGAACTGAAAAAGAATCTCGAACTGAAGGGATATAGCAAAAGTGAGGCTATGGAGGAGTTCAAGATGGCGCCCCTACATATCACAACCCCAGATGTATGGCTGCAAACCGCCTACAAGTTCTATGTGGATAATATGTTTCCGCTACGAGGCGGATTCCTGCGGGATGCCATGACCTATCTGAACTCAAAACCCGAAAATGTCAAGTTCAGCATGGGCCCCGAGCTGAGCGAACAGATCGGCTTGTATCTTGGATCGTTAGTGCAGCGACGTGTAGCACCAAAGGTCATACCCATTTATGATATCAACGCAACCACCAGATCTATACTCATTCAGGGATTCTATTTTGAGGGAAATTTCAGCAGACCCTTTAAACAATTGATAAAACGACGCATGTTCTTCGTGCAGCCCCAATTGGCAGTACCGGCTGTTACCTTCAGAAAACACGATTTTGTGCCATATGCCGAACTGCCACATTTGGGCTGTCAAGGCGTTATGATACCCTATAAAGATTCCAATCTTAGCATGATGATTCTTCTGCCCAAAAAGTCGAGTAACCTGAAGAGGCTGGAGACACATTTGGCAAACACGGATATACATACAATATCTAAATATTTCCACAATACTTTGGTTCAGATGGAAATTCCTCAGTTCGAGATCGATTGCGATCTGGATTTGATACCAGCTCTGAGACGCATGGGTATCAATGCCATATTCGATTATCCAGAATTTAATACACTCACCGATACACCATTCTTCAGTCTGACCAAGATCAAGCATTCGGGCGGTGTTTCATTCCAATGCGGTCAGGAAAAGTGCCTGAAGATGAGAAGTAATACTAAAGGTATATCAAGTCTATATCTCTCACATATATTTTTCTAACCGATTTCCCACTTCTTAGGTCCGAGCGGTGCAATCAAATTTATTGCCAATCGCCCATTTATATTTATGATCAAGGACCATGAGAGAATCTACATAATGGGTAGAATTATAAAGCCACAATAAAGTTAGTTTAAATATTATAAAATTGTGTTGCTTTTGTTAGATCTCTGAATAATAATAATAATAATATTTATATATTTTATCAAAGCAATAATGAGTTAAGACTGCAGCTTAAGGCTGCGAGGGTATAAGGTCTTCGATCCCCCCTTTTATTCTATATTTTCTTTATGTTTATAATATTAATAAGGCGTTAAATTATAATTTTAAGCTGATTAGGGAAAACTTTATAGAGAGTTTCTCGATTTAGCTAGACTTCAGGCATTCTTACTCGCTACTAAAGTAGTACAACATCAGTTAAATAATATATCATTTAATTACAGATTTTTCCTAACTGCTGTTATAAATTTCTATATGATATATTCTGTATTTCTAAGAGAAATCTTTAGTAATGCAGAAAACAAACATTTTTCTTGAACTTACTAACGCTTCAATGCAGTTGACATTTTTATTAAAAGCTTTAAGTTGTAACTGCAGTGTGCACACATGCTCCTCCTGCTCCTCCTGCTGCTCGTGCGAATACATACAGGCGTAACTGTGCTGCGACAAAGATTCCTCAGCTGCAGTGGCAACGGCTGCTGTCAACTTATTGGCTATAAGGCGTGCGAGTGTGTGTGTGTGTGTGTCGTGTGTCTGCTGGTACAAAGTAATATTGTCAAATATGAGTTAGTATAGGGAATCAGCTTTAAGTTGCTGACATCGCCTGGCAGAATCCTTTTGTTTGATGCTCTTAGTCATTGCTAAACTATTTTTTTTTTTTTTTTTTCCCGGATTCAGTATTCTGCACAGTCATGCCGTAGTACCTTCAGCCAAACGGGACTTACAGAGTTGCAATATTTTTTTTTATTTTTTGTCCTTGTCGTGCTGACTTATGAGCTGAAGCAGGAGCTGTAGCCCGCTTGCAGTTGCATCATTTTTTTTATAAGCTGCCAGGGGGGGTAACATTTTTGCAGTGCGTGACACATTTTCATGAAAACTCACTTGATAAATGATTGAGAAAATGCGCAGAGGGGGAGAGCATGATATTTTAATGCCTGCTCTCGGAAAAATTGGGTTGTATACGATATTTATTTAGTACAGAGCGCAGGGTTAAAGCCAAAAAAAAAAGAAACGCGTATTTAAAACGTGATCGTGCACAAATTGGGGGGACAGGCCCCAATTGGCAATTATGGCCACGGCACATGCGGCGTATGCGTAATATGCGGGCAAACATCAGTGTGGCCAACTGTTTAGCTGTTTATGTCTCCCTCTCTCTCTCCCTCTCTATCCCTCTCTCTGTGTGTCTTATTCGCCATTTTCAATTGGCAAAATTTTCGCTTTCACGCACATAATTCGCATTGCGTATTTCGCTTGCAATCGACGCGACGCAAGCCTGCGCCTGGCAGGCAACAGATTTCAATGCAGCTGCCACAGGAACTGGAGCAGGCAGCAGGGAGCAGGGAGCGGGATGAGGCAGCGGGCCGTGCGGTCTTGTGCGGCACTGAAGCATGCCACGATTGCTGCTCCTCATGCTGCTCCTCATGCTGCTGCTGCTCGCACATGGCGCTTGTTCATTATGCGCATAAACATTTTGGCATCGGCTTCTGCTCCCTGCCCGCCTGCTCCCTTCCCGCCTGCCTGCCTGCCTTCTCGCATTGTCTTCCCAGCTCTGAGCTATGTGTTAGATATATGTATGCCCCTCTTTGTCACTCCCCCGCATTTGTGTGTCTGTGTGTGTTTGCCGGATGCGGCCTGCCAGTTGCCATCGCCTGATAATGACGTCGGCTTTAGCCTGATTTTCATTTAAGTTTGCGCACAGCGCAATTGAATAAGGCGACAAAAAGATTTAGGATTGAGAATTGTGGAATAAACTTGCCTAGTTTTTCCATCAAACATAATCTGCAGCTTCAACTGCACTTTATAATTATCATTAAATTATCAAATATCGTAGAATTTAATACTGAAATTTACATAAACGGACACGCGCCTCACTCATTGCGCATACACGCAAGCAAAGCGAACAGGAAAAGGGCCTGACTAAGCGGGAAAACTAATGAAAATTGAAGGAAAATAACTGCAAATGCAAAGGAAAATTTGCTGTAGAAACAAGCCACAAAAAAGCTGGAAATGAAGCCTGGATAATATTTTTGGGTTTATATTTAACTGTATTCAAAATTATTTATAAAATATTAAAAGTTTTCCTCATTATTTATACAGTTCAATATTAAATATAATAATAATATAATATATACATCTATATATAATTTCAAATTTATCAATATTTTGAAAATACTCTCATATTAGTAGATACTCAAAAAAAAATCTATTTTAAGCTCGCGTAGTTTTCAAAAAAGCCTGTTCAAAATTTCTTAAAATTTTCTCTTACTTAAATCTTTAAATATTTTCGAAAATGCTTTAAACCTCTTGTCTTTTTTTTCAAATTTTTTAAAACCTCTTAAAATTCTACAATATATTTTAAATTTTCTGAGATATAACCTACCAAAAACCTCTTAAATCTTGTTTACATTTCAGCATACTTTATTTCTTTATTTCTCTATAGACTTTCGATTTCTTTTTTTTTGCTTTTTTGACTCGAAGAGTGTAAAAATTGCCAACCATTTGGCACGCATCAAACGTGTCAAAGTGACAATTCTTTATTTACATACACACATACATATATAGCTGACATTCTGCTCCCCGGGAATTCATGACTCTGATGAATGACAACAACAACAAAAAGAAGGAGGAGAAAGAGGAAGAACGGGAAACACTCCTGGTACTGGTCACATTTGCGTGCTACGACGTGTTTCGCATACAGAAATCGAGGGAGAGAAAAAGTGTGTGTATGTTTGTTGGGAGTGGAAAATGCGGGGAAATGCGTGGAAAATGTTGAAAAAGTGTCGCCATTGCCGCAGGTAGAAATGTTTGGCATTTATCAACGACGCTTACAGTGAGTTTCGTCAGTTTCTCTCCCACACTTGCCTTGAATGAAGCTATCAACTTGTGCATTTTGTTTATTTATCAACAGATTAGCAGGCTGTTTCCGACATCCAGACGGAACACGCTCTCTCTCTCTCTCTCAGTCACTCTCTCTCCCTGTCTCTCTCTGGCTTAATGGCACATGAAATCGCAATAAACATGGAAGCAGAGCGCGAACTCTTGCGGCCTGCAGTAAAGTAGAACCTACGCCCCGAGGCGCACATAAGTCAAAATTTCCCACTGACAGCGTTGCAGGGGGGAGTAGGCAAAAGGGGGAGGGGCAAGGGCAGGGGCAGGGGCTTACTGCCTGGGCATTAAGTGTGGCCCGGCTCCGGTTCCGTCCCCTGGGTCTGTTTTGTTCTCTCTGTCCCCGCTCGAACTGTGAAATATGTTGCATACATTTCTGGGCAGACAAGCGACACATTTGCGGTTTATTGTAGGCGTGGCGCGTGCCAAAACTTACACACACCCACCCACACACACACATACACACGCAATCATTTTTCTGCCATTTACTTGCCCCTCACGTACACAGATCGAGCCCAGAACTGACTTTCGTTGGAGACTTTCCCAGTTCTCAGTTCGCAGTTCTCAGTTGTCGCATACTTCATAATTCATTTTCCTTCTCTCTTTCATTATTATTTTCATTTTCACATTTTCTTCTACTTGCTGTGTGTGTGTGTGTGTATGTGTGTGTGTCCGATTGTAGTGTCGTTGACAAATTGTTTTAAATTGCATTTTCATAACGTCTTACAGTGTGTGCGTGTGTGCGGGTTGAAATACAATATTTACTCAAAGCTTAAAACGCATAAATAACATAATCTCCAAGGAAAACTATTCTGTTGAAACTTTTGAAATTGTGCTGACAGAAAAGAAAAGAAAAGTATCTTAAGTATAATCCACTCAGAGAGTGAAAAATAGAGCTGAGTCGCATGAGTAAAGAAATAATACTGAAAATTAAAAAATCGCTTAAGCTTGAAAAATGTCTTTAAAATATGAAAAAATACTCAGAGTATTCGGTATATTTATAATACTATATCTAGTAAAGCAATTAGATAAGTTTTATGGGATAAACCTAATTATTTTAATAAACACAGAAAAGGTTTATTAAATAGGTTGTTTAGGTCGTTCTGCAACCTATTCTGCAACGACCTATTTTCTCAAAATAATAAATACTCTTTCAAAAGACTTTAGATATATAGTATATTATATGTATAGAATAGGTTAAATAAATAGTTTGTTTAGGAAAATGAGCAACCTATTCTGCAACGACCTATTTCTTGAAGAAGAGAAACAGTCCACAGTCTCTATAAGGCATATTTAAACACTCTTTAGTTTTACTATACGTATGTATATATACCAGTAAAATCCTTCATCTATTTCTCACACATATTCAACCTATTACAAAGCACACAAACGCAGTTCCAATAAACTCTCTATATATCGAAAAATATTAAAATTGGCTTCACTTTGTACTGATGTAACCGAGGCCAGTGGCACAACGAATATCCCAAAACACTTGCGCTTCACACGAGCAACCCCTTTTCCCCGTCCATGTCCTACTCCAATACGCTTGCCCTATCTCCTCCTCCCATCCAGTTCCAGTTCAGTCCTTCTGCAGGCTTTGCATGTTAACATCAATAACAAGCGAATTTCGGGCGAGTGCAATCAAACATCGAGCCCAATGATGGCGATAACAATGCTCGTTGTCGTTACCAAAATGTCCCCAAACCCGGATCCAACCCCCTCCCCCCTCTGCTGCTGCAGCATATCAATGGAATTCCAATAGGGCAATCGTTATTTGATGGCAGAGCCAACCGTTACAATTCATCAAACAGCAAATGGATATTACTTCATCGAAAACAATATTAAATACTTGAACGTAAAACATGGCAGCACACAGTGATGCTCCTCCTGCTGCTCCTACTCCTCCCTCTTCCCTGCCAGAAACGACCTCAAAGTGTGTCCACATGGTAGCCGGAATGACTGCTGCGAGCCCGAAACAAAAGTAAATTGCAATAAAAGTTTGTAATTGACAAACGGACAACAAACAAAACTCCACTTCAGCTGCCAGTTGGTGTGGACATTGGACAACCCACACCACTTGCCACTTGCCACTCGGATTGCTCTGGCACTGCCTGTGCCTGTGCCAGCTCCAGCTCGGGGCACGATGTGATGGCGGCTCTGGCGACTAAACAACTGACGCGCAAATCAACAAAAACCGATTTTCAGAAACAGGAAGCAGCAGCAGCTACAGCTACAGAAGCCGCTGACAGACATCAGCCACTGGAGTCCACCTCCTGCTCCTGCCTTCCTGCTCCCCTCCTCTCCCGGAATGTACCCGCATATTGACTTTGTGTGAGGGGCGCGCAAACGTTTTTGGGATTTAAGAAATAAAAGTTTAGTGCCTCAGCGAGCAAATCTGCAGCCACAATGGCAAACAGCTAACCAGCTAACACACACACATGCACACACACACACACACACACACACACACACACACAGACACATACACACACGCACACACTCCCAACCCAACTGCGAGTTAGTGCAAACAAAAGACGCGTCTGTGGTTCGCCCCGCCTGGTTGGCTATGCCCGACTGTGGTTACTTCGTCTTGTTTACCCCACTACAGGGGGGAGCAGAAGAGAGGGGGAGGGGCCCCAGACAGACATGGCATTGCAGGGCTCATTGGTTTTCGGGCATCATCTGTAAATAGACTATACTCCAAACGATTTGCGTTGAAGCAGAAACAAACGCATCGCAGCACGAAGCCAGCCCAGTTCAATCACAGCTTTTTTTTTTTTTTGGGCGTCGAAGCCTTTTCCGTTTCCGTTTGACGCAGGGTGTGAAAATTATAAGCAGCAAAAATGTTCAAAAATATACGGAATCGTTATATATATAATTTACCGATATATATATCGCTAGCAGAGGGCTGCAATAATCTAATAGATGCTGGATGAAAGTGATACGACTCAAGACTAGATTGTCTTACGAAAATATATCATACAATCTGTTTGAAATTTCTATGTGAGTAAGGGTCCCCCCTGTACATTTTTCAGAAATTTTTTTTTTTCAAAATTTAAAATCGCCAGCTTTTACTTTTAATCGATTGGGGAGACCGAAATTAGTATAAAACAAGTGTTTAAAATTGTTTTTGGGGATACTTAATTTTTGTCCAAAAATCAGGCAAAACTCGACTAAAAATTTGACATGTAAGACCCATGACAGGACATGTAACCTCACTTTCCTCACTTCATAACTTTCTTAAAAATCAATCGATTTTCATTGGGTAAAGCATTTTATTCATGGTTTTAAGAAAGGAATAGAATGGCTTAACCGTTTTAGCAATTTTAGAAACTCAAAAAAAAATTTTTTTTTTGTGTTTGTGGTAAGGGTCCCCCCTGTTCATTTTTCGGAAAAATTTTTTTTTCAAAATTTAAAATCGCCAGCTTTTACTTTTAATCGATTGGGGAGACCGAAATTAGTATAAAACAAGTGTTTAAAATGATTTAAGATGATACTTAATTTTTGCCCAAAAATCATGCCAAAGTCGACTAAAAATTTGACATGTAAGACCCATGACAGGAACTGTAACCTCACTTTCCTCACTTCATAACTTTCTTAAAAATCAATCGATTTTCTTCGGGTAAAGCATTTTATTCATGGTTTTAGTAAAGGAATAGAATGGCTTAACAGTTTTAGCAATTTAAGAAACTCAAAAAATTGCTGTACATTTTTCAGAAATTTTTTTTCTAAAAAATTTAAAATCACCTTCTTTTACTTTTAGTCGGTTTTAATCGATTGTAAATCATAATTAGCATAAAAATTCAAATCCAAAATAAAATCAGACAATTTTTCAAATACTTGTATATCGAAGTTTTAACAATTTTTCAGGGTATGCTGTCCTCTTTATCAATTGTATCGATAGTTACTTCCTGAGGTCTCTTCTCTTAATACAAACAGCTTCCTTCCCATATATTGTTCTGTACATGAGCTACCCCTTTGATTGTTTAATTTGCAAGGGGAACCTCATGAATGCCTGATTGCCATTCGGATGAGACGTGGCGTAAAGCAATTCAATTTCCATACTCAACCATGAGACACCCTGCTGTGCAACGAATCCTTATCCATGTGAGTTGGGGCCAGGCAAGTGGCCAGCGCGAACTTGACTCAAAAATTAAAACAATTTTACAGGTCTTGAGCTGCCGTTTAGGCCCGCTCAGAGTCGAGAGCAGAACAAACGATGCGCTAATTTGACAAACCCACATGAGGTCCCCTCACATACCCCCCTCTCCTCAACTACCGTACCCATTCGAGTTGAACTGGAAGAGGGACGCGCACTTAACGTGCGCCACAGGAGGCTCTCGTAATTGCGAGTCCAGCCCAGACGATGAAGGTCCCAGACACACACTCACACACATACTCAGACGAATCGAAATGAAATTGACCAATAATGGGTGTGCGACTGTGAATGAATCAGTCTGAGCTGCGGCTACGACTGTCAACCAATTGAATAACATCGGAAATACCACAATATCCTTATAGACTATGCAATTGACAGCCGGGCAGAGCGTGTAGTTGACAAGCTACATGGGGGAAGGAGACGACACTAACCAAGTGGGGGATGTACCTGAGTGTATAGGAAGTGAATTACAGTATTCTCTATATGTAAATATATGTAGATAAAGATGCAGTTCAACGAGTTTTCTGCATAGTTTTTTATTATCTCGACATTTGCATTAAATAAATAAACAATTCTTTTTCTCTATTAAAAAAAATAATATCAAATTTCATTTAAATAAATACACGATTATTTTACTCCACATGTATATAATAAATATATATAATAAAATACCAAATTTGCAGTAAATAAATAAACGATTGATAAATACCAAATTTGAATTAAATAAATAAACGAATATTATTATCCGAAACAGAAGAAATAAAATACCAAGTTTGAAATAAATAATATTTTAATTAATTAATTAACGCATGGGGAAAATAAGAACGAGTTTTCCACAATATGCCACCTTAAACTTTATACTTGATACGCTCGATTATAATAAATAATATTTCCAGGCTCCGATCAAGATAAAATTTCAATGTTTGCGAAAAGAATTCGCAGACATAACTCGAACTCGGAACTGCGAGCAAGTTGACTGTACATTTAGCAGCATTAAGCAAACTCATTAAAAACTTTTTACCAGGTAGAAAAAAGGAAGAAAGAGAGGGGTGTACACACTGGCAGCCACCACCTGCATATTTGGCCAACACTTTGTCAGCATTCTCCACTTGTTTTCTGCACATAACTCAAACGTTTTGTCGCTCTTCGCGTTCCACATCATTTTTTCCCCCATTTTCTTTTTCAATATTTTCCGCCGCTTTGTTTAAATAATTATTTCCACACCGAGAGGGAGAGAGAGAGAGTTTTCTCCCCTCTCTCAATTTTTGCTCATTTTTCACGGTTCGAAAATGCATAAACTTTGACTGGGTAGGGTAGGCAAGAGAGAGAGAGAGAGAGGGTTGTTGGGGGCAAGTTTAAGGGGGCACAGCAAACATTTTTATAGCGCATTTAATTAATTAGTCATAAAGTTTTGTACCTCCTTAGAAAGTTGGAAGCTCTCTGCTTTGCCTTCATCTTCATCTTCATCCTCATCATCGCCTTCGCCTTCCCCGACGCTTTCATACTTTAAGCGCAGGGGGTCGGCGGGTTGAGTCTAAGTCATTATCCCTTTCGTAGCTACGCTCCTGCTTATTATCCAGCGTCAACGGCAGCAGCTCGTCATCATGCGCTCGATTATGCCAGCATCTCCCGCCAGGACCCCGGCTCAACTCTTGCCTTGGGTCCCTCTGCCTGGACCACTCCCTCGGCCACATAACTTTTAGATATTTTCGCCATTTGCGTAAAATATTCATGTGCATTGCTAAGTGGCCCGCGAAAGGTGACTCCACGTAGAGATCCCCAACGGGAAACCGAACCGAAGCGAAACGTAGCTCTTCCCTGGCGATTATATTGGCAATTTGCCGCTTTGTGGCTGAAATATTCATAAAATGTTTAATTAATTGATTAATGGCCTCAAAGTCAAAAGTTTCCCCCTTCCTAGACCGAGAAAGATATCAATTTTGGGGGTATATCTTTGTTTTACGCTGTGGGAATATTCTAGCTAGTTTTCTGGCTAACTCAGCTTAATTTACGCAAGTTATGGCCAAAAGTTATGTTCGAATTTATAGAAATTCAATGGGAGATTAAGAGTTTTCCCTGGGAAAACCAGTGGAAAATGTGTTAAAATTCTGCAGGAAAAAAAAACCACATTCGCACGTAACATTTCATGCCAACGTATAATTATGTTATTCCCGTATTATTACTATGCGATTTCTTTGTTTTGGAAGCCTCTCTGAAACTGGACAAGGGGATTAGGGGGAAGCTAACCCCAAGTAGTACATGCAAGATCTTTGCCTGGATAAACTTCTGTTGCCCGCGGGCAACTGCAACATACAACGACAACGTCAACTACAACAAGGGAAACAACTCGGGGAACAACTCAGGGAACAATATGGGAAACAACAAGGGATCCCAACTCGTGGAACAACAATTGCAATAACAATAGGGGAAACGCACGTGTTAACAAGGATGCGATAAAAGCAAAATAAAGCGTAGTGAGGAAATAAACGCTAGAATGACAGGAAATATGTGTGCGTGACATTGTAACCTGACCCCAGTACGCTCAACCATCTCCCCCACACAAGCAACAGGATACTCTCTGTACCTGTACCTGCACATATCATACTATATATATACACATACATAACATAAACATAGCTCTGGATAAGTTAGAAAGCCTCGACATGGACATGAGTTGCGTGCGCGTATTTCCCACATCATTCTCCCTCCCTGTCAACCTGTGCGTCTGGCATGCGATGGTCAGTGAAATACTATATATGGTATATAAAAAAGAAACTACCAAGTGCGCACATCCGTTGAGGTAACAATCAAAGCATACCTTATGGGGGATTATACGTAATCAAAAGTTTCCGTTTTATAATTTGTTGAACTTTCTGCAGATCAATAAAATTATAATTTAAAATACTTTCACAACAATGAAATATACAAAATATAAAGATAACTATTATTATATATAGAAAAAAAATAAGATAAGGCAGCTGAGCTTGATATAATGTTAACAATAACTCTTCTAACTCTCCTTTTTATAACTTAAGCTTAAATAAAATATAATTGAAATTCCTACAGCGCTGAAATATACCCAAAATATATAAAACCTATTAGAAAACTTTTATAAAATAAAGAAGAACTTAGAATTAGACTAGCACTACCTATAGCTCTCTAGATTTTCATATACCTTAGACATGATATGATATGATATGACACCCAAACAAAGACAAGCTTTTCCGCTCTGAATACTCTACAGTTTCGACACATTGTTGCAGAATGAGTACGTGAGTGCACTCACATATCCCTCCCTTCTCATCTATACTGCTCTTCTTCTTCCTCCTCCCCCTGTTATTCGTCTGACTTATCAGGCGTAAAAACTCGTTATAGCTATGCATATTTCTGTTTTCTGCTACCAAACACGCAGCATTTACAACTGCCAGGGAAATTTTTTACGATCCAACGCTTGGTCATCATTTTATTTTTACTCTCTCTTTTTTTTACATTTTCATAGAGTTTTTCTTTATTTTCCCTCTCTCTCTCTCTCTCTTCAGCAGCGTTTTGCTTGTGCATAAATTCTTTCAGCTGCCGGAGGCGGCGTCGTCGGCGACTTTGTTTTAATTCGCTCGGGCAACGAGTGTTTGACTAACTCAATAAAAAATGCATTTCACATTTTGATTGGCACATTATCTTGGCTATCTATACCCCCCCCGTCAGACCCACTCCCTAACTGTCCCGACTTTAATTAGCAGCGCAATTAAATTTCGTTGCAACTTTGTCGCTTCAACGACGACCGAACCCAACTTCACGTTCTTCCGGCGGCAGCAGGCTAAACTATTCATGGTCATTTTTATGAGCCATATCATTGCTTGGTAATAACTAAGATACCGAGAGAGAGAGAGAGAGTAGGCTGTACCAAGTCACTCACTCTATTATCATATCTAATAATCTTATAAAGTACTTAAAGAATGATATGGGATTTGTAATTTAAGTTTCTGAAATATTTTATGTCTTTTACTTTACTAACTTATTTAATTATAATATTATTAGCATATATCCCTTAATTCTATCCACTTAAAGTAGAAAAAACCAGAGCTCATACACATATTATATTAATGTATTGTTTTGACTCATATTTCCAGGATATCTCGCAGTCTGCTATCGCAATCTAAACAAGTAATTTCAGTTTAGTTAGACAATGTAATTACAAATTATGATTTATTCCCATGCCTCACTCACTCATCCCACCGCCTGACATTGTGCTGAAAACATTTTTAAAAACGATCCTAACAAATTTATTAGCCAAATCTCTCTTTCACTCGGTTGAATTGCGGTTTTAATAAAACGAACCAAATCCTTTGTTCCCTCTCCCTCTATGGCATTTTTCGGTGCAAGTTTTTCACTTGCAGTTGAGCTTGTTGGAGAGTTAGGAGTTTGCCAGACATTGGCTAGACCATATATCATATATATGTGTGTGTGTGAGTGTGTGAGCACAACTCTCTGGCAACTCTGGCCAGACGCCTTTTGATAGACGATTTATTAAGCGTTTATTATTAGTTTTTGCCTTTTGCCTTGGCTTTTGCGGCATTTTGATTACAAATTCCGAAATTCAAGTGCAGCAAATGCGTGATAAGAGTTGCCTTTTTTTTCAGAGAAATAATTGGGGTTATTGGAGGTTGGAGTTAAGCAGAGCTGCGCTTTGAGTGCAAGTTTGTAGGACTCAAAGGGAAAGAGACGAGGGAAAAGGGTTTCTTTTAATTGAATAGTTTATTTATAATGGTTAAAAAGCTTTGGTATTTTATAAGATATAAGAAAAAAGTTTTTAGAAATTAATAAATGCAGACTAAGTTCCATTGAAGTTATTTAAGATACTAAAATTAAGAATACTCTTTAGTTATAGCTCTGAAATATTATAATATTGACTTCCTGACAGCTTCAGCTCTATATCTTTTAAATGCACTTATTATTTACTTTATTTCCATCCCACAATCAACGCGCTTAAGTGCAGGTTGAATGCCCTGACAGCATATGCAGTTTTTTAACTGGGGAGAAAAAAAAGCCGAGCGACTTCATTATAAAAGCCGTGCCGAGCAACAAAAGCCGCCATGTTGCAGCTCAATATGCTGCTTAAGTTGTTGCTTCCTGACGCAGATGCAGGAACTGTAGGACAATTAAGACCCTCGATAGAGGATAAATACACTGCAAGGGGGGTGAAGAGAGAGGGAGGAAATTGCTCACCTGTTCAGCTGTTTTTGTGCATGTTTAATGTAGCCAGACGATTGTTCCTGCTGCTGCTGCTGCTGCTGCTGTTGTCAGTTAACATCTTCCCACCCCCCTCTCCACCCACACTTTGTGACACTTCAACGCCAGCTCAGGGTCAACATCAGCAGGTCACGGCTCCGCCCCCTGCCCAACCTCGACTGACATTAAACTTGCATGAGACCAATGGAAAGACTGAAAAAGCGTATACATTATAAAAGGCAACACATCATATCACGCATACGTCGCGTTACCTTTTGCACTGCACCCAATATGGCGTACTACAATGTCTAGACAAGGCAGTAGCAGAGGGAGGGGGCAGGCAGATAAGTGTAGGAGGGGGAGGGGGCAACTTTAAGGCAAATAATTGATTGAATTTGCGCTGTGGAAATTGCTGTAATTTGTTGACATTTTGTAAAATTGCTTGCACAATGTCGCGCAGTTTGCCATGGATTGTGAGGCACCTGCAAAAACAGTTGGAAAAACACACACACACACGCATACACACGCACACAATACATTATCGTATGCACACGTGTCGTATGCGTAATTTGGCTTATCGATTCGCCGCTTTTGGCCTCTATTTTACAATTTATACGAGCTGAGCTCGCGTGAAAAATTGCTGGAAAATCATTTAGGAAAAGTTGCAAAATGTTTTGAATTTTATTTCCCTCTCAAAACACAATTTGAAACAAACTAACTCTAGTATTTTAAGCGTCCACATCTCTCCCTCTCTTTCGCACTCCTACTCCTACTTCTACTCGAAGTACTTCTGCAGTGTGCCCTGATCATAGAGACGCTTTATATCCGTACCGCCGCCTATGAACTTGCCATCGATAAAGCAACGCGGGACTGTACGTGCTCCCGTTATTTCACCCAGCACCGCTTGAATCTCTTCAGCATCGGCACGTCGATCCAGCTCGATCACCAGCATATCCACCTGCAGCTTACGGAACTGTTCCTTGGCCATGCTGCAGTAGGGACAATAGGATTTACTAAAGATCACCACCTTATTATTGCTGATCGTATCCCGCACAAACTGAGCGTACTGACTGTCCATTTTGACAACTAAGCTCGGTCTTTCCATTGAGCTGACAATAGTTCCCATTTACGGGTTGCCACCACTACCAACACCGAAGAGATCTAACCAGGCCAAGTAGAGATACGATGCAAGAACTGATTGTACCGTACTGAAGATTCTTCTCGATATTTGTTTCGAATTGAGAGCTATGAAATTTTGATTCCTGAGTCTCTAGACTTTTCTAAACATGTTTGGAGCGGACAGGCTTGTTACGATCTAAGCAGGAATGTGAAGTGAAGTAATTTTTGGGGTTCTATAGGGAAATGGGAACTAAACTTATTCCCATAGGGAAATCTCTGAAAAAGCTAACGTTATTTAAAAGAAAAATACTTTATATTAATTCAAACTTCTTAGAATCTAAAATGTTTGAGTTCTGAATTGTGATTTCATTAGAAAATCCTAGAAATATCTATGGTAATTTAAAGGTAAATATTCAGAAATTTATCTAAACTATGAATAAGATATGGTGTGAGTTTCCATAGGAAAATCTGTGGAATAGCTTTCGTTACTTAAAGGAAAATTTGTATAGATCTATGTAAATTATTTACTATGTTACATAAATAAGATATAGTGTAATTTTTTATGGGGAAATCCTCGAAAAAGCAATCGTTATTTAAATATAAATATTTAAAGATTCTTAGGATTTACATTGAATGAGTTGGGATGCGTAGTTTCATAGAAAAATCTCTTAAAAAGTTATCACAATTTAATATACAGATCCTATGCGAGCATAGCTCTTCATAGATTTATTTATACATATTATGAACGGAAGAAGCTATTATAATCTAAGATAAATATAGAAATTCATGTTTTAATATTGTAATTCAAGAAATATTGCCTATAGTTATTTTAAGTAATTTTCCACTCTATCAAAACCTGCGCCCAAATTAAGCTAACCACACTTACAAACCTTCCCCTTCCCCGCCCCCAGGTTGAACGTTCTTGTTAGCTTACGACACTTTCACTTCACTCAGAGCATCATCAACACATAACCGAAAACTAACTGCAAACAAGAAGAGGAAGAACTTGTCGAAGAACCCCTTTATCCTAATGAAGGAAGCTCTACCCCATCAGCTGACTTATCTATGCAAAGTCTAGACCTCAACTAATGGGGCTGTGACATCAAAGCGCAGTCACAAATCTAGCATAACGCAGAGTTTGTCTATTTAAATATTAAATAACCACAAAGCAGGGGGGAGGGCGTAAAGGGAAAGGCGTGGCATATGGGCGAAAATCCTTTTCATTAAGGTGACTTCCTGCCCCAAGTCCGTCTCCCTGCTGGCTCTGCCAAGTTGCGTGTGTAACAATGTAATTTATAGTGTGTACACCCCTTTTGTTTTCCGTCAACACGCGCTGACGGTGATAAAACAATTTCGCAGCTCATATATGCAACCTTGTCTGTACCCCCTCCCTCGCCCCTTCCCCTCCCTTTTCCGATTCCTTGGAGTGCAACAAATTCACACTGTAAATGGAATTATGCGCGTGTAGTAGTAGCTCATCCCGTTACAAGTAATTAGTGCTTTACGAGCATCTACTACAATCCCCAACTAACTAAGTAGTTGGAGTCGCATATGCCAAAGTCTTGCATGCGAGAACTGTTTATCGCATGCTAGAAACGACGCTCTCTCTCTCACTCAGATTTCCCATGCGACTGCGCAGTTTTCCGCTCTCTCTCTGTCGGAAATTCCGAAATTGTGACACTTAATTGTTTTGGGAAATTTACTTACAATCATTTTAAATTGTTCGCGGTTTTTCCCAAGGATTAGTACTTAATTTGATTAGGCCAGGCCAATTCAACTGGGCGCAGGCAATGAGGGGATTTTTATTGTCGCTTTATTGTTGTTGATTTTTCAGTTCGTTTGAGGCAAACATTAAAATTTCATTGTGCACATTTTGAGCTTCTGCATTCAGGATCATAACTATTATTTGGCCAATTAAACTTTAAACGAGCCCACAGCCGCTTTTGACAGCCCCATAAGCTGTTCGAGTAATCGCTTGTCAAATGGTATTTAGAGTTTATTTGATTCTGTATTATTTGTTAGGGTATACCACACGTATAGGTGTATTATATGTGCGTAATTAATTTGCAGATATATTGGTTAGAGTTTGCTGCGTAGTTACGCGAAGTTTACCAAGCTAATCTATTATTATAATCGCTCTACAAGAGATTAAATGGCTTTAAAACTTATTATTTCTTTATAGTGTGTAGCTTTAGATCTATAGGGTCTCTTTCTGAATTTCTGCACTACTTTAACCTTAATAAAGACTCTCCTCAACCTTCATAAGTAACCCAGCTTCTGTTCAAGATTTAAAGGGGTATTCTTGCTGTATTTGGCTTAATTCCCTAAGCTTCTTTGTGAGTTTAGCTAACTCAATTCGTAACTCTTATTATATTTCTTCTGCAAGTTCTTTCGCGAAACTAACTAGTTTAAATCTCTTTCCACATTGATTTAATATCAAGAGAGACTCTATAAACCTTATAGACTGCTCTACCCAAACTTAACAGATTTATTGTTCCCTTGATAATTGCTTAAGCAATCGAACATATCTTCTCCATCGCCTGCTCAACTGAGCTGTAAATTGTGTCTATCAATACAAATGTAGCCCTTCCCCCACGACCAAGGTACTTGGACTCGTCTTTAGTTGAGGCACCATCAATACATATATTATATGGTATAGGGTCTGCTTTGTTTACCCAACAATAGCAGCGGCTAATCGACAGCAATTTATATGAGGAGTGTGTCTAGAGTAGGGGGAGACTGCCAAATTAATTTCCAATCATTAAGTCAACTTGAGTAGAGGCTACAAAAGGGAGGAGGGGGGAGGTATACGAGTACTAACGCAACACTGACCTATAATAAGCCGATGCTCAAATTCCAGGGGAACACGCACCCGACTAGCGACACCAAAAGGGTTGGCCTTGCATGCTATGAGACCCCCCACTACCCGCCCTCTAATGTCGGTCATTTACAAGGGTTGCCAAGCCGAGGACTATCGACTTTCCAGCACCCCGTAACTCTGTTCTAATTGCAGCCTGGCGAACTTTGAACTCTAGAATTGCCTACTTTAAGTCGCTGCCAGCTTAATTGATTAGATTAATTTACATTTAATGTTCATAATTTTTTTTGCCGTCTGGTTCAGCCATTTCATTCTGAAAGTTTCTTATAAATTTCTTCATTAAATATTTTCATTCATGTGCGAAACCCCACACCCCTTGAAAGGGTTTAGATAAGGGAGGAAAGTGAAATTAAATGAACTGCCTGTGCTGTAATTATTCATGTGGGGATTTCCAGAGAAGCCAGCTGCCTGCCAGATAAACGCGAAGACATCACTTTTCACAGGCTCAGTCCTTGAAGATATTTGCATAGTGGTTTCTGTAGAAGTTGGGGGGAGAAATAGGGGGGTATTCGGTAGGGAAAAGTGGCTGAAAGACACCTGCGCCGCAGTTGCTTGAGATACAGATAAATTACACTTAAATTACATATGAAAACGTTTCAAGAAAGTAATCTAAAGAGTTTTCTATATCTGTAGGAAGTAGAAGACCCTCAGCTGGCAGCCACAACTTACAAAAAGTCCTCCTCCATCTCTAGCTGTGCAACAAACTACTCCAACTATTACGACACAAAACTCTTGGCATTCTCGTAATCATTATAAACTTTAGCACATCTCAAAAAGTCCGTTAATGTAGCCAAGGAAACTTGTTCTAACAATTATAAACTTGTAGCATTGTTCTACCCACCTAAACTCGATATACTCGAACTCAAACTCAAAACGCATTCGGATACGCGAATCATTTGCCAAAAACCGGTTCCATCGCCCCAGATGGAACAATGCGACAGCAGGAGAAGGAACCCCAAGCCTCATCACAATAAACGTCTAGACGTTGGTAAACAAAGCACAAAAGACTCTATAGAACTGTTCCATTTCCATTCAAAGTCCCACTCCCAGTCGGGAGTTACAAAAAACCAAAAGTGCTGCTGCATAAAAAGTTCTCTTAAGTATTTCCAATGCTAACTGCATAAAATCTGCATAATTGACATTTGATTGTGCGCCTTAAAAGGCGTGGCAAAAGGCAGCGCACACGCTGCCATAACTATATTCCTATTCCAATTCCTATACCAATTCCTATCATTAGCATTTTCCGATAGCGGATCCCAATTCGAATTGGTCAGCAACTACTTTGAAATGCTAACGAGAAATGGTCGAGAAATCTCTGAAGTTTGTTGCAGTAGCTTAACGATGGCCGAAGAAGAGGAAGAACCGTTGTTTCGGGCCCACTTTAAGATGCGAATATCTATCATAATGAGATGAGAATGATTACTTAAAGCAGTTGTAGTTAGACGTGGCAAATGGAAGACGGATCGAAAAGAAGGATTAGAAAGAGTTAGGTCTATTAGGTCGGAAAGACATTAAATGACATGGAAAACTCAAAATTCTATAATTCTAAAAATTTATACATTTTATAAGCCCTATTTTTTGATAGTACATAAATCTAGAAGTTAAACCATGAAGAAAGAGACATTTCGAAGCAGAATCGGCTCATGTTTGACAAAGTTCTGACAGGAAGTCTAAAAAGGTCTTTTAGGTCTATGTTGGAACAGACTTGAAAAGACATGAAAGACACAAAAATTTGCAAATTTTAAGAGCCTTATTTTTTGATCCTAAATCAATCGAGAGTCCAAACCATGAAAAAAGAGACATTCCCAAGCCAAATCGGATCAATTTTGACAAAGTTATGACTATGAGAAGTGGAGATAGGTCTCTTAGGTCTATGTCGGAGCTGACATAAAAGGACATGCGAGACCCAAAAATTTGAAAATTTTAAGAGCTATATTTTTTGATGCTAAATCAAGCTATAGGTCAAACCATGAAGAAAGAGACATTACCAAGCAAAATCGTATAATTTTTGGCAAAATTATGACAGGGAGAGCATTAGATAGATCTTTCTAATATTTGCTTGAAACTAAGGAAGTTTTTAAGCTGCTGCAGAAATAACTTCTATATAAATCTTCATCTATAAATCTCTGTTATCTATACCTTTTGTGATTTTCTAAATTTCTCACAGATCCCATAAATTCCTTTGCAATCTGCCCCTGCTCGGCCTACTTAGCACACAATCAGAAGCTTCTCAGTTGAAAGTTGTCAGTGGCAACGTGAGACAATTGCCGCGAGTTAACAGGCAGAGGCACACACACATCACACACATCACACACATCACACACACACACACTCAGCACATACACACACATGACACACACACAGTCACAAATTAGTTAAATTACAGGCAACTCTTGCGCAGGTTTTGCTTGATTAGAAAAAGTGGCAGCCAAGTTGGCTCTGGCTATGGCTTTCGCTTCGGCTCTGGCTCCTCTGCCGGCTCTCTGGTGGCTGAATGCATCCCATGCAGAGTGCAGAGGCATCAACTTGGCTGCCAGCTCGTTTTCTTTCCAGGCTTTGCCTCGCTAACGAAGCTCAATTCGAGCGCCAAATTGAAATTGATTGTGACATTTGATCATGCGTTCAGGAGATTCGCTGCAGGAGGAGGAGGAGGAGCAGCAGGAGGAGGAGGAGCACTCACTCGGCTGGAATTTGCTAGAAAAAGATTGTCTTAGTCGCTCCGCATCGGATTAATTGAGCGGATGTGCCTGGCCAGAAAAGGAAACGCAGCAATCCAGGGAGAGGGAAACGTAGTTTGAAGACTTGTCAAGCGGATTAGTCGAGTTGCAGTCGGCTCAAGTTAGAAATTAATTAAATTCTCTTTGTTTTTCATACAAATGTAGCTTAAGTTTTTCACGCATTTTCCGCGAAAATTCAATGGAATTTTCCCAACAGAATTCGATCACGTTTTCAGTTTAATTTTCGGACTAAAATTCAATTGATTTGAGTGTGCAGGAAGTGTGAATCCCTTTTAAGACGAGTTTCTATACGCTTTAAAATTAAATTCAGTCCCAAGCTGCAGCTCAATTGGCACACTTTGCTGTCCAGCGCAAGCTGGAGAAGATCTGAGGAGGAGGCAGAGGCAGAGAGGCAGCGAGGGACACTGAGAAGTTTTCACTGCACTTTGGAACACATGTCACGCACTCGGACTACTTCAGAGCCCACGCAGCTCTATACAACAATCCTGGACAAGCCAGCGCCAGCTACAGCCCACGCACAGCTGCTGTGCTTGCCCAGAACGCAGCAGGCAGTAACCCAGAGGCGTAGAGAGACAGAGAGAGAGGGGGCAGGCCTATGCAGAGCGCGCTCGCGATGAAATTGCAAAAATAATCAAATGCGAATAAAATCAAAACATTGTGGCCAAAGTAATTTGCATGCGCAGAACCGGCAGCCACTTGACCAGGCTGGAGGAGGAGCAGGAGGAGAAGAGGAAGAGGGAGCAGGCTGACACACAGACTGGTCACACTTGAAGACAACGCCAGCGGCGCCTCTCTGCAGCTGGCAGTGGAAGTGTTTGAAGACACTTGTTGGCTGCGCGCCAGTCCCAGCTCCACTCCCGACTCCCACTCCCTGCTCCCAGCTGAAGTTGGCCTATGCAACATGGCCAAGACGCGCTGCAGTAGCTTGATCATCGTCATCATCATCATCATCATTGGCTTCTTGGCCGACGACAGCATAACAAATGAACATTTAAATGGAGACGCAGGCGAGTGCCTCGGGCAATCCTCCTAGTCTCCTCCTGCTCTCCCGGCTTATACATACCAAATGGATCCACTCAAGTGGGCAGCTGCCAAGTGAAAGACGTTTCGAAGCTTTAATCAAGCATCAAGTGTGCCGTGGAAAAGTTTCGCCTTGCCTGCTGCCCGCTGCCTGGTCACTCAACTGGCCATCGGACATGGACATGGAGCACATCCAGTGTCATCGTCATGTTCATCATGTCTCGGACTCAACAAGCCACTCCCATTCCTCCATTTGGGGGTCTCCTCAGCCGTTTTAATAAACATTCGGTTGTCAGGCGCAGATTGCTTTTGCCTTCACCAGCTGCTCCTCCAGCTCCTCCAGCTGCTCCTCCAGCTTCGCCTGCTGCACTGCATCCCTGAGCTGTGCATGAGTTGTGGAAAAGTTTAAATGGGTTTTACGCAAAAGTTTTTGATATGCTGCCGCTGCCCGTTGAGTTATTTTGCCGCGCCGTTTGCTTGTAATTATTATCGTAAAGTTTTCATATTTCTTTTTTTCTTTTTTCTCCTTTTTCTCCTTTTTTTGTTTTGTTTTTCCCTGGTTAAAAGCCACTTAAAAGTGCTAAGAAAGTAGCCCGAAAAAAAGTCAATAAGTCTGCTTAATTTTGATTGATTTAGCCATGCAAGCGATTAAACAAGCCAAAGCGTAAGAAATAGAAGGTATACGCGCATAAGATACTACGTGTTGAGAGTCTATAGCTCACAACTCTGTTAGTTATGCTGCGATTGGAAAGAAATTTGGGAAACTATTTGAAAATAATATGTACTACATGTATACCAAGCTTCATAGCTTTAGCTTTTATATATGCGGAAATATGCGATCATAAACTTTAATTATGCTTTTACTAAAGAAAGTAGTATGTATTTTGAAATTATAAAATAAACACAAGATAAAGGCACATTAGACGATGTGTCATATCAAATTTTATAGCTCTAGCTCTGTTTATAATGCTTATAAAGTCTAAATATCTTTAAAGCAGTGATTGAGAGCAGATTATATAAGGTAAACAAATATTTCCAATTAATATTTTACTTACTGCAAGATATATTTAAATTATACGCCAACTATTTACCCAACACCCACTGTATACCATGCTAAGTACTCCCGATTAACATTCAATTCGATTTCCTTAATATACGCACTATTCATGATGTTCTATTGAGCAATTTCCTGTCCGATCTGGCACTTCCCCCTTCTGTATTGGCAGACATTAGCACACAATTGTGTAGGAAGCATTATGGCAAATGGCAAACACTACGAGATACAACTGCAAAGATACTCAAAGATACGTTCTGGCCAATAAACAGCTTGAGATTTATGCATGCAAACGTTTTATTAGCCCCGAACGGGCACGAGCACGGCACCATCGGTACCATCGGCAGCATCGGTACCATCGGCATCGACTTCAATTGCAATATTTATCGATACAATTGGCAAAAATATCTGGCAAGTGGCCGCAGACAGACTGCAAATGTGTGCCAAGTGCGCGAATCTGCCCTCGCTCTGCCCTGGCTCAGACACACTCCGGGCTATCTATATATGAACACATACGCATATGGTAGTTCGGTCCACTCGTTTATCGTTTAAATCTCGGCCAAGCCGCTGGCCGAGTATCTTGGCTAACCGCCAACCGAGTACGAATGTGAATACGAGTTCAAATTTAGTTCTAGATTCACATTCACATTCACATTCGCTGCGAGTGTGTGCAGTTAATTAATTGAATCTAAATTAGTTTGGCTCGCAGTTCACACACGTGAGTTGGAAGCGAGAGTTCTGTAGTTTATAGAGTTAAATAAATTTCGGGAGACTTATTAAAATTTATATGGCAAGGTTCAGTTCTACATAGAAAGTTCAACTAGAGTGAGAGCTAAATGTAGGTTAAACTAAATGAGGAATTTAATTGGGATACTTTAAAGAGCTTATTGAAGTTTAGAGCAGCTGTTCTAATGAGATAAAAGACAGCTAAAAACTCTAATTTTTGATAATCTTTATATATGAACACTGTCTGACCTCTATAAAATTCTAATATTCAACCTAAAATTCAAGCTGCAGCTGTTTAATATTAGTAGCTGCAAGTTTTCACACAAAAACCTGATTATAGTGAATTTATTTCTATGTTTTCTTGATGTTATAGTGCTCTGATTCTTATGAAATTTTGACAGATTATAATAAATATATTAAATATGATATACGTAAAATTACCTTACCCTAACTATGCGCTAAAGCATTATAACCTAATTGCAATAGTTTTACTCATGTTTTCCATCTTAAATTTTCATGTACAGCCCGCAAATTTAGTTTAAACTATTTTATATATTATATAAAATGCATAAAATGTAAAACCGAATCTATTCAGAGTCTGCTGCAGTCTTAACTTGGCGCATGAAAAAGCCCTTTGAGAACTTAAACCCAATGCGGTGTTCATATAAAGCTGCATTGAGGCTGGTCAGTGTCGGTCTGTGTCTCCACTCCCCCCCCCCACCCCCTGCTGGGCTCTGTTGCAAATTGCCAGACAGCAGAAGAAAAAGAAAAGGCGATTGAGAGAGTTTTGCAGGGCGTCGCCGGCGATAAGGAATTTCATTTTATGCGCACTGGCGCCTATGAACAAACTAAGCAGAGACACAGATACAGATAAAGATACAAATTCTACTGCAGATACGCATGCAAATACAGTTGCAGCTGCAACTTTGTCAAAGTGTTGCAAATATTTATAACATGCCATATCGGAGAGTGTTGAATAAAACCCAAAATTAAATCGCAGACAACGTAATCCCCTCTGAGCCCCCCTCTCCGCCACTGGCTGCCCAACAATGCAGTCAGCCAACACTTTGAAGTATGTCAATGCTTTGCTTGCCACATGTGCAACAAATTTCGCAACAGGCTGCAGGCAGGAGCAGACTGGAGACCTGCCCCACTCCCCCCGCCTGGATCGCTGTCTGTGCCTGCTTAGCCCAGCGATAATTTATGTGCTCGTCGGTGCAGCGCTTTGATCAGCAGCAGCTGGAGGAGGAGAGGGAGCAGGGGGAGGAGGGGGAGGCGCATTCCCTTGCCACAAGTGTTGCCACAAGTTGAAAGCGAAAGTGACATTTAACTAATTTAGCATTTTGAGCGCGCTGCAAAGAGATTTATTCCCCCATTGGCAGGCAGCATAATGCAATGGATACCCAGACCTATCCCTATCCCGATCCCTATCCCACTCTCCCGCTCTCCCTCCCTGCTGCTGCCTTTAATTAAAGCATCTTGCTGCAAATTTATGCACGACTCGATTGATTGATGGCCAAGTGGCGTGTCTCAGTCTCAAGGTGAGCAGCAGCAGGTGAGCAGCAGGAGCACCCTGTTAGCGCTCTATAAAGATAAGCATCGAGGTGTAACCCCATAGCTCATCAACAGTTTCTCAGTAGGTTTTGTACTTCTTAAAGAATTTTAGTCAGCCTCTGCTAAGCCTGTCGAGCTGCATTTTATTTGTTTTCTTTACTCATACAAATCTTTTCAATAATATTTTGCTACAATTTATTTTCTAGTTTATTTTTAATACCCTATAAAATCTATAACAACAAGTAGGAATGGCTATAATAGAGTTTGAAGTCTAAATAACTTGTATGTTTTTTATATAATCGCAAAAAAATATTTCAGCTATTATTTGTATCATGATAACTATGATATACACCAAAAATTAAAAATCTAGTATCAAAACTACGGTTATAAATAGTTTTTTATTAATTTGCGGAGGCGTAAAAGGGCGTGGCTAAATTTATTTTACAGCTTTAAAATACTGCAAGTATTGCCACAAAATTTAAGAGATTTAGCACTTGTGCTCTGTGAGATCTTGGCATTTATAGAATATAAGAGACAGACAGACGTGCAGACAGACAAATAAACAGGCAGACAGACCGAGAGACAGACAGAGAGACAGACAGACAGACGAACAGACAGACAGATAAACATTTGCACAGCCGAAAATGAAGGCCTCGTTCTATCAATTCGATTAATGATTCTGATTAGGAATATACTATATATACAAATACTATACTTTATAATATGGCAAAAGTCTCCTTTCTCCTTCTTTCTTTTGCTTTCTAATTTTTCAAAATTATTTTAATTGGTATCTGCTAATCAATCACCTCTTGCGTGTTTCTTTTGTTATTTTGTGCTCAATTGAAAATACCTTAAATTGCCAAACGAATCCATAGGAAAATCCTATAGTTTTTATACCCTTCGACCATTGAAAATGGTCAAAAAAGGGTATACTAACTTTGTGAAATGTATGTAACAGGCATAAGGAGGCGTGGCAGACCCCATAAAGTATATATATTCTTGCTCAGGATCACTAGCCGAGTCGATTGAGACATGTCCGTCTGTCTGTCCGTCTGTCCGTCTGTCCGTCTGTCCGTCTGTCCGGCTGTCCGTCTGTTTGTTTGAGACAACGGATCTCAGCTATTAAAAGAGCTAGAGACTCCAAATTTGGCATGGAGATTCCTATATTTCCCAAGCAGACAAAGTTTATTTCAAATGTTTGATGCCACGCCCACCGCCCCCACAAATCGGTAATTTACGATTATTAAGCAAAGTATTAAACTTAGAAAGTTCTGCTTTGGTATGTATAATGCTAAATGCCATATGAACATATTCTCCAAATTACAATCCGATCGGACCAATAACACAGAAGTTATTCATGTCAACGTTTTCGGCACAAACGTACGAGCAGCAGCCTGCGCGCTGCTTTCAGTAGTTGACGCCGACGTCGACGTCACTCTTAACGTGCGTCGCTGTGTGAGTGTGAGCGAGAAAGCTATATGTAGTAGAAGTATTTGTGCAAAATTTCTGTTTGAAATTATGAGTGTGGTTACACGTTTGTAACGGATTTTAAAAATTGGGAGAAGGGTATCCTACTGTCGGGCCTTCGACTGTAGCCATATCCACTTGTTTTACTTTGGTCTCACTGTTTTTTCCTATGTATTCTTTTCCCTTGACCCAAAAACCGCAACGGCAGCAACAGCAGCGACCCGGCCGAGTAAGATGAATGACTCGACATCATTCATTTTGCCTGAGAGAAAGAGAGAAAGAGGGAGGGAGGGAGAGTACCAGATCACATAGGTTCTTTGGCCATTGACAAACAATACGACAAATTGCTTCTGTGTGTGTGTGTGTGTTTTTGGCCCACATTCGGTTCAGCAATTTGTGCAAATTGTTTTTACACACACAAAATAAAAAAAAACAAGTGGGAATGGCTACAGTCGAGCGCACGACAGTAAGATACCCTTCTCCCAATTGTCTAAATCTGTTACAAGCGTGTAACCACACTCATAATTTCAAACAGAAATTTTGCACAAATACTTCTACTACATATAGCTTTCTCGCTCACACTCACACAGCGACGCACGTTAAGAGTGACGTCGACGTCGGCGTCAACTACTGAAAGCAGCGCGCAGGCTGCTGCTCGTACGTTTGTGCCGAAAACGTTGACATGAATAACTTCTGTGTTATTGGTCCGATCGGATTGTAATTTGGAGAATATGTTCATATGGCATTTAGCATTATACACACCAAAGCAGAACTTTATAAGTTTAATACTTTGCTTAATAATCGTAAATTACCGATTTGCGGGGGCGGTGGGCGTGGCATCAAACATTTGAAATAAACTTTGTCTGCTTGGGAAATATAGGAATCTCCATGCCAAATTTGGAGTCTCTAGCTCTTTTAATAGCTGAGATCCGTTGTCTCAAACAAACAGACGGACAGCCGGACAGACGGACAGACGGACAGACAGACGGACATGTCTCAATCGACTCGGCTAGTGATCCTGAGCAAGAATATATATACTTTATGGGGTCTGCCACGCCTCCTTATGCCTGTTACATACATTTCACAAAGTTAGTATACCCTTTTTTGACCATTTTCAATGGTCGAAGGGTATAAAAATATTTCCACAAGCGAATCGCGTAGATTCTCGTTTGTCTGCCATTTATGGCAGCCATTAATATTGCATTTTTGTTGCACTACCATATACTATATACGATTCACAACATCAGCAGTTTTTCCATAGTTTAGTTGGGGTGGTCCAGCGAAATTAATTGCGCAAATTGTATTAAATGTTTTGCCTGCTTCGAGCTGGACAAACAACACGCATTTTAATTGAATGCGGTCTTTTGTTTCGGCACCCTGATCGAATGCGTTTTTGTGCCTCGTCCGTTCGATCCACTTAAATGCAAATCGAAAACACACACACACACACACACACACACACACAGAGAGAAGAGTGAAAAGTGAAAAGCGAAAAGCGGCAGCGTTTGCAATTGACGCGATAAACGGATATAACTTTGGCCAAAGCCCGAAAACTGCAGAGCGTTTTTGTTTTCACTAATTGGTTTATATTCTATTATTATTGTATGCTTTCCATCACATTCTTTTCCTATATATATATATATGTATATATATTGCCAGCTTTTTGCCAGCCTTAGATAGGACGTACGTATTTTAATTGGCAGCAGCAGCAGTAACAAGCTACGTAATCCAAAGAGGATTATGCAGCAAGTATCTTCGTTAAATGGAAACAAAACACACACATCAAATTTCACAGTTATTTTTATACCCTTCGACCATTGAAAATGGTCAAAAAAGGGTATACTAACTTTGTGCAATGTATGTAACAGGCATAAGGAGGCGTGGCAGACCCCATAAAGTATATATATTCTTGCTCAGGATCACTAGCCGAGTCGATTGAGCCATGTCCGTCTGTCTGTCCGTCTGTCCGTCTGTCCGTCTGTCCGTCTGTCCGTCTGTCCTGCTGTCCGTCTGTCCGTCTGTCTGTTTGAGACAACGGATCTTAGCTATTAAAAGAGCTAGAGACACCAAATTTGGCATGGAGGTTCCCATATTTCCCAAGCAGATGAAGTTTATTTCAAATGTTTGATGCCACGCCCACCGCCCCCGGTAATTTGTGATTATTAAGCAAAGTATTCAACTTATTAAGTTCTGGTATAATGGTAAATGTCATATGAACATATTCTCCAAATTACAATCCGATCGGACCAATAACACAGGAGTTATTCTAGTCAACGTTTTCAATACAAATGTACGAGCAGCAGCCTGCGCGCTGCTTTGAGCAATTGACGTCGACGTCAACATTGCGTCGTGTCGCTTTACTCTTTACGCGCGTCGCTGTATGTGTGCGAGCGAGTAAGCTATATGTAGTGTAGTTACACATTTATAACAGATTTAGAAAATTGGGAGAAGGGTATCTTACTGTCGAGCGCTCGACTGTAGCCATATCCACTTGTTACATTTATTTTTTATGCGTATTTTTTGGTTTCGAACTCATTGTGCTTTGTTAATCAATTTCGTTAGGCCATATAAGCTCAACTTGTTAAAGATTTTCGCCCCCTTGAGCTAAATTCAAATGTTTGCAAGTGTTGCACAAAGTCAGGCTTAAAAAAAAGTTTGATATTTGTTTTAAATGATTGCTTTTAGGCATTTATATGAAATGCGAGTATATATGATTTTATACAATTTTATTTTCCATGCTTTCACTTTATTTTACAGCTTTAAAGTAAACTAAACGACCTGTGCGACCTAAACGACCTAAAAGACCTAAATTATCTATTTGACCTACATATTTCTGTTTAACATTGAGTACATTTTTAAGGGCAAATTTTCCAGACAGTTTTGGGTTCTGAGAAATATATACATTAACCTATTCTCAAACCTACGCTATATGTACACAAAAAACAGACAGCTTATCGACCTAAGCGACCTATTCGACCTATTTCTGCTAAACAGTGCGTACATCTATTCCTGCGCCAGGCAATTTTCTAGACAGTTGAGGATTATAAAAATATATTAAACTGATTTTCAGACCTACCCTATATGCACAAACACACACCTAATGACCTAAGCGACCTAAGCGACCTAAACGACCTATTCGACCTATTTCTGTTTAACAGTGAGTATATCTCTAAAGGCGCTGATAAGTTTTCCAGACAGTTAAGGGCTATAAAAATAGATATAAACCTATTGTCAGACCTACCCTATATGCACAGAAAATTAAAAAAAAAATCCCTATGTCCGTTTTGAAGTTCTTCAATAACAAACACCGTGATACAACAAATATTTGTAAACGAATTGATTAATAAATATTTACCATATAGAACCGAGCTCCCATGCTGCCCAACACAGACTGACCCTTGAACTACTTTACTAATCTAGTATTTGTCAATCGTCCTTCGCCCCTGCCTATCAACTACTCATCAAGTCATTAGACCTATCCCCAGACAATCGTAGATCTCATCACTCGACTAACTTTTTCATTAATTTCAATGGACTCACCGTAGTCAGTTGAGAGCTTCAACATGCTCGACCCGGTTCGGTTTCTGTTGTACGCCAACTATTATTATGGTCGTGCTATGGGTGTGATCAATTTCGAGATCGATTTGAAGACGGGGCAGGCAAGGATCTGTCCGCAGGCCACGGTGTATGCAGTGTGTGTGACCACGTTCTTCTTTTGCCTGGTGCCGGTGGTGCTGCACAATCGCATCTGGAACGTATTCTGGGGACAACTGAATCCGTTCTATGAGTTTGTATTCCTAGTGGTAATGGGTGTACGCATTATCTGTATGTTTATCACGCTGCTCAGTCGCTGGGGACAACGTGAGCAGATGATCTCATTGATCGATAGTTTTCGCCGCATGGTTCAGCTGCAACCGCAGGTGATGCGTCTCTGGCGACGTGGTGTGCTCAGCAAATGCATCTTTGGCATGTTGACAGAACTGTTCCATACCTCATGGCCCCTCTATGGTTTACGGCATCAATTGAACCTCGGACTGACGCTGAGCATTCTGGCCATGTCGATCTTTATAGCGTTACTTAATATCGTGCTCGCCCAATACTTTTTCGCCATGCTCAATGTGCATGGTCACTATATACTCTTCGATCAGGAGCTACGTTCGATTCTGGATGAGCTGCGTATCGTCGAATTGGATCCACGTCGAGGAGTGCGTGAGCTGAGAAGCTGCGAGCTGGCAGATCGTCTGGATAAGTTGGCGCTGCTGCAATCGGATCTACAATCGGTGCTGGTCAAAATGTCGCAGATCTTTGGCATCCAGGCACTCTGTGTCGCTTTCATCGGTCACTTCTCCAT
The DNA here is from genome assembly GCA_018904105.1 of Zaprionus tsacasi. Lineage (NCBI taxonomy): Eukaryota > Metazoa > Arthropoda > Insecta > Diptera > Drosophilidae > Zaprionus > Zaprionus tsacasi. Next base: position 7,118,808 of record JAEIFR010000173.1, on the reverse strand, counting down.
GATTGCTGGATGTTTCTATACTTTCCTGACCATACGACATAATTTGCTGAACCTGGATATCTTGCGATGTGGCAGCGTGCCGCTCATCTTGGGTTTACTAGTCTATTTAATCGATCAGAATATTACTTTCTCTATTATATTCTATACATTGGATCGTCATGCTAATCTGATGCAGCTGCTGGCGGATTACACAACCTATGAACACTCCATGGATGTGCGTCTACAGAAGGCAGTGAGTGAGGTTTTTTCCAGAGTTATATATAGACTCATCTGGCATCTTTTTTCAGTTCGAAAGCTTTGAGCTGCAGTTGATCAGAAACCCGCTTAAGCTCTACATCATGGGACTGTACTCAGTGGAACGTAGCATGATCATGTCTGTGGGTAACTCGATCATTACATATTCCCTGCTGCTCATACAATATGATATCAAGAATTTCAAAGCGTAGTCGATAAGCAACGAGTGTGTGGTAATAAAAAAAAAGATTTATAACATTTTTATTAAAAATTTAAAGAATTTTTATTAAATAAATCGATAGATCGCTTTTTTCTCTCTCTCTCATTCTCCCTTTCTTTTTCTTCCTCCTATCTGCCCATCTTCTCTAATCCTAGAATTTATAATCGAAATTGTTAAAGAGTTTTTATTGAATAAATCGATAGATCGCAACCTTTCTGTCCATTTCTTCTTTTATTTCCCTTTTTCTCTTTCTTTCTCTATATATATATCCCTCTGCTTTTTTTTCTGCCCATCCTCCCTATTCAAACCGAGCCAGACAGAGTTGCAGACTGAGCTTAAACAGGCCTTAACACCCTGTTGTCAATAACTCAAAAATAAATAACTCATACGCCGCGTGGCTGGCGACGACGACGGCGACGATGAGGAGTGAAACAAAGCCAAAGTCACGATTGCCAAACAACAACAAATGCGACACGATGCTCGATTGTAAATATTTTTCCCATTTCAGTTTTATGTGAAAAGTTGTGCCGAACACCTAATGAAAAGCCACCCCCTCTGAGTTGGGTATAGAGGCAGCAGGGTAGTAGCTAGGTAGGGGTAGTCTTACCTGGGTTACACGCTCGTTACGTTTGATTTATAAAAGTTTATTTTTAACAAGCTCGCAGGCAGTGTGCACAAATTAATTGCCGTTGTTAGGTTTGATAAATTGCGCATACGCCGCATTGTACACGCAGCTCAGCTCCAGCTCGCAGTTCTTACTCAGCTGAGCCACAAAACGCTTGCGAACGCAATAAATAAAGTGTAAGCGAAGTAAATTTGTGCTCCCTCCTCCCTCTCCTTCCCGTCTTTCTGTTGTTCTTTGAAATATCATTTTCTGCATATCAACATTGATTAACGTTGCGCAGCTTCTCTCAACGCCTCAAGGGTTGCTCGAAACTTGCACAGCAATTTGGCAGAATTTTAATGAGAAATTTTTGCTGCTAATTTATTGCATTGTTATGCCAAAGCGAGTGCCGAAATAGAAGAAACAGCTAAGAAAAAATAGCTAAAAATAAAGCTAAGAAATTTACTGCAACTAAGGGATATTATGCTATGCTATATCAAAATTTCAAAGCTTAAAATCAAACAGAAACTGAAAAATTTACTTTTTTCTTTGCAGACCTTCCACCTGTTTCATTTTCGTAGCTAGCAAAATATTTGTAATTTATTTTCCAACACGAAATCCGCTTGAACTTCAACTTGGGTTTTCTTTCTTTTTAAACATTTCTCTTAATTTGCTTTGTAATACCAAGCGAAAGGAGCAGGAGGAGGGGGGCAAAATAACAATATATATTTCTTTTCAGTTTCATTTTTGTGTGCAGATATTTCACTTCAGTCGCCAGCGGAAATGAAAACTTAACGCTTATTTGAACCTTCAACAGTGCACATAAATCACCAGACTGACTGAACCGAACCCTCTCCTCTCCCCTCTCTCTCTCATTCTCTCTGCACCTGCTGGGGAAAAAAAAAGAAAGTAGGAAGTTCTCAGCCAAAAAGCAGCTTAAATGCCATTTGTAGTCTGTTGTTTTTATTTTTTTCTTTTCTCTTCCTTGTTGTCTTTGCTTCACTCATAATTCTTTTCCTAAATATTTGTTTCGAGCATTATGCTGTGCATATGTGCGTGAAAAGTATTTGCATGCTCTCGCTCTCGCTCTCGCATCCGCTTCCGCCGGAAGTGACAGGCGCCTGTAGCAGGCTCGGGCACTTTCACAGATTGCACTCACCTCAGGTATACTCTGCGCACTTGTAGCTCGATTGTTGTTTCAATTATTACCATAAATGCAGCCCTTGAACGCGCTGCAATAAAACACGCTCTCACTCTCGCTCTCTCTCTCTCTCTCTCCCATCAACTCTCTGGGGGTGAAGCATCACACCGCAGATCCCACTGCATTTAAACGCCTCCAGCCTGCCCCATCTCATCCGCCTTCTCCTGCTGCCCTGAGCTGCTCCCGCCGTCTGCCACTGATTGCCCCTTGCAAAATGAGCTCGTCTCGCCTCCTCTCCTCTCCTGCTTCTCTCCTTTCCTCAACATTTTCAAGTAATCTGAAATTTTGCTCATTTGATTCAATTACACCTTTGGGTGCTGTAATATCGGAGCCAGGAAAAGCAAAGAATAAAAAAAAAACAGAAAGCAGCATCGAAAGGAAACACACACACACAAACACGCAAAGAAAACGTTAAAGTTGTCAGGAAAATGAATAGCACCAAGTGGGGGGAAACGGAAACGAGCGTCGTCTATTCATTTTGACGTCTACAAATTGTTGCAAAATATTAAAGAGCCATGGAATAGCGAACAGCTTTGGTAATACTATCGAAGGAAGAGCGAGATAGGAGACTTAAAAATGTTAGTATAACAGAGTTGAAGTTATTTAGAATGGAATATATTAAGAATATACCAGAAAAATCTTTATCTCTATTATAATTATTTTATTTTCTTACTCTCTTACATTTTTATTTTGACTAGCCAAATTCTTTATAGTGGGCAATCTCAATATCTTCTCCTCTCTTTATTATTCTTTAATTTTAATATATAAATATAATTTATTTTAAATATTAAGAAAATTACTTTTAGCTTTATTATCAATAATATTGCCTTTCTTACTTATATTCCCATTGTAACTTAATTTTTTTCTGAAACAGTATAATCTTTTTTATTGATAATATCTTTCTCACTTCTCTTCTCTATGTTTCTTAGTCCTTTTTCTTTTTTTTTCAACTTTCCAAAAGAGAATCCCAACGTTTTTTCATGTTATCTAAAAATATTCCACTTATTCCCAATTCAATGACTCAAAAATTCTTCTATTATTTTATTTTATTATCTTATATAAACTAAAACTATCATATGTTATATTTTAAGTATATACAAATATATTATATATATTTGTAGCCCATTTCAACCCAGTTTCTCTCAGTGTACTCACTGCTTTGTGTGCTGGTTTCGTTTTCCTTTGTATCACAACACAACAGACGCCAAATAAAATTCGCGCTTCCCCATTTTCTTTTTTACTTAACATGGCTGCTAATTTGATGCAACAACATTGCAGGGAAACCCCCCCCCCTCTCGTACACAGCTCAAGAGCAACCCCGCTCTTACCCATCCAACCACCCCCTCCCTTGGCCAGTGCCGCGAAGGCTGCAGTTTATTTGCAACTCGCCTTTGGGGTTAGCTTTAATTTCATGCTTACTTTAATGCGAACAAGGAGCCATAGTTGGCAGCACCCTCGCCCCACTCCCCACTCTCCCCCTCGTTGACTTTGTGCTGTAGTTAACGGCTTTGGCTTTAGCTCTCTGGCTCCAGCTCCAGCTCCGGTTCTGGCCTGGTCTTTTTGGGGTGGCTTTTGGCCGCAGCCCGCGTGAGGTTAACTACTTTTCATGAGCTTAATTTTAAATTGAGGCTGCGGAAGCTTCATTTACTTTGTGCCTTCAACTTTGTTGCGCGCAACTTTTATGCGGACTATTTAGCAAAAAGTTCCTCCTAAGGGGTGTCTCGGGGTGGAGGGAGGGTATAGAAATTCTATTAGGCAGACACCAATCAAGAAGAGAAAGAGACAGACAGACAGACTGACCGGTTGCGCCTGCTGCATTGACTTATTAAGCCCAATAATTGCTTATTTGCTCAGCGAGAGAGAGAGAGGGAGAGAAAGAAACAGAGAGAGAGAGTGCTTGCAATTTGCACTTGGCGCGAAAAATGACCACATACGCCCACTTTAGATGGAGGGGCGTGGCTGGCTGATAAACCAAGCGCGTCTAGTTGAAATTTTCCAAGCACAAACTATTTGCACAGCCTGCTCTCTTTCTCTGTCTCTCTCCCTCTCTTTCCCTGCCTCTATCCATCTCTCTCACTTGTAATTAAAAAGTTTCCGTACGCCCCTTTGCCCCTGTCCGCCCCTGACTTTAATTAAAGTCCGCTGCGCAAGCGCTTCGCTTCGCTTCCTTTCCCGCCTTCTGATGGCTCTATCAAGCCGGGTCTCCTCCTGGGTCTACAGTATTATCTATAGATCGACTTTAATGTTTACTTTGCGCTGTTTTAATAACTTACTCGCAGCCTGATTGAAATCTTAGTGTGGTGTGCTTAGACCAGGAAGAGACTGTACTTAATATATTGGGAGAGTTCAATGGGAATAGAGGCTGTATCTGAAGTTTTAAGGCAGAATTGCATGCAGTATAAATATAGAAAAAAACTTAAAAAATTTAGAAATTTATAAACCCTAACTACAGTTATAATATCACTTAATCCTTATAGTATATTATAAAGAAAGATAGAAAGAAGCCTGTGTTTTATATATGGAAGAGTTAAGTATGAAAAAACTACACACAAGAAGTTTTACTGAAGACTTGAATCTCTGGCCTAAGAGCTTCAAAACTTAAAGAATTATTATCTTAAACTACAATACTATAATTCCCCAATAACCCTCAAAGTCTTTAAAATTTCTTTAGCGCCTTAGAACCCCAAACTAGCACTAAATACAGTTCATACCTTCTTAAACCATTTTAATAGACCGCAAATTGTGTTTTCATTTCTATTTTCCAAGAAATGCCACACTTCTTACTAAGCTGCGGTAGATCCTCTTAAAATTCCAACAATTATATCATTTTTAACAATAGTTCAACCGCACTGCATTGTCCCCTAGCTCAAAACAATATTATCAACCTCACAGACAATTTTCATTTCTTTTGTCGTATTTACATACATTTATCGAGAAACTAAAAATAATCCGATTTCACAGCACAGTTTCAACTCGGCTATACGTAGGCCAATAAAATGTGCACACACACACATGAAAAAGAAAATTTGCCAAAGCCTCAATAGAATCGCTTAGTGTGGAAGTGCAGGCCACATAGGAGGAGTGTACTCTATATGCTATACATAGGGTTACGGAGTAGGGGCTGGGTGAGGTGGGGTCTGTTTTATGCAATTTACCGTGTTTTGTTAAACGCTTCAACATGAAACTCTACGCTCAAAAGCATCCCCTATACTCATTTGGAGTTTTGGACTAACGGATATACAACTTAAGGTACATCCGTTGCAGTCCAACGAGCTGACCATAAACAAACTCAACGCCCGTTTTAGTGTGGCCTCAGCCAGGGTATATGGGTTGGGTATATAGCGGAAAATCAGTATGTTGGAATATGAAGTTATATGTTGCCTATCAAATACGATATTGTATATATATATAAAATTTAAATGTATATAAATATATCATATTTATTTATTATGTATTTATTTATCAAATAGAAAATCAGTATATTGGAATATGAAGTTATATGTTAACTATTGTATACCATTTTATTTTCATTCTTATTATAAAATATATATACTAAATAATAGCCGTCTTAACTATTAATTTAAAGCGATAAGTAAGTAGAAAAAAATATATATTTAATCTCGATATTGATTATTGGAACAAGAATTTATAACTTGTGCAATATTTCGTTTGCTTAAGCTGAGCTAATAGTCTGTTAAATATAAAAAACTATCGCTTACTATCGCATATAATATCGTATGAATCCTAGAACTATAAATATAACATTCTTTATTATATGCAAATATATTCACTCTTTAAACTTCACCTACCCTACTTCTATCTCTAATCCAAAGCGAACCCTCTTTAATTTCTACATTTACAGGGTATACAAAATTTGGCTGCATTCCTTTCTCTCCGGTTTCGGCTGCCATTGTTGTTGCCTGCATGTGCTCACTCACACTGACCGGGTAGTTCCTGGGGAACTATAAAACAATTTCGCATATGGGGGGGGAGGGGACTGTGATGCAATGCCAGGCGAGACGGGGCGTGGCAAGGGGTGGCTCATCTAAACGGGCGAAAATAAAATGCTACTTTTGCAACGAGCTTGGCCAAGTTTGCGGTTGGATCTCACCTGCCTGATGTGCGCTGGGGCCAACACCTGACTGGGTGTGTGAGTGGGTGTGTGAGTGTGTGTATGTGTGTGAGTCCCTGTGTGTATGCTGCATACTTCTGGGAGTTTCCTCTTCGCCTTTTCATCCCTTTTACATGCTGCTTGCACAAATTCTTGTGGTCTGCCTGCATTTTTAGCCTTTTTTTTTGCTTTTTGGCTTTATTTTGATATATCTTCATAACAAGTCGGTATGCACAGGGTGCCCTAAATCAATTAAAGCTCACTAATTGAAGTCACTCGCCGCCTCGCGGCTGGCATTAAGTTTTCTAATTAAAATAACAATAAAGCTTTCGCGCGCCCATCCGCGCTTTGGCTTTGGCATTATCTCTTGGCCGAGTTGCTTAGCCACGTCGCGACACAATGCCACACTATAATGGCCTCGTTATGTGGCATCAACTCTTTGCCTCATTAAAAGGTGAACTTGTCCAGCACGCCTCCCCCTCTTTACGAGGCGTGGCTGTCATTGTGTGGTTGCGGTCGGCTTAGGTCGCCCCACAGGGTCGCCATTTCATAGCCAAGTTTTGTTTTGTTTAAAGCCAGATGAAGCCTCGACTACTTTTGCGGCTGTGCCTTGAGTTATGGCACCTTAATTAAAGTGCGAAGCAGATAAGCTTAGCATGGCCTGAAAGTCTGAGGAACTTTCTGTGTAGGTGTCAAGAGAGGGCTGCAAAGCGTTTCCTGTCAATTTAAATGTTTAAATTTTTCAAAATTCTCGCAACTTCAGACAAATATGACTGTATAAGGCAAATTCATAAATATATTTATATTTATTTATTATGTTTATTTCATTCAATATTATTTACATGACGCTACTTTTTATACAGAGCAAAAAAAAACAATTCTAGCTTTAAAATGACACCAGCAATTAATTTTTTAGTGTTTTTCAGAGGCAAAAGGGGGCGTTGATTACTTTTAAAACCTAGTTCAAGATACTACGTTATATAGCAATGCTGTCACAAAATTTACTAGCTCTAGCTCTTATGATCTCCGAGATATGAAGGTTCATACCGACAACCAAACCTTACTCACCTCGTCTGTTATTATTTTCGATACGGAAAGAATGTCTAAACATTGCCCACTCTTAAGTATATCTTGCCCATCACACAGCACATACTTCCTTTAGCAATAAATACCATCCTACACCATATAGCAGACACACATAATGCCTCATCGTGTATTTTTGCCAATCAGTGCGGGCAAGAAACATGTTTGACATTTGGCCCGTTGCTAAGATCTTGTTAGACAAGCTAAACTACAAATTTTCCAAGTGTTTGCACTAAAAAGCAATTAAAATTTTACACGAACGTTTGCCCAAGACAATTATGAGTCCCCTGTCGGCTTTCATTGCCCCCCCTCGCTCTCGCCCTACGCCACTGGGCGCAACTGGCCGCATGCCACACACTGCTGGAAGGCAGCGTGGTCGACATGTAAGAGAGCCCACAATTTCCACACATTTACGACACTGCCAGGTAGCTTCTCCCCTACCCCCCCCTGGCTCACAGCGAACTGGGCTAAAAAAAAGAGGAGACTTTAAGGCCGCAGACCACTAAAAAACGGGCAAAGAAAAGCGTCCACTGCAAATTGAATCGTAACCAAAGTCGTGTTCGCAAGGGAACATGACGAAGAGGGGGAGAGAGGGGGCACAACGAGGGCTTTATGTTATGGCTAAGCAAAGTCTGGCCTGGCCATTGGGGCTGCCATTAGTTGAAGCCAAGTTATGACTCTATTAAAAAAGCTACGCCTCGCTGCACTTGGCACTATGTATGGGGCGAGCGTTGCCAGCTAGCGCGAGTGTCGCCTGCGAAAGCGTTGCCAGAGCAAGCAGAGCCTGCGGCGGCTTCGATTACACATAGAAAGCAGGAATTTGAAATTGGCTACCGTACTAGAGATGGTAATACGAAATGAATAAATGGTTAATCTATTGTCTCGCGGCCCGCAGGCTGAGTGTAAAGTGTAAAAAGTTTTAATTTCAGTTTATTGCCGGGAAGAATTTATGTTTATAAGACTGGGAAAACTGGTTGAGGTTTATTATGTCAACTCTAACATCAACTTGACTTGAATCGGTTTATTTTATTTATTTGATGCAACCCTAGCCCTCGCTCTCGCAGAGAACTCATTAAAATACAAAGTAATTTTCCACACCATATCACCACAGAGACACATATATCAAAAATGTATATGAACCGCCAAAAAGTTTAAGCGAAACGATGCAAATAAAAGCAAATTAAATACATTTTTGATTATGCCAAGACGGAGAGAGAGAGGGGAGAGACAACCCTAGTCAAAAAGCAAGTCAAGCTGAAAAACAGTTTCGCAACAACACTTGACACGCAAGAACTTGTGTGTGCGTGTGTGTGCGTGTCCTACTCCCTGTTTATCTGCTCCATCTCCATCTTCTACACACTTGACATGTTTTTTTAGCAGCAACAGCAGCGTAGGCATATGCAAACTGTGCTGACTTGGGGTCATGTTCTACAGTGGCAACAGCGCAAATTTCATGCGCTGTTGCCATTTGTGCCCAAAAAATATTTACACAATTCACTGAGGCGTCTCATAACTTTAATTTGGGTCCGACTCCGATTCAATTGCAACCTTTATCAAGTGGTTCTTTTTCCGCTTCGACTTTCTATTAGTCAATGATAGCAATATTATGCTAGACCAGGGCTCTAGTGTGAGGGTGCCCTGCCCCAAAAAAAAGAATATGTATTGTACTCATTGCCGCCGCTGGCACTTGCCCTGAGAGGGGGACAAGGCGAGACTCCTTGTCATTTATGGTCACATTTTTTGACATTCATTGGCCTTTTCTCTTCCTCTTCCTTTTGCGCTTTTCCGCTTTCCCGGACGCCACTCAAATTTTAAATAGAAATGAAGGCACGAAGCGTGAAATTAAATTTGATAAATTCTATTTACGTATAACGATGGAAGATTTGTGTGCAGTTTTCTTTTTCTGCAAAATTTTTCCATATTTTTTGCAATTTTTTTTTCTTCTTCTTTTTATTTAGCTGGGTCACTTTTTAAGTGTATCGAATGACTTTTTCACGCTTCGCTGAGAGGACATGGAGTGACCCTTAAGAGGGATTCCAGTGAGGTCGCAGTGGAGGTTTAATTTAACAATGTCATATGGATGCGGAGAACATTAAGATTATCTTGATTTGATTATGATATATACTTATACTGAGTACTTGGGACGTTATGTAGGTTGAAAATATGGTTTATTTTCGAGATTATCCATAATTTGGGTCAGAAACAGCTCGGGAATGAATTTTTATGCTCTTTACGAATAATTATATTGATTTCCATGAAAAAATGAGGTTTGAAAATTTTGAAAAAATTTCAAAGTTTTTACAAGGGGGTTGCATGGAAAAATTGGCAAATTTTTCAACTTTCCAAATTCACAATATTTTGATGCAGAATCAAAATATACTCGATAACCTTAAAAAAATGCAATTAAGTTTGAAAATCCGATGATTTTTAAGAAAGTTATGATCTCTAGAAGTCCCAGTCATGGCGATGGACTTCGATCTGGACTTCGAAGTATAAATGGCAGTTTATATGCGGTTTATTTTAGATTATTTCCATAATTTGGGCCAGAAACTGTTTGGGAATGGATTTTTATGCATTTTACGAATAGTTTTATTAATTTCCATCAAAAAATTGAATTCTGAAATTTTGATAAAATTTGGAAATTTTTACAAGGGGGTTGGAAAAATTGTCAAATTTTTCAATGTTCCAAATTCAGAATATTTTGATGCAGAATTAATATTTATTCGATAACCTTAATAAAATGCCATTAAGTTTGAAAATCCGATGCTTTTTAAGAAAGTTATGATCTCTAGAATTCCCAGTCATAGGGATAAAGACTAAAAACTGGACTTTGAACTATAAATTGCGGTTTTTATGTGGATTAATTTCAATATTTTCCATATTTTAAGTCAGAAACTGCTCGGGAATGGATTTTTATGCATTTTACGAATAGTTTTATCAATTTCCTTCAAAAACTTGAATTCTTAAATTTTGAAAAATTTTCGAAATTTTTACAAGGGGGTTGCATGGAAAATTTGGCAAATTTTTAAACATTAGAAATTCACAATATTTTGATGCAGAATCAAAATATACTCGATAACCTTAATAAAATGCCATTAAGTTTGAAAATCTGCTGATTTTTAAGAAAGTTATGATCTCTGAAAGTCCAAGTCATAAGGGAAGAGACCACAATTTGAACTTCGAACTTTAAATTGCAGATTTTATGCGGTTTATTTTTTATATTATCCATAATATGGGTCAGAAACTGCTCGGGAATGAATTTTTATGCATTTTACGAATAGTTTTATCAATTTCCATCAAAAAATTGAATTCTGAAATTTTGAAAAAATTTCGAAATTTTTACAAGGTTGCATGGAAAAATTTACAATTTTTTCAATGTTCCAAATTCACAATATTTTGATGCAGAATTAATATTTATTCGATAACCTTAATAAAATGCTATTAATTTTGAAAATCCGATGATTTTTAAGAAAGTTATGATCTCTAGAAGTCCCAGTCATGGCGATGGAGACTAAAATCTGGACTTCGAAGTATAAATTGCAGTTTATGTGGATTAATTTTAATATTTTCAATATTTTAATTTATTATTTTTTTAATTTATTTATTTTTTTTAAGTCAGAAACTGCTCGGGAATGGATTTTTGTGGATTTTACGAATAGTTTTATCAATTTCCATCAAAAAATTGAATTCTAAAATTTTGAAAAAATTTGAAAATTTGTACAAGGGGGTTGCTTGGAAAATACGTCAAATTTTTAAACATTCGAAATTCACAATATTTTGATGCAGAATTAATATTTATTCGATAACCTTAATAAAATGACATTAAGTTTGAAAATCCGATAATTTTTAAGAAAGTTATGATCTCTGAAAGTCCCAGTCATGGGGATGGAGACTAAAAACTGAACTTCGAATTATAAATTGCAGTTTTTATGTGGATTAATTTCAATATTTTCCATATTTTAAGTCAGAAACTGCTCGGGAATGGATTTTTATGCATTTTACGAATAGTTTTATCAATTTCCATCAAAAAAATGAATTCTAAAATTTTGAAAAAATTTCGAAAATTTTACAAGGGGGTTGAAGAATCAATATATATTCGATAACCTTAATAAAATGCCATTAAGTTTGAAAATCTGATAATTTTTAAGAAAGTTATGATCTCTGAAAGTCCAAGTCATGGGGATAGAGACTGAAACCGGAACTTCGAACTTTAAATTGCAGTTTATATGCGGTTTATTTTTTATATTATCCATAATATGGGTCAGAATCTGCTCGGGAATGGATTTTTATGCATTTTACGAATAGTTTTATCAATTTCCATCAAAAAATTGAGTTATAAAATTTTGAAAAAATTTTGAAATTTTTGCAAGGGGGTTGCTTGGAAAAATTGGTAAATTTTTCAATTATCTATATTCACTATATTTTGATGCAGAATCAAACTACAATCGATACACTTCCCAAAATGTCATCCCACATGCAAATCTGAAGATTTTAAAGCAAGTTATAATCTCTGAAAGTGAAGACATGCAGAGACTTGTCAGACTGCCCATTCAGGGAGCTAAATGAAGTTGTCGCACAGTTCTGCACACTTTCCCACACAACTTGAGGTTAACAATCTTAATCTTTTCTACCTATATAAACGCCCACTACTTGGGCTGCTAAAGCTGCGCGTGCAACATCATCATCATCATCATCATCATTGGGAAAGGGGCACAATAACATCAACAATGACAACACCTCAAACACACAAAATCAACGTGCCCCGTGCGGCTTGCTAAAGCGTTGCTCAAACTCAAAGTTGAGTCCACTCCCCCATTCCCTTCTCCAGCTACTCCTCCTCTTCTCCCCCAGACATCTATTGAGCTGTCCAGCTGTAGCCAAAACAACAGCTGCCTTTTTGATATTGTTGGGCAAACTCAACTCTTGAGAGGAACAGCAGGAGGAGAAGGAGGAGGAGGAGGAGTAGGAGAAGCAGCAGCAGGAGGAGGAGTAGCAGCAGGAGGAGGAGGAGCAGCAGCGGGAGGAGCAGCACAATTTGCCCGTGCAGTGCGACAAGCAATCGACGCACCCACACAACCAGCCACCTCTACAGCCTCCTCTCCAGCTACCTCTCCCTTTCCCTCTGCCTTTCTGCCCTATAGCAAATGGCAACAAAGTTCCGCTGCTGCGGCTGCTCCTGCTGCTCCCCTGGGGTCATCCCGCAGAAGCGCTACATTTTGCGCTTTATGCACATTGTTTATGAATTTTCGCGCACAAAAGTTGCCCCAAACGGGCAGGAGAAGAGGCAGGGCAGAGGTGGGGTAGAAGCAGGGCAGGATCAGGGCAGCGGGCGAGCAGGGAGCGGTTGCTGGTAAGGTGCTGCTGTTGCTGTTGAATGGTTTTACGATTATTAACCCATAAAGTATTCATTGAAGTGAAGCCGAGTGCTTCAGCCGCGTAGGAGGAGGGGGGCGCACAAAAGTGCAATAACAAACAGGCAGGGGCAGCAACAGCAACAGCAGCAACATCCCAACAACAGCAGCAACATCGCAACAACAGCAGCAGCAACAACCAAAACAGCAAGAGGCAACCGTGTCTGCTACAAAGGCGCCACAAGTTGTAGTCAATCTCTCGTGCATCCCTTTTTGCATTTGACTGTGTGAGTCACTTTTTGGAACGGCCTGGTCTGGTCTGGTTGGGTCTGCTCTGGTCTGGTCCCGCATCTGCGTCTCCGTTGGCGGCCTCTTCAGCCGAGTGGCTTTCATTGGTTTCGCCCCTCGCTCCCTTCCCGCTGCTGCTGCTCTGCAACTTTTGTTGCAGTTCCTCCTGCTGCTTTGCCCCCTACTCCTCCTCCTCCTCCACGCTGGCCACATCGAGTGCCTTAATTTATGCAGCAGCAGCGGCAGCAGCAAGACGAGAGTGAATATTAAAAGTTTTCAATGTTTGTACCTTTTCTCTTTGGCGGGTCTTGAGGTTGCTCTTAACGCGCCACGCCGCCAGTAAACGTGGGCTGACCCCCGCCTGGAATACCCTCGCAGACCCACTCGCAGATCCACTCTCAGACCCGCTCTCAGAGCTGCTCTCAGCTGACTGATTATGATTACTTTTGCTGGCGCATTCTTAATGAACAGCGCAGCCCAAGTGGAGTACCAAGAGGCATGAGGAGGAGTAGGCTGGAGGAGGAGGAAGCTGGAGCAGCAATTGGCTGACAAAATTCTTGCTCAAGTGCAGCTTGGACGCATTCGACGGCGTTGCATGTGCTTCGATCAATGATTTTTACAAAGGGAATCAGAAAGGAAACAAACGGAATTTGGAATTTTGAGAAGATAAAAGGTTTATAGATTTTACAGAACTCTCTTGCAGCTAATAAAATAAAAAATAAAATATATTGCTTATTTCTATATACCATATTTATATTTATTATTATATTAATAATTATCAGCTTTACTTTTCATTTTTATTATTTTATTTTATATCATAATTATATTTATTATTTTATTGATAGTTTATAGCATTACTTTTCATTTTTATACCCTTCGACCATTGAAAATGGTCAAAAAAGGGTATACTAACTTTGTGCAATGTATGTAACAGGCATAAGGAGGCGTGGCAGACCCCACAAAGTATATATATTCTTGCTCAGGATCACTAGCCGAGTCGATTGAGACATGTCCGTCTGTCTGTCCGTCTGTCCGTCTGTCCGTCTGTCCGTCTGTCCGTCTGTATGAGGGAACGGATCTCAGCTATTAAAAAAGCTAGAGACACCAAATTTGGAATGGAAGTTCCTATATATAAGAGGCAGGTGAAGTTTATGTTAAATGTTCGATGCCACGCCCACCGCCCCCGCAAATCGGTAATTTACGATTATTAAGCAAAGTATTAAACTTAGAAAGTTCTGCTTTGGTATGTATAATGCTAAATGCCATATGAACATATCCCCCAAATTACAATCCGATCGGACATATAACACAGAAGTTATTCAAGTCAACGTTTTCAGTACAAATGTACGAGCAGCAGCCTGCACGCTGCTTTCAGTAGTTGACGCCGACGGTGACGTCACTCTTAACGTGCATCGCTGTGTGAGTGTGAGCGAGAAAGCTATATGTAGTAGAAGTATTTGTGCAAAATTTCTGTTTGAAATTATGAGTGTGGTTACACGTTAGTAACGGATTTTTAAAATTGGGAGAAGGGTATCCTACTGTCGGGCGTTCGACTGTAGCCATATCCACTTGTTTATTATTTTATTTTGCTTAAAGTTGAAACTATTTAAAATGCTTCTCATTATCATTATTATTAATCCCATGTCATATATTATTTCAGCTCCTGCATGCCCAAGTTAAGCTCCTCTTTAAATGCCCTCAACTTTCACTTAACTAAATCCCGCAAATGCCATATTAAATCCAGAGTTTCCTCTTCCTTTTTTTCCCCCTCTCCAGGTAAACCTCTCTGGCTGAGTAACTCTATCTCTAGCAACGCAATCAAATTAAAATTTACCAAAATGAGTTTAAAATATTTACAACGCGACCTCAAAGTCGCCTCATACGCCCTACACTCTCCTACAATCTCCTACTCTCACCTACACTCTCCTACACAAATTGTTGCTATATTGCAAAAGGCTTAGCAAATATTTTCATATGCAGCCTTTGCTTGGGGCACACAGCCAACACCCAACACAGACAGACACACACACACTCACACACACACACACCCAAAGTGCGAAACCCTTTGAGACGCACTAGACACACACCCAAAAAAAAGAGAGAGAGAGAAAAAAGAAACAAAAAACCAAAAGAAAGAGACGTAGAAACGGCAAACAAAAATGTATGAAATTATTTTACGGCAAGTGTATGTGATATGTGAAAATATTATGAGTTAGGAGGGTAGCAGAAGGTACAGGGGAATACCATCATCTACACGGCAAGGAAGTCGAGGGCGTATTTTCTGCTTGAATTAAATGAATTTAAGTGGTTTTTGCCAAAGTTTTTATAGTTAAGAAACTGTGCAGCTACGAGAAGACTGGCTGCACTAGGAAACCCGTTGATGAGGCTATATGAGCATATTAGGTATGCTTAAAGTGTCTGCAAAGTTGCCAAGGCTTTTTTAATTAGGATGGAACAACTTTTAAATAATAAAAATCAATTTATAATATTATTATAATAAAAATGCAGGTTCTACCTGGGAAATTATGCATGTAATTCCATTTCTGTAAATTATTAGGGGCGTGGCAAAATTTTAAAACTGATGGAAGACACGAAAGAGTATTGTCACCAAATTTCCTCTCTATAGCTCTTATAATCTTCCACTTATAGAAGTTCATACAGACAGACAGCAGTTTTATCAAGTAAAAACTGCAATACGTGTAACTGCTATGCATTTCTCGTCAAGTTTTCAAAGATCTCGTTGATCTCTTAATTAAATTTGTTATGTTATGTTTAATAATCTTCTTCCAGGCTGCAACATCATTGCGTATTCCTTTTGGAACTGCCCGAATTGCTCTATAAAATTCTTTAAATTGAATTTAAACAACGACAAAGACATGCAAATAGATACGTAAACTTTAACTCAACACACACACAGACACACACAAAATGCTTTTAACAACAATTAGTGCAATTTCTTGGCCAAACCTGAACTAGATCCCCTAACCCCTCCAAAACATCCCACACTTGTCCGCAAATTACTGAGGGAATTGCAAGGAAAATATGCCCGACAAAACAAACTTAATTGTCTGTCGAGTTTTATTTACTTCGCTCCGGCTACGACAGGCAACTTCACATCCTTGGCATGTCCTTGCCACAGATAGAAGGGGAGGAAGGGGGAGGAGCAGCTGCATCTGCTGGTAATTACGGAGCAACGAGTTGTACGACTCCCAGTCCCAGTTCCAGTCCGAGTGCAGTTCGCCACTTAACGAACATGGCCAAGTCTGGGCAAACAATAGGCCTGGCCAGAACATGCATGGCTCGTTGCCCTGGCCAGGAATCTAACTAGGATCGTTCCTTGTTTAGTGCCAGCAACAGCAGCAGCAGCAGCAGAGGTGCTGGACATGGTCGGTTGGCTAACGCGAACAAGTTTGTGGCATGTTGTAGGTGTTCTTATCATATTTGCATCCCAGCTCCCCCTGCTCCTGCTCCTCCTCTGACCAATAACTCAATCAGTGGCGCATTGCAGTGCAGCAGCATCATTCATCATGTCCAGTGCAGGAGCAGGAGCAGGGCAGGAACGGAGTCTGGGGGAAAATATGAATCGCACTTGGGTACAAACTGAGTTAAGGCATCATCGCGATTATGTCACAGCACTCGCAGACTTACGATTTATAATTGTCAAACGGAACGGAAACTTGCCAGACAAATGGATAGATACTACCCATACTACCCCGTAATACTCCCCCCTGCCCAGCCCAGCCAAACCGTTGGTAGTATCCATTCGCATTGCATCTGGCCTGGCTTCCTGTTTGCCAGCTCCGACACAAATTGAACTACACCAACCCGGCTACAATTGATTTATGGACATGGGAAATTGACTTCTGATATATTATTGAGACCTTGAAATCCATGCACTGTGAGAAAAAAAAGTGAGGAGAAATAGTTGAAGTTTAAAAAAAATAGAGGAATGAGTTAAAATATAGAAAAGAATTTAAATACAATTTAAAACTATACAAAGATTTAAAATTAAATATTTAGAAATTTCCCAAATGAAACTTAGGGTATTCTCTTTAAACTCAAGTACCTCTTAACTACGCTGAGTGCATTTGCCTGGCTGCAACGAAATTGAAAGCAGACGCGTCTCATTTAATATTCCATTTTCGTAGGTGGCATAAATAAAGCACTCTTCCAGTCCCTATACCAATACTGAAATAATATCCACTCTGAAAAGATTTAGGTTATGCTACAGAGTGTTTTTTTGAGAGGTTAAGGGCGTGAGGAATATTTTAATAACTTAATTTCTTATGTAACGTATTTTAATAAATTATTTTTATATATATTTATTACTAAATTATTGTTATATTATATTGTTATTATTGTACTATATACTATACTATATCTTACTTGATTATACTAAGAAATTTCCTGTATTATCAAGAGTAGCTTAAGCTTTAGGATCATGTTATTGATTTGATCGTTTCTTTTGGTAAAAAAAATAACTAAAAGATCGTTTACTCTTAACTTTTTCAAAATTAATAGTATATGCATGTGTTGCTCAAGGGTTTCTTCCCTATAAATACCAAAGAGTACTCTGCATACCCTGATAATATTACGCAAATATTCGAAAAGAACTTCAGAATTTGTTATCAATGAGTTTTTGCAGCCGTCGTCTGGTCCAAAGTGTTGTAAGCCAATTGAGATGGCTAAGACACGCATAGACACGCACAAACACGCACAAAGAGACACGCAGACACATCGACGGCATCTTGAGGGCATTCAAAGGACTTGACAAAGTTGTCAAGTGACAAGAGGAGGAGAAGGGGGAGGAGAGAAGGATGCACATTCATCTTCGTCACGAAACTGGGGCCCCAAGTTTGCATTTAAATTGGTAATTAACGCAAATGAAAACGAAAGCGAAAGTCGAAAGAGAACGTTGAGTAAAGAATCAGAGAGTGCACAGGGCACAAAGACAGATTGAAAAGAGATAGAGAGAGAGAGAGAGAGAGAGAATGAGCGAATGGGAAGCGGAAACAACTTATTACGCAAAACGGAAACAATCAACTACACAAAAGATAACAAACGTGCAGGGCATGAAGGATGATGCGAGAGTAAAGCGAGAAGGAGAAGGAAGATAGGGAAGCAGGATAGAGACAGGCACACCCACACACACACATCTACAAAGCCAACGGCAGAAAAAGCTCTCTCAGTGAGCGCGAAATTGATTGCCAAGCAACACGAAACAATGCGTCGCGACGCAGGCAGAGCGAGCTAGAGATGGCAGCGTGTCAGATCGTCACACGTGACAAATCCATATCGCGTCAACGTTCATCAGGCAAAATAAACATGTTACGAGACCCTAAACTCCCTAGAGTTGCTAAACCTTCTTTCAAAATTTTTAGATATTTTGAAATTTTAGGTAAGGGTCCCCCCTATGATTTTTCAACAAATTTTTTTTTTTTTTAATTTTATATTGCGAGTTTTTAATTTTAATCGATTGCGGAGG
Source organism: Zaprionus tsacasi (assembly GCA_018904105.1). NCBI lineage: Eukaryota > Metazoa > Arthropoda > Insecta > Diptera > Drosophilidae > Zaprionus > Zaprionus tsacasi. Next base: position 7,100,231 of record JAEIFR010000173.1, on the reverse strand, counting down.
TCAAAATTAGTACTAAACAATTATTTAAATCGATTTTAAACAATACTTAATTTTGACCCAAAAATCATGTCAAAATGGTCCAAAAATTAGACATGTAGCACACTCAACAGGCCTGGTATCTTTAACTTTTGTAACTTTCTTAAAAATCAAACGATTTTCACGCGGAATGACATTTTGTTTATGTTTTAACAAACTGAGTGATTCTACATTTAAAAAATATCAAAATAGGTTTTTTGAAATTTTTCGATAATTTGGATTTTTTTGTAAGGATCCCCCTATGAATGTTCAACAAAATTTTTTTTTTTCAATTTCAAGTCGCGAGTTTTTAATTTAAGCTTTACCAACTTGTTCTTTATAATTTAACTACTAGATTGATTCTGCACTAAAATATTATATCTATCTAGAATTTTCAAAATTCCATGCATGTTACCTCGTTTTTTTGTTTTTAACGTTCTTTTATTACTTAAAATCTGTCCGATAGGACAATAATTAAGTGGTTTGGGGGTGACATTGACAAAAGGGAATTACAAAGTTGCATTTGGGGCGGGATTCAATCCATCAGTCATCAGTTACTGCGGGAGATCGAGCGGGTGAGTTCTCCTGAGGCGTCTGCGGGTTAGGCTATTATCCAAAAGGTTGATAGCCAAGTGGTTGGGGTGGTTGTCAAGCCTTCTTAAGTATCTCTCGCTGAGCCTAGAGATTTCTTCAGTAACTGAGGGGATTCCAAGTTCCTTGTGGATGGCCAAGTTCTCGTGGTAGGGATGTGCGTCGGAGGCAATTCTCAAGCACTTGTTCTGGAACCGCTGTATTTTGAGGCGGTTTGAATGGCTTGCCGTGCCCCACAACTGTATCCCGTAGGTCCAGATTGGCTTGAGGATTACCTTGTATACAAGCAGCTTGAGGTTTCCACGGAGCTTGGACCTTCTCCCAAAAAGCCATTGGAGCTGCCTGAGGCGTAAGTCTGCTTGAATGCGCTTGTTTGTGATATGAGGGCGCCATGTGAGCCTGCGATCCAGGGTCAACCCAAGGATGTTACCTCGTGACACGACATCGCAGCACGAGTTGCGCACAGCACTGGGCAAGGAGCGAACGATTAGATGGGAAAATGTCATGAAAAGTGACAGTCAAACGTAATGACAATAAAATTTATACCGATGCTGCTGCTGCCATTGTTGTCGCCGTTGTTGGCCACGTTATCATTTCATTTAAATCAAAGGACCGAATAATGGCCAAGAGACAAAGGGCCAAAGTTCATTTGGGTTGAGCGCGTCGCAGTCAGCGCTGCCAATTGAATGTGAATCAGAAGTGAGTGCATGCAGAATGAATATGAATGAACAAGGTGACAGATCAGACAGACAGTCCCAAGCAGAGTCACATTGAGCAGGTCCAGCGAAACGAGGGAGTAGAAGATATAAGAAAATTGAGAAAATAAAAAGTTGATTGTTTCTTGAAGAGAAAAATATATTGAGAATTTTTATTGAAAAGTTAAGATTTTTTTCTGTAATTTCTTTCCTTTAATTATAGTACTATCCCCAATCACATTTAATAGACCATAAATTATAAATTTCTACAGCGAGTCAAAATGTCGATAACAATTAGATAACTGGCGACAACTTTCAATTTTCAGTGTCCCCGTGCTGTCCATCAATCAATCAATCAATCAAATGGGGTAGAATGCATTTACACTGCACTACATAAACCACACGCGAGCCACACGCACATAAATAACTCACTTACAGCTCTAATTACACTTAATACTATTTTATTGGTCTCCCCCTGTTCGATATATCGATATCGATCTCTCTCTCGATATGTTGTTGTTAGTGTTGACATGCTGCAATTACAATGGCAACAAAATGCAACAGCAACTGCAACTGCCACAAAACGTCGACAATTAGCGCCGCCGCCGCCGCTGCAGGCAGGCAAACCAAAGTCAGTCCCGCTCCAGACATGGCGGCACCCACGCGTAGTCCCCAAGAACCCAAGAGCCAGACCCAAGACCCCAGACCCCAGACCTGTCACCGGTCTCAACAAACTGCCCACGGCATGTGGTTCAATTGGTTGGAGTGAGAGAGGAGCAGCAGCAGGCCAAGAGTTGCCATTAGCGCTGAGGCGATTAACTAAAATCATCGCAACCCTCGTTCACTTTTGCCAGCCCTGGCCAGCTGCGTCTGGACAACGTTCGTCAAGTTGTTCTGTTTGATTTGTGGCTACCACTGCTTGCGCTATTTGAGTGACAGCAAAGAGAGAAAGGGAGAGAGAGAGAGAGCGGGAGAGCGAGCACATGTGTGTGAGTGTGTACACACTCTGGCAAAAGTTATTAAACTCGCGTAAATCAAGTCGAGTGCAAAACTTGAAGGAACCACGCGAATTCGCGACTTTTACAGCGCGTCGCGTCTGCTCAGCCGGTTTTGTGGCGTTTTTTGTCGCGCGTTTGTCTGTGCAAAGTGGTAATTAATTATTTGATAAAAGTACAAGCATTTTAGTCAATTAACTCGAAATTTATGCCAACTCTTATCTGATGCTGACAAAAGGGCGTGATTTACAGCGAACTTGGTAACTCTTTCTAAATTCCCATTTGGGTAAACTCGTTAAACGGAGAGTTGGCAATTTCATAACAAAAATTGTTAAAACATTTACGCACATTTCAAATTTTCACTTTCGTTATTAATGAATTCTCTTTTTCCCTCTTCTTCTTCCTCTCTTTAGCAAATTTTGGCAAAACATTTCTCGAGCAATTTTAGTACTAAGTCGCAATTAAGTTTTCACCGCAGCTCTCGACGAAAGGAATTCAGTTGAGAAGCAGTGGCGTGGGGTGGGGGGGGGTGAGGGGGGTCAGGGCGAAGTGGTTGCGCAACTTTTCTCTAAATGTTGCTGCAAATTTGCCAACTGTCACTTTGTGGCCAGAGAACAAACAAGACAAAGCAACACCAGAAGCAACAGCGAAGGCAACGGCGACGGCAGCCCGACAACATTTTCTGCAATTGGACACAAAGCAAACGGAAAGCGGTTAACTACACTGCGCGTAAAACGGGGGCGTGTTCTCCATTTGACAGTGACTACGGTCAGTTCAAGTGGAAGCTTTCTTCTCTGTTCTTTCTGCTATATCTCTTTTTCCTCGGTTCTTTCTTCGCTGTCCATTTTTTCTCTGCCCTTTTTTCTCGGTTCTTTCTTCTCTGGCCTTTTTTCTGTCCTTTCTGTATCCGATTGGTTTGTATTCCTTGCCTTCTCTGTTTTGCTTATTCCTTTCGGTCATAGTCTTTCTCCCTCTATAATATAACATATACATATGTACTTTCTCTGTGTGTCTCTCTTTCTCTTTCTTCTTTAATCATACGCTCTCTGCAGCCTGTTTCTTTTGCTTTTAGTTGCTTTTCCTGTATTACCCATACTTATCCATACTTTCTCTATCTCACTCTCTCTCTCTCTCTGTCTCACACTCTCTCTCTCTCTATCTCTCTTTAGCTCTCTCTCTCTCTAGCTCTCTCCCTATATCTTCCTTAGTCTATCTATATCTTTCTCAGTCTATCTATTATCTATCTATCCCTCAGTCTATATATTCTCTAACTATATCTCTATCTTGTCTTCTGTTTCTATCTTTCTCTTCTTCTCTGTGCTATTTTTCATATCTCTTTTTCTCTTTCTTTCTCTCTCTTCCATCTCTCATCCCGTTCTACTCCTCAATTCGTAGCAATTCTCGCTTTACTGATCGATGCTTTCTACCTCCCTCCCTCTCCTTAAAAAACTCATACTTTTCGCTCAGTGTATTATTATTTATTCTTTCCCATTGCCTTTTGTTATTGTTTTTCTTCTTTTTCTTCTTGTTCTTCTTGTTGTGCGTAATTAAAAGACTGTTCCAGGTCCAGTTCCATTTCGGAGCGACTCCTTCAGCTTTAAAGGGAGACCCAAAACGGGCGAGTTGTTTATACTCCCCCAAAATTGAATCAAAAATAAAAGTAAAAAATTATATAGCATATTTCATGGCGTTTTCACGGCAAACCGCACACACACACACACACACACACGGACACACGCACACTCGGAATGTTGATGATGATGAATGTCAACGCGGCACAAAAGAAGTAATTTTGTGTAAAAAGCAACCGCAGTATCCCCCCCCCCATATCCCTCCCCCTTCCTTGGAGTGGGCGTGTCCCGAAGCCGTTACAACTGTTAATGACATTTACGAATGTTTGTGGAGCGAAGCGTCGCGTCGAGACTTGCCTCCCTCCCCCCCCACATACTAATGCCAAAATAATGACGCTGCCCGGGTCCAGTCCAAGTCCCCCTCCCAGCCGACGCCCCTGCCTTTGCCTCTGCCCGCAACATGCAATAGAAAAATGACGCGGAAACTGTCAAAAAAAACCGCAGGCTACAAATGACGAGGTTGATAATGAAACTGAGTTCTGGCCTGCCACGCCTGGTGTGATGAAAATTATACAATAACAGGCGTCAACATTAGCAAATTGTTCGTAAGACCCTAGAGCTCTTTTCAGTCTAATTTTAACTTTAATCTCTAAATCTTTAATATCTGCAAAGCCACAAACAACTTAGGCTATGCTAAGGGAAACTTTAATAACTCTAAATACTAGAAATAAAGCTGATAAAGCAACTGTATCTATTATAATGCCAGAAATATATAGAAAACGTTAGGATCTTCTTCAGAATTGCTAACGAGCAATAGATGGCACTGCTGAGGTCTCTCACAACGCCATCTAGCGGCAAGTAGTGTCAACTAACATAGAGTTGCACAGCTTGCCATTCACATTTTAAGCCGACAAGCAGTGTGCAAGTGCTTAAAGCAGTTCAAACGTTGCACTGCTTTGCCAACACAATTAGTTGCTCCTCTGGAATCTGATATTATATAAAGTTAAGGAAGATAATACAATATGTATACTAAAACATAAATAAATCCAACAACTTGCTTGCGTTTCCAACTCTTTTTAGAAACCAAAGTACTCCACTTTATTCATATAGCGTAATTGCGATATTTACACGGTTCACACGTAATTAAAATCTGTTCAGGGCCTTTTAGAATCTCTCGAGTCATTAAATAATTATATGTATATGCTTAGTCTACAGTATATGGTATATATAATCTTCATTATTATAAAGTATTGAGCTTAAGTAAATTTGATATTATCTTTTGTCTTGAAATAAAATTTTGTACTAAAATCATTTGAATGGAAAAAGTGGGTCTTGGCGAGGGGGATGAAGAGGTAACAAATGGAGCAACATGGACAAATTACGATGGGTTTACAATTCAAGAATGTCTTGTGGATATATACAAAAATTCGAATTTAACTAAAAACTAAAAAAACATATATAAATTCTGTGTGGGATGGGGAGCGCGTTCGAGTCTTTTGAACTTAAACTAGAAATAATAAAAGGAATTATAATATATATATACTACTACGCCCCATTCCTGTATTTAGTAGATCTTGGGCAGAATATAGTAACGCACTTGGGAGCAGTAGCGATGCCAGGAGGAGTGATAGCGTCCCTGGTTGCGGGCATTGGTGCGCGTGGCGCGATGCAGCAAAACGAGCACGAGAAGCGACAGCGCCAATAGTGGTGGCCATGCCAGACGCAGGAACATGGGTGCAGCCAAGGCACACAGGGCCAGAATGTCACCCAAATAGTTGGGCTGACGCAGACGACCCCAGAGGCCACTGAGCAGCAGCCGATTGCCCTGATAGGTGTGAATCGTCTCGATGTTGGCGAAGATCGGGTTCTGCGAATTCAGGCGATATTTGTATTTGTAGGCGCAGCTATAGCGCTTGATGCCCAGGCCAAGCAGCAGCAGGAAGAGTACTCCATATGGGGCCAAGGAGCAGCTAATCGGTACACGTTGCTCATAGAAGTATTTGCTCACGGAGCTCAGCAGATACGGCGTGACAGCGTAACGTAGCAGTAAGAGGCAACCGTAGCCCTCATGCTGCAGCTCAAAGGAGCAGCTCAAATGATGCTCGAAGATCAAGGCATCTAGCACATAGACGGTTAGGCAGGTGGCCGCCAGCAAAGTGCCCGCATCGTAGTTGACATTGTTCCAGAAGTAACGCAACAGATAGACATAGCCAGCCTCCTGAGCCTGTGGCCATTGGGGCCACTGCAGCGACTGATAGATATAGCAGACGGCATACAGCAGGGTGCTGACCAGGGAGAGGCGATAGTAGTATTGCTTCAGGTCGACTCGTCCCAGCCACTTGGGATTCAGTTGACGACCCAAGGCAAAGTCCACCAAGAAGTTACCACTGCGCCCATAATCATTGGCCAGTGTCTGGCGCAGCACATTGTATTTGGTGGTATCCACACGCCAATAGCTCCAGGTGGCAGCCACAAAGGCGCTCACCAATCCATAGATGCAGAAGCGTAGATAATGACGCAGCACAAAGTTCACAACCGGATACTTGAGATACTCAGCGATGCCGCCGGCGAGCAGCAGGGTCAAGGCAACTCCGAGTCCATTGAACTTGTAGGTCTCCCGTGTCAGATGCACACGGCGTCCCGGTAGCAGGGAGACCAGCAGAAAGACCACAAATTGATAGGCTGTAAAGGCGCCCACCACATGCGTTTGGAACACTTGTTTCGTCAGATACTTGCGATCCAGCAGTGCCGTCAGATTCACCTGCTTAAACTGGCATGCATTGCGAGCCGTACAGCTCCAGGTTAGATAGTATACCAGGGCAGGCACAAGCAGCAGCAGCAGCAGTGCTCCTGGCCAGCCGCCAAATTCACGTGGTGCCTGCAGTTGCCGGCAAATGTTACTGCCAACTGGTGTACCCGTTACCGATTGTCGTGAGGCATTGAAACTACGGAATTCCTCCTCCTTCTCCTCCTCATCCTCTTCCAACAGATCCTCTTCACCGGTGGAATAGCTACGCTTTGAGCTCTTCTCATCATCATAAACTGAACGTGATACCGAACGACTATAACGACTGCCCGCCTCATCTGTCTGATTAGTGGGTGTGGTGCGGGCAGCAACATTCGATATGGTCTTCGAGATGGAACGACGCAGACGATCGGTTAAACGTTTTCGTATCGATTCCGTATCCACTTCATCACCTTCACTCCTTATCTCAATGCGTTGTGTTGTTGTGGTGCTGCTGCTGTAGGTCCTGCTGACATTGGGACTGTTCACCGAGGATGTGCCGCTTATGGACTGATTGGGTGCACGTGTCGATGTGTTTGTGGTGATTGTCATGGGGAAACTGCTGCTCAAGGTGCGTACGGGCGAGGATATCTGCGGATTATGTGGAAATTAGAGAGTTTAGACTAATAAGGGAAGATATTACAAATGGAAAGTCTATTTATTCCCTTTTCAAAGTAGATGAAGAGACAAACAGTTAGGAAGATGCATCATATATAATTAAAGCATACTTTTAGGCTGCTAGATATTTCCATAGAGACAAATCTTATCAATAAAAAATAAATCAATTATTTTCCATATTTCCTCTTACACTTATCTCCCCTTCCTAAATCATTTTAGCAAGTGCTGCTATTCAATTGCCCCGAGGTGTATCTAAAGCCTCATTTAACCTGCTGCAAATATTTAAAGTTTCCACTGAAATTCTTAGGCATCTCCCAAGACCAGATGCCACCCTGCTGATAAGACAGTAGCCCTACGATTATGGGCACGCGATAACAAACCTGATAGCCAATACAATGACATACTCTATGGAGACCCCATAAAGCAAACCGGTTGATAAACACACAGAGAGAGAGGGGGAGACCTACCTCGATTACTTCCTTGATGGGAGTCGGCTGCTTGATCTGTGGCTTGAGGGCAGCTGCCAATGGCTGCCCGGCTGCCGAACGTGGCCTGCTGGAGCGACGTGTGCGTGGTCCCAGCTCCTGCAGGGTTGGCTCTGGCTCACGTGTGCGCGATGCTGTGACAATAGAGGGCGCTGCACTGATGGAGCCAGCGCGTCTGGTCTGTATGGGAGCGGGAACTGCAACGGGTGCAGGTTCCTCACCACGACGCGAACGTCTCAAGCGTCGATCCATTGCTTTCGTCTGTAAGAAAATGTATTTATATTTTCTAAGTATATATACTTATTAAAAACGCTCTATATTTTATTTATAGTTTGTGCCGCGCACACACACACACACACACACACTTCAGGTATTTACACTTTCCCGCCCTGTCGCAGGCGGGCAACCACAGCAATTTTTCAGCTGGCACACAAAAAACGGCGCGTACTGTACCCGGCGACGTCGACAGCGCAGCAGGCAGCGACGTCTGTTGTCTGTCTGAGTTATGCACTTACAATTTAACTGCAGCCAAAATGTGCGTAATGTTTTTCAAAGAATTGTTTTTTAACTTTTTACGAACTACAGCCGATTTACGTGCTCGTTAACCACATTAAAATTGCTTTTATTTCAGTTTTATAAAAAGGACGCTCGCCGGACTCGTCTTAATGCCGCAGAAATTTTGTTGTAAATGAGCGCGGCAACGCGTTAGCGTACTTATGAATATGTGTGAATGGCTACGTTTCGTGGCGAATGGCAACGAACAACAGAGTTGACAACCGAGTTGACTACAATTAATTACGAGTTGTCGGCCTGCAATTAAATTATTCATGGCAGCTAGAATTTTAAATAAAAACAACTTTATTAATGCATGAATTAATGTATTTAATATAGCATATTTGAATTTAATTAATTTAATTGTTATAATTTTGCAATACTCTCTAGCAACTCTGGCAATGATGCAGTTTTTACGCGCTTGCGGTCAATTTTAGCACATTTAACTGCTTTTTTGCACACACATTAATGTAGGTGTGTGCGTGTGTGTGTGTGTACACTGTACATACATATGTAATTCTAAAAACAAGAACAAGGCAACAAAAGGGGCAGCAAACGATATTAGAAAAACTTCAATTAGTACAGAAAATACGGAAGTTTTTCTGTCATTTCAATAAATGTAAGTAAGAGAAATATAACAAAATTACCTAGACAAAAGAAACAGCAACAATGTTGTGCAATCAGTTCTTAAATTACAAGTGAACAAAATCTATTATGAAAACATCTCTCTCTTAACGCTTCCCGCTTCCCTAAAAAAATATCTGCTGCCTGGAATTCAGAAGTCCCAGCCGCCGTGCCTATAATACGACGACGACGACGACTACGACAACTGAAGGAAAGGAAGAGGAAGGAGATTAAGTAGAACGCACAATGGTCACACCACAATCTCCGACCCCAATGTTCAATGGGCTGGACGAAGATCTCTATAACGATGCAAAGTTTGCGCACGAAATAAATGACAAGATGCGTGTACCCAAGCGCATCAAGGCGACCGGCGAGTTCTCCGACGAGGATCTATTATTATCGAATCAAAATGGTATGATTAGCTCGTGGAATTATCACGATAAAATCGATATGAATGTGCCCGATCGCATTGTTGTGCTCGGCCATAATCAACATCTGGAGACACGTTCGGCACCGCGTGAAATTCAATTGGAGAACTCCATACTGCCCAAGAATCCATCGGCGGCATTTACGCGTGTCCAGACGCCACCACGCGTCATTACCCTGACGGAACATCATTTTCCAACGGCCTCCGAGAATAGTTCGCCGCACAACAAACACAACGGCGTCCATTATCATCACGATCTCGATGGTGATGCCGATGACGATGACGATGAGCAACATGCCACACAATATGTGCGCTCCAATGGCAATGCCCGCATGGGTTTCCACAACAACGATGCCAATTCCGTGGAATCGGATTCGCAGGTGAGCGAGAAAAAGTCGATATTCTGTTATCGAAAATTAGGGATTCCCCTTATCGATATTATCGCTGCAATACAAACTGGTTCATGACTTTTTGGAATCTTTAATCCCAAAGTTACGTCACATATTGATTGTCTGCGAATTTCATGACGCTCGCGACACATTTCTCACGTCCTACACACGATCCAACGCGTAATCTCTAGAAGTATCGTTATCAGCAGGGGGTGTAAGTACTACGAATGCAGCTTATGACGAAATGCGAGCAACAACCTCAAAATACCGCAACCACATTGCAATGATTTCAGACCACATATGTTTTCCGATCTATTTTAAACCCTTAGAAGGCCCTAAGTTGAAGCTATATTATTATAATGGAGAGATATACGCCTTCTGAGATTCAGGCTACAATATTAACCCAGTTTTCGCTATAAAGTCTAAGATCTTTCCCGTCTGGATTGTTCTTTACTCTATGTTCTCAAGTTGAAGCTATTTATCAGAGGTTTTTTCTAGATCAATAATTATATAGTCATGGGTTATATTTTATTTGCTATATGTTACACGCGAACTGAATCTGTCCAATTGAATTTCGTTGTCTGCTGTAAAATCGTATCTATAGAGATATTATTATTATATTTTTTTTTAGACGATAACTTCTTTTTTCCCTATGGATTAGTCTGTGGAACAATCACTCTCCTCCTGACAAGTTTTGCGCTTGGCGGGACAAATATTCGATTCTTGTTGCTTCGGTGGTTTGGCAAAAGCTCGACTCTTCCAGATGTCCACCTCTGTGGCCAGGCACTTACGAAAGTCGTAATCACACAGGCCCAGTTGATAAACATCATCGCAAGGCTCGAAATAATGTAAACCTCGACCGATTTTGATGACAATACCCGAACTGAGCACAATCTTACGATCGTGTAATGTTTCATCTAGCTGAAAATTCATATGTATATTGCCGGTGGCGAGATCTGTACGTATTTTCTGTAGTATATGATACTGATTCTTGCACATGACTGGATCTGGTCGCGTTGTCAGTCTGATATACTTGAGAAAACGGCAATTCTTGACCAACACCTCGAAGAAGTTAACCAAATTCTTGAACTGATGAGATTCCGTAAGATTTGGTTCATTCACATGTGCCTCCTTCACACAATCATTTAAATAGGGACCGAAAAGACGTTGATAGCTCCGACCACGTACATCCCGCTCTATACATATCCGATCCACCAACTTACTACTCTGGAGATGACATTTGACCTGATCACGCAGCTTCTTAGCCTTCTCCTCATACTGACACAGATACTTTCGGTACATTTTCTGGTTACATTGATCCGAATTATACATTTTACTCAGCTTAAAGATGGCCTCCTCGTACAGTAAGATTGCCTCCATTATGTGACCTGTCTGCTCGCACTTGATGGCTTGGCAAACGCACTCCATTTTGGGCATTTCTTCTTCGTCGGAGCATTTCGTCATATTCGACATTTTTTAATTTCCAAAAAAAAAAAAGTTGTTTTTCTTACACGTACAAATTTTGTATACCGTTTTAGCAGAAAATGAATTCTGCTAATACATATATATGGTTGAGTGTGAAAGTGCTCTATTCTATCTGAATTTATCGATTTACACTGAAATCAGATTTTCTGTCATATTTTGCTCGGCAATCCTTGACTTTTTTGGAATCACACTCTTTCATAATGTGATTTTATCTCTTGAGCAATATTTTCAAGATGAGGAAAATACATAGTTTTTGAAGGAATATTACTTTAGTATTAATATACAATAAATTAAAAAACCACTTATCCATTATTGTCAAATTTAAGAAAGTTTAAAGATTAATAAATTATTTTTATGAGGAAAATACATAGTTTTTGAAGGAATATTACTTTAGTATTAATATTTAATAAATTGAAAAACAACTTATCCATAATTGTCAAATTTTAGAAAGTATAATGGATAGTAAATTCTTTTTTTTTTTTATCATGGTGTAGCTTTCATAATGTGATTTTATCTCTTGAGCAATATTTTCAATTTGAAATACTTAGTTTTTGATGGAATATTACTTTAGTAAGATATATTATAAACTGAAAAACAACCTATCCATAATTGTCAAATTTTAGAAAGTTTAAAGATCAACAAATTATTTTTTTTATTATAATGGTGTATCAGAACTTCGCTGTGAGTTGATATCTTAAGATTCAACGTATTAATCTTCTCTCTCTCTCTCTTTCTCTCTCTTCCTGTAGCTCACCACGGGCAGCACTAGCAAACGCTCTCAGCTGCTGCAGCAGCAGCAAAGCAATCTGGATGGATCTATGCTGGCCCATCGCGATGGCACGCCCATGGGCGAGTTGACGCCCCATGAGGAGATTCTCTATCTGCGCCGGCAACTGGCCAAGCTGAATCGACGTGTTCTCAATATCGAGATCAATAATGACCAGAGGATGCAGAGAGAGAAGATCGTCTATTGCCTGGGACTGGCCTATTTTGTGCTGAAGACAATTTTCTGGTTGAATCGTAACTAAGGGGATGGATGGCTCGTCAAGGAGTAGAGATCGGAATCGGGTCCCAATTTGATTGGTGCTTTATCTTCATTTGTATCCTTGCTGCATGCACCACACACACACACAAACACACACACATGCTAAATGGAGACATAGAAAAATAATTATTGGGGGAGCGACATATTTCCATCATCTTTGTTTGTAAAAGTTTTCGAAAGGAAGAGAGAGATGTATGTTATTCATTTTTGTTTTATGCCATATTTGTTATAAGAACTGTAATTAAATAGCACATTACAATGTTTGTTTGTCCGTCGTGGAACCCAAAATTAAGTAAAATACTTTTAATTTAATATTTGTCAAGGATTCTATGAATGAAACAGCCCCGCCCTAAAATCTCTAGATTAACATATAAGCTTAACTTTTGTGGTGTGTGTGCGTGTGTGAATCCTTTCTGAACCAAACCCAAGCACAGCACTGAATTACTGATTATATATAATACATACACATGTGTGTAAGATATATAACTATTACTTAATCTACTAGCGCATTATTTTTAAAATCACAATTCAAGATGATCTGAATTCTCGTGTGCTTTTGTTAAACGTTAGTTTTTTAGACTTAAAACATTGTTAACGATAATCCCATGAAGTGATCTTGGATCCCAAACAACATGAAATACTAATAGTAAAAATAACTAGCAACAGACGGTATTTGTATGCGGGAGAGAGTGAGTTCCCCTAAGCATATACAACAAAATATATATACATAACCCCCCATACTATATCTAATGAATTTTTACGAATATGTTTTTGATTGTATAATGCGTACTTCGACAGAAGATGAAATCATTTTAGTGTTAGTGGTCGATTATTGAATTATTGATATTTAAAACAATAAATAAGTGAAAATTTCAACTGTGTTTTGTATTTTGACTGTAACATAAAAGATCCCAGAGATCGTAACGAAAGACATTCAAAAACACATTTTCAATGCATTTAAAAAATGTATTTTATTATTTTTTATTTATTTCTCATGTTGGAATTTATTAAATTATATAGGTATTAATTAAGACTACCGATTAAATGCAATACATCATCTGATTTATATATTCTGTAACATCTTATTTCTTTTTTTTTGGATTAACAAAGATGTTTCTCTAGAGTTCAATAATTACGAAAAAACCTGAGCGAAATTTCGTTCACTTCTTTTGAACGGCGCGAAGAAGAGATACCCTCCCCTCTTCGACGCCTTTTCCATATTTTGTACACTCTTTTTGTTCTTTTCTTCACACACACAACTTTCAACATTATGCATATTAGAGCTATTGGTATAATATAGACATATCGATCGATCTATAGAAATACAGAATATAGAGGGGACCATTTCGCTTGGCAGACCTGGGGCTTGCATGCGCACACATACCCTACATACATACATCATAAGAGTATATACATATACAATATATTCTCAGAACAGTATTAAATATTGATTTTCGTATTTTGTTTTTTCTTTTCTTTTATTTATAATGGAATTACGTTATCGTTTAATTTACAAACTTTTGTGCAAGATTCACACATTCTCATTTCGTTTCTGCCGCCCAATTTTGTTCTGCTTCTTTTATTTTTATCTTTTCTTTTTTTTTTTTTGGTGGGTGGGGCACATTCTCATCTGCCTGTTTCCTCATCTTCTTCTAGCTTGAGCTCGACTTAAAAAATTGCTGTGCTCTTGTAGTTAATGTGTATATTTAAAGAAACACCTACAATAAACTTAAAATCTTATGCGTAAATACAATTTTGCTTATGTGTGTTGTGTGTATGTGTATTTGTTGTTTTGTTGTTTGTTTGTTTGTTGTTCTTGTTGTTTACAGTCGCAAAACCTGCCAGCTAATTTTCATAGTTTTTTAGCCGACTCATTCATCACCATCATCATCATTTGATATAATGTATGGGTTTCTTGTACTTTCTTCTACGTTTGTAGAATGAATTTTGCATTTTTTCTTTTTTCTGTTTGTTATATTCATTCCCTTTACTTTGTGAGAATGGTTGATGAATATATATGTGTATGTGTGTGTGCATGTTGGAGAAGGGGGGGTGGGGTTGGCTGACGCTTAGAACAAAATGCGATTGACTGACTGAATATGACAGGTCCACGGATGATGTTGGTTTTTTTTTGTTATTTTGTTATTTTTTTGTTTTGTTTTTTTCTTTTTTTTGTTGTTTATGTTTATATATATATTTATATGACTGGGGCCTGAAGATCATCACGTCTATTCGCTCTCATCATCATCATCGTCATCGGAATCATCCTTTTTGCTCTTTTTCGCTGGTTTTTTCGCAGGTTTCGAACGCTTTTTGGCACCGCCATTGGCAGCACTGCTGCCGCCGTTGGCCTCGAAATCTTTGACGGCACGATCGTAATCGTCCTTGGCCTTGGCTGCCTTAGCCTCCCACTCCTAAAGAGAAACAGAGAAATGGATTGAAGAAAATAATAGTTAGTAATTGTTTAAATCACAAATCGATTTTTTTCTTGTCTACTTACCGACTTATCCTTCATTGCTCTCCATAATTCGCCTCCGCGCTTGGCCACCTCGGTGACTTTGATGCCGGGATTCTCACGTTTGATCGACTCGCGAGCGCTGTTCAGCCACAGCATGTAAGCGGAGAGCGGGCGTTTTGGTTTGTCGGCCATCTTAGTTAGTGTCTGTCTTTGTGTGTATGTAGTAAAAGTACTAATTTAATTAGCTATAAGCTGCAAGAAATTAAAAAAAAAAAACAATAAGTATTTATTAATAATTGTTTACAATATTATATATGTATGAAATGCACGAACGACGCCAACAAACTGTGCAGTGAGAGAAATGAGAGGCCTAACACACCACTACCAAGTGAAACCAACACACGTACAGTCACACTCTCACACACACACAGGCACGCAAGCACTCTCATGCAGCAATGGCGCGTCAAAAGAGACGGCAATACTGCCGCCACCGCTTGCTGGCACATTGTCTCGTTTGAGAAAAGCGCGCGCGCGCGTCTTTCCAGTTCCAACTGGCGGTGGCAGAGAGTGCGCGCAGCTAAAGCACAATAATCACTCATCATATGTATATATGAAAATTAATTGCATAAATAATGTACACAAGAAAATGCATTTAAATTAAACAATTTTTCAGCATTATCGAGCAGCCATTTTCTTTCTATGCTCACAGCAGCAGCGGCGGCAGCAGAGCACAGCAAAGAGTGCAAAAGACCGAAATGGCAACACTTTTTTCTGTATGTACTGCTTGCTTTGCTTGGGCCTGCTGCCTCTGCCTGTGTGTGGTACAGCAGCGTCGTCGTCGTCGCTGTCGACGTCGTGTATGCGACGCGCTCTTTTGCACAAGCCAAGCGACGACATTTAGTATGAGAAATGTACCACAGAAACACATTTTATGTGAAAATGTGAAAAAAACGGGCAAGCAGTAGGCGAAAAACTCTATAGAAATTCACAAAATGCTCAATTAAACAAGCATTTGTTTCATTTAAAATGTAAAAAAAGAGCGCACTGCTCTCTCTCGTGCTCTTTCTGTGTATTTGTCTATGTAATTATTATTGAATATTCGCATGAATGATGTTATTATGCTCTACTATGATTATTCAATTGATAGAACACTTTTTAATTTACTTAATACTTTGCACAACTTTTAAATTTTTTTCTCTTCTTCCACACTTCTCAATTTTTTCTTGCTTGCGCGTTTACCAACCTTTCACGTTTCTTTGCCGACTTCAACTGTACTGAGTGAAGCGAGCTGAAAGGCAACGAAACCCAAAGCAGCGAACGCAGCAGCAGCGCTGCAGCGACGACGACGTCGGCAGCAGATAAATTGCCGGTTCGGCAGAGAGAGAGAGAGAGAGAGAGCGTGAGAGCGAGTGCCGCGTGAGAGTGGCGAGGTAAAGAGGAAACGCGGCTAAATGCAGAGTAAAAACAAATACAAATACGGAAACAAAGTAAAATAAGTGAATATGATTGGGGAAAAAGGCGCGCATTTCCAACAACTGCGCGCGCTTTCATAAACAAACAAATCGAAAATGCCAAAATGTGACAGAAGATGATCAAACATAATTATGCAAAATTAATTAAATAAATTGCCAAGGCAGCCATTTTACTTGGCGGCGCTCACGGCGAACGAAAAATGCTCAGAAATGGCAACGCTTTGGTCTGCTCTGCTCTGGTCACTTGGTACAGCAGCGTCGCCCTTCTCGCACACTTCAACGCGACAAAAGCGTGAATGATATGTGCGAAGGTTTCTGCTCGAATTTGTTAAAATTCTGTATTAATTCATTCACTGCACTTATTCGAGAGTATTTCGAAATGTTTATAATTGTTATAAATAAATACAGAAGCCAAGAAACTCGACTTGAACTACGCTCTCTTCTGCTTAATGTAGAAACATTTCCAAGTGCGCTCGTATAGGACTTATACACATCACTTATATTAAAAAAATAATAATTTAATTTATATGCTGTACATTTCTCACTGTTTTCTATTTTTTTTTTCTTTAATATTTTCTTCACTGTAGTCAAACCAACCTTTTTCGTGTGCTGCTTAAATTCAACTGTCTGTTGGCACAACGATTCGTTATTAACGAAAGCGTGCAGCAGCTGCCAGCTGCAAGAGAGAGCGCAGCGCAGCGCGCGCTGCAGTCGGCGCAAGCAGCGCCGCTCTCTGCTGCATACGATGAGTGCGTGAGCCAGACAGGACTTAAACTTGAATTTTGAGTACATTTCTTAGTGTACCCAAATTCTTTTAGGTTTATTTAATAACTTGGTATTGTCTAGTTAGTTTTATACGATTTAATAATTTAGTTATGCTTAATTTAGTGCGATGACCTATTGGATTTTTAGCTAATTTGCCGTATGGCTGTTTTCACTCACGGCACACTGTCATAACTAGGCCATGTACGTGAGAGAGGGAGAGAGAGAGAGAGCAAGCGGCGAGAGCAGCCGGCAAATTATCTGAGACTCACGAAAGACGAAACTAAAGCAGAACAAGCGATAAAAGCCATGTAAAAACAAAAAATAACGTCAATAAAGTGTGCGTTGAAATGAAAATCGAATAAATGGCGGCCACAAAACGCATTTGCAATAAAAACAAATTCAAATTGACTAAATAGCAAAGATGAACGAACCGTCGCAACTTTTTTCTAATTCGTATGCCCCATTTTAATGCCTCTGGGTGGAGTTCTGTACCTGCACACACAGATACACGAGTCGAGGCTGCGAGTGTGCTGTGCTGCCTCTCTCAGTGGTACATACTAAAAGAGCTCTGGATCTACGTATACCTCTGCGACTGGGGCCTCACTTAAAAATGGCGCCAAAATAGGTTATTATGAATTTCTATAATATTTTCCAAGAGTTTCTTAACAAATCGTCAGATTTAATCAAAAACATAATTATCTAGTGATTTTTCAATTATATCTAAAGATAACTATGCTTTTTTCATGCATTCACATTTAAACACCAGATTAGAGAGTATAAAAACGTACCCGCAATTGCTGAAGTTTCTTAAAAACAAGAATTCAATTCAATTTTTCCTCCAGAAATTTATTTTATTTCTCGCACGATTCACTGTCGTTTTTGTTATTTCCTCCGCTTTCCAATTGTTTTGTAGCATTCAGCTTTTGTCGCACAACAATAAAAAGGTTGGAAACAAAGCTCTCTAACGTCACAAAACACGATATCCAAAAAAAAAATATCTACGTGTTAGAAGAATAAAATAATAATGCAAAAAATATTTTCAAATTATAGATTTGTTCTCCAAAGTATACAATATGAAACTGAAATAAACTTACTGAGCACGGAGTCAAGAGAACAAAATTTCTAAATACAGCAATTTCTAGGGCCTGCTTTTCTGGAAAAAAAAAACTAAAGTGATTATATGTAGAGATCGTAGCACTCGTTGGGTTTCTTGAATTCGATACTAAGTAAATAAATGGTATAGAAAATATACAAACAATATGATGCAATCTGATAAGAATGTGTGTTTCTACAAGGGAAGAATTCCTCGCAGGGTTTTTAGGGTAAAGAAAAAAAATAAATAAATAATGTAACGGTTGCTTTGTCCCATGTCCCGTTTGGGGTTAAAGAGCGCTGAGATTTTCGACCGTCAGTTACCACCGATGATACAGAGCCTGCTGCACAACGGTTTCCCGCCATATAAACACACAAAGAACGATGGAAAAAACGAAACGAAGGCGAAAAATGGCGTTGCAATTGTTGCCGCCGCCTCTGCCACTGCCGCTGCCTCTGCCGCTACATCTGCCGCTGCCTCTACAAAGGATAACAATGTCACGCGCTGCTTGAAGTTCCCAGGATTCGCCTAGCGTTAAGTCCTTGTTGGGTTCACATGAAAACGCTACGCTTAGGTATAATACGTAAGATAACTAGGGATATTCCTGAGTTCGCATTCTTTGTATGTTTCCCAAATTAATCTAGCAGAATCTGCTCTTTCTTTATTGCTTTCATTTCCTTTCTGATTGCGTTTCTGCCTATTCCCGTCCTGACCTGCCCCACAGCTGCTACCGCACAGTGGTCTATGCCATAATAATATCGTATTAAATATTAATCGCAAGCAAAGCATTTATCGATAGTTTCTCTCACGCAAGCAAAGCTAAAAGCAAAGCAAAAGCTTCAGCGCGAGAGAGAGCAAGCACAACGAAGAGAGTGAGCGAGAGAGAGAGAGAGAAAGAGGAGCCGAACGTCACGAGACGCCAAACGAGAATTTGCAATGGAAAGAATCGTCTATGCAAAAGCGCAGTTCATAGCGAGCTCTTCAAGCGAGCGGTTGCTTCCTCTCTCTCTCTCTCTTACCCAACTACATAGTATTCTCTTTTTCACGCTCAGAGACAGAGCACACCCTCATGTCTTTCAATGGGGCGCCAGGGTTGCCGTTTCGTTTCAGTGATGAGCGAAATGTAAAGTTCGTGGAGCTTTACCGCCTCGAGCCGTGTCTTTGGAATCGTAGACCCTATTTGTGGGGTGCTCGTAATGCCGCCTACAAGCGTATACAGCATGGCATGAATTGTGATGCGGAGGCTGGAGAGAATACGTTGACGCTACCGGGTGTTAAGATGAAGATCAAGAATATGCGTAGCAGTTATCATCAGGAGCTAAAGAAGATCAGGACGAATCAGAATTATACACCCAAAATTCCCTGGTTTGCGCCATTGCATAAATTTCTAGCACCCTTTGTGGACAAGGTACTTTGCCATTTGCGATATTCCTTCTCACAGAGAACTTTATCTTGTTTTTCCGGAATTTTGTTTAGAAATCGGATGATGAGGTCTCCATTGTGCCTGTTATGCCTCTGCGACGTCTGCAGATCAAGCTGCCACGCCTTAAGGTGCCTCCATACGCTTTCGATGGCCAGTTGAGCATTAAAAAGGAATTCCAGCCAAATCAACAAGTGGTTATACCCAACTCTGCCCTACAACTGATGCCCACACTGACGCCAGCGCCACCATTGCGTCTCATCTCACCACCACCACCAACAGCACCAGCACCAGCACCCACCCAGCTACAGCCTACAGCCTCGACCAGTGTCGTCGTACCGCTACCCATGACCCAAGTAACACCCAACTCGCCCACGAAACTGGAGCCATCCCGTTTCGTACAATCCATGAGTGAGGATGAGTTTACGTTCTTCGGATTGAGTGTAGGGGCACAGCTGCGCAGCATGCCTATAGCGAATGCCATGGTTATGCAGTCGAAGATTCAGTATATGCTCTCGATGGAGCGTCGCAGAATTAATGGGGATACGACAGAGGTTAATCTATTTACCTAACTAGCTAAAGACTTCATCTAAAAATGGTTCCTTTCCTTATCAATTTGAATGAAATACGAACAAATATTTTAAAAAAATTTCAAATATTTTTATGAAAACAATCAAGATTAGAAATGAGAGAGTGAGAAAGAAAAAGAGGGTTCTCTATATGATTAAATAAACCATACTATATATTATACATATGAAAATAAATGTAATATCTACCTCCTATCGTGACTCACGCACGACACGCGCTCATCTCTTATCCCTGTATAAAGGTTGCCAAATATCGATTCAATAAAGAGAATGGATCATGGTTTCAATAACAAAATTATCAAAACAGACTGACAGATAAAGCAAAGCAGAAAAGCAGTAAAAGCGAAAAAGCAAGCAACGCGGCATCTGTCCCCAAGCAGAAGAAGAAGAAGAAGCAGCAGCAAAAAGCAAAGCGAAAGCAAACCGTACTGTACTGTACACACGGCTGCCTGCCGCAGTGAGCGCAGAGAGCCGAAGCAACGGCGCGAGCGAAGAGAGCAAAACGAGCTGAACGAACTGAAGAGAGAGGTCGTGTCGTGTGCGTGAGCGTGAGAGAGTCGTGTGTGCGTAAGAGTATCGTGTGTGTGCACGAGAGACTGACTAGCACGCAGCGTTGTGTGGGTGAGCAAGGCTGACCGGCTGCGGCTGCGGCGGCGGCGTCTCGTTGGCGTTTCGTGCAATTTTTGCGCTATAACGTAAAATTTGTCTTAAATTATGGCGCAAACGGGCTGTCGCTTTGGCTATATTCGGCCAGCATGAATCACGTGCACCCTACAACAGGCAACGTCCGATTACGTGTACAAAACACACACACATACACATACAATATGTAAGAATTTAAGAAAGAGAGCAACAACTGCGAAAACCGGACGAAAACAACGGCGACAACGAACTGCTGACTGCCAAGTTGTTGTTGTTGTTGTCTTCTTCTTGTTGTTGTTGTTGTCGCCTGCGTTGTTTGTTATTTTTATGAGCCGCACATGCTTATCGTCTCCACTGGGCGGCGCTCTGAGAATTTGCAAAAAAAAAAAAAAAAAAAAAAAAAGCGGCGTTGCCCTACAGTGTCAGCTAATTCAACAAGTTTGGTACTGATCGCCAGCTAGATTTATTATTATTTATTAGTTATTATATTAATATCAATATATAAAATTTTGTAACATAGGTAACTCCTTTTTTTTTACCTGTCAATTTATTGACTATAATTGTCAATAGAAAAAGTTGAATGATTTTTTTTTCGTGATAAGATAAACTCGTACATCACATATGAATAATCAGACACATACTTAAGCATTCACTTGCATTCATAAACATAATTATTATGTTATTTTGCATTATCACGCGCTAGAGATCGCAAGAGAGAGAGAGAGAGATGCGACAACGTCGCAAAGTTCACTAAGCGAGAGCGTCGACATCGTCGCAAAGTTCACTAAGCACACGCAGCAGCAACAGAAATTTGTCAAGCACAGAGACACATGTGTGTGTGTGTGTGTGTACAGGGAAATGCATCGCCATCGCCATCGCCATCGCCATCGCCAGCCTCGCCGAGCTTCACTTTCGCACTTGGCCAACAGAATTGGGTCACATGGAGTCGGAGTCGGTGGAGTGTGGCCTAGAATCGGTGTAGGCGTCGCTGCGCTGCTGTTGCACCAGTTCTTCTTCTTCCTCTTCCTCTTCTGCTTCGATGGTGTCCTGTACCGTGGTAGTTGTTGTTGCTGTTTTTGTTGCTTGAAATCGCGCTGCGGCATCGGCACTCGGCCACAACAATAGGCGGCGCGTCGCAAATGTGAAATGTGTTTAAGATACTGAACTTGGCCTTTGCAAGACTCTCCCTCTCTCTCTCTCTCTCTGCCGGCCACACACACACACACATAGTCACCTCTCGGCGCCAAGCTCTCCTCCATGTGCACATGGATGGCATCGCCCTGCAAAACAACAATCCATACGCCTGCCTGCCTGGCCCCCATCGGCTCTCCCAATATCTCTAACCGTTGTTCTCCCACTCGGGGTATGGTATATTTATATGCATCATCAGCTGTTCTCGTGCGCAGACCGCAGAATCGGTACCAGATGATGGGGAAGGAGGATGGAGGAGAAGGAGGGTCGCGGGGAGAGCGCATTACGAAGCAGAAAAATTGCTTCACATGCTAATTCTTCAGGTGGTCGCCCGTTACCTATGCGTGTATGGAGTAATTAATGGTCTTCCCATTATTAAGTCACATACTACAGATCGTTCTTGATATGGGATCAGATGAGAGTATATAGAACCAGAATGGGAATTCAGTACAGAAAGGAAAAAAGGGTAGCAAGCTAAATATAATTTATTTTTGGTATATTAGTTACTATGTTAATTATAAAGTTAAAAGACTATGGAATATTTGAGATATGATATTTGAGAAGAATGAAGTAAAATAAAGTATATACCTTTACTTCGAACTGATACTGTAAATAAATCACTATATAATTGAAATTTCGCTCCTTTTTTATAAAAAATATTTTATACAATTGTGTATAAGGAACAGTTTTCTATATATTCCTTAAGTTTTCTCAGCAAAAATAATAAAACAAATAAATAAAGTAAGTCAATTTATAGATCTAAGTTTCGAACTGCAAAAATAAAAAAGGGATTTTTCTCTGTTTTTAAACAGTTTACCTTTTGTACAATGATTATTGTGCTTATAAGACAATGTTTTCTATATTTCCCTTTAGTTTCAGGTTAAATACTAAGAAATATTATACCAAATGCATAAAGTGATAATTAGAACTCAAATATGCCTGAAAACAAATGCAGAAATGCAAATTATTAGACATAACTTGGCAACTTATTAAAATTCCGTTTATAACAATTACCAACTATACAGGATATCAACTTTTGAAAAGGAAAACCCTGTAGTGTAACTTTGTGTAATATTACAAAATATCATAGACAGACGGACTAAATATGCAATGCGGCAGCATTAAGTAACGGTAAACGTGAAGATACATTGCATCCATATGGCTGGCATATTGGCTCAAGTAGGCGACGACAACAAGACGCCAGTGGACCAGCTACAACAACAACAACAAACAGAGAAGGGACAACAACAACAACGACAAGTGCCTGCCACTCCACTCGGACCATCTCCCTCTCTCTTTCGCTCTCTCCCCCTGGGCCTGGCCAAGCCATCCTGCTGTGCCGAGTTTCGAGCATATTCATGAGTGTTTGCAAGGGAAACTGCAAGAATCAGTCGCAGAGCTCAAGTCATCCAGTCCTCTATAAAGGGACTAACACACACAGACACATAGAGCGGGCATATGCGAAACCCAAGTAGCGCAAATGCAACTAAGCTGGCAAACTATGCCGTCCTCATCGGTCGCTGAAGGAAGCAGCAACCCGACAACATTGCTGAGCGAGCGACCACCCCGGGGTCTAGGCTATTATCCATAATAACGACACACTCTATACGCTATACGTTTCTAAAGAAATTACTTAAGATCTCTAAGGGTAGTTGAGTAAGTATCATACTTAGGTAAAGAGTTCTATCGTTAAATTTGGAATATATTGAATATACATACATATAAAAAAAATTCCTTAAGATCTTGGT
Source organism: Zaprionus tsacasi (assembly GCA_018904105.1). NCBI lineage: Eukaryota > Metazoa > Arthropoda > Insecta > Diptera > Drosophilidae > Zaprionus > Zaprionus tsacasi. The sequence continues at coordinate 7,076,578 of JAEIFR010000173.1, read as the reverse complement.
AAATAAAATAGCTACACGAATAAAAAGTTCTATAGGAATATTTGGAATATATAATCAGTTAAAATGTATATATTTAAATTAAATGCAATATATTAAACAAATATTTATTTACAAATATTTATGTTTAAAAAAAAGACAATTTATAGATTATAAACTTATTATAAATCGCAAAATTTGCAAAACAAATGTTAGTTCTATTAATTTGCCTACTAAAAGTATAGCTAAACCTCCTTATACCATAATAGCGCAGCTTAGCAGGTCTGAAACTTGTAGTTAATTGAAAGCTTAATTGAAAAACCAATAATTCTGTTGCTAATTGCTGATCTAAGGAAATTTCAGTAGACTCCACGTAAAATACACTATTTTAAAAGGTATAAAAAGTGTTGATAAAACGAAAAACTCTACAATTGTATAGGGTGATAACAATTAAAATTTAATTGCAGCCCATTTTTTTATCTACTAAATTCTCGCTAATTGTTTTCTTGTTTTTAAGGGAGGGTATCAACACGTCGACTTCACGGCTTGTTAGTGTGCTGCCTACCAGTTTGCACTTTGTTGCTCTATGCTCCAACACACAGGCAGATAGAGAAGAGAACGCACACACACACACTCGCACACACACACAGGCTCGTTTTATCCACATCCTGTCGAGTGCTGCGTTCGGTTCGTTAGCTCGCTCGTTCCTGCCTCTGCTACCGCTACCGCTGCCGCTGTTGCTGCTGTTGCTGCTGCCGTTTGGCTCGGCCAATGCTTTTTCGCCTGGTTTGCATACACACATTCCCGAGTATGTATTCCCGTCCGCACACAGCCGACAATTGCCACCACCGCAGCGAGTTGCAGCCAACGCGCCAGGCGCGTCTCCCCCCTCTCTCTCTGTCTCTCTCACCTCGTCAGCAGAAGCAGCAGCAGCGCAGCCCCCACCCCCCAAAAAACCACCCGATGCCAACGGACCGTTAGCTTGGGTGCGGGGTTCAGTTACACAGACACACACACACACACACAGCTGCACAGACTAACCGTATGTATTGCTGCATTGAGACGACAAACAAGCAGAATAATCGACATCGACCCACTGCACTGTGGGCCGAGATCAATGCGCACATCCTCCGCCTAATCGGCAGCCCAAAGACTCAAAAGCTTATTGCATCGACTGTCAATGTGCTACAGTGGGTCGAAAATAATTTAAAACGAAAATCAGAATTTATTAAACAATTAATATATGTATTATGATATTGTCTAAATTCATTTTTAATCTTTCAAAAACCATAAAAATTTAAATTTTTTATCAAAGAGTAGTTCCTAGAAATTGAAAATCTTACTATTAAAGTTAAAACCATTGCATCCAGAAATTCTACATATTTATCAAATTGCCTTTTAGAAGAAATAATTTCTATACATTCTGCAGAAACAAGAACATATCGTAATAATCCATTTGAATCTGTCGCAATTTCCTGCATTAAATTATACAAATCTGTTCATTGTTTATGGAGGTCTTCAAGTGATGATCGCGAAAATTAAAATCTACTCAATGTTTATTTAGATTGAGTCTTGCTATGTTCGTATATCAATACACACTGTGTTCGATTACCATACAGTGTGTCGAGAAGCATTTGCTGCTGGGCAAAATTAAACAACTAAACATAATTTTATTTATTTTATGATTGTTTATATATTTGGATTGTGTATATATATTATTCAACTTTTCGCATTATAAAAATAATATTTATGATTTTATGATTTTTATCCTTAAAGCGTTATCTTTGCGCTGAAATAGATAACATTTTTTATAATAATATAAAATAAATGAAAACTAGACTTTATTCATTATTTACAAATCTGCCTAGTTTTATTTATTTTGCAAGTATTAATAAATTTAATTAAAATAGTTTCTGTCCCCCCTGAACTTTTCAATCAGATTGATCTCACTCTGACCCAACTCATGGGGGTATTAACTACAGATATATCCATAGTATTCGCACGTTCAAATCGTTTAACGTTTTGCATCATGTTTGCATTAGCGCCTAGCCCACTGCCGCACTGTGGTACAAACATACAGACATACACATATTATGCACCCTACATTTAGGCGGGCATATTGATTTTTGCTATACGCGCAATGCTTGCTGGGGGCCCGTTTCGGGGGACTGTGTGCGTGTGTGTGTGTGTGTGTGTTTGCTGTTTGTTCGCATAGATACAGATACATACGACGACAGTGCGACGGCAATGGCAACGGCAACGGCAACGGCAACGGCAGCGACGACACGTACAGACATATCGCAGTCGCCGTCATCGCCGCCGTCTACATTCCCCTCCCTGCGCCCACTTTTTGCCTGCTCTGCTTTTGCTTCTGCTTCTGCTTCTGCCATCGGGCTCTGCCTATTTCACTCGTTTGCTCGTTGCCTCGTTGGTTCGCCTGCTGCTTCGTACGTACGTACGTCGCGTCGACGTTGCGGGCCTCTCTCTGTCTCAGTCGCTGTCGCTGCTAGTGGCTCTGGCTCTGGCTGTACTCGGTCGGGCAGCGGCTGTGGGCTCAGCAGAGCGAGATACTCGTACGTATGTAACTGCGAACAAACGTACGTATGTATGTATGCACGTACAAGCAGCAGGCAGGCAGCAAGAGCCATACAAGCGAATTTCTCGAAACTGGTCGAAATCCATTGTGCGCTACACCCTACGGGTCTGTGCGGTTTCAGGCAGTTGCATGTTGGAAGAAATGTATGTGCAGAGAGAACCTTAGGGACCTTCTTAGACATTCGCTATGCTAGGCTGTAGATAAAGGCATTTAACGCTTATTTTCTATATAATATTATACATTCTTTTATGTTGGTATTAAGTGAAAAGTAGGCAGACAAAAAAAAAAATTCTGAATAATATAAATGAGAGATATTGTTCTTTAAAAATTGTAGATCATTATTTGCAACACAGTTTAAGCAGCATAATTTATATGACTAATAAATTAGTGCATATATATAATTAATATAATATATTATAGATTATTAATTTATTTTATAAAAATTAAATATATTAAGAATATTAATATATTCCATACAAATGGTTAAATTAATCTTAAATTTTATACAAAAAAGAAATATTTTTCAAAAATTAGCTTATTTATTTATTTTTTCAATTTTATAATATTCTAAATATTAGCTTTTATTATTATTATTATTTGAAAATATATTTTATTTTATATTTTTCTTTATGTATTATGTATCGTATATTAAAAAAAAAAAACTGTTTTTCTGGGCAAGTTTTTGATTATAAATATAACAAATAATTTAAATTATAATACTTTTCGGCATATCTTAAAATCATTTTAAAATCTTAAGCATTTTTAATGCTTTTTCAAAAATTTTAAAGCAAATATTATTATAAAAATTGTTTTTAGTTTTAATTTTTATAATACTCAAAATTCTGCTATGCCAAGTATATTTTTTTAAATTTTTCCAATATTTGTAAAATTCTTTATTTCTTGCCTTATCTAAACTACAAGTATGCCCCATTTGCCAGACGCTATATCATCCAAAGTTTTTTACACAATTGCATGAGAGTGCACAGCAAACCGTTTGGCGCAGGGCAAGCCAGCCAGGCAGCTACATAGGCAGGCAGGCAGGCACTCAGGCGGCCATATTCAGTGCCGGTTGGCCCTCTCTCTCTCTCCCTCTCCCCCCACCCGAGCTACGTATACCCCGCCACTGTCCACAAACTCGCTGTGGCTGCTGCTGCCGTTGCCATTGCCGTTGCCGTCGCCGTGTGTTCATATAACGACGAACAGCAAAATTTTTGTTCAGCTACGCATACAATGAAAGCGTTGCCAGAGTCAGATACACACGTACGTGGGCTGTGTGCATAAAGTGCTGTGTGTGTGTGTGTGTGCGAGCTGTGCTGTGTTGCCTCTGCTTTGCGCACATAGAGCGAACAAGCCAACGAAACGTACCGAGCGAACGAATGAACGAATACACACGCACAAATGAGACACACACAGACGCATACACTGATACATTTACAGTGCCTGCGTTTGCGTCGTACTCGTGCTGCTGCTGCTGCTGTGCTGCTGCTTGTATGGCGTATGGCCTGGCCTGGCTGGCTCTGGCCTGCCTGGCTGGCATTCATTCTGTGTATTTGATATTCCACTGAAGGCAAAAGCTGTACCGAGACCGAGACCAGAGACCGAGCGAGAGAGCGAGAGCTGACTTGAGTTTTTAGCTGAAGAAAATTTATAAAGTGAACAAACAACGGCTGAAGCAGTAGCAAAGCGAAGCAAAGCAAAGGCACCACACAGTACAGAACACTCAGTGCATACACCACATACCATATACCATACCATACCATACTATACCATACTACACACCTCGACTACGTGGGAGCGCAATTAAAAGTGCAAATTACGCGACATTTTGCTACGGGTGAGTGAAAAGTGTCTCACTACGATTGATTTGCGATTGTATTAGCTATCGAATGCGACCAGTAGGGGCACTCTGCTCTGCTTATTTATTATATAAAAAGTTAAAACAAAAAAAAAATTATAACTCAAAAGCAGAAAAGTTTGGGGACAAACAATTCCCGAAACGACCCAAATTTTTGGGGTTCGTTGCGGGTTCGGGTTTGGTTTTTTGGGATTCGGCAAGGCCAAAAAAAAAAAAATAAATAAATAATATCCGAGAAAGAGTTGTCTTTCCCCTTTGTGCCGTGTGTGTTGTGTGTTTCTCCTCTTCTTCTTATCGTGTTTGTTGTTGTTCCTATTGAATTTAAATTTTTGAATAGCGCGCGCGTAAAACTCACTGACGGTTACTTTTTGAAAATGCGCTGGGCAAGATGAAAAGATTATAAGATATAAAGTAGATATATTACAATACTCTGCGATCATGGTCTATATAGTTTAGGCTCTCTCTCTTAAATACTCATCTATTATAATAATCTTTTATTTTGGTTTTCCCACTTTTATTTCACTTTAGAAAAAAGTTGTAAAATTTAATTATTGTTTTTTGGACATGGACAGCTGCGGGCGGGACTTAGGGGGGTTTTGTGGGGTGGGCGTGCAGGTGGGCGGCATATTTGGTTATATGTATGTGGACGGCGAGGTATACACGTTCATGACATGATAGTGACGACGGCGACGGTGACGGCGGCGGGGCTAAGCGGCATACGCTGCTCTTGGGCTGAGGGGCAGCGAGGGGTAATTGAGGTTGTGGCAGAGAGGGGAGGGGGAGGGTCCGCGGGGAGTATTAGTAGAGAGTGTTGCGGAGAGCGGGGAGCGGGGGCAGCGGCCAAATGCTACTGGCATTTCGTTCGCACAAAGCTCGTTCGCTTCACGCTTTTTATATGGCTCTGAGAAGCAATAAGGCAGCCAAAGCAGTGTGTAGTACAGTCGCGTCAAAAATAGTCGAACATGCGCGTGTGCCTACGAATTTCAAATACAAATGCGAGTGTGAGAGTGTGAGCAACGCACAGTGGGCTGAGAGAGTTGAGAGAGCAATTATGCTGTAATTGTGCCGATGCGCACAGTGGGGCCAAGTCAATGAACAATTTGTGGAAATTAATTTTCAAAAAAATATTAACTATATTATAATAAGCATATATAAAATACCATCTAGGCTTTTTTTGTAATATAAAATTCATTTAAATTTTATATGTTTTTATAGCATAATTCATTAAATTAATTTTTATAAATATTTTATACATATTGAAAACTTGCATATTTAATTTGTTTACACGCCCAAAAACTATTTTAGTTTTTATCTGCATAAAATTTCAATGCCTGACCTACGCTTTGCTGTCAATTTATTCAGTTTTGCCTACTGAGACCCACTTCCAATGCTCTTCCAATATTCTGCGACTGTACTGTGCATGCGCGCTATACATAATTCCATATGGCGAGCTATTCAATTTGCTGGTACATGACTGTTTTGGCCACCGCAAAAACGCAAATTATTTTTCCTCTCATACTACACACGCACCAGGCAGCAGCTGTACACAAGCAATTTGCCACCACTGTTCTCCGCTTGTACGTACTGTGCTGCTCATTCGCCGTTTGCCGTACATCGCTCTCTGCTCTTCACCCGCCGCTGCTGCCGACAACGACGCGTCGCTGTCGCTGCTGTCGTTGGTTGGCTGCCTGCCTGCCTGCCTGTTTGACTCTCATCTACAGATACTTTTGCTGCGCTGCTCACAGCGCTGCGCTGTGCTTGCTTGCTGTGTGTATTATTTGATGGTCTCGCTGTTCACTCGTTCGTTCGTTCGTTCGCTTGGTTCGCCTCTGCGCTGCTGCTAGTGCTGTGCCGCCTGTGTGTGCGTGTGTGTATGTCTGCCTCTGTTCGACTCTGCTGCTGCCGCTGCCGTCGCCTGCCTGCCTGCCTCTCTCTCGCGCACACATTGCTTCGCCTCGCTTTGCTTTGCTTGCTTTGCCGTTGCCGTCGTTGCCTGTGCTTGGTACAGCTGCTTCAGTTGAATTTCAGTTCAGTTTTCTATAGGCGACGCTCGCAGTACATTTTGTTCAGCGTTCACAGTGTGTTCAGTACGAGACGAGGCTGATTTTCAGACCGTGCCGTGAGTGAAGTAAACACACAGCAAAAGCAACAACAACAACAACAAGAGAAGAGCTACAGCTACAGCTACAGCGGCAGCCAAAGCAAAGTACGTAGTTATCTGAAATACGAGTATTTTTCATTAGTGAAATGTTGGACTATAAATTTGTACACCGCCGTTTAGCGTGCGGCCCATGGGGCGTGCGTGTACAGTGTGGGTCAAATTAGTTGTACAACCTCGTTTCGATTTAATTATTATTGATGTTATCGTTGATTTTAATTGATTACCGGCGTATTGTGTGCTACAAATTTCATTGAAAAAAATAAAATTAATTTTATTTTTTGGTTATTATTTAATACCGATATTAGCTGATCAACTAAGTTGATTAGTCGACAGTTAGTAAGTGATTTGGCTGTACAATATTTTGGTACTCTAGTGTGACTTTGTTGTGCATTTCCCCCCTTCGCCATCTCTTGGGGTGACCCCTTGTCCACATTTTAGTGCAATTGCTTTGCATTTTCGTTTTCGATTTCAGTGATTGTTTCGCCTCTCTCTGGTACAGAGTGTGGCGCCCGCTGATCCACCCACCTGTCGACGGCTTCTCCAAGTCGCACCCTGCACACACACACACACACACACAGAGGGAGACTTGAGGCACATGTTGGGCATTGGCAGCGACACAACTTGTGCCTTATCATCAGGCTGCAATTGTCGCCAAGTCGCGCCGGTTGTCGGTGGTCACGTTTCCCATTCCCGTTCCCGTTCACGTTCCCCATTCGTGTACCCATTCTCGCACCCTTCTTCGCTCTCTCTCTCTCTCTCTCTCTGCCATTCTCCGTTGCAATTTCCCATGTTTATTCTGCTTGGAGTCGCATTTTGCAGCTGCGTGTGCGAAATTGCCCGCCGGAATATGCATTCTCCGGGCCCTGCGGATGAAGTCTTTGACCGTGAAAAGTGGTTACTTGGTTAGCAGGGGCTGCCTCACGCTCTCACGTTTCCAGCCAACCCACTCGACTCTAGAACTTTGTATCTACCGTCTCTATTTACAAACATCTAATCAGTAGCGCGTTAATTGCAATTTTTTCTAACTACATTGGAAAAACTTAGGAATATTTTTCTATAGGTAAACTAAAGGACTAGTGATTATTTATATAAAAAAACATAGAATAAAATTTTAATAATTAGCAAAATATTATAATAAACAAATATTTGAAAAAAAGAGTACAAAACTACAGAAATAAATTGTACCCAAATTTGTACACCTCTTTTTTAACACAGATTATTGAGAATATTTGTTACTTTTTGATTTAAATTTAACAAAGTTTTGATTTATAAAATATAACTTAATATTGTGCATATTGATATTATTTTTTTTTACCAATCATACTTTATACACTTTTATTGAAGAGTTTCCCTTAACAAAGCTATTAAAGTATCATAATATGTTTTACTAGTTCAGCATTTATCAAAGATCATTCTTTGGCATTTCCTATATGGCTAAAAACAAAATAACAGATAGGAGCCTGCTAGTACCAAAGTATTTAGCTATATTATCTTTAATATGAGTGAAATGTGACAATATCAGCTAAGCTGATAAAGCTAAGTAGGGGTACACACACAGACAAGAATATATACTATATATAGTATATAAGTTTATAGTATTTTCATATCATAGTAATTTTTGGACTTTTACTTTGATAGTTTTCATCTTCTAAGTGCTCTGCGGGGGCTCCTTAGCTGCCTGAATGTGTGTGCATCTCTCTCCCTCTCCCTATCTCCCTCTTTGTGTTATTTACTTGCACAGTTTTGTCTGTTCTTGTTCAGTTTTGCGCGCGCTTTGCTTCGTACTCGAACCTCAACTAAAAATGGCGCCAAAAACTTTTGATAGAAACTGCACGCGGAGGCGGCCAGAGTGTGTGAGAGAGAGAGGTAGAGCAAGATACAACTTTGGGACGCGTGCCGCGTTTACAGTTATAAAGCTTTTCGCGCCATTTTCCCCTAGTATTATCGTTAAATCGCGGCGATAATAACTTGCAGAGAGAAAGAGAACCCTCAAAAAAAAAAAAAAAAAAAAAAAAAAAAGATCTTTTGCCAGCACATTCCTAGTCACCTGAACGACGCGTCGTGTCGCTCGCTGTCCGCGTCGGCGTCAAAAAAAAGCTTACGTCGACTGCGCCAGTGTTGCCCTTGTTATTTGTTTAGCGCGCGCTGTGTTGTTCCTCCTCTGATCGCGTTGATCAGCGCTCGTCAGTCAAATGACTTATGAATTTCTACACTTGTTGTTGTTTACGGTAAAGCTCTCCTGTTCGGTCTCTCTCTTTCTCCCTCTCATTCTCTTTCTGGCAGTGTTTACACATTTGCTTTTTGTTAGCTAATCGCGGCACACAGGCAGCTTTTGTATATTTTTTGTGGGCTTTCTTATCAGACGTGCTAGCAAAAGAACGAAAGAGAGAGAGAGAGAGAGAGAGAGAGAGAGAGAGGGAGAAGTAGAGAAATAGAGAAATAGAGAGAGCATATGGAAAATATATGAATATATTTATTTATTTGAATTTTATTAGACTGGGCTATTTTTCTGGCCGCCACTGTATAAACATAATTAGCTAAGAATTTTAGAAATTCCATTTATGTCATAGTCTAGCCTTAAATCTGTATAAATTGAGCTATGCACACTCTGCTGTGCCACCACTGTAGCTGTAAAGAACAAGCCAAGAGCTCTGCACACTTTGCTGTGCCGCAACTGTACAGCGTACGCTGTAAACTGTACACTGTACGAAAAAACCACAGTGCAAAGCAATAAAAAGTCACCACTGTGCAGAGATACACACACACACACACACACACACGATAACAGACTGAAGTGTGTGTTGCATATAACGGTTGTTTGCCACTGCGCAAATCCCTGTAAAAGTATCTACCCTAAAATGCTGTCACTGCGCACAAGCTTCGCTTCGCTTTGGGTTCGCTTTGGGTTCGCGCTTTGCTCTGCCCGTCAGGGTACACATTGGTTTTGGGTGGTGCAGCTGACTCGTTCGCTTCGGGTGGTTACACTGTCTGGCACTGCGCAGAGACAACAACGCAAGGCATCGCTGCCCAGCTGAGCAGCGCAGTCAGCAGCTGCGTTGACGGCATTAAAAATGCCATAAACACACACACACGCACACATAGGCAGGCAGAGATAAGCAGTGGCAGCGGTAATTTTATGCCTCTCTCTGCTGTGCGTGTGTGTGTGCGAGTGTGTGTGCATTTACCGTTTGCCTTTCAGCGATTTAACATTTCAGCCATGCGAGCAGCACTGTCAGCGTCAGCGTCGACGGCAACTTTTCAATTTTTAGATCGGGTCTGGCTCATTTTGTATGCCATTTAATATCATTTTGTTGTCCTTTGCTTTGTCATCTCTTCTTTTCTGTTTTCTCTCTCTCTCTCTCTCTCTTTGCCTGCTTCACCTTGCCTATCCCCCTCCCTCATCTATTATGCATGACTGTGTATGGGAGTCGCAGCACGCTGCGTATGCGTAATGCCTGAACAAAAAAGCGTTGCCTACTCACAGGCTGAAAATAAATACACACACACATACATTGACAAAGGGCATATGCATGTCATCAAGCATTAGACAAGCACATTAGTCTCGCTGGGAGTAATTGAAATATATGGGGGCACACATTGTTGTGGCCTCATTTATCGACTATCGATTGCAGTTATCGTTATTGTTTATTTATTATTTTTTTACGTATTTCTTTTTTATATATGCAAAGTGCTTAAAAAGTGCTACAAAACTGTTAAAAAAGGCGGAAAAAAATCTATAGTTTATTAAAAAATTATCGATAATTTTTTAATCGATTTTACTGCGATTTTCTGCTGCAGCAAAGTTTTCTTTATATTTTGAATATCAATTTAGCTGCATAATTTATTATAAAGTCTCTTAAGAGTAGGTTAGTCTATTAGCTAAAGGTGTATACTATATATATAGACTTGTTTAAGTATTAGTATTCCCCTGCTATGGCCTTATTTTCCCCACTTCTTCTTAAGTTTCCTTTCGCCCTGCACAAAACTGTTGCATACCCTCAGGCGCTCATTAAAATCTTTTAATCCTTGACAAGCAGCAACAGCAACATTCGCCATGGTTGCCTGGCAACACGCTAGCAAGTCAAACTTAAAGTGTCTGCCACGCACACGCACACACCCATACACCATCTCACACCCACACACACCCACGCAGAGCAGCGCTAACCCGTCTGCCTAGTTACCTACTGTGTGCTGCAGCTATCAATTTCCTGGCATCTGCTGCTGCTGCTGCTGCTCGCACAGACAGAATGGATTTCGCTTTCGATATTGTAGGTGGCATGTGGCATGTGGCATGTGCGTGTGTGCGTGTGTGTGGCATCTTCTGGCTGGCAACGCGTTAGCCATGGCTGCCTCACGTGTTGCCTCCCCGTGTGCGCGTGCGAAACTTGCAACAATTCTGTGGCACGCAGAGAGAGAGAGGGGGAGGAAGGCGGCACAGTTGACCAGTTGCTGGATTTGACTGACGTCTCACCCCTCATCCCCCCAGGCTGCCTCTGCCTTCGCTTGCTTGATTTATGCAGTGCACCCCGTCGTGGCAAGGCAGAGCCAGAGTCAGTCGTCACTTCTGTTAACCCAATTGCCACACAGCCAGCCAGCCCGCTGTCCTCGTCCTCGTCATCATCCACGCTGTCATCGTCGCTGTCGTTGTCGTTGTCGCTGTCGTCGTCGCTATCGTCATCGTCCTCGCATCGTGGCTCGCTTTGTGTCGCGTCTCGTGCACGTTGCGCTGTTTTCAGCTTCCTTCCTCGCCCGCAACCTGCTCCTCCTTCTCCTCCTGCTGCTGCTGCTGCTCCTCTTGCTTAGTATTTGGGTCAAGTGCATGGAGGCAAAGCGATTGTCTGCCCATCATCATCATCATCATCGTCGTCGTCGTCGTGCGACAACGCAGCCACAAAGACAGCGACATTTGCATAACGTATACGCAGCGTGTGCCATGGCAGGGTGAAGCGATTTCACTTTCGCTGCGTGCGCTCTCAAGGCGGGAAACTAAAAATTGTTTTGAGAATTTTTGCAAGTTTTCTAAACACAAAAAATGCCGAAATGTTTTCTAAAGCGTATATTATATAGAAAAAATTATATAGAAAATGAACAAAATAAAAAAGTGTATAAAAATCGTTTAAAATATTAAACAGTTTTTATTAGCAAAAGAAAAATATAAAAAAAATTATTTAAGTATTGGACACTTTTATTATTTGCCTGAAAAAAATGAAAAACAAACTCTATAATTTTTTAAGCATTTTTTAAAAATTTTAATATTAAAAATATTTTTTTAATGCCTAAAAATGCAACAGATTTGCTAGTTGTCAGCAACTGTTGGGGTCAAGGGTCACAGCAGCAAGCCATGACATTTGATTTGCGCACAGATACACAGCAAACACACACACACACACACACACCTGCATAAGCCAAAAATATGATGTATACGCCCTGTGTGCCATGTATGGTAATTGAAAGTGCATTGCACTGATTTGTACAGGTGTATACACACTGCAACTGCTGCATATGCTACCATCAATTGATTGGTCCATTGTCAAAATTATGACTCACATAACGGTATAATTGAGCAACTTATGTGTGTGTATGTGTATGTAAAGCAACAATACATAAGCGAACTCAGCACATAATCAATGTGCAGCTTATGTGCACATAAAAACGGAATGGTCGTGTGCGAGTGTGCGTGTGTGTGTGTATACTGTGTACAGTCGACTGCACGCATATTTAATTACCGTTTGTCCATTGCGCAATGCAATTATTGAATATTTAATCGTTTTTAAGGTATTCAGCCACATGCCGCTGCTGCTTGTTGACTGAAGAATTTTAAGCCGAAAATTATGGGAAATGTGGGGAATTTAAAAAAATTAATGGATATATATTTATAATACATTTATTGAAGAATATACAGTATATACTCATTTTAGAGCTGAAAGCGCATGAAAAACACTTTTTCATTGCCTACTTTTAAGCGCAGAGTGCATAAGGATAATACAAAATAAGCATTGCCTACTTTTGAGCGCATTTATTTAATGCACGCTGAGTGCAAATAAAAAAACCATTGCCTACTTTTAAGCGCAGCCTTTTAATTCACGCTGGCTTGCGCTGACTGCATCAGGATAACTTGAAAAGCATTGCCTACTTTTAAGCGCTACCTATTAATTTCTTACTAATCGATTTTTCCCTTCTCTTCTCTTACAGATCACCAAATTCCGTGAGAACTCTCCACCGTAAAACCACATAAAAACAGATAAACATGAGCGGCGAGCGTCCGAAGCGTCCCCTGTCAGCGTACATGCTGTGGCTGAACGAGAACCGCGAATCGATCAAAAAGGAGAATCCCGGCAGCAAGGTCACAGATATCGCCAAGCGTGGCGGTGAACTGTGGCGCGGACTGAAAGACAAAACTGTAAGTAAAAAGCAGATTACCCCAACTGTGCCAGAAACTCATCTCTTTCATCTTTTCTCGGCTCCTGCCAGGAATGGGAACAGAAAGCCATTAAAATGAAGGAGGAATACAACAAGGCGGTTAAGGAGTACGAGGCAAATGGCGGCACCGATTCTGGTGCGCCCAAGAAGCGAAAGAAGGTTGCCGCCAAGCCCGCCAAGAAGGCCAAGAAGAAAGAATCATCCGAGGAGGATGAGGAGGATGAGAGCGATTAATAAGCTAAAGCAAAATGCGGACGATTTGCGTTCGCATCAGTTTTAAAATACATTTTACTAATGTAATTTTTTAAGTGACATAAAAACAAATGCAAAAAAAAAATACAAAAAACACAAAGAGAAAAATACAAAACCACAAAAAAAATATACAAAAAATAAAAAAAAAACACTTGTAAACCTTAAAAACCTTTAAAATATGCACTAAACAGAAAAGAGAGAGAGAGAAAAAGAAAGAGAGAAATGCCACACACACACACAGCATAATCTAAGTTAAAAGATAATTTGCAGTCAGTAAACCTCGATAGGAAATCGATTTAATAGTTTCCTTATAGGTTTATACGTATGTATGTTTATGTATGTATCATATCTACAACACTCTCATCCACTCCACTCCATCCGCATGATCAGCTAGATGAGGGTTACCCCATCCCTATAGCGTAGTATGATTAATTCCCGTTTTTTCAACTTCTTCGACTTTTCCATCGTGACATCTAATGTAAATGTGTTTTTATGCATAGCTTATTTCCAAACATATTTCGTATGTAGGCGTAAACGGGGGCGGGGCTGCATTGCAGCCTGAATCCGATTCCGATTTCTGACTCTGATTCCGAAACCGTTTCCCTGGCTTCGACTACTTACGCGTCCTTTAAGCAGACGTTCTCACTTGAGTAACTTACAAATTATACAACTTAAAACAACAATCCAACAAAAAAAAAAAAACAAAGAGTTATATATACATTTTAATATATACCTAGGTATATATGTACACTTATATATATGATTGTAATTTAATTGAAAATACAAAAAAAAAAAAAATGAAAACCCAACAAACATTACAAATATGTAATTGTAAATGTAGAGCTGAACGGAATATTATTTAAAAGATATATGAATAAAAGAAAATTTAAAAACCTTTAAGGGCAGGCTTTGCAATTGGGAAAGTAGAAAAGAAGGTGGAAAAAAAAAGTTTGCTGGTATTATTTAATTATTTTGTAATATACAAATATTAAATTACAATTTATTTATTTTATTTTTTGTATTTATTTTTTTTATTATTTTAAAAAACATCAATATTTATTTAAACAAGTTTCACAGTTGCTTCAAACGCGCGCTCTAAATAAAAGCTTCACCGTGAATCGTTTATCGTTTATCGATTTTCACAGCGATGTTAGTTGTGTCTGTTATTAACAGTGTGTTAACAGACAGTTAGGGTTCAAAACTTTCTCAAGCTGCCTTGCTTAAAGATATCAAATATAATAATATATTTAATGGCAATTTGCTGCTAAATGAGATTACAAATTATAATTTATTTCCCGCTAAATTTCATCCGCTACTCATGACTTTTGTGCCACAGTGCCTGCGCCTGCGCCAATCCTTGGGCGCAAAACCATATCAGCTGCTGCCTTGTGCCTTTGTCCAGTTGCTTATCAGCGTGCTTAGCTGCCAGGTGCAGAGCAGGTGAGTTTACCAGCTAAAGGTTTGAGCATTTCTTTCTGCGTAGTTTGGTAGTGCAACGTCGGCAGCTGCAGCTGGAAAACACTTAGCAGAATCCTATAGAGTACAGTGCGGTGTAAACATAACTGACAAATTAGTCTCTTAATTTATATAATTAATTAATTAATTTAAACTACAAATTACCTTTGCACACCTGTTGAGCCTGGCTCACCTGCCTGTCGCACAACTACGCCAAATACGCAGCAATTGAAGATAGTCCCCTCTGCTGCATCGTATTGGAAAAATCAATATTATCAGCCGCACATAACATATGGCAGGCAGAGCAGGCAGCTGATAAGACCGATTATGCGTACTGCAAAAAATGGACACGTATTACGCAGACGCCGCGTGTGCCACGCAATTGCTTTACAATTTATTTAATTGCAGCCCCAACTGACCCAGGGAAGACCCTGAACTTTGAACGGCCAGTGAACCTGCACGACAACTCGAACAACAACAACAACTACAACAGCTTGAGAAATTGTAGAAGCAACAAAATGGCCAACAGGGGCCGCCATCGCAAGGTAAGCAAAGAGAGAGAGAGAGAAAGAAAACGTTTGTTTGTGTAGAGCTTAGGATAAAAGTATATTGGGATAATGGATAGTTACTAGAAGTAGGTTAAAGGATTCTAAAAAGAACCTGTAGCATTTTAATCAATGAAGTGCCAAGTGTAGTTGACTGCTCCAAGAAAGGATTAGCTAGAGTTAGCTAGCCTTGACAAGAGTTAGCTAGTCCTAGTTAGCTAGTCTTAGCTGGAGTTGGCTTTGGTTAGCTAGGCTTAGTTATTGAATAGCTAGAGTGAGCTACAGTCAGCTAGGTATATCTAGTGTTAGCTAGGATTGGTTAGGGTTAGCTAGGGTTAGCTGGAGCTGGCTAGGGATAGCTAGAGCTCGGCAGGGTAGTCTAGAGTGAGCAATAGTCAGCTAGGAATATCTAAAGTAAGCTAGGGTTAGCTAGAGTTGGCTAGGCATTGTTTAAGTTAGCTAGAGTTAGTCATTACTTAAGGTTAGCTAGCGCTAGCCAGGGATGTCTAGAGTCAGCTAGTCCTAGTCGAGGTAAGCTAAAGTCAAAAAGCAGTCAGTCCCTTTACTAAGCAAGATTTAGCTAGTCTTAACAAGTGGTTAGCTTGAGTTAGCTAGACCCAAAACAGGGTTAGCTAGAGTTAGCTAGGACTAGCTAGAGTTGGGCTATCCTAGCTGGAGATTAGCTAGAGTGAGCTATAGTCAGCTAGGGATATCTAGAGTTGACTAGGCTTGGTTTGAGGTATAGCTAAAGTTGGCTAGACTTGGCAGGATTAAAGAAGGGTTAGCTAGACTTAGCTTGAATTGGTTAGGGATAGCTAGAGTTGGCTAGACTTGACGAGAGTAAAGATGGGTTAGCTAGACTTAGCTAGAGTCAGCTAGAGCTAGCTAAAGTTCGCTAGACTTAGCAAGAGTAAAGAAGGGTTAGCTAGGCTTAGCTAGGGATAGTCAGAGTTGGCTAGAATTGGGTAGAGTTAGCTAGACTTGGCAGGCAGGGGTTAGCTAGTCCTAGCAAGAGCTAGGAGCAGGCAGAGGTTAGCTAGAATTGAGTAGGCGGGTAAGAAGAGGCTAATCAAATTCTCTTAGGGTTAACTAGGGTTATCTAAATTTGTTTCAAGTTCGTTTCACTCCTAGCTAGAATAACAATCTATAGACAATCAATCTATAATCCTAGCAAGAACAACAATCTATAGAGAGACTGCAGTTTCAAGTTCAATATCGCTAGCTAAAGTTCGCCCAGTCATGCCATAACGCAATTAATCAGACGATCTGCAAGTCTCTTGACCTTTTCCCGCCCAACTCTCCAGCTGAAGTTGAACCCTCAACCGGTGAGGTGAGGGTTGCGAGCACGTGTCCTTCGATGTAGCCACGCGCCAAACACTTGTTATTGCTTCCCCCCCGATTATTGGATGAGTTGTTGACTTGGAGTGGGTGGGCTGTCGCGGGTCTCCGGTGTCGTCTCTCGGCTTGATTAGGCATGCAAGGCACACGTTATTTAGTATTTTTGATATACCATTTTTGTTGTTGCTTTTATTGCAATTGCGTGAGGGTGTACATGGGGGAAGGGGGGAGGGTAGCCTAGCTTGCCTTGCCAGTTGAGGCGACTAAAGCGTTTCTCGCATTCACATTCGCAGCTGAACCAGCGCAGCGACGAGCTCGACACGGAGGCAACAGCGTCGCTATTGAAGTCATCACCCAACATACTGGAGAACTTCAGCTACCACGACGAGCCAAGGCAACCGAACGGATCAGCCAGACCAGAGGAACACATTCCCCTCAAGCGCATGGCCACCGCACCGCACTGCACCCAATTGAGGCGTCCGCCATCGCCGCGTTTCTGTGAGACTCTGGAGCGGCACGCGTTCATGCGTAATGTGATCAATACGCGGCCGGAGCCACAGCGTCGATACTCCACGCCCGGCGAGAAGGAGGCGCATGTGCGTCGCAGTCTCGAGGAGATCTCCAAGGACATTAAAGAGATCGAGCAATTCGTTAGCGCCACAGAGCAATTGCTGCAACGCGAAAAGGAGCAGGAACGTCGCCAGGTGGAGCCGGCACGCAAGCGGCGGGACAAGGAGAACAAGACACCCAGTCCCGTCAAGAGGATTACCTACAAGATCAATGCCTACAAGGCACCGCCTCATCTTCGTCGCCCACGTCCGCACAGTCCACGCTTCTATCATTCGCGTCTCTATTTCCGTAACGGGCGCATCGGTTGCGTGGACGCGGAACGCTCCGGCCAGGCCAGCAACATCGAGAGCACACACGCTCTGGTCAAGCACATTTTGAAGCACGAGAAGCCGCTGGTCAGTCCGGACAGCGTGCGGCGGGTGCTGCAGTCGGAGACGCCATCGCAGTCGCAATATGTGGAGCTAACTCCCTTGCCGGGTGCAGTGCCGGAGCAGCAGGTGGATCCCATTGCAGAGCTGCGTGCAGCGGAACTGCGCAGTGCCACAGGGCAGGTGATACTGGAACAACCGAGTGCAGCGGAGCCAGATCAATGCGACAGCAGCTCACAACCTCTGGAGGATGAGGACGAGCAGGATGTGCAGATCTGTTACAATGAATCCCCGGAGCAACAGAACAACGATCGCAATATGCGCAGCAGCAACACACGCTCCTCCTCGCTCAATGAGAGCGAGATCGTAGCTGTGGTCGAGGAGGAGCAGGTGGAGATTAGCAGTCCACGTCCCAGTAGCGCCGGCAGCTTGGACTCACAGGGTCAGCAGTTTCTGCGCGATCAGGTGCGTCATTTGGTGCGACGCTTTACGGCACGTGCCAACAAGGTGAAGTCACGCATCGAACTGCCACCGACACCCTCCTCGAGCAATGCCAGTTCACCCAGTCCACCACCTCCACCGGCCCATCCCATACTGCATGCGAGCACCAAGACGTTGCATCCCTCCCCAGAGCACAAGGTGCGCCTGGTGCCTGCCGGACAGTCGCCACATCGTGGACGTCTCTTCGAGGCCGACACACCACGCTCCAATGTCTGGCTCTGCTCCAGCCTCTGTGGTGCCAACAACAATGAACGCACCCTAGATCCGCAGGGCAAGATCTATATCTCCTGGCTATGTGTTGTCTCCCTCTCCTTTCTCTATAACGCTTGGGTCATACCGCTGCGTGCCTCATTCCCATTTCAGACCAAGGAGAACACCAACATCTGGCTATGTTGCGACTTCTGTGCGGACATTATATACCTGCTGGACGTGGTCTTCTTCAAGCATCGCGTCATGTATCTCTTCGAGGGTTTCTGGGTGAAGAACAAGAATCTGACGCGAAAGAACTATATGCGGAAGCTGCAATTCAAGGTGGGAGGGTCTAACCGAAGCAAGGGATTCCTGGCTAACCCATTATCTTTCTTGGATTCCCACAGTTGGATCTGCTCGCTCTGCTGCCCTTGGAACTGTTCTATCTCAAGTATGGCACCGGTGCTGTCTGGCTGAGATTTCCACGTTTCTTCAAGATACAAAGCTTCTGGGAAGTCTTTCGTCTACTGGATCGGGTGATCTCCTCACCTCACTTCGTGAGTACCAGGGGGAGAAGCTTGAGGAGGAACTAAGTTTACTAATGGTTTATCCCTTCTGCAGGTTCGCGTGGCCAAGACCTTGACCTACATGCTCTACATGATTCACATTACCGCCGCCCTGTACTATGCCTACAGTGACTATCAGGGATTGGGCAAGAATCGTTGGGTCTTCAGCGGCAAGGGTCATCCCTATGTGCGTTGCTTTGCCTTTGCCACCAAGACGGCAACATCGATTGGCAAGAATCCCAAGCCAGAACGACAGGGTGAATATGTCTTCATGACTGTGGCCTGGCTAATGGGTGTCTTTGTCTTCGCCCTGCTCATTGGTCAGATCAGGGATATCATCTCTACGGCAACGCGTAACAAGCACGAGTATCGTCAGCTGGAGGATGAGACGCTGGAGTACATGCGGCGTCTGAATCTGTCGCAGGAGGTGCAGTCTAGAGTGAAGATGTGGTTTCAGTTCACCTGGGAGCAACAACGCACGTTGGGTAGGCATAGCAGGGAAAGGATGAAAGATCCAGAAACTAATCCAATTTCCACTCTTTCCCAGATGAGTCCAACATACTGGATGCGCTGCCCATCAATCTGAAGACAGACATTGCCATCTCGGTGCACATACAGACCTTGTCCAAGGTGCAACTCTTCGCCGACTGCGAGGAGGCACTGCTTCGGGATTTGGTACTCAAGCTGCGCGCTGTCACCTTTTTACCCGGAGATTTTGTGTGTCGCAAGGGTGAGGTGGGACGAGAGATGTATATCGTGAAGCTGGGTCAGGTGCAGGTGATGGGTGGCCCTGGTAGCGATGTGGTGCTCGCTACGCTCACCGAGGGTTCCGTCTTCGGTGAGATCAGTTTGCTGGGCATCAATGGAGCTGATCGTCGTACCGCCGATGTGCGTTCCAAGGGTTATTCCAATCTCTTTGTGCTCTCCAAGTCAGATCTCAATGAGGTTATCGCTTACTATCCCAACGCGCAGGCGATCCTCAAGAAACGTGCTCGTCAATTGATGCGCAAGAATGCGGCACGTGAACGTGAGGAGGAGGAACGTGAGAGGGTGCGAAGTGCTCTGCAAGCGGATGTGGTCATTGGGAATCCCAAGACGCCAGAGTCAGCGCCCAAGCTACTGCAGACCGTCATACAGGCTCTGCCCTATGAATCACCCGCTGTCGTGCTCATCACCCGCGGATCGAAGCGGGTGCGACGCAAGCGACACTCTGTGCAGATGGAGACAATTGTGGAGCCAACCATGGATGTGGCCGGCATTGCGGAGGTCACACAGCAGGCTGGGAATCGTGATCGCGATAGCCTGATCATCAAACCGGGTCGTGGTTCACCCGATCTACTCTCATCCATCCAGCAGGAGCTCAAGACCAAGCACAAGTTCATCAATCTCACCGACTCCGAGAAGGCTCTGATCATCACGCAATCGGCCAACAACTCCATGGAGTGTGTGCAGGACGATGTCTAGGCAGTTAGCTATAGTCTCCCCCCATCCTACTATATATGTATATTAATACTGCGATATATGTTTATGTCTGTGTGCTTCTGGAGTCCAAATTGTCTAACAATATTAAATATATATTAAATTTATATGTATTCGAACAAAAAGGGGAGAAAGACCTGAAATCACTATAGGGTACCCAGGAATAACCCTGTAGATATTACTTTCCATCCTTTAGTTTTTATTTCGAATAAGACTTGAGTATTTAATTTACATTTGTTCAGTTCATTTCTAAATGTTAGAAAACATCTTCAATCTATGTTCATCATTAGTTGCTATATTGATCCTCACCCTTATAGTGTTTCTTATCATCGGTTTTATCTAACTTGATGGAGTATTCACCGAATTCGGAACTCTTAACCTTGGCAGATCCTTCATCATCGAATACGGGACCATTGCCGATATCCTCAGTTTCCTCTTTAACCACACGGTATCCATTCTCATCGGCCTCATAGTAGACCTTACGTCTCACATATCCATCGCTATAGCTATATGAACCCTTCACCTTGGTGCCATTACGTTCCTCTTGGCGTTGTATTGTGCCATCGTTGATACCGTCCTCGACAGTAGAGTCAAAATGATATTGAGCTGATTCATTTTGTTTTTTCTCCACTTCAAGTTTATCTTGCTCTTCCTCTTCGGTAAGCTATGGTAAAAATTTGAAGAATAACTAAGTTATAAATATTTTCAAAGTTTTTTGAATACAAATTAAAATAAAGAGATCTCTGAGAGGGAAGTAATATCTTTCTTTCCCCAAAACATCTAAGTTTTAATTTGAAGTCTATAGTGTACAGATTCGTAAACTTTATCGACGAATGCGCATGAATCAGTCCCCGAACCTGTATGTAGTCTTTAGTGTGTACTAGATAGACCTCCCAGTTGAGGGTCTTTCGGCTCTGAGGTTGCAAAAACAAGTTGTCGAGTTTTTTTTTTTTTTTTTTTTTTTTTTTTTTGTAATTTGTCTTGTGTCGTTTGGAAGGGGGAGCGGGACTGAGTGATCGCTCTGCTTATATGCATGAACGGAAATGTTAATTAAGAGATATGTGTATGCATGTATATCGAAGATCTTGAATTGATATGGTTTTATGGGGGTCTACGAAATGCGCTATACACTCGCGGTATGTTTGAATACGATTGCTGGAACTATATTGTACTATTACTCTACCTTATAGTATAGTATATAAAGTAGAGTGAAACTTTAAGAAGAAATGGTATATATCTCTCATATCATATGATACCACCCGAGTGTCGTTTTGATATCTGATCGAACTCGTATGCAAATTCAAAATGTCAAATTAATAAGTTTTTTTTTGAATACTGCCCTGAGAGTGGGTATATTAAGTCTATGCATCGATCTATATATTTATTTTATATACCATCCAGAGCAGGGTATCTATGAGTTGAGTGTAGCTAACGCTTGTTTTTGTTTAGTCTTTAATCTTTTGTTTTGCTTTTTGTTTTGTTTTTCTTTTCTGCTTTGAATCACGCGACAAAGCGAGAGAAGTGACGACAACCTGAAACTCGTTTGAGTAGTAGGCGTATAGCATGGGTTTCCCTCCTCCCCCTCCCCCCTCAAGACCTGAGATCGGTGTAGGGGCCTGTGCCTGGGTATAAAGCCAGCACGTTCGCCAGTTGTTTGCGATATAAGCAGCGAGTCGGACGTATAACTAAAGAAATTGAACAATTTGTGAAATTGCAAAAAGTGAAATGGGTATGTAGTGCACAGAGAGAAAGAGAGAGAGAGAGGGGGAGAGAGAGAGAGAGATGACTTTTAATCGATAACTTTCGCAGCCAAATCGAGTTTTCTGCTGCTGCTGCTGCTGTCGATCGTCGCTTTTGTATCGCTCAGCGAGGCTGCCGGCGGTAAGTTTTTTTTTTTTTTTTTTTTTTCTATTTACTCCTTCCCACTTCACCACAGATTGCCCCTCATCGACGAAGGTGACGAACTGCACGCCAAAGTGTCTCCATGACAGCGAATGCAGCGCGATCGGTGGCAAATGCTGCCCCAATCTGTGCAATGGACGCAGTTGCGCATCGCCAAATCTGCTGGGTAATTCGGGCAATGCGGACAAGTCGCCGTTCGGCAGCAAGAACTGTGAGTAGCCCCTACTGCTCTACCTCTCTCCTACTCACTCTTTCTCCCCCTCTCTCTCTCTCTCTTTCGCTCTTTGCAGCTGGCGCCTCGGGCAGCTACTGCGGCAACGTGAAGTGCGGCAGCTTCGAGAAGTGCGAAACGGATCGCAGCACTAAGCGACCCAAGTGCGTGCGCTCTTAAGGCGGGGTATATCGTTTGCATGGATACCCTTTAAGCTAACTTTATGGGCAGCTCTATAGATACTCTGTTTAAATTTCCAGACAAATTTTGATATTTCAACGCATACAGGGTATTTTTTTAGTCTCATATCTATGCCGTTACTCTTTTTATGTACATAAATGCATTCAAACTATGTGCTGTGTATTCCATTTACAGGGTATACTCTAATACTTTTTCGATTTACAGGGTATCCTCTGATAGTTTGTTTGTTTTTATGCATGCACAGGGTATTTTATAGCTCTGTATATATGCAGTTGCCCCTTTATGTTTATAATTCTTTTCGAACTGTCAATTTGCAGGGTATATTCTTCGCTTTGGTTTGGTTCTTTAATTGATTTTAATTTACAGGGTATAGCTTGGGTTATAGCCTGCCAGATACCCTTTACTGTTAATAAAATGTATTCAATGTATTGGGTATTTTTTTTTTTGCTGGGTATTACAGGGTATACCCAGCTGATTATTTATTTTGAACACTCACGGGTGCGGCTAGGGCAACGCTGACCAGCAGGCTGGCTACAAACACGAATTTGAACATTTTCGAATAGTTGGTATTTTATTTAGTATTTTTTCTAGTTCAGTATTTTCTCTTTTTTTTCGCTTTGCACGCTTTCACACGAGCTCTGCACGCTGCAAGTTGACTTCGTACTGTGGCTTGTTGGCAGACCGCAAGAGTGGCTTTTATAACGCACTTGAAGACACTCACACACACACACACACACACACACACATGCACGCGGGCAGAGCAAACACACCTGCACAACAGGCTGGCTTGAAATTTTGGCTTGGATTTTGTTTTTGGCTTTTTTTTGAGGCTCTTCTTCTTCGCTGCGATCACACAAATTTCAAGTTGATTTTGTTATTTCTCGAAAAATGTTGTGCATTTTGCAATCGTCATGCAGATGGGCTCTGGCAGCTGTCAGCAGGTTTAAGGGGGGAAAGAGGGGCTCAGGGAGGGCACTAAGGCGTCGCAGCTAGGGCTGGCATTGCATAAGCGCATCGCAGCGCAGCTCAAGGTCAGTTGGTCAGTTCGACAATATACGAAAGTGCGAACCAGTTTCGATGCTTCCCGGTAAAATCTGTAAGTCCCCCCTCCCCTCTCTACCTCTCTCTCTCTCTTTTCTGTATCGCTCTCCCTGTCTCTCTTTTTCTCTCCCTTTTTTATGCTCTTGTTTTTTTTTTTTTTTTTTTTTTTTGGCCATATCTTATGTAATTTATGTGAAGTTTTTGTGCAAATTGAAAGCGTGTATGTGTGTGTGAGTGTGTGTGTGTGTGAGAGTGTATGTGTGTGTGCTATGTACTTCTCCAGTTTTAGTTTGCTTTGTACGAGGAAGTAAGTGGAGCGCATTACGCTGACTATGGAGCACCCTTTTTAAAAGACGGCAACGCCATAACAACAGAGCGGATTGTTGGGGAAGAGGAAGGGGAAGAAAAAGGGGAGAGGAGCAGTAGCAGGGGCGGAGTTGTTGGAGGGAAGCAGCTGGCAACGGGGCGTTGCATTGCAATTTTTAGTTTTTTTTTTTTTTTTTTTTTTTTAAGTACCTCCAGCAAACAAGTTTCTGATGCTGAAGCAGCCGATGGTCTTCTCGGATGGTATTAACATCTTAAGTGGTTTCGACAGGGTCGAGTTCTGGTTATGCGACATCGTAAACGAAAATAAAAAATTAAAAAAATAAATCGAACAGTTTTATAACTTTAGAAAGGAGAACACTACATACAGAGCACATACCATATATCATAATTAAACACACATCTTGCGGGATCTGTCGATGATCTTCAATTGTTCTGTTTTCGCAGAAGCCATAAAGAAAGTGTTAAGAGATGATATATTATGAGATTTACTTAGATGAGTCAATACTTTGCGGTTTCTTAAAACTAATTTTAAATTTTGAATAATTTAACAGTGCTTTGAATTTTTGCCTGCACGCCTAGCAAATACCCTGTAATTTGTAAGCGGAATAAATAAACGAAACATGTGATAAAAATTCCAAATACTTAAGAGATCTTTTTGTTTTCTTTTTTTCCTACATTGCTAAGGTCTCCAAGGTAGTAGAAAAGTCGACGTGACAATTGACAATTCTTAAGTATTATAAAGAAATTGAAAATGTTCCCATTGCATATGGTATGCAAGGCATGTGCGATAGGTTCGATTACCGTTTCGGAAGCTCGATGACTGTGCACATCCGCTCGTTCCACTTTTGCGCCCAACTAGCTCTCATAGTCTCTCTCTCTCTTCCTATCCCTCTCTAATCGTAGCTTAGTTATTTCTTGTTTATCTTACTTTATTTTTCTTTTTCGAAATCGAAAAGACACGTTGCTTTTGCTGCCGCATCGCGACGCTTGTTGCAATCCCATAATGCGCTCAAGGTGAGAGACCTCACCAAGTTTCGATACACGCAACGCCCCGTAAGACCCACACTACTTAGCCCAGTCCCAGTTACCTCCCCTACTTACTACCTCCTCCTCCTTCTCCCTTATGTGAGACCATTAAAAATTGTTGCTGGCATTTTTATGTTTATTTTATAATTATAATTTTTATTTTTGGGGCCAATAAAACGAAGAGCTGAGTGCTTTGATTGATTACCAGCAATACACACTCTTCCTTTTCTCTCTTTCTTTCTCTTCCTTCTCTTTCACGCTTTTTTGGGCCAAATTTATGACTCTATTTTGCGGCTGCCTTCACAAATTAGCACGCTAATTTGCATATGTTGGGCGCATCTGGGTGACCCTCTGGGGACCCTGTAGAGCAGGTTGAGCAGAAGAGAGAGAGAGAGAGAGAGAGAGAGGTGTCTGTAAAGCCGCTAGGGTGTTACATTGACAAATTGTTTGGCTCGCACTTTTATCGCTGCCTTTATGCAAATCTTTTTAAATTTTCAGTTTGTCGTTCGTTTTTTTTTTTTTCTCCCGCCCTCATGCGGTTTTTAGCTGAGGTTTATTTGATTCAGGGCTATATCATAGTATAGTATAACTAACTGATATGTTACTCATGCACAATAGCAAGAGAGTTAATCATTGGGTTTGCCTTGAATAAATCTGCATATTGATTGAGTTTGACAAATGATTATTGCGCTTATTGGTTTGATTGTTAATAATCATTTGCCAAAGCTGACAGCTTGACTTTTTTCGATTAGTATAGTTGACCTATATTTGTTGAAAATGTGTTTAAACTATGCAAATTGCTCTGAAAGTTAAGTGGATTATAAGTAAGGCCGCAGTATTTAAATAACTTTGATATATATTAACAAATTGCTAATTTTAAGCCTTATAAGATGGAAAGTGGGCGTGGAATATTTTTAAAATAAACCTTAAGTTACTGTCAATGTTTCCTGCAAATTTCCTGACGCTAGCTTCTATCATCTCTGAGATCTATACAAACAGTTGTGGTTATATCGACTTGTTTCAGGCTTTCCACGCTCCGAAAAAGACGTGTCATATTTTTAAAATTAATCTGAAGTTACTATCCGTGTTTCCTGCAAATTTCCTGACTCTAGCTTTTCTAATCTCCGAGATCTAGGCATTCATACAAACAGATGTGGCAAAATCATAATTTTTCAGGCTTTCCACGCTTTAAAATTAACCTGAAGTTACTGTCAGTGTTTTCTACAAATTTTATGATTCTAACTTTTCTAATCTCTGAGATCTTGGCATTCATACAAACAGTTGTGGCTAAATCGACTTGTCTGTTGATGTTGATTAAGAATTTATATAGTAGTAATTTGCTGAGCTTAACTGTGGCATTTTTCTCGTTTTTCTATGCTCCCAACTAGCATTACTTAACGCTCAAGTAGTCCCCAGTCCACACATCATTCGCACAAATGTTTTAGCAAATATTTGCGCACTTCATTTGGCAGGCAAGCGACGCACTAACCCACACAGACCCCACACAAGTTCCCTATGCCAACCCAAGTTCTCGCAGTTTACGAGGGGCAGCACTGGAAGGGGGAAGGGGGGTGCTGAAAATCGCTGCCATTTTATATGCAAATGCGTGTGTCTGTGCATAATTTGGTGCCCATTTTATTGCATTCCTTTGGCACGCACCAAGTTTTGGCTTAGAATTCCTTTTTTTGCTCGAGTTACGCATACGCCGCGTTGTCCTTGAAATGGGTTCGTCTCGGGAGCTGTCATTGTCGGCCATTCCCGGCTGCCAAGTGGACAAGTAGGAGGGTAGGGTAGGGTTATCCCCCCCTCTAGTTGCGGCACATTTTATCGCTCCACTCAGCGACTCAGGGTTTTGCTCTCAAGTCAATAAAATGCGCTACAATATAAATCTTGCGTAGACTTCATAAGGTGTGAAACCTCACTAAAAATAAGCTGATATATTGAATTTAATTTCGTTTTATTAGTCGTTAAATAAAGCGAGAAATATAGTTATTATAGTAAGTGAGGTTTGCTTGCGGTTAGAAAGGAAAACTTAACTTTAAGTGTACTTTAAAATGTGTTTCTGGGTTTATTTTTAGTATAATTGAAATTTGGTTTCTGCTAAATTATAGAAAAATACTTATAGCATTGTGGACAAGTGTGAGACCCGGTAAAATAAATAAAATATTTATAACTTTCACAATTTGACTCCGATATCGTTTTGAAATGAATTTTTATGCTTATTTTAAATATACAAATCGATTTTAGGCAAAATATGAATACTTAACTTTTTGAGAAAATTTCGAAATTTTTTGTAGGGGGTAATATAGAAAAAAAATTCGAAAAATATCGAAATTCCCAAATCGTTTAAATTTAAATGTAGACTCAATTTAGGTACAATACCGTGATCTTAAAGTCATTCCCGAACAAAATCAAAGGAATTCTGAAAAAGTTATGAGTAATTGAAGCCCAAAAA
This sequence comes from Zaprionus tsacasi, assembly GCA_018904105.1. NCBI lineage: Eukaryota > Metazoa > Arthropoda > Insecta > Diptera > Drosophilidae > Zaprionus > Zaprionus tsacasi. The sequence goes on along the minus strand of JAEIFR010000173.1, from coordinate 7,049,144 downwards.
GGGACTATATTAAGTCTTTACGAGCCTGTGAGTTTTTTTTTATCTTTTGGAAATTGTTGAATAATTTAATAAATTTTGTATATATTTAAGATTTTTTCCTTTTTTCTAAGTGCATATTCGAAAAATCTTTATTACATATAAATTCCATTTGTATAATTTATTATCATGGCGATTCTTTTGTCAATTCCAGGCGATACCTTGAATTGAGTGAGGAGATTTTATAGACATGCGTAGGGTATCATACAGTTATTAAAATAATATATGTAGCTATCGTTACACACACGCTTGAGCAATTAAATGATAATTAAATTAAAATTATATATGTCTAATTCAACATCCTCCCATTTCAGTTCCCCTTTCCATTATTATTTTCTTCTTCTGCCATGTAAATTCTCTCCCCGCCCTCCCATTTAGCTGGATTCGGTTTCCCAGTATTTCCTGCTGCACTTTTGGGGCGCGCTCTTGGCCATTTGTTGGCCAACTTAATTAACGCTGACTTAGCCGGGACAGCCACGCCTCGCACACACACACACACACACACACACACACGCTGACATTGTTGTCTTTGTTTCTATTATTGTTGTTGTTGTTGTTCGCGCTGTTGGTTTGATAATTACTTTTGATAACTTGGCTAGGGTTGCCGCGCGGTTTCGCCGCTAGTTCATCGTTGTTGCAGTTGTTGTTGCTGCTGCATATGACACCATTATGTAGTTTATCAGCAGGCATGCATATACAGTCAGAGAGAGAGAGAGAGAGGCAGTAAGAGTGAGATAGAGAGAGAGGGAGCCGCAGTCGAGTTTTACCACTTTATTTTTGTCAATTTTCTAGGTTAAGTGCTTTATAAGCCTTGAGGTAGGTCACTCCTAAAAACTGGTCAATAGCACGTATAGTTAGTGCGGCAGGGGAGGGGAAGTGTGTAGTAGGGAGCGTCGGAAATCTCGCAACGTGCGACTTAGCTGTTTCTCTGACTAATCCAATTAAATGCGCCAGTTACACAGGGCACAGCATTTTGTTTTTTTTTGGGAGAGGTTATGGCAGCGCTATAACTCAGACTAGGGTTGTCTAGCTGCCCAAGAGCATTATAAGTTAGACTAGAGTTGCCTATATGCTGTAAAAAACGACTAGATATGCTTATAAATAATATAAATAAACTAAAATTGAATTTAGGAACTTTATACAATCGCATGGGATCTCGGCTTGTCTGAGTTTGCCTTTTTCTTATGTTGAATTTCAAAATAATTTTAATTTTTAAATTTTTATGCTTTTTATACCTTATAGAACTGTAGCAAAAACTCGTATAACCTTAAAAGAAGCAACCTTTTTTCATCTTTGCTCAAAGTGAAGCTGAAAAAAGCTTAAAAATACCTAAAACATTTACTAAACTTTAAAAAAACTTTACCCTAAAGGCGAAACGAAAAATGTATATTCCCTTAAAAGGTTTTAATTGTTTTTTTTTTTGCCTTTGCTAAATATTCATGCTGAAACCTTCTGTTCTCCACTTCCTATATGAAAGAGGTTCATTGATATTTTAATCATGAACTAGTTTTAACATTATATAATTAATTTATTCAGTTTTTTCCTTGCTCTGCAGTATTTATGGTTTTTTTTTTTTCGTATGTCATGAATTAATATTAAATAATAATGTTATATATAATATTTTATTTATTGTAAAAAATAATGAAAATATCTATTCTATATTATATACTATTCTATTCTATTATTTTATACTATTTTATTGTTTTATTTAATATAAGCTCATTTATATATTATGATTTAATAAGGTGTACGAAATAAGTAAGTAGGACACCTAAACTAATGACTGTTGTGTCCACAAAAATCAATTCCTGGAATTTTTTTTTCTTGAAATTGGTCGATCGGGCTCAGTGTTAGGCATAGGCAAAGAGAATCGAAAAAATACAGCGTGGTTTTCGTGTACGATCAAGTTTAGTAGTTGAAGTTGACTTTTGCGAACGAAATAAATAAGTGGGACAGATCACTTTTCATTAGTTTGCTTAAAGGTTCTGACTTCAAATTGAAAAACTTTATTCTGCATTTATTGCTAACGACGAAAATAAATAAAATTAAGTGAGTTTTATCGAGCAAATTATTTTTTTTTTAGTTTTAATTGCCATTTTTACTTTAGATATGTCGACTTTCACTCATTTAAGCGATACAGAGCGTGAAAGAATACTGGCACTTCGAGAAATGGGGATGTCAATACGCAAAATTGCAGAAAAATGTAGCAGAAGTAAGCGGACAATCGAAAACTTGATAAAAGACCCAGAAAATTATGGAAAGAAACCCCGATCTGGGCGCCCACCTTTAGTTGACGAACGGGACAAGCGCAGAATTAAATTTTTAGCAATTAATGAAAACATCAGCGCATCCCAAATTCGATTAAATTTGAGTCTTCCAGTCTCAACTCGACGAGTTCAACAAATTTTACAAAAATCCGATAATGTTTCGTACGAAAAAAAACTGCTTAAACCTGAACTACTGCCGAGACATAAAGTAGCCAGATTGCAATTTGCCAACAAATACAAATTTTGGGACGAAGAGTGGAAAAAAATTATATTTAGCGATGAGAAGAAGTTTAATTTAGATGGCCCTGATCGCTACCGGTACTATTATCGGGATACAAGGGCTCCCAAGAAAGTCCACGTCTCCAGAAATTTCCACGGAGGATCTCTTATGGTATGGGCTGCCTTTGGGTATACGGGAAAGTCTCCTATATGTTTCGTTACCCATAAAATGAATGCTCAAAACTACGTAGAGCTATTAGATACAGTTCTGGTTCAATTTGGAGAGGATCATTTTGGTGAAGAATGGACGTTTCAACAGGACAATGCACCTATCCACTGTGCAAAGCACACAAAGAGTTTTTTTTCATCGTCGCAAATCCCACTTTTGGAATGGCCAGCGCGCAGTCCGGACTTAAATCCGATAGAAAATCTATGGGGAATCCTTTCTCAAAAGGTTTATTCCAATGGAAGACAATTTGGAACTCTTAAGGAATTAAAAGATGCAATTAATCAAGAATGGGCAAAAATCGACACAAAAGTCCTTGAAAACCTTATAAACTCTATGCCAGGACGAGTTCTGAAGGTGTTAAATAACAAAGGATGCTCTATTTAAACGAGTTATAAACTTTTCCACTGTGAATTTGTTCCTTTTTTGCGTTATCTCATATTTAACCAGTTCTGTCCTACTTACTTATTTCGTTTGAAAACTTTTTGTTTTATTTTTTATAATGTTTTCTAAAGTATTTTTTTTGTTCTCTCACTTGGATATTATTACTAATTTAATAAAGAATAAAAAGAAATTTGATTTTTTGAAATATGTTTAGCCGTTTTCTTTTTAAACAATAAAATGTAGTGTCCTACATACTTATTTCGGCCACCTTAGTTCTAGATACATGGGCTTATATTGAGAGCTTCCAGCTATTTCCTGCTAATCTTCACAAAATTATTATATCTACATATATATTCATTTACATTCATTATCTTTAAGCTTAACGCCGCAATGCTTTCATAATGCAACATCATCTTCAAATAAGTGCAGACTATCTACTTATATGTATGTCATATATACATATATCATATATTTATATTATATATATCTTGTCTTTAAATCCAGTTGAAGCATTGCTGCCGACAGCGTTGACCCTGCAGCTGCTGCAGACAGCGACATGTGTAATTGCGGCAACAATTTAAGTTGATGCTGCCTCTGCTGCTGCCTCTGCTGCATGCAACATCATCGCCAACCGGAAGCAAGTGTGCTGAAGTGGCGTGCTTGAAAGCAGCAGGAGGCAGAGGCAGCGGGGTGTGGGCGTGGCAGGTGTGCTGTGCGGCAAAGGCATTGAAACTTCGTGCTCGCTGCGTGCTGCTCTGACTGTGGCGCTGGCTCTGGCTCTGGCTCTGGTTTATGCCTTTATTAAGCATCAAACAAAATCCAAAACGTCAAGGATACATGAGGCATCATACATAGTCAGGAGCAGTCGGAGCAGCAGTCGCATCCTTCACGTGTTTTGTATACAGATGCAGTCGAGGCAGCTTGCAATTTATGCACACAACTTGTCACACAAGACGAGCAGGAGGAGGAGAGGGGGAGGCGAAGGTGGAGTACCCACAAGATGGATGTAGTGGTTGCCAGTCACTGCATTGGTTAGCCTCAGGCAGGACAGAGCAGCAGCAGCAGCAGGAGGAGCAGGAGCAGGAGCAGGACAAGCAATTTACACCGCACAATGCGTTGACACACGTCGTCCGCAAATGTGCGGCTGCACGGCCAGAGACAGAGACCAAAGACAATGGACGACGTCTCCGTCTCCGTCTCCAACTGGGACTGGCTGCATCATTAAACCTGAAAAGTGTCAAATGCCCGGCCAGACACACACACACACACTATCCTGCTGGGGTTAAATTCAATTGAATGCAGCAGCTTCCTCTCCCTCGCCCTGCTCTGCTTAATCTTGGCCAGAAATTTACGTCCTGCAGCCTGCTCCAGCCTCATAATTCAAACTGTGTTGACAATGAAAATGAAATTCCCATTAAAATGCAATATGTTGCAGGCAACCCTACTCCCCCCTCCCCGCTCCCTGCACAGTATAAACATTGACAGTGAGGTCCATGAACTGTTTGTAGTGGGCGTGGCAGCCTAATCTCCTCCCTCCTCCTTCCCCGAGCTGGATCTGCTCATCTCATCTAATCTGGAGATTTATTGGCTAATGGCGCAGCACGTTCAATTTGATTTTGACAATTTTAATTAAATCGACAAATATGTATATAGAATCGTAGGGTTTTTGCTTCATCATCATCTATTATTATTATTATTTCATTAACACTTCAAGTGTAAAATGAATTATCGCTGGAAATTTACTGAAAGTGAGGTTAGGTAAATGAGTTAAGTGTTGCTTTTATTACTTCGTTTGCTTGTTATCGATTAAATTGGCCTAAACTGAATTTCAATTCAATAAATCACATTGAAATTGACTTCAGATTGGCTTGCTTAACACTTTAAATCACAACTAACCTTACTTTGTTGAAAATCTACTTATTTGTTGGTATTTCTTCCATATTTTTCTCAATTTGAGAGCAAATTCATTTAGGATGCGAATTTTAAACTAGTTTTGAGTATATTAATGGATTTCGGGTAAAAAAATTAAATTTTATTTTTTTAAATTTTTTTGAAAATTCCTAAATTTCCAAAATATCAAAAAATTTGAACATATTTTTTTTGCTATTTTTTAAATGTAGAATCAATCAGGTTGTTAAAACATAAACAAAAAGTCATTCCGCGTGGAAATCGATTGTTTTTTAAGAAAGTTACGATGGGTCCAAAATGAGAGTACCGAGCCTGTTGAGTGTGTTACATGTCTAATTTTTGGACCACTTCGACATGAATTTTGGGCCAAATTTAAGTATCATTTAAAATCGATTTAAATGATTGTTTAGGACTAATATTGACCTCCGCAATCGATTAAGAGTAAAAACTGGCGATTCGAAATATAAAAAAAAAAATTTTGTTGAAATTTCAAAGGGGGGACCCTTACCTAAAATTCCAAAATATCGAAAAATTTCAAAATATCAATTTTGCTTATTTTTTAATTGAGAATCACTCCGGTTGTTAAAACATAAACAAAATGTCATTCCGCGTGGAAATCGATTGATTTTTAAGAAAGTTACGATCGATGTAAAATTAGGTACCAGGCCTGTTGAGGGTGTTACATGTCTTATTTTTTGAAAATAAAGAATTGTATAGTTTCTTGCTTATTTATTTAATACACTGTAAATTAACAATTTAAATTGCAAATTCTTTTACTCGTTTTAATTTCAATTTTATTACATTTGTTTACAGAGAGAGAGAGAGAGAGAGAGAGAGAGTGAGAGAATGGAAGAGATTATATCTTTGGTTGCGGTTTAAGTGTGTCAACAACCTGTTCGATATGTTAAGCACTCTGGCTGGCACTGCCAGGTGGAACACACATACACGCACACACACACACCTGACACTGACACTTTGGAAGCACCTGGTTCTATAGAGTCCCTTCCCCTCCCACACAATTCTGACTGTTATGGTCAGCTTTAATCTTGTTAAGCCCGCTCGGAACGGACATTTTGGTTGCGACGCGGCGACGCCTGCTTTGATCGTTTTAATGTTGAGAGTAAATTGTTTATTTATGGCATTTAAAAAGCATACGTTGCGGGAGTTTCGCCTTCTATCTTACCCCTCCCCCACGCCTCCTTTTCTCTCCTCCCCTTGCACAACAAACAAAAATTCACCCAGAGGCAAAGAAACAAAAAAACTTCTACCAATCGCTGTTTGCAAGTGTGAGTGTTCCTGGGCTGTGTGTGTGTGTCCTGTGTGTGTGTGCCTAGCCTGTGTATGTGCCCTCTCTGTGTGTGTGTGTTTTTTTCTGCCTGTGTGTGTGTGCTAAAGAAAATATATAATATTATTTGCATAGCCCAAGCAAAACTTAAAGTTGTAGAGCAGAAAAAAATCGAAAATCCTCGATAAACACTGCGATTATTCGATAGGCAATCGAAACTTAAGCAGAAAATTGCCTGCAGGGCGTGTGCGACAGACAATTGCAATTTTAGGGGCGTGGCAGGCTGACAAAATTGAAGAGGAAAACACAAAAAAAAAAAAATATATTTTCCAACTGAACACACGCAGCGCTCCGCTCTCTAAGCCTGCGTATGCCTCACTGACTGGGTTACTCCCTCTCCCCCCCCCCTTCCTCCCCTCTGCTAGCCAGGATTATGCATAAAATTTTCGCTGATATGGGAAACCTTTTTTGGCTCGCGCAACATTGGACTGTTTTATGTTTCTTATTATGCGTTTGGTTTGTGCGCACAAATTGAATTACACACAGAGGTTGTACACACACACACACACACATACACACACACACACACACACAGTCTCTGCTTACACACACACTTTCGCACATGTCGCTGCTGCTTTGCCACGTGCCACATGGCGTATGCGTAATTTCGGCAGCACATTATAGTCTGCGGGGAAGGGGGGAGGGTGTTTAAGTGGCTTAAACCAAGATTAGATTGCTGCCTTTCTTACAGGGTATGTGACCAGCACAGCAGCAGCAGCTTTTGTTGCCCCTCTCTCTCTCTCTCCTTTTCCCTCTCCCACGCTGCGTCTTTTTCTCTTGCTTCGCTTTGATGTTTGCAAATCGAATTTAGCGCAGCGTAAAAATCACAGCCAAAGTTAACCGAGCTGTGCCCTCCCCCCCCTCAGCTGCTCCCTGCTCGTTTTACTTTGCCCTCGCTCCCTCTGCCTCCCTCTCTCTGCCCTCCCCCTCTCCTGCTGCAGGCAAACTTTCGCGCCATCAAGTATACGCAGCGTTGATTGGATTTCAAGCTGTCCACTGACCGGTTGCACGTAATAATCATTTGTATTTAAAGCAGCAGCTGCTACGCCCCCCTCTACCACCCTCTGCCCTCTCTCCCCCTCCCCCTTAGCAGAAACTTTCAGTTGACACTCGCTCTGGCTCGCTCTGGCGTTATCCTTGGCACGTCTTGGCAGAGCACGCTGTCATGCAAGGCGAATCTGACAAGATGTGACAGCTGCCTGCAGAGATATCTATGTGTGTGTGTGTGTGTGTGTACCGTTATGGCTCGACTGACTCCCGCTAGCCACGCCCATAATCGTTCTCAGCCCCCATTTCTGTTAGAGCACAAAATCGGCGCATAGATAGTTGCAATAGAGGCGCATTAACGCGGCGGGGTATTCCTGGTACTGCCCTGAGACAAGTGACCATTTCCACTGCGGGTTGTCGGGGTATAGCACTTGCTAATACCCTGTAATTATACTTTGCAGATGAATAATAAATATTAGCTATTTATAAGCTTTAAATCACTTTCTGCGAGCTATAAACAAAATTACAGGGTATTTACAGCTCTACAGCGCATTAAATATACCAGTTAATACCCTGTAGATTTTTGCTTACTTTTATACACACAAAAATAGGTTTTTTTCTTATGCAGGGTATAAATTATGGAGAAAAACATGTTTGTAATTGCGAAATATTTTAAACCAGTGCTTGTAGTTAAGAATACCCTGTAGCACTTAGTTGTATTTAATTTACAGGGTATTTGTGCAATTATTTTCAGCATACAAATACCCTGTAATAGTAAATTCTATACAATTTACTGTGCATCCATGCAATATTGTTAGTTTATTATTCTTTTTAAGACTCACTCTTTATCTGGGCAAATATATGCTGAAATACCCTGTAAATTTTGAGTAAAACTAGGCAATCTTTTTAAGATGCGCAGTGCAGCATTTACGGCCTAGTCAGGACAGTAAATATTGAGCAACTAAAGATACCCTGCATAGCTTAGCTCTCTGCAAAAACTTGTCTCTGCCTTACAGGGTATAAACAAGTGTCATACTCTGCTTGTTGCAGCTGTAGTTGTGGCAAATAGACTTTGAAAGAATCTACATAATTTACAGGGTATTTACCCCACTATCTCCTTCTGCCTCTTTCCCCTCTACGCCTTTGTGCTATTTATATTAAATTAGCCAAGTTCTACGAGGTGAAATCACACAGTTTTATCTCGCCGCATCACGATACATAAAGCGGAGGAAGCTGCGCATAACCCTGGGGCAAAGGCATAGCTGGAGCAGGAGCAGGAGCAGGAGCAGGGAGCAGGGAAGAGTTGGCTACGTCCAGCTGCGTTGGCCGAGGCGACTCTTGGTGCAGTCCAACTAAAAGTGACGTCATAAATTTTGCAGCTACTTAAAGTGAAAAGTAAAGTGCAGGGCGAGGAGGAGGAGGAGGGGTAGTAAAAGAGTGGGAGGCAGAAGCCTTCCAGGAAGCGCAGGCAGATAGGACTCCTTCGCCTAATCCGTTGTCCGTGGCAACTAATGAATTTATGTTGTTTCTCTTGTTGCCAAGTTTAACCAAGAGCCATGATTGTTATGTGGTCTGCCACGCCCCCCAGCACGCCGCCTCAATCTGCTGTTGCTCTGCTGCTTCTCTCCTGCTTCTCCTCTCTTGCTTCTTCCCTTCTCTTAGGAGTCCATCTTGCGTAATGGGAGTCAGCACGTTGCGCGCCGGCAACAAAGTTGCCCAAAAGCGGAGGAGAGTAAACAGATCTGCGTGTGTGTGTGTGTGGAGTGGGGCTGGGCAGGAATATATCGAATACTTTCATTAGCATGCAGTGCTTCCACCAGGCAACGATTCATCAAAACTTTGTGCCAGCAGCTGCGGCGCAACACCTAAAATTATGCTACGACTTTGATTATATTCCCAAAAAAGGAAACTGCAGAAAGCAGGAGGAGATTCGCCTGCTGCCTGATTGATTAACTTGCTGGGGCAGGGTAAGACAGCAGAGGGCAGAGTGCAAAGAGAGAGAGAGAGAAAGAGAAAACTGCATAGACAGCAAATCCACTAAGGAATAAAAAGCGAATGCAAAACGGAAGCAGACGACGACGACGACGACGACATCGCAGACTGCGCCAGACTGACGCAGACTGACACTTAATTAGAGGCGTCGGAAGCGGAAACGAAATGCATGTCACATGCCAAGTAGAACAAGAGACGAGAGAGAGAGAAAGAGTGGGGAGGAGAGAGACAGTAGGACTTAGAACATCGACGCATAAGCTGACTGTATTTAGTAGGCGGCAATTGGTTAACGAGGCAACACTGCAGTCTGGCAACGCTTAACAACACTGGTTTTACAGTGCGGGATAAAAGTTTAGTATCACTTGAGTGGAAATTAAAGTCAGACTTGAGTTTACTTATTGTTATCGAGCATATATTTTATTTGTTGTCTTAAAATATTTATTATAGTTATTTCCTTTAATTTTATATCTGATTTTTATTTATTATAGTTATTTCCTCTAAATTTAATGTTGATTTTTATTTGCCTAAACAATTTAAAGCATTTTTAGTATTATTTTCAAAATCATAGCATATCATTTCTTAAATTTATTTCTTTTATATTAATTCAGAAATCCTTCTAGCAAGAATTTTATAGAGTATTTTCACTTGTCAATTCTTTTTAAAGCGTATATATAAAATTACTACTAATTTGCACTTGCCTAAGCTATTGAAGGAATTTTTATACATTTTTTTTTATAAGATATCATAGTATTCCTGACAGTTTTATAATTTCAAGTGGAGAACCTTTCAGTAAACAATTTTAATAATGAATTTTATTTTTCCATTCAATTTAAAACTTGTAACTAAACTTTTTAAAAAATTTAAGAGTTTTATATAGTAAAATCTAATAAATCTGTATTTTTACATATTTTATTTAATTTTTAATGAGTTCATTTAAATAATTTATAAAGGAGTATTCCAAAAGAAATGGTATAATAATCGGTAATTATTTAAATACAAAAGCTAAACCAATATAAATGCGAAAAGCTGAAAGAAAAACCATATTTGCCATGATTTCCACTGATTTTCGTCAAAGTTAAGATCTCTGCAGGCGAAGTATCATACACTTACTAACCATATGTGCTACAGAGGAAACCTTCATCATATGGAGACTGTCTGAAATTTCTACAATACTCGCGCAGCGTCTGCCGCTGCTCCTGTTTGGTCTCATGAACTTGCAACTAATTGAAAAGCGTCACGTTTCATCTCTTGAAGTTAACAGTTATGTCACAACGGTTTACTTCCGACTCGACGACATCCCATCCCATCCCATCCCAACCCAACCCATCCCAGCAGCTGTTGCCGTGTGCTGTGCATGAAACATGCCTGCAACGACAGAGAGAGACAGAGACAGAGAGAGCGGGGAGGAGACAAAATTAAATTCTGAACACACAAGAGTCGAGTGCGGCTGCAATTTGTTGTGACTTTGACTGGACTGGGGATGCCTGAAGGAACGGAAGCTTCCGGGATCTATTTTTTATTAGCCCTACGCTGATTTGATTTGCATGCGAGGCACAGCCGGCGCTGGGAGACAACTTATAAAGCCATAAAGGAGCAAAGGCGAGGGGGAGGGGGAGGTAGCGTAGGCGGATGCTGTGGCGAAGCAGCTGCCTGGCATATTTCGTTGGGGTTGCGCTCTCTCTCTCTCTCTCTCTCTCTCTCTGTGTGTGTGCCTTCATAATTGTGGTGTGGCAAGGGGGGATAGGGGGTGGGGGCAGGTGGACGTCATTCCTGTGCATAATTGAAATTCCAGCCTAAACGCGTTTGTAACGGGAAATTGCGCGCGTCCAAAAAGGCCACCGGAGCCGGAGACGCAGCCGGATGCGGCAGCGGGCCAAACAGAAATTGTTGTTGTTGTTTTTTACCCCAAAAATGCTTGTGTTTGTTTTTGTAAATATATTTGCCGACTACTTGTCGCGTTAATTACTTTTGCGATAATTATTTAAAATAAATATAAAAAACTTTTCCCACGGGTGTTATTACACACACACACACACACACACACATATAATTGTCATTTAAATCGCCTGCAAATGCAATCAATTTGCCCAAACAATAATTATGCTGATGCTTTGCAGTTGTTGTTGTTGTTGTTGTTGCTGTTGCAGTTGTGTAATTATATTTGACAAACATATTATGCTCAGGGGAAATGACACACAAAAACATACACACACACACAGCACGCACAAGAACAACAACAAATTGTGAATTGTTGAATCTGGCGAACAGCTGATCGGCAGAGCGGCACAGCGTTGCCACCTAATTGCGCGCGCAGTACGCTGCTCGCGTTATGCGCATGAGCCGCCTTTCCAAGAGGCAAAAGAATGTTTTTTCCAAGCAAGGCTTGTTGGCCAAAGCCATTCACATGGTCATGGCAGTGCACGCCGAGCTATCAGAACGCATCCACGAGCAGCGCGCATTAAAACGAGCGGCAAATTGCATCGCATTGTGCGGGGTACGTTGCACCTGAGCACAAAAATAAAACGCGTTAAAAAAACTGTGACTGCACTAGAAATTTAGTAAAAAATTTATTGTGAATTTACCAAGCATTTGCAATACAAAAAACAATTGTTTATATGCTTTATTAATATTATTCAAAAATTAACGCCGTCTTGCACAGTGCTGCCAGCGCGCTTGGCAACTCTGCCAGTGTTGTTTTGACAGTTGGTTAACGCTCTCTTCATGTCGCTCTCTCTCTCTCTATGGCTGCTGCTGCGCTCGCACTCTCTCGCAGTCAGTGGCTTCTCTCTCTCTGTGCTGCTACTGAAAATGTTTCGTGTTGCGTTGTCTCGCGTTCGCATTGTTTATAAAACAAATTAATTTTATTTATGAATAGTTTTAAGTGGTTAAGTGAATCAAATTGTGCAATGCTGCTGCCCAACGGCGTGAGAGCATAATCATAATGCTTGCTGCCTGCAAGTATTCGTGCTCACCGTCACCATCGCCGTCGCTGCCGTCGCTGTCGCTGTCGCCGCCGTCACCGTCTCAGTCACTGTCTCCGCTGCCGCTGTCGACGCGCCAGCAAAAAAGAAAAGAATGCACACATAAAAAAAGAAAATGTACGTAAAATAAAATTATTGAAATTGAAATAAAATTGTTAAGCAAAATGTGCGCGGCTAAACGTTGAATATGTGTGCGTGTGCTAAGTGTTATATATACAAGTGAAATGTGTATGGAAAAGTCGCGCGCAAAGACGTCGTCGCAGTGCACAAGAAAAACAACAACAACGCTGAGAGTAAAAGAGAAAGAGCGAGCAAGAGCGAGGCGAGTAGGCGCTGCTGCAGCAACAACAACAACAAGTAGAAGAACAAGAAGTGTAACAAAATGCGCCTAGTTTAGGCCCCCCCCTGCTCCCTCGCACTCTTCCTACCTACTCCCCCGGCGCAAAAGAAACCAAAAAAAAAAAAAAAAAATAAACGTTTTAGTGCAACACCTTGTCGTAGTACCCCAAACGGAGTAAATACCCCAGCTGGACCAGCAGCTGCTGCTGATCGCACCAGCATCAGCATGCAGGCGAAGAAGCGCTATATACTTGTCTTTGTCTCGTGCGCCTTCCTCGCCTATTGCTATTTTGGGGGCTACAGGCTGAAAGTGGCTCCGCATCGGCCACGTCGTGCTCAGCATGAATCGGCCAAAGATGGTGGGATACAACCCTACGCACAGTTACCCAGTTTCATGGGCTATGAGCAGCGCAAGCCACTCACCACAAATGAATCACAACATGCTGCTCCCAAACACAGATCCCAAGTCACGACAACAACGGGAATAACGGGAACGGGAACGGGAACGGGAACTGCAACTGCCTGCCGCATGGAGACTTGCTTCGATTTCACCAAATGCTATGATAAGTTTCTGGTCTATGTGTATCCGCCGGAACCATTGAATTCCCTGGGCGCAGCACCGCCTACATCGGCCAATTATCAAAAGATTCTCACTGCCATACAGGAATCACGATATCATACCAATGATCCCGCCGCTGCCTGCCTCTTTGTGCTGGCCATCGATACGTTGGATCGTGACTCGCTCTCGGAGGATTATGTACGGAATGTGCCCTCACGCTTGGCCCGTTTGCCGCATTGGAATAACGGACGTAATCATATCATCTTTAATCTATATTCCGGTACCTGGCCAGACTATGCGGAACACTCGTTGGGCTTTGATGCCGGCGAGGCGATACTGGCCAAGGCCAGCATGAGTGTGCTCCAGATGCGACATGGGTTCGATGTTAGCATTCCGCTCTTCCACAAACAGTTCCCGCTACGTGCCGGTGCCACTGGTTCCGTGCAATCCAATAATTTTCCGGCGAACAAGAAGTATTTGCTCGCATTCAAAGGGAAACGGTGAGTGAGATTTTTTTTCGAAAATTTATACCTTTCTCTGGGTCTATTAAATTATTTATAAACATGATGGATCTGTGAGAGCACATATTTAAAATTTCATACAATTTTATGGCACATAAGGCGAGTTTTAGAGGGAATTTTGAGAAATCACTTTATATAATGCTCTGAAATATAAAAACTATTTCAATTATGCAGTTTTTCTTCTTTTTTTATTATTTATCTAAATCTTGAGTGGAATATATTGATGTGTTAGTATCTCAGAACAGGTTCCACTTTGCCTCGTGAGTCGCTTAAAGCAAGTTTATTATTAGATATTGTTTATAACAATGTGGCTGAAGAGCAAAAACGTGTTCATCTTAAACATCACTATGATTGATCAAATAAAGAAACAATTTAAAGTGATCTGGGAATGTTTAAAGACATACACTTGAAAAAAACTATGAATCTAAAATTATAACTTGTATATTTATTATACTATTTAAAATTAAAAAAAAAAATTTTTAGTAGAAATTTATTTATGTTAGAAATTTTAAAAATTAAAAATAATTGTTCTAGTTTGAAATGTATTCCTGCAATTCAATTTTTTCGCTTTATGTAGGCGTAAGAAGGCGTGGCTTAATATTAAGTTATGATTTAGCTGCCTGCTATAATGAGTAATATTTAAAACAAATTTCATAGCTCTGGCTCGTAAGATCTCTGAGATCTAGGCGTTCATACAGACAGAAATGGCTAAATTGGCTCTGCTGTTGGTAATAGGCAAGCATGTAGGGTTATATAGACTTCGTTTTGCCTAGTAGAGACAGATTCAATGGACAGGAATTTATAATACCTTTATAACAAACGGAATCGGTTATAAACTTATAAATAAAATATATAAAGATAACAGAAATATATAAAAAGATTTTATTGTATAATTGTAGAAAAACAGAATTTAAATATAAGAAATTTACTGCCATTTCAAGTCTTTAAAATGTGTCAAGCAAGACTTTTCCATTTTTCAATTTGCCAATCTCAACATTATTGGCAATTTGTATCAATTATTTGTGAATTTTCTTGGAAATCTCTCGGTTCGTGTTTTATTTTCTTGTCTGCAATTGCGATGTTTTTGATTTCCATGGCGACTATTAATTTGGGTCCACCCCAAAAGAGAGATTCACGGGCCTGTTTTGGGTGCACTCACTCAGGCAGCAAATTGCAGGTTGCAGCGATCGATTGCAATGTTAGCACAAAATATCGTCAGTTTTTGGCGAGGGGGAGAGGGAAGGGGAGGGGGCAGAGGTGACTCCGACTCGGGCAATTCAAATTGAAAAATTGTCTGGCAACGCGTGCCATTCATCAAGCTGCCCCCTTGCTGCCCCCTCTCTACTCTTCTCTATTTCCTCTTCTTGCCAGTTTCGTCCTTTGCTTTTGTTGCGCTTTTGTTTGTCTTCGCTTTATTGTTGTTTACTCGCTTGTAGCGCGCCCACTCCTGCCTGGGGCGATGCTTCTTTTGACATGTAACTCGATTCAATAACATCGCCCCCGGGCAATGTGACCAGAGACAGGTGTAGCTGCAGGAAGGAGAGGGGGGAGGAGAGAGTGTGCCTGCCTGCCTGCCTGGGGGCAAGGTGAGTCTCGCCTGACCTTTGGCTTGTTGTGTGTGTGCGTGTGTGTTGCTGCCGTCATGTGGGCGTCACCCACCCACCCAGTTCGGGCTGACAATGGCATAGCTGGTCACCAGTGACTTCCTTCCTCTTCTCCTGCTCCTCCTGCTGGCCCAGAGCGACATGAGCTCATTGTGCGCTAATTTAAAATTGATTTTTGTTTTCCTCTTTTTATAAATTTTACTGCAATGCGCTGGACAAAGATTCGAGTAGAGTTTCGTGGTTAATTGAAGGCGCAGGGCACACGCAATTAACATTCTCTGAGCAGGATGAGCATAAGTAGCCGGAACAGGCAGAGGAGAAGTAGTAGGAGCAGGCGGAGGAAGCGGTAGAAGCAGCAGAAGTGGAAGCAGGGGAGGGAGAAGGAGCAGGAGCAGGCAGGAGGAGGAGAAGCAGGTAGGAGAAGCAGGAGCTGGCTGGAGGATCAGGAGCAGGAGAGGGAACAGAAGAGGGAGCAGGCTAAGGAACAAGAGAGGAATCAGGAGCAGGCAGGAGGAGCAGAAGAAGGAGGAGGCAGAAGGAGCAGGAGAAGGAGCAGGCAGAAAAAGCAGGTGCAGGCAGGAGGAGCAGATGTAGGCAGGAGAAGCAGGGGCAGGCTAAAGGACCAGGAGCAGTCTAGAGCAGGAGAGAGAACAGAGAGCGGAGCAGGCTGGAGCAGCAGGAGAGGAAGCACGAGCAGGCAGGAGGAGCAGGAGCAGGCAGATGGAGTAGGGATAGGAGCAGTAGGAGCAGCAGCAGGCAGAGGATCAGGCAGAGGAAGCATGACGAGCAGAAGGAGCCTGAAGAAGCTGAGGGCAATTAATAAATTGATATGGAGGAGCTGAGGACAATGGGAAGTGGAAGTGCGTTGTCAGCGTGCTGTGGTCGAGCGGCGTTTAAAACGAAGACATCATCAGACATGCAAAGCTGCTGTGTAGTGTCGCAGTGTGTGTGAGTGTGTGCGTCTCTCTGTGTATGTTTGTGTGTCTGTGTGCTTGAGCCACACACTCAAGTTGCAGCACGGAGTGGGCTGGTTGGGCCGCAGTCGGCCACGCCAGGGACACGCAGGCGACATTTTGCCATAAGATTAACACATACAGCAGCTATAGAAGGAACAGTAGCAACAACAACAACAACAACAACTAAGATAACAACAAGGGCAACGGCAGCTGAAGCACGTTTGAGGGCACACCAAAGTGATGTTAAAGTTGTTAATAACACTCGCATAGAGAGGGAGAGAGCAAAGAGAGAGAAGGAGAGAGAAAGGGAGAGAGAGAGAGAATGTAGGGGGCAGAGAAGGTGTCACTCGTCCTGGCGCAGCTGCTCCAAACTGGACATTGGCACAGTTAAAAGGGAAAGCTACAAACAAACACGCACGTAGGAACTTTACATTTACTTCTGTTACAGCCAGCAAATACCCTGCAATAGAGCAAGAGTTCTTAACAAGAAATTGTATACTATACTTTATAGGGAAAAAAAAACTAAAAACCAAAACTAATTGAGTATTCCTTTTTCAACTATATAAATATCTAAAGAAATATATTTAAAATATAATAAATAAAACTCTAATAAATACTCTATACTGTGCCAAAAAACTGTGCATAAATACCCTAAACTGTTGTTGACCACAGTTTGGTTTAAAACTATTTAAAATTATTTGCAATCTTGAAATAAAAATGATTAGAAATATGACTCGAAAAAGAACCACATATGTGTAATAAATATAACTGGATAATAATGAAAAAAATATGACTCTAGAATAGTTTAGTACAAGCCTTAAAAATCGGTGGAATACGATTAAAAATATGTATGACTCGTAAACGACTCATACATGATTAGAAATACGACTTGAAATGGAGTCAGAAAAAAAGCAGGGTGCTCTCTATTCAAAAAGTTTACTGTTTTCTCATAGGAAATTCTTTAAATAATTTTTTTCTAATATTTTTCTAAATTTAAATTGATAATAAATTATTTTTTAGCTTAAAATTGAATAGAATTAAATTTATTTCAAGATCTGTGTCTAGTAATTATCCTATAAATACCGTAGTTCTGCCCTTAAATTGCTTATTTGATTACTTTCCTCACTTACACAAACAAATCAAATTGTGGTTGAAATTTAAGCACATTATGTGGTTTATAATAAGACTATATAGATACATATCGTATATGTATATTTTGTTGTTTTTTCCACCCGCAAACGAACATACCCAACCGCAGGAAATCGCAATTGGGTTGTCCATTAGAAGGCAGTCAGGCAGAGTTTTACATTCGACCTCATACACAGGCGAAGCAGCAACTCCCACACACACACATACACACTCCCCCCCCCCCCCACACACTCACACACACTCATACACATACAAAGTCATAGACATTTCCATACTTACTTAGTTGCCTTAGCGTTCTTTGCCAATTGCTTTTTCTACGAAACGATGGAAAGTTTTTCTTTGCGCATTTAATTGCTTGTCCCCTCTCTCTCTCTCTCCCACTCTCTCGCTCTGCAGCTTAGCTGTCTCTGTCTCTGTCGCCTGGAAACTCATGTGGCAGCTGGCTGTGAGTTAATCTGCGGTTGTGGGAAGCTGCATTTGCCACTTGGCGGCAGCAGCTGGACAGATAATCAAGCGAAAAGCGTCTGGCAATCTGTATACTCATGTGTGTGTGTGATGTGTGTGTATGTGTGTGTCGTGTCGTGTCGTGTGTGGGCACATTTCATTATCATAAGTAACAGCCTATTAGACACAAAAGGTTATCGACAACATGTCGCTGATTTGATATAATAAAAAAAAGTATTATGTATTTGCTGCTGATAAGACAAGGGATTTTTGCCTATTCATACGCACATTTCTCTTCTTATATGTAGAATTGTCAAATTTTACTGTTGTCTAAAGGTTTCGTGGCAGAGATTTCTATTTAAAGAGTGTTAATTTTGTGGTTTCTTATCAAGGTTTTTGCTGGTGCTCTGAGGCGAAGTGCTGTATATTTTTAAAGCATACTTTCAGGCAGTGGAAAAACTCTGCTCAGTCTCATAGAAAGTCTCATCGAGACAGCTGAGAAACCCCTAAGATAAATGTAGAAATAAAGCAGTAATAAATGTGAAATTTAATTATATTATGTAGTTAATATTATATTAACTAAAAATCTATTACACACATGACTTGCTTCAAGTGCTGCATTAGAAATTACTTAAACCATAATTACCAGCTACACACATATCATAATTTGTTCCACCCCAGAGATGACATTTGCATGTGACAGCATGTACTACAAATAGAAATCAATTTGGCAACAATTTCATATGTTTCCCACCCCCACAAGTCGAAAACTTTCGCACCTTAACCCCAAAAACCCAAGTTCGAGAACTTCAAAGAGAGCGAAAGAGAGAGGGAGAGTGAAGTGTGGCAACAGAGCTGCCAGAGTTGCCCCAGTGCCGCCTGTCACGTTCCTTGCTTGCTGCTTATTAACTTTTCATATCTTATTTCATGATGTGCGAATTTCATATGCTACAAAACAACACATACATATATAGTATATATACAAACATGAGTATTACGACAGCTTGCAAACACCCACCAATATTTCCCATTAGACTCCACTCCCAACATTTTGTCACAATTTCAGCTGAAGCCAAACAAAAAGAGGGCAAACTAACAACACGACAACCACATCAAGTTGATGCCAAGTTTTTTATTGGCCCAGTTATGCTGAGAGTTTCCTCGCAATTAGGGTTCAAAAATTTGTTTGCCCATTGTTAAAGTTTTTACCCATTAATAATCGTCTCCTCTGCGTTTTCCCAATTAGTAAGACTGCACGCATGTTTGTACTGGGGGAATGTGCAAACAATAGCAGAAATAAATGAGACTTTAATTTTTCCAGCTATAATCAAGTGGCGCCCATTAGAGTGTTCTTTACTCAAGTAGTTGTAGCTGTAGTACCTTCTATAAGTATTGCAATGTGTTTTTCATTAGGAACTATATAGAAATCTATCAATATACGTTCGTAATATTTAATTTTTCCATATGACTGATGGACTTTTTGATTGATTTGTAGAAGAAAAGTCAAAAAAATGACTATCTCTATTTGAATACCTTAAATAAATGGAAAGATCGAGTAAAACTAGCTAAAATACTGAAATATACTTAAATTCTTACTTAATCTTAATATAATTTTAATCATATAATAATAATGCTTTTCTTAACTATGTTTTATTAACGAAAAGTAAGGTATATTTTATATTCTCCGAATCAGCATCAACAGCAGAGTCAGTATAGCCAAAATTGTCTGTATGAACGTCTATATCTCAGAGACTATAAGAGCTAGAGCTATCAAATTTTGTGATAATACTCATAGAGGTGTTACTATTGTTTTAGAATCTCAGCACGGCTTTTATCGAGCACTTTAAGCAGTAAAAAATGAATAATGAGTGAAAAAATAAGCTTAAAATGAAACATAAATAAGTTAACAAGATTTCTGCACTGCTCAGCACTTAACAGGGTATCCTGACGTTGATCTACAAACCTTGAGACCACTGGCTACTCATTTGTTATTATTGTTGTTAGGGGTAAAAATTCGCTTGCTGCTCATTAAAAGCAATCGCGCACGAATCGAAATCGAAATCGAAATTCATTACTTTTTTCGCCTTTTTTTTCTGCGTAACAAAGCGAATGGACGATTGATGATTGGATAGAGGGAGAAAGGGGTCTCACTGGGATGAAGCAATAACAGAGGGAGAGAGAGAGAGAGAGAAAGAGGGAAGCAAGTGGGTGGCCTGGGTAGGAAATTTGAAATTTGCCGAACGGTTTGATTGACTAGAGGCAGCACCATCTATAGAGAGAGAGAGAGGGCAGAGAAAAAAGTAGAGAAATGTTTGCCTGTGGTCGCAAATATCTACAATACACTCGAATGTTTGCTGGCTGCGCGAGGAATATTGCTTTTGGGCGAGCTTCCACTATACCTCTCTCCCTCTACCAATCTCTCTTGCTTTCTCTATCTATCTCTCTCTGACATTTCGCATGCAGCTCGCGTCGACGGCTTCTGTTCGGTTTGCTGGGCTAATGGGCCGTTGGGGCGCTAGCTACCATATTTCTGAGAGTGCGAGAGAGAGAGAGAGAGAGAGAGGGAAGAGTGGCAGAGCAGTGTGGGGAATTCCTCTGTTCCAGCTGTGTCTGGTGCGTTCCCAATGCCAATTGCATTTTACAGCAAACATTTTTGCGTTCCTCGGAATTGCTCAAATCAATTCGATGCGGTTGCATTGCAACGGCGGATTCTGTTTCGGAAAATCAGCTTTACGTATACCTTGCGCCTCCTACATACTGCATATATGCCCCAGTTGCAGTTCCAAAAACATATTGACTTAATTCATTTTCCAGCAAATCATCTGTGGGCATGGTAAAGTGAGTGGAAAGTGCTGAAAATGTGGTATAAGTCTGAAATGTTTTGGAATTTGAAATATAGGAGCAAGTTCTGTATGACATAATCATATAATGATCACTACTCAAAAGGTAGAAAATTATTTACACATAGAAGAAGACATCTGCGACCTCCTAAGTATGCATATTCTTGAGCAGAGACAATAAATTGATATCTGTTTGTATGAACGTCTATATCTCAGAGATTATAGGAGTTAGGGCTACCAAATTTGGTGACAGGTTGTTTTATTATTATCTGCTAATGGAGCATATTTCAGAATTCGGCTACACCCCTTTAAAAATCAAAATAAAGAACCTTAGAGCGTTTTTCTAAAGCGACAACCATTTTTTTGCCTACAGCCTGAAAGTATGCAACAAAAAAGATAGTTATGAAGTTGGGAAATCATTTTAAAAGACGATTATTCGTTTTATTACTTAATTTAAATTCAGCAAGGCTCCGAAGACTATAAATAATATAATATTTTACACGTAATTAAAAAAGTTGTAAATTTGTAATTGAATTATATATTTACCTACTGCTAATGCACTCTTAACATATATTTAGCAGTCTCTCTAGTTAACGCCATTAAAATCTGTTCCCTTTGCTTGTCATCAATCGCTTTTTGGTCTAATAAACTTCTTCGATTCGTTTCGTTTATTATACCAAAAAATGATTCTTCTAAAGTTAATTTGCCGCCACGTTGATTGCCCCAACTTGGGCATAAAAAATTATTTATGTTGCTCAAGTTGGGTTTTTATTTTGGCAGCAGACGCGACGATAGACAGTCCCCTTTAGACCATCCCCCCTAGCCTGTCTCTGCCTGTTCATTTAATGCCAAATCTGCATAGGTCAAGGGGGGAGAGGCAGATGGGGGGGAGATGTCACTGCGACGACAGGCAGCTGAAATTTGAGACAATTTAGCAAGAGTTTTAAAATGGCCGTCGGCTACAGCCAGTGTCCATCAAATGGTCTAGATAGATAAACCCGTATACCAAATGGAAGCAGTGACTTATCGCGGGGTCGCATAATGAGTTTCAGGCAGGGGGAGACTTGGTAATAATTCACACGACGTCGGCGGCGGCGTCATAAAGTCAAAGCGAAAGGGAAGCCCTGCGCTGCACTGAGCTACTTTAAAGCGCGACAGAGTTGCCACACTCACTGTGTGGCTGAGTTCCCTCTCTCTCTCCCTCCCTCCTCTCTCTCTCTCTCTGTCTGCTGGCACGTGCCGTCAATAAGGAAACAAATCGCATAAAACTGTTTCGAGCCGCTTACACGTCATAAGTAAAAGTACCGAAACCTCCCCCTACTTGGGGCCCTTCTCAGAGAGAGAGAGGAAGAGATAAGGTTACTGGCAGTACGCTACTTTTCTGGTTATTGGCATCCAAGCACAAAATGTGTATCCTATAATCAATTTAAGGCACCCTCTCCCGCCTCTCGTCCCGCCCATAAAAGTCTCGGTTTGTTGGCAACATTGGGTATCGCATAAATTTTGATTTCTCTACGAGTTGGCAGCACTTTAAATGGCTGCCTTTTAGGATCTAGACAGAGTTTGGAAACTTTAAGTACTCAAGTTGAGATTGGTAAACGATTTAGCAGTGTATTAGAGGCTATAATGCACTTTATAAATCGAATTTTATTCAAATACAAAAGGCTTTGCCATATATCATAGAAATACTAATAAAACTATGCTTATTTCTCTAGTTAATGCAAGCAAACTAAGTAGATCTTAAGTTTACACTACTAGGCAAATACACGCCAAATTTCAGCTGAATCAGATCAGTATTATAAGGCATAGCTATCATAGGAACAATCTCTTTCTTTAATTTCTTTATTATTTAAATTTGCAACTGAAATTAAAGCGCAAAAATCACAGATTTACGCGCTGCAATATATCATATTATATTCAATAAAACTATACTTATTTCATAAGTTATTCCTCTCAAATTAAGCACATCTTTAGTATACACTATTATTCAAGTACATGGCAAACTTCAGCTGAAATAGACAGTCAGTTGTCATGGAAACGATCTTTCTGTTTGATTTTTGCTCCCCTCGTTGCTTTAGAAATGGAAATCAAAGCAGTTTCCCTACCTTTCTTTTTGCCTACATTTCTATTAAAAGGAATTCCTAAAGAGAAAGAGAGAGAGGGAGATTCTGATTAAGAGACTCTTTCTCTCTTTATTTATTCATGAATACCCACAAAAGCAGCTACTACTACTCTATATATATATGGCAGCATCCTTTCAATTAGTTTCACAAGTTTTCGTTGCTATTCACATTTATGGGAATCCCACATTTGGTTTTTCACTTCATTTGAACTCAGCTCATCGTGGTATGGTATCCCGAATCCCAACTATACATCCATCTCAACCATGCTGAGGCTAATTAACATTCCTGTTTGCAAAAGTTTTTGCTTCTCTTGCCGCATTTACAACTTCTCTGCGAATGCAACAACAACAACAACAACAAGAAGAGGAAAAACAACAACAAATTATAATTCAATTGCGCTTAATTGAGTGGTGCGACTATAGCTTGGAGACCGGAGGAGGGGGAGCTGAAGCAGCAAACCACCGAAACCACCAAAAGGACGCACCGCAGCCTTCCGCAAATATTTCGCTTTTCATTTTACTGATTATGTTGCAGGCAGGAGGCGGAGGAGGAGATGAGCTGGGCAGGAGAGGGAAGAGGAAGCTGGTCAGAGGAGGAGAAGCTGTTCAGGAGAGGAGCAGCTGGCCAGGAGCAGGAGCTGCCAGTCAGACAGTCTGACAGCTTGTTGCAGTAATAAAATTATATTAATTTAATTGTAATTTAATTTGGGCAAGAGCAGAGGCGGCGCAGTAGGGATAGAGGAGGGGGTACGCTGTGCTTTTTGACCATTTTTGGGTTTGCACATATTTGGCCTAAATATGTAGAGGGAGAGAGAGGGAGAGAGAGAGAGGGAGCCAGAGCCAAAGCCAGTTCCATTGAGATTTTCCCTCTTTTGCCAAGCGGGGATGGAAAATATTTTTTTAATTATGACTACGATGGGAGCGGGAGGGGTGTAGTGTGTGGGTGTCGGTGTGTGTGTGTGGCTCTGCAGTGTTTCTGTGTCTGTGTGTTACTTCCTTCAGCCTCTGCCCCTCCTGCCTACCCCCCTCCTCTTCGCTGCTTGTGGTCGCTGTCCGTGCTAAATGCGCATATGCCGCGAAATGAATTTTACAGCAACAAAACAACAACAACAACAACAAAAAGTCAGTTGCATAACAACAACAATTTACACACACAGAGACACACAACACACACACACGCACAGCTGGCATAATAATATGTCATGTGTGCACTTTTGAACCTGCAGCAATGGCTACCTCCGCTTCCTCTGCTGCTGCCTCTGCTGCTGCCTCTGCCTCTGCTGCCTCTGCCTCTGCTGCTGCCTCTGCAGTTGTTATTGTTTTTGTTACAATCGCAGCTGCTGTGCTGCATTAATTTTTCTTATTTACAACACTGCACATATATGGTATATAAACAAAACTATATTTACATAAATATGGTATATGTACCATAAAGTAGATTGTATATAAATTGCGAACTACTGATAATAGACATATAGTATATATACATATATATATTTGTATTATTACTATCATATTCATTATTATTATACTTTATTATTGCTTTTTAAAAAAATATTTATATAGTTATGCATCTCTCTCTATCATTAATATATATTAATAATTCTTCTTATCTCTCTAATTCTACTTTACCACAATCTTTGATGTATCCATCTTCCTAGCTTGCTTTTTATCTCTCTAGGCTTTATCTATCTGTCTAGACTCTGAACTCTCTCTAGACTATTGACTCTTCTCTATCTCTCTAGATATTTTACTTTTTCTCTTCATTGTTTTGCTTACACTATATATCCTCTCGCTCTCTCGCTCGATACATATCTGATGCTATCTGTCTATTTCTCTCAATTTATCGAGTATCTCTACTTTGATTTACTCCATAATATATGTTTTTTATAATCTATATTCCTCATATAAAATATTTTTTCTCTATCTACTCTAGTTTCTCTAATATTTTTCCTATTTTCACCCTATCCAACCTAAATCTCTTTATAGAGCTCTTCAGTTAAGTTTTGCCTGTTTAATTTCCCACTACATCCCTGCTTAAAGCTCTCTCTTTGTCTCCCATTTCACTGTTCTTGCTGACTTTAAAATTTATGCGCCGCCCTATAGAGGCCATAAAACATAAACTATATAGACGATCTCGGCGCTCTTGGCGTGTTAATATAATTATGATAAAATGCGTCACCGCAACGAGCTGAGTGGCCAAAAGCCAAAATGAAAGCCAACTTTGTGCGCTATGCTGCCTGTCGAGCGACCTCTCTCTCACCCTCTTTCACTCTTTTCTCTCCTCTTTTACTCTCTAGTGCTGCCTGCGCCTCTTGTTGGCCAATTTGTTGCCAGAAACACGCAGCAACACTTGAGTACACGCGTAGAAAACAATAAATTTATAAACGCTTTGCCTGTGTGAGTTGCCAACAATAATGGCGCAAAATGTTGCCTCTGGACAGGGGAAGGGGGGGTAGGTAGGATTGTGGGGGACTCTGACAAATGCGCGTGGCACAGGGGGGAGGTGGGTGGGAGAGAGAGGGTGAGCGGGCGTTTAGTCTGTACGTGCGTTCCAGAGCAGTTTGTAAAGAATTTCAAACGCATTGTGTTGCCCGACTCTTTGCGTATGGGTTACAAATGCCCCACATGCCCGTCCTATAGAGAGAGTGAGGGAGGGTAGGGTATTATAGCTATGGCAATGCGTTGGCGAGTTACTAAGGGAAGTTTCGAGCAGGATATATTGAAGTTTTACTAAGAAAAGTAATGAAATATTTCGAAAAAATAAAAATAGAACAGATATTGTGATATTTTTTAATGATAAGAAAATAATATAAAAATAAATATATATATTATTTCTATAAACTGCATATATTTCTTAATATAAATGCCTCTATATTTTAATAAAAGAGATTAATATACTGCTGATCTTTTGATATGTGTATGCTAAGTTTATTTTAAGCAAAAAAAACTGTGAAAGATTTCCGAAGAGTGGAGAACTTGATAATCACGCTATAAACACTATCATATAATTTTGAAAATTATTTCATTGTTATATTATAATAAATTAAATATATTTTGCTTTTTAGTTTTTTAAACAAAGTAAAATTAAAGATAAATGTATTCGGGAGCATTTTAATACTAATTTTAAATCTGTACGTGATTTCGCTCTGAAGGAAAGTGTATACAACTGTCGCCCTGTGTTAATTTCTAACCCCAACTCCATTTTCAAATATATATATGCCACGAAATGGAGTAACGAAATGGAGTCACACCGGATGCGGATGCGAGGAAATCGCGTCATGTGCGGCGCGCGGTTTCCATTGTCAAACAATGAAACTTTATTTGCTGATCTTTCTTTCTCTGCTCTTTTCACACCCTCATACAGCATACACAGCATAAGGGGTGTGCTTGTTGTTGTTATTGCATTTTCATTGTTTGTTATTTACTTTGGCACTTTGGCATTGTCACATTTTTAGTTTAGCCAGGCAGGCAGGCAGGCAGGATGAGGCAGAGTCGTTATTTATGAGCTAAAACGCCTTGTGCCTGCCTTGTCGCACGTTTCAAATAAATTGATTAAATTTCATGACACTTCATCATGCCAGCAGCCAGAGTAGAGAACAACAACAATAAGAACCACAATTTGTGAGCTCTTTTCAAGTGGTTTTTGAGCAACAACTTTGGCCATAAAACATGGCTTGGAACTTTTTGGCCATGTCGCTATCTCACTCGTGCCTGCTGCTCTCCCTATCTACATTTACATCTCTAACTGCCTTGTCATTTGGCAAGTTTTATTCCTGTTTCAGCAGGCTGCCTGCCTGATATGCTGATGATGATTATTATTATTATTATTATGCATACATAAGGCTCATAAAAGGCGTGTAGACAAAAAACCGCAGCAGATTTTCGTGCGCTAATTAACAACACCCACTGCACACTGGGCTAAATTCCAAAAAAAGTGGCAGAAAGTCGAAACATTTGTCGTCTCAAATCTTAATTTTGACTTAATACATTTAAAATAGATTGTTTATATAAAAAGAATCACTAAATATTTTTGCTAAAAATGCAGCCATGTCATTTTAATCGACTTTCAAAGTCAGGTGATTAGTCAGCTGACTTCTGTGATAAATGGGGAAAGTTTTGCAAACTTTGTGGGATTGGCAATTTTACAAACTTTAACAAAAAAACATTTTAAAATATGGATTTTGATAACCAAGGTATGTAGAAATAATAAAGTAAAAACATTTTGTGTTTAAATTAGTAGTTTGTTATTTATGTGTATTATTGTGTACTGTCCAAAAGTAGATGAAATCAAACAAAATTGCTTGTGTTCTGTGGAGTAGAACTAACTTTGCGCGCGGGTGCGCGTCATGTAATGTATGTCAAAATAAACTAGAGAATGTATATTAAAAGTATTTTATAATTTGGCTTGCGACTTTTTGCGACTTTGGCCAAACATCGAAATTGTAGATGGGCTTAAATTCTGCCAGCGACTCTGCTGGATGCTTGGATCGACAACGGTCGCAACTATTCCGCCCTTACTGACTGGATATTCGGCTAAATAAGTGAAAGTATGCTGAGCGAAGAAAAAAGGGAAATTTGGTCAAAAACAAGAAGATTTGAGCTTCACATTTTTCACATCATTAAAAAAATACGTATACGCAATATCGGCATATATGGGAGGTCATGAAGGCGTGGTCCAATTAACTTAAAATTTTGTTTACATATTTTGAGTGGTATATTTATCATATATACCAAATTTCAGCTCGATATCTTTAATATTCGACTTTATGCCACTTTTTTTTGAATTTAGCCCAGTGTGCACTGTAAGGAGAACAAGTACAGCAACAACAACAACAACAGATCAGACAGACAGACATAATGAATATTTGAGAAGCGCTTTTTAATTGAATTTTCCTTTGCGGTCTCATAAACATTTTTCTCTTCTGCCCGTAGGCGGCATAAAAACCATATGCCAAAGGATTCTCTAATGAAATTAGAAGCACATTCTAAAAGACATGTTTGTCATACATACATAACGGTATGCAAATACTTAAAAAGCCCCAGTAAGGGGGTACCAAATGCGATTTAATTAAATATTTTGCTCATTTTTTAATTTTCCTTTTTTCTGATGGTTGCTTGGGTAAGTAAAAGCCCAAAAAAAGTAGAATATATAATAAAAAACTTATATAAATATCTCTGTCAATAGACTGAGAGTTGCTCTATAGATAGGATGGGTAAAAAGAGGCAGTGAAATCAGCCGTAAAAAAGCAGAGAGCAAACGCTGCGGGCAAAACTTTTGTTTGTATTTATTTTTTGTGGATGATTTGAACTTTGCACTTATCAAAAAGGGTTGCCCACGGGTGCGATAGGAAAAGTCATTACCGTTATGATAGTCAGACTGGAAAAATAAACCAAGTTTATTTATCGAAATAGGTCAGAAATAATTGAATTGAATTTAATTCAGATGCAAAAAAATAGGGAAAAACATTTAATAAATCCTTTATTGATTACATGAGTTTAACAAGCGATTTAACGATTATTTCTACTAATCGTACTATTGGTAGATAATATCAATAAACAGTTTAAAGGAAAAGTGAATAAAAAGCTTCATTTATTTCGCATATTTTCCATTTTTCAATACGATACTTAATTTTGGCCAAAGATTCATGTCGAAAAATTAGACATGGAACATCCTCAGCAGGTCTGGTACTATCATTTTCCATCGATCATAACTTTCTTAAAAATCAATTGATTTTCATGCGGAATAACATTTTGTTTAAGTTTTAACAACCTGAGTGATTTTACATTTAAAAAATAGCAAAATGTATTTTTTGAAATTTTCTATATTTTGGAATTTTAGGTAAGGGTCCCCCCTATGAAATTTCAGAAAATATTTTTTTTTTTTAATTTTGAATCGCCAGTTTTTAATTTTAATCGATTGCGGAGGTCAATATTAGTCCTAAACAATTATTTAAATCGATTTTAAACGATACTTAATATTGGCCCAAAAATCATGTCGAAATGGTCAAAAAATTAGACATGTAATACACTCAACAGGCCTGGTACCTCATTTTACATCGATCGTAACTCTCTTAAAAATCAATCGATTTTCACGCGGAATGACTTTTTGTTTATGTTTTAACAACTTTATTGATTCTACATTTAAATAATATCAAAATAGACCTTTTGAAATTTTTCGATATTTTGGAAATTTATGATGATTTTTCAACAAACAATTTCTATTATTCGCACTGTTTAAAATACTACCGGCAAACAGCCAACATAATGCTTAATTTATTTAGTATTTTACTCATTCCTCAAGCCCATTAAAGCTATTTAAAGCTTCGTAGACTCCTTCTTTCTGTTTCCTCTACTTTTCGCTTTCACCTGCAAACTGGAATAAACTATAAAGTTAACCTGCAGCTCGATTGCAAGTGCAAAATGCAACAATATTTATCGGTTTTTGTTTTGTTTGTTGAGTAACTTTTTCTTTTTTTTTTGTGTATTAAATGAAGCTCTTTAAAGCTCTTGCAAAACTTTTTGTTGGTCTTGCCCCACTTGAAAATACCAGAGAGTTCTTTTCGGGTTCTCGCTGATACTCTCATTTTTCTTTGCCTCCTTCGAAGTTGGCTTCATTTGTGCCCTCTCTCTCTCTCTTTCTGTCTCGCTCTCTCGCTTTTCTAACGCATTTTTGCCTTTATTTTACTGTTAATTTGATTCCATTTTCGCAGTTGTTGTTTTTGTTGTTTTTCTGGCTTGGCTGCTCAGTTGGTATGTGCTGGAAGAGGGGGAGGGAGGGGAGGTCAAGTCTTTGCGAGTCTGTTGCCTGGAATTTTACCGCTTTTTTGTTAAGGACTTTTCATGTGGATAATTAAACAAAATACCAGCGGAAAAAAGGGTTGCCCCACAAGAAGAAAAGCGGAAACGAAAAACCACATTTGAAGCGCATTTTCTTTCATTACATTAATTTTATTTTCATTTTCATTTTCAGTATTTGTTATATATCGTATATATTCAGTTAGCTAAGAAGTGACAAGACTGTGGGTTGCTTTTTAAAGCTGCAGACAACCTTAAACTGCATTTGGGAAGCTGCACATCCGGCTCCAGGATATGGTCTGCTGGGGCTGCTGCAATCGACAGAATGTGCTTCAATGGTTTTCTAATGGACTCCATCCGCTATTTAATGCATTCCTCACACACACACACGCAGAACTCAAGTGGAAAGCATCCTGCATCGAGGTCCGAAAAAGGCGAAAGGCGGCGCGCACACATTGGCAGCTTGTAAAGATTAATGATCAGCACAGCCGTCGCCTCGGTTCAGTTCGGTTCGGTTGGGTTGGGTTGGGGGGCCGCCAGTGCAACATGATGCGATAATATGCGATTTGCTGCCCCTCGTATCCATAAAAATCGCTTGCTGCCATTGCCATTCCTGCTGCCGTCGCCGTTGCCGTTGCCGTTGCTATTGACAGAGCAATTGCTGCAGGATGAAATGACTGGGCAGCTCGAGTGCGTTCTCTGCTTCTGCTTCTTCCTGGTGGTGCTGCTGCTCCTCGTGGAATGACCTAAACATTTGGCATGCATGAAGTTATTCGATAAAATAAAAATTGAATAGTTTTCTCTGCTATGGCGGCTGCTGCAGAGAGTTTCTATTTGAGTTTGCTCCAGAGACCAAGTTTCTCAAGAGACTGTCCAACATTGTGTATACATTATGTACATATAGATTTGACACCATATCGTAAGCATGTTTATGTTAACCATAGTTTTTTCTAATACTCATAAGTTCCTTAAAAATCATCAGATATTCATGGGAGATGGCTCCTTTTCATTATTTGACCTCATGATTAAATCTGCATCAAAATATTAGGAATCTAAAATTTTCGAAAATTTGTACCTTCCATGCTTCCGCTTTAACATCATATTCCCCTTTGTCAGACTCTATCTGATCTTGCAATTTCCATAACTTCCTTAAAAATCATCAGATTATCATGGAAGACGGCTCTTTCTTCATTATTTGTCCACTAGATTCATTTTACATCACAATATTATGAATCTAAAGTGTTCAAAAATTTGTACCTTCCATGCTTCCGCTTTACCATCATATTCCCCTTTGTCAGACCATACCTGATCTTCCCATGCCCATAACTATCTTAAAAATCCTCAGATTCTCATGGGAGATGACTCTTTCTTTATTATTTGACTTCTTAATCGATTCTGTATCAAAATATTATGAATCAAAAATGTTTTAAAATTTTGAACTTCCCTTGCAAGGTTTTACGGACCTTTCAACATCCCTTACTCCGTCATAAGTCCTTGGGAAAAGGATTTTTATCGATTTTTTCTGCCTCCCATGTGTAAAGCAATCGAATTAGTTGTGTGTATGTTAAATAACGCCAACAGCAACTGTTAAAATTAGAATAACATAAAACGCAGCTGTTAATTAACAGCTGGCTTAGCAGTGTTGCCAGATCAACAGTATTTGCGACTGTAATGTAATTTAGAGATAAAGTAAACACATTAATGCATTTTTGTTGTGATAAACTTATCAATCACGAGGGGGGAGGGGGAGAGAGAGAGAGAGGGAGAGTGTGTGTGTGCGGCATAAATATGTTGCCTACTTTTAAGCGCTGCTCGCGCCACAGCAAATTCAATTTAAATGCGTTAAACGCAATATTCATTAAAATGATGTTGCCTGCTTCCCGGCTGCCGTCGTCGCGCTACTCGAGCGCGCATCAAAGTCAACGGCAGCCACAGCAGCCGCAACCAGTGCGGCTGCCGCAGTGGCACAGTGCAGCAATCCACTGATGATGCACTGCAGCTGAGCAGGCGAGGAGCAGGCAGAGCGGCGCAGCTCTTGCTGCTGCAGCTGCTGCATTTAGCATTTTGAAAATCCGCTCAGTGCTGCAAATTGCGCTGCGTTTTGCCAACTTTTATGCCCGCACACACACAGCACACACACACACGCATACACACTCGCATTAAGAGCAGACATGGCGCAGCCCAAGTGCAAACTACAAACTGTGAGTACTTCATGCATATGCTGCAGTAATTGCCGCCGTGCCGCTGATTACACTTCAACAGCCGCCACATCCAGACGCAGATGAACGACCAACAACTTGTGCCGCCTTCAAAGGGGGCTAACACACACACAAACACACACACACACACGCAAGCCCAGCTGCAGCTTTGGATTCTGTTTTAGCAGCAGCAGCAGCATCAGCTATGGCTTTGGCTTATGCGCGCTCCCTCGCTCGCTCGCTCGGGCAATGGGACCGCTGGGCTTTTAACTGCTCTAGATTCCAGCACACATACCAACACATACTTATTTACATGCATACTATACACATGTATGTGTATGCGTAATATTGGCACAGGCGACACAAGCGTGCAATGCGTTTTCGTGGCAGCAGCAATATTTAGTAATTAAATAAAAAATTAAATTTTTCCTTAATTTTTGTAGCTTTATAAGTTAGGAAAATATTACAATATATTTACTATATAGCAAATGGTATGAATTCCTTGTAGAAATTATATAAAACTTAAAAAAAAAAATGGATTTTATTGCAGCAAATTTAAAAAATGTTGAATAAATTCGTGTTTTTCTTACTTTCTTCATATCTGTATTACCTGCGGTATTTACTGGTGTATTTTTCGTACCATAGTTTCAAAATGTAGCTGAAAATATTAAATATTGTTTGATAAGTGTGAAAATATAGTTGAATTTAGTAGATTACCTTTTATTTTTATATTTACAATTATAAAGACAACTGCGTTTCTAATATGCTTTGTAAATTTGTATTTCTTATATTATAGTTTCAAGATGCAGTTGAAAAAATGCAATATAGTATAGATATTGTATAAATCTAGTCAAAAAAGTTTGATTATATTATACATATTTTTTCAGTTTTTATTTTAAGAACTTTTGTCGCCTGTGCCTATGCATATCATAAGTTGCGTTCAGTTGCGCTTCGAGTTCGAGTGCTTTGGTAGACGCTTCCGTCTCCATGTCTCCTACTCTCTCTCTCCCTCTCTCTCTCCCACTCTCTCTATCCCTCTCGCGCTCTGCTGCTGTATTTGAATATTTAATTTTTTAGCATGTAGCGAACATTTCGCACTTCTAAAATGGCGCTAAAAACGCCCCTTGCCACGCCACGTTCTTTCTGTGCTTCGTTTAGCTGACGCTATGTGTGTGTGTGTTTTATAAAGCAAACAACATGCTAAATGGGCAGCCACCCCGCCTCCCCCTTTGCCTTTGCCCATTCCTTCCTTTCGCTGATTGCGAGTTCAATGCACGACGCTACTCCAAATTGGCCCTTGCAATTAGCTTGTGTATTGCTCTGCTGCTGCCTCTGCCTCTACCTTCTCTGCCCGCCATAATTAATATTATTTCTGTGACATGCCACGCCCACTCGCACCTGCCGCCCGCAATTTTTCAACTGTCATTGCGACAGTGCGACATTTTTAATTAAACGAATTTCGCTTTCATAAATTTCACTTTGACAGGCCCCACAGGCCACAGTGGCCGCCAAAAGGCGTCCGCCATTTTTACCACGCAACAATTACCTGGCCTTAAATATTTAATTGACTTGCCATAGACCAGGCTGTCTCGCTCTTTCACTCTTTTTCTCTTAGTTGGCCATAATGCCCGCGGTCAGCAGACGAACCTCAAATGAGTCTGAGCGTTGGAATTTTGTTCTGTATTGGATACTTTGTTTATAGAGTGGGAGTTATATAAATGTTTCATAATTTTAACTTCATTATTTCCTTATCTTATTTATCTATTTTTCTGCAAAGCGTTTACTTATAATTATATTTATTATAAGTTATCTTTCTCAATTAATTCCATTCTTTCCTTTAATTATCTTCAACAAATTTATAGAATTTAATATAGAAAATAAAACAAATGAAAATAAAATAAAATAAATAAAATAAAATAAAAGTCATAAGAATAAATAAAAACTAAATTTAAATAAAATACCTTATTGAATATTTTGGAACTCTCTTATCTCCTAAAACTCTCCAAATATTTACGCACTATATGCGCAAGTATTTTCTACTTATAAAGAACCCACATACCACTGCCCTATATCAAGTTCGACTTGCCACTCCCCCTTTACCTTTTTTCCACATTTTCTATGCGAGTTTTCCTTATCCCTTTGACATTTCGCAGTTAAGTTAGCGACCCAGTTTTATGCCCTGTAATTATAGACTATACAAGAGCGGGTATAATTGCAAATTACTCTCAAATTAGACAACTAGCGTACAGGGTAACATGCAGTCGAGCAGGCAAATTAAACTCAAAGTGCGAGTAGGAGAAAAAGGAAAAAAAAGGCTGGCAAAGTACGCGCCAAACTGCATGACATTATTGCCAGTTGTTGTTGTTGTCGCTGCTACGTGCAGTGTCACCCGCACACACACACACACACACACACACACACAAACACACAGAGTGTGCCACAGCAACTTCCGGTCTCTGCTTGCATTGTTCATTTAAATTCTAATTTGTATTTGCCGCACTCGACAATGCCAGCAGAGGTAGCAGGAGAGAGAGAGAGAGAGTGGGAGAGATAGAGAGAGATAGAGAAAGAGAAAGGGAGAGAGTGGAAGAGTTGGGTTAGGAGTGTCGAGGACAGCAGAACCTGGGGACATGCTGAACACGCTTCCTGCCAACGGGCTGGAATTTGTACAGGTAGAGCCATGCTTAGAGTGTGTGTGAGAGAGAGAGAGAGAGAGAAAGAGAGAGACCTAGAGACCCAGATAAAACCACGTGGCCAAATCGCGTGTCCTTGAAACTTGAGAATGGGGCGTGTCCGCTGCTGCTGCCTTCCTTGCAATCTAAATCGCGTTTTCGGTGACATTTTGACTCAATCGGGATTTTTAATGACTCCAGAGAGAAAGAAAAGAGAAAGGGAGAGAGAGCTAAAGAAGCAGCTAGAAATCCTCTACTTAAAAGCTAGAAGGCCAAGTAAAAGGCTAAAAAAAAGGTAGCAAAACTTAAAGATATCGATAGTTGTATTTTAAAATGGAAATTCCTTGAGAGAAACTGCTTAGATAATTATTAACAGCTTAATAAAGTGTATAAAGGCAGCTCTAGAAATATTTTTATACCTTAAAGAAGACTTTATACTCATATCTGTCTGTATGAACTCCTATAGCTCAGAAACTATAAGACTTAGAGCTACCAAATTTGGCAACAATATGTCTCATTAGTGTTACTTATTACTTAAGACTGTCAGCTGTCTGTGTTTCTTCTTCTTTGCCTGATTAGCAGCGAACTAAAGCTGTAATACGAGCTTAAGCTGCTTTGGGATTCATGGATAACATTGATTGCAGTGACTTTTTTAATTGACAAATGTATTTTAATTGAGCTAAAACAGCTATCTGAGTTGGTTTTTAAAAACAGCTTACAGCTGTCAGGGGAATCGGCATATAGGCCTACTATAAGTATAAGTATTCCTTACACCAGTATCGTGTGAGTTAGTGCACATTTGAGCTGCCTATAGATCTGTAATTCCAATGAATTGCAAATGAAACTCGTTTTGCTACTGATCCTGATGCCTAGCGTAATTCCCATACAGTGGGAAGTGGAATATTGCTGGGGTGTACCCATTGTGCAGGACTGTACGGATGAGATGGATAACGGTCATCAAACCTTTTCGAAATGCTATGAAAACCAAAATCCCACGATGTGGTGGTTCAATGTGACAGATGGAAAATGTGCGAAAATGATGTATAACGGTTGTGGTGGCAACCCTAATCGGTATTGCTCAAAGCAGAGTTGCCTCAAGAGCTGCGCTGTTAAGTTTCAAAAAAAGAATAAAAGGGGCAAAAACATAATGTAGTGACTAATTAAATCTGCTTCTTATTTATGACACTAGTTTTGATTGAGCTAAAAAGCTTTTAAGTCATATATTCTCGAAGATAATTATAAGTACTATCTCTGAACAGCCCTACAAACAGCTGTTGCACAGTACGAGGTACAGTCTTATAAATACCCTTGCAATTTTCCCAGTTTTCATTCTATCAAACCTTGTCGCAGTAAGCGCATTAAAAAATAAATAAGAAAAATGAATTTCTTTCGAATTTTTGTCTGCCTTTTGAGCTACGGACTGGCCTTAACTGAGGCGTCGAGAACGTGTCGATCGCAACCAGTAAGACCTAGGTGTACCGATGAATTTGATGCTGGCCATGATTATAGATTGCTCTGCATTCGAAGGGCGAATCCGAATATGTGGTGGTACGATCAGAAGAATCAGACTTGCATACATTTACAATATAAGGGTTGCTCTGGAACCAGAAATCGGTTTTGTACCATAGGTGAATGCCTTAACTTTTGTAAATACTCAAAAGGTCACAAGATTTCTTTGTAATTGTAGATATTAATGTAAGTTGTAAGTGGAAAAA
This sequence comes from Zaprionus tsacasi, assembly GCA_018904105.1. Classification (NCBI taxonomy): domain Eukaryota; kingdom Metazoa; phylum Arthropoda; class Insecta; order Diptera; family Drosophilidae; genus Zaprionus; species Zaprionus tsacasi. Next base: position 7,012,882 of record JAEIFR010000173.1, on the reverse strand, counting down.
TAAAATGTAATTGCATTTTTAATTTGAGTTATGCGTTGATATCTTTTTTTCTTTGGTACTGTGTTTGTTATATACGATATCCTAAGTTAAGAAGTATAGCATAACCTTGTGCCAAATGAAAATCGTGTGTTTCAGCCAGCAGCAGGAGTCTATGGCAAGTGTTTACCTATATTCTACAAGCGAGTCGAAATATGCATGTTTGTCTGTACGTACCCCTATATATCAGAGACTATACAAACTAGAGTTATCAAATTTGGTGACAATATGTCTAATTATTGCCTGCATAATTTAAGTATTTTTGAACTGAGCCACGCCCCTTTTTTGGCCTTATAAATCAGTACACAAATGATTTGCAAGCGTAAATTTAAAGCACAAGTTAAACTAATGTAGTAAAACTGATATTCTATAGATCTGTTTACTATATAGGGCTTAGTACTTAACATTGTATATCATGGTTTATTTAATCGGCCTTTCTAGCTAGTTTAGGGGATCTGCTATGCATTGTTCTGTTTTCTTGTCTTTCTCTTTCCTATTTTCTTTTTCTCTTACTTAGTTGATTCAGTGTGATTAGCAACCGCATGCGAGGAGGTTCGCTGTCTTTGTCGCGCTGGAATTTATAGCTGGTTTAACCCACTTACGTGGTTTTTGTCCTACCCCCCTCTGCCTCAGCCTCTGCCTTTAGTCCCCGCTTGAGGTCATCTTGAGGGCCGCCAGTTCCAAATTGGTTGTCAAATGCGCGAATGCGATAAGTGCCAACGACTTGAGCAACGCATTTTCACATTTTCCACACACACACACAGACATTTTTCTAGTTTTCCCATTTTCCTCGATTTTCCATTCCACATTAATTAAAATGCATTTGCCATAACGAAGACAATGATGAAGTTGTGCAGCACGTCGCGTGCTTGCAGTGCATTGACTTCTGTGTGTGGAAATGCAGGGAAAATGCCGGGGAAATGCCAGGAAATGCCAGGGAAATGCATGTTGTAAGTTTCGCATTTAATTTGGGCTTCTAAAAACTATGTTAACAACTAGACAGATTGTAACGCTTAACTGACGCTTTGGCTATGCTTTGGTTAATGCTAAGATGCCGTGCCACGACGGGATGGAGCCGGGGGAACTGCCTACTAGACCTCCTCGTAGCTGGGATTATCGCCGAACTTGACATTGCCACGTTGCCGCACATCTTTGCGCATTCGCTTGTACTGCTGCTGCTGCTGCTGCTGCTGCTGCGGCTTGAGAGGCTGCTCAAAGGCCACCGCACTGGGCCCAATGGGACTGGTCAGGTAGCTGCCGCTATGCTGCACCTCAGTGGGCCACTTGTCGCCATGCATGACATCGTCCAGTGACATTTCCGTTTCCAATTCTGCATTCTCCTCCTGCTGCTTGCGCTGCTGACGATGCTGCTCCTGCAGACGAGCACGCAGGCTACTCATGGCGAAGCTTACATTGTAGGCGGGGGAGTGGCTGCTCTCGCTGGAGATCTCACGGCTGTAGAGCAGCTCCTTGTGTGCATGCTTGGGGCGTGGTTTGCCATGGGAGCCACCACTGCTGCTGCTGCTGGGACTGATGTTGGATGCCGCCGCCTCCCGTTCGCGATATTTCTTGAGAAAGGGAGCGGGATAATTGGGTTGCTCTGTGGTTGGACTCATGGTGGTCACTGGATACGCCTTTTCGGAGCTGCCGCTGCTGGCAGCGCGACTGCGTGGACGCGGTGCTCTGTTGGAGCTTGGCGCCTGCTGCCCACTCTCGGCACTGTGATACACTCTGGAGGGCACAAAGCCACCCTCCATGGGTGCAAAGGATTGTGTCTCGCCACTGGCCTCACCCGTGTGCTCTGTGACCTCGTACTGATGCTGATGATGCCCCTGCTGTGTTCCCAGTGGATTATGCAGATCATTATCATCCTCAACCTGCTCGAAATCATCATCTTCCTCATCCTCCTCCAGCTTGGGTGGATGACGATGTATCACGAGTTTCTCCGGCTTGGGCAGCAGCTCATGATGTCCACCATAGTGACCAGAACCAGGAGCAGCGGGATGACTGGCCGAGATGCTTGTGTGCAGCTGGGACAAGGCCTGCGGTCGTGGTGTGACAAACGATGTGGGTTGCTCGTGGGATTTATAGACCGGTTTCCAGCTCTGGTACTCCATGATCTTGCCCGAGACAATCTCATTGCTATTGGGATGCGATTTGTGCTTGAAGTACTTATCGAAGAGCGCCTCATCGCTGCTCAGTGGCTTCTTGCCCTCCACAATCATCTCCTGCTCCTTCTCCAGCTGCCGCATACGATTCTCATACTGCAACATGGTAGCCTCTGTCACCGAGGGCTTTGGCATTGGCCTCATCAGTTTCACCACCTTCTTCTGTGATCCACGCATCTTGATTACCTTCACAGGTTTATTCGTATGCGGATCTCGGATGATATACTTCACACGCGTCGTCTCCGTCGGCATAAAATCAATCACATTCTTGCCATAGTTCTGCGTGGGCGTGTTGGGCAACAGATCCCCGAACATGGACTTCATGGCGCGTGCCCCATTGAACATGCGACCCACCAGGCCGCCCATCACTGAGTTTTCCATCTGTTGCCACATGAAGCGACGCTGAATTCTGCAGAGGAGTAGGGAGATTGGATTGAAGGGAAATATAGATAAAATAAAGTTGAGTTATTGTATAGTTAGTTTGAAGTTTAATTGGGGCACTTTTAGTGCTTATAGAGAGCCAATTTGGGCTTCTATATCATTATATATTTAATATAAGCGTTTATTTTGCATTTCTGTTTGTATGTACACACTGATCTCTGAGCTTATAAGAGGTAGTGCTATCAAACTTGCTGATAAATTGTCTTTTAACTGCCTGCTGAGTATGCTGGCTTTAAAAATTTGTCACGCTCTGCATAAGTCCAAAAAAGAAAGGTATTGCATGCGTAATATTTAGTCTAAAATATTGATTTTTACTGTATACTATATTTATTGGTAACTTAATGATTTCTACAAATTTCATGGCGATTGCATAATAAATTTGAAAGTTATTGCAGAAAGATCATCAAATACACTGAGAAAGATATTTGAGACTCTGCTTGCTTGTGTTTTGAGAGACCTTTTCTTTTCTATTCTATTTTTTCTTTTCTTTGCTTTATTTTTTTCTCTTTTAATTAATTTGTTTATGCTGCCCTCGCTTTGGCCTGCTTATTAAAGCCACATTCCTCTGTGGCCTATGCGTATTGAGTCCGTTACTTTGTTTTCTTGGAATTTATAGCTGGCTTAACCCACTAAAGCCCTCACTTAGTGCTTATAGAGCGTGTCTAGAGTATTTCAGCTGAAAGTGTGAGCATATTTGGCAGATAATGCTAGTTAATGCCCTGATAATCATTGACTATAAGACTAAATAACTAACTAATACTCAGCTAGCTTAGTTAGTTGTAGTATAGGGTACTATATCAAGTAGACTGAGCTTCTTTTCTTCTGCTGTTCATTATGCTTCTCTTCTGGCTTTACTTTCCCAGTTTTTCTTTTCTCTACTTTCCTGTGATTCCTTCTCCTACTTTACCCTTCACTCACCTGTGATCTTCGGCCTGTTGCTCTGCGTTAGCCAGCTGCAACAGCAGCAGCAAACTAGTTACGAATATTGGCCAAAACCAGCAGCTGCCTGCATGATGATGATGATGATGTTGATTAACTACTGTCTCTGGCGGATGCACTTGTGGCTTAGTTATGCAATGCTTCCTCATCTCGCTGTAGCTGTTCCTGTCTCGTCTATATGAATACAGCATTCCCACCAGATGAGCTGCTTTCCTTGATGTGGCACGTCTGCTGGCTGGCGTTGGCCACATTTGACTGTCGGCGCCTGCGCGGCAAGCACATTGTTATATACACTTCACACCATGGGAGAGCTGGAACTGGAGCTGGGCTGGAGGAGTGCTGCAGTTGCTCCAATTATGCGAAGCGCAGCCGCAACTTGCGCTTGGCATTGGCATTTCACTTTCGGCTGAACAATGCCCATAGTAACCCCCTTCTCCCCTCCCTCTCTTTCAATGTGGCCGCCTTTCGTCGAACAATTAGTTCCATTAGTTTCTGGCTGCGGTTATGCTCTCTCTCTCTCTTTCTTTCTTTCTGCTGCTGTTTCTCTCTCTCTTTCGCTTGCTGCTTTATTGCCTTTTCCTTCCTTTAGTTTTTGCAGTTTCCGTGTGCATTTTATTTTTCTTGCTGCTGGCTGCACCTGACGTGCTGCAGCTGCTTTTAAATATTGCTTAAAACTTTGTTAAATTTTGTTAAACCGCCGCTGAGCAGACAAGGCAGAGGCGTAGCGAAAGGGGGGGAGGGGCGGGCAGGCATATTCAATAATGATTCGTGCTCAATTATGAGTTAATATTTATTAATGAGCAGCATTTTTACATTTTTTTCCCCAATTTTTTTCGCCATTTTTGTTGCATTTTATTAATTAACGGCTCATCGGGAATTGTATCGTTAAATTGATGGGGCAGCGCCATCTGGCGGCAATGCGTGCGGGTGTGGGGGAGGTACTCAGTGTGTGTGTGTGTGTGTGTGTGTGTGAGTGTAATGGCGGCACTGCTGCTGCTGCTGCTGATGATGATGACGATAACGATAACCAAAGCGATAACGATGATGACGATAAACTGATGTGGCTCACGATAATGTTAATGATAATGATGTAGATAAAGATAATAGATGATGATGATGATGATGTGCATGAGATTCATATTTGCCCATTGCGCATTCACTTGATTGTTGTTTGTACTATTGCAAATGGGCGACAGGTGGCGCCACTCATGGCCAAATGCATTTAGAATGAACGTGTCTCTCATTGACAGGCAGCAGCATGACATTATGGCAATGTGCCTGGGAGCGAAAGAGACAGAGATAGAGAGGGAGAGAGAGAGCTGTAGTGTGTAAAACAGATTTATTTATTGATTGATTCTGGATATGTTGGGGTACTTCATAAATACACGTTTGAATGCATATAAGAAAATCATATTGCAAACTGTTTTACATATGTTTGATGCCTGTATCATGTATTATAATAGCAAATAAAACAATATATAAATAAATTTGTATAAAATAGTGTAATATATCTAAAGTAAAGAGGAAATGAAAAATTGGTTAATATTTCAAAAATAATAATTACAATTAATAATAATTCAATCAAACCTTATATAAAATATATATATTTCAAATCATAGTCAGTAAATGCATATTTATTTTTTAAATATCGATAACTTCCGCTGTAATATTAATGCAATTTAAAAACCATATATTACTTACTTATACCTCTGTTTTATTATTACTGCAGTTGCAACTGCTTGAGAACTGTTTGCCAAATGGCTCATAAACCCATTTTTAATGGGTTCGCCTTAATTGCAGCAAAATGAAGTCATTGTAGCCCATTGTCCTCGGCCCCCTTCGCCTACGCCACTGACTTGACTGCGATTTGACTTGCAGTAATTAAACGGCAGTTTAAGTAGAACACAATGAAAAGCAATTTGCACGCCACACACACACACACACATACTAAGCACTCGATTAAGGGTGTGTGTGTGTGTGTGTATTTGGCCAGCAGCAACAGCAGCATGTTGGCCGCAGGATACAAATATTGCGCATACGCAGCGTTGCACACACACACATACACACACAGACAACATTGTCAATATAAGGGAATATACACGATGTATTTAAAATGCCATTTGTGTAAATGGATTATGTAATCGATGCATTTGCCAATGGATTTGCTGACTATCTATATATGTGTGTGTGTGTGTGTCTGTCTCTAAATACTGCCTGCATATTTGTATTATTGCTCGCTGATAACGATACACAGTGCCCTCTATATACATATATGTGTGTATGTGCTATATAAGTAAAAGCAAATTGATGCCGTAAGCCAAATATAAACACAATAAAACCAAACAAGCCACAACAGCAGCAGCAACAACAACAACAACAACACACACAGTCAGAGGGCGCCGAGTTACAAGTTACTTGCAGAAAAGCAGCCCCTCAGGGAAGGCAGCCGCAGGGGGGCGGGGGGTCAGGGAGGAAGTGAGTGGCAGCAGCGGCAAGTCAGACAGTTAGTCAAGCGTACGAGGCAGGCAACAACATTCGGCTAACTGCAAATTGTCTGAGCTCGAATTTGCCTGCAAGCGATTTGAGCCAACTTGGCTGTCGACCCGAAAGCAACAACAACACGCGTATCTACAACAATTCCTGCTCTAAGGCTGAGGCTGAAATTGTATCTAAAACGCTGATAACATCGCTTGGCTGCGCTGCTGCTGCTGCTGCTGCTGTTGCTGCCAGTTGAGATACAAACACAAAAGACTAAGCATTAGATACAATAACTTTGACAACCCTGGACAGCGTAGAGCTGCCTGCCTGCCAGATTGATACGAATCGATGTGTGTGTGGGCTGAGCCACAAGAGGCGTGGCCAATGCAGCGCAGGCACTGCAGCTCGCTCTGTAGCTTGCTCGGCAACTCTGGCCAGCTCAATTTCGAGCGACAACAATGCAAAGCGAAGGCTTACGCAGGCACGAGGGTTGCTCAAAGAGTTGTGCAAGTTAAATGTAAGAAATTTTAGACAGAGATCTTAAAGCAAGTAAATAAATATGTAACTATGCGGAAAAATAAAGAATACTTTGTAGAAAAGAAAATATAGATCTTAAAATAAATAATTAAATAGATATTACTTTAAAGAACTGAAGAATCTATTCCAAAGATCGATTCTACATAGTGAAAATGCACGCTATGCTCGCAAAGTCCTTAGAAAATTTTGGTACTTATTATAGCGTATGCTGCTCTATAAAAAAGCTCTTTTATTTATTATATAGCATAAAAATCACTAAATATTATTAATAATAAATTAAATAAATATATTATGCATATAATATTGCAGTAAAACAAAGAAAACTATGCAGAAAATGCACGTAGTTCTTGAAAATGCTCTATAAAATTATATAAATTATTATCACGTAATAAATAACGAACTTTTATTCATTATATATGATAAAAACTATTAAATATTATATGATATGTGCTTGAAACTTATATAACTTATAGCTCGTCTTATTAAATATAAAATCTTGCTCTTATTTGATTCATATGTGGTTTATCATACTATATTATATTATATATGGTATATTGTACCTGTATTGATTTATCTGCAGGGTATCTCTGCGTGCAGCAAACTTTCTTACTTCTGCTGCTTGGTACTTCCCTTTTGCCAACATTAAAGTCTTTCTTTCATCTTCTGTTTGCTGCTTTTTGTTGCCGCATTTTATGGACCATTTTGTAGCCACTGTTGTTGTGCTGGTTGTTGTTGTGCTTGTTGCAGCCACTGTTGTTGTTGCTCAGCTGCACTTAAAATATCTTTACTTATGTATGTGTATATTGTAAAGCACGAATACTACCTGTAGTCACTGTAGAACGCTGCTTGTGTCGTTTAATGTCCGTGTAAACGAAGCTGTTGCTGCTGCTGTTGTTGTTGCTGCTGCTGCTGTTGCTGTTGTTGCTGTTGCTGTTGTTGCTGCTGTTGTTGTTGTTGCTGCTGTTGTTGTTGTCTTTACTGATTTAATGCCTGGGGCAATGCTGCTGTTGTTGTCGTTGTTGTTGCTGTTGTTCGTGTTGCATTGTGCGAGAGTTGACGACACAATTTTTACTTTATGCCTCACACTCACTCAGGCACACTCGCACACACACACACACACACACACAGATTTGCACACTCTTGCCGTGCGATATAAAGCCAAAGATATTGCGCATACGCCACGTTGCAGCTTTATGTCCACGTTCGTCCATCCCTCCAGCTGTCCCGCTGTCATCTTGTCGCCGCCATCACAAAAGCTTTGAAGTTGCATAGATAAGCCCATGTTGCCCCTCCCCCTGTTGTTGTTGCTGCTGCTGCTGCAGTTGCTGCATAACTCGAGGCTAATGTCCGCCTATTGGACAATGCGCGGCGTTAACAGCCCCTACAAGAAATGGCCCCATAAACTTGTGTCATAAGCGCGACAACGACAACGAAGGAGACGACGACTCCGGCTCCTCCTTCCCGCAACAACTGACCAAATCTCCGTGACAAAGTCGACCACATACAATGCTCATAAATATAAGTATGTACAATATAGATAGAGGGATGAGAAGTAGGGAGGGAGGGGCTCTACTTGAGAGTTTCATTAAAATTAAGCTAAATAAATCCAATGCAAATGGTTATGCCATGTGCTGATAGCGTACATTGTTGTAATAGAATGGTATATGGGCAGTATTAAAGCTATAGTGTTGAAAAAGCGTATGATTATATTTATTCTTGATTTGAAACTTTATGCTTCAATTAATATAGATTTATTACAGTTATATTACAAGATATTGCCTAGAAACTAAGCTCAGCCCATTACGATCAAACTGATATTGTGCTGAAAAAATTTCATGGTCACCAGACTACTATAACATATAGTAAAATATATAAACTATCAGCGGAAATGCGGATTTTTGTATAAATAAATAAAAAAAACACTACTAAATACAATTTTGCAGTAATAACTTTAAATTTAAATCATATCTTATATATCCATTGATTTATGAAAACTCTAGCTTAGATATGATGGCTTAGAATATTCTAAAAAAAATCCTCATCTTAAGCCTTAAAATATTTCAAATCTTTTTCATGCATTTCCTGCCAAGTATTTCAATTTTGTTATAATAATAAAATAATACAAATCATTAAAAGTTTTTCTTAAATAAATTCTAAAATATAGTTAATATTTCACACTGATTGATTTGCAGGCATAAAAGTGTTGACTGTATCCTACACTTCCGGGCACATTCCCTCTCTCTCACTCACACACACACACACACACATACACTCCCCCACATTGAAAGCACATTAAATGCGCGCATAAATTATTCAGGATGAACTCGCTGCAATGTCCTGCCCCGCTGAGGATCCTCTTTATGCTGCCTCGCAATACTCAATTATTTTAGATTATGTTTGGATTAGGTTCGGTTCAGTTCGGTTCGGTTGAGCAGTCGCCGCCCTGGTTATTGCACTTTACCAGGGCGAGGACAATGCGACGCGCTTTTAGTTTTTCCTCCATTTTTTTTTTATTTTGATTGTGGATAACGCGCATTGGGCCACACTCCATGGCCCATGGCTGGCCAGGGCCCAATCAATGTTTAATTGACCCACTTAGTGGGGGCGTGGACATAAATAACGGTTAAGCAGAGCGACGCTAAAAGCATTTCGTTTTTTTTTTATTTTATCTTTGTCCTTGTAGTGTCGTTGTGCCTACGCGTTTAATTTATATTAATGTTGTCAGCATCCCCCGCCTTCTGCCCATCCCTCCGCGGGAATTGTCGAAGCGATCCAAATTAATTTACACTGCACGAAAATCCCAGATGCCTAATAAAATGTTGTGCGCCATTAAATTGCAGCTTACAGTCAGCCCCCACTCAGATCCCCCTCCAGACCCATCCAGAGCTATGTAGGCTGATTATGATGAGTGAAATGGGGGCGGGGGGCGGAGGCTTTACTCACACTTTATGAGCATTCAATCAGTTTTTGTTTATGCAAATGAATTGACAGCACAAATTGACAATTTGATTGCAATACTGAGGGGGATATTAGTCGGTTTTAATCGCTCGATTTGCAAGATTTATTTACCTTGTTGTATGGTATTATTTCAGGAGTAAATTTGCGCGAAAATTAAGTAAAAAGTTAGTATATTTTTATGCAACTGTATATAAAAATAATAAGCTGTATATACACTTAAATTATCATTTTATTTTCCATACTTTTTTGGGTGTAATATTATTAACTAATATATACTATATATATATATATTTCTCTTGTTTCGCTTAAGCAATTTTGTTGAAATTCTTTGTGTTCTTGTGTTGGGTCTAAAACTCAATCAGTATATAGTTTTTATACCCCTAAGCCTTCCAGAAACTCTGCTAATGACTTAACAGTAGCTTAACAGCAATAGGTCGTTCGCTGTTAAGCTAAAATATAGTAGGTCGTTTTGCCTCAAATTAAAGTGCATATTTAGTTTAAATCAGTTTCTAAATAAACTATTGCTATATTTAGTTACTCCGGCTCTTATTTTCCAGTATTTCTCTCTTGCTACAGACCCTCATTAATCATTATAAACACTTCAGACCTATTAGAACTGCTGCAGCAATGTTACGCTATTTTAACCTATTTTCAAACAGTTTTTTCACGCTTTTACTTTGCTTTCTCTCTGTGAAATACTTAAGCAACCCAAGAGTTTTAGCTTTTTATTGCTCTTGCTAGTAAAAATTCCCCTCTGCTGCCCTGCTCTATTTGTATTATTTCAAATCCATAGCTAACCTCAATGACACGCTGATTAAATCAAATAACTTATGGCTTTAGCTGGCGCTCTCTCTCTCTCTGTCTCTCTATTCACCTCAAACTAAAGTGAACTTTGTCTGCCTGCTGCGCTGCTGGTCAGTAGAGTTCGTTCTCGGGGTCGGAGTTCTGGTAGGGGATACGAGATTCGCTTTAACGGAAATCAGCGTTGCCCAATCTGTGGTCGGTTGCTTGCCGCGTACTTCATTGTCTATGAAATTTGCTCAACTGCAAGCCAAGCAGAAGGAAATTGCTCTGGCACACACACACACACACACATACGTGGCATACATATGTGTCTGTGTGTGTGAAGGCGCCTTGGATTGCCTTAGGATGCTTTTCTGCTCGACTGCTGCCGCCGCTGCTGCTGCCATTTTGTTTTGGGGCATATGTTGCACAACAACAAAAAAACTGTACATGTGTGTGTGTGTGTGTGCGTCCATTGTTGTAAGTATCTTTTGTTTCAATTGCTTCGCTTGCGGCCCATCGCCGCTCTGGTTGCTATCGCAGCCATAGATCTTCCCCAGGGAATCAGTTCGCTGCTCCGACTGCTTCTTCCCCCTATTTATTTCCCTCTGTTTTATTGCAATTGATTTTGACGCCGCTGTTTATGTGTGTCTCGATAAGTACAAGAGATAGAGGGCAGCCTAACTTATCTTTAAATATATATATATATATAGTTATTCATGCAGAAATATGCTAAGAACTTTAACCACAACTTTCTCTTTCTCTCTCCCTCTTTAGCTACGTTCACGGCATCGGCTCGGAAACGCGCAATTCGCTCTTCCATTTGCATAATGGACGCGATATGGTTATGGTGACCACCTGCCGCCATGGCAAGAGCTGGCGTGAGCTGCAGGACAATCGCTGCGATGAGGATAATCGTGAATACGATAGGTAAGTACTAGGGGTTGCCTGAGATCAAGCTTAATTATGATGTGAAGCCGGCGGAAAACCCTGCCTAAAATGATTTCCCGCTGTCATTAGCTGTAAATGTAATTTGTTTCCCCTCCCCCGCCGCTGCCACCGCCTGCCGCGCCCATTAACCACAGCGCGTCAGGGTGTCTGCCTCTGCATTCCTCTCCTCGTGTGATTAATGTTCTAAAATCCAAGTTGACAAGCTCATTTAAATGGCAATGGGTCTGGCTCTGGCTAGGAAGTTTCATGGCGAAAAAGCCAACGATTTCCGTTTAGTTTCTGCCCATTTCCTGTTCCTGAAATGAGAAAATTCGTTGCCATCAAGATCGTTCTCAATGTGATTTACGCAAATGAACTAATGTGCGCTGAAATTTGAACATTTCTTAAGAGGGGTAAAACATGGCTTTAGTTTATAGAATATATTATAATATTTTAATGTTTTAAGTTTATTTTTTATAGTTTTTTGTAATGAAAAAAAACGCTTCGTTTGTTAATAAATCAAAGCGTTGCCTGCCAGCAACTGCAATTGCGCGTAAAAGTATGCTACACTTTTTTTCAAACTCGTCTAGTACAGTTGCATTTGCGCTGCCTGCCCCACCCTTAGCTCTCTACCCTCCCTTACCTTCATTACCTTTCCCTATCTTCATTTCTACCTTCTCCCCCTCTGCTTCCTGCCTAACTTCCTTCCATTCATCCATTCTACATGTCTCTTTCGTTGATTTCCTGCCGATTAGACTGCTGCCTGTCGTAGAGTACATTACTGTCTATATACCCTGTAAGACAGTTGCTGAAAGGGTATTTTTTGATATCTCTAGCATAGCTTGAATCTTTTAAAACTTACTATATTTAAACATACTTTAAAAAGGAACATTTTCTAGCTTAAAAGTCTTCGAAGCTTTGCTGCCTCCCCCTTCAAATAAATATGCCCTCTGCGAGTTACTAAATACCTTAAATACCCTATAATTCCCATTATTAAAATACCATATATTTAAAATTGTACTACAGTTTTCCACATTTTTCTCTCTTCCCCTTTCACTCTTCTCACTTGAATTCAACTTATTATTTTTCTTTGTTTTTTAAATGTCATCGAAGCATTTACCGTTTTGGCCTCTAATTGAAAGTAATTTGTCATATAATTTTTTTACCTGTCAAGCTGTACAGCTTACCTACCCCCCTCCTTGGCTGTCCAGCCCCCTCGCCCTGTCTGGCGTGTGTGCCATAATTTGACATGACTTATGCGACAAATCTGCTTTGGCGTCAAGCGTCAGCGATTTATGCAGCGTCCCCGCTCTCTCTTTTGCTCTCTCCTTCTTTCTCATTCACTTCTTACTTGTTCCTTGTTCTACCTTAAGTCACTTCACTCAACTAAGCTGACTTGAAAGTGTAGGCAGACCGGGGGAGTACCCCCTCCTCTGTTCTAACATAATCAAGCAAATTGCTTTCCCACTCACATCATTTTTTATCTGTCTCCCTCTCTCTCTCCCTCTCTCTGTCTGGCTGCCTGTCTGAAACTTCGTTAATGCACCTGTCAAATATGGCGCATATTTATATATGTTGAGAAAATTGCATAATACCCCCTTTTTTCTACTCTACGCCGTCGCCGCTGAGCAAAGATTTTTGCGCATATTTTACCCACAGACTCCCCTGCAATTCTCGAGCGTTGCCACGTAGTTTTTTTTTGATGACTTTGCAGTGCATTAGTATGCAAAACTCTGCATAGTTAGCCTGCCACGCCCCTTGAGTCTCCTCCCCCCTCCCCACCCTGCCACTCTGCTCGTTTTGTTGTGATTAGGGATGAACCCAAAATGGAAATGCCTTTCAATAGATGACAATGACATAAAAGTGGAAAAGTTTTTGTCGCTGCCTGTCGCTCTCCCTCTATCTCTCCCCCTCTCTCTCTCTCTCTCCCTTTCTGTCGCTGCTCAAGTGGCAAATGATTGGTCAAACTGAGCTCAGCTTAGGAGCAATCATAATATATTTATGCTCTCTACTGGGCGCAGGCTATCATGAATAGATTAAGGGACTCGATTTATTTTCGAGATTTATGCAAACAAATATGGATTATTTATATCTTAGAGTATATAATCTCTTATTATATATATCTCTATTAACATTTTAAAAACTACTTTGCATGGATTAAGCGTAAAAAGGAATTTTAAAGCGCATTTAAGCTTCGTTAAAGCTTTCAATTTAACAAGTTTTTTTTTTTAGAGCTTCCTTCATATTATCGTAAAATCCATTAAAAAGTTTTCCAGCTGGGAAACAAGTATAACAACAAAAAAAATAAATAAACAACAACAAATACGCTGGAAAAACTTCAGCAACTGCATTCGGAGCGAGAGAGAGAGAGAGAAGGGAAAACCTTGAGCTGCTTTTAATGAAATTTTGTTTTGTGATGTCGCGTCCTCTTTGTGGCTGCTCTTGTTGTTGTTATAATGAGCCTAAGGCGCTGCCACTGCCGCTGCCGCTGCTGCTGCTGCTGTTGTCGTGCAACATATGGCAAGAAGAAGCCAACAACAACAACAGCAACAGCGGCAACAACAATCATTGCATTTTGCTGGCAGCGCGCTGCGGTCACAAAAGTGTAGCATGCTTTTAGGCGCCCACTGTTGCCATCGATGAAGTTGCTATCTCTCTCTGTGTGTGTGTTGTGGTTGTGGGAGAGGGGGAAGGGCAAAAGGGGGGAGGGTTAGTTGCTGAGTTTTGCTGCCTGATAATGATGATGCTTGCTGCCTGCGACGACGGAGCTGGAAATGGCGGCATTTTGCGGTTTTGCCTTTTGGCAACTGATATGGCTGGGCGTGTGTTGTGTGTGGGCGTGGCCTGGCGACAGCTACCGTCTCGACGAGTGTGTGTGTGTGTGTGTGTGCACATTTTTATGAGAGTGTCGCGGCTTTTGCTATTTTCGGTTGAATATGAAAAATAATGAGACACAGCGCACGCTGTCCTTGACAAAAGTTGAGCACACTTTCTTTTCTTTCTTGCTCTTTTTTTTCGCATACTTTCGTTCTTGCCTTCGCTTTTATTTTCGCACACAATTTGACAGCAGGCGCGACGCAGCGAGTCGCGACGATGAAACGTTTCCGCAGCCATTACGTATACGACACGTTGTCGCTGCCACAATCGCATGACAGGCAGTCAGGCCAAGCAGCCGCAGCGCAGCGGCCACGTGCTGCAGCACACAAGATGTTGCTGTGTGTGTGTGTGTGCTGCCTAAAACAGCCTGCCACAAGGTCATACAAGAAAAAGTTTAGCCCTCCATTTTCTTTTTTTCTTCCCATTTTCCCCCATAAAGATTTTTAATTTCACCAAACAATTTGCAAGTTTTTAATTTCATATGTCTGCGAAACTCTTTGGGGAAAAGTTTCTTGTGTGCCTAATATCATGCTCGCTCGATATTTAGCAGTATTAAAGATTAACTGATTGTCTTAAATATGTGTTTGAAATTTAAGAAATTTTTGCTCTTTCCTCACGTTGAAGAATCATAACTTGGTAAGAAATCTACTGATTCTGCTTTGGAAAGACTCTTTGTTTATTTTATTGATTGAGGGTTGACTTCCTATCAAAATATTGTGAATTTGGAACATTGAAAAATTTTTCACTTTTTCCATGCTAACCCCTGCAAAAATTTCGAAATTTGTTCAAAATTTTCGAGCTTTGTTTTTTAATGCAAATTGATAATATTATTCGTAAGGAGCATAAAAATCCATTCCCGAGCAGTTTCTGACCCAAATTATGGAAGATATCGAAATTAAACCGGATGTAAACTGCAATTTAATATTCGAAGTTCAGATTTTAGTATTTATCCATATTACTTGCACTTCCAAAGATCCTAACTTTCTAAAAAATCATCAGATTTTCAAGCTTGATGGCATTTTGTTAAGTTTATCGATTGTAGATTAATTCTGCATCGAAATATTGTGAATTTAGAACATTGAAAAATTTTTCATTTTTTCCATGCTAACCCCTGCAAAAATTTCGAAAATTTTTCAAAATTATCGAGTTTTGTTTTATGATGGAAATCGATTAAACTATTAACTGTGAGCATAAAAATCTATTCCCCAGCAGTTTCTGACCAAAATTATGGAAAATATCGAAAACAAACTGAAATATAATCTGCAATTTACAGTTCGAAGTTCAAATTGTGGTATCTTCCCTCATGACTTGGACTTTCAGAGATCATAACTTTCTTAAAAACAATCAGATTTTCAAGCTTGATGGCATTTTGTTTAGTTTATCGACTGTAGATTAATTCTGCATCAAAATATTGGAAATTTAAAGTGATGAAAATGTTTTCAATTTTTCCATGCTAACCCCTTGTAAAAATTTCGAAATTTTTTCAAAATTTTAGTTTGTCATTTTTTGATGCAAATCGATAATAATATTTGTAATGAACATAAAAATTCATTCCCGAGCAGTTTCTGACTTAAATTGTGGAAAATATGCAAAATAAACCAAAATATTATCTACATAAAATAAAAACTTAAAAGTTTTCCAAGTCTATCATGTTTATTCCGCTCTTCCTTCTTATCTTTCCTTGTCAATAATTTTGATTTATCTGCAGAGCTCAAAAGAGTCGTTAATTTTAATTTGAATTAATTGAAAAATGCGCCTCTTGCGACCTCTAATTAGAATAGCAAAGCGTGCCAGATTGTCTGGTATTTTATGCATTTTTCATAATGCAATTTCCCGAGTAATAAATTTACCTACCTCTCCGCCAGCTATCCCTACCCAGGGGGTGCCCCTGCTTGGCAACACTATCATCATTATCAAGAAGCAGCAGAGTCGTAGAGCGACGTTTGCATCTGCGCTCTAACTGGGGCCCTACTGGGCTGCAGCTCGTTCTTTTCTAGTCTACGCTTTGCACGTTAATCTCAGATTTCAGCATAAATCACTTTAAAGGCGACACGCACACGCACACACACACACACACACACAGGGACAGGTAGTCCAAGCAGGTAGCTGGAGCCGGAGCTGGAGCTGGTAACGTGCTCTTGCGGCCCATTGCAATTTCTTTGAGTGCCAATTCCATTTTTTAGCGTCTATGCTTTGCTACGAGGGTCGTTTGATAAGTCCGTGACTTTTTGAATAAAATATATTTTTTTCGTCAAAGAAGCGTTTTATTTCTCAACATAATCTCCTTTTAGCTCTATACATTTAGTCCAGCGTTTTTCCAATTTTTTTATTCCTTCCAAATAATAGGTTTTCTCAAGGCCCTCAAAATAGTCGTTTGTTTCTGTGATGACCTCTTCATTTGACCCGAATCTCTTACCGCCGAGCCATTTCTTCATGTTTGGAAACAAAAAATAGTCACAGGGGGCTAAATCTGGAGAATATGCTGGATGGGGTAGCAGTTCGTAGCCCAATTTATGAAATTTTGCCATGCTGACTACACACGTGTGCACCCGTGCATTGTCCTGATGGAACAGCACTTTTTTTTCGCCAAATGCGGTCGTTTCTGCTTCAAATCAATATCGAATCTGTCCAAAAGCTCTGAATAATATTCGCCGGTGATCGTTTTACCCTTTTCAAGGTAATCGATGTGAATGATACCTTGTGCATCCCAAAAAACTGTGGCCATGACCTTGTTGGCCGACAGACCCACCTTGGCCTTCTTTGGTGCACGTTCACCCGGAGAAACCCACTGTCTTGATTGTTCTTTGGTCTCTGGTGTGGTGTGGTGGATCCATGTTTCGTCTACGGTAACGAAACGGCGCAAAAATTCGTTTGGATTGCGGTTGAACATCGCCAAACACTCCTTTGAAATGGTCACACGGTTGCGCTTATGGTCGTGTGTGAGCAATCGCGGCACCCATCGCGCGGAAAGCTTTTTCATGTCCAAATATTCATGTAAAATGTGATGTACCCGTTCAGTTGAGATGCCTACAGCCTCAGCTACCTCACGCACTTTCATTCTCCGATCATCCAATATCATTCCATGGATTTTGTCGACGATTTCTGGCATGACGACCTCTTTTGGGCGACCTGAACGTTCGGCATCACTTGTACTGGTACGACCACAACGGAACTCAGTAAACCATTTCTTAACCATTGAAATTGATGGTGCAGAGTCCCCATAATATTTATCAAGTCTTTCCTTGGTTTCGGTGATGGATTTTTTACGCAAAAAATAATGCTTAATTAGCACACGAAATTCACTTTTTCCATTTTCGTTAAAATTCACGAGATCGTCTGCTTTCAATGCCTATAAAACGCAAACCAAAAAACGCAGCTTTCTCAAAATTTTACAGTCAGCTGTTAATCGATAACTGCTGACAGGAGCAGTGTTGTATTTAGAGCAGGTGCGCGGCAAATACAAAAAGTCACGGACTTATCAAACGACCCTCGTATTGCTTTTCGCAGTAAACTATTACGGAGCTCGAAAAATTGTGCCGGGCATTGCCTTTAAAATGGGTACCCCCTAGAGCAAGAAAATTTGAGCAGCAGCTAGATATATAAATATATGCAGGCTATTCTAATTTTGTATGCTATTTAATGGTATTTATAAGTGGCAAATACTTGAGGCACTCTATAGAGTCTTTTCTCTACTCTTTTTTCATATTTTTTTTCAGCCTTTCTCTCTCTCTTTGTTATTATGCTGCGAAATTTGCTGCAGCTCAAGTTGGCTTGCATTACTCATACGCAGCGTGCGCTGCATTTCAATGACTATTCCCTTTTTTCTTTTGTCTCTCTCTTGCACTCTCTTCTCTGCCTTCTTCTTCTTCCCTAGTCTTTTCCGAAAAGCGTCTTGGTGCGGTCTGCTGTATTCATTATGAACCATTATCACAAGCTGGCGACAAGAAAAGACGTTGCCATGGAGCCGGGCATGAAGCTGCTTTCATGCGCTTTGCACTTGTAACTAATGCGCCATATTTAATGCCGGCGCATGTCCTGCTGCTGCTGCTGCCCCTCCCCCTTCTTCACCTCCTCCTTCTGCCCTGCCCTGCCCTGACAATGGCAACTTTTACAGCTGCTTTTTGCGCTGGCATCCTTTAGTGCATTGTGTGTTCTCTGCGCGTTTTTGTCGCTTCTGTTTGTTTGCTTCTCTGTTAGTTTCCATGTTTGCCCCTGCTTCTCTCTTTTTCTCTCCCTCTCTGCAATTGTCTTTATTTCGAATTCTGTTTTTAAAAATGCAATTTTCATTAAAATTCATCGCCATTTTCTTGCGTTTTCTCGTCTTCACTAAATTTGCTTTTTGGCTTGACATGTTTTTTGCTTTTAATTAATTCTGCAATCCGCTCGCGTTCTCGCTCTGCTGCTCTCCCTCTCCCTCTCTGGCTGCAGCTGACAGGCAATTGAGCTAAGGCCAACGTGCGCGGGCTGCAATTAACAAATGGCGAGTCGTATATGCGGCATACGTATGCGCAATACGTATACGCAATATCGTCGAGCCGACAAGCAATTTGCGTGTCATGGCACACACAAAGGCGGCTGGCTGGGATGACAAAGCTGAATTCGACACAGCAGCAGCAGCACCGAAAACATCGAAAAACCTATCAGAAAGCAGTTTGGCAAAAGGCGTTGCCACGCAACCAGAACATGTAGGGTTGCTGTGACTAACAGTTAAAGTGGAAAATGCTGCATAAATTCAAATAATAAATAGATGATTTTATGAATTTAAAATACAGTTAAAATGCAGTAAACAATTTGCATATTTATTAAAAATATTGCCAGGGTATCTAGCTGTCTGCTACTGCTTTTACTACATACACAGCATATTTCTTTGTTTTCTATTTGAATTTTATTTCTATTTATTTTTAGGCATTAATTCAATAAATAAATATGAGATTTTATAAGCTTAAAATACAGTTAAAAATGCAGCAAGCATTTTAAATAATTATTAAAAATATTGCCAGGGTATCTAGCTGTCTGCTACTGCTTTTACTACATACACAGCATATTTCTTTGTTTTCTATTTGAATTTTATTTCTATTCTCCCTCTGCCATTTGCGCATGCATCTCAACTCAGCTCAGCTGTCAAAGGCAACAGAACTTTGCCAAAATCACAACGCCAGCTGTGTCCGTCACTCAGTCAGTCAGTCAGTCAGTCAGTCAGTCAGTCAGTCAGTTAGCCATTCACTGGGCCATGTCAATGAGCTTAGCTTGATTTGCCGCCAACAAGAGCAGCAGCAGAAGCAGCAGCAGCCCAAAGAAGTAGCTGAAATTATCATAGCTGGCTGGCCTGCACCTTTGACAGCTGGAAACCACTTAAATTACGTGCCTGCTGTGCCCCCAACGAACTGGACTAACAACTCGGAAAGCGACCAAGTCAACCCCTCCCCCTTTTCCTCTTTTTTTTCACCCACTGCTTATGTTAATTTCGTTGGCCTTGGCATAAAGCAGAGCAGAGTAAAGCAATTGACATGAAGTGACTGAACACCAAGTCAGCTCTGCCTGTGTGTGTGTGTGTGTGTGTGGTTTGAAATGCTTTGCAAAGTGTTGGCAAATTAATTACACAGCTTATATATGTGTGTGTGTGTGTGTGTGTGTCAACAGGTGTGAGCATCTGTGTGCGTATGAATATTTCATTTTGTGGAAATGCAATCTCTCTTAGATCTTTAATTGAGCATTTTTGATACTGCAGGCTTAAGGTATTCCCTGTATATTTATTTTATTTATTTATTATTTATATAACAAATATTTGCACAAGCACTTTGAGTGTGGGGGGATTAGATTGAAATTGACTGACTATGAAAAGAAATTAGCTAAATGAAATCAAACGAGTCTCGGCCGGGGGGAAAAGTTTTTACCACAATTTCACAAGTTTTCCACTCGAGTGAGAGTAAACATATATTTTATGAGAGTGCATCAACAGCTGCAGCGACCCCAAGCTGCTGCTAATGAAGTAGTCGGACAACGCGAACTTTACGAACCACACACACACACACACACACACACACACACACACACACACACACACACACACAATAACAACAATGCGTGTAAATTGCTAAAGTTTTTACCCAGCGAACCCAAACCGAACGCAACTATGCGCTCAACTAAGCTCTGTCTAAAAATCATTTAATTAAAGTTCTCAACAAGAGAGAGAGACAGGGAGAGAGAGAGAGAGAGAGAGAGAGAGAGAGAGAGAGAGAGAGAGAGAGAGAGAGAGAGAGAGACAACATGCCATGCTGGCGGCTCTTAATTGGTAAAACAAGTAGCTAACAAATGCACAGCTAAACAGGAAGAACACGAGAGCGTGCAGGAGTCCAGAGAGAGAGAGAGAGAGAGAGAGAGAGAGAGAGAGAGAGAGAGAGAGAGAGAGGGATGCTCGGCGAGTGCAGTGACCTGTGCTGTTTGGTAAATGCATCTAGTCAGCTTTAGCGGCGGCGGCGGCGGCGGCATATCACTGACTAATTAGCGGGTCAGCGTGCACTCCCACACACACGCACACACACTCCCACACACACTGCCTGCATGCCAAACGCAGAAATTATTCACTCTCTCGTGCACAGCGCGTGCTCGGCAAAAGAAAACAGAATGAAATGTATAATGCACTGGCAGGGGAAACGAATGTAAGCGATTTTCTCAAATGATTCGTAATACAACAGGGGCAAAATGAATGTAATTGTAAGTTAAAGTGCTAGAAAGGAGTGTGGGAGGGGGAGGTAGGCAATTAATTTACTGCCCAAGCTGCAAAGTATGCTATATTTACAAGCAATTTCCCTTTAACTTGCCGTCTTTATTTTCGCCCTGCGCACAAAAGCAACCCTATTAATTGGACTTTCAGATATCCTAACTTTCTTAAAAACAGTCAGATTTTCAAGCTTGATGGCATTTTGTTTAGTTTATCGATTGTAGATTCTTTCTGCATAAAAATATTGTGAATTTAGAACATTGAAAATTTTTTCATATTTTCCATGCTAACCCCTGCAAAAATTTTCGAAATTTTTTCAAAATTTTCGAGTTTTGTTTTTTGATGGAAATCGATTAAACTATTCATTATGAGCATAAAAATCTATTCCCTAGCAGTTTCTGACCAAAATTATGGAAAATATCGAAAACAAACCGCATATAATCTGCAATTTAGAGTTCGAAGCTTAAATTGTGGTCTCTTCCCTCATGACATGGACTTTCAGAGATCATAACTTTCTTAAAAACAATCAGATTTTCAAGCTTGATGGCATTTTGTTTAGTTTATCGACTGTAGATTAATTCTGCATAAAAATATTGAGAATTTAAAGTGATGAAAATTTTTTCAGTTTTTCCATGCTAACCCCTGGTAAAAATTTCGAAATTTGTTCAAAATTTTCGAGTTTTGTTTTTTGATGGAAATCGATTAAACTATTAACTGTGAGCATAAAAATCTATTCCCGAGCAGTTTCTGACCAAAATTATGGAAAATATCGAAAACAAACCGCATATAATCTGCAATTTAGAGTTCGAAGTTCAAATTGTGGTCTATTCCCTTATGACATGGACTTTCGGAGTTCATAACTTTCTTAAAAACAATCAGATTTTCAAGCTTGATGGCATTTTGTTTAGTTTATCGACTGTAGATTAATTCTGCATCAAAATATTGAAAATATAAAGTGGTGAATATTTTTTCAATTTTTCCATGCTAACCCCTGGTAAAAATTTCGAAATTTTTTCAAAATTTTCGAGTTATGTTTTTTGATGGAAATCGATTAAACTATTAACTGTGAGCATAAAAATCTATTCCCCAGAAGTTTCTGGCCAAAATTATGGATAATATCGAAAACAAACCGCATATAATCTGCAATTTAAAGTTCGAAGTTCAAATTGTGGTCTCTTCCCTTATGACATGGACTTTCAGAGATCATAACTTTCTTAAAAACAATCAGATTTTCAAGCTTGATGGCATTTTGTTTAGTTTATCGACTGTAGATTCATTCTGCATAAAAATATTGTGAATTTAGAACATTGAAAATTTTTTCATTTTTTCCATGCTAATAACCCCTGCAAAAATTTCGAAATTTGTTCAAAATTGTCGAGTTATGTTTTTTGATGGAAATCGACAAAACTATTCATTATGAGTATAAAAATCTTTTCCCCAGCAGTTTCTGACCAAAATTATGGAAAATATCGAAAACAAATCGCAAATAATCTGCAATTTAAAGTTCAAAGTTCAAATTTTAGTCTTTATCCCTATTACTTAAACTTTAAGAGATCATAACTTTCTTAAAAACAATCAGATTTTCAAGCTTGATGGCATTTTGTTTAGTTTATCGACTGTAGATTAATTCTGCATAAAAATATTGAGAATTTAAAGTGATGAAAATTTTTTCAGTTTTTCCATGCTAACCCCTGGTAAAAATTTCGAAATTTGTTCAAAATTGTAGTTTGTCGTTTTTTGATACAAATCGATACTAATATTCGTAATGAGCATAAAAATCCATTCCCGAGCAGTTTCTGACTAAAATTATGGAAAATATCGCACATAAACTGAATTTTATAATCATACAAATCTATTCCCCAGCCTGCCGTCTTTATTTTCGGCTTGCGCGCAAAAGCATGCTATGATTTTTGTGTACTAACTGATTTATTTGCATGTGTTAGCGCTGCAATTGTGCCTTTTACTTAGGCGCATAAAAGTATGCTATGAAAAATTGTTGATGCAAGTGGAGTATGATTTAAGTGCAGCGCTTGAAAGTATGCTATGAAATTTGTATTTCACGGTTACCTTTTCTCAGAGCACACTCCCTAGACGTTTTTCTCTCATTTATTTTGTGCAATTCTTGTTTTGCTGGCCAACAACAACAATTTGCACAACTCTGGCAACGCTGCCTATGCATTTGGCAGTGTAATTTTTCAACGAAAACAAACGCCAAATCGCTGGCACACACAACGTGCAATTTATGATGTTTACTCAAGATTATTCATAAGCCGAGTCGGAAGAGCCCCTGCTGATTGCGTTGCTGCCTTCGGGCAAGCCGCACCCACACACCCTACCAGAACGGGCTCGTTTCTCTGTTTGCCGTTGTCAATGCAATACGAATGCGCTGTGCCTGCAGTTTTCTAAATAAATTTTCTGCTGAATTTGCTTTAAAACAGCAGAAGCAGCAGCAGCAGTTGTAGAAAGGGCAGTAGGTAAGCTCAAATTGCTGACCAGTTGGTGTGCTGGGATGAGAGGGGCAGAGGGCGTGGCAACATGCCTCAGTACATGTAATTTTACGCGCAACTTAACTTGTAAACGGGGCGCTAGCAGGGAGGGGCAACAACAGCGTCGATGGTTGTTGCTGCTGCTGCCCCTGCCTGGCCCCACGTTCGACTCTCGCACAAATGTTTGAGCTACGTGGCGTATGCTTAATATGCAGCTTTATCCGCTTTGATTTGGCATTAAAGCTTAAATCAGCAACAAGCACGGATTGCGGTATTGTGCGCTTCAATTCAATGCTTAAATGCTTAAATTGTTGTAGTTGTATGTGAGTGTGTGTGTGTGTGTGCGTGAGTGTGTATAACATATGTCTGTGCAACGTGCGCTGTATGAGTTATGCGTACGCATGTTAAGCATACGCCGCGTGTTGCATGGCAGCGCTGGCAGCAGCACTTGACGTCTACTGCAGGCTATTAAGATGGAATTACATCATTAGCATAATGTGACTAGTCGAGTGGGTGTATTTGAGAGTGTATTCATAATGCAAACAATTACCACAACGAATGCACGCGCGCTGTGCGTGTGTGTGTGTCGTGGAGTGTCGTTGTATGTGTTGGAAATTTTCATTGTGAATTCACATTTTGCTTTTACTGAAAATAATTTACAGTAATCGTATATGTATTTTGCTTTGATTAGTATTTTTTTAAATTAATTACACTTTTTTTTAGTGAAGTTAATATTATTTTGTTACTAATTAGGGTTGATTGAGAGAGTAGAAAGGTATTGAATTATGACAGGAAATGAAGAGTATGAAGACAGTTTTTTTTCACCTTTCCTTTATAATGCAGTTTAATTTTTATACATTTAATTACTGTAGTTGTTAATTAGCCCTGTATATTTTTTATACATTTTTTAGACTGTTTGTAAGGGCAGAAATGAAATAATTGATAAATGCTGTAAAAAAAATTGTTTTATTTATTATATTAGTTATTAAATTGTCATTTTTATTATATTATTATATTCTTAATAAAACAAGTTAGGTATGCTTTCAAAATTTAGCATAATCCTTTGTTAAAAAGTCGATGTTATTTTCCCTGCCCTCGAAAGTATGCTACACTTTTGCCCCATTTAAATGTCTTGAGCAATTTATCATTTTTGTGTGTGTGTGTGCCTGCAACAGCGCACTGAGCTGTCAATCGGCCTTCTCCTGCCTCTCTCTCTCTCCCCCCTCTCTATGCCTCTACCTACCATCCATACATTCTCCATTGACCCCACAACAAGCCCATTGTTCAATTAATTGCTGCACAATGCCATTATGCAATGCGCACTCTCTACCTTTCTCTCTCCCTCTCACGCACACACTAATTTACATCTCATACTGTCTCTCTCTCGTTCTCCTACTGACTCTGTCTGACCTGTTCTCGCTTTCATTTCAGATACGACTACGAGACGTTGCTGCAGAACTCAACGTTTTGTTTGGTGCCACGCGGTCGTCGCTTGGGTTCTTTCAGGTAAAAACAAATGATGAGAAAATGAAAAAAACATGGCAAAAAACAAGAAGAAGAAGAGCAGAAAAAACCGAAAACAATTTTCATTTTACAACTCTCATATATACTATAGATACTCGTATATAGAGCTGGTTTTTCACTGATTGTTTTTTATTCATTTCCGTAGATTCCTCGAGGCCCTGCAGGCCGGTTGCATTCCGGTGCTATTGTCGAACGCTTGGGTCCTGCCATTTGAATCGAAAATCGATTGGAAACAGGCCGCCATTTGGGCCGACGAACGTTTGCTGCTGCAGGTGAGTGGCCCACTATATATAGATATACCCTATATAGTAATATATATATGGTAGTTTATGTGTGTGTCTTCTTTTTGTTTGCGCGCCATCATGAAATATGAAAACTCGTTGCGACTTCTTTTTTTTTTCGTTTTAAATTGTGACCTGTTTTGTCTGTCGCAAAGTTGTGTGTAACCCAGTTCGGTAAATGGGCATGGGAATACCCCCTTACCTTAGCCAAGCCCCTTCATTTATTGACGATTTAATGTACGTGAAAGCACAAAAAAATGAAATAAAAGTATTGTCTGCCTTTTTGATCAGCTTAAAATGGCCACCCCAATCAGACAATTGGCTGAAGCAGCGTATATTCGAATTGTATTTCGTAGGGGTGCTCTTAACTTTATCAAAAAAATCTTTAAAATGCGCAATTGCATTTCATATTTCAAAAATCGCTCTACACATCGCTCTGTCTGTCTGCCTGCCTGTTCCTCTGGGTTTTCTATCTTTCTCTATGTTACTCTCTCCTTCTCTTTCGCTTTCTCTCTCTCTCTCTCTCTCTCTCTCTGTCTGTCTAGCTGTGTCCTCGCTGCTTGTCATTTGTTTGCACCCAACGCTGTCCGTGCTCTGCGTGCTCTGCTGCTGCTGCTCTGTCCTACTGCCTTCGTCGTCTTCATTCGCGACAAGTCTTGGCGCATTGTTTGCCAATTGCCCCCCCTCCCACTCCCCTTCCCTCCCCTCTCTGTGTCCCTTTTGTCGCCAGCATTGGCATGTTTGCCTTGTAGTTTATTGGCAGGAAATGCAATTAATTAAGTTAACTTGAGCAGGAAACTCGAGCAGCAGCAGCAGCATCGAGTCAGCTACTTCAGCTGCACTCTTTAAATTGTTTCAATTTGCTGTTAGGTTATAATTATGATGTATTTACACACACACACGCACACATGAGTCTTGCTTGATTCCCTTACTAATTACGTGCAGTATTTGCTCCCACTGCAATGGGTAATTAATCGATTGTGGCTGTGCAGCTGCTGCCGAGATTACGCATACGCAGCGTGCGCCAATCATTTGCACCAACTTAATGTTCACCTCTCTCTCTCACACACTCTCTCCCTCTCTCTCTCCCTTTCTCCCTCTGCAGGTACCCGACATTGTACGCTCCATTTCGGCTGAACGCATCTTTGCACTGCGCCAACAGACTCAGGTGCTATGGGAACGTTACTTTGGATCCATTGAGAAAATCGTCTTCACAACATTCGAGGTAAGTCTACAGACTATAAACTATCTATCATATATTTCTCGAGGCTGAACTAGAAAAGCAGAGTTTAAGCTCAGTCAGGCAGTGTGGCAATTGCTTGAGCTGTTTGCAGATCTAAAATAAATATATTTTAAAGATTTTAAAGCAGGCAGAAAACATATTTTAAATTCTCCTTAAGCTCCATCTATAAATTATTATAATTGAAGTGTGTTTGTTATTTAAAAATATTTCACATTTTATGCTCGACACCTTTTTGGAGTTTATTTTAATACCATATTGATAGAAGTTACACAAAGGCAAGCTTAATATTTTATGCTGCCATCAGGGGGATTATTTATTGCTTTAATAGAGTTTTCGATTTACGGCTAAAAGCGCTGCAAATTAGTTGACCAAATTGCTAAAAGTTTTTACCACACTCTGAATTTAGTGCGATGTCAGCTGAAATTTGTGTCAGAGTTCAGTTTTGTTTTTCTTGTTTTGTTGCGAGATTCGATGCGATTTGTTTTTTTTTTTTTCTATTTTTGATACACTGCAATTCGACTCGACTTTTCGCTCAGTGTGTGTGTGTGTGTTAGGCAAAGGCAAATGTATCTGTTGGCTAAGTAGCAGCAGTTGGCGGCTATTGAATTTGAATGTGGCCACGTTAGGCCAACCCCCCCTTCGAGGCGCCCCTGGCAGAAGATAGACAAAAAACGGATTTCGTTTTGGGGCGACACAGCGGGACGATAATGATGACGACTACGACGACGTTGAGGATAGAGACACAGCGCGTGGTATAAATAATACACACGCATTCAGTCACTCACACACACACACACACACACACACACACAGCTGTTTGTACACAATGAACGCGACATGCGACGACGTTGATGATGAAGCCGAGCAGCAGCAGCAGCAGCAGCAACCAGACCAGACCCGACCCCAGCAAAACCAAACTCAACCAAACCGCCGACACTGGAGACCACTTTTCAACACTCAAATTGACACACACACAGACACACACACAGGCACACACACACACACACACTAGGCAGAGACACGCGCACGCATACAGTGACAGTCAATGCGAATGCATGAAGCATTCAATTTTGTGTAATCATCATGCTGGGGAAGCACACAGAGAGAAAGAAGTAGGGAGATGCCAGTTGGGGGAAGACAGCAGGGAGAGGTGTATAGGGGGGTAGGGGGGAGAGGGCGCTGCAGGTCGCGATGTTGTAGCGAGTCTTTTTGCGCTGACAGATACATTAAGAGACGACGAGGAGGAGACGATGAGGAGACGAGGAGACGACGACATGGCTGCATGTGTTGCGGCTTGTCGCAGTTGTTGCTGTTGTTGTTGTTGTTGTTGTTGCTACCAAAGTTGTTGAGCAGCAGCGGTAGAGAGAGAGGGGAGGAGAGGGTGCAGCTTCGAGCTGGGAGTTCGTTGTGTGTCGCTTTTGTGTTGCAAAACTTCTTTTTTTTTTCTCCGCTGACGACTTTGGTTAGCAATAATCAATTTACAGTTACGTGTAGCTGTATGTATGTGTATGTGTGTGTGTGTGTGAGTGTGTGTTAACCAAATGAAAAGCAAATATTTGGCATGCAACGTGACCAGGCTGATGTTAGCCAGCCAGCAGCAAAAAAAAAAGTGACCAACGAGGAGTATCGAGCATTGTTAACCATGTGGCAGCTGCTCCTAAACCCCCCTCCCCCTCCCTCTCCCGCCCCTCTCTAATTGGCAGCTCGTGGCACGCACTTTGCAGCTGGCTAAGCTGTTGCTGATTTATGGCAACTGCCCTGGCCAATTTTCATTCTATTCTTATGGATATTATTATGGTCAGGCAATTTTCTATTCTTCTGCGTTAATTGGGCAGGGTCACGCCTTAGGTAGACAAAGAGAAAAAACACAAAATCAATTCGAATTTAATTTCATTAAAATAAAAGACGTATGTGTGCCCCTTTCGATTATCGAGCTAAATGACAGAATTCATTTTTCTTTTTTTGAGAAAGAATATTTGAAACATGCAAATAGATATTGCAGTTATTTAATTTGTCAAATCAAAACAGTTTACAAGCTGTTGAAACTGTTAAAAAACTGTTTCAAAATTGTTAATAAATTAAATTTGCTTTATATTTTGAAGCTGCTTTTAAATGAAAATTAAGTTTGCTGTTCCCCCCAAAGCATTTTTCTCGAAAAACAATATATTATATATATAAATAATAATATATAATATTTCAAGATTTAAATACCATAAAATACAACATCGAAATTTAAATACCATTATATTTTTATACCCCTCAAAAACGTCCTCAGCTTACTTACTCCATTTACAACACCCTATCTATCATATTATTTATGTTAGATCTTGAGCAACCCAACAAATTTGCCACGAAATGCAATGTGAATGAGATTTTATGGCACCCCAGATGAATGTGGTATGGATGGTGGGAGGAATCTCTCTGTATCTGGCAACGCTTTTAGCGCTCCAAAGTTTTGCGAGCAGCAGCATTATGTCAAATGCAATTGCCCGCACCTGAAGCTCTAATGCAACGCGCGCCCGAAAGCACGCAACACTTTTTGTTTGCACTGCATTTGCATCCCCCCTCGCACGCTCTCTCCCCCTCCCTCTGCTGCTGCCCTCGTGGCATGCAGCTTTGATTTATGCGTCGCGATTAAAAAATGAATTGTGGCATTTTCGACAGGCAAAATGGTCACGCCCCGCCCATCATTTTGTTTTTGTATGTAGATGATGGCGGTAGTTGTTCCCCCTCTCTCTCTCTCTCCCTCTCACTCTCTCTGTGTGTGTGGCACGTGCAGCACGTAAAGCTCAGCCCTTTTTTGCATATGCCAAAAATGCAGGCTGTGTCAGCTTCTGGTCAGCTTCAGTTTACCTGCCCCGCTGCGTCTCCCGCTGCTGCTGCTGCTGCTGTCTTTGCGGCTTTAATATGAAAAAAGTTTTGCGCATATTTGTTGAAAAATAGTTGACGTGTGCTGCCTCTGCTTCTGCCTGCTGCCTGTGGCTTGGCAGCCTGCCCAGGCTTGACCTGCTGCAAGCTGCTTCAGCTGCTCTTGCCGGACACGTCGCTGCCGCGCAGCATCAGCGCGTCAAATGAACACAAACTCAATTTATGCATAGGCCAAAGTCGCAGCGAATTATTATAGTTACCTAGCGCCCCCTCTCTGCCCCGCCCCTGCCTCTGCCTGCCAATTTGTTGTATTAATAGAACGCATATCAAAGTGCAAAATCCACTCGCATGGTGTCCCTTTTGACGCTCGCTCAACTCTCGCTTTGCTGCCCCTTTTGGCAGGCAAATCACGTCTACACTCCTCGCCTCCTGCCTCCTCCCGCCCCCCGCCTAATAACCTTTTAGTCTAATAGCTTAACCCAAAAAACAGAGCGAGACCCGCAGACTCGCAACGGCATCGGCATTGCCATTGGGGGATTAGAACAAAGTGTGACCGGCTACGGCTCCGGTTACGGCTGCGTCTGCTCAAGGTTCGTTCATGCAGCAAATTGATTTAGGCATAAACAAGCTGGTAAGCCTGCTACCCGCCTGCCCTGCCTCCGCTCTGCTCCTGCTCCCTTCTCCTGCCTCTACTCTCGAATATTTGAGAGTGGCAAATAATTTTTGCTGCCTCAATGTGTTACCAAGCTATCTGCCCGGGTATCATCCCCGTCCCCCAGTATCCCCTCTTAGGCGTATCCATATTCAAGTGGGCGTCGTCTAGATGCCCCACTCCCTCTCTTCCTCCCTCTGCCACCCTGCTTAAGTCAACAAACTAACAACAACAACAACCACAGCTGCTGCTGCCTCTGCAAACAAACCGAACAGGCAAAGCAGAGGGAAAGGTAAAGGTGCTCCGAAAAGGGTCACAATAGCTGCCCAAAAAAACAAATTAAGCAGTTATTTGGGCTTTTGCTTGCGCTTTGACCTCACACACAGCCTGAGACACCCTCAAAGGCAACATCGTGCGGCTTAAAGACCAAACAAGTTAGTGCAATGCGTAGCGGCATTAATTAAGTTCTCAAGCCTTTATAATACTAAAATAAACTAAATCATTCACCTGCGCCTTAAGTAAATGTGCAAAACCTCAAGCTGAGGCACTTATCAATTATTCTGCAGTAATCTCAAGAATTTGCAGAACTTTACGCATATTCTATGGCATATTTAAATGGCCGAAAGTGCTGCTGTTCAATTAAAAACTACGATAACGCAAGGTTCAACTTGAAATTTTCTGTGCGGAATTTGCAAATTTTCTCGAGAATGCTCGATTCGAAAGATTTGCATAATTTTATTATGCGAATAATCCACGCACACACAGTACGTGTACGTGTGTGTGTGTATGGCACACACAGAACTTTGGCCCGTTGTGTTGTTGGCCACCACAAAGAGGTCACTCAAAGTCCACTTACCAACTTAGTTGGGTCCTGGCCGAGAGCAGCTCTCCATGCCAAAATCTTTGCCTAAGCCTAAAAGTCGCCATTGAGCATGTGTGTGTGTGTGTGGGTGTGCGGTTTTGTGTGTGTATGTGACCGATAAGCGTGTGGTGTGCACTTAACTTGTGCACAGTTAGCTGGGAGAGGGGGGGAGGGAGTGGGGGAGAGGCAAATGTTAAAGTTCGAAAATGGTCAGAAAAACCACAATAAGCCAAAGATTTGCCTCGTCCCCTCGGAGGAGGATGTGAACTCTTGACTGAATCTGCAACTGCTTTTGTCGCCATTTTGTTTTTGTTTCGCATTCTGTTTATGGGCAACGCCCCGTGCAGTTTCGTAGCGCTTAGCTTTTGTGTGTGTATCTGTATGCGCTGCACAAAAATATGCTGCATACTTTTAGGCGGCTGTCGAAAAAGTTCGTATGCGTTTTGTATTGTGCGCACTTGTTCGTTTGTTGTCTTGATTTGCATTTCAAAGCATGGGCGTAAGCCACACCCACACACACAGAGAGTGGGAGAGAGAGAGAGAGAGAGAGTGAGAGACACACCTGCCTCGCCTACCGGCAACAACTTATTACTTTGACTAATCCTATTATGCGCATGCAAACGTGCGACAAGCCCAAGGAACTTTTGCCTGCTGCAACTACTTTGAAGTTGAACGCCTCAGTGACCGCCTTTATCTCTCTCTCTCTTTCTGTCTTTCTCTCCCTCCCGCTCAGTGTGTTTGTCCATCTGCCGGTCTATTCATTCCATTGAATCGTGCGCTCACTCAGGCGCCGCTAAGTTGTCTTAGTAGCTGCCGCTTGCTGCACTGCACAAAAGAGTCGAGTGGGATTAGCAAATTTTGTATATATGTATACACTTTAAAAATATAAAATATTTAAACATATTTTTTATGAATTTCTAGCAACATTTGCTAAATTTAAAATTTACTTTTCGAGAGTCATGCTTATTTCTAAATTTATATAAATATTTTCTATTTTATTTTTTCGATTAGTTTCCAAATTTATTATGGCACTTTTTTCTCCTTCTATATTCGCTGCGTATTGTCATTAATTTTCTCATTTCGCACTGCGAATTATTTCGTCGTTTTCGGTACAGTTCCCACTGAGAACCTGTTTATAAATTTCGCGCTGCCTAACAACCGGCTAAAAAAAAAAAAAAAGAATAGCCAATAATACAAATGACGTACTTGAAATTTTTGTTTTCTAAGCAAAATTGACAAATGCAAAGGCAACGTATATGAAACTAATAAAATTAAATATTTCTTAATTTCAAATTTTTAAATCTTAAGGAATTTGTTTATAGCTTTTTTATTTTCTGGCCATTTTTTTCATGCTCTCTCTCTCACTCGACTATCGATGGCAAATCCCCAAAAAATTAAAGTCGCTTGCCCCAGTTTCATTTTCACAGTTTTCCTTGGCCAATTTTCACAGTGTGGCCAAAAGCCTTGGAGCAACTTCAACTTGCCTGCTTCTTGTAGTTAATTTCACCTGCTTACTGTCATTTTTCCTTGACTAGAGATTGTCGAGTGGGGGGGGGTGAGAATCAGGGGGAGTACGAGTCGACAAATGCCGCGACAGCAGCTGAGAAGAAGAAGAGGAAGAAGTTTGCGAAAATCTTGGCAAACGCGCGAGTTAAGCTGATTTTCTGGGGCAGGCGAAAAGTTTTAGCCGAACAAACTTGGCCAAACTGCTTGGCAAAATGCTACCTGAGCCATTAATTGAATTCCGGACATGTCCGCTTCGGTGCGAGCGGGGCGCGCATTTATGTAGAGTTTAAAACGACATTTTTCCGCCATTTCTTTTAGCTTTTTTAGGCCATGATTTTGCCAAAAAAAAATAAAAATCCAGGCAGCAGCAGAACTCTGCAACCACATAGACTATGGAATTTTTACTAATCAGCTGAGTTATCTGAGAATGAGTTGATTTAGGAATTTCTGTTTGTATGAACACCTAGATCTCTGCTTCTATAAGAGCTAGAGCCAGCAAATTTTGTGAGAACACTCCTACTTATTTACAGAATAACTTAAAGTTCATATAACAATTTTGCCACGCCCACTTTTACCCATAACCGAACCTTACATACTTCTTTCCTTAACTTCCTTCTACTGTTTTTATTCGTATATTTAGCAAATGCTTTCTCTTACTCATTTGTTTTCATTAACGTACACATATATAAATTACAAGAAATTGTTTGAACAGCGCTCTTAAGTATTATTAAACATATATAGTTGAACCAGACAAGATAATGGTTGTTGCAGCAGTTGTTGTTGTTGTACATTGTAAATTGCATTTAAGTTTGATATGCATAAAAAAAGCCATTTCTGATGTGTGAATGTAGCTTCATCTCCTTCTCTCTTTGAGGGTGTGTGTGTGTGTGTGTGTGTGTGTGTGTGTAGGAGTGTGTGTTTGTGTGTGTGCGTCTTAGAAGAGCAGCGAGAAGAGACTCCTTACGCCAGTGGAGCCAGCTCCGGAACCGAGGGTAAAGCCGGTGCTGGGCGTGCCGCTGCTGCGATGCCGCGAGACATGACTGGACACGTTTGCACGGACACGGTCGTAGCTGGCAACATCCTAGAAATGGGATAAAAAGAGGCAATAGGTTAATCAATGTATCCAAGCTGGAAATGGTTTCTCATTGCGTACTGGTCGAGCACAAACTCCAAATGCCTGCAGTGGCGGCAGATGTCACATGTGCCGCACGTGTTGTATATCGACAAGACTCTCACCTCTTTGTCGGCATTGGCCAGCACGGATCGCATCGAATTGGCCACCGGCCATTTCTTCTTCATCACCAGATTGTTGGGTGGATCATGTGCTTCGCCAGCGTCCACAGACCAAATGGTCACAGTGGCGCCGCCCACAATCTTTGAGCCGCGTGAGAATTTAAATGCGAGCTCCTCATCGCCAGCGATGCGAGTCAATTGCCAACCGGTCAGATGAATCTCCTCGCTGCCCTTGTTGTGCAGCTTGATGAAACGTCCCTCGGTGTCGGCCTCGATAATCTCCAGATCTCCCTTGGCGGCAGCATTCACTGAGTACTCGGAGAGTGTGCGATCTTCGCTCTCATCGATCACGGTACGACGACGCTTGACAGCTCCAGATCCGGATATGCCAGGTGTAGCGGAACGACGTCCGCTGGGTGTGATCCGTCCCGAACGCGAGCCACCGCTGGCCGTGAGATTTGTGCCATTGCTGGAGATGCCGGAATCGGTGCCCGGACGACCAGGAGAGGTTATGTTCAGGCGACGCTCCTCGCCGCAGAGCAGCTTGTCGTAGGCGGCCAACTCCAAGTCGAGCGACACCTTTATGTCCATCAGATCCTGGTACTCCTGCAGCTGGTGAGCCATCTCTTCGCGCATACGCTGCAGATCTGCCTCCAGTGAGGCAATGTACTGATTGTGGCGCTGTCGCTCCTGATCCAGCTGGTTCTCCAGCTCGCGTACGCGTGCCTAGAGCAGGAGAAGGGGAATATATAATTAGTAAAGATCGGAGAAGCCTTCGCCTTATAACTACTCACATTCAGACCCGCATTGATGCTCTCCAGATCCTGCAGCTTGTTCTGCAACGTATCGATCTTTGTGCGCATAAGACGCACCTCCTCGGTGGCATGTTGCGATCCCTGAGCGGCACGTGCGGCGGCTGCCTTGAGATTCTGTATCTCATTGTCATAGAGTGCCTCGATCTCCTCGCGATTGGCGCGCATCTGTGACTCGTACTGATCGCGCAGCTCCTGCAGCGATTGCTGCAACTTGGCTTCATATTGACGCGACAGGCGACCATCGATCTCGCTGATCTCGATCTGGCGACGCGAACGTGTCTCGGTCAGCTCCTGCGAATGCACCTGATCCTTGAAGGCCAACTCCTCGCGCAGACTCTGGTTCTGATTCTCCAGATCGACACGTGCCAAGGTCTCTGCCTCGAGCTGCTTGCGCAGATCATCCAATTGACGACGCAGACGTTCGTTCTCCGCGCCCAAATCCTTCACCTGATCCTCGGCCTTCTTGCGATCAGCCAGAGCCTGACTGTACTTTCCATTCACTTCGGTGTAGCGAGATTCATAGAGGCGCGCATTGTTCTCTGCGACGGTGGCCTCTTTGGTTTTCTTCTCGAGTCTATTTGGAAAATAGGGGGAAATGGAAAATGCAAGTGGAATGTTACTAGGGATTGCACTGCGCCTTATCAATAAACATGTGCGCCAATATGAATGTGGCTGATGACGTCACAACTACGCAAATAATTTGTTGTTAAGCTGATTCACAAGTGATCGCCGAGAGAGGGAGAAAATCTCTCTCTCTCATCATCATTTCATTCCCTCTCTATCTCGCCCTGTCTTCAATCTTATGTATTATTCATCATTGAGTTTTCTGCTGTCTGCCTTCTGCCTTAAAATTGTCTCATATCATTAGCATAAAGTATCTAAACTATTTTCTGCCCAACATTAAACGTATCTTCTGCCTCTTTCTCTCTCTCTCTCTCTCTGGTTTTATTTATGGGGGCTAGGCTACTTCAAACGTTTTATTTTAGATTTAGCTAAAAACAAACTTGTTTATTTGCCTAACAAAAATTCCACAATATATACCAAAATGTCGTCGTCGTCGTCGTCGTGGAAGACTCTCGTGGTTTGCACGTTTAGTTCATTTATTTTTTATTTGAACGCAGAGATCTCAGCTATTATAAAAGCTAGAAACATCAAAATTGTGAGAAAGATTGCTGTACATTCTACGCAGATAAATTTCTTATCAAATATGGTATGCCACGCCTACTTTACACGCTAATTGGTAATTTACGTTTACTAAGCAAAGTATATAAGTTACAATTTTCTTTCTTCAACGTATATATAGATGTATACTTTATGAAACTATACTGCAAATTTAAAGCAATATGTTCCACAGTTGCGAGCAGGGTATCTTAGTGTCGGGTGTGTCAGACTGTACCTCTCATTACGTATTTTTTGCTGCTAAATTTAGCTAAAGTATTTCAAATAAAACATTAGAAAATCCAAACTGAGCACAGCCCCTGTTAATATCGTAATGCATTTTACATTTTTCAACCTTATATGGCATGTGTACAATGCAAGGGGGGACGGTGCCTAAAAAGGCAACCTCTGCTCTAGCACAACTTTTGTCGTATTGCAATCTCTGATGAAACTTTTGTTTCGACATTACAATCCATAGTAAATAAACAATTTTTCCAGCTAGAAATAGTCCAAAAGTCTCAAGGTTGTTTTCAGTTTTTCCTTCTTCTATTCCCCTTCGGATCTACCCTATGCTTTCATGACATGAGCACATAAATAACAACCACGCTACCAGGCGACCTAATTTATTAAGTATTTTCCTCGCTGCTTGGGGTATTTCTGTGACATACTATACGAAAACTGGGTTAATTATTGAAAGAACTTGGGTCGATGAATGAGTGTGAAAATTACGCCAAAAAAAAAGCGATTGCTACACTCACTTTATGAGTCTGAAAGATAATTAAATATGCGTATAGAAAAAAATTAATAAATTTAGAAATGTGGAAATTTGCTTTAGCTTTGTCGATATCAGAATTGTGTAATCTCTCTGGTCATTATAATCGAACAGAAAACAAACAATTAAGCCCGGTCAGCCCCATAGAAATACCCGCGTA
Organism: Zaprionus tsacasi; assembly: GCA_018904105.1. Classification (NCBI taxonomy): domain Eukaryota; kingdom Metazoa; phylum Arthropoda; class Insecta; order Diptera; family Drosophilidae; genus Zaprionus; species Zaprionus tsacasi. Next base: position 6,976,454 of record JAEIFR010000173.1, on the reverse strand, counting down.
TACCTGTCTATAAATACCCGAAAGTAAATATTGCTCTCCATGATAACAGAAACGCAAAACCCCAAAATATGTGTATGTTGACATCATAGAGGGAAGCATAGCTGAATGGGAGGGAGGGAAGCTATCCAAAAACCGGTATTACATGCTATCCCCCCCTCCCCTCTACTAATGGGCAACATTACATACGAATACATATGTAAACACACATAAAGGTTACGCGTTATTTTTGGTTTGAATCATGACATCATAAGTTTCGAGTATTCATGAACAATTCGAATATGCTTTTGTTTTCATTTGCAACCTTGGAAGGGTTCCACGCTTCTTCTTCACATTTGGGCAACTAATATGGCGTCTTTAGCGAGTTTAGTGACACTGAGAGAGAGAGAGCGCTCGCTTGCTCTCTCACTAATCTCAGTTTGTTGTTGTTTCGCCTTGGAGTCTTCTCGAAGCGCAAATGTAAAAAATAAACAAAAGCGCCTAAGGCAACCGCAAGCGGAAGAGGGGAGAGAGAGAGAGAGAGGTAGGCGCGAGAGCGCTTGCCATGTGCGTTTCATGGCGGTTGGAATGACATCAGCTATCGCTCACACACACACACACACACACACAGTCGCCGAAATGACATCACTGTGTGTGAGAGAGAGCTGATAACTGAAGCTTTGGCTTAGCTTTTACCTGTTGTTGTTGCTGCTGTTTTTGTTTATTGCTTTTCATATTACCTTTGCTTCAAGTCCTCGTTCTCCTCCCACAAACGCTTGATATCGATCTCCAGCTTGGCCTTCTCCTTGGCCGTCTCATCGAGCAGTTTGCGTGCTGCGGCCAATTCCTTCTCATAGACAGCCTTCAGATTGGAGGTCTCGCGATTAACGGTATCCTGTGCCAAATGCAACTCCTGTGTCAGGCGACCATTCTCGTTCTCCAAATGACGCATACGATCGATATAGCAGGCCAGACGATCATTGAGATGCTGCAGTTCCTCCTTCTCCTGCAGACGTGTGGTGCGTGTGGGACTGGTGGGGCTTGTGGCGCCCAAGCGAACCGATGCACCACCGACTGGTGTCGATGTGGAGGCGCGTGAGACGCGTGAACTAACTGTAACGCGGCGTCCGGACATTTTTCTTATTAATTTTGTCTACTTTTTGTTTTTTAATTGAGGAACGTTTTAAGTACTACGACAAAATTGTGTTTGCCTTTATAAATATTTGTTGTTTCTGTTCTCTCTCTCTCTGATAGCTGTCCGTTTGTTATGTCAATTCTTTTCTGTGCTTCTTTGTTTTTTATTTTTTCTCTCTTTGTGTTTCTTCGACTCGAGCACGTCCGTTTGCTTTGACTGTCGAAATATTACTGTGAGTTGCGGCTGCTTGGGGCGCTCGCACGAAAGCGCCGCGCGCGTCATCATCGACGAAATTAGTCGCCGCAGTCGGCCAGAAACGGCGACTAGAGCGAACTCAGCTCGCTCTCTCTCTCTCTCTCTCATTCATAGTCTTCTTACACTAACACTTACGCTCACGCTCAGTTGAATTCGCTCACATGTCCAAGCGGCGGCGGCAGCGCTGCCTGTTTGTGTGGCAATTGTTATTGTTATGCTGCTGGTGCACGCTTTCTCTTCTTCTGCGAGCGACGCTGTGTTGGCAGTGTGTGTGTGTGTGTGAGTGTGGCTGTGTTGTTTGTGCTTCTCTACTATGTGCAGCTGTTTGTGCTCGCGGCGAGAGCCGCAAATAGAAAACAAAATTCAAGGTAATCAAAGGCAGAGCGAGCGCGCAACTCGTTCGCTAAACATTTGAAAGTTTTTTTTCTTTCCTTCCTTGCCTTATTCTTTTTGTAGGTTAATGCACGCACTCGATAGCTGCGAATCGATGTGCGTGTGAGGTGGCAAATCGATATACACAGCACGCAGTGCGATCAACATAATCGATAGTCGTTTTAATATACTAAATTACTGCATAAATGAGAAGGAGAGAGACCGAACTCAGTTAATTTGCCACCCACTGTGTAAGGCACGTAACGGTAAAACTGCTTAGCACAATGTCAAGTTGTCATAAATGAAATATTTATTGACATGCTGGCTTTTTGTTGTTGTTATTGTTGTTGTTGCTTCCCACCCGTTGGGAAAGCCAACAGCCATAACAATAAATAACGGCAAGAACAACAACAACACAAGAGAGACAGAGAGAGAGAGAGAGAGAAGAAAGCCTCTGCTGCTGCTTGCTTACACTCGCGCTCTGCGCTCTCTCACATTCACACGCTCTCCTGCTCCCATGCTCTCAGTCTCATTTTTATGCAATTTCTCTCATGACCGCAAAAATATTTTCAGCCGGCAAATGTTTTTTTTTTTTTTTGCACAGACCAAACACATACATACGCGCATGCACATGTAGATTAGCAGACGACAAGCACGCGTCGCCATTACTAAACTTGTTCTCTCGCTTTCGCTCTCCCTCTTCGCTTTTGCATTGTTATTGTTACTATTGCAGCAGCTGTTTGCTCGAGTGCAGCAGAAAGGGCTTAGCTGCTGTGTATGTATGTGCATGCAAGTGACGTCATCGGCTTAGCAGCAAGCCAAGCAGCAAGAGCAGCTGACCTCCAATTAAATTATGAAGCAGACGGAGCAACGTTGACAGCGACGTCGTCGTTGTTCGCCTTGTAGCTTCGCCCTCTCGCTCGCACGTTCCACAATGTGACTCGCACACGATGTGACGTCATCAAATTATTTTTAATTATGACGTATGTCATGTTGTCTCTGCTCTCTCGCTAAGCATATTCAAAATATTTATATCTCTTGCAAAATTATAATTCCGTTCAAGTGTGTGTAATGCGGGCTCACTGCGCGCCTAATTAGATTTAATTAACGCCAAGCAAAACCGGTGTGTTTAATTGTTATTGTTTTCTTTCTTCTTGTGTTGTTTATTTTGCTTTGTGCTTATCATTTGTTTGAAGCTTTTTCCTCATTATGTTCTATCTCCCTCTCTCTCGAAGCTTTCCCTCAAGTAGACCTTTTTTTACGAGCTACAATTGCAATTTGTCGCTTAGCTTTGATTAATTATAAACATTAGGGTCAGAAATTGATAACATTTACGCTGGAAACTTTAAATTACATTAGTAATAAAAATGTTGAAACAATTAATGGAAATTTCCGTTGAAAAATTTTAGATCTAATGGAAAAGCTTCATAAACTCATATTTAATTTTAAAAAGTTTCCAAGTTGCGGTATTCCTTATTATAAAAGAACTTATAGTCTATTCATTATTTTTTTAAAAGTATACCTATTTCCTATATATATTTTTATATGATTACCTCAACAAATAAAAATAACGTAGTTCTTGAGAAATTTGTTATGAATCAACTGCGAATGAAAATATATATAAGTCGATATATTTCAATCCCAGTCGATTAGTTGCATTCGTTACAAAGAAGAATATGAAAGTGATATTTGTGCTAGCTCTCCCCCTCCTCCTGGGCGTGATCCTTCACTCCGCTTTGGGAGGCATCGCTAATAACGATTACAATGAATACGATTATCAAGAGGACTATATAGATTATGATAGTGTGGACGAGACTCAAGGACAAGTCGAGGACAGCGAGGATGCCATCGATGAGCAGGAGAAGCCTTTGGAAATTGAAAAAAATATAATAGATGCCGAAGATGATGTTGAATATGAGTATGATGACGATCTGGATATGGAACTAGATGTTTAACTGCAAATGAAATAGTTCCAGATTTATTTTATTCCTGATTATATAAACAAAGCCTGACTTAAAATAAAAAGGAATATACATACATTCATATAAATAAGTCCTTATTGTGATATTATAAATGTTATTTAAAGGAGCCTGCATGGTTGAACCCTTATTTGGTACCCTTTGTGATATTACTGTACCCCCACCCCACGCCCCTTTGCGGTGTTGATATGGCAGCCTGCGATTGCGAAATCCTCAGGGATTTATCATGATTTTCAGGGTATATAAGTCGATGAATTTCAGTCACAATCCATCAGTAGAGTTCGCTCCCCGAGGAACAACATGAAAGTAAAATTTGTGCTTGCTCTTGCCCTGCTCCTGCTGGGCGTGGCCACCCACTCCGCACTGGCCTACGATGATGATGATGATGATGCGTGGGAAATCTTCAAGTTGGAGCACAACAAGGACTATAGCGACAATGAAGATATGGAAGAGTTACGCAAGACAATATTCCAAGATAATCTGGACATCATCAATGATCACAATAGACGCTATGCCGCTGGTGAGGAGAGCTACGAGATGGCGGTGAATCAGTTTACCGATCTGCTCGACTGGGAGATTAAAAAAACGTTGGGTGTCAATGAAGATGTTAAGGATCTGTTTGAAGATCGGATCTTCGCTAAGTTACACACTCCGGAGCGAATCGATTTGCCCTTGAGTGTCAACTGGACCGCAAGGCGTGGCGTGACTCCCGTCAAGAACGAGGGTCATTTCAATAACTCATGGGCCTTTGGAGTCGCCGATGTTATAGCAAGTCGTCAGTTTGTTGCGCTGGGCAAACTGACCGAACTCTCCGAGCAGGTTCTAATCGATTGCTGCGAATCTACATATCATTCGTACGATTCCTTCGACTGCGTCAGGAAGATGAAGGGTCTCGACACGGAGGCCTCGTATCCCTATCGTGGACCCGTCGGACACTGCCACAGATTAAGAAACAAAGTCGGCGCAAAAATCGGCTCTAATAACTGGGTATTCCCCGATGAAAGAGTATTGGCTGAAGCTGTGGCTGAGGGTCCTGTCTTGGCGCTCATTTCCTATGAACCTATTGTGAAGTACAGCCGCGGTATCTTTTATGATCCTGACTGTGGAGAATTGCCCGGCTTCGTTGTCCTCGTTGTAGGCTATGGCACTTGCCAACACTTCGGCGACTATTGGATCATAAAGACCCCCTTGGGTACCTCGTGGGGAGAGCGCGGCTATATGCGTCTAGCTAGAAACAAGCAGAACCAATGCGGCATTTCGAACTGGGCCTTCTACCCAGACATTCCGAAGAAGTAATGTCTCGATCGTATATATGTATCTAACTTGTCTATCACTTTCATTTATTGCTCCAATTTGTTATTACTTATCCATGTGTTGAAATCAATAAACCTATTATTTCAAATATAAATTTTCAAATCCATGGGGTACCAGGCCTATTGAGTGTGTTACATGTCTAATTTTTGGAACGTTTCGACATGATTTTTGGGTCAAAATTAAGTATCGTTTAAAATCGATTTAAATAATTGTTTAGTACTAATTTTGACCTCCGCAATCGATTAAAATTTAAAACTGGCAATTTGAAATTGAAAAAAAAAATTTTTGTTGAAATTTCCAAAATATCAATAAATTTCAAAAATTCCATTTTGTTATTTTTTAAATGCAGAATCACTCAGGTTGTTAAAACATAAACAAAATGTCATTCCGCGTGAAAATCCATTGATTTTTAAGAAAGCTACGATCGGTGTAAAATGAGGTACCAGGCCTATAACATGTCTAATTTTTTGACCCTATCAGGACTTCAGATACTCATAGCTTCGTCAAAAATCATCAGTATCTGGATGGGTTTTGTATAGTATTTGCCTAGGGTACTACTGGATAACGTATCGTTTTGTGGTCGACTGTAATGCAAAATTCAGTTCGATGTTGGTTTTCTTTGTAAGCTGAATATGAACTTGTACCGAGGGTTCATAACCTGCATTCTATAATAATAATTTTGTGGTAAAACATAAGTTTAACTCATGAGGGTGTCGATAAGGCAGCATTGTGGGGTCTCTTGTATCATAAGATGACGATTCAATCGAATCAGAGTATATAAGACGTGACATTTTAGTTGGGTGCGACAGTTGAGTTCGATAAAATTACAAAATAACATGAAGGTTACACTTGTGCTTGCCCTGCTGCTGCTGGGCGTGGTCTCCCTATCCGCACTAGACTACGATGATGATGATGATCAGTGGGAAAACTTCAAACTGGAATACAACAAGGACTATAGCGATAATGAAGATATGGACAAGTATCGTAAGGATATATTCTTGAAGAACTTGAACATTATCGATGAGCACAACAAACGTTCCGACGCGGGTACCGAGAGCTACGAGATGGGGATCAATGAGTTTAGCGATATGCTCGAGTCGGAGATTGAAACAATATTTAGTAACAACAATTTCGTAGATATGGATATGGAGCTGGAGGAGCTGGAAATGGAAATGGATAGCTTTGAGTCCTTGGAGTTACAGAATCTGCGCAGGAGCGTCAACTGGACCGCCAGGGGTGCTGTGACTCCGGTCAGAAATCAGGGTAAATACAATAACTCATGGGCCTTTGCCGTCGCCGATGTTATAGCGAGTCGTCAGTTCATTCATTCGGGCAAGCTGCAGGAGCTCTCCAAGCAGATCCTGATCAATTGCTGTCACACCCATCGTGATCAAGTGATCCATGCCTTTTTTTGCATCGAGAAGTTGAAGGGAATCGACACGGAGGCATCGTATCCCTATCGTGGACCGCAGGGCTGGTGCAATTTGAGAAGGAATCGCACCATCGGCGCCAGAATCAAGAAGTTATACCGATTGCATGCCGGCCATGAGAGCAAATTGGCCTCTTTGGTGGATGAGGGTCCTGTGTTGGCGGTCATCTCGCATCGGGTTATCCAAATGTACAGTCGAGGTATATATAATGGCGCATGTCGACAATATTCTGACTTCCCTGTACTCATTGTCGGCTATGGTCATCACTTCTATCATGGATCCTATTGGATCCTTAAGACCCCGTTGGGTACTTCGTGGGGAGAGGGTGGCTACATGCGTCTCGCTCGCACCAATCGCAACTTATGCGGTATTGCCAATCGGGTGTACTACCCGATCATATCGAGCAACAGCCCAACATTTTGGCATAGACTCGACATTATAATGTTAATGTGTATATCTAGCTTTTCTTATTTACTCCTAAAGTGAGTACATCCATGATATAAGAAGGGAAAAACATTTCGAAATTTAAAAGGGATTTTTATAAGGTTTTCAATTTATTAATTGATTATTTTTAATCTATCTTACAGTTATATTTAGAAAGAGATATATAGACTTTGATAGATAGATATTTAAAAACTCATTATATAGTTTATTGTGTTGTTAATTTATCAAATATTTTGACTTTTATTCAAGCTATACGTATTCATGATAAAAGATATCTAACTTGACTTAAAAATATTACAAATTCTTCTTCTCTTTGTCTCTCTCTCTCTCTTTCTCGTTGCCTCTCAAAACTTGTTTGTCGTTGTCTTTAAACGTATTTGTCAGATCTGCTGCCACAACTTCGTCTCAAGTTGTTTTTGTTCTTGTTCGCGCCTTTTGGCCAAGAATAATGACATCATCGTAAGCTCTACTGAAGTTCCAAAGTTATGGCAGGTGACGTTTACTTTATAAGCTCGAACAAGGCAAAATAATCAGAAGAGAGAAAAATGTTAAAAAGTCACAAAATAAAACAATTTTCAATTGCAAATGAATCGATCTGGGAATATAGCATACTCAATGCCATTTACACATCGTTATACACTGATAAAGCTGTCGCACGCATTTCTCTAGCTAACTCAATTAAAATTTCACCCCGTAATCGATAAATGTTTGCGTTGAACTCCCGCATAATCGAAAACCGGCAGAAGAAGAAGCAAAGCGACGTTTATCTAACTTTGTATACCCTGCGCGAGTCTTTTTAAAATAATAATAAATATTTATGCAGTAATGTAACAAATTACTTGACAAACTGAACATGCCCTCGATAAGGTATTGGCAGAACAATATAAAACCAATTCCGTTCTAATTTCCATTGGCATTTGATTTGTTTTGTGCATGTCACATACATGGTACATACAAACGATATATATACTCTTTTTTTGTGTGTCACTTGTCAAATACCGCTGCAAAATCAAAAACAATACAAAAAAATGGATTTAATTTAAAAAATACGCGTAAAAAGCTTAGAAAATGTTTTTATTTTTTTTTGGGAAATGAAAATTATCATAGCAATTGACTGGAATCTATTTAAAGCGCGCTTTGGCAAGTGTAAACTATTCCCCAATTACAACTCACTCTCTCTCTCTCTCTCGTGCAGGGTATGCAAATGTGCTATGCGAAATGCGTTTGGTTTGTGTTAATATTTTACAGAGCATTTTTCACGCTCGCAAATGACATGCAAATTTTTGTTGCAACACACACACACACACACACACACACACACACACACGCAGGTTAATTTACATAGCGTACTTGAAAATATTTACCATTTATATTTATTTAGTTTGGTATTTATTTTAAAATTAAAACAGTGCCAGCTATAGAGCTGAGTGTGTGTGCGTGTTGTTGTTTGTTGTTGCTGTCTCGCTTGTGCATGAAAATAGCCTGCAGTGAGGCTTATTACGCATACGCCATGTTGTCGGCATTAAGTTTCCGCTGCGACTTCGACGACGTTTGTTAATTTTGCAGCAGCTTTCTCGCTCTCTCTCTCTCGCTCTCTCTTTCTCTTTCTGTGCTGCAACTGCAACGGCAGCTGGAGAGTTGACTGAATTTACATAAATTTCTTTTCCTTTAGCTGCTCAGCATAAGTTAATTTAGTGTTTGTCTTATGCTGAGAGATGCCAACTTGCTTTTTATTTCTGCGAGTGTGTGTGCCAAGTGTGTGTGTGTGTGTGTGTGTGTGTTATGTATGCAGCTGTCGACGCTTTGAACTTTTGCGCCCCAGAAAGTGTGCTGCAAAACATCAGTAAATACGTTGCTCTCTCCCTTTCTCTCTCTCTCTTTCTCTCCCTTCTCTCTCTGTGCTTGTTTATGCGAATACAAATGCGAAAGCGAATGCCAAAACGAATGCGAAAACGTTTATGTTTATTTGTGCTGCTTAAGGCAAGAAAATGCGTGGCTTTTATTAAGAAATTTAAGTTGAATTTATTTTTCTTTTTAACTATACATTTGTTTACGAAAATATATAAAAAATACAATAAATAAATATATAAAGAATAAAATTTAGTAATAGATGAGAATGTGAATTAATAAATCATAGCAAGAAAAATATATAAATAAATAATATAATATAGTAATAGATGTGAATTTGAATTGGTATATTATAGTTTTTTTAGAAATGTTTTTCTAGCTCTCATAGCTTCAATGTTACGAAAGACACCTTCTTGGTAATGCCGCACAGTCCACCCTTATTGCGTGCCAGTCTCATGTAACCCCTTTCCCCGAAGCCTGTGCCTCTTGAGGTCTTGAGCAGCCAATAGTCTTGACCAGCGGTTCGGCCATAGCCCACAACAAGTACAGCGTAATCTGAGGATTCTCCACACTTCACATTGCTGAGGATACCTCCGGTATATTGGTTAATTGCAACTTTGTTAACGAAAGCGATCACAGGTCCTCGAGCAACTTCTTGAGCCATGGCTGTTTCACGTGCCTGAGGCAACGTCGTCAGTTCATAATAATTATCGATTTTCACATACGCTTTCGTCACGTTCCTATATTTGCAGTATCCATCTATGCCTCTATATGAATACGAACTCTCTGTAGCTATCCATCCTTTCTGTTTTATATAGCTTATGGCGTTCAGAACTCGTTGATTTTTTGCTGTCATGCAATCGATTAAATTTTGTTTCGATAATTCGACCACTTTGGTTCTCGATTTAATTGCCAAACGACTCTCGATTAGACCGATTGCAGCAAAGGCCCATGAGGTAGGGTAACGACCTTGATTGATAACACGCGATACTACCTTCTGTTTAGTCCAGTCGACTTGTTGGGGTATGCCAAGTCTTTCCAAATTCGAGTAATCGTTTTCCTCGTTCTCGTACTCATCGATTTCTTTATTTTCGTACTTATCGATTGCCTCGTTCTCGATCTCATCGATTTCTTCATTCACGTACTTATCGATTGCCTCGTTCTCGAACTCATCGATTGTTTTCAAGTATTCTAATGCATCGTCTTCAACAAATTCGCCTAGAGCGCAGGCAAAAACACTCAGTAGAAGCACGAACAAAAAGCGAGTTTTATTCATTTTACTGTATAAATATTTTTTTAATTTCTACAAATTTAAATGGAGTTCTTTGCTGTGCAAGCTGCAAGCTTCGACTGTTTATTCCACATCAAGAAAACCCTTATATAGCCCTTTCAAACCAATAAAATAAATCATATCGATGAGTTACCTTTCTATGCCCACAATGCGTATACGTAATTACTTGTTAAAAATTCTTTATTCTGAAAATACCGAATATAAGAAGTGCTTGTTATAGAACCTACAACAGTTTAGCCTAGGAAATTAAAGTCTTCGGGCTTCCCCAAGCTTACACTAGATAAGGAATACTATTTTTTTCGATTAATCGATATTATTACTTGAATCATTAGCCCCCATAACGTATACGCAATGAGCTTATGCTGGTTGATGCTTCACAAAAAATTAGTAAGAATATCGATTATTAATTATTTTCAGGATTTAGACAAAGAAAAAAGTTTTCGGTGCATAAAAAGTAAAAAATTATAAACAGAACTCTGTGAATAACATGCCTAGTCCACATAACGTATACGCAATGAGTTTCTGCGGGTTAATGCTTAATAATAAATTAGGAATATTAATATTTCTGAATTATTTTTAAGATGTAGACAAAGAAACTACACTTCTGTTTCAATACTTTGATTAACATGCCTAGCCCACATATCGTATACGCAATTAGTTCCCATGTTTATTAATTCTAACTGTCAATTATCTACAGTGTGCCCAGAGCAAAAAAGGCTGCAGTTTGAAGCTTATGCCAGTTAGCAGCTGAAAGTTCTAAGTTTTACGTACTCCTCCCCTGTTGGTTGTAATGAACCCAATGAAAATACTAGACGCAGCGTAACAAAGTAACTGAGAGCGAGAGAGAGAAAAGAGTAGAGAACTATGTGTGCAATTAATTTAAGTTAATTTCCTCTTAGGCAGAGGGCACAGTAATTTGTGTTGCCTGCTTTTAGGCGCAGCCAAAAGGGATGAGCTCAGCAGCTGCACACACATGAATTTGCATAACTAGCTGCATACCTCCTTTCCTGCTGCCAAAAAAAAAACGCATTCACCTGTTTTATTTGCACATATTATGCGCTCTATTGAGCTTCTGCGCACCTGTTAAGCTGCCTTCCCCTCCCCCCATCAGGCCAGTTGGGAAAACTGTCGCTCAGTTGCTTAAGTAGTTCGAGCAAAAGTTCTACAAAAAAAGGTGAAAAGAGAAGAAAAACATAAAAAATGAAATTTGCCTGTGCCAGAAGCTGTGCCGAGTCAGAGGAAGGAAGCCATGTTTGGCGCCATTTTGTTTGCCCATTGCCAAGGCGGCAGCAGCGTAGGCGCACGTTAATTTCAGCTGAGTTGGCCAAAAAAAAAAAAAAAAACACACTGAACTTAAAGCCAATTAAAGCCACTTTGTTAGCCAATTAAAATGGCACGCCAACATTTGTCGGCCTATGACCTGGCCGGGTTTGACTAAGCCTGCCTACTATATGCAGGCAGGCCACTGTGTGTGTGTGTGTCTCTGTGTGTGTGTGCTGCATAATTGAATCATAGACAAAACGAGTCGAGTTGCCTGGCTGGCTGGCACGCCCGCTCGCTCTTTTGTTAGCAGCTCTCGCTCTCAGCCGCTCTCAATTATGCTGCAACGTCAACAGCAGCAAGATTGACTTAATTATGTCAGAAACACACACACACACATACACACGCCTGCCATTCATGCACACACACACACACACACTCAGCGCTTGAAAAGGTAAATAAACACGCGCGCGTTGCATACTTTTAGGCGCCCCCTGCCTTCCTGCATGCTGCACGCTGATTATGCCAGGCCAGCAAGATAGAACTTAAGCCCAAGCAGAGAGAGAGAGAGAGAGAGAGAGGAAGATATATAGACAGAGAGGGAGAGAGTAGTAAAGCAGGCATTATAATTACTAAATAAAACACGCACTTGAGACGCATACAGGGAAATAGGAGGGAAAACAGGGAAACGAAAGCAGGGAGAAAAGTGCAGAAGCAGAAGAGAAGAAACAAGACAAATCGGTAGACCGAAAACTGCAGTCAATGAACGAGAGAGTAGAGAAGAAGTGCGTATTTTGAAGCGGTATAAGCATATAATATATAGTATGATAAATAATTATCATAAATTTAGAGAGTGTTTTATATATGTCTATCCTGTGAGGCACTTCAACAAATACAGCTTTTCTATTATAACCCAATGTATAGCTCATTTTTCATTCATTTCTCTCTCTCCCTCTATCTCTCTCTCTCTCTCGCGCTAAGCTTGTTTTTATTAATAAAGCTAAATATGTGTATATAATATGTATTTGTTTGGCAGTGTGTGTGCGTGGCAGTGTATGTGTGTGTGGGAGGGTGTCAGTGTATGCCTTTGCTTATATTTTATCTATGGCATTCAGGTGCTGCGCTCTCTCTCTCTCTCTCTCTCACACTACAGCAAAAAGTTGCAATTTAAATGCAACTATTCTTTTTTTGTTGAAATGTTTTATCCGGCAACACACACACACACACACACACAAAGCAGCTACAAAAACGCGTGCCAGAAAAGCGCGATGAGTTGAGCGCATGCTGCATTTTCCGCTGCCGCTGCTGCTGCCGCTGCATCACGTCGCAGTCGTAACTCGCGCTGCTGAGTCCGAGCCTGGCCCAGGCGATTATAATGGCTGGATGGCCCAAGCAGACTAAGCAAACAGTGCGGGTAATTTTCCCCACTCCCTCTCTTATCTCTTTCCTTTCTCTCTCTTTCCTCTTTTACACTCTCTACCAGCTGCCTCTACTTCCAGCTGCCCTCCCCCTGCGGTTTATATGTACAACTAATTTTGCATAGCATACTTTTTAGGGCTACATGCATAATTCTCACTCTAAGCGTTAATGACACGCACACACACACAGAGTGAGACAGCGCCTTTGTCTAGCGCGACTTGCTTTCTGTATGTGTGTGTGTGTGCGGCTTGGCGCAGCGGAAGCTGTGGCATCGCATTTGCGCCCCTCGAGGACAGCAGCTGCGTCAAGCGGAAAATTAGGCAATACGCACAGACAGAGAGAGAGAAAAGACTGAGAAACTGACTGACTGACTAACTGAGAGACTGACGAACTGACAAACTGCCCGACTGACAGTTAAAGCCTCGTCGAGTGCCATTGAAAAGGCAATTTGGCCGCCAATCGAAGTGTGTAGCCGTTCATTAAGCAATCAATTGGCAATCGGCTTGCCACTTGAGTTCTTCTGCCCATTAAACAGTCGTTTGTCCCTCTCTCTCTTTCACACTCCCTACTCACGCACCTTCTTTGTCTCTGTCTCATTCACAGATCATTCGCGAACGATTGCCCGATTATCCGGAGCGCAGCAGCCTCGTCTGGAATACCGCACCGGGCGCACTGCTCACACTGCCCACATTTGCCGATAGTTCGAGGTAAGAAACGATATATATCTGCACCCAGGCAGGCAGCTGCTGGAGGGGAGTAACCTCTGCCGCATGGGGCCTAATTAAATTTACATTCCAAGTGCGTTAAGGGCAAGAAGCAGGAGCAGGAGGAGACGCTTCTTCGCACTTGAGTGTTTCGCCATTAACCTAATTGCTTGGCCATTTTGCAGATTTATGCCGTTCCTACTGAATGCGCTGGGCGTTGAGCCGCGTCACAACTACACGGCGGTTATCTATGTGCAAATTGGCGCCGCACTTGGCCCCAATGCGGCGCTCTACAAGCTAGTCAGGACCATAACGAAGAGCCAATTTGTGGATAGAGTGAGTATAGAGAGGGAGAGCTGCGTGTGAAGCCATATATCTAATCCTACTCTCTCTCCTGTCAGATACTCGTGCTTTGGGCCGCCGATCGTCCGCTGCCGCTGAAGAAACGCTGGCCACCCACATACCACATTCCACTGCATGTCATCGCACTGGGGGGCAGCAGTCGTGCCTCTTCGTCGGCCTCTGCATCATCGCCCACTGGCCAAACTGGCCCAGAGGCACGGCCAAGCATCTCACAACGTTTTCTACCCTACGAGGAGATACAAACAGATGCGGTGCTCTCACTGGACGAGGATGCCATACTCAATACGGATGAACTGGACTTTGCCTACACCGTGTGGCGGGATTTTCCCGAGCGCATTGTTGGTTATCCGGCACGAGCGCATTTCTGGGATGATTCCAAGGTGAGTAGTGAGAGGCAAATAAGGAGTGCAGCAGCAGCAGTCTCATCTTCCACTCTCCTTCTAGAATGCCTGGGGCTACACATCCAAGTGGACAAACTACTACTCGATTGTCCTAACCGGAGCGGCATTTTACCACCGCTACTACAACTACTTGTACACCAATTGGCTGTCGTTGCTGCTCTTAAAGACTGTACAGCAGTCCTCCAACTGCGAGGACATCCTAATGAACCTGCTGGTCTCGCATGTGACCAGAAAACCGCCGATTAAGGTGACGCAGCGCAAGGGTTACAAGGATCGGGAGACGGGTCGCTCGCCATGGAATGATCCCGATCATTTCATACAGCGACAGAGCTGCCTCAACACATTCGCAGCGGTCTTTGGGTGAGTAAAATGAAATTTATTCTTTTTTTTTTAAGCTAGTTCAATATATCGTAGTAATTTTTTACATAACTCGCTTATTTTTCAATATATCGCCAGCAAACTTTATGTATACCTAGTTTAAAGTCTCTTCTATGCACTACTGAAATTTCATCAAAATCCTACACTATATACCATAGCTAACTTAGTAATGCGTCAGTCTCAGCTTTGTTATTTATTAATATAACATTATTTTTCAATATAACGTATTCAAAAACTTGTTATATTGTATTATAAACACATTCTTTATGCGTTTACTTAGTTTCAACAAAGTGATGCCAGTATAATATTGTCTAACCGGAGTTATAAACAGTCTATCTTTAATATACTTGCAAATATCATTACCAAACTATACATAAGTCTATTTTATAACTTTCCTTATATTCTGTTCGAATTTTCTTAAAATCAGAGTACTATATAATACTTTACTTATGTTTTCCCTTTCTTTTTATCTCTCTTTCACAGCTATATGCCGCTCATACGTTCCAATCTACGCATGGATCCCATGCTTTATCGTGATCCAGTCTCCAATTTGCGCAAAAAGTATCGCCAAATCGAATTGGTTGGCAGCTAGCGATATGTGCAGATTGGCAATAGCTACAAACGTTAAGAGTACTGAGACTCCCCCAACTTCTAATCACCTACACACACACACACACACACTCGAACACACAGAGGCCACTGCTGTTTATTGACGCTGCCGAAAAGCGCCGCTAACTATGTTAATTATTATTAGTAGCAAAAATTAGTTAGGATCGACTATATATGTATATGTTTGTATGTAACTTAATAGCATTCAGCGTTGCAATTATCAATGTATGTGAAGATAGCTATATGTATTTGTAATGTACACCCGATTCCGATTTGTATATGTATATAGAGAGAGAAAGAGAGAGAGATACGGAAAGAGAGGAACTCTGATTAGCCTTAGTTAAGTTATGATGTGAGCGCGGATCGATTGCCATTTTTTGCTAATTTCAAATTAGCGCTGCAAATTTTCGATATATATATACGATATATATATATATGTATGAATACCGATTATATATATATACACAGACTACAGACTATATATACTTATATATAATAACATTGTATGCATAGCTAGATGATTTTGTACTGCGACGCGTTTGATTTTTGTATGTGTGTGTACATTTTTTGTGTAATTGTAATTGTTGTAATTCATATCGCGTATATCGAATATGTAACTGTATATGTGTAATCCTAAAACGATATCTGTGTATGTGTATAGCTAGTTAGTGTTATGATTATCGATTATCGATTACCGCATACCGATTAAGGATTAACGATATGTGTGTGTGTCTCTAGCCATTCTTGTGTTGAGCTGGACTTAGGCTCACCTAAGATATTCCCTATCGACTATAAGAATTATATATATATATATAAACAATAACAAAAAGTGAAACAACAACAACAACAACATTAGCCAAGGCAACGATTAAAGAGAACGTGCACAAAAGCGAAAACATAAAAGAATGAAATGTCTTCATTTACTCCTTGTTTCCTAGACTATTATTATATTATAATTATATGGATCATTATGATGCATGAAAGATGTGCAATTTCCATTTTGCCGAACCGATATCAGTTGCATATTTCTTTGTACTACGAAATCGGCTTTAGCTTTAGCTTTCTATGCGGCCATTTAATATGTTTAATACACAACTATATAGCAATCGATTATCAATTATCTAGATTATATATGTGCATGACTACTATGATATACTATATACCATATATGTATATATATATTATACATGGTATATGCAATGCAATTACGTTCAACGCTCGCATATCGATACGCATACATATGAGATGAGAACGAGAGGGTCTTTTTCTTAGCGTACTCCTTTTTTTTATTTAGTTTAATTAACAAGAAGATGCAGAAGGCGAAAGAGCCACAACATATTGTATAAACATATTTTTACAAAAATATACAAAACTAAACGAAATGAAATAATAAAGTTTTTATTTTCTATTAAATTGTCATTTTCGGTTTACTTTATTTTCATTTCATTTTATTTTCGAAGTGTGCAGAGGGCAATAAGAGTAGCAGAAAGAGCGAGAGAGAGAGAGAGAGAACTAGCAGAGAATGCAATAACGTTTAGCCTGAACATATCAAGGGAGTCAGAGGGGGGCAACGTTGCAGGGGTTGGCATCGATTCCAAGCTGAGAAAAGTGAATAAAAATCGAATAGGGCTGGGGAAGAACTGTGAATCAAGTGTGTAACGTTGCCTCGACTCGACTCTGGACTGCCGAGCAAATTGTTTAGCATTTATCATTCCGAATGCTTATCAGTACACACACTCACACACACACAGACACAATATGCTAAATATGTATTCAAATTGCAAATATCTGACTGACAGACAGAGGGAAGGAGGGGAGACTGCAATGAATGCACCGTATCAGGCATCAGCATGCACATAAATCAAATATTTCAAACATTTTCTACGTTTACTGCTAAATAATAATCAAAAATTCCAGGCTGAGGACACTACATAGCACTCACACACACACACTCACTCTATTCACAAAACCGAAACGAAGAAACTTTTGTACAGTGTGTTTACTCTTTTTTGTATCTGTGTGTAAAATATTTGTATTATACGCGTATTTTGTGCATTTGTATTGAGAAACACGTTACAGAAACCAAAACAGAAACAGAAACAGACTACGCCACAATTTTTTATACAAATTTAACTAAACTAATCAACTAAACTAAACTAAATACCAAATATACCAAGATCAAACTGACCAAACACACAAATCTCTTTCTCACACACAAAACAAAAAAAAACTCACACACAAAAAAGAATTGAAAGAAAAACAAATATATAATATTATAAAAAGCAAAACGATCCACACATATTTCGCCTGTTCCCTGCGGAAACTTATCGTTGCTTAAGAAAGAATAAAACAGCATAAAGTTAATACTAACTATGGTAAAACGACTAACGTAACGGGAGAATGAATATATGAATCCTTTTGTTTTTCCATCGACGTGCTTCAGTTGGGGAATTGCGCGCCGCGTATTCCCAATTTATTCCATTTACATTTAAAACATAATTGAGCATAATCAATTATTTTGCCACATTTAACACATGAGAGACAGACGAGGAAAATTGCGAAAATGCGAAAAGCGTTTTCCATTTTCTCTTTTTTCTTCCCTTTTTATTTTTGTTCGTGCTCTTCATATGCAGATTTAAGCACTGAAATCGAATCAGTGCCGCAATGAAAAGAAGGCAATAAAACAATAACAAAAAACAACAAAAAAACGTACACAAATTGACGTTTAAAAACAAACATGCACACGTTGCTGGGCATGTGAATAGGTGCGGTGTGAAAACTTATGGCAAATATGGCCAGAACAATTGGTTTAATTACAGCATGAGAGAAAATTAATTTAAAAAAAATTATTCATCAAATATCTCTTAACTATATTCTAATTATTCGTTGGAACGAAAGTTGCGACTCAAAAGCAGACAATAAAGTGAGTTAAGGTTTAAGAATTCATTCGGAACATATATAGGAAGGTATTTAAGTGACAATTCTATAGATCATATTAAATCTTGGTTAACCTATTCACATGCCCATCTATCGTATTACCCAACTGAAAATGTCACATTTTAAATATAATTTAATTACATTTCTTTTTTTTTTTTTTGTAATTTTGATGCGCCTGCAATTTGAGGTGTCGAAAAAATCGGAAAATAATTTTCTGTTCTTCATGTTATACTATAACAATCGCATTTTTATATTGTACATACATAAATACAGTTACGATAAATAAAAAGAAAAAAAACACTTGAGATACGGAAAATGAAAATTGAAAAATGATAAGGGAAAATGAAATACGTAGTATGTTAAGCTGCTACCGAATGATAATTAAAGTAAATGTGCTTCAACTATATTGCATAGTCAAGATTGTTAAAGCTTAAGGCAATTGTAATGGAAAAACACGAAACAGACAGAGAGGAAAAGGAGAAAAAAGCGAACACCGAAACATAAACAGCATGTAAATTACATAAACTCAAACTCCATTCAAAATAAGCATTATAATAATAAATATATATAATATAAATATTATGGATATTATATCGAATAGCAGCTCTCGCGCCGCAACAGCAGAATGAAAACAAAAAGAAAAAAAAAACAGAATTAAAAAAACAACAACAAATGTGATTTTTGAATAAAAATTAATTGAAATGAAATCGTCTTTGATTGTGTTTTAATTCTCAGTCCTAAAATAACTTTTCCCACCTGTCTGTTAGCAACTCACCATTAGCTAGCTAATGTAGTTCCTATTAGCGAAACCCAGAGACGTGTGAAACTCCCCACAACCCGCACACATCTCACCCGGAACTTGGGGAAAAGTTTGCGCGAAGAATTAGCAAAGTTTTTAGCAAGCTACACGGGGAAATGTCGCCAAACAGGGAGAGTTGCTCTCTGAGTAGTATGGTATAAGAAATATCCAAACACAATAAAAGAAATATTCGTAATCGCAACTCACCACAAATAACTTATATGTTATTTATATTGTGTTGCATAATTTCGAGTACTGCCTTTAAAATAAATAAGAAAAAGAAAGAAAGCTTCTCGGCACGACACAAAATATGGTAATAAAAGGCAGGCAGAAAAGCAAAGAACTGGCTGATATTTCTTTAAAAAATCTACAGATAATTTGTAACAGAAAAAAAAGAGATTAAGAAGGAAATAACAGAAATGCTTACTGACAACGACTTTCCAAAACCTTTAATCAAAACGCTCATTGAAAAATATCAAGAAACACCAGGAAATAATAAAGATAGAGAGCTGAAGTCATATAAATCATTAATCTATGTGCCAACATTATCAGAAATAATAATGAAATAAATTAAATATGCCGTTTTACACATTAAAACATTTTTATAATACTAAGTCAAAATTAGATGCACTTCTAAATTTTAAAAGGGGTACAACAGCCCCATTTACTATACCACACCGATTATGATGGTTCCGTGCCAAGCGTATGTAACCTTTCTCGCCGTAGGATGTGCCTAGTGAGGTTTTCAGTAGCCAATAGTCACCAAAGACGACATCGTAGCCATATCCCACAATAAGCACAAAGTATTCCTCAGGGTTTACGCACTGTCGGTTATAGACACCGCTCTTGTAGTGTATTATGGCATCCAGGGAAATGGAGGCAGCGACAGGTCCATTGTATACGATGCGAGCCAGTGCCTCCTCGAATCGTCGACAAGATTTGAATCCGCTGACTTTGGCTGCGATTAGTTTCTTGTTGAACTGGCAACTACTCTTGGCACCTCGATATGGATAGGATGCTTCAGACTCGATGCCTCCCCTCGACATGATGCAGCTAAACGCATTCTTTAGAAGATCCCTCTTCGATTGACAACAGTCGATGAGATTTTGCTTGGAGAGCGGCACCAGCTTGCCAGTGGCGATGGCTCGACGACTCTCAATGGCTCCGGCTGCTGCGAAGGCCCACGAGTTTTTATAGCGACCCTGACGTTGCACCGGAGTGACAACTTTTGATTTTCGCCAGTCAATTCCGTATTCTAGGGACCTCAAGTAATCCTCTTCAGTTTCAGTTTCATACTGCGCAGCTTCTTCATCGGTTTCATCGATATTTGCCTCGTTTATCTCTTCCTTATACTCATATTTTATATCCACCATTAGCTTTGCGATCTGCTTATACGATAGATCGGTAAACTGATTGATGCCCATCTCGAAGCTCTCCTCGCCAGCAGCCCAACGTTTGTTATGTGCCTCAATCATTTGTTTATTGTCCTGGAACACTCCAAAGTGTGAAAGATCTTCCAACTCGGTGTAGTTCTTGTTATATTCCATTTTATAAGAGTTCCATTCAACATCTTCAATATTGGCATAGGTATTTCTAGACTGTATTCCAACAAGTAATCCAAGTAGCACACCCAATAAAAAACTCCTCATTTTTCTTTCTTTAGAACTCAACTGTAGCTGGTACCCCTAGAAATCTCACTTATATAGTAGTCAAATATGATGAATAACCGCTTTATAAATATATATTTAACCGCATTCTATGTGCCTCCAAAACGTGTCTACGTAACATATATTATAATAAATTTCATATTATATAAGTTTAAAATGATTTAAATGGAATGTTATTAAATATTATTTTCAAAAGCACAAAAGCAATATTTCTTAATCTCAGATGAAAGTAATACTGGTTTATGGGGGCTCGAGATGCTGGCATAATCCCACATAAATCGTACACTCGCTGTGGTATATAAAAGACGTTACATGGCCTCCAATCATCAGTCATACTCGAACCGATCGAGAATTCAAAGCGAAAAGAGATAAGAAAAAATGAATAAGATTCTGGTAACTTTGGTTGCCCTGCTGGGACTTTACGCCTCGCTCTCGCAGGCCATATCGATCGATCAAGAAGAATTCATTGAAGTGGCCGACTATAGAGACCTGATGCCGCAACCATTACCTAAATCGGTTAACTGGACTGCATGGCATGCGGTCTCCCCGGTTAAGGATCAGGGCAAACGCAATATTTCCTGGGCCTTTGCTGCAGCTGCCGTTATAGAGAGCCGTCAGTTCATTAAGACCAGGTCCAATCTGACGGTTCTCTCCACACAGAATATACTCGACTGTTGTCATGTATATTATAAATATACAGCCAACGTTCTCAAGTGCATTCAGGAACTTGGAGGCATCGATACCGAAGCATCGTATCCCTTCACTGGCAAAGCCCAAGACTGTCGATTCAAGAAGCAGAACATAGGTGCCAAAATCCAAACTCTCTTCAAGGTGGCTCCCAAAGAGAATATACTAACCTATACTGTCGCATATGGTCCAGTGGCTGCATCGATATCCTACGATGCAATCCTCAATTACAAGGGAGGTGTCCTCTCCAAGGTGCATTGTGATTCATTGGAAAAGTATACGGTTCTCATTACCGGCTATGGAACTGAAAACGGCCAGGACTACTGGCTCCTCAAGACCTCCATGGGAACCAAGTGGGGAGAGGGCGGCTACATGAAGTTGGCTCGCAACAAGAATAATCTATGCGGCATTGCCGATCGGGCCTACTATCCAGGAGTTTAAATTGTAATAGAATTTATATTCGAATTATTTCAAAATTTAATAAAGAAAATATGAATTTGTTTGTTTGCTAAATAATACAGTATTTTGTTGAATAATAATATATCACAGTTTTCCTTTATACATGTTTTTAATGATATTCTTTATAAATTTCACTTTCCATTTGACTGTAATTTTAAAGATCATTCTATATTATGTTAGAAGATCAAGAAATCTCATATTTTAAAAGAGGATTTAGGAAACTTAATTTACATATTTATATGTTGTAGTTACGTTATATGCTTCTATAGCTTGAAAAAGTCAACTAGACTTAATATCATATAATATAGAAACAAGAAAGTTATGAAACTATCACAAGTTTTATACGATATGGCTGTAGAATAAAGTTAACCTATTTGTATGGAATTAATCAGTGTATGTCATTAATAAGTTTATTCGACATATATCATAGATTCACCAAGATTAATCGTTTCTATAGCAACATTATGCTCTTAAATTTTTCCAAGTTCAATGAACTGGAACATTATATTGTATATATAAGAAAGAAAGTGGTTTTTTATTTGCAATATCGCGTATTTTTGCATACTAATTTTTTTTTCTTCGACCCACAGCTTAAAACTGAACATTGTATGTGGGTCCACATAACCATATCGAAATCATTACACTGTAAATACCTATACATAACTGACTCACAGCAGATATGGGGGACTATAAGAGGGGGCGCCATGGTTCACTGCTTTCAGTCAAAGAAAAAAAACGAAATGAAAACTGTTCTAATAGTTGTGGTCTTTCTGGGAGTATTCGCCTATTCTCAAGGTATCCTGGAACTGAAATCAATTGAGAAAAGGATCCTCAGTGAAATACCCGAATCAATTAACTGGACTGCACTGAATGCTGTCTCTCCGGTTTCCCAGGGCAACTACCTGAACTCCTGGACCTTTGCAGTGGCCAGTGTCGTGGAGAGTCATCACTTTATCCAGCATCAACGGATGACAATTCTCTCCAAGCAGAATTTGATAGACTGTTGTTGGTCACAATGGGCAAAGACCAGGCATAGTATTGCAGCTCTCAATTGTGTTAGGGATACGCTGGGAGGCATCGATACAGAGGACTCGTATCCCTTTGTTGGCAGCATCGAACATTGTAATTTCAACAAAACAAATATCGGAGCTAAGGTTATAAAGAATTTCCAAGCCGGCAGGGGAAGTGAAATAGTATTAGCTTATTATGTGGCCAAGGGTCCGGTAGTAACAGATATTCCCTACAGTGCAATTCGTGCTTATAGAGGTGGTATTCTAAAAAAAGCCAACTGTGACAACTCCGATAACAAAAGTCAAACTATGTACTCGGTACTCATTGTGGGCTATGGCACAACCGATAAAAATGAAGATTACTGGATCCTTAAGACCGCCATGGGCAGTTCTTGGGGAGAGGGCGGTTATATGAGGCTGGCACGAAACAAACATAACCTCTGCGGCATTACCAATTGGGCGTATTATCCACAAGTTGCTTAAGTAATATCAAAGAAATTTCGTTAAATTAATCTCAGGAATAAATGCATTAATATTATAGATAATTCTTCTAATAAAATAGCTGTACGTATTATATTTTAAACTGTTTTATTAAAAGAAGCAAATTAAAAAAAAAAAAAAAATCAATATAGTTCTGAATATTCACTTTCTTCAGAATTCGATTCGACTCACCGAATAAAGCTGACGGTTAGATGTGGGCCTTGACTCACTAAAGATCACACGATCGCTATAAAAGCTACTGCCCTGAACTCTAATTCTCAGTCGGTAAAATATAGAATATGAAAACTGTTATAATAATATTGGCCCTACTGGGATCCTTTGCAATTATCGAGACTAAAGATGATAAGCTCAAGGCAATGGGTTTCGAACTGGCCGATATTGATTATTCCGATAGGGATATAGCTATCCCTAAATCGATTAACTGGACTGCACTGCATGCAGTTTCTCCGGCTGTCGCTGAAGGACCTTTTCGTAATTCCTGGGCATTTGCCATAGCCGGCGTTGTGGAGAGTCGTCATTATATAGAACACAAAAAGATGAAAATTCTATCCAAGCAGAATTTAGTTGATTGTTGTCAACCCCGAAATAAAACGGAAGATCATCTTATCAACGGTCTGTTGTGTTTGATAGAGCAGGGAGGCATCGAAACTGAGGCTGCGTATCCCTACCACGGCCCCATCCGAAAGTGTCAATTTGACTATACAAAAATCGGAGCTACAGTTAAAAAGGTTTTCCAAGTCAACTCTGAAAGTGAAGAAATTTTAAAATATTACGTTGCCAAGGGTCCGTTGGTAACAAGTATACCCTATAAACTCATCCTAAACTACAAAAGCGGCGTCATTCCGATGAGTTGTGATAAATCCAAGGGAATGTATTCGGTTCTCATTGTGGGCTATGGCACATCCAAAAAGCATGGCAAATATTGGATCCTGAAAACCTCCATGGGTAGCAAGTGGGGAGAGGGCGGTTACATGAGGCTAGCGAGGCGTAGCAAGAAGATAAATAAATGTAGTATAACCGACTGGGTGTTTTACCCACAAGTTTTATAGAAGAAGAATAAAGATAATATGTATTTTTCCAATAAATAGAAGAATATATATATATAAAGATATAATATATAAAGATACCCAAATGGTTTAGTATATAAAAATATATATAGAGTTTTTTTAAACTCACAATCTTAAGCTCACTTTTCCATAGGGGTCCCTCATATGATGTGGCTCCCCAAACATCTCGAGGACTATAAAAGCAAATGTCATAAGCTTCACTTCTCAGTCCTTAAGAGAGAAGAAATGAAAAGAGTTCTGATATTTGTAGCCCTTCTGGGTGTTTTCGAGGCCTACGAGATAGATATAAACCATGATGATAAGGAAGTAGAAGATGACTTCGAATTGGCCCCTTTAGACTATACGAAAATAAACGCAATCCCGAAATCGATTAACTGGACTGCACTGGGTGCTGTTACTCCACCTGCCTATTCTAGAGATCTTTTTCATTCCTGGAGCGATGCCGCAGCCGGCGTCATAGAGAGCCGAAACTTCATCGCACACAGAAATCTAACGATTCTCTCCAAGCAACAATTGGAGGATTGCTGTAACATACGATTATATATGGGAAATATACTATCCGGTCTCTTATGCGTTAAGCAGATGGGAGGCATCGATAAGGAAGCATCGTATCGAGGATGTAGTTTCAACCAGAAGAATATCGGCGCCAAGGTCATACGGATTTTCCAAGTACCACAAGGAAGTGAACAAGTTTTAGCGTACTATGTGGCCCAAGGTCCGATAGGAACACATATTTGTGGCAGAGCAATCTGGAATTACAGGGGCGGCATTCTCAAAAATGCGAATTGTTGGCTTTACGATGTAATGAACTCGGTTCTTATAGTGGGCTATGGCACTTCCAAAATGGGCGAGGATTATTGGATCTTAAAGACGTTCATGGGAAGAAATTGGGGAGAAGGCGGTTACATGAGGATAGCGCGAAATAAAGGCGTGGCCGGTGGCATTACGAACTACGCGTATTACCCACAAGTTTTATAGAAGGGCTCTGGGAAAGATCGTTAATATTAACTTACTTGATTATTCAAAATTCCCACAGTTTATTTTCAAATAATAAGCCAATAAATTTTAAATATACCATTTTTTCTGTGTAATAATCGACTCACACCTTGAAGCTGGAAATTGTATGGGTGCCCACATGCATTATAGAAAGTTTCATACTATTATATTATATTATGAGTCATCATTGAACCTGGGAACGATAAAGTGGGGAGAGGTTGGAAAAATTTATAAGGCATTTGCGATTGGGCGTTTTATCCAAGGGTTTTTAGAGCGGCTCGAAGTATATTTTAGTATAGTATATTTTCTAGTCCATCTCGACTTTGAACTTATTCTCCAGCTCTATGTGGCAAGTAACTCTCGTGTGGCGACCTCTGGCGACCACTTCTGTGCTGCGCCTGGCTGCAGCCTCTTGACATTGTCAAGGACAACACGCATATGCTCAGTTTCGGCTTTCAAAAAAGGTTGAAAAAAAAACTACACAGGGTGCCTGCTGTTGCTGACGCCCAACTCGGCCCGCCCTGTGCCACAAAAAAAAGCAAATGGCGTCGCTTATGCTTTCGTTGCTTTTTCCACTTCCTTTTGCAGCTGCAATTTTTCGCATTAATTAGAAAGTGTGCGTGTAAAACACGCCTCATATTCCCAGCTGCACAGCCTACCCTTACCCTACCCTACACTATACCCCTGCCTGGTACACAAAAAAGTTGTATAAACAAAATGCCTGCCACATTGTTTGTCTACAGCGCCGTTAAATTAGGCTTAAAGCAACAACAACAACAACAGCAGCAGCAGCAATGGCAACAGCAACAGCAGCGACGTCAGCTGCAGCAACATTAGCAACAACAGCAACAACAGCGACCACTTTGAACATTGTTTTGTTAAATATTTTTGCGCAAATTTCCGCTGCTGTTGTTGTTCTTGCTAATTACATAATTACATTACGCCCTGTTGTTGCATTCTCAGCCCCTCCCACACCCCCCTATCTGCCACTCTCCTCTCTCTGCACTGCGAAAATATTTCACCCATTGGCGTTTTGAAACATAAACTAATATAATTAATTCCGCAAATTGGTGATGAATATTTTCAGTTGATTTCGATTTGCGATGATTGCAAAACGCGTAAAGTTCAAAAAGCAAACAAGACCAGCATTTTTGGTATAGAAGAACAAATGTATATAATATATAAAACTTTTAATATACATGTGTACCTAGTAAATAACTGCCAAATAACAGTAATCAACCAAAATATTTTCAATAACTTTCTTAAAAACAGTCCGATTTTCAAGCTTGATGGCATTTTGGTTAGTTTATCGACTGTAGATTAATTCTGCATCAAAATATTGGGAATTTAAAGTGATGAAATTTTTTTCAATTTTTCCATGCTAACCCCTGAAAAAATATCGAAATTTTTCCAAAATTTTCGAGTTTTGTTTTTTGATGGAAATCGATTAAAGTATTAACTGTGAGCATAAAAATCTATTCCCTAGCAGTTTCTGACCAAAATTATGGAAAATATCGAAAACAAACCGCATATAATCTGCAATTTAAAGTTCGAAATTCAGATTTTAGTCCTTATCCCTATTACTTGAACTTTAAGAGATCATAACTTTCTTAAAGACAATCAGATTTTCAAGCTTGATGGCATTTTGTTTAGTTTATCGACTATAGATTAATTCTGCATCAAAATATTGGGAATTTAAAGTGATGAAATTTTTTTCAATTTTTCCATGCTAACCCCTGCAAAAATTTCGAATTTTTTTCAAAATTTTCGAGTTTTGTTTTTTGATGGAAATCGATTAAACTATTAACTGTGAGCATAAAAATCTATTCCCTAGCAGTTTCTGACCAAAATTATGGAAAATATCGAAAACAAACCGCATATAATCTGCAATTTAAAGTTCGAAATTCAGATTTTAGTCCTTATCCCTATTACTTGAACTTTAAGAGATCATAACTTTCTTAAAGACAATCAGATTTTCAAGCTTGATGGCATTTTGTTTAGTTTATCGACTATAGATTAATTCTGCATCAAAATATTGGGAATTTAAAGTGATGAAATTTTTTTCAATTTTTCCATGCTAACCCCTGCAAAAATTTCGAATTTTTTTCAAAATTTTCGAGTTTTGTTTTTTGATGGAAATCGATTAAACTATTAACTGTGAGCATAAAAATCTATTCCCCAGCAGTTTCTGACCAAAATTATGGAAAATATCGACAACAAACCGCATATAAACTGCAATTTAAAGTTCGAAGTTCAAATTGTGGTCCCTTCCCTCATAACATGGACTTTCAGAGATCATAACTTTCTTAAAAACAATCAGATTTTCAAGCTTGATGGCATTTTGTTTAGTTAATCGACTGTAGATTAATTCTGCATCAAAATATTGGGAATTTAAAGTGATGAAAAATTTTTCAATTTTTCCATGCTAACCCCTGCAAAAATTTCGAAATTTTTTCAAAATTTTCGAGTTATGTTTTTTGATGGAAATCGATATAACTACTCATTACGAGCATAAAAATCTATTCCCCAGCAGTTTCTGACCAAAATTATGGAATATATCGAAAACAAACCGCATATAATCTGCAATTTAAAGTTCGAAGTTCAGATTTTAGTCCTTATCCCTATTACTTGAACTTTAAGAGATCATAACTTTCTTAAAAACAGTCAGATTTTCAGGCTTGATGGCATTTTGTTTAGTTTATCGACTGTAGATTAATTCTGCATCAAAATATTGGGAATTTAAAGTGATGAAATTTTTTTCAATTTTTCCATGCTAACCCCTGGTAAAAGTTTCGAAATTTTTTCAAAATTTTAGTTTGTCGTTTTTTGATGCAAATCGATAATAATATTCGTAATGAGCATTAAAATCCATTCCCGAGCAGGTTCTGACTTAAATTATGGAAAATACCAAAAATAAATGGCACAAAAACTGCATTTTTAAGCTTTTTCCCAAGATTTGGAAATATAAATAGGTAGTAGATTGTCTAAACTTAAATTTAACTGATTTTAGTATAATAAAACATACTTCCACAAAGTAACTAAAATTCTCTAAAGTTTTTTTGATGTTCTACTTAAAATCGATATGCAGATGTCAGGCTAAAAAGAATCTCTGTGGTGTTTTACCGTTCCAAACTTTGACATAAATTTCCAAAAGGCTACGCCAACACACCGCACACACACACACACACACAGTGTGCACAACACACGCCTGTCGAGAGGAATTTGAAAGTTTTGGGTACAGCAGCCGCCACTTTAATTGTTGCAAAGTGTTGACAAACTGTTAGGGACAAGTTGCGTTATAGGAATCTCGCTATGCAGCAACGAAAAATGCACAAAACACTCTCAAATATGTCAGGATGTGGATGGATGGGAAGGATGGGAAGGAGTGTACAAGAAAATAATGCAATGTCATGCATTCTTGAGAAATATGAAACAAAATTGAATCACCGACTCAGCTCAGTCAGATGCCAAGGGCCTGGGTGAGGGAGGGACACGAAGGGGGTACGCCCCTATAAGTGCAGGGCAAATGGAAACTTTGGAGCATTTGATAGTCACAGCGCATAATCGAAATAGCAACAAAGTCAGCAATAACAACAACAATAACAAGAAAGAGAGAGAGAGAGGGAGAGGGGGAGAGTTACAACCATAAAAGTAGTCAACAATTGGCTTTTATTGCTAGGAAAATTTAATAAAGAACTTTTCAATATGCTTCGGCAATATGTAAACAATAAACTCAGCCCGAAATCATAGATATTTTCATTACGAAAAAGTTATTTCCACAACATGAGTACAGCGATAAACGACCTGTATATGGATCTCATGCTGTGCATACCCTGTAGGCAGGAAATTATGAGCAAGGGGTAGGCTCGATAAAGTAAATATAAGTGGGAATAAAGAAACAACTCAAGAAAATTATCAGATTAAATCTATATAATATACAAAAAATAATAATAATATTATAAAATAAGCAAATAACATATATATCAGCTTAAATATATACTATACAAAAAATACTAACAATATAATTAAAACTCGAGATTAGTCTAGAATATTATAAGAAAGTTTTATAATGCTGCAAACATGATTTAAAAACTGCAATAGCTTCATTCGTAGATAGAGTTATAGTCTGGAAAATTTGAGATATTTATCAGTAGATGCCTTCAGGTTGAACTTGTTTAAGTTGTCAATTTTGTTGTGTTTTTGTTATTGGCAAATTGCTGCCAAAATTGCTCAATTGCAACTGCTACGAATATTTGCATTGGTTTTTGGCCAAACTTGTTGTTTGGCTCTTTTGTTTTTCTTTTCGGCCCTGTTCAAGCGTTCGGGAGCTGCAATAAATGTTTCAAGTGTTTGTACAACTTTGTGTCAGACGTTTTTATGATGAATTTATTGCAAAATATCGAAAAGTGCCAAAACAATGTGGCACAAACAGTTGGATGCCAGCACCAAAGTGGCCCAAAAACAAACCCAAAATAATAGTTTCGGTAGCTATGGATTAAAGATAATGCCGTTGTAAAACCTTTATGTAAAACCCAATGTAGACGAGGTCAACAAAATTTTCATTGAGTTGGGCATCATTTCATAAATAATACCTTATTTGTATAGGGAAATACTACCTCTCCCACTCTCTATAGAGCTAACTAGGCCGTTCCTGCTGTTTATAATAATCGATGCGCAACTCTGTTGCCTACGCCTACGCTTCACGGGCATAAATTGATTAGTTTAGTGCGAAAGAGAGAGAGAGGGAGTTACAGTGAGTGCGAGCGGGACAGACTGTGGCCAATTTCCGAAATTCGCCCTCATAATTCATTGAAAATATAATGCTGCTTGTTCCCGTTTTGCCTGTTGCCGATTTTCACTCAGTAAATTACTTTAAAAACTAATTAAAACGCATAAATGTGCGTGTGAGAGAGATGGAGAGAGATAGAGTGTGAGAGAGAGGTAGAAGAGGGAGTGAGTGAGACAGCCAGCTTTGTGCGCGTATCTATGCCAACATTGAAGTTAATTATGAGCTGCGCTCGCAGCGCTGATCTCTGCAACTCGAGAGTCAACCTCGCTGCCGGCAGCAGAATCAGCAGCAGCAGCAGCGGCAGCGGCAGAGACTGTTGACCGGAACTGCGCTTCGTCTAACAGTGGCCAGAACAACAACAAGAGCGGCAACAACAACAACAACTGGCATTAAGCCAACATTATGGTACATTATCTGCTGCAAGCCAAAAGCTGCGACAACTTCACAGCGCAAAGGCAGAGGCAACATTTACATCGATGTGGCAGGCAGTGAGTATACCCTGTAGATTAGGCTGCGGGGTAGCTACAGAATCAGAGTAATAAACAATATACAACAAGAAAAGGAAATACAAATTATAGCCTGAAATACACGGCTTTTAAATACCCTATACAAAATTTATGGAACAACAAAAGCTAAATATAAATTTAAGTCTAAGCTGTAGATTAGTATTGAATAATAACAATAAAGATTAATTTCAATTAATTAAAAAACATAAATAATCATATATGTAAATAATAGTACTATATGATCTATGATATTAGACGTATCTCTTGAGTCTGTGCACTTTTTTACTTATGTATCTTCTGCGAATTCAATTGCATTTTAACATCTACAAATAAATGCAGGGTATTCAAAACCAGAGCGAGAGTGGGGGCGATAATTGCTTGAAAATAAAAATATATAAGGAATCCACTTTAAAATAAACAAATAACTGATGACAAGTTAAGAAACAAGACATAATAGATATAGTAGTATTATCCTTCCTCAACATATCAAGCAACCCAACAACAGATCGTGCCATACTCCCCCACACATGTAAATATTATGGGTTCAAAGTTACGACTCTGGGCTCTACTCTTCTGGCCCGTAAGTCACGGGTTCGCCCATTCAACCCCATGAATCAACCTGTTGTTGTTACTGTTGGTGGTGTCGCTGGTATTTTGATCTGATGAATGCATGAATGATTCCCGAGCACACACGGCACAATACAACAACCACAACAACAACAACAATTATAATGACACCAGCAAACAATTGGAATAATTCTAGCATAAACTTTTGGTCAACTTTTTCAACGGCGGCGACGGGTACAACAATTTTTTTTTTATTTTCTGTTCAGTTTTCATTGTAGCGTCGCAACGGGAGTCTGCGCGGAAAAACTGCAGCGCGCACTTGGAAAATAAATTTGGAAAAACACAAAAAAAATCGAAAAAGTGTTATGTGCCCGAATATGTGTTAAACAAAGCGCTGTAAACGATACGGAATTATGTATACTATATACGGTTTTAGGAACTTGCTGGGACTGCTATTCCTCTGGCTCAGCAGCTCCCCCGGCTGCAGCTGGGCCCAACAGACCCATATAAAGCTGGAACAAGGCGATCTCATAGGCGTGAGTTTTCTATAGATAGTATATCCTAGAATATTTTATATACTACTTGTTATTTGCCTTGCAGCTCAAAGTATTTCCGGATGGAGCACGTAGCGCGGTCTACGCCTTTCTGGGTATACCCTATGCACAGCCACCACTGGGGCCTCTGCGTTTTGCGGTGAGTTTGTCTAGCGAGATCTCAATTAATTGGATAAAAATGTTCTCAGCACACTTCATTAATGCATATACGTTAATTAAGCTAAGAGTGTGCAGCAGACACGACTTGCAGATACGCTGTAAAGCAGTATAGAAAATTTTAAAAATGTATCTGTGAGTTTCTTTTCAAATCTTTTTTTAAAAATAACTTTTACTTGTCTTAAGCCTTTTAGATATTTTTTTTTATTATAATAAGCATGGAAAATTAAAGTAAATTTAATGTTGCAATCTGACAATGATAACTAAAAGACAATTTGTGCATAGGAATATACTGCAGATGATCAAGAATATATATACTTTTCAAGGTCTGCAGCGATAACTATGAAATTGTGATACCCGCTTAGGCCAGGGTATTCAGCATGTTCTCACTCAGTGTACACTCTCTCTCTCTCTGTCTTACTTCCCCTCTCACTCTCTCGCTCTCCTTCTTGCAGTCTGCCAAGCCGCACGCCGGCTGGAACCGCACGCTGCAGGCAACATCGATGCAGCCGATATGTCCGCAACTATCGAACACGATTTACGATGAGAGCGCGGATGGCAGTCGGAGCCGAAGTGCGCCAAGTAGCGAGGATTGCCTGTACCTGAACATCTGGACACCGGAGACGGGCATGCGTTACGGGCAGCTGCCCATGCTGGTGATTGTGAGTGGCGAAGACTTTGCCTACGATTGGCCACGTAATCGCATCAATGGCCTGGACTTTGCTGCCGCCGAGGGCGTTGTGGTGATCAGTGTGCAGTATCGCAACAATATCTATGGCTGGCTGGGATTGGGTCGAGAACATCGTCAGCTGCCGGGTAATTATGGATTGAGCGATGTGCTGCAGGCACTACGCTGGATACAGCACAATGCCGCCAGTTTTGGTGGCAATGCGGAACAGTTGACCCTGCTGGGACATGGCAGCGGTGCCCTGGTGGCACTGGCAGCCGTCATGCAGCAGGGGGGACTCTTTAAGCAACTGATTCTAATGTCACCGGGACCCGTGCTATATGCCTTGGGCGCTGGGCACGAACAACGTATTGTGGCCACGGGACGACAGCTTGTCCAGAAATTGGGCTGCCAGTTCGAGGAGGCACAGCATCGCCAGCTGCTGAGCTGCCTGCGCCGCAAGAGCAGCGATGATCTGCTGCGTGCCTACGAGAGTGTCTACAATCATGGCAATGCCAGCATGCAACTGGGTGTCCAGCTGGCGGGTCAGCTGGAGCAGAGATTGGCGAATGCATCGCTGCCACCGATGTTGCTGGGCATTGGCTCCAACGAGGGTGCCTTCTGGCAGGATTACTGGCTGGATGTGGCACGTGATGGCGAGCAGGCGCTGCACGGCTACATCAATCACACATTGCTGCCCAATGTGCTGCGTTCCATGCAGCTGGAGGAGAGCGCCAGTCCGGCACAGCTGGCAGCCATACGTTGGCGCTACTTCAGTGAGTCCGCTTCGGTGGGGCAGCTGCTGTGGGGCATGCAGCGTCTGCTGTCCGAATCCCTCTACGAGACACCATTCCTGCGACTGTTGCAGCTGCTCAACAACACCGCGAGCAGCAGCTCGAGCTATGCCTACGTCTTTGATCAGTCACATGCCCACGCCATGGACATGCGCGGCAGGCAGAATCTCTTTGGCGGTGCCTCACATAGTGCAGACTTTCCGCTGCTACTGGGCCCGAGTCTGTTCCAGGAGATCGCACGTCGTCGCTTCAGTGCGGAGGAGGAGCAGCTGTGCCGCAAGCTGCGCGGTTGCTTTGCCAACTTTGTAAAGGGTGGCAACCCTACACCTGGACGCATTTACGATGCCTGGTTACCCTACACATCCCAACGTCCGTTCATCTACAGCCTGGGTGAGCTGGCCAAGAGCGCCGAGCTGCCGGTGGGAGTGGATGAGTCGCTAGTGGAGCAGCTGCTCAATGGCAAGCAGCAGACAGCTGCAGCGGACATGGGCACAGATCGTAGTCTATCACGCACCAATCGGCATGACAACTATCGACAGGGCACCACGAATTCCTATGTGGCCAGCAATCAGCTGGACTCGGGCTATGGCAATCACTTGCGACGTGTCTACGGCTTCTGGCAGGTGTTGTTGCCCACGGCACAGGACGGCGAGCTGGGTGAGAATGGCGTGTTGGGACAACGTGTGCGTTTGATGGAAGCCCATGCGGATGCAGCTCGCTATCGTCAAGGTTTCTATGCCATGCTCGGACTGGTTTGCTTGCTCTTGGCCTGTCTGGGCCTATGTGTCTTTCTGCTGCGCCGTGAGTTGCCTCTGCGACGCACTGCATCGCCGCAGACGTCATATAGCTTATGACAAAAGTGGTTTCGTTGGACGACCATCTTTGGGCGTGGCGCCAAGACTGGCGCCGACACTGGCATCGCCAATGTCGAGTCCTGGCGCAAAGGTGGTCGGACAACGAAACGAGACCGGGAACCAGAACGGGAAAACGAACGGGAACACGAACGGGAACGCGAACGGGTACGAGAACGTGAACGAGAACGACAACGAGATGTACCAGCTCCACTCAATCAGCGTGTGCGACGTCCACGACAATTACAGCCGTACGATGAGCAGCAGAAGATCAACAAGACTGCAAACGCTGTCCGAGGAACCGGAACTGGAATGGGAATTGCAGCAGGAACAAGAGATGCAGCAACATCATCGACTGGAGATGAAAAAACTGTTGCGCAACTCCTGGACACTGTCCGCGACAAATACGAGCAGAATGTGGCTTTTAAGAACTGGCAATACCAGTTGACTTGTGATAAGTTCTAAGCGAAACCAAAGCTTTTATTTTACTTTTTGAGGTATTACCTATTCAAATGTATATTTTTAACATTTTTCTACTCGATAATAAAATATAATTTGCGACATTAAGAACAATTGTAAAGAAATTTAATTGAACCCCAATTTGAAATGTAAAACAACCCTGTTTTTAACGCGCGCACTCTCAATTTTATCGATAGTGCCGGTTCACCAACAAGTAGTATCGATATAAATCGCGTCGCATCGATATTTCTATTAGTCTCATCTTCATGTCGCAGTTCTCTTTAAATACACGTGCCAGCAAGCTGTTGCTTTGAAACGAATTCATTTAATTTTTAACAATTAAAACATAAAGCGAACTAAAATGGGTTCGAGAAAGCCAGTAGATGTGCACATGTTCCCATCGGACTTGGAGTTCGCCGTCTTCAGCCCCGAGGAGATACGGAAACTGAGTGTTGTCAAAGTCATAACTGGTTACATGTTTGACACGCTGGGGCATCCAATCAATGGAGGCCTATACGATAATCGCATGGGCTCCTATGGCCGCTGCATGAATCCATGTGGCACATGTCTGAAAATGCAAGATTGTCCCGGTCATATGGGTCACATTGAACTCGGTTCGCTGGTCTACAATCCGTTCTTTATCAAAATGGTGCAGCGTATGCTCTGCATGTTCTGCTTGCACTGCTTCAAGCTGCAAATGAAGGGTATGTAAATGTACACATATATATGTGTTTCTAGCCAATCTAACATCTCCCATGTCTGGCACAGATCACGAGAGCAATATAACTATGTTGCAATTGCGTCTCATTGATGCCGGCTACATCATTGAGGCACAGGAACTGGAGATATTCAAGTCAGAGTTGGTTTGCCAGAATGCAGATGTGCTGGTCACATTGGATAACGGTGATGCTGTGCATCCACGCATCGCTGCCGTCCAAGAACTGCTGGCCAAAAATGTAAGCAACGCCAGCAATGTTACCAAAACGACCTGTTCCCTGCGTACAGCCATAACACATGCCGCCATGCAACGCGCCAGCAGCAAAAAGTGTCGCCACTGCAACAAACCAATGCGCTTTGTGCGCTACTTGCATCGTCGCCTTGTCTACTACGTCACCATTGCTGACATGAAGGAACGGTAGGTCGCATCATATTCCTATATACTTGCTCAAGCATAACTTTTGTATTTCAGCTTGGGAGATGTGCCCGAAAACAGTGGACAGAACAAGGTGGTCTTTGCCGATGAGTGTCGTGGCTATTTACGCAAGATATACGAAAATTATCCCGAGCTGCTGAAACTCTTGGTGCCCGTTCTGGGCTTGAGCAGCGGCGGCTCCTCGCCTGTCGATATTTTCTTCATGGATGCAATACCTGTAACTCCACCAAAATCTCGTCCAATGAATATTATCAATGATATGATGAAGGGAAACCCACAGACGGATATTTACATAAATATCATAGAAAATAATAATGTTCTGAATGTGATACTCAAGTGCATGAAAGGACATGAGGAGAAGCTCAGTGAAGAGGCAAAAGTGGTGTACAAGAACATGCGTGGTGCCAATAACCATGAGAAACTCTACAATGCTTGGTTGCATCTGCAAAGTTCGGTGGATATACTACTCGATGTGAACATGTCTCGAGAAATGCAGTCCGCCGAGGGATTAAAGCAGGTGCTGGAGAAAAAGGAAGGTCTCATACGCAAGCACATGATGGGAAAACGTGTGAATTTTGCAGCACGCACAGTTATTACACCGGATCCAAACATCGATGTGGATGAGATCGGTATACCCGATATATTTGCACGCAAACTATCCTATCCGGTACCTGTGACCGCATGGAATGTCGGCGATTTACGTAAGATGGTAATGAATGGACCAGACGTACATCCTGGAGCCAACTACATTCAGGATAGCAAGGGATTGACCACCATCATACCAGCCGACAATGCAGCCAAGCGAGAGAGTATGGCAAAACTATTGCTAGGCAATCCCAAAAATGGTGTCAAGATTGTGCATCGTCATGTACTCAACGGGGATGTCTTGCTGCTCAATCGTCAACCCTCTCTGCACAAGCCTTCCATAATGGCGCACAAGGCTCGCATCTTGTACGGCGAGAAGACTTTCCGGTTGCACTACTCCAACTGCAAGGCATACAATGCTGATTTCGATGGTGACGAAATGAATGCGCATTACCCACAGAGCGAGGTGGCACGTGCCGAGGCCTACAACCTAGTGAATGTGGCTAACAATTATCTGGTGCCCAAGGACGGTACTCCACTGGGTGGTCTTATACAAGATCAAGTTATTTCTGGTGTGAAGCTGTCCATACGCGGACGTTTCTTCAATCGTGAGGACTACCAGCAACTGGTCTTCCAAGGTCTTTCCCATGTCAAGGGAAATGTGAAGCTGCTCCCTCCTACCATATTGAAACCCGTCACATTGTGGTCCGGCAAGCAAGTTCTGTCCACAATAATTATCAATACAATCCCAGATGGCTATGAGCGTATCAATCTCGATTCCTTTGCAAAAATTGGCGGAAAGGTAAGCATAATATAATTCCTAGATACTTTATCTAACGTTGTGAATTATTTACAGAACTGGAATGTGGCCAAACCACGTACACCGCTGTGTGGCACAACACCACGCGAGCAGGAGCTCAGCGAGAGTCAAGTGCAAATCCGCAAGGGCGAACTGCTTGTGGGCGTGCTCGATAAGCAGCAATATGGTGCCACAACGTTTGGTCTCATCCATTGCATGTACGAGTTGTACGGCGGCGACGTCTCCACTCGACTATTGACAGCCTTTACAAAAGTGTTCACATTCTTCCTGCAACTGGAGGGATTCACCTTAGGTGTCAAGGATATTTTGGTTAGTGACGAGGCTGATCGCAGACGTCGTAACATCATACGCGAATGTCGCGATGTGGGTAACAGCGCCGTTGCGGCTGCTCTGGAATTGGAGGATGTGCCGCCGCACGATGAATTGACCGAAAAAATGGAGGCTGCCTATATAAAGGATTCCAAATTCCGCGTCCTGCTGGATCGTAAATACAAATCCGTGCTGGACGGCTACACAAATGACATTAACAAGTAGGAAGGAATCATTTTAAATTATCTTCAGTCTAATGATTTGTCCATTTGTTTTAGAACTTGTCTACCCGGTGGTCTGATCAGCCAATTCCCATCTAATAATCTGCAGCTAATGGTGCTATCAGGCGCCAAGGGCTCCATGGTCAACACTATGCAAATCTCTTGTCTGCTGGGACAAATTGAATTGGAAGGCAAGCGACCTCCGTTGATGATATCTGGCAAATCGCTGCCTAGTTTCCCCTCGTTTGAGACATCTCCCAAATCCGGAGGATTTATTGATGGACGATTCATGACAGGCATACAGCCGCAGGATTTCTTCTTCCATTGTATGGCTGGTCGTGAAGTAAGTGTGAAGTGAAGCAACTTTTAAACTGACAATAACTTTAATCTCTACCTCAACAGGGTCTTATCGATACCGCTGTGAAAACTTCTCGTTCCGGTTATCTGCAGCGTTGCCTAATCAAGCACTTGGAGGGATTAAGTGTACATTATGACTTGACCGTGCGCGACAGTGACAACAGCGTCGTACAATTTCTTTATGGAGAAGATGGTCTGGATATACTTAAGTCGAAATTCTTTAATGAGAAATTCTGTGCCGACTTTCTGGCACAAAATGAGAAAGCCATCCTACAACAAAGCCAACTGCACTTGATGAAGGACGAGGAGGAATTCGCCAAGGTGCAACGTCACGACAAACTTATACGTAGTTGGCAAAAGAAACGCCCGGCAAAGGTACGTGCTGCGTTCACGCACTTTTCCGATGAGCTACGCAACGAGGTGGAAATTAGTCGACCCAACGAAATTGATCCCAAAACGGGACGTCGCCGCTTCGACCAGAAACTACTGAAGTTGTGGAAAAAAGTTGATGCTGAGGACAAGCAGCTATATCATACGAAATATGCCCGCTGTCCAGATCCGACAAATGCTGTATACAAACAGGATATTTACTATGGATCAGTTTCTGAGCGAACCGGTCAAATAATACAAGATTATGCACGAAAGCATCCAAAGAATAAGCGTATTATCGCTGACATTATGCACATGAAGAGCATCAAAGCGCTGGCATCACCAGGCGAACCAGTAGGTCTCATTGCAGCCCAGTCAATTGGTGAACCATCCACCCAGATGACACTGAATACCTTCCATTTTGCTGGTCGTGGTGAAATGAACGTCACCCTGGGTATACCACGTTTGCGTGAGATACTTATGCTGGCCTCATCGAACATCAAGACACCTTCGATGGATATACCCATTAAGCCGGGCCAGCAGCACAATGCGGACAAATTGCGTATATCCCTTAATTGTGTGACTCTCGCCAATCTGCTGGAATGTAAGATACCTCTTAGCTTGTAATCATACTATTTATATAATTAAATGTATATATCTCCAATTTTTACAGCCGTTCACGTTAGCACCTCCCTGGAGCTGGAACCAGAACGTGCCTATGTCTATGACTTACACTTCAAATTTCTACCACGTGAGGTCTACAAGGATGACTACTGCGTGCGGCCAAAGCGCATTATTAAGTACATGCATCAAACGTTCTTCAAGCAACTCATACGCGCTATTCTGAAGGTTTCCAATGCCAAGAAGACATCAAAAATGTACGTAGTATTGGATTTTTTTAAGGCTAATTATAAATCTCAACATTTCCTACTTGCAGCATTCTGGTTGACGAGAAAAAGGAGGGTGGTAACAAGCAAGACGAGGACAATGATCAGGAGATAGATGCAGCCGATAATAATAGCGCACCTAAACCACAAGATGATGATGATTCGTCCGATGAAGGCGTAAGTTAAAGTCAGCTCAAGTATAATTTAGGTTCTACATACATAAATCTTATTACTTAGGGCGACGATGATGCGACAGGCATCAAGCTAAAGCAACGTAAAACCGATGAAAAAGACTATGACGATCCAGAAGATATTGAGGAACTCAATGATGCCAATGGTAAATATCTTATCATCTACTATATAATAATAAAAAAAACAAAATAATGAAATACCTGTTGTAGATGATGAGAATGAAAACGAAGATGACGGTGAAGAAAATGAGCTGGGAAATGATGAGAATGCCGAAGTTGATGATAAGGCGGTAGAAAAGCTGCTCAGCAACCAAATGGTTCAGGATTACACCTATGACAAGGAAAATCATCTGTGGTGCAGGGTGAAGCTCACTCTCAGCGTGCGATATCAGAAACCCGATCTAACATCCATTATACGGGAATTGGCCACAAAGAGTATTGTGCACCGAGTGCCGAATATAAAGCGTTCCATCATCTACAAGGGAAATGGTGACGAGGAACTGCTGAAAACAGACGGCATTAATATTGGTGAAATGTTCCAGCACAACAAAATTCTGGATCTAAATCGCTTGTACTCCAACGATATACATGCTATAGCACGTACCTACGGCATAGAGGCTGCCAGTCAAGTGATTGTGAAGGAAGTCAGCAATGTCTTCAAGGTTTACGGTATCACGGTGGATCGCCGTCATTTGTCGCTGATTGCGGACTACATGACATTCGATGGCACCTTCCAACCCCTTTCACGCAAAGGCATGGAGCATTCATCATCTCCGCTGCAGCAAATGTCTTTTGAATCCAGCTTGCAATTTTTGCGCAATGCTGCCGGCTTTGGACGTCCCGATGAATTAAATTCACCATCAAGTCGTCTGATGGTGGGTCTTCCTGTACGCAATGGAACTGGAGCGTTTGAGTTATTAACAAAAATATGTTAATTAGTTAGTTTATTAAGATATTAAAACGATTTCATTTATATTTTCAAGCGGCACGTTTTTCGTTGAAAATCAAAAAATGACTTGGCTTAAATCGAGTTTTTAAGAATCGAAAGTGCATTGCATATCGATTATTTATGCGATGGCTGTGTAAACATGAAGTTGGTTTCGATAGTTGTCGATGTGTCTGCAAAACTCATCTCTAACTGCTCAGCTGTCACACAATTATTGTTTGTTAGAAAAAAAAAACTAAAGAGAAAACATGTTGACTTCCATGGTTAAAGAGCATCATGCCAAGCAATCAAAGCGTAAACAGGATCAGGAAATCCGTCGTAAGGAAGCCATTGAAACGTCTAACGAACTAACGCAATCACTAGTTGATCATTTAAATGTGGGGTATGCGAAGCTTAAACACAAGGCGATATACATACATACAAATACCAAATATGTTTCTTTCTCGTATCAGTGTGGCACAAGCGTATTTAAACCAAAAGCGTTTGGATGCAGAAGCTAAGCAACTACATGTCGGCGCCACCAACTTTGCCAAGCAGACACATCAATGGCTGCAGTTGATTGACAACTTTAGTAGTGCCCTCAAAGAACTGGGCGATGTCGAGAACTGGGCACGCAGCATCGAAGGAGACATGCAAGTCATACAACAAAGTCTGGAGATGGCCTACAAGGCATCACGAGCAGCTCAGGCAACTGGCGCTCCAACAACGTCAGCGGGTGCAACAACATCCTCCACCTCCTCTGCTGCAGCAGCAGCAGCAAGTAACCAAAATTGAAAATTATATTATTATGTTTATTTAATAAGCTGAATAGTTTTATAAATTAAAGAAATTACCACGTAAGATAACTAACAGATTCAAGTTTGCCTCAAATGCAATTTTATTTGTTTATATATTAACATTTATCGTCTATGTACATAGTCAGATGCGTATTTACACTTCATTTGATTAAGTTGCTAATGCTGTGCCAACCCATCACAGCATATAATAGATACATTCATACATATTGCACGTTATGGACTCGGAAGATGTTATGTTTAGTTGATACTAAAACGTACAACTGGGTTAGTTTTGTTAGTTTATTGTAATTGATTACGCTGTTGCTTTTTAAAATACATATCACAAAGTGTATTACATGCCTCGGAGGGAGGATGGCACGCGTAATCTACACAGAGATGCTTTTTATGGTGGTTAAATTACGGTCTACACAACGTACAAAGATGCCACATAAACGAGATTGGCCAAGTATCAACTAATTATAGTGGGTTAGATGTGATGAAGTTTTTTTAAATGATGAGATTGTACAGGATTGGGCCAAGGTGTTTAAAATCGTATTCAAGTTATTTTCTGTTTTCAGTCTGTACCCTGACGTTGGGCACTTGGCATCCCCATACATTTACAATAGCTGCTAGAAATCTAAAAGTACGCTTGGACGCGGTTTGCTGTGAAAGAAATTTGGAATGTTGAGAGGGTTGAGAGGAGTTTGACAAATTGGATTACTTACGCTTGCGAGGTGAACGCGAACGGGAATAACTGCGACTACGATCGTAACGATGACGACTACGATACTTACGACGATCGTATGGTGATAATGATGTTGAATCCATGCGCTGACGGCGACGCGAGCGTGAATCCTCCCGGCTACCATAGTCTCGTTCGCGTGACCTTACTCTTCCCGACGGGCTACTTAAAAAGATTAAATAACTTGTATTACCAAACTATTGTGGATAAAATAATACCAACCGGGAGGGACGGCCCATGTACACACCAGGTGTAGGCGTATGGGCGCGCTGAGTTATGGAATAGTCGACACGTATGCGACGGCCATCTACCTCCATGCCAGTGCAGGCATCTTTGGCGACACGTGCATCCCCGATGTCTTCGAAGTAAATAAAACAAAAGCCACGTGAACGACGTGTCTGCAACGAGAGTTAAGTTCATTATTAACGAATCGATACGGTTTGATTAGGAACTGTTGCAGCAAGCCTTTAGTGCGTTGCTAGAATCTCACTTAGCAAACACTCAATATTGCTACATTTAAATATGCTCTAGCCAAAAGACAAGTAGGCGACCAGGTTGAAAATTTAATCCTGGTTGCACAAAAAATGTGACAATGGCGATTGATTGGATTAAATGAACATCACTTACGTGAGCGTCAATAACCATTTGAATGCGTTCAATGGGTCCAAACTTATTAAACAACTCTCGCACTTTCTGCTGAGTGGTGTTGGTGTTTAACCCGAAAACTCCAATGCAGCGACTAGCCTGCGGGTGATCCTGGATGGGACCAAGACAATAAGGTAATGTTCATAATGACGATATTTATAACTTACGCGTGACAGGCGCATGCGCTGGCGATCACGGGAATTATTACGTCCCGAATAGTGACGAGCCGGTGGAGACTCGGATATGGAACGTGATCGTCGACGCAGATTCGATTTGGTCTTATGGTTGTGGCGGCTGTCATGGGGCTCTACGTCCGACCTTGAATGGGAATAGGTTAAATTTTCAGTTGGTTTTGCTGCTTTTTGCATCTTGAT
Source organism: Zaprionus tsacasi (assembly GCA_018904105.1). Classification (NCBI taxonomy): domain Eukaryota; kingdom Metazoa; phylum Arthropoda; class Insecta; order Diptera; family Drosophilidae; genus Zaprionus; species Zaprionus tsacasi. The sequence continues at coordinate 6,933,435 of JAEIFR010000173.1, read as the reverse complement.
TGATAGAAAATGTGTGGTTCGGTTTTTTGAGACACGATAAAATGAATTGAATTGAATTGAATTGAACTGCATTTAAATGTGTTTGATTGAATGCATTCTATGTTTAAAGCTTGGTAAACAAATTTGTTCGTTCTTCATTTTTAGTTTTGTGTCCTTTCAGCTCTGAAAAGCACAATATTTTAGTCAACTTTTTCTTACATTTTTTGGCAATAAATTATTGATAAAACACAGGAGAAAGGAAATGAACCTGCCCGGTTGACAAAGTTAATCCAAATGAGATGGGCCTGATGACAGTTCGGAAAACACTACAATTTTTGGCCTACTAAGATGCCTGTTAATCACACTACTCGATACTCGCTTCGACTTTCGATACTCACCGACCGCGCTGACGGGAACGAGAACTGTCGGAGGACGATGCCGAAGAGAAGGAAGAAGCAGAACTGCCAAGCGACAAACATTTCTTCCATGATTCAAATTAATCTTCTCACAATATCAGAAAATTATGCATACCTGTGACTACATTTGTGCTTGTTAATGCGATGTAAATCAAAATAATCCTTAGCGCTTGTTCTGGAGAAGCCGGTGGACTACATGCGTGCATGCATATAGGGTATACATAGCATTGTATTGTATGTACAAACAGTAAAATATTTTGTTAGACACGCTATAAGTTCGCACATTTCGAATGCGAATCTTTATCAAACTCACCATATTATTGTGTACAACTAAAGAAACCTTGTCTCTATCCACTTATTTTACTTTGCTTTGAATGCCTGTCAAGAGAGTAAAACACGCAGAAAGAACTTAGAGATGCAATCGTATAGACATCGAATGTCATACGATTATTTTTACGTTGCTTCATTAAACTATCGATTTTCGATATCAGGCAAATACAATTCAAAATCAACGGAATAGCATGCAGATTTTGATTACTGTTCAAGGCAGGAAAATGAATGTGCCAAATCTGGGATATATAATTTATAAAAATGTTATTCATGTACATGTCTCTGCATATGAAATGATATAATACTAAATTGGTTTCTAGTTCAATCCACTATTATAATAATTTCAAATTATGATCAGATCAGTTCTATGCGAATCTCGTGAAAGCTTTTGATTGCTTTATTTTAAGTTAAAATGTGTCAGCTTTTCGTAAAGTTAAGCGCTTTTTGGGCAAAAGCTCGTGCTTTCACCTGTTATTCATGGTGACAATGTACTGCAAAGAAATAAATATTGACTATAAATATGGTAAGCGTGTTGTTGTATTGAATATGTTATGTACTTATAGATAAAAGTTTGAACATAAGTTTCTACATTAATCACAGAACTTGCTTAAACGTACTATTTAACTAATTGTATCGGTTGAATGCATTATGTTTCATACCAATATAGTTATAAAGCATTTTCTGTTCATCGTGGTACAAATCCGACATAGCTTTCATCATTCGCTCATCGTTGTAATGACTTTTTGGTGGAGCCTCCAGTAGGTTGCCTTTGGCAAACCATTTCATCTCGCTAAAGTGTTTTTTAACTCTGGATCGTAGTGAGAGGCCGCTGAAGACAGGTTTACGGAATATTTCACACACGTTCTTCTTGCCATACTTTTGGAAGATCCGATCCACAGTCTCATCAATTTCAGGCTTCTTACAATAGTAGACATACCACAACTTGCGATCAGGTGCCCTTATGTCAGTTAGGCTGAACACACCAAAGTACTCAATAATGGAGGGATCGCATTTAGTAGTTTCGGCACAATCGCGTTTGACGTAGAATATGCGATACAAATAAGTATCGAATTCTTCCTCGAAGTTATATTCTGTTTTGGCTTTAAAATAACAAATTATTTGTTGTGTTTTACTAAATGACTCATTGTTTTAATTACCTGCTTCTGTCATGGTTAAGAGTCGCCGGGTCTAATGTGCTCTCCGTTGATGAATGAAATAAAACTAAGCTCGCATATCGATGGAGCGCCTATAAATACAAACAAACATTGATTTCAGCCAACATGAAATGGTCAAAAGCTTCGTTCTCTGTTTGCATTTCACAATTATCACATAAATAAAAAAGCTTCACAACAAAAGGCATCGATACCAAACCGCGTTGCCAGACTATAATGTTTGCTCTCAAATCCACAGCTGATGCAACATATGGAATGTTTGAGTTGGGTAGCACAATTTTACAATGCCATTCACACAGAAATTATCGATTATTTCTTAGTTTGATAAAATTGGCTTTACACATCACTAGTATTGCACCGCTTTTTGTTTGTGGTGAAAAGAAAAAGATAACAAAATGACAATTTTGTATAAAGTGGAAAGCCGGCGCGAATTTGGCAGTTCTAAAGACAGCGTATTCCCCCACAAGGTGGTCCTGTGTTCCGTGTCAGCCCGAAATATCATAGCATTCAGTTCCCTGCAAAGTCTTTCGAGTCACGTCTACGTCTGCGACATTGTGACGCCCTGGCAGTACTACAAGGTTTGTACCTCCAAATCTCTGATAAATGTCCTGGAGTGGAATGCAAGTGGAGAACAGCTGCTTCTGGGTTACATTGGTGGACGTGTGGAGATCTGGCAGCCCAAGGAGCATGCCCTTAATGTCTGGCAGCTGCAGTATCATGCCAACATACCCAGCGAGGATATCATTCATGCGAAATTCTTTCACAATGGCAAAGGAGTCATATTTAATTCACAAAAAAAGGATCATACATACTATGCGGAAAAGTTTGAACGTCTGGAACAACGCCCCACATTAACCGGCTTCGGTGGCGTTGCAGCAGAGGGCTGCATACTGTTGACCTCGTCTGGACTACTGGCGGCCTTTACCCTACCCCAGCTACACAGATTGCCATCTAACAGCAGCAACAGTGGCGCTGGCACAGGCAGCGCTGGCATGACAGACTCGCTGACCAACGGAAGCAGCAACAATAGCGAAAAAATCGAGCTTACGCCGTCCACACACAGCATTGGAATCTCACGCAGCTACATCGATCATTGCAGTATTGTGGCCAGCGCTAGCGGCGCTCTCAACATAGCCTACAGTATTGGCTGGCAGCAGCAGCAGCAGCTAGTGCACTGCTTCAAGGTAAGGACTCATAAAATCAAGTATAATATTAATGTTTAATGAGGTAACTTCTCTGGCAGGTATCGCTACAGCTTGAAGGGGAACGAATTAACATTAAGTCCGAGTCCTTGGCGAGTATCTTTCTAAATGCAACGCCTGCTTCGCAAGAGAGCAGACGCGTCAAACAGTTGCTGTGGACGCGGGTGGGCAATGAGGATGTCATTTATGTAGTATTTGGAGGCTGCACTGACTCTGGCAGTCTCATTGAGCAATGGACACTTACGCGACGGCATCAGAATGTCCACGCACTGCTGCAACAGGGATCATCTGCGGGATCAGCACAAGGGAATAACAAACCTGTGGAATTTGTGGCAAGCGAAAGCTGGGAACAGGTGGCCAAGTTGCAATTGAATGCACCAGTCGCCCAACTTTGTACCACGCGCCTCATTACTGCAGATTGTGAACAACTCTATGCAATTCTGCAGGATAACAGCGTTCACGTCTTGGAACCAGGCACATTAAAGCAACTGAATCAAACACAGTTCGATAGGGATGCTGATGCTCGATTCGTTTGTGGTGATCTTACGCCCACCAGCCAAATGCTGCTCATTTTCGATAGTCATGCTCAGTTGTATGCCATGCAAACGCCCATGCTGAAGCAAAATTCTGGCTCAATGCAGCTCCAGTTGCTCTTGCTCCTACTAGAGTATTGTATTGTGACTGGGGTGGATGCAAGCGATGTTCTCCTACTGAATTTGGGCAACTTGGAAGCTCTTGTGGAAAAGCTCACGGATAATTTCACACGCCAACCTTCGTATGTGCGACAATTTTACTATGCCAACTTTTTGGCACTTAAGAGCAATCTGTGCCGGGCACAGCAACAAGAGTTTGATAATCTCATCATATTGCACGCCATATCAAGCACATTCAAGAGTCTGTTACGTCCCTCCGATTTGGGTTGTCAGGACAAGGGGCCGGCTGATAATTTGGCCATGAAGCTGGCCGAATCGGTGCCGGACGTTGACACGGTCATGCTCAATTTGGATCCAAAAGACTTTACCGTTGAGCCCATGATGCTGCAGAGCTTGCAACAGCTTATCCAGTGGGTGACAGACCTGGCTCTAAACATGCTCAACCGCCTGCCTGAGGAGATGATAAAGAGTAAACTGTCTGGAAAGCGTCCTAGCTACGATATAAGTCGAGATATTGTAGCTATTGGCAGTTTACGTGAGCTGCTGGTCATGATCCGCATTTGGGGACTACTCAATCCACAATGTTTGCCTGTTTATACGAAAACCATGGACAACATCGATGTGCTGGTCATTTTGTTCCGGCTATTGACCCGTTTGGCACAGAACACATCCGAGCCAGATGAGTTTCTATTCGACGAGTGCAGTTTACTGTCCAAGCAGTTGCTCATCCCTCAACCCTCAAAATATAATCCAACAACGTTGCTCAGCGCTCAGGGATATGCGGCAGTCAAGTCGGGGCAGTTAACCTTCACGTCGCTTGTGGAACCGTCCGGGCTTCAAGACATCGAAATGGAGCAGGTGGTATTTTCAAATAGTGTTAAGGATGGAGTCAGTAATCTGCAGTTGGGTGCGAATCCAAGCACCATACGGCGTTGTGCGCGCTGTGGCTTCGTCAACAGCGCCAATAAAGTGGCCAAAACTTCGGCTCTGAAGGCGTGGTGCAACAAGTGGTTGCACTGTCATTGTGGCGGATTCTGGAAACAAATTAATTAGTATTATAGAATAATTGTATAGTCCCTAAGCAATATGAGCAATTAAAAGCACAAACAAATTTAGTTTGTTGAACATAAATGGAATATTTATTCTGCAGTATGTACGATGTTTCAAAACTGCATAATTTAGCGGAAAGATTCCCTGCCGATATTATTATCTATGGATGATGTTGCAGAACTGACTCGTACGCTCATGCAACAACAAATCAAAGAAAAACAAATTTATGTTAATTTAGGTTTTTGAATTTTGAACTGATAAATTATCGATAATTGATCAGCTGATGTGTTTTTTTAGACAAATAAATCAGAACTGGCAATTAAGCTATATCGAAATCAGCTGATTATTGTACAAACACCTTAAAACTTAGATTTAATTACAAACTATTCAATTAAACTAATAACGAAAGTAAAATACTATTCACAAAAACTATTTTCACTCAACGTAAGCTAATTAACATTCAAATTATTTTTAACGTTCTTTTTTAATTCGATACTTTTGTAGTATCGATACATTGGAGTTGTTTAATGAAACAGGGTTGCTCCCAAATTAACGAAATCAGAACATACACGTCGTAAACGTCACCAAAAAACGTAGTCAAAAACAAATTATTGACAAATTTTGTGTTAATAAAATGTTAAATTAATTGCACCATTCCGTACACAAATAGTGCGTGTATGAGTGCGACTGCAACTGTGTGTGTGTGTGTGAGCAAATACTGTGTCCAAGTGCCAGTTATACACACATATGTGAGAAAAGAAAAGTCCGGAACGGAAGCAGAGCAGAGCAGTAGAGGGTTTTCAACAAATTCTGAAAGGTGGAAGCCAATTAGGTGCAATTAAACGAACGTAGCACATTAGCCTGGACAACATGTCACTACCAGGCAACGGTATTTATGTGGTGCGTGGGGAAATGAACACCCTAATGACGGCCATGCGACGTGGTACGCGCTGGAATGCAACAGCCTACGTGGTAAGTGATTTATTAGCATTAGATTTGCACATAATCCAAAACAATACCAAACTTGCTTGTTTTTGCAGGACGATGAGAAGGATGGGCTGTTAAAACTGTTCATTGATCTAAAGCAAGTACTCAATCGCATTGACGATTTGCGACAGATTGAACCAAATGTTTTTCTGGCACCCTTTCTGGAGGTAATACGAACGGCAGAAACCACCGGCCCGTTAACTAGTCTAGCCCTGGCCTCGGTCAGCAAATTCTTGTCATATGGCCTAATTGGTAAGATAATAATTTAATTGTTTAAAGTATTTAAATTTTAATTGTGCATTTCAATTTTCAGATCCAACTACCCCAAATCTGGCGGTGATTGTGCAGCTGATAGCCGACGCTGTTACGCATGCTCGTTTTATGGGCACCGACCAATCTTCCGACAGTGTGACGTTCATGCGTGTTATCGAGGTCTTGCACACATTAATCCGCAGTCCGGAGGGCGCTGCCGTCAGCAATGAGTCCATGTGCGAGGTCATGCTCAGCTGTTTTAAGATCTGCTTTGAGCCACGCCTCAGCGAACTGTTGCGTCGCTCATCTGAGCAATCACTCAAGGATATGGTGTTGCTCTTCTTCATGCGACTTCCCCAGTTTAAGGAGGATGACAATGATACTGTGATGCAAAAGCGATTCACCATTGGCGAAGCTGCTGGTGCGCTTCCAGAGAAACAGAAACGCAAGTCACAGCCCATAGGTCCAAGTCTTTCTGCCAAGACAGCATCCGGCGATGATCCACAGACACCGCAAAGCACATTGGCGGCACCGTCGCATTTAAAGGCACCAATCTTGGCAACAACGCCAGCATCTCCAGCTGGCAACATTCTGGATATGCAGGGAAAGATAACACAAACGCCAACAACAACGGCGGCGACAGCAACATCAAACGTGAACAGTGTGACTGATGCTCCAGTTGATGTGCCCTCAATCCAAGTGGAGGCAACAAGCGACTCGGAGCCAACTGCTGCTGATGGAGACGAAGAGCCAGGACAGACAGGCACCGTTGCTACCCTTACAGAATCCAGCAGCAGCGAATATATAAATTCGGTTGGCGTTCGTTTTACTCAACAATCAACGATACAGGATGCAGAAAACTTGTCAGCCACTCTAACGCCATATGGACTGCCTTTCATCCAGGAACTTTTCAGATTTTTAATCATACTGTGCAATCCGCTGGACAAGCAGAACTCGGACAGCATGATACACACGGGCCTGAGCTTGTTGACGGTTGCCTTTGAAGTCGCTGCCGATAATATTGGTAAATACGATACGCTGCTTGAAATGGTTAAGGATGATCTGTGCAGGAATCTTATATCGGTAAGTTTCATTAGATATTATAGTGTGGTCTATCTCTAAAACCTCGATTCTTCCAGCTCTTGACATCAGAACGTTTGAGCATCTTTGCCGCCGATTTGCAGCTTTGTTTTCTGCTCTTCGAATCATTGCGTGGCCACCTGAAGTTCCAGCTGGAAGGCTACCTAAGAAAACTAAGTGAAATTATAGCGAGTGATAATCCTAAGACTCCGTACGAGATGCGTGAACTTGCATTGGACAATCTGCTGCAGCTATGGCGCATACCCGGCTTTGTCACGGAGCTGTACATCAACTACGACTGCGATTTGTATTGCACGGATATGTTCGAAAGCCTAACGAATCTGCTTAGCAAATACACTCTGTCGGCCACCAATGCCGTCTATAGCACACACATCATCGCCATGGACACGCTGATTAGTGTCATTGATTGCATCGAGAGAAATTGTGCCGCTGCCAAGAACAACAGCAATGCTATTGCCCATGCACCTGTCGCCAATGTGGGTGGCAGTCGCCATTCGCGTCACAACAGCGGGCTGGAGGGCATTGTCATCGATAATGGTGAGGAGCCTGTGGAGAATATTGCGAATTTCATCAACAACAGCTCACAGCGTTTGCGACTGCAGTCGAAGGGAAGCCAGGGAGGAGGTGAAATTACAACCGAGCAACTGGCCAGTGTTAAGGAGAAGAAGCGCTTGTTGTCTAAGGGTACCGAATGGTTCAATCAGCGACCCGATAAGGGTATTCAATACCTGCAGGAGCATGGTATTCTAAATGCTCAACTTGATCCCATGCAGGTGGCCCTGTTCCTGCGAGAGAATCCTGGCCTGGATAAGAAAATGATTGGTGAATATATTTCGAAAAAGAAAAATGTGGATTCAAAGATCCTCATCAACTTTGTGGACTCCTTTGACTTTACGGGACTGCGTGTGGATCAGGCATTGCGTTTATATTTGGAGACCTTCCGTTTGCCTGGCGAAGCGCCATTGATATTCCTCGTGCTGGAACACTTCTCGGATCACTGGCATAATCAGAACAAGGAACCGTTTGCCAATGTAGATGCCGCCTTCCGGCTGGCCTATGCCATCATCATGTTAAACATGGATCAGCATAATTCCAACGCAAAGCGTCTGAATGTGCCCATGACGCTGGAGGACTTTACGAAGAACTTGCGTGGCCTCAACGGAGGTGAAGACTTCGATCAGGAAATGCTGGGGCAAATCTTTAATGCCATTAAAAACGAGGAGATTGTCATGCCTGCCGAGCAGACTGGACTCGTACGCGAAAACTATTTGTGGAAGATGCTACTGCGACGCGGTGCCACCCATGACGGGCATTTCCACTATGTACACGATGCTGCCTACGATGTGCAGATCTTTAACATCGTGTGGGGCGCCTCGTTGAGTGCACTAAGCTTTATGTTTGACAAGAGCACGGAGACGGGTTATCAGCGTACCCTGGCCGGATTTAGTAAATCAGCCGCTATATCTGCGCACTATAATCTCCATACAGATTTCGATGCACTCATACTGACGCTCTGCAAGTTCACCACATTGTTGAGCAGCGTGGAACAGAACGAACCGGTGCCGGCAAACAATGAGATTCTACAGGCAGTAAATTTTGGATTAAATCCCAAGGCTCAGGCAGCAATGCGTACGGTTTTCCTGCTGGTTCATGGATATGGGGACTGCTTACGTGACAGCTGGAAGCATATTCTGGATATGTTTCTGCAGCTATTCCGCTTGAAATTGTTGCCCAAATCTCTCATTGAGGTTGAGGACTTCTGTGAGGTCAATGGCAAGGCGCAACTCATTTTGGATAAGCCACGTGAGAAACAAGAGTCTGGATTGTTTTCCAGCCTCTATTCGTTCATCAGCTCCGAAGGACAGCGTGATCCCACCTATGAGGAGCAGGAGTTCATTAAGCACGGACGGAAATGCATCAAGGAATGCCAGCTCGATCAAATGCTGCAGGAATCTAAGTTTGTGCAGCTCGAATCGCTGCAGGAGCTGCTCAAGTGTGTTCTGTCGCTGATCAACGCTCCACAGGCACACAAATCCACAGGCCAGGCTTATGCCGAAGATATCACTGTCTTCTGGATGGAATTCCTTGTCAAGATTGTGGTACACAACCGGGATCGCATGATCCCGCTGTGGCCAGCTGTACGTGATCAAATGTTCCAGCTTCTGCATAGCAGTGCACAGAATGGTTACGATTATCTGCTCAATCGATGCATTGTTGCGGTCCTCAAGCTTGCCATCTATCTGATGCGCAATGAGGAGCTTTGTCCCATTGTCCTGCAGTCGCTGAAGATGCTGCTGACCCTTAAGCAGCCACTGCTGCTACGCATCTCTAAGCAAATCTCTATTGGCATTTATGAATTACTGAAGACGTCGGCACAGAATATTCATTCCGAACAAGATTGGCAGATAATCTTCAATTTACTGGAGTGCGTTGGCGCTGGCGCTGTGCCGCCAAACTTTGACGAGGCACTGCAACTGACACAGCAGCAACAGGCATCCAATGGTCATGCCCAGTCCGATGTGGAGGAGGATACGGTGCACGAGCGAGGATATACATCTGATTCGGAGCTTACCAAGTCGGCAAATGCTACGGCGCCAGCACCCTCTAGTCCCAGTGCTGAGAACTGGATACTTGTTAGCAAGGATAACGAGCTAACCACGGCATCCAGGTGAGTTTTCTACATGTCTTTCTTGAAGAACTAACTATAATATGTTTCCTTTTACAGACCACAATCTCCACCCACCTCGGCTTCGCCCGCTGTGAGCAGTCTGGTGTACAACTGTCAGCTGTTGGATCATGCTCCCTTCGCGCTCTTCAAGTGCTGGGATTCATTGGCATTTATTGTGCGCAGTGTGGCGCATATAACGCCATATAATTTTGAGGCCTGCGTTCGTTGCATACGCATCTTTGTTGAAGCATGCCGGGATGGTGGCATACGTCAGCGTCGTAAATTCGAGGCGGCTGTCAAGAAACGTAATGTGAAGAAGCGACAAGAGTTGGGTGCTGCCATGTCCACATCGACTGGAAATCTAAGCTCCCTGGGCGGAGATGTTGGCGATAATCAAACACCAAATGCGGCCGAGCAAGAGGAGTTGGCGCAACGCTATGAACAACTATCCATTCAACTCTTGGATCTGATGTACACGTTATATACGCGCACAGCGCAGATCTTTCGCTGGTGGGCCGAGGAAGGATGTACGGTACCACAGTCGGCAGCACTATGGACACCTGGTTGGTGTCCCCTGTTGCAAGGTATCGCCCGCCTGGCCATGGATAGGCGGCGTGAGGTGCGCACACATGCCATCTCGTGCCTGCAACAGCGAGCGCTGTTGGTACACGATTTGCAGACACTATCGGGTGCCGAGTGGTCCTCATGCTTCCAGCATGTGCTATTCCCGCTGCTGAACGAGCTGTTGCCGGAGAGTGCATCCGCTGCACAACTGGATGCCTCGCTGCTGGAGGAGTCACGCATACGCACGGCAACTATAATGTCGAAGATGTTTTTGCAACACCTGACGACACTCATCGAACTGGGCGCCACATTCAATGAACTCTGGCTAGAGATCTTAGGCTACATCGAGCGCTTTATGAAAGTCGGTTCCGACACGCTATCCGAACAGATGCAGGAGATACTCAAGAACATGCTGCTGGTGATGCATTCAGTGCGTGTATTCCACAATCAGGACGGTACGCTGCAGCAGGCATTGTGGGAGCTCACCTGGCGGCGTATTGGTGAATTCCTGCCCAATCTTAAGACGGAACTGTTCCATGACGAGGGTGAGTAAAGCATTGTATTATTAAATTCTAGGTTAATTGTGTACGCCTGCAGATTTGGTTGTTCCAGCCATATCGCTGGACGTAACCAAAGTCATATATGGCCATTCCATGTCATTGCCATTGCCGCTGGCCTTGACTCCCTACTCCCTGAGCACGTCTAAAAGCGTGGACCTTACAGCGAATCCATTGAAGCGGCATAAAAAATCCTGGGCACGTCTGCGTATCAAGTTAAAATTATTCAAGAATCTGGCCAAGAAGTTAAATTCAAATGAAATTAAATCTTAATCTCAACTGTCGTCCTTGTTGTTGTTGTTGTGCCTTGTACCTTGTGTGTTCCTTGCCTTGATTTTTCCACAATTGATTTTGATATATTTTTTTTTATAATCATTTATAAGTTAATTCAATTCAAACATTTTGCAGGCAAGCGTGCTCAGACTTTGACAAATGCAACAGCTCAGCAGCAGCTTCATCAACAGCAGCAGCAGCAGCAGCAACTGGTTCCACCCGTGGAGATTCTACCTAGCCAGAGCGCACAGCAGCCAACTGAGTTGAGCATTGCTGCTACAGCGCCGCTGGCTGTTGCTCCGCCCGCAGCTGCACCTGTTCCTGTTCCTGTTCCTGTTGTTGCTCCTCCCGCATCTGCATCTGCTGCTGTTGCCAGCACACCCAATCTGGTGTCACCCGTTGAATCGCCACGGCGCAGCATCATTCTGCAGCCACCAATGGCCGATGCACTGCAGCAGGCACCCAGTTTCGTATTTGCTCAGGTAAGTCAAATTGAATCTTCGCATTGTTTAACAAATTAATCCTTCATTCAATTGTTTCTCCCGCAGCCTATGATTGTGCCGCCTGTCGAGACACAAGGATACAGTAGCAGCAACACTGCGCTGCCCGATCTGATCAATGAGGCATCTGCCGCCGCTGTGGTGCACAACAGCAACTGCAACAACAGCAACACCTACACAACAACAACGCCTGTGCACAGTGTGCGGCAAGCGCCAGCGGAAACATCACCCACGGTCAGCAGTCACAGCTTTGCCATTGAGCTGCCCGCAACGCCGCCGCCAGCGCCAGCACAGCCGCAGCCGATTGACCTCCAGCAGCAGCAGCAACATCAGCAACAGTTGCTTTACCAGCAATACCAACAGCAGCAACAATATCAGCAACAACAGCAGCAGCAGTACCAGACGCAGCCGCAGGCAGCCACAAATGATGTACCCTTGAGCCATCTGTTGGCCAGCAATGCCTATCCATCGCTGGGCAAGATGCCGTCTGCAGCAATTGTGCATAGCTTTGCGCCAGTCCATGAGGCAGCTGCTCCTGTGCAGCCCACTGGCAATGCGGCAGATATATATCAGGAATATGTACAGAATCCCTATAATCTAACTGCGCAACAGCAAGATCAGCAGCAGCAGCAGCTACCGCAGGCGGCTACGGCGTCACCGCAACATCAAACAACCGCCAACTATTTCAGTGCAACTGTCGATCCCAGCCAGATTCCGCCAGGTTCGGAGCTGCTCTTTGGCCAGCAGTAATAGAAAGAAAGAAAAGAAAACTGAAATCTACTAATTGCTTGTCAGTCACATTTTATTTGGTGTCCCTTTTAAATGAAAATCTTTCTGTTTTGTATACATTTTGTACACAATTCATTTACGTTTTGCCAGTTCTTTTACTTTTACACACATTCCGAAAGGAGGAAGGAAGGGATATTCACACGTAATTAATTGAATGCAATTCGATAAGTATTTGCGAAAATAAGCTTTATGCCCACTGTTTAAATAACGGAAGATAGTTTCAATTATAATAATTATTAAAACAAAAAGAAAACAAAAATGCTATTTATATTGGATATATCGTATTGTATGTAATGTTATGCAGAAGCGATAATTGTAAATAATCAACGTCTTAATATACAAAAAATAATGCATATACGAAAGAAAAGTTTTATTTTACCTGTGGCTCAATTTTCAATTACCTATTTAGGTTTATAAAAAAAATATAATATAATAATGAATGTTTAAAGTAAAAAAAAAAAATTTCCGAACTCCGTGACAATGCATATCGCAGCATTGCCGTGACCAGGATTCGAACCTGGGTTACCACGGCCACAACGTGGGGTCCTAACCACTAGACGATCACGGCTACGTTCGGTTAATACAATTCGCGGTTTAGTCAATTCAACATTTTGGTAAATGTTGCAATGCTTAGAAATATAACTGGTTTAGTACCAAATTAAAAGCGAAAGCTAATTTCATTGTTGTTTTAAGTTTATATGTTTTAAATATGCATTTCTTTTAAGAAAAAAAAAAAAAAAATAACCGATTCCGTAACAATATTGCAATATTGCCGAGACCAGGATTCGAACCTGGGTTACCACGGCCACAACGTGGGGTCCTAACCACTAGACGATCACGGCTACACCGGTCATGCTGGCGTGCCGTTCCAAATGCTTATCTGAGATTCCATGAAACATGTGTGTGCAGATGTGTGAGTACACATTATTAGAAAATCAAACATAGATGGCGCTATAAAATACAACGACAAACTATGGTCTGCTTATATTTTGGTTGCACATTGTCTGCATTTTGTATGCTTATACGAAAACAGCAAAACATTTGGACTAGTTAAAAAAAAAGAATATATCATTTTATAATTCCATAATTATAAAAAAAAACCAGTTTCCGTGACAATGCACACAACATTGCCGAGACCAGGATTCGAACCTGGGTTACCACGGCCACAACGTGGGGTCCTAACCACTAGACGATCACGGCTACGACTGGCTGTTGCGACTGCCCGTCCAAAATGCTGTTTTCACAAGGAGAGAGCTACTCAAAGAGCAATGCAACAACAAGGGAACATAACAGCACTGTTAGCCTAATGTTAACAGGCATGTTAACGCTGTCGCTTAATGTTACTTCGCTGTAAGCCAATAAACAATTAATACTTTCGTTTAGAGTACCAAAGAGAACGTCTTGAAAATATCTTGAGGAGCAATTGGAGTTTCCCCAATAGTGATAACTATGTAACCTTTTGTTCAATTTTGGAGCCAAGGTCTCAAGTTGTAGCAGGCACTCAGAAATCTCAGTGTGGGCAATGTTTGTGAGACTTTACAAAATGCGACATGGGAGAGCGCGTCGCGCAGCAGCGCCACTTGACCTTTGTTTGACCTGCGCGCAGCATCAGCAGCAACAGCCTCATTGTTACCCATGTGTAACGAAGTGTAACAAGCGACTAGGCGAACAGATCTTTTAGCATGAAACTGATTTTCTTTCTCTCCGATTTTCAATGCATCGTTGCATTGTCTGGGAAAAAATCGACTTTTGTTACAGCCAACAAAGACAACAACGTCAATATTTGTTTATTTCGAGATCACACACACACACACACAGCCAGCACCCACACGATTCCGAATTCAACAGTGACGGCTCCGCCCATCATCCATGCATGACGCGCAGTGTCTGTTTTGCTGCGATGCTGTTACCATTTTGCGCTTGGAGTCACGACTTAAGTTCCATCGATCGTCAATAATTTGTTTAAAACATTTGATGAACAATTTGTTGTTTACTTAACTAACACATTATCATCAGGCGAACAGTGCGTGAAGAAAGTGTGTTGCTACCTGCGGCGTGGGACTTTGCAGGCACACTAACACGCAGCTATGACAGTGGTGGCGCAAAAAATAGGGACACTCTGTTTGCATTGAAAGTGCACTAATTGTTGCAGTTATTTTTAAAATGGGTTACCAAAAAATAAATAAAATAATTTATATATTATATTACATAAATTAATGGAGAATTTCTTAAAATTAAAGTTTCAACTGTTCCGATTTATAGCGAAGCCACTGTTAGTTCAATCAGACAGAGATTTACTTTATACTCGAACCCTGTTCAAACACACTCCCTCATATTATCGTTTTGTGCTTTGTGTGCGTGTGTCTGGCATTCCTTAGGGACCCGCATGTTTCTAAACAATTTCTAGTTTCGAGAATCTTTGATAAACTATACCAACTCAGCCACTAACTGATTTCTCTGCGAGCCTATTGAAATGCGACACATTTGCATGTTTTGAGATCAATAATTATTCAAAATTTTGGAGAGCGGAACTACGAAGTACAGTAACTTGTTGCATTTTCTTGGTGCCTGTTCGAATGCTACATATTTAAACAAACAATTTTGATCTGGTTCCCATTGTTCCCTTTGTTTTCCTACCCTCTCTCTCTCTCTCTCTCTCTTCCGATTGATGGAAGTGCAACGAAGTGTGATCCGGCAGCAGGCGCACAGTACGCGGCAACAGGTTCGCTGCAGCTGCAATTGAGATGCATCTGCTGCAGGTAGTCAGTCGTGTGGGCTCCGCTGAGTCAGGTTTATTACAGCACACCAAGTTGGTCTTTTGTTTAGATGGGGATGCTGCCTGGTACGCTGGAGCATTCTTTTCTTGAAACTATTCAGTCTCTTTCTATCTGCGCTGACAACCTGCTGATTTCATTGATTAGTTTACGGTACAATGGTTTTTCTTTTCCATTTTCCCGAGGGATGCTGTAGTTCTTAGGAAATTCTGGAAAAGTGTTTGTATAGAATTTTCCTTGTACACACTTTCTGTTATTTCTGCTGTCCTGCTGCATTTTCGTGTTCGTGTCGCTTCAATAATTTTCATAGATCTATCGTTTAAAGATACATATCGCACGCTCATAAATCTATTGGATTTTTGGGACCCACACGATGTTCTTTTTATGGGTCGATCCTCTGTAAATACGTTGTTGCTTTCTGTTGGTTCTTCCCGTCTATTACTTTCCCTGGCTTAGTCACGCTTCATTGATTTTCCCAGCATCTGCTGCGGTTTTCCTTTCAGTATTTTCTCCAGATCTCTTCTCAAACACGTGCTTTAATTTCTGCACTCTTGTTCCTATTTTGGTTTAGAAACGGTTCATTGATTTTAATGGTTCATTATGATTTGAGTAAATGTTCTTTGTAGATAATCCGAAACTAGTTTGCTTTTCTTTAGTTCTGATAACCTGTTGTTTCCATTGATTTTGTCACGCTTCATTGATTTTCCACGCGGATTTTCCAGCAGCTGCTAGTTTTCCGCAGTTTTCCTCACACATATTTATCCTACACATTTTCATCTATTTTTAGGCATTTCTGTTATCCTGTTGCACTTTACGGTTTATTGACGCTTCATTGATTTTCAGGGATCACTGTGAAAATCCTAATGATCTTTTGGCATTACCTTTTTCAGTTATTCCTTGTGATCTGTTCCTGTTAACCTGTTGCTATAATTGATCCGGTCACGCTTCGCTGATTTTCATTTGCGATCTTTTTCTATTCCAGTCTAAGCCTCCTGCAAATATTTCCGAGGGTTTCCTTATAACCTTTCGCTAATTTCTGTTCTCCCACTAATTTTATTGATCCTTTCACGCTTTGCTGATTTTCAAAGATCATCTGAGATTTCTCTCCAGCTTCTATTTTCTATTTTATTCTTCATCCTTTTTATCTTGAAAATTATAGGAGATTTTCCTTATAATCTCTTGGTAATTTCTGTTTACCTGTTGCTATAATTGATCCCGTCACGCTTCGTTGATTTTCATTAGTGATCGTTTTTCTTTAACTCAATCTCTCGCTCTCTGTTTATTTTTCTCTCTCTCTCTCTCTCTCTATTTATCTTTCTAAGCATCCTCAATATAGTTAAGGGATTTTTCCCAACATCTTTCGCATACTTCTGTTAACCTGCTGCTGTAATTGATCTGGTCACGCTTCGTTGATTTCCATTTAGGATCGTTCTGGCTTCTTCTAGGAATTTATGAAGAGATTAAAAAAGGTGCGGGAGAGTTCTGATGCTTGGAAAATCTTTTTCCAGTTGTTTACATGCTGAAAATTCTGTGAAGCTGTTAGAAAATTATGCATGGTTGCATTTTAACAATGGAAATTACATTTCTGAAGCGACTTAATCTCTATTGTGGAACAACAATGGGATGTCACATTATTAAAGTCAAAGATTTGAAAGGGTCAAAGGCTTAAACTGTATCATTCGAATGGGCCAACAGAAACCTGAAAAAGAAGCCCGTCAGGCTTGTTTCTAAACCAAAGTAGATTGTTTCTTGATCTGACTGAAAAAGGGCACCCATCTGCGTGAGGGCATCGCATTGTTTACTCATCGAGCAGGTAGACAACGAGATGCCAAATGCGATCCCTTCTTCTTTCTTTCATCTCAGATTGCAGAGAAACCATTAAGAAATCTCGTCTTTCGCTTGAATTCTGCGCTCCTCAGCGTTTCGCTCAGCTTGATTGCATTTCGAAACCGCAGGCAAAGAAAGAGACAAACGATTTCCGAAGGCGAAACTCGATACGATGATCGTTTTTTACACGTTTTGTTTGTTTTCCTAATTGATTTCGAACAAGTTAGCAGCACAGACAGAAGGTGCCTCGGGGCAGAGAGGCCAACGCGGTGCACACTCATTCTCATTCTCTCATTCTCCCGCTGTCTGCTGCCGCTGTTCGCCTGTTCGTTTGCTACACTTTTGAACTCTTTTTTCCGCTTATGCGATTTGCATAATAAAAAAAAAATAAAAATATTCAAATTTTTTGTGTCATTCGTGTTCATTCAATTTGAATGTGGCGTGAAGTACGCACAGGCACGCAGCAAAATGAAGATGAGAAAGAGAGTACAAGGGGAAGAGGAAAAGAGAAAAAGAGCAGCACAGCTGCTGCCTTGGGCCGCTGTGCGCCTAATGGAAAACATGAAATTATCGTGACAACATCAGGCCCATTAGGTATTTAAAGAGCCATTAAATACCATTAAAATACCAACATAACCACCAGCTGTCTCTCTCTCTTTCTCATTCTCTTCGCTCTTAAGTGACGCGTCGATCGCGACAGGGCAACAATATGTACTATGTGTATGTGTGTGCGTGTTCTGATCCATAAATTAAGCTGCTCCCCGCCTACTTAGCACTCTCTCTCTCTCTCTCTCTTTCTTTCTCTTGCGATTGCCAAGCGCAATCTCGCTTGATGATCGCAATGTGCCTGTCAAGGGGTCAGGTCAGCAGCAGCGCACACAAGCTGACGCCTGACTTACATTTCTCTCTTTTGCTGCTTCTTTCTTACCTATTCGGGGTTGTTTTCTCTCCACGTGCCGCACATCTTCCAAGGGATAAACATTGTTTGGCGAGCAAGCAGGCAAGCAGCATTTTTCGAATGTCTCTTTCTTTCGCTTTTTCACATTTTCGGGGCTACACTCTCTAGAACACGTGCACAAGAGGATAAGGCAGAGAGAGAGAGAGAGGGGAGAGAGCCACACGCACCTGCGCATAAGTAAATTCATGTATACATTAAGTACACACACACACACACACGCATATATATTAAGAAGTTCGTACCTTAAGCGCAGCCTCCGCCAATAGTTCCTTGAGTGTAAACAGGCCAGCAGCATTTGGTGAACGTGACTTTCTTATTTCTTTGCTTCTCTTCGCTTTCGGGGTTGCTTAAGACATTGAGAAGGTGCTGAGAGAGTGCAGAGAATGCGGCGGCTTGACGATCATACACAAACGCAGGTACACATATTTGTACGCATGTGTGTGTACTGACGCGTGCCGCATGTTTCAGCGGCATTCACAATGTAATCCGATGCTTGTAAATGTTTGAATGCGAACAGGCCAGCAGCGTTTCAAGAAGGTTTCTTTCCTGACTTGATGTTTTTATTTTTTCCATTTTCGAGGTTGCTTAAGACGCACACAATGCTGAGTGTAGAAGAAGATTTGAGAAATTAAGATTACACTGTGTGACACGCACGTGCGTACATGTAAGCATACTGTTTGCGTGTGTGTGTGAAGCATGAATGCATTCTCCATATCTTTGCTTTCCCTCTCTCTCTCTCTGCTGCTTTTCCCCTAATTGCACTTTGCATTGATGAGAGAGAAACCGTTTTGCAGACATGCAGCAAGCAGTGCACATCAAAAGGAACTGCATTGCCAGCACGAAAAACGCACTGCTTGAATTAGATGTCGCATGCCGCCCCAAAAGTAGGCAGACGCTTTGTTTACCGAAAAGCAAGCAGTGCGCAATATAAAATAACGGATTTTTTTTCAAAATTTAAATTTCAGATATCTGGTCTGTTTATTTATTTGTATTTCAATGAAATGCAGTACATTCAGAGAATTTTTCTAGCCAGTCTATCGTTATCAGGCAGATGGGCCGGATGACCCAATTCAGTAATAATTAGCAGGTAGATAGAGAAGCAATATATCAATCAACATAACAAAACATATGTACATACATATGTATGTTATAAAAAGGGTTTCTTATATCGATTATTCGTGTTTATTTATAACGATTTCAATACATTTACAAAGCAATAAAATACAAAGTACCGAGATAAGCATACATTTCGAAATTGGAATTGGAAATCAATGTCCAAGGCATGCGCAATAAAATATATGTATATATATATATGTATTTAATAGTTTTGTCGTCTCGCAGAGTTACGGGTTTGATTCGCCAGGCAGCAGGCGAAAATGAAGGCGACCAACTGTATGAATGTTAGAAATTTGGTTAAGAACTTAAATTAAATATTTCTGTATATCTTCTTCTACTTACCTCAACTGCAAGAACACCCAGGCCAGCGTATTTGATAATATTCACATTCGTATCCCAGAGGGATTCAAAGGCAGACTTGCAGCCGGGTCTAAACATTACAGACGTAAGGCTACAATATCCGTTTGAAGGAGAATCACAACACGATGCGGGAATTGTCGTAACGTTGTAGTCCGAGAACTTGTGCAATCCACAGCATTTTAGCTGAAATACATATATACAACATCTCGTTAAATATAATTTTTAAATTATACTGTCTATTTGAAACTCACGCTCTTCTGCAGGGTGTCCATCAGTAAACCATCCGTATTTCTCTGATCCCAAATCTTTTGCACAACCTGATCAAGGGACGCTCGTATTTGTACATGGTTAATCCAGATATAGACAATAAGTGCGATTTGGCACAGAAACAGGCCCAACATGATGATGGAGTACTAAATAGGAAAATCGAAATGAAATTATAAGAATAATTGGAATAATCTCAAAGATATATTACCGTTGATAGAGCACAGGAATTCTCTCGAATGGCTCCACAGCATCCGATGAATGCGACCAGAAAGATAATACATCCCAGGATCAGTATGATAATAGCCACACTATTTGCTGTAAAGGTTTCATCGATGCTCGAGAAGTTCTTGATTTCGGAAACCATAAGGGAACCAAAAACAATAAGCAATATTCCACATATCTAAAGCGAGAAACAAAGAGGGAAAAATGTTAACTGCTGAGGATAGCACGTATGCATCATTACTATACTGTGTGTATCACATATATAAGGGTCCAATCATCAACCCAAGTAGCATTACTCATCGCGATATCTATCACACTCGGGTAGCTGTATTTTTTTGTAAAAACATCTGCCTCCAGTTCATTGCATTTAACGTTATTACATATATGTCGAACGTAGTGGGAAAATCACGACATTCCGAGCAAATTTTCACATATTTTTTTTCGTTATGAAGTGGTGTTTTTTTATAGAGATAAGATAAAGATACACAATTCACCATAACTCGATATATATACAAGCGTACAACTGTACAATAAGATCTTAAGTACATATATATTTTCCCCCCCAAGATAAGAGAATAATTGTGCGACGGGCACATGAAAGTGAATATATAGTCCAGTATTATAGACGCCCTTCGAGGGACTTACTCATCACGTGTCAACGACATTCTCTTACCACAAATAATATATTGAAAATAAAGAGCACATATTTCACAAACACTCCACCGCAATCCATTTTTACGATCGTTAATATATAGCTCTCTACGATCCAGTTAGTTAGAAGTGCAAGCGGCAACTGAATATAGTATTCGAAGTGCTCTATATCAATATAAGCTAGAGAGCTTTTCTTATCTTAAATTGCAATATGCTTTTTCGAACTGAATAATGGTGTTGTATACTTTTGGGAGTATACGAAATACTGGAAAGCTCACAGGGTGTGCCATGCGTGGGGGACTCCCATTACCATCGAGTAGTTTTTTTATACCCTTGCAGAGGGTATATTAATTTTAGCCAGAAGTTTGCAACGCACCTTAGGAGACATCTCCGACCCTATAAAGTATATATATTCTGAATCAGCATAAACAGAGGAGTCCAAAAATGGATGTCCGTCTGTCCGTCCGTCCGTCCGTCCGTCCGTCCGTCCGTCCGTCCGTCCGTCCGTCCGTCCGTCCGTCCGTCCGTCCGTCCGTCCGTCCGTCCGTCCGTCCGTCCGTCCGTCCGTCTGTTGCAACGCAAACTAGTCTCTCAGTTTTTGAGCTATCTTCATGAAACTTGGCACATAAGCTTCTTATTGCTGCGAGCTGTAAATAAGTCGGAACGAGCCAGATCGGACCGATATATCGTATAGCTGTCATAGAAACTATCGGCCGATTTTTGTTGTTTTTCAAGATATTGCAACAAGATTTAGCAAATCTTATTCTTATTACGTTCCTAATGTGCTGTCAAAATTGTATCAAAATCGGACCACTATAACATATAGCTGCCATAGGAACAATCGGCTGAAATTAGGGTTTTTGTATGCAAACCTGTTTTGTTCTTGGAAATACCGCACATTATCAATACTTTTTAATGTTATACATTAACCCGCCCTTAGTTTTTCCATTTAAATATCTCAGACGTTTATATTCTATAGCTGTTATAGAAACAATCAGTCAGCCCGTCTGTCTGTTGCAACGCAAATTAGTCCCCCAGTTATTGAGCTATCTTCATAAAAGTTGGCTCACAAGCTTCTTAATTCTGCCTTCATTAAATAAGTCGGAACGGGCCAGATCGGACTGATATATCGTACAGCTGTCATGGAGCCTATCGGTCGATTTTCGTTATATTTCAAGATATAGCTATCAGGCTTAACACATCCAAATCTAAGTATGTCCTAAATAATAAAGTTTCATCAAAATCGAAGTTTTATAACTTATAACGATCAACGATCGGCCTAATGAAAGTACCTCTTGCAATTTTATGAAAATCTGAGTACTATCACATATAGCTGTGTACAACTGCAAGGGTATAAAACCTTCGGCAAGCCGAAGGTAGCCTTGCTTTCTTTTTTTTTTTTTTTTTAAATACAATTTAAAAGAGTTATAATCGTTGTCATATTTGTATTTTACTCTCATAAAATTCAAAAATAACAACTGGGTGAATTTCGGAATTCAATAGATCATTTGACAGTGCATTATATTGCAATTGGTGTATTTATATATAAATATTTTTTAGTTATTGCCCTCTGAGAACTCTGATTATTGTAAGTTTGAATAGATTATGCCTCCTCGGCTTCCTTTGCGGCTCGGCGCATGTAATGCGTGAGGATTGCAGCCACTAGGAAGACCAGGAACTCGTATATGCAGATACCCAGACCGGACCAGCGTATGATGTCGGTGTTATCGTTCCAGAATTGGGTGAATTCGGCATTGCAACCGGGTCGGCTCTCGTATACGACGGCGGGGCAAGTCGTGTCACGATCCGTGTAGCCGCAGCAGGTGCCGGGCACGGGCAGATTTGCCGCTGTATAATCCACATAGTTCGTATTGCCGCAGCAATCGAAGGTCAATTCCAAGGCACCCATCGGATAGTCATTGGCAGCGGTATTATCTGCCCAGATAGTATTAATTAAACTGCTCATGTCGTTAAGGAATCGCGTTCGATTTGCCGCCACCCAGCAGGTGAGCACCAGCTGCAGCAGGAACAGGATGAACATCAGCGTGGCGTACTGAAATTACAGAAATATATATATTATATACATATATATTTTAAAAAATATATATATAACCCACCGTTCCGGTCAGACAAGCGCTCTGGCGCCAGACGCCGCAGCAGCCAAAGAAGGAGACAACGAAGACGAGTATACCCAGCACAAGCACGCAAATGGGTATAGCGTTGGTATCGGTCAGGGCCTCGATACCCTCGAACTGATTAATGTTTGAGAGCATTATGGAGCCCAGCACGATGAGCAGAATGCCCACGACCTGTGAAAGAAGCAAAAAAATGAATAAAAATAATATATATATTTTATATAGGTTATAACTTCATGAAGCTTAAAGTCGGTTAGTCTCTAGCATTATTTATTATTAGAACTTTATGGGATGACACGTTTTTGTTTGTAAAACAAAATCAAACTACTTGTAATCCATCATTGATAACGTCTCGTCCTTATCACACCGAAATTTCCATTACAAAATTGTGTACTTTCCAGTTGCGATGACTCGATATCTCACAAATGATAACATAATATCAGAATACACACTATACTATATATATGTGGTATTTAATAATGACAATCGGTAATCCCTTGAGCTCTTGCGCATGGGCAAACAAAAATATAGAAACACTATATTAAACAGTAAATAATGTCAATTAAGAGTCCTTTCGTTGTACTTCAAAGTATTTACAATACAATATAACTTAAGACTCCTTATTTTCTTTCTTTGGAACTTAACATACACTTGGGAAAAAGAAGAAAGCGTCATGTTCCATTTTTAGGGATAACCTCCGCGACAGTTCTTGGCAGAATGCGAACTCTTAAAACTAGTAAAATTATTATATACTATTATTTTTCAATACTCCGTTCTCAGATATCGAAAAATCTCTAGAAAACGCCACTTTACACACTTCAAAATTTTCCTAGCTTACACTTACATATTTTCCAAACTTTTCCACAATAAATAATGATTTGGATAAGTGAATTTCGAATTTTGGATTAAGTTAATCTTTGCATACTTTTTTTTATAATTATCACTAGCATGATCTATTGGCAGACTCACCAAAAACACAATGTTCACGACATATAGAAGGAAATTGAGTAATCCCGCAAAGCAATTCATTTTGAAGGTTTTTTTTTTCTGGAAATCTTTGTGAAAAATGTAGATTCAGTTTTTTTGTCCTTGTTATGGTCGAGATTTCTTTAGCTTTTATCGCGTTGTATAGTGTACGCGTCGTTAACTGTGATTCGATTACACTCTCGTCGGGTTGTGCTACCGTTCTTAAATGAACAGAGACTTGCCTATATCTAGATAAAATTCGCATTCGAATTTCTTATCGTGGGTGGGCTCGATAACAGGTAGGTAATCGATGTCTAGGTGTCTCCGGTGATAAAGTAAAAAAAAAGGAAGTAAGGAATGGTATGGTATGCTCTGCATGCCAACGACTTTTGAATACCCTACGTAAAAATGAATAATATTTGGTATTCGAAACCATCTTGTAAAGTTTTAATATATTTTCTTATATTCATATTTAAAATCCCGTACATATATATTTCTAATAAAAGTAAATATCATATTATAGTATTCAGGTGCGTGTGGGCATCGTAATCGATTCATTGATAAGGTGTGAATCACACAACATTCATGACCTAATACGCACCCGAAAACAAATCGTATCGCAGCTGATAAGGTTGGGTTCTGCGAACTTGGTTTTAAATCGCGATCTAATTTAACTGGGTAGTGCCAGAGAGATATTGGAGGCGAGAACTACTAAAAATAATACACCCATACACGCGATAAGATAGTTACACCCCACCCGATATGTGATAGATCATAAAATTGACAGATAGTGAACAACAAAAAAAAGTTTCCATATAAGTAACCTAACCTAGTTGTTTATTGATTTTTATATGAGAATGATGCGACATTTTGGGTGCAGTTGAAGATTGGGATGGGTTCCTATAACATATACTCGTATTCGTTGGGTGTGGATTAGCGTGACTTCCGCATGGCACTGGCCAAGCAGCAGCTAATCACAAAGATGCCCAGCTCGAAGAGGGCAATAATCAAACTACTCCAACGGATCAGATCCGTGTAGGAAGCCCAGAAATCATTGAACTCCTGCTGACATCCCGGGCGCGCCGTATAGATGGATGCATCGCAGCTGCGACTGCGATCCGTATAGCCGCAGCAGGAGGCGGGCACGGTGGTGTAATCAGCGTAGCTTGTCCTGCCGCAGCACTTGAACTGTAACGGAATCAAAGGATTGGATTATTTTCTTGTCTCGCTTGATTAACGATTTACGCCTGCAACTTACGGAAATCTGTAGTGCATCCATGGGATAACCCTGGGCGGCATCATTCTGATTCCATGCAGTATCCACCAGTTCGCCCATCTTCACCAGGAACTTATCGTTCTGCACAAAGATCCAGATGGACAGCGTCAATTGCAGCGCGAAGAGAATGAACATGCAGATGGCATACTGGACAGAAGGAAGAAGCGATATTAGTTTCAATCTTAGAGAGAATTCCCAGGGATCTGGATCACTTACGATTGTAGTGCAGCAGGCATTCTCGCGACTTGTGCCGCAGCAGCCAAAGAAGGAAACCACAAAGATGACACAACCGATGACTATGATGCAAATGGGAATCGTCTGTGGACTGAACGCTGTGGTAAACGCAAAGACGTTACCCATTTCGGATAGGATGAGAGATCCCACAACAATGAGCAGGATTCCACCTAGCTGTAAATTGAATAGAATCGTATTAACAGTGCACTCCAAAAATCCTTGTTTTCAAAATTTCCATAAAAAACACATACCACAAAGACGATATTGAGGAAGTACAGCAGGTACTTGAACGTTGCAGATAGGCAATTCATATTGATAGATTATATTATATATCGTTGATTCGATTAGTTTCGTTTAATAAGTAAGGTGCGTTCGTTTCGACCGCTCGACTCTAAGTAATACACACCCTGGCCAGATCTGGCCATTAATAATGAAATTTCCCAACTGGCCCGACTTATCTCTAACTAAGCTTATCTCTTGGCCATAACTATACTTCACATAACAACAATACGATTCATACTATGTGCTTATCAATGGACCTTATCGGATTGTACCCAAGCGGAATGTACCGATTCCTCTATACTCGCTTGTCTGTAAAAAGCTATGAGTAGTTCTTTTATATCTTCTATGTATGTAGTAAACCCTATAGAGAACACTACGTCAGATATTATCTCAGTGAGTCAGTAAAACAAATTCTAACTGACACTTTCACTATTCTCCACAGACACAAGGCTGCTGCTGAATCATCTTTATTTTGCCCAAGATTATAACAAATTTTAGGTAAACTTCCCGCCTATTCTTCAGTCAATATGTCTACCTCAATTAGCAATCAGTTATCAAGCTCTAATCTATTATCATTTACTAAAAAAATCCGTTTTACATATATGTATGACTCAAAAATTGATAATCAAACGTAAACTTGAGATTGCACATAGAAAAACCTACGCCACGGGAGTCCCCAGAGTAATCGAAATGATACGACAATATCCAATATTTATGTTCATTGATGAAATAGACCAAGTTTAGTTAAACGAACTAGGTGAACTCAAGTAAAAATAAAAAAATTTCAGTACATGAAATAATAAAACATTTCTATGGTATATCAGTAGTTTGTTATGACCAAGAAAAAGAACCTAAATCAACCATATAGTTCCTATAGATAATACTGTGGCGTCGTATGTATATACTATGATAATGATAGTGAAATATCAATTTTCGGTGAATTTCAAGATTGGCTCTTCAGCAAGTTATAATTAATTTACGATTTTATTACGTTTATCTTTATAAATAAAACGTATTTTGTACAATAAAAAAAGAGCACAATTGTATAAAATAAAACATGTGCAGATTAAGAATATGTATATAAAATTTTAACAGATTTTCGTTGTTATAATAAATGTGCGTGGCTGACAAATACAGAGTTCAATTATTCATAAGGTATAAGATATAATATTTCAAAAAATTGGGCAACATAATTCGTACTTTCGGTTACAATTAAAATTAGTAAGGCCACAAGGTCCAGAACTAGGGAGTCCCAAAGGATCCCCAACTAGTAGATATCTCTACGTTTGTAGTTTCGAATGCTGTTTGCCAAACAGCAGGCAAATATAAAGCCCACAAACTGAAAGAAAGAAAAGAATTGGATTAGTTCGCGTCGATAGATCGATGATGATCGTCGAAACTTACTTCGATGGCGGCAATAACCAGGCCAGTATACTTGATGATATCGCTGTTCCTATCCCAGTAATCGACAAAGGCTTGCTTGCATCCACGACGATAGACGGTCTCTGTGCGACAGTTGTTGGTGTCACGACAGCACGAGGGGGGGAAGAAACCCTGGAAGGAGTAGTCCGTATAGCCGGTGCGACCACAGCATTCCATCTAAAAGAAAAATTAGAATAAATCGAGACGATTCTTAACATATTTTCTTTACATTGACTTACGCTAATCTGGATGGCATCCATATAGTCAGCACGTCTAGTGCGACGTTCCCAGGCCTTCTCGACCACATCGCTCATAAGGTCCAGATACTTGTCCTTCTGCACCCACATGTATATGACCAATACGAGCTGTCCAACCATTAGCACAAACAGGAAAACCGAATACTAAAATGGAAATCAAGTTAAATCAGTAGGATCCAAAGAATTGAGGGCTTAAGTACTTACCGTCATGGACATGCAGTAGGATTCCCGAATGGCGCCACAGCAACCAAACCATGAGATCAGCAAGATGATCGTGCCAAGCACAATCATCGTCACCGGCACCTGTTGTGTTTTTATCGCATCTGAAAAGTCATCGAGGTTGTGGATGTTGCTGAAGAGCATCGCCCCAAACACGATCAGCAAAATGCCGCATATCTATAAAAAAAAATATAGATCATATAATAAATATATAAACAAAAAAATAACCTTATTATTAATTAACATATATATTAAGTTTCCAATAAACTAACAAATTGTTCATTGGGTATACGAAAAGCTTTCGCTAAGCTTCCATAGAATACTTAGCTAAAGCTTTGCATGACTTCACTGACAAAAGCTCGTGCCGATTATGGGAAAGTTTAAAACCCTAACAATTAGAACAGTCACGATTTTTTAGTTGAACAGAAAATAAAACAATTTTAATATTCAAATCCAATCAATAATCTATCAGAATTTGCATTTCGTTTCTCTGCTTGCTTATCATATTTTCCATAAATTTCAGATATGACTACAACACATTATAGTATAAACTCTTCACTGTCCTATCTGTGATCAGATCTAATCAGTATAACCAATCCAATTAAGTACTTTAGATTATTTGATAAGCGTATCGAATAAATATGCTAGACGCAACTGTTTGCATTGATTTCACATCGTGAAATACGTCAACAAATGACTTGGTAAATATGTAATTGAATATGTTTAAAAAAAAACCGCCCCTTCTTAATGGAATATTGAATAAAACCCACTCGATTATCTAGATTCTAACCCACTTCCGAGATAATTAATGGGAGCGCTTGAACTCGCATATTGACCCATTTCATTGAAGATTATTTGATCTAATTTATGCATAGCTGACAGGGGGCAATGGAAGTCTATGAATGGAATAACTGCGAGTAATCATGGATGAAAACGCAAAGATCGCGCCCAATGGGTTCAAGTGCGGCGACCACACACTCCCAGTTCGTCTGGCAATGCAATGTTTATGGTGTCGGAATTCTCTTGGATGTGCCTCAAGTTCATATTTAATTGGGTCTGCGACTTTGCCCTCACCCACACCCTTTTCAGGCCCCTTCCCCTTGCACACTTTTTTTTACAGTAATTACGCAATTTTCTAAAGTTGAAAAATGTTTTCTAAAATGAAAAACCATATAAAATATTACTCATGCTTTGGTGGTTTGCGTGACCAACGTAAAAATAACACGATTATTTTTAATATACAATCCCTCTGCTACTATATAGACACGCCCGCCCCTGCACTGGAACTGGTTTTCCCCCGAGTACAGCTCACTCATTTAGCGTGCCTGAGATGGAAGTAAAAAAAGTAAACCCATTGGCAATTGCGAAACAAATGAAAATACCATTGTTAGATAGTATATGTTGGGCTAGAGAAACCTGTAGTGGTTAACCTCGTGTAGAAGCTGCAGAATCAAAACAAACACAAAGAAATACTATACTATATAAAACTCTATGTCTACACATTCACTTACAGATATAACACCAAGACGGAGCCCAATTTTAATAACCAGTTTGAATTCCGATGATCTCAAGTTTTTTACCTTTTTGGGTAACCGGTTTCCGGCCTCCTCCCACTTTACTTTCCCATACAGTAAAACCTCTCTCCCACTAACATATCATTATAAAAAAAAAATAATTTCAAAAACAAAATTTAATTCTCTTGTTTACCGAAAATCTTAACACATTTTGCGACAATTGTAAATTAAATTCACATGAAATTACTGTATATACAATTTGAATTCATGTCGATGATATATGTACCTAAGAAAACCAGTTATAGTGTGAACTAAGATCTACGTTTAACTTATGATATCATGCAAATGAATTATTCTAGCTGTCATCGAATGAAATTTATGGAAGTTTGGGGATAAATAAAAGAATTAAACTTACCGAACAGAGCAGATTGAATATAAATAATATATATTTGACCATAGAGATTCCGCAACTCATTTTGATTGGAAGGATTGAGATTCGTTGGGACGATTGTCGAAGAGCAACTGTTCGAAAATCATGAAAGAGCACGAATAAAATACCAAAATAAACGTTATAAATATGGATATATATTAAGCATATTTGCAATTTTATTCCAAGCACCAACACACACGCATGTCATATCTACACTTGCAAATAATATACTTATGTGTAGAGAAACTGAACAAAAGCAACATTTTTATAAAAGAATTTCGTGGTTCATCGCATTTCCTGCGTATAAATGGACAGAGAAACACGTAGTCTTGCCAAGATTAGGATTTCCTACGACAACTTATAATTTAATTAACATTTATGAACGTTCAACGTCTCCTACTGACCGGGCTTAATCACTACGAATTGTTACGCGGTTTTGTCTGGGGAGGTGTACGTGCTCAGCGCACTAGTTCGGGTAGCAGTTTTTGTTTGGGCAACAGTGACGCCTTCAGCTGATTGAAACGTTCCCAGATAAATGGATAGCGCGCTGCCCAGGCCAGCCACGCCTCCTTTGTAGCCGTACTGTTCTCAACCTGACGCAAATGATTGTAATATTTGTTATTCCTTTTCACAGCAGCTGCCACGTCCTGAGCGTATTTGGCGAAACGTAGCTTGAGCAGCGTCTCGGATACATCGAGCAGCCTATTGCCCTTGGGCGGATGCACCAGGCACAACTGGCAGACAACATAGTCCTGTGACTTGCTCTTGTTCAGCGGTATAAAGGTCGCTTCGCGTCCAACCAGACACTGCTGCAGCCACGAATATCCATTGGCATTGACACGCACACCCGGCAGCTTGACTGGCAGTAAACGTTCGCGGCTGGTGAAGATCGGCAGCCAGGGACGGTGTTTAATGAGCAGCAGTGTATCCTGATCGCGTTGCTGCACCCCTCGAATCTGGCCCGTGTGCATGATGCGTTCGTTGATAATGCGTTCGGGTATGTGGGATGGTTGCTTGAACTGGCGCACCAGATAAGCTGGCTTGCGTTTTATGTATGCAACCAACAGCATCAGGCTTGAGGTGCCGTAAATGACCAACTGGCTGCCCACTGTGTCGCGCTCCAAATAATTACATAATCCATGATACTTCTCCAAGAGATAGGTTTTTGGTGATTCCATCGTTTCGTTGATAATTTTGTTGATATGTTTTCTTTTTTAAGTACACAAGCGCCTGCAATTGTGTGGGTAGGGAAGGAGGAACGTTCAGTATTTTTAATGCAATTATTTATGACATCATTTACTTTAATAAACAGCAGCGCAACGTCTTCCAATCGTCTCGCGTCTTCTGCTTCTATCTATGCAATATACTTGTAGAATACATATGTATGTATAGGTGCATATATATACATATGTATGTTTGGAACGCAAAAGCTAATATTCTTTAAAATTAAATTTTGTTGACATCTGTTTTTAGCGAAGAACAAGCGAAGCTACCAACAACAGAAACTGACAAAACATTGACATTCACGCATGCCGGCGACGCCTAAGCGCAAGTGAGACGACAAGTGAACGCTAAATGATCTACCTAAATTTTCCAACACTTTAAACTTTTTAGGGCTTGTGCAACACTCTAAATGATCTAAAGCGCCATACACACATACAGCGCGCACACACACACTGTCACAATTCAAACAAAATTCAAAATTCTCACACACACACCTTGCCGTTAGTTTTTTACGTTTTTCTTTCGAGTTGCTTTGCGCGCGCTACGATATGAACTGTTGCCGTTGTCGTTACAGACTGAGATCGACGCCAAAACAACCGCCTGTTGCTTCAAGCGCCCGATTGTCGGTCGGCCACACAGACTCACACCAACGACACGTCGTTGGGGCACGTTGATGTTTTTGGCATTTGTTTCTCTCCCACCAGAATATTGTTTACTCTATTGGAGAGTCGTTGTATTTGCTTCTCTGGCTTCGACACATAAAAATGGCGATGACGTATTATTGTTGTTTCTCAATAGCAAGCTGTTTTTTCTTATTTATTTAAATATATACATGTACATGTTTACGTACACATTCATATGCCTTTGTTTATTTACAAATGCAAATGCGTTGTTGTTGTAACTGTACACGCTGAGTCTTTGAACGTGACTTTTTCTGGTCAACGTTTTGTATTACGCGCCAAGCGGAAAACGTGTTTTGGTATTAACATACTGATATTTTTTTGATTACCACATGACTGAAGCCTTGCGTAAAAGCTTCAATTACAATCTTGGCCACAATGTAAAATGCATTTAGGTTTTAATAACAATTCAGTTCCGCCTTTAATTAGACGAGCTCTCTCGTACTTGATACACACATACATACATGTGTATTTGTTATTTGAATTCTGAAAGCTTTTAGCTGCGCCTTGACACGAAAACAACAACAACAAAACTGGTTTACAAGCCATTGTTGCTTGTGTAATCCACTCGCTTATACTTGGCTTGGATATGTACATACATACATACATACAGTAAATAAATGCATGCACATATAAATATGTATGTATGTATACCTATGTATGTACATATGTAAGTGTGTGCGGCGCCGTCACAGTCGCCAAATCTAATTAACAAGAACGCACTGTACAATTAACCTCGGGCATATGCAAATGAATTTCCATGTTGAAAAAAAAAATTATAGTAACGTATATTTATTTGACTTCTGAATCATTCAAAACGGAACCAACCAATACATACATACAAAAAGAATAAGAACCTGTAACTATGTAACCCGCCATTGACTCAAACTAATTTTCCAGAAAACTAGTGGAAAATGGAATAATTGCAATAACAATTGGAAAATTGCTTATCCAAATGGAAAGGAATTTCAAGCGATATGAATTATGAGCTCACGCAATTTGCTTATCAGCTGAAGAAATATGGAGCATACACTATGAAAATATACATTTTTCGATCTAACTCTCAACATTTTTGTTTATTTTTAATTTTTTCTGATTTAATAAAAAATATGAGTTGATAAGACCCAAAGAGCTGCGGTTATTTTATAGAAAACAAGGCTAGACTGCGAGATTAAATTAGTACTCAAAAAGCTTAAATTTCAATATTTATTGCATTATTGTTCTCATGTGTGATTTTTCAATAAGAATCGCATTATCGGATCGACATATATGTATGTATCTTAGCTTATCTCATATACCCAAATAAAATAAAACGTGGGCAACCGGTTCCTTTTTAATGAAAGCTCATTAGCGCATCAAACGATGGCAAAAAAGCTCAAAGCGCATAAAGAGATGCACCAATAACAATGGCGCAACCACACACACACACACACACTGCAGGTTTATACAGCGTGAGTACTTTCTATATATTCACATACACGCAAACCTTGCCCCACATTTTTTAAAAGTGATCCGAAATCATACAAAAAAAAATCAGAGATAGTCTGATGATGCTTACAATTTACATATATACATAGACTTATAGATTTGCTATATTTAGTATATTGGAAAATAGGGACGCCATAGTTGTGTGCTTTATTCTGTGCCGCTGCTTGGGCAGCGTAGTCAAAAATCAAAATGAAATCGCAGTTAAAATCGTAGAATAATGAGTGAGCTTAGCAGATACGTATTATCGGAATTAATATAAGCGTCGCGTGTACTGCAACTGCTGGCCATGGGGCGGCTGTCCAGCCCCGGAGCCCGCACCCGGCTGTCCGGGCAGCATGGACAATTGATGCCTGGTCAACTGTTGGTCATAGGCAGCACGACCGGCCGCATAGCCTTGCGTAATGCTGCCAGTTGCCTTGGGATTCTATAGGGGAAGAAAAGACAGGGAGAGAGTTAGTTGCTCAAAGAGTTGCATTTTCTCTGCCTACCTGGGATGAACTACTGCTTATCTGCACTACATTCGGATGCATTATCTCGCCCAGCAATGGCTTATAGATAACACCCTCGGACAGCAAATGCGGCGGCGGTGGCACATGACCCGGCGGCGCACCATCATGTTTCACCTCAATGTGATAGCGATCTGGCAGTTTTTCCATTGTCACCTGCGGCTTGGACGTTTGCACAGAGAGACTGCTACCGCCAGCCTGTACCTGCACCAGATCACTTTGTGAAATGGGCGGTTGATCCAGATTGATGTGCAGAACCTGCATGGGTTGCGCCTTAGGCGATCCTGACTGTGATCCCGGTGGTTTTCCAACAGTGCCACTCGATCCCGGTTGCAGTTCCACATGGTATGCTGGCCGCAATGGCAGTGTATAATTATATATGGACTGTTGTCGCACATCTGTTTGATGCTGTGTCGTCGGTGGCGCCGCTGTAGTCT
Organism: Zaprionus tsacasi; assembly: GCA_018904105.1. Taxonomy (NCBI): domain Eukaryota; kingdom Metazoa; phylum Arthropoda; class Insecta; order Diptera; family Drosophilidae; genus Zaprionus; species Zaprionus tsacasi. The sequence goes on along the minus strand of JAEIFR010000173.1, from coordinate 6,899,697 downwards.
GATAGAACAATGTGCCTGTGCTAGGAAACTGGGCTGTAGACTCTAAAAGAGAGATAGAGAGAAAAAAAGACAGAAGAAATGAAGATAAGTTAGTGGATATGCAGTGGGAGATTCTACATTGTGGATATTAAGTTAACTACTTAAGGGTATCGGATTAATGTTCTTACTGTTCCATGACATTTTAGCATAGTCCGCGGCACGACGGTAGTCATCGTGTTCTGCGAATCAATCGTAAACAAATAACGAAATGAAAATACATAAATTGTGTGTTTTGTGCAGATTAGAGAGATTAGTGCGCGCTATTCAAATGATTCAATGGCAATGGAAATGTCACATATATCATAGACATAGGCGTATATAATACTTATAAACATATTGTATGGGTTAGTAAACTGAAGGCGTTAATCAAATAATGATGAATGATATAGTTTCGGAGCCTCTATTGGCCACAGTTTCGGTGGCCTGGCTTACTCTGTTGTTGAGGCACATAGCAGGCGGAACTCTTGTAGTATGCCTGATGCTGCTGCTGCTGTTGCTGGCTGGGCGGCGAGGGACTGCGTCCGCGTTTCACAGACGACTGGCTGCCGGGTGGGGGCTGTTGGGAGAGAGAAACAAAGAAAAGATTACATGACGTTATTTGTCCTTCAATTACAATTTGCTTGCCTTTTGCAGCATAGGCAGCGGATGATGCTGCAGTCGTACGGGCGGCAGAAACACCTGGGCTGTAGCTACACTAGCGGCTGCTTGCTGCATTGCCTGTGCCTGCTGCAAGGCAATCAATTCGTTTTCCCTAGCCTGCTTTTTCCGCGTCTCATCGTCGTTGATAACCTTTTTAAGCTGCACAAGTAATTGCTGTTTCTTCTGTTGCAAATCGGTCAGTTGCTCATCCAGTCTGTTTATCTGCCCACGTGTGTCTTCCAGCGATAAATTGTTTTCGCGTTCACGTGCCTCTCGCTCCCGCTGCAATCGCAGCTCTTCGCACTGTCTTTCATATTCTGTAAAACAGATATTATAACTAAAATAGTAATTTCAGGAAACTTGCGGCGTGCATAATGATTTGTTACCTTCTTGTCTGCGCTGTCGGTCTGCCAATATGAACCCTTTGAGTGACCCTCGCAGTTTTTCAGCCCGCTCGGCAGCTGCCGCTTGCACAGCCGCATTGTTATTATTCACCGCAGACGCAGGCGGCATCTTTGTGCTCTGCTTAGTTATCTTGCCAATTTTATAAGCTTTTAGTGACAGCTTCGCAATGCGAAAATATCGTTAGAATAATCCAAAAATGGCAAAAATGCCTTTAGCCACTAGATAAACTCAAACAGAATTATTTTATGCACGAGCAGCGTGGTGTTGTCCAACGTAAGAGCAAACTGTTTGAACTGTTCTTTACTTGGGAAACAGCAGAAGCTATTAATTGAAATAATACTGTGCAATATGCGCAAAATGGATGTTAAATTTATGCACTTTAATATTTATAAATTGTTCCCTTTGGCTAAATAATAAACAATTTGTTTTGTGCACTAAACACAGGCTGGCAACCCTGCACAAGGTGTTGTATGGTTGTCTCTTTTTTTCCTATGGCAAAAACAGCTGGCCACTTTTCTACCCCAATTCGGTCACACTTGAGCAACTATCGATAATGACGTCACTCGATATACACCGCCGATGCGTATCAAACTCAGTTGCAGTCGAATTTTCTTTGAGTATTGTCGGTTCGCGGTAAAAGAATCGTCGGAAAAAAACAAAGATACATAAGAAAAGCGCAAGGAAAACATATTAAGTAAATACAAAGTGAAACCACAAGTTAGTGCTGGCTAAAACACATGTTAATATTCGCTTATCGCGAACTAAATATCCATAAATGCTGTGAAATGTGTTCACCTTTGTGATTAACCCACCATTGCATGTCGTGCTCAAACAACTGAGTTGAAGATAATTTTGTGCCTCCCAATAAGTATACACACGCACACACACACACACACTCACTTATATCATAAGCGTCGGTAAACAAAAACATAAAAAGGCGGCTAAAATAGAAAGAGGAAGCGCATATCCAAGAGAAACACAAAAGCAACAATAACAGCAGCAGCAGCAGCAGCAACATGGCGAGTAAGTAATAATAGAAAACTAAAGAAAAATAGATATAAAATAAAAATTCTTGCATTTTATTTATGTGTATGTGTTGCTCTCGAGCACCAAAAAAAAAAACTATTTAAGACGCACGTTTATTTCTTCTCTCTACTATAAACAAATGCAACTCATGCGTGTCATTCTACATGTGTGTTAGTGTTACTGTTTGTATGCGTGTGCGTGTGTGTGTGCAAACATCTCTGTGTGCGTGTGCAATTGAATGTGGCAACCGAAAGCCTGTGTACATTTTATGTGCGCCTTAATATTTAACGTACTGCACACTGAATGCACAAGAGATATGGTACGTGTGCCCCTCCCCCCCTCTCTTTCTCTCTCTCCCCCTCCTACATTGTACATGGAATAGGTACCAGGTGCTTCTTGGAGTGCCTGTCTCTCTCTCTCTCTCTCTCTCTGCCTGATTTGCTGCCGGCGCTGCTGAGGTTGTGGCAAGTGCCAGGCAGACAAGGTAGGCATGGCAAGGGAGGGGGAAGGGCATGGGCGGTGGGCAGACGCGGCTGCAGCTGCGTTGGGAGTCATGTGTGAAAAATCAATATTTACGCGCTTTACCGCGTTCTCTTCTTGATTTTATTGTTGTTGTTGTTGTTGATGATGTTTTCTTGGCAAAGAGTTAACAACAATAAGTATAGGTCATAGTTGCGTTTCTAGTAGATAAACATATAGTAAAAGTGTCTATGATCATTTGTCGAATCACTGCTGCATCCGCAACTCGGATCCCATAACTGACAACCACCTTTCAGCAAGCAACCACCCAACCGAGACGACGACCCTCCATTAATAAATGAATGTGACACTGTGTGGCACATGAGGTGCCAGCAGTGTCAAACGTGCAACCCCCTTGGCAACAACAACAACAACAAACACAAGCTGTACGTGCCAGCGCACTTTTTCCTAGCGTTTCTTTTTCGCCCACTGCCACCCACCACCAACGGGAGCAGCAGCAGCAGCTGCGCCCCAAACTCACTTTAGATTTTAATTGGTCCTTTGTGTCTCGCATACTCCGACACTTCCCATCATTCCCGGTCCCGGTCCCGTTCCCGTTGCCGGCACATTGGGCACACTGATAAGGCATATCGCTTACCCAAACACCCTGCAATGCCCCAAACCTCTGCCAGGGCTGCCTTTTTTCTCTCTCTCTTTCTCTTTATTGTTATTATTATTATTTTCGGTCTTTGCATTCGTTTCACGCAGCTTTAGCCAGGATTAGCTGCCAGTTTTGGTAGTTTCTACCCAAAGCGAATTTATTGGCCTTTTCCTGCTTTTCCCCGCTTTCTTATTTCTTCTTCATCATTTAGTTTGCTGCTCTCAACTTGCTTCAATTTTACTGCTAATAAGATTTTGGTCTATACGCAGGCCTGCTGCAGGGAGAGAGAGAGAGTGGGAGTGGGGTAAGGGTAGCCTGGGAAGTGTTTTAATTGAGTTCGGTCGCTATTCAAATTGGCATAGAAATTAATTTCAATTAACTCAAGTTTTGTGTTACTCTCTGACAACAACAAGGACACATATTTTTGGCGCAGTGTTCCAGCCCCGTCAGCCGAAGGACGGCCAAAGTTTTGAAGTATACTTTTGGGGATTCAAGTGCTGTCAGCGCTGTCAGTTCGAGAATGGGAATTTGCCAGGCCTTCTTTGTGCCACTTATAGAGGTCAAAGGATGTTTGGAAGTTTGTGGAAAAATGTTCTTTAAAATTCTTTCACACGTCAGCTAAAATTCCACAGAGCTGGGAAGCTAACTAGAATCATCTGTTCGTAGCTGTTAAAAAAGCTAGAGACACCATTTTTTTGAGTAAGGGTCCCCCCTTGTAAATTTTCAGAAATTTTTTTTCTTCAAAATTTTAAATCGCCTTCTTTTAATTTTAATCGATTGCGTAGGTCAAAATTAGTATAAAACAAGTGTTTAAAATTGTTTTAGAGGATACTTAATTTTTGACCAAAAATCATGTCAAAGTCGCCCAAAAATTTGACATGTAAGACCCTCGATAGTTCTTGATACCTCACCTTCAAACTATCATAACTTTGTTAAAAATCAAGCGATTTTCTTCGGGTAGAACATGGTTTCATGGTTTTAGCCAAAGATTATAATGGCTTACCAATTTTTGCGATTTATAACATTCGAAATTTTTTTGATTTTATGCGATGTTTGTAAGGGTCCCCCCTTGTAAATTTTTAGAAAAAATTTTTTGTCAACATTTTAAATCGCCTTCTTTCAATTTTAATCGACTAGAACCATCTGTTTAATAAGCTAGAGGCAACGTCTTTATATCATAAGCCCCTATCATTCTATAATTAGTTGACCCACCCATAATTCGGGGGGTACATGAGTCAAAATCACATTAAATAAATAATAATAGTCCGATAAGACTATTTTTTAAGTTTTTGTGAATTCCCAGGAATCTTGAAAACTAAGCAATGGGTTTCTTATGGTCGGGTTCACTCGACTCTATAGCTATCGTTGCTTATTTCAAATACACACGTCAAAAAAAAAGAACAGTTAAATTAAAAATACAAAAGTTAAATAGATGAATTTGAACTGTGAATAAATTTAGTGCAATTTTCCCTAAATTATATGTTTCAAATAAACTTCGGGAGCTTTTATCACGCACACATGTATATCAAGTCCACATTTTTGCTTACGCAAGCTGCTACTGGATATGTTCGTTCCAAGGATAATCTTGAGATCGATGAAAATGTCGCCGGCAGACGCGTCATTGGTGGCGGCGGCGATGCCGGCGGAGATCGAGGAATGACAAAACTGAAGATGTCGAATGGAATGCGAAGCGTTGTCAATGAACTGAGCTGTGGTAATTACGATCAGGCAATGGCGCTGATAAACAAGGGATTGAACTGTACCAATTGCCAACAAGATGAGATCTTGGGTCTGATGGAGATGAAGAATATTGTGGCTCGATTGCGTCTGCAATGCGATTTGCCGGACGAGATGTTTGGTCCGACAATGAAGTCAAATGCGTTGCCTCATCGGTTTAGCATCGAGATGCTGGACGTGGTGCAGAAGGTGCTGCGTTGCCGTAGCCACTACGAGGTTCTGCGCATCTCCCAGCATGCCACCTTCTCGGAAGTGAAACGGGCATACAAGCGCCTCGCATTGCGTCTGCATCCGGACAAGAATCGTGCACCCGGCGCAGAGGAAGCATTTCGTTGCATCAATGAGGCGGCGGATACCCTAACGGATAGTCAGAAGCGTATCGAATACAATATGATGAAAGCAGTTGGGGAACACGTTGATACCAAAGGTTACTTCAATGGAGAATATGAGAATAACGAAGCAAAGGCACAGGCAGAGCAGATGGAGAGGGCGGAGGATGAGGAATTTTCCCAGCTGCGTCGACCCAGCTATCAGCCTGCTAATCAACGTGTGCCGCAACGCCAATCTCTCTATCAGACCGAACAATTGGTAATTGGACTCGTTGCCTCGCTGGTGTTTATCATAATCACCCTACACTACTTGGCCACGGCGCCCAACTTTAGTTTCACGCCCACCAGGTGAGTGTGCTGATGTAATCGAGCAACCCACCCATTACCCCCTCCCACATGATCGCAGAACCCACAGCGTGCGGCTGATGAGTCGCAACAATCGTGTGCCCTACTTTGTGACTCCAGAGTTGGCAGCAAGCTATACGCCACAGCAGCTGCAACGTTTGGATCAGGAAATTGAGGATATCTATCTAACGGATCTGAAATATAATTGCAAGGAAGAGCGTAAATTGCGTGAGTTCTCGTCTAGTTTAAATGTGTGTATCAGGGCTGCCAGTTACCTCTCTTAAAAAGGGATAGATCAAGACGAAAAAAAATAGAAAATAAAAGGATAGATCAGCAAAAAAAAAGGACGACAATAGGGTTTTGATTAAAAAACAAAGCTAAATTTCTTACAATTCATACTTTTATACGATATTCTACGAGTTTTAAAGATACTTGCAGTAGGTACAGCAGACACTGTCTTTAACTTTATGATCTCTGCAAACGATATCCGAAATTTTTACTTATATTTCTCATAGGATATTTCACAATTAATTGAATCTCGATAGGCAGCGAGTCGATAGCGGGGGAAAACGATTTGTAGACAAATTTTGTGGTTATATTTCGATTATATGGACAATTCAACATGAATGAAAAGAATTATGTGAAGATATGTTGAAAATTAGAGCAAATAAACAAAAAAAAACCTTTAATAACAATTTATTGGACTGATTACCGACAGTATGATTTTGAGATTTTTTTAAAAAAGGACAGATCTATCCGGAAAAAGGCTGACCTGGCAGCCCTGCAGTGTGTATTGTCCTGATTAAACCGAAAGATTTGATCCCCTCCCCTCCCCTCCCCCATTTCAGGCGACAAGTTGTTGCAACGCGCTCGTAACATTAACAATCGCAGCCTACGCGATCATGCCCTCAGAATGCCGACACCCGCTTGTCGTGCCCTCGATAGTTTCGAAGCCGCCAGATATAAACCAAGGATCGTGAACAATATGGAAAACTCGTGAATCCTATGAGTATAACAACAAGCAGAGCTAATATCAAATAATTTATACTAAATTTTAAGTCTGTATGTTCAAGATATATACAATTATTATTATGTGTTATATAAAATAAATAACAGATTCGATATATGTAGCATATGTACATGCATTTCTTATGGGTTTCGAGCCCTGAAGTACCCATAGATATAAAGCAATACGCATTAAAAACAAAACACCCGAAGAAAATCGCTTAATTAAAAAAAAAAAAAATTGGTTTTGATAGTAAGGGTCCCCCCTTGTGAATTTTCAGAAATTTTTTTTCTTCAAAATTTTTAATCACCTGTTTTTAATTTTAATCGATTGCGGAGGTCAAGATTAGTATAAAACAAGGGTTTAAAATTGTTTTGGAGGATACTTAATTTTTGACCAAAATTCATGTCAAAGTCCCACAAAAATTTGACATGTAAGACCGTCGACAGGACCTGAAACCTGACTTTCCTCCCATCATAACTTTGTTAAAAATCAAGCGATTTTCTTCGGGTAGAACATTTTTTTCAGGGTTTTAGTTATAGATTATAATGCCTTAACAATTTTAGCGAATTAAAACATTCGAATTTTTTTTTTGTTATTTATGCGATGTTGGTAGTGGTACTTCCCTATGAATTCACTCTATGCTTACAGGGTATACAAAATTATACTTAAGTTTATCATTTGATCTTTCTGCGATTTCTGAATCCTAAAAAGCTTAAGAGGTTTAGGCGATTATGTTGTTAATTTGCATAACAAAGATGGTTAACTAATAATTAATGATGAGCTGAAGATGGTACTGGGCTTGGAATGGGCGCCTAGGTATGTGGAATCTGGAATCTGGCAGCGATAACCTGCTCCAGTTTATTGTTATTTCAAGAATGTCAAACGATGCGATGCGATGCGGGTTGCCATGGGCACAATAAACTGGGCTGTAACCCAGTTTTGGGTTTGTTAACAGCGCACACGAATTGCACATGAAATCCAGCGCTATATGCAGGGAGGGAAGGTGGGAAGGGAAAATGCGCGCAGCATGAGAATTATGGCCCAAAAGCAATTGGCCCACAATTCAAGCGCACAAATTCCTGCACAGTTGCTGCCGCCGGCAGGAGGCAGAGGAGGAGGAGGAGCAGGAGGAGGTAGGTCACCCAATCTGCCTTGGTGAAAAGCTAACGAACTTGCCACATTGGGAGGCATACTCCGAATACCAGCGGGTACCAGTTACAGAGCACAAATCCAAATAAAATAGCGACACACGCAAAAGGCAGACGAACAGCGTCGCATAAAAGGAGACGCAGCGAGGGACAGGAGCGTAGGGAGGGAGCACGGAGCAGGCAGCAGACAGGCGGAAGTAAAGTGAGGTAGCCAGGCGGAAATGCGACTGCGTCTGCTGCTGCACCTGCCATGTCTGTCTCGCTTGACAAGTTGCAACTGTCCAATTGGAATCGCATTCAGGCGGCAACAAATGCAACAATTTCTCTATAGATGATTCTCTCTTTGCATTCAGGAATTCCACTTGAATAGGGGTAGCATGCAGGGTACCCTTTAGCATCCCCATTTCTCTCAGTGTACGCCCCTTTCAGCTGCTGTTTCCATGCCAAATGCTTGCTTGATGATGTTGCGCTCCACTTGAAGGGTTTTTTTTGTTTTTTTTTATACCCTTGCAGAGGGTATATTAATTTTAGCCAGAAGTTTGCAACGCACCTTAGGAGACATCTCCGACCCTATAAAGTATATATATTCTGAATCAGCATAAACAGAGGAGTCCAAAAATGGATGTCCGTCTGTCCGTCCGTCCGTCCGTCCGTCCGTCCGTCCGTCCGTCTGTTGCAACGCAAACTAGTCTCTCAGTTTTTGAGCTATCTTCATGAAACTTGGCATATAAGCTTCTTATTTCTGCGAGCTGTAAATAAGTCGGAACGAGCCAGATCGGACCGATATATCGTATAGCTGTCATAGAAACTATCGGCCGATTTTTGTTGTTTTTCAAGATATTGCAACAAGATTTGGCAAATCTTATTCTTATTACGTTCCTAATGTGCTGTCAAAATTGTATCAAAATCGGACCACTATAACATATAGCTGCCATAGGAACAATCGGCTGAAATTAGGGTTTTTGTATGCAAACCTGTTTTGTTCTTGGAAATACCGCACATTATCAATACTTTTTAATATTATACAGTAACCCGCCCTTAGTTTTTCCATTTAAATATCTCAGACGTTTATATTCTATTGCTGTTATAGGAACAATCAGTCAGTTCGTCTGTCTCTTGCAACGCAAATTAGTCCCCCAGTTATTGAGCTATCTTCATAAAAGTTGGTTCACAAGCTTCTTATTTCTGCCCTCTTTAAATAAGTCGGATTGGGCCAGATCGGACTGATATATCGTACAGCTGTCATGGAGCCTATCGGCCGATTTTCGTTATATTTCAAAATAATAAAGTTTCATCAAAATCGAAGTTTTATAACTTATAACGATCAAAGATCGGCCTAAGGAAGGTACCTGTTGCAATTTTATGAAAATCTGAGTACCATTACATATAGCTGTGTACAACTGCAAGGGTATAAAACCTTCGGCAAGCCGAAGGTAGCCTTGCTTTCTTGTTTTTGTATTTTTTTTATTTTCCAACTTTTATTCATTATTCATGCCCCACAAAGTAGACTCAATGTGGCTCCGCTTGTTGTAGTTGTCGCCATTGTTTGTTGTTGTTGTCGCCGCCCACTCTGCGCAGTTTCCGCTCCGCTGTCCGAGACACTAGTCTGGCCCTTGCCCTTCGCTGCGCAGCTGGAAAAAAGCTTATCAGCAGGGCATTAGGATGGGGGGCGGGAAGCGAGAGAGGGAGGGAGAGCGGGGGAGGCGTATTGGGCTTAGCCATGTGTTGGTTTTTATGCTTATGCCTTGGGTGACTGAGCCAAGGGATAATCACTTGTTTGGACAGCCAGGTGGAGTCCTGCAGAGCGTGTATCTATCGGAAAATTAAATAATAAAAAGTAAGGAAATTTAAATAGTCTGATGATTATATCATGCTATAAATAATTTTATAATATATCTTAAATTAGTCTGATTATGTCTCATGCTATAAATAATTTTACAAAATATCTTAAATTAAAAAAAAAAGAAAGTGTATTTAATATTCATTATTTTTTTTATTTTATCCGCTATTTTTACTGCCTTTTCTTTTTGTTTTTATTTTGACCAGCCTGCTTGAATTTATGCAAATTGACTATACGACGACTGTTGCCCTGAGGATGAGCATTCCCTGGCTCTGACCCAGGCACAGTCTGGCCTTTTGGCCGGTCCCAAAATGAGCATTTAATGTGGGACACGCTTAAAGCATTTGCACATCATTTTTGGGGTAACAATTCGCAAATAAATGGGGGATTTCGTTTTGGGCACATTTATATATAATATGTATATAGAGAGAGACATATAACCGGGTGGAATCGTCGACAATAAATTTGCAAGGCAAACACACACAATATACAGGATAATAATGGTTTCTCCTCCGTGCCTTGCGTGCCATCGCGCCGCCCTCTAACCCAGATAATAATGGCCAAAAATAGAGAGAGAACAGAGTCGTCATTACACTGTGATTTGATTTGAGTATTTAGGGTTTAGTTTAATGGATTTCCTCCCTTTTCCGCTCTTTCAGCCGAAATCGACGAGCTCATCGAGCAACTGAAGACGACAAGCGTCAGTCCGGACAATACAACGACGCTGCTCTGCGAGATTTCGGCCACAAAGGATCCGAAATTGTTCGATAAGCACGAATTGGCCGAATGCTTTCTGCGGCTAACACAATGCGAGGACACAAATGTGCGCAAGGAGGCGGCCAAGTGCATTGCGGAGATAACAAAATCGGAGGTGCAGCGCAAGAAGTTCACCAAGCGCGAGATCATAGCTGCCTTCATCGATTGTCTGCGTCATGTGCCCACAGCGGATGGCAGCATGGAGCTGCCCATCCAGATATGTCGGGCATTGGGCAATATATGTTATCTGAACGATGAGGCGCGTGATCTTATACTGGAACTGAAGGGGGATGCTGTGCTGCTGCAGCTGCTCGACATTGCCAACATTGAGGATGCCTCCAATGCGCCACAGTTCATCAAGGTGCGCGGCGGTTTGCTCTCCAATTATCTGCTCGGCGGCGAGGGACTCGCCAAGCGTGCCATGGAGCTGGGCATAATGCAGAAGCTGCAGAACATTGTGAGCACCGGTGCCAGCAATGTGGAACAGCATGAGGATCTGTTGCTCAACACGCTGCCCTTGCTCAGCATACTCACCGAGAATGTGGCGGATCTGAACTTTGATTCCCAACTGAATATACAATTATCGCGCATTCTGGCTGCCTCCACAAATCCCGATCTGGCCGAGATGTGCCTGGAGCTGTTGCACTATCAGGCCGAGAGTGATGATGTCAAGCTGCTGTTGGCCAAAGATGGACTCTGCGAGACCATCTATAATCTGCTAGAGAAATACAAGACTCTGGCCAGCACCAGCGAAGCACGTGCCCTCATGAAACTGGCCTGCGAGCTGATTGTGCTCATCCTGACGGGTGGTAAGATCTATCAAAAGGATCTTAATCCTTGACTTGTTCCAGTTGTTCATGCTCCATTATTATTTCAGATGAATCCATGCACTATTTGTACACAACTCCGCTGCTTAAGAACATGGTGGACTGGTTGGACTCCACAGATATTGATCTGCTCACAACCGGCGTACTGGCACTGGGAAACTTTGCCCGCACCGACAGTCACTGCATCTACTTTGTGGAGCAGCAGACTATGAACAAACTGCTGCAGGTGTTGTCCAAGAACAATGGCGTCAAGGATGATGTGCGTCTGCAGCATGCGCTGCTCAGTGCCCTACGCAATCTCGTCATACCCAAACCGAACAAGAACGCAGTCATACAGGCGGGTCTGGTGCAAACCATTCTCCCCATGCTGGAAATCCATCAGCCTCCGGTGGTGTTCAAACTTTTGGGCACACTTCGCATGACCGTTGATGGTCAGGGTAAGTCTGGCGGATGCTTCTGCATTAATATATACTATATCATCTGGATCATTGCAGAGAAACTGGCACTGGAGCTGCTGAAGAACAAGACCCTGATTGAACAGTTGGTACATTGGAGTAAGTCTTCCGACTATGCTGGCGTCACTGGAGAATCATTGCGACTCATGGCCTGGCTAATTAAGCACGCCTATCTAACGAAGATCGCCTATGCGCTGCCCCGCAAAGGAGATGCACCCGCCGAACAAATTGCGGATAAAATTCCACTGGCTCAGGATTACGATCGTAGTAGTCTGACCAAGTTCTTGGCCAACGAGGGCACTGTGGAAGCCATGGTCAGCATGCTGACGGCACAACATCTGGTCATGCAGAACGAGGCCCTGATTGCCCTCTGCATATTGGCCGTTGTCTACCTCTCGCAACCCGGCGAAGCTGAGCAGGCGCAGCGTCTGCAGGATGAGCTTATAAAATGCAATGTTGGCGCTAAGCTGGCTGAATTGATTAGCAAGTCATCGGATAGCATGACCAAGGAGATTGTCGAGAATCTGCAGAATTGTGTAAATCTGCTAAAGACAGCACCCAAGCTTGTGGCCCACCTCGAGCAGCACAACATCAACGAGCTGCTCAAGTCGATACCCATCCTCACGGAATACTGCACCTTGTAAGCCTGGTGGCAGGCAGTCTGAGCAGGACATTGCACATTGCATTTATTCGATCGAGTTGATTGATTGATCATCCCTCGTTGTCCAAGCACCGCCAGTTGCCTATCCATACATACAGACATACACATACATATATTCAGCACCCACTCACAGATAGAGTTACCTTACCTTACCTTAACATCATGTAGTTTCCACCTTTGAGCAACGATTCAGAATTAGACTTGAGATTGGAGGAAATGATGAAATGAAACAGAAAAGTGAAAGTGAAACTGGAATCGATACAGAAAGAGAAACAGAACAGAGAATATTTGAAATGAAACACGGGAATGAATGTATTTTTTTAGACGCAAGCGTATTTTTACTGCATTTACGACAAACGTACGATTAACAAATATACATGCATATATACATGCATATATATGTATGTGTACGTATATATATAATATATATTTAATAATTTAGCATATAAAACTTTTCTGTTACATGATTTTTAAGAGCACAATAACAACAAAACGTGGTGATATCGCTAAATATATTTAAATAAATGTATTTTACGTATTGTACTTATAATTTTTAATTGCAAATTTATACAAACATTCGTTGGCATACACCAAAAAGGCAAAACAAAAACAAAAATATGAAAGAAATAAAATATTAACGTTGTCATCAAATACAGCAGAAAGAAAAAGAATTTTCTCGCACAGATGCATGTAATTGAATTAAGCGTATTAATTATGGCACTATTTTCAAATGTTTATTATTATAATAAATTCACCGAAGTTCTCACAATGTTGTGTAAGCGAATTTTTAAAATGTTTTATTCTAGCAACAGCAACAACAACAGTAACTCAAAAACAATCAACAAAACGATAAACAAAAAAATAAATAGCTTAAACTCAAATGAAATACAAAAACTATATGCAAATTTTTTAAAGTGTAGCGCTAGATTATATACATATTTGAAATTTTAACAATTATAAATTATTGTACTCAATTTGTGGTTACCAAACAACATAAGGAAGATTTCTTAAAATTAACACATAAGCAAATTTAAGCACAATTTAAGAAAAGTATTTATATAATGCGTTGAAACACAAATATTTATAAACTCTAATAATGTACATTTAAATAGTTCAAATACAATTTGAAAATGCATGAGAAATAAATAAGTGAAAAAAGCAAGTGAAATATTTATTTATTATAAAAAAAAAATAATTTCAGTAAGCTGACAGGTTTGATTTGAACTTGGATTAAGAAAGCAGTGATTTCAAAAACGTCTTGGTTCCATAAATTTGGGAACGCCTTAGTTACAAGCGGACATACAATAATCATAAGTCATCTACTTCGTGTGTGGAAGCATTATTTAATTTTCAAATTTAAATTTTTATTCGTCTCGGTTTTTTTCTGTTTTTGTATGTATTAGGAACAGATATAATTATCCGAAGCTTCGAAAAATTATTTTTTTTTCTCGATATTTTTTCGATTGTCGGAAACGGTCACACTTCTCTTAAATAAAAGTCAGACGCTAACGCTACATCAAGGTTTTTGTGGAATATTTTAATTTAACATGCTGAGAAAGTGCGCGTTTTTCATTAATTTACGAGTTTGGTGTACATGTGCCTAGAAATAGCATATTTTGTGCAATAATATTTATTAACAACTATTGTAATGCGAAGAACCCGCTCGCAAACTCAGGCGGAAAATGCCGCTACTTCAACACAGCGACAAACATCAAATTCAGCGCAACCAGGAGTAAATGCATTTGATTTGGCTAAATTTAAGGTAATTATACCATTAGATGTTTCATTTATCACTGGAGCATTTAAAAACATTCATTTTATTCAACTAAAAAAACAAAAAGAAAAGAAAAATAGATAGGTAAAAACAATGTGACCGCAGAGAAGTCTCATTTTAGCGCCACTAAGTGTAGCATAACCGTACATTTTGTAAAAAGACTCAATTACTATGCAACACTGTCGTCCGCCATATTTCCTCCGACACAACAAATTCGTGCGATTAAAAAGATAAATGCGGGGAAACTAATTGAGCAGCATTGTTGAATATCAACACATTATATTTGCAGTTAAAATACAAAGTTTAATTATTATAAAGCGGCTGTATTGTGTCAAATAATGGCACTTCTCACCACCGACAGTTTTGCCTGTGTCGTTCATCAAGGTAATGTAAAATTTGGGACATGCAATTTTGTTTCCACTGTGCGGTCGGCGTATTTGAGGATTCTCTGTGTTGTGTTTTCTATTTATCAAATGAATAAGTGCTTGAATTAAATGTCTTTACTAAGTTTTATTAAAGCAATAAATTGCTAAGCCTCATCATTTTCTCGCCTGTACACGCACATGTAAAAATGTTTTATGTACAACTTGGTATATACACGCATACATGCACACAATCACACATGCACTGCATACACAATTATCATTGTCTGCAAGTGAAGGCGCGCGTGTATGTGTGAGGCGTCGCGATTATTTGAAACAGTTATTTTATCAGTGCAGATTTAAGCATCTAACTTCGAGAAAATGTTATTTCATTGTTTTTTTATGATTATTTTTAGGAATGTGAGCAAAAGGTGCAGATGCTACGCGTCGTAGAGCTGCAAAAGATCTTATCGTTTCTGAACATTCCCTTCGCTGGACGAAAAACCGAACTGCAAAGTCGTATTGTGGCGTTTCTGCGCACACATCTGGACCTGCTCGCCCCTAAGGTACAAGAAGTTTACGCGCAATCCGTACAAGAACAAAGCACCACGCTGCAGTACATAGATCCAACCAGAATGTACTCGCACATGCAGCTGCCAAGCGTGCAGCAGAATAATGCGAGTCTCGTTGGCGGTGCACCCGCACAAGTACCGCCAGATGGCACTGGCAATCTTGCCCAGATGCAGGTGGGTGCAGGCGGTGCACCTGGCAACATGATGCCATTTCTCCACACACACAGCATTAACAGCCAGATGCCCATACATCCTGATGTTCGTCTGAAAAAGCTTGCTTTCTACGATGTCCTCGGCACACTAATAAAACCATCGACGCTAGTGCCCCGCAATACTCAACGGATGCAAGAGGTGCCTTTTTACTTCACATTAACACCACAGCAGGCTACAGAGATCGCCTCGAATCGCGATATACGTAATAGCTCAAAGGTTGAGCATGCCATTCAGGTGCAGCTACGTTTTTGTCTAGTGGAGACGTCGTGTGACCAAGAGGACTGTTTTCCGCCCAATGTTAATGTCAAAGTTAATAACAAATTGTGTCAGCTACCTGTAAGTAATATTGTATATCATATAGATCGTTATTGCTCTAAACTTGTTTGAAAACTGGGAACATATTTGTGATAAATTAACATTTCTTCATTTTCTAAACAGAATGTCATTCCTACAAATCGCCCAAATGCGGAACAGAAACGTCCGCCTCGTCCGGTCAACGTTACCTCCAATGTAAAACTTTCGCCAACCGTGACAAACACAATAATGGTGCAATGGTGTCCAGACTACACGCGAAGCTACTGCCTGGCTGTGTATTTAGTAAAGAAACTAACATCCGCACAACTTCTCCATCGTATGAAGACGAAGGGAGTGAAGCCTGCGGATTACACCCGTGCTCTGAGTAAGTAATCAGATATTCTTTAATTATATAGATTTATAGCTAGATCTAAATCTGTTTTTATTGTACTTACAGTCAAAGAAAAGCTAACAGAAGACGCTGATTGCGAAATAGCCACAACTATGCTGAAAGTGTCGCTTAATTGTCCACTTGGAAAGATGAAAATGTCACTGCCATGTCGTGCTTCAACCTGTTCGCACTTACAGTGCTTCGATGCCAGTCTCTACCTGCAAATGAATGAACGAAAGCCTACCTGGAATTGTCCTGTTTGCGATAAGGCTGCAATTTTCGACAATCTGGTGATCGATGGGTATAAAACGGCGTGCTGCATTCTTCAGGCATTAGAAGGCATTAAATATTTCTTTGTTTTACAGCTATTTCCAAGAGGTATTAGGCTCGTCGTTGCTGAAGAGTGACGATACAGAGATTCAGCTCCATCAAGATGGCTCATGGAGTACACCCGGTCTACGCAGTGAAGCTCAAATCCTGGACACACCATCGAAACCTGTTTCAAAGGTTGAGGTTATATCCGACGATGTCGGTAAGTATTACAAACGACACACAATACTTTTAGACATGCATATGTTTACTTACTTTTCATTTTACACAGAGCTAATTTCGGATGATGTAAAACCAGTTAAATCTGATCTGTCCCCAGCGCCCGAGGAACAGCCTACGTCCACGTCTAACAGTGAAACAGTAAGTTTGCGTGTACTTCTTCAATCTCTTCAATGAATGGATAACTAATATTGTTTACCATTTACTTGCAGGTTGATCTTACCTTAAGTGATTCGGACGATGATATGCCGCTAGCCAAGAGGCGTCCACCAGCAAAACAATCCGCTACCACTTCTAATTCAAATGGTATTGGTGCCCCTCAACGTGCCTATTCCTCATCACAGCAGCCTCAAAAAACTGGTACGTTGGATCCATTTTTGTAATAAGAAACAGAGCAATAGGGCAACAGTAATCAATTTGTGATTATTTTATATATCATTGTTTTAAAATAGTTTTAAAACAATTATTAATTTAAATGCATATGGCAGAGGATCCCCCATTACCTTTCATCCTACACAATCATGCATAAACATCATATTTCCACTCCTCAGTAAAGCCTCTAGGGTCCCATTTATTATGTTGCTTCTTTTCTTGCTATAGATTTTCACACTTATTTTGCATATTTCTTACAGCAAACCCATCTCATAATATGCCCATTAGGCATAATTCTCGTAACAAAAAATTGTAAAAAAAAAAAAAACACATTTATTTATTGTCAAGGAGGACAGTGTAATCTCCTTGAATTTGTTTAGCAAGGAACATTCTGAATTTAATAGTATCTAGTTAAACTTGATGTGCATCGTCAAATGTCCTTCTGAAAATGTTCCATTTTGTAATAAAAGTAATTCATATTTATTCTCAAATAGAGAATTCACTCTCTGCTAAAAAAAAAATAATCAATAATAAAATTGTTGCTTAAGCGTAACAAGAAAATTTCCTAATTGAAAATGATTACACTTGTTGCGTGCAAAGAAAAGAAAAGAATATATTTTCCGTAGACAATTTGTAGTAACTTGCGCATTTCTCTTTTTTCTTTCTTTCCCCATTTCTCTCTGTCTTGTTCTCTTTCTCTCGCTCTATGTATCATTGTATATATATATTTCTATATATGCATATTCTATTCTCTTCTCTTCTCTGTGTTCGCTTCGTCCAACGACTCTACGAAAGATTCCCCCGAGCAGCAAACACAGCGTCCATCGCATTCGCCTGAAACGCAACAACAACAACAACAACAGCAGCATCAACAATTGCTGCTGGGAGATCAGCCAGCAGCGGCAGTTCATGCCAGCCTATTGGAGTCCCTGGCTGCTGCAGTGGCGGATCAAAAGCATTTTCAACTATTGGATCTGGCTGCAGTGGCTGCTGCAGCAGCTGCCACGGCGTCCGCTTCAGCCCAGAATCCCAATGGGGGCCCATAGAGTCCCATGTAGAGATATACACAATACACATACGCACCCACACACACACACACATCAACATTTACACTATACAAGTGTAAATACAAACATACACACAAATTTAAGGTTTATGTTTTTCTTTTGCTTTTGTTGGGCGTTCGCATTTTCATTTTCCACCTGGTTTCGTTTTAGTTTTCCACACTCTTTACCTTCTCATTTCGCAACTCACACACACAACTCATTTTTCAATCTCCACTTAGAGGCTATATCAAAACTGAACTCCATTCAAATAAATTGAAAAAGACAACGGTATTTCTTGTTGTTTTGTAATATCTGTGTATGTTACAGGGCGCACTTAAGTAGCAGTAGCAGCAGAGGCAGCAGCAGCAGTTGCAGTTGCCAATTGTTAATGGTCTGTTGTTTGTTGGCAACATAGAAATAATACCCCAAAGAGTTGCTGCCCAGTCTATGAAAGAACATATGCAACATCCTGAAGTGCGAGTCCGCCCCTGACTGCACTTTGTATTTATTTATTTTCAGGCCTTTTAACTTAACATATAATCCGTAGTTATGCTTTCGTTTGTAATACCAATTATCTTGTGCTTGTCTCGATTACTATATGTATATACACACTAGCTCACACACACACACACACTTACACACACCCAAAACAAATACAGACACATGCTGCTTTGCCACAACAAAATACAAAATGCAGAAATGTAATTAAGTTAGAATCGACAAACTACACTGCAAAATATTTTTAATTTATTGGGTTGTGTGGCATCAACCCGTTTGTCGTATTAGAATGTATTTTTAAGATGATAACAGAGTAATAGTTAACCGATACACATACACCAACAAACAAACAAATAGACCTACGCATTAAACAATAGTCTAATACTAACAGTAAATCAAATGTTTATCTTTAAGCCTAACATAATTCCTATTCATACGAAAGAGAAGGGAGAATCGCATCGATTTTAAGTTATATTATCGGGAATAATTTAGATGCTAATTTTATCAACAGTTTTGGATTGCACCATTCAGGTTTGTCGATCAGATTCAATGTGTTTCTCTTATTTTCAAACCAAGAACAATACAAAACAATTTTAATTTATCTATAACATTACGTATGTATGTATTTATAGCATCTCTTTTTAATAAGGAGAGAAAATAAATAAAACCATGCAATTATAAAAAAACAAGAGAAAACAAACAACATTTTCAATTTCATTAACTCAATGAATAAAGTCTTAATTGTCGTATTTAACCGATTCATCTTTGTAATTATTTATCTAGGCACACTGGATTACTATTTTAAGCGTTTGAGGTGAATCATAGGACCATATCCATTATAACTACACAATGCACATATGTACAAAACACAAGTTCTATGCGAATGACCAAATGATATAATGAAAGTAATCTAAATCTTAACATTTGTATTTTAAATAATGAAACACAAGCCGACACGACGATTTCTGTTCGAAACAAAATCCTGAAAGTATTGCATGAGGGAAATATAAACATGAACAATTTATACAATAAGTCAATATAATCTGCAAATTAAATGCTAAATATTTTCCATAAACTGTGTGTTTTATTTGATTTTGTTTGGTCGACACTGGAAATTTGGAAGCTTTGCCATAGTTCTCTTATTAGTTGTAGTTTCTCGTTATACATTGCCTTTTCTTTCCTTTTTCTTATTTTTTTTGTTTGATAAGTGTTTCTTTTATTTTAATTGAGTTTGTATACAAACCTTTATTTTTTGCAGATGAAGAAGAACTCACGGAAAAGAAAGAAAATTCTGTAATTGAACTTACAGATTCTCCATAAGCATTACATTACTTCATTTATACAAAAGGCGACAAAAGTTTCCAAAGATTTAAAGCACTCTACACGAAGTTTTTCATTATTATCATTATTATGAACTAATTGTAAATTCACAACGTTCAGTTATAGAACATATGTACCAATTAATGTTAGTATGTTAATTAAAAGAAATGATTGAAAATAAATTAGTGCATATAACGTGCAGTTTTAATAAAGAGCCTGATGTCCTGATTTGAATTTGGCGCCGTAGAATGCTGTTAAACAGCTGATTGGGGAGAGTTGCCAGACATTTGCATTGCATTTCGAAAGCAGTGGACAGTCTGTTTTTCAGTGTGACCAGCTTGATGAGATGACAAAATTTCATTTGCTTTGTTGACTTTTAACCGCTTACTAACATCAATTCCAACTCAAATTGACAATGTCTCAAAAGCCTATTCTATATTACGCGCTCTTCAGCCCCCCAGCAAGAGCTTGTATTATAACCGCAAAACTAATCGGACTAGATTTGGAACTAAAGTAAGCAGAAAACTACACATTAAATATTGAAGAAGACTTTGTTACTTATCACGATTACAGGCCGGTTGACTTTTCCAAAAAGGAACACTTAAGTGAAGAATTCCTGAAGGTATGTTCCTCTATACATACATATATAAATTGCACTCTATAAAACAAACATCTTTGCTCAGATTAATCCACAGCATCAGATTCCTGTTTTCGTGGACACAGATGGCGAAGTGTATGTGGACAGGTACGCGTTATATAAGTCTAATTAAAACCAGTTTTCAACAAAAAATCAAATGTACTTTCGACAGTCATGCAATTGTTTGTTTCATGGTCTCCAAGTTTGCTAAAAGCGATCAACTTTATTCCAAAGACCTGAAACGACGTGCTCACATCGATCATCGTTTGCACTATGAGAATGGCGTACTCTTTCAGGTGATCAAAGACATTGTCGCTCGTAATATCTATGGCGGCGAGGGGGAGTACAACGAACGGTCTCTCGTACTATGCCAAAATGCCTATGAAACATTGGAAAACTTCTTGGAAAAAGGCAGTTTTGTTGTTGACAACGAGCTGAGTGTGGCCGACATATCAATACACACAACGCTCATTACACTGGATCTGCTACTGCCAGTCGATCCGGAACGTTATCCACAGACAATAGCCTGGCTGGACCGTATGAAGCAATTGTTGCCCGACTATGAGGAAAATCTGAAGGGTGCCCAGGCTCTGCAGCAGCGCATCGTTAACTGCATGGCCGAACATAAAGCAAAGGCGAAGGCGGAATAATTTGATTATTTGCTTGATATACTATACAGATTTATATATATATTTGAATTTAGTTATTGTGTTACACTATTTGGATTAAATTCTCGCTACACTAGATTTTTATGTCTTTTGATTTGGAAGTCGTTGCGAAAAACTATCTGTAGCTCGTTGTGGAGTTTCCTGTGTTGGTTCAAGAAGCATTTTGATTTTATATTTTTTAACTACTGATTTTAAGGTTTCTGTTTTCCGAACTAATTTACAACTAGAATACGACATGTAATAATTTTAATAATATTTAAGGTTTTGTCTGGTGGTGTGACCTGCCTACGTCTAGTCCTAGCTAGCTATGTACCATATATATACAGAACGCAATCATCAATCATCATAATATAAACCTAATCACACTTATTTTGGTATACTTTCTATCAAAAAAGGCTATTATTCTTTTCGTTTTAGGGTTTAGTCAAAGGTTGTCCAGTTATTCATGCCCTTGCCAGCTCCAGTGCCAGCTGTCAATGCTGGTGCCGTGGTGGTAGCCGGCGTTGGAGTCGCAGTGGTTACATTCAGCGAGAACTGATCGAGTCCATACTTGCGCAGCAGTTCAAAGTCATCATCTGGCGGCTTGGTCATGCGTTGCATCTGCGGCGGCATTGCAGGAGTTACCCGACTGGTGACAGCCGCCACTGTGGCCATGTGCTTGGGCGCAAAATATGGATACAACGGATTGTTAATGCTATTGTTGGCATGTTGATTAATCACGCTGCTGTTGACGCCAGCTGGCAATGTGCTGGATTTGGATTTGTTGTTGCTGTTGTTGTTGCTGACGCCAAAACTCTTGCCCAACGGTGGCAGTGGTCGTGCATTCTGATTGAGCGGATCGAAATCCTCCAGATCGAAGCTGGTATTGTTGCTATCGTCCAGCGATATTAGATCGTTCATGCTATCCTCCTGGTTTGGTTGCTGCTGCTGCTGCAGTGTGCTGCTATTGCTACGCGGCGACTGTAGAGATTAAGAATAAAGATAAATACACTTGAATTAACTGGAGCATTAGATAATAATTGGGATACGCGATTTGGCTACTACTAATACTACTACTACTACCATGGCAGGCAAATTACAAGCGGATTAGTTGTTCACTGCTGGGCGGGGGCTTATATCGTACGATAGCAAAGAGGAGCGCAAGATGTGGTTAGTAGAATGTAAGATGTGAGGGAGGGGGGGCGGTACCGCACCGGGACGATTTCTTAGTTAACTATACTCGCAGCTGATGTACCTCTCTTTTGGCCCGCGGCGTTGGTATCGGCGCCGGCTCGGAGCCCATCGGCGAGGATATATTCAGCTGGGAGAATCGTGAGGCAGCTGTAACAAACGAGGCAGCCGACGAGCAAGACGATGATGACGATGATGATGTCGAACCGGTGGATGTATTCGAGCTTCGCAACGAATCATTGGGCTCATCTTGCCAGCAATTACGTTCCAGTCGATTAATACCCGCACTGACAGCCGCCGCAGTGGCAGCCACCACAGCGTTGGCGCTACACTGACGTCTTGGCGGGATTGGCGGCGATTGCACATCTGGCGGACTGTCAAAACTGGAATCCGTGGTGGCCAGAGCACGTGTCTTGTTGGTTGGCGTCGAGGTAGCACGCGATAGTTTTGCCTCTGGCGGATTAGAGCTTGTGTTTGACGCATATGGATGATTGTAGTAGGAGGCGGGCGTGTTGGGCTGCGTAGCTGCTGGTGGTAGCATGGGCGGCGGTGGGCGAGCCGGCGGTACTCCGTTGGCTGACGTACGCAAGCGTAGTTCGGCATTTGGCTTAAGCTGCATGTGTCGGCGGCGGAGTTGATGGCGATGACGGTGGCAGAGACGAGGACAGTGTCGGCGGGTGTCGTTTGCAAGTTGCGGTGATTGGTTGTTGGTGTTGGTGCAAGATTCGAATAGATGAAGACACACATCAAGTTTTACATAGAGTGACAAAGACAGACAGACATAAGATACAGACACAGACATCGCACAACAACAGCAACAACAACAACAACAATAAACACATGAAAAAGGCAATGAAAAGAATAATGAAGGAAACATAAATTTTTTGTTTGTTTTTTTTTTTGCGGCTGGTTTTTTGCAGTTATAACAAGAAGAAGAGCAACAATTATAATAATAAAAATTATTATAATAATTATGAAGATGATGCAAGATCAAAGCAAGCGGCATCGCACTTCAGCCGAGTTTCAGCCGACTCTCGTATGCACGCACCATACTACTTACGCTGCGATCAACGGCGGGCATCTTGAAGAGCGGATGATTCTGCAGCTCCTGCGATAGATTCATCTCCGACGAGCAGATCGAACTTGCCGAGCTAACAGCAGGAGACGCACCCACATGATGATCAAAATGAGGACGCATCGGCGCAGCCAACGCATGCCCGTTCGCTGGTATGTGACTGCTCGAGCTAGACATGGCCAGCGGTATGGGGCCACGTCGTGCTGCTGGCTGCACTCCTCCTCCATGCAACTGCAATGAGCTCTGTTCCCGCTCTCGTCCAGCGCTGCCATTCACGTTAATCTCTCGCTCCAGCCGCTTGCTGCACACCGGCGAACTGGGAGCCGAACGATGGGTAACCTTGCGACCGTATATACTACCACTACTCCCAGTACTATTGTTGCCACTGTTGCCGTCCGGACGATCCGAGTGCTGTGGCGAACTCTGGCCAAAGTGGAAATTGGGATGCTGACTACCGTTATCACGCCACTTCTTATACGCAGTCTTTACCCCACGCGAGCTCTCTTTGACCTTGGATTAAGATATTTTGAAGAAATCAAGAACTTATTACTCCAAACATACTGAACTCTCTCCATATATGTAGATCCCACAGATAAACAGAGAACAAACAAAACAGAAATGGACAAACAAACAAATAATGTAAATAAAGCAACCACTCACCGATTTCACAGCAGACTTAACGGCTGGATTAGTCTGCAAAATTAGGCGGATTAGTCGGCGCGTGTATATTGATAGAACAGGGAATCAAACGAATCGATCAGTTCAGTTAGAAGACGGATTCAATTCAAAAGCCAGTACAATAAGCACAGAAGCACAGCGTGAGTTCCAAAAAGCGAGTTCCGAATATGAAAGAAACGCGATCGAGGAAATGCACACAATATATATATGAGAGAGATATATATGATACGATATGATGGCTCTAAAACAATAATAATTACGTATAACTATTTGCCGTCTATGCTTGTAATTGTTATGATGACAATGCTGATAAGGTTAGTGAAATGAGGCTTGAAAATGGGTCGGTATTACTTGATGATTTCAATATTCAGGGTTATAAACATTACACAGAAATGATATGAATAGATTTTTTTATAGATTAGTTTGGATTGCGTCGATCGCTTGGATGATAGAGAGAGCTATAAGCCAAACCGAAAGTTATACAATCGGTTCCTTATGAAGCTCTCTTTTGGGTATAAATTACAATGTTGTGTAAAATTTGGTTTGTTTTTATGATGTTATGCCTGGCTCTATACTACTTTTAAGTTGTTGAATTTAAATATATACATAAATAAAACAAGAGGATGTCCAGAATTAGACGATAGAAAGATTGAATACAATTAAAAGAAAAAGCAATAAAATAGAAAATAAAAATAAGACAAACTCAGTTATTTTTA
Organism: Zaprionus tsacasi; assembly: GCA_018904105.1. Classification (NCBI taxonomy): domain Eukaryota; kingdom Metazoa; phylum Arthropoda; class Insecta; order Diptera; family Drosophilidae; genus Zaprionus; species Zaprionus tsacasi. Next base: position 6,875,026 of record JAEIFR010000173.1, on the reverse strand, counting down.
GTTTTGCCGTGAATAAAACAATCGTAAGTGCAGTTTGTTGGTTAAGTTTGAGAGAGAGAGAGAGAGTGAGAAAGAAAGAAAGTAAATCAAGTAGACTAACATTTGGTTGATCTTATTTTTGGTTTTGTGAAAGAGGTGTTTGTGTTTGTATTTTTTTTTTGTGGAAATTCTACTCGTATTTTGGTGATGGACGGTGGCAATCAGTTTAAACATAGTTCTTGGCAAACACTCGCGATACACTGCGCATTCCCAAATAATACTGCGAAATAAATCAAATTAAATTAAAGAAAATATGGTTTGTCAAAATTGAGAAATGAAAAAGAAATCGAACAAATCTTAAAAGTACCGCGCAACATTTATCGGGGAAGTTGTATCAGGACAGCGCAGAGGACCTTCTCCAAACCAAAATATACAAAATACTAGATATGTAGATATGTACAATATGACCCAATAGAGCATACATAGTGTGGGATGTGGACTGGAAGAGGTGTATGTTGGAATTGCACAATGTGTGTAGGTTATCGCAAGTCAATATAGCAAAGACACCAGCAGTTATAGCAATGGTAATGGGCAGAGAAAGCCTCGATTGGCTTACCTTGTCCTTGACATGCTTCAGGAAGGCATTGCGCCCACGTTTCTTCATCTTTTCGGCATATCGAACTGTTTCCAGTTCGAATTCATCGGAGAATCCCAAACCGCTATTTAACATCTTCAAACGATCATCGACAAATTGCGCAAAGATTTGTAGCTCCATCATTTTGGTCAGAAATGGACGCAAATGTGAGGGCCGAGATTCAATGAATTTGTCATGATTGAACGTCTTACAAGTATCGTGAAACTCTACGGCATCCCGATAGCCGCCAATCAGCTGAACTAATGCACCCAGAAATATTTTCGATACACGATCACCAATATGATCCTGTCCGGGGGTCAGATGTTTTTTCAATTGCGATACAATCTCTGGGGGCAGGGAGCGTACATCATCAAAGGGACTCTCGAACGTTTTCGTATCACAGTTTAAGATCACAACTTCACCGAGTTCATCGGCTGAGACCTGAAATTAAATGTATTAATTGGATTGAATATTCAAAAACATTATTTATATTCTTACAGTTTCGAGCACTGGAATTGGCACACCTATTAAATATGGCATGGGTGCGCCCAGGTAATCCTTGAATTCCCAGGGCAGCAACGGTATGAATATATGTTGCCAGACCATAGGATAGAGGAATGCATTAGCCGCCTGTATGCAGGATGATAGCTTATCCAGATCGTTGGACGTAAAGATAATACGACGCTCGGCAAGCATGGAAGCAAACACACAAATCATCTCCTTGGGAGGCACAAAATTATAGTACAGATTTAGATTGTGCTATATGGAATATAGGAAAACAAATATAAATTAATTTACTAGTTAATTTAAATCGTCAATTTCAGCTTACGTTTTTCGGTATACTGGGCAGTTGAAATTGCAGCGGACGTTCGAAAGTAAAATTCTAGAAGCAAATTATATTTATTATAATATAATGAAAAACACTTTGGATTTGTTCAATCTTACGCTTTGTCCGTTGTTGTAGAATACCGTAAGACTGCCGCCTGAATCGGGTACGCCTCTGCTATAGGTTTCCGATAGGAACGTGCGGAATCCATTTCGATCGTTTCGCCGTAACTCCGCCAGCACAATCAATAACTTGAGGAAGGTATCGTGCCAGGGCAGATAGGTGATGAGAACCATTGCCGTTTCCGTCTTTGGGTCGTGTCGACAAAAACCGAAACGCCATTTGGAGTCGCCGGTGGTGTGAACAAAGGAATAGGACAGAGGTTTACTGTGAATGACGTTCAAATTTTGATATACAATTAGATTTGCTGTCATTGTTTACGTAGCGATGATAACATTAGCGTTTGCGTTTTTATACGTGTTTATGCAGTTCTATAATTATTTATTTTATTTACTCAACGACACAGATTTATAAAAAATTCATTAATATGTTTTAAAACACGTTCACTGTGCTCTATGTATAGAGTTACTCATAAAATATTTTAAATTCATACAAAGCATGACTAAAATACAATTGAAAATTCGAGTCATATATCTAAAAATAATCAATTTGCATATTTTTTATTTTTGAAATCATGTTAAAGTTATTAAAAAGTAGAAATTTTAAATCGATTTGATGCTAAATCAATTATGAAGCCATTAGGGTTACTTAATCTCAATACAAACAAAAATCGTAAATGTTTTGAAAAAGAAACGAGTCTTGAAAGTCCAGTTAGAAGTGAAAATTTGACTTAGGGGGCTCATAAGATGGCCAAGAAACACAAAAAAAGCAAAATCAATTTTGCGGTCTAAGTTGATTATAAAAAAAACTCTTTGTGCTGTTCCAATTTATTTTGAATGAGGTGATTCATCGCCTTGTCTAATGTAATTTTAAAGCTTTGCCACGCCCAAACAGGATTGGCCACTTGTTTCTTAATAATAAAAAGAATTGTAATGAATACAATGCACAAATATATACATAAACATAATTGTATGCTCCAGTATGGGGATTACAAAAGAGCATCCGGTAGGCAACAGCACAAACCGCACGACCTTGACAATACAATAATAAAAGCAACAGACGCATGTCCCGTGCGTTTCTTAAGAAATGCTTCATCGCATCTTAAAATACACATGTATTAAACATACATAAAGTTGTGGATGTGTGTGTGTGTGTTTTATACAAGTACTTCATACAAACAAGACCAAAGTTACAGCCCCTCTGCCTTTGGACCTCGTGAGAATGACTAATAATGCCGTCTGCCCATTGACGCGGAAAGTTGATGGGCAACTCTTCTTCTTGTTCGCCTCTTAACCCAAATTATAAACATTTAGCAGACAATTTAACAATCTCCAACGTCTCTGCCAGCAGCAGTCTTTAAGCACAATAAACCGACAGTTGATGCGTTTTTTAATCGAAAGTTTCAACAAATTAAACTCATAAAGTAGATATATTGTTGAATTTCATTAGTGCTTTAAGTTATTATAATTTGTTTAGTGAGACGAGTCGCGTGAGCTGATTGTTGTTGAGTGTGGAAATCTCTAATTAGCAATTTAAATTTAAATTCGCAACAACAACAAAAGCAGAAGAAGAAGATTTACTCCCACTGAGCTGAGCTTTGCTTTCAATGCGACGACGCTTGGCCTCCATTTTGTAGCTGTTTTTTTCGCATTTCGCAGGCACTTTCTTGGTGTTTGTTTTGTTTATTGTTGTTGTTGCTGTTGCTGTCTTCTGCAGTCAAAAAGCAACGGATTACGTAAAGTCGTTAGATGCGCACATTATTTAATAAAATATGCAAAGCAGGCAAAGCGACAAAATCGCAACGCGTTGTTGCTTTATTAATTCGGACTGGGCACACACCGAGACATACATATGTGGACAAGGAAATGGAGGCTCTCTCCAGCTTAACATGGCGGTGCATTGACTCTGGCGATAACAGTTAATTACAACAATGATACTACTGCCCACAGAGAGCATGAGAGTGCGAACTTGGACGAGATGAGACACAGAGAGAGAGGGGGTGAGAGAGCGAGAAATAGTGAGAGCGGAAGCTTCTTTCTTTGTTTTTATTTCTGTTTCGCTGCGTTCCGTAACGGTGCTTAGCGTATGCATATCATATGCACCCACACGCACAGTCACGCTTAAGTATTGGATAAATTTTGAAACATGCCTTTTTTTGTGACCTTTGCTTTAGGCAAATATTTGCAATTATTATTAATTTTACTTTGGGCAAGGAAAAACACAACGAATTATTTTCACAATCCAAAATTTCATTAAGCAACGTTTGTTAAATTTTCAAACTCTGTTTATCAGTCTTTGCCCAGCGATAATAATAACTTTAGTGGTTTTTGGAATAGAGGAGAGAGGAGAGCAGAGCGTACGGAGCAAATTAAAGACTACTTGTTGCCCAGTTTTAAGCAGCTGCACAGATAAACCAGAAATATTTTCATAGTGAGTAACAAGCCGAATACGCTGAAGACAATTCAATCAACGCACATTCATACATACATATGTATGTATGTATTTGTAACTGATACAAGAGAGTGAAGAAATATTTACTACATATAAAACCAACAAAAAGTGTAAAGTGCGAAAATGAATTGCGTTCGAAGCGAAACGCGAATGAAATAATCTCGTGCACATGTAAACAAACATAAAACTAGACAACACAACAGGTTATACAATTCATGGACAAACTCGAAGTGGCCGTCGCTGTGTTTGCATGAATCATCAGCGTCGTCAGAGACCATTCACCCATTTATACAGCAAAGCAGCAAAGAGCGAACTGAACATCAAACGGTTGTTTGTTTCTTAACTTGTTGTTGTATTTGTATGCTTGCTCTGTTACTATCGTTTTATTTATATGACTAAACGTAGAATAACCGGAAACGCATACAAACATGCAGTTGTATGTATGTGTGTGTGTGAACTCACCTTTCGAGATCGCAGGGGAACGCAAATGACGGAATGCCGGTGAGCACCTCCTTATCGCGAAATCCCTCTGGGAAGCTTTCGATAATGACGCCAGCGGGCGTTGCAGTTCCTCCTCCATTTCGACTGATGGAGCCTCGATCGATGCCGCGTGTCGGCTTAACTTCGCACCAAAACTCAAAGAGTTTCTTTACGTCGTTTCTGCCAATATTAACAACATTAACTATTATTTTAGTATATATTAAAAAAAAAACACAGCACAATAACAAAAACTGATGTGAATTTCACTGCTCAGCCGAGCGTTACGCCCACTGCACATATATAATAAGTGTATGTATGTACATATGTATGTATATTTTCCCAGCCTCAGCAGCAGATGGAAATCTCATACTCACTTGATGCGTGAACCCATTTGGATGTGTTTTCTTTTATATTATTTAGCACATTTTTATATCAATTTATGCGTTTGATCTGTATTTATACTACTATATGGTATTATTTCTATATTTATATGAACTTTTGATTTAATTTTAATGTCACATTAGCACCAGCCCGCATAAACATACGTATGTACATACAGGCGGCTGTTCAATTGCTCTTGCTCTTTCTTTTTGTCGTTTCACGATTTTGTGGATTTCGCGACGTCATTGAATAATTTTCATTGTTTTTTCCGTGGTGTCTATTGCGAGTGCATTTGGGCGACTATTTAAAGACCACTGTAATATATAAGATTCTGGGCAGCTTATTTGGCCCCAATGAAATAAATGATACACTTGGCACAATAACTTTTATGCAATATGAGCGAACAAAAACACTTTTTTACGAGCAAAACACCAACAACGCAACGACGACAACGAACCGACCCCAACCGCAGTTGCACTTGTACTCGATGCCTACTCGATAACCAACTGAAAGTAACAGCTGTGTAGCTGCCTTATCGATATCTTACATACGAATGTTAACTAACAGCTCAGTTGAGCAATAGCATAGCTCAATTTTGCCAATCAGCTGTTTCGGTTTGCAGACTGTTAGGGCGCAGAATAATCGGCAGTTATGTTCAAAATATATTATTTTCACTCAATTTAATTTAAAGAAGAAGCGTTGTTTATAAATCGTGATGCAGCTTTTACAGGTCTCTTCTTGTTTGCGCTGATAACAACAGCGAATAATTAAAATTACTTAGCATACTCAGCCCCGCTGTTAAATAACATTACAGTAATGTGTTATCGCGTGTTGTTTTTTTTTGCGTGTATTCTGGTTTTGTTATTGTATGCACTCAGCTGTCACGTTTTGTTGCACTCCAATTGTTTTTGTTTACAAGCCAGTTTCAATAAGTTTATTGCTTAATTGTGTTTGTGTTACATTATAAAAAATTGCATATATTTTACAAATGGAATTGCATAACTTACATAATGAATGTTTCATTTAATTGCTACAAAAAAATACCAGTAAAGAACTAAGAATTCGTTTGTGTTGTTACTTGCTAAAAGCTAGTAAAAGGCAAGTTAATAAATGTATGTAATTATAATGCGTGCGTCACAAATCCAACGGTAATTGCGGTAATCACCTTTAGAAGCACCAAAATAGCACAAAGGTTAAGTCACTCCCCCGCCCCGGCCAACTATCTATTACCTTGGCCGTAGCTATTGATTTGTTGTTGCACGTGATGCCAAAACAAACACACAAACTAGCAGAATAAAAAAAGAAAACGCAATGTGTAAGTATGTCATCAAATGAGACTGTGAGAATGTATGCGTTAGAGGGTACGCCATATAATTCAACGGCCATTTTGGGCTTCGAACGCGACCTGCCTGGCCCAGAGAGGCAGCGGGCCCCGAGAACGGTGAACCATGTCTCATTGCCGATTTGTGAGCCATTGGAAAAACATCTCAAAGTTGACTTACTTATTTGTTTAAGTTGTTTGTCATACGATTTCAACTAAATTATCTAAATTCTTATTTCCTCTTTTGTTTATTTTTTTAAAAAATTCTTAATTTCTTTAAGGTAAGCGAACAAAAACTCATTTCATGGAGCGTTCTTATTATGCAAGGCAACAATAAAAAAAATAAGTTAAACTGACGATAACAAAAAGAAACAAATTCACAGTTAGAATTTATTATATGTATGTCCATTTTGCACAAACACAGAACAAAGTTCTAGCCCAGTGTCATACATAGTACATAAGTGATAAGGCATTAGTATAGTTATTTCTACCCATCGACAATGTTGTGTGCCTTTGTCCATATGCCGGTTAAGGCGGCAGCACAGAATCAAATGGTGCACCTTGAGCTGAGACACTTTGCCCGTTACGCGCTTATGACTCATAATCATAATATCGGGTCCAGTGTGAACGCAGTGCTAGCGCAGCAATTGCAACGATCCCAACGATCCCAACAACAACATGATAGACAACAACATCGCACAACCCTTCAGCAACGACGACGAAATCATCCATTATTAGGAACTCAGGAACTGCTGTGAGTTACAGATAAACCTAAGCCCCACTCTATGTATGTTTGTATATACCGTTATCAGCGTAATGATCAAGTCGTGTCTTCTGCTGATAACGTTGTGCCGAACAAGACTCGGGTTCGAGTGTCCGCCCCGTTATGAGCATGAGCCTCTCGCTCAATTAAACCCCATACACATGTATTTTGCCTGGTTGATAAGATATGCCCATGTGTATAGTACAAGTATATATTTGTTATATCGCGAGCAGTAATTCCCATTCAGCAATTCGCAACGGTTTTGTTATAAATTACACTTGTCATCTTCCTCTCTCTCTCTCTGCAGTTGCCCTCGGGATTTCAGTGTGAATTTATCAGTGCGAGGAATGCACACGGAGTCTGTTCCAATCACCATGTTCTATTCCATGTACGCGTATCTGTCGCATATACCGCGTCTGCATGCCTTGGGCATAGCCGTATTTGCGTATGTTGTCTATTACCTCATCCAGGTGGTTAAGGTGAGTAGAGTCGACTATATTTGGATTACGTCATTCATAATTCGTTATTCCCTTTTAGCGTCCAATAATTGCGTGTGCCGATGGACCTTTCAAGCAGTACCTGATCCGAAAGATGCCCACATTGGAGAACAAGTACTGGCCCACCTTCTGGTGTGTGGAGAGTCGTGCCCAGACTGTTCTTGCGAGCCTGCTGCGCTCCCAGAGTCTTCCGCATGTCAACTACCGCAGGTATGCGTCACATTCAGGAACGTCGCAGCCCAATAGATCTCTGACTTTAGACTTATTAGTCTTGTTTGTTATTCATATATGTATGAATATATAGTGAGATCAGTAGGGTTTAAGTGAAATTCATAGATGACCTCAGCCTGATCCCGAGATTTACATTAGTATGTCATATGACATTTAAATTAGATATCTGCGATACGGAAATTCAACCAATTTTGTCTAGACCAAAAACTTGTTTGTGTTATCAAAGTTTCTTGTCGCCTTTGCGAACTATGATATCAAAAGCTGTAAGTTTGATTAACTTAGCTGGGTAAACTGCAAGATCCAAGTAGGCTAGCACTTTATAAAGCTATCGAGTTAGGTAAGAATGGGTTTAACAGATTCGCTGACTCATTTTGAGATAATGGATTAAAATAGATGGATTAAAAATTAATATATTAACGAATTTATTTTATAGAGAAATTCTCACGCTGAAGGATGGCGGCGAGGTGGCTCTGGACTGGATGGAGGAGGGCTGTGACGAGCGAGCCCCATGCGTACTAATTTTGCCGGGCCTCACTGGCGAATCGCAGGCGGAGTACATCAAATGCCTGGTCTTTGCTGCCCAACAGACGGGCATGCGAGTTGTGGTCTTTAATAATCGTGGTCTAGGCGGTATCGGGCTGAAGACACCGCGTCTCTATTGCGCCGCAAACTGCGAAGATTTGTGTGAAGTTGTCAAACATGTACGTCAGACGCTGCCCGCACATTGCAAACTTGGCGCAACGGGCATATCCATGGGTGGCCTAATACTCGGTAAGCAATTGAAGAATCTCTAAATGTTTAACAAATATAAAATGTATTTTCTACTTCAGGCAACTATCTGGCGCGCAAAAGCGACGAGGCTCGTAACAATCTGTCCGCTGCCAAGATTATTTCGGTACCTTGGGATGTGCACAAGGGCAGCGCGAGCATTGAGAAGCCTGTCATCAATAATTTACTAGGACGCCATCTAGCTGGCAGTCTGTGCCGCACACTGCGCAATCACTTGGAAGTATACCGGGATATTTACCAGGACTCGGACATTGATATACAACGCATACTGCGTGTAAGCTAATTTAATTATATTAATTATCTGCAATCTCATGCTCATATTCCTGCTCCTACTTAGTGCAAGACGATCAAGGAATTCGACGAGTTGTTCACGGCCAAACAGTTCGGCTATGCCCATGTTGACGACTACTATACGGATGCCACACTGCATAATAAGCTGGATCAAATCTCGGTGCCATTACTATGCCTGAGTGCTGCAGATGATCCGTTTCAGCCGTTAGACGCTATCCCTATCAAAGCGGCAAATCAGTGCTCTCACGTCGCAATTGTGATTACAGCGCGTGGTGGGCACATTGGTTTCCTTGAGGGCTGGTGGCCATCGAACAAGGATCAGTACATGTGTCGGCTCTTCACCGAGTACTTCACAAAGGCATTGATTGACGAAGATGGTGAATTTGAGAAGGCCTCGAATAAAATGCACGAGCGTTATCTGGCTAAGCAAACGATGCAACTGAGCTCCGGTGTGCAAAATGTTCCTTCACCAATCTTATTGATGAATAAGCCGGTCGAGCCGCTGGATCAGCATCATAAAGTAAAGCTAATGTAAAGAATATAATCATAGTCACTACAGCCGTTAGATTTCTAAAGATAAATTAAAAAACTAAACTATTAGAGCGTTCCCAGCAGCACCGTCGGCTGATCATTTGTGATATGAACTTGAACAAAATCCAAAATGTTATTATAGAAAGTGTTATTTAGACCTTTGACAGCTGTTAGAAATTGCTATTAACCAGATACACCAGATACCTACATAGACCTAGTGCTGTATTAGTTACATATCAAATTGGAACAGTGAGATAGCTTAAAGCTTACAAAATTAATTTATAACAGATTAATGTACAATTTGCAATTGCGAGATAAACGAAAGTGACAAGACAATATATATATATTCTTATTCAAATTATATTTTTATAAATCAAACTCTAACTAGTAAAAATATAACGCCTAACGAAAACGAATACACATTGAACTTGGTTTTAATGCGTATTTAGGATACTTTTTCAGTTATACGAAAACTTTACCTGAATATCATACAAAACAAAGAAGAGAGAAAAGAAACGTATAAGGAGCTAACGTGCTTCCAGACGCTGCTGCCTATTTGGAGGTCACCAGGTAATGGAGTTATCTCCGCGCCGAGAATAGTCACAAAGCTATGCACTTACTTTTAGTAAATATAATATTATAGATAGCGAGCAGTTAAAAACCGTTTACAGCTAAAAACACGTACATATTGTAAATATATATATATATAGTATATGTATGTATATGTATAAAAAGTGTATGTTCTTTTGGGATCGAGTACCCTAAATGGGCTTGTAGAGCAACGTTGTGACATATTTCTTGCGATAACGATGAGTGGCACTGAGCACCATAACGCCGTCTTTGATGGAGAGTGCATACAAGTGGTTCAGCATAACGTGGTTCGGTTCAGGCAACAATGTGGGTTCGCACTGTAAACAAAAACAACAATTTGATAAGTTTTTATTAGGGCTATGCTAATCGTAGCTGCTTACCGAAAGCGGCGTATCTTTGTTTAGTATGACTTGTAGTAAATGTGGCGGCAGCACCGGAGGACCGGAGACTTTCTCCCACGGCTTTACTTGTGGGACCTCCTGTGAGTATTCCCTTTCCGCATAGTTGGGCACATTTTCACTATCCTTGGCCAACGCCTGGAAGACCTCAAAATCTGAGGCACGCACTGAAACCAAATTGTTTTTGTCGCCTTCATCGTTTTCCACGCTTTTCTGATAAAGACGAACGGAGAGAGAGAGAGAGGAAGAGATAGAGAAATTGAATCAATTGCAAATTAGAACGCCACAACAATTACAATATAGGGAGGGCTGCGGTTCAATGTGCTCCAGCATTGCCAGGCGCGAAACCCAATCCGAATCTATGTAAATACTGACAACTCTCCTCACTTTGTTTACAGTCCAGCAGCGGCGACGATTACACAACACGCGTAGTGGAAAAATAGTCGACTGCGTCATCGACAATTGTAAACAAGTGTCTGTGTATCGATTTTCCATTTGGAAAATTCGCGGGGAAAACTCACCAGTTTTGGATCGTGCTTCCATTCGCCATCAACACAGAATTTATACTGATGGTCACCCTCAGGCAGATCAATGATGGTCACAAAATTGCCATGGCTGCGCACCATCGGTATGGGTTTCCATTTGGAGAAGGTGCCCGATATGGTTACGTTCTTGCCGCCATAATCCCAACGCAGCACAGTGGGTAGCGCTGTTTTCTTTAGCTCAATATCTGCGTCCAGTGATCCTGTTGCTTGCGCTTGCTCATCGTCGTTTAGCTCGTCCATTGTGTGCTCTCTCTCCGCTGCTGCTGCTGCGACTGAATCGTTATCAATTGATGTGCGCTTAGCGCCCGCTCGCGTATAATACGGGTCTTCGTCTTCTTGCGACGAACCCTCGTTTAAGACTGCCGTATGTTTTTTATCGAATGAGAAAGCTTGGCCGACGCCAACGCCAACGCCAACGCCGCCGCCGCCTGCTCCAATGCCGCCCAAAGCTGCTGCGCCAGCGCTGCCTCCCCCTGCTCCGGCACCAACACTTGCCACAGAGTCGCGAAAATGTGCGGGAGAACTTGGCGTCGAGAGGTCGGTCGACTTATGACGCTCTCGCTGCATATGCACAGTCGAGCTGCCTGCGTTTCCCATATTGCACTTCTCTCTCTCTCTCTTTTTGCTCCCTCACTCTCTCTCTTTTTTACTACTTTTTTTGGAGGTTACTTAAAGCATTGAAAATTGTGGTTGGACGTTTATTGTTTTTTTTTCTTGGCACTTTGTTTTCCTTTACTTTCTTATTGTATCATTGATTGTTTCGTTATTGCTTATATGGCGAAAATTGATTTTTCAGTACTTTTTTGTTCGTTTTTAAAAATAATTGGCATTTAATATTTAGTTTTTGTTATTTAAGAGTTTGTTTTCGTCGTAAAATGGCTAATTATAATTACAACTACATACATATACAAGTGTGCAATATGTATGTATGTATATTTGTCATGTAGGTGTACCTGTATATTCGCCAGTTCCAATTGGAATTGAATCATCGCTGAGAACAATGACAGAGTTGCTTACCGACTGCAATCGACCAGGGCGGCAACAGTAACTGTCATCAATTATCTTAACTGTTCTCTCTTGGCATACTCTGCTCAAGTGCATAAAAGGGATTTCATAGACAAACGATTCTCATTTATTTATTGTCTCTTCATAATTTGTTACATAGTCAAGCCAATCAATAAAATTGCACAGTTATATACACATTATGAAATTATATCACATAATTCGAACCAGTTCCGATGAGTTTATGTTTAAGTTGCGCTTGCATCCCTGCGCAGATATGCAAGGTTTATTATGTGAAAAACTATAAGGAAGCGTAAAGCAAATTAATTAAGCACTGTTAATACATAATTATGGCCGAATTGGTTAAAGACTGGCTGGCGGAATACCGGGCTCGCCCTAAACCAGCGGAGTCTGAAGCGTTTGTTGTGGAGCACGAAACTGATCCAGAAATCGCCGAGGCCATCTTCACAATATTTAACGAACGGCAACGGAACGAGGATCTGGTCCACGACATTTGTCAGCAGTTGTTGCTCTTTTATCGAGAAGATGAAGTGACGCTACACAAGTTCCCACTGCAATTCTTACCTGTGCTGATTTATACATACCTCCATGCAGTTGCCGCTGGCGACAAGAAGGCGTCTCGTGGCGTCGAGACACTGCTCATCTGCATTTACAACGGCGAGGTGTCCACATCTGAGGGCGGCCAGAAAGAGGTTGCCTTTCGCATGCCAATATTGGCTCAAGCATCTGTCTACCACGAGGTGAAAAATCTGCCAATGACCGATCTGCGACGCTGGGAGGAGAATTGCAATCGGGAGGTTAAGTGGGGGCCGCATTTGAGCATTGAATCGATAAATGCTCAAAATCGCATGCGTATCATGACGGCGCTCCTCTTCTGCTACAATCAGCAGGTGAGCCTTACGCAAAAGTCGTCGCTTTTGCATCTATGCCGAGTGACGTCACAAATCGTGAATCAGGGCTTTACTACCAAATCTGGCCATGGGCATCGCATGAGTTATGGGTAAGCAAAATCAATTTTCGTATCTTATTATTGATGCATTATTTAAACTGTAATTCGCAGCTCCGATCCAGCGACAGGTGCTACTTTTCCGAAACCTTCCGCGCCGCGGATACCGCTCTCTGCGTCTTTTCTAATTGAATTGGTACACGCGATTTACTATGCCATGTTCAATGGTTATGGCACAGTTGCCATACAGACCCTGGAGGACATACACAATCGTGCCAGTTACGAGATGTATACGGAACTGATTCTGGTGACAAACGCTGTGCGCAATTCTCTGCATGCGAATCCATCGGGACAGCCCACCGATGGACCCATGGGCTTGAGTGTAGCTTTGACTCCGGCCACGAATACCGTAACAACTTCAGTCTCGAAATCGATGATAACGAACGCTTCATTCCGTACGAAAAAGCTCCCTGATGATATTCCCATACAAGTACAGGATCTCACGATGCCCCAGGCGCCGCAACAGTTGGCCAGTGTTACAGAAGAGACGGAGCCGGCTACAAAGGAATCGCCGTCGACCAAGGAGAGCAGCGGGACGCGAACCTCTATCATAAGACCGAGCATGGAGGGTATAAAAGCGCAAGCGCATAAGGCACTCATTGCAGGCTTTATGAAGTCAAAGGACAAAGATAAGGAGAAGGAGAAAGATAAGGAACCACCAAAACCACCTCAACGTAAATTCGATAAGCATACGCAGCGCAATTCCTTGCTACAGCTACAAACCCAAACAGTTGTTGATTCCAGCGGCGACCACGAGAAGAGTCCGTTGGCGGTGAGCAAGTCGAAAACGTATGACGCCGTTGCGGATCCGCAACCCACCGATATGCTGCCAATGCAGACGCTCTCGCTAATCAATGAGAACGGCAGTAATAGCTTCAGTGTTGACAGTGACATGAACGATGGCCAAGGTAGCGGAGTTCCAGCCAGCACGATGACCTCGCTGAACAGCAATACTACTTCCATCACAAGCAGCGATCTACTGACCAAGAGCTTTGACTCCAGCATCGAAATGGCGCCGATGGGTCACAGCAATAGCAATGGTGGCAAGCTGACCGAGCATGGTCTGGGGGAATAGGTCACGAGTCAGGCTAGGTTAATGTCACACAGAGTCTGGCTCCCATTCCGAGTTCAATAACAAACCAATTAGCCAAATTCAAGTATATTTATTATCATTATAATTATATATATGTATATATACAAATATGTATATGTATGTTACTGTAATAGTCGCACGCTACCTTTGGGTATTAACTGACGAACAAAGAACTAAGTGGAATTTACCCCGGGCTATGTTGGGGTGTGTGGAACTGTAAATGTAACGCAGTAATACTTAAGAAACGTTGGAATTTGTTGAATTTTATTGTCATTCTTAGTTGTTCGTATTGTATTAATGTATTGTATTCTAATTGTTGGTAAAATGTACATTACTAATTACGAAGTTATCCTTTAGGTTAAAAATGTGCTAATCACATACACACACACACACACACATATACAACACACATGAAATAAGTATCTACAGAAGTATATATCCAGCTGTCCAAACGGAAATTTGAAGTAAACTAATTACTAATTTCAAATGTTAAAAAAGCATTTCATGATGAATTTAAATATGTGCAATTAATGTTACGTGAAGCAAGGCTTTTCCATGTTTTCTCGAAACTTTCAATATTAGTTTAAGAGAATAAAAATTCTATTATAAATTCGTTAGAGTTTTGGTGAGAGTATTTCACAGTCAAAATGATTAAAATGGGCATTTATTCTCTTTGACAACTTAACTAAATAAATACAAATATATATATTGTGTTATTAAAAATGTATTTTTTGGATTACTTCGTTAATCACTTGTCATCTTTTTTCTAAACTTTCCCTGCAAAAAGATGCGAGGCACATCGATTCCCTCCTTTAAGTTGAGTGTTCGACGATGCACATAGTTGTTGGATAATACCTCAAAGCCGTTACTCGATAATAGCTCTGTCAGTTCCTGCTCGGAAAAGTAATAGCTACGGGTCCCATCTTGGCGCATGTAGAGATTCTCTGCGATTTTGTGGCCTGGCTTAAAGCGCAGCTGTGCCATGTCGTAAAGGCCGTAATCACGGAACAGCAATAATCCTCCGGGTTTCAGAAGTTTCCACAGATTCTGCACAACGTCTTTGAATTTGTCAGGATGAATGGCGGAGAGTACAAAGATTAGTGTGCAGACATCTAGACTTCCTGCGTCAATATGCTCGTGGACCTGTTGCGTTGTGATATCGCACTGGAATGCCTTTATATGCTTCTCATCGTACAGTGGATTAGAGCGCACAAAGTCAACGGCACGTGGTGAAAAATCGCAGGCATAGAAATAAAAACCGGTGCTATCCTCCTTCGCTTGTTCCTCTAATAAGGGAAACACTAGGTTACCAACGCCACAACCCACCTCCAAGAGAGTACGGCTCTCCACTAACTCAGAGGATTGTGAGTCTGCTAAGAGCTCCTGGAATTCGCGCGTAGTCCAGTGGCGATCCTTGAAGAAGCGTGTTTCGTTTCGCTTATAGAATAAGTCCCAATGCCGTTGTGCATCAATTTCCAGTTTGTTTGCTTTGAACTCAGGTACCATGCGCTTATTTTGCTCCTCTAACTTAGCTTTTTCCTCAGCTGACAGTTCCTTCGTCCATGTAGTGATAATATCCGGTTCCATTTCGTTTTGTTCTTAAATAAATACTTCCAAGGCAATGTTTGTTGTGATCCGTCAATACGAACATGTGTGCCGAGGAAATTGTACAAGGTAACCAAGAGCAAGGTACAACGTCACAAATATTCATTTTAATGCTCGATTATATTAATCGAAAAATCGATAGCCCATGATAATGCAACGCTTCATTTGTTATTGTTTGAAATATATTTGAATAAAGCGCACCTGCGTTTGTTGGTGAATGGCAAAAGTACACTAAAAGAATTAGTGTGTAAAAATCAGACAAAATGGATATCTTAAGAGGTAAACAAATGATTTCTTTATTGTGATGAGTTACTTAAAATCAAAACTTTAATTATACATATGCATTATTAAGAAGATAACAATTAACAAAAGTGAAACGTAAGTATCAAGCCGAAAATTGGCTTATTTCTATGGTCTTTGGTTGCAGGCATAGGCTTTTCAGCCCTTATCTGCCCATTATGGTTGGCTCGTCGGCCATGGCAATCTCATCGTTGGGCGCCTTTGCGCCCTTCTTCTTACCCGAATACCAGAGGAACATAACACCGCACACAATATTCACAACAAATGTGAACCACGCCAAATAGACACCATAGCCATATCTGATCACGGAAAGAAACAACAGGACAGATTCAGGGAACTGTGTGATTAATTAGGAACACCCAACTTACGTCAATTCTGCACCATCCGGATAGGCATAAAACAGATGATCCTTAGTGTAGGTAATGGAGGAAAACAACACCTGCAATACAACAAGCGCTGTGGATGCAGATACCAGGTGGATTCCACCCGCCAGTCGCTTGAACATGTAGCGCGGATTCATGAAAGTGTAGAATGAGAACACAGCTCCCAGGCTCATGACGAATAGCGTGATACAGGCAAAGGATGCCTGCGTTCGGATATAGTCTGAAAGGGAATACCAAGCAACTAACAAATTAAAAACAGCCACAGACGCCGGCAGGGTAGGAATACCTACCCATTAGCTCATCATCAAATCCCGGCTCGTTGCGAAGCGTATTCGAGTTGGGGAACATATCAATGTACTTGCAACGCGCTGTAAAAAACAAGAGCTCAAATTGTAATACACTATCTCAGATTGGACCTTCAGTTCACTCACGGTAGGGTATATAGCTGTAGAATTTGGTTTGATGACCCTTCTTTGGCGGCAGCGGGGGCACAAGTATCAAAATGACGCGCTCTGGGTTGAGCACATAGGCAGGTATACCGACATCACGTATGTAGGTGCCTAGTAGACGCACTACCCACGGATAGTCTGTCCAATTGCTGAATATAGCCTGCTGTGCCATCTCCGGTATCACATAGTATGACCACATATCATTATATTTGACACGTTGCAGAGCCGAACCGAAAGTCTTACGTTCTATGATCTCATTAACTTCGAGTGGATTAATGGGTATAGGTTTATGTCCGGTTGCATTGAATTCCCGCTGATTCGCCTCTGTGTTCATGACGAGCTTGTGAAAGGCGTTGCGAAAATGTTGAAAATCATCCTCTTCCCCGCGTGCCCAATGCGCAAACATGCGTCGTCGCGCGATCTCCGTAAAGTTCTCCGAACCGTCGAGCCTCTCCTGGGCAAACTGTCTGATGAACTCCGTGTGCGACAAATTGCGTTTGGCATCGTTGATGTTCGACTGCGAGGTGTACGACATGGAACTAAAATTACGCACCACCTGGGCATTACTCAGGGCATTCGGTACGATGGTGTTCCGACAATGACGCCACAAGCCCGAGTGCGAGGACATAAAGAAACGTCGTGATTCCGGTATGAAAATTCCTGTTGATAGAGAGAGGAAACAATGGGATTTAACATGGAAATTGGAAGGAGGCCAACAACTTGATTTTGACATGTACCTGATCCGCCCGAAATGATAATCCAATGATCTGTCGCAATGGCCACAATCCAAACGATCAGTGAGACGACCATCAACAGGCTACAGCCCAGCAGGACACGACGCTGGAACATATAGGCCTGCATAAGAGGACGTCTTTCCTCATCCCGGCCGATTGTCGAGGTAGAAACGTCGCGGATCATTGTTTCATTCACTCTCTATGGTCTATGGTCTCTGCAATTGTTCTGCCAACTGGCTGCTTGCTGCGGTCTCCGGGCGATACCAATGGGAAATCCACACGCACATGGGACAGGGCAGCACGTTCCTGACAAAGGTAAAGTAAAAGCTTAACACATACACACGCACACACACACATCGTAAACTGTTTCTAATGATTAAACAACATGAAGGCACGTTGCGTATACGCAAAGTTGTACAAGGCCTCCTCCCCTATGCGTGCGTGTGTGTGTGTGCCTGCTCATATCGTCATAATTATAATTCAGCAGGTGTTTGACGGAATTTTCGCGATTTTCATTTTCTTCTCATTTCGTTTTTATATTGTTTTATTTATTTTTCTCATTTGCTTCACGTGGATTCTCGCCCGGGACAGGCGCGCGATATTTAAAATATCATATTTTATGCACATTTGTCTGGCAGCAGCCATTAATTATGCTGCTTTGGAGAATTTATTTATTTACATGTTGTTTTTGGCTTCGTCGCATTGGCAACAAAACCGTCATCGTTCGAAAACCGAAAAAATATACAAAAATATTGTTTGCCTTCCTATTTTTTTTTTTTTTTCGACAGATACTAAGCAAATTAGTAAAGACATTCGCAATGACCGAAAGAATAATAAAATAAAATAAAATATTTAGAAAAAAGTAAGAATAATGTGAATTCTTCGAAATAATGTTCCATTCTATTTATTATTTGCTGAAATTTGAAATTTTTTCTTTTTGTTGCAAATTTTTCTCTCGCGAGAATTAGGTGCGCCCGCGTGGGAGGCTCATCAAGTAGAGAAGGATGAGGTGGAGGATTGGGTGTATGTCGTGTGCGTGTGAAAGTGCCATATGCCAAAGAGTGGGATAGAGACAGAGTAAATAACGTGCATACGGCCAGGTTTTTCCTTCTTATTTATATATATTTGCATAGTATATTTTAATTGCCTTGTTGCCCATCAAGATGATAAAATAGATATAAGTATGTGAGTGAGAATGTTGCCAGCATTAATGTACATCGTAAACATTTTTGATGCGGCGCATTATAAAGCGAGAAAATGTCGTTATTCTTTTAAAAGGGGGGAAAACCCGCATAAATTCGCCGCCTTTACGATTGTCATTAGCGAAAAGTTATGGCACAATTTGTATTTGTTTAGCGCGCCGATTAATATCGTCTCATCCTGCGCGAGCGTACAACATGTTGCATGCAACTTTTTGTGGATCGCTTCCGTAATCTATTTTCGTCGCGTTGCAGTTGCAGTTGCAGTTGCATTGGAGTTGCATTTACGTCATGCGCTTCAAGTGCGTCATTTGCCACATTTAAGTCGACGCAGCGACCCCTTTTGGGGGCAGAGTTCTATGCACATATGTGTGTGTATGTATGTACACACAATTGTCCGTATGTATTACACCCACGAGTGCTACAATATTTTTTTTTTTTTTTTTGAAACATTTGTGTATTTTTCTTTTTCATTTCGGATTTGTTTTATTTTGTGGCAGTACCAAAATTTTACTTTACGCATTTGGCGCGCTCGCCATTTGTTTTAAACAAATTTGTCTTAACATCTCGTATTTTTAGACAAAACGTACAGTTATCAAGCTGTGTCTATGCCCCACACATGCACATACATATACATACATTCCTGCTGTCTCGGGCCTAGGTAATATAGTATGTCTCTCGACCCGACTGATCCCACTGACTGATGGCATGACAAAATTGCCAAACCGATAATTTCTCACATCTTATTGTCTTCGTTTCGTTTTTCTTCTATTTTTCTTTTTTTTTGGGCGCACATATTGACAGTTTTGACATCGAGATATTTTTTATAAATTCTCATATAGAAATATCTTGCAGTGCACACGCACACACATACACACTAAACGCAGGGGGACGCATCGATTCAAATAGTCTAGATCTAAATAAATAAATATATTATGCAAACGAAAATTTGTTTAAGGGGTTGAGAAACATTTTATTGTTTATTTATTTGCCAATCTGACGATCAGCATCAACATTGTATTTTTTTTTTGGGTTTATTTAATTCGTGTATATATCAAGGACTGGGCATAAAATTTGACTGTCTAATCCAAGGCGGGCCATTAAACTGTCCGATTTTAACTGCCGGACTTTGATTTATCGTTATATAAGCACTTCACAAATTTGCACCAAACAATTTCGGCAACATTGTTTACCATTAAAGCTTCCGATCTTGCACAAATATTATGGTTTACAGGCGATCCTCTGCTGGATTAATCTATTCTTATCTGGCGCGTCCGAGTCAACGGATTACGACTACTAGACCTGACTAGACGAAGGCGATTAAAAATAAGTTTAATGTCAGTATCGCGTTGACTTCTTCGGTACAATATAAATCAAAATACACACACACAAGAGGGAAACGGACGAGATGCCGATACGATCACAATACGCCCGCTGACTGGCGGCTGGCCGATGCTGAGCACAAGCACAGACTGACTGACTACTGGCAGCAGCATCAGCAGTGGTTGCCCTGGCGGCGATATAACAAAAGGCCTGAGCTGAAAAATGCTGGCATTGTTGTTGCTGGCGGCTGGCGCTGATTTGGGAGCGTAAAACCGGCCCGCAACATAAACATAATTGCGGCGTTGGCGGCGCACACGTTCTACATCTAGATCTCTCTGTCTCTCTGTGCTGCCATGTGCGTAAAAAATAATATAAATAAATATATAGCGAAAGCAGCAGGCCACCTGCAGAAATCTGTCCCATTGGTAATAAGTCCAAGTCCAATAGGAACTCTCCATTGTTGTGAGTATTACTGCGTCATCGTTTTTTAATTGCACCATAAAAACTCTCCCTGTATCCCTCTGTATTCTACACTTGTGTTGTGCAGTGTAGCAATGTGTGTGTGTGTGTGTGTGCTTAAATTTAGAAATTGATGAATTTAGGCATCTCTCTTTTTTTAATGATACAGAGCCATGGGCAGCTATTTATATACATACATACGCGTACATACTATGCCAGCTAGCCCACTAGCCAGTCAGTGGGCCAGTCAGCCAGCCCGCTAGCCTGCCGCATGCCAACGCACTCTGTGCGCGCCCCACCCCACACATCCACCATGCGCCACAGTCGTTTGGGCCAAAATGCTATTAAACGTTGACAACGACTTTATGAATGCTGTTAGATCTTTTTGGCATACTATTAGCGCATCATTCAGCCAAACGGGGCACGCCTGCCGGATGACGTCGTGCGGGACTACAACTAACCACTTGTGGATGAGTGAACGTCTCGAGAGTGTTTGTGTTTCTTTGGATGTGTGTCTCTATTGCTGTCTATCTGTGATGCGCAATGCGCCCATATCCAGATTCAATTCGCTTAATATATCGTTTTGTGCAGTACCCTGCATAGTAAGTCCGGCAATCACTTGTTGCGCCTCCGGACAATTGATACACGCGTTACGTATGGCCAATATGCTCCACTCTCGCATCACTGCAGATCATGATAAAAAGAGTTAATGGATTATAAGTTGATATAAGTATATACTTACGAGGATTCCGAGCATCCATGACCGTGCACTCGAGCAGAGCAGGCAATAGCTGTGTGTCCAGGCAATAACCTCTGTTAGCAGCATTCTCGTACAACAAATTGGCAGTGCAACGCACCAAGAGCGTTTTCAGCTCGTAGGAGACCTTCGTCTCGTACTCTGCATCAACGTTGGAGGTGAGTGCCACCTCTTCCAGCTTTGTCATCGGTTTGTCCAAGCTGCCAACGCTATTGGGCTCTTTGCCAGCGGCAACCACGCAGCGTAGCAGGCTGCTGACATTTATGAATAATGACTGATCGCTAGCATAGATGTTGGCATACTTTTCCGAGCCGCTGGCGCTAGCAATAATTCGCAGCAGTGTATGCACCTCACGGGGATGTAGTTCATGGCGCAATTTCATGGTCTCTCGCAATATGCAATCGGACTTCATCTTGAACTCCTTGGCTAGGAATTGCAATAGCATCGTGCTGAGGAGACCATTTGGGCTTTCCTCTCGCATGTAATTACACACATAGTCAAGAAAGACAATGCGTTCCTCAACTGTCGCAAGTTTCTGATAACAGTTGACACAGCTGCGTGCATCTTCGACAATGTAATGTTCCATCAGAAAGTGTAAATATTCGAAGTTGTAATTCGATTTTGTGTCGTTTATCGCCTGCCAGAGACGCACACATGTTTGAAATACTATCTGATCGCCGACTACCTGCGCGCCTAGTCCCAAATATATGTTGTACATTATCATCAGCAGCACATTGTTTGAGCTGCCAAGCGGCGGGGTATAGGCCTGTTCGGAAATCTGGGCGCCATGTGTCAGCCAGGTTGTCTTCTGCGTATTTTTATTATTGACCACGCTATTGGCCAACACCTGTAGCGTTAGGGTGTATATTGTTTTTTGATCTGTTCGTAGAATTGGATTAAAAACGACATTTTGAACGAATCGTGCAAATTCCGTATTGTTGGCCAACGTTTCTTGACTAATTTGACTTTTTGTTAGTAGCAGGCGCAACCTTTTTAATAACTCTTTGAGTTCCGCCTCATTCTCAGCCAAATTTGAACTCAGGTTAATAATTTTCTGTGTAACATGTTCGGTTTCTATAAGCTAAAAATGCTATTTCTTAGCAAAAAATAAAAATATAAATAAATGTTTTATTTACCGGCTCCGCATGTTCCATTTTATTGACAATTATCGTTCCACTAGATAGTTATCGATATAAATATCGATTGCAAGGCGGCAAAACTGTAAGAGGTATTCCCCACTTCGAATTCAATAATTTATATGATGACGTGTTTATGATTTATTTAATTTGTCGTTATTGCTTTGATGTCACAAAAAGTAGCTAACTTATTTCAGTTATCAATGTGGCTCGGAAATTATACACAATACAATTAAAACTTGTAAATCTTGTGACTACTTAAAAATATCTATTGCAAGTATCGGCAAAATAAAGTCCACCCATCCCTAAAACAAATGTCAACTTGCTAAGCCTTTTGTCAAAAACATACACAACATTGCTTTATTTTATGCAAAATTCTCGATCATTTTAATATTATGCTTATTAATCGTGTGTTATGTCGAAGCTGGCCAACTCAGGTGACGTAAGTAAGCAGATATATAAAGAATAAGCAATAATAAGTGGACTATAATTCATTAACATTTCCAAACATAACAGTTACAGATTTTATGCAAATTTTGCATCGCGTTTTCAAACATTTCGTCCCAACTTGGTTACACAGAGATTCTGTCAGCCACCAAAGCGACAATTTTATGTACACAGAGTACAGAGGAGCAACATACAACCTATTATCGGTGAGCCGGCGGCAGGAGGTAGTACCGTACCATCAGGAAATGTTATCAAAGCCATCGTATTTACAGGAGCTGTAAGCTTTTATTCAATAATTTTAATATATTACGCTGACTTAAATAATTAATTCATAATTCAGTTCAGTGTTGGATGCTTTGCTGGAGCAACTATAGTGGAGTATGAAAACACACGCAGTATGATTATTTCGAAGGCGAAACAAGCGCGCCTTGGTTGGTTACAGAATCGTTCCATTATGGAACATAACAGCTGGGAAAAGCTTAAGCTGGAAGTAAGACGATTTTGGGATTCATTGACGCCCGGAGACAAGACTTTTGCACCAATACTGCTATGTAACTTGCTAGCTTTTGCTCTGTGGCGTGTTCCTGCGATGCGTGGCACTATGTTATCCTATTTCACATCTAACCCGGCGGCACGTAGGTCTCGTCCAAACATAATATCTATCAATTATTATGATTTTGTTCCATATTACAGGAATTGTTTGTTGGCCAATGTTCCTATCTACATTCAGCCACTACTCAGTCATGCACATTTTTGCCAACATGTATGTGTTGCACAGCTTTTCAAATGCAGCCGTGCTCTCCATGGGCAAGGAGCAGTTTATGGCTGTCTATTTGAGCGCAGGTGTCTTCTCCAGCTTGATGAGCGTACTCTACAAAGCGGGTACAAAACAGCCCGGCATGTCGTTGGGCGCTGTAAGTCCTTAATATTGTCAAATCAATGATAGATGAGGATTAATTAATTTGTCCAATTGCAGTCAGGAGCTATCATGACGGTGCTGGCGTACGTTTGCGCACAGTATCCCGAAACACAATTGAGCATATTGTTCCTGCCTACTATTACATTTTCTGCCGGTGCCGCGATAAAAGTTATAATGGGCATTGACTTTGCCGGATGTGTGATGGGGTGGAAATTCTTTGATCATGCAGCGCATTTGGGCGGAGCCGCCTTTGGCATGTAAGTATACGATGAATCTTGTTCCATTCGGATTAAACTAATGAATCGACTATCTTTCAGTTTCTGGGCTCAGTACGGTGCACAAATATGGGCGAAACGTATTGGTTTTCTTAATTATTACCATGAATTGCGAAGAACGAAGCAAAAATAATTAAATGACCATGAGATGTTCAAAATTAAATGAGATGTAATATGATATATTTTGAAGATGTGACGTATGCATCAGATCAGGGATTACAAAGATCGTTCAGCCTCAGAGGCTTGTGTTATCTTGTGTTAGATTCAATAAATCGTCAGAAATCTAAATTATTATGAAAATAACAATTACACATCCTTTGATTTCTGCTTGGTAGGTGGCTGTTCAGCTTGATTGCGCTGCATGCGATATATAATCTCTTTCTGGCGTTGCATTAGTTTCTCCCTAAGCTCTTGGAGCGATTCTCTCTCAGGGGCATAAGAAATGTGCAATATGCCACCATAGAACTGTTTTGCATCAAGTTGACGTTTAGCTCTTCGTGCATGCTCCAGTCGTTCAAACTGAACTGCAAAAACATCTGTGAACGCTTCCAGTTCGACTATAAGTGTAGATATTAGTTATTATTATCATTATTATTATTATCATTATTTCCACACACTCGTTTTAGCCATGTCGCTGGTTACACATATACAGGACAGTAATTTTCCGAAGCACTGCATTTTATTTTTAATATTTGTATGCAGATTCACTTTGGGTACACCGAAAACCAACATATGCCTAGATTCAGTTGCAACGGTGTAAACCTGGAAGGTTTTATAATGTTATTACAGAACTCTTTCTATAGACACACTTACTTTGACAGCTTTAAGCTCCCGACCCTGTCTATACTGCAGTCTAGTTGTGCAGTATTCCAAGCGTTTGTGATGCTCCGAAGGCGTAGGCTCCATAATTTCATTTTGTTAGGCTTAATGAACTAATATATACTGAGTTACATTACAGATTTAAAATCGCCTTTTGCAGAGTGTGTTGCGTTGTGTTGCACTAACTGTAGAGCATTTTACAGCACTTCTTTGCCATTCACTTGTTACGCGTACACAGCTGTTATGAATTAGTGATGGCGGGAAAAGAGATCTTTACGCCAAAAACTCGCGCCCTGCATATAAGGCACGATCGAAGAGTTTCTAGACTTATTTGCCTTTGACGATCTGACCTGTGAAAAACTAAAAAGTAACCACGTACTCCTGTTAATACTATCATTAACGCGCAATTCTAATATTAAGAACAGTAAAAACAATATTTCATCATGGCTCAATCTCAAGTTGCCGGCAAAGAGAACATTACAGACAACATGGAAAAGTTCTCATTAAAGGTATGTAAATACGTATGTATATACCTAGATGACACGTTTATACTATACATGTGCTATATTAAGTGCCCGGTTTGCATATACTGATATATGTATGTATATGTACACTGAATGTACGTCTGTTTATTGCTTCATTTGTGGAAATTTGAAGACCTGCATTTGCATATTTGTTTTATTTACTTACTTATGTGTGCTCTTTTTATTCTGTGTAGAGTCCCAGCAAGAAAATTCTAACGGAGAACACAAGTAATGTTCGGAAAATGTCAATTGCCACTGAAGACAAGGACAGCAATGGCAAGGATGCCCGGACAATTATGGAAAAGGTTGCAGCACCTTTCGACCCTTCGCTGGAGCCCTTACTGCGTGAAAATCCGCGTCGCTTTGTTATTTTCCCAATTCAATACCACGACATCTGGCAAATGTACAAAAAGGTATGACTGATACATTATGTACACATGTGTGTGCATGTCTGTGCATGTTTGAGTGTATCCATGTGTAGGCGCACACATCTGTAAGTAGTGTGTAAGGGCTTGGTGAAATAGGCGGGAAAATTATGAGATAAAGCGCGGCAAACGAAGTCACGTAGTGATTGTGTCCGATAGCATTAGTTCAACAAAGGGAAATTCATACTGCGATTATTATGAAATTCAATTTGAGAAGTAAAGATTTATATTAAAATGCAAGGGGGGATCTACAATTAAACAATAGTTATTACGAGTATGAGTATGATTCTCTATTCATATTTTTCAAAAATTGATTTTCTTAACAGGCTGAAGCATCATTCTGGACTGTGGAGGAAGTGGATTTATCCAAGGATATGACCGACTGGGCTCGACTAACAGACAACGAGCGTCATTTTATTTCACATGTGCTGGCATTCTTTGCCGCCTCCGATGGCATTGTTAATGAAAATCTTGTCGAGAGATTTAGCCAGGAGGTGCAGGTAACAGAGGCACGTTGCTTTTATGGCTTCCAGATTGCCATGGAGAACGTCCACTCGGAAATGTACAGCGTACTTATCGACACTTATATCCGTGATCCACATCAGCGAGAATATCTTTTCAATGCCATTGAAACTATGCCCGCTGTGAAGCGCAAGGCAGATTGGGCTCTCTCATGGATCTCTTCGAAGGCGGCTAACTTTGGTGAGCGCATCATTGCCTTTGCCGCCGTCGAAGGTATCTTCTTCAGCGGCAGCTTCGCATCGATTTTCTGGCTGAAGAAGCGAGGTCTTATGCCCGGTCTTACTTTCTCGAATGAGTTGATCTCTCGCGATGAGGGACTGCATTGCGACTTTGCCGTGCTTATGTTCCAGCACTTGGTGCAGCGTCCAAGCCGTGAGCGCATTATTGAGATCATAACGGATGCTGTAAAGATTGAGCAGGAATTCCTTACGGATGCTCTGCCCGTCAATCTAATCGGCATGAACTGCGCATTAATGTCGGAGTATATTGAGTTTGTGGCCGATCGTCTGTTGGTTGAACTCGGTGTTGGAAAAATTTTCAACACAAAGAATCCGTTTACGTTTATGGAAATGATATCGTTGGACGGAAAAACAAACTTCTTCGAGAAAAAAGTAGGAGAGTACCAGCGCATGGGAGTCACGTCGAATCGATTGGACAACGTGTTTACGCTTGATGCGGACTTTTAGATTATCATATATTCTCGCTATCCTCACAGCTGCTGGTTCCGGGTGTTATTTAAGCAATTTCAACTCCTTAACTATCTTTCTAGCCTATAAGTACATAATCGGACAATCTACAAATTATTATTAATGTCATTCTTATAAAAGAAAATTTTAAGTTTTGAGCTCTTCAAGGCATACTTGACTTTCATATTATCTTTTTTTGCTCGTACTTATCCCATTAATCATTGTATATAACATTTTAAATAAATTCGTACATTATTATAGTAAAAATTTCTGTTTTATTTAATACGTACATTACGAATGTAAATTCATATTTATGTACAGTACAGTCAACAACACTTATGACACATATTTCCGGTTCTACAATACGTCACTGAGGTAGTGTAAACAATGGTAGTATATATATATTGTTTATCTATCTGTATACATATATATATATATATATATATATATATATATATATATATATATATACATACAAAGCTGTAACTGTATTCGTGTTTTACATATTTCTTAATATTCAGTATAATACTGTAAGATACTTCTAATATGGTATATGCTGTGCAGCCCTGAAATGTACATCAAAAACAAATAGTGGAAAAGCGATTTTTGTTATCGATATCGGTATCGGTAGTATTAAACAGCTGACTACTATTTAAAAAAAAAACTGTGAATGAAATTGTTATCTATAAATGTAAACTAGCTGCAAAGGTACCTTGCTATTATAATACATTCTCAAAAGGTTTAAACATGAGTTCATAGATAATGCAAGCACAGACCCGAATGGTCGTGATATTCTAATGTCTTCATGAGTTTTTTGTGCGATTTAGGGACATAAATTTTGGCGCAAGTGATCGCGATTTGCATGTAAAAGTCTATTTAAAAAGGTCGCCCAGGTGGCACCTTCGTATAGTAACATGACCCGCGCTACACGTGACGATGAAAAGGGTGCTGGCGAGGAAGAGAAGTGTTTACTTTTAGAAAACTTAACTGTAAGTACTGAAAATGCTGCTCATGATAACAATGAGGATGCAGAGCAAAAGCAAAAACTACGGATTCATCGGCGACAACGAGCGCGCTCACACATGCCCAGAAGCTTGAGAAGACTTGGCTATTGCATGGTAAGCGCGTTCCTTGGATTTCTGATGTTATACAATTGCCTGCCTAATTTTGATTTACAAAAGCGACATGGTGAGTTCACATATACAATGCTGGTTATTCCATGAAGACAGGAAGTGACAGTTATTTGTTTCAGCGTCCTTGCCAGACTGGTCATCTAATACGTCGCTCGACATAAAGGAATATGTGCAGCCACAGCTGGAGACGGCCCTTATTATGCCGCGGGACTTTTGTCGCAACAAAACATTTCTCATTATTGCCGTCTGCACAGGGCTGAACAAATTTGAGGAACGACAAACAATACGTGAAACATGGGGCAATACAACAGAATTCAACTACTCTTCTTTTTACAAACTGCACGGCCACATGAAGGGTCACTACCTGCCACCAACACCTGAACGCCTGCAACTCTATGCCGAGTACCTGAGTGGTGAGGGTGAGAACCTAACAGCAACGGTGCGCATTATATTCATTGTAGGTCGCAGCGATTATGAGTCACATATTGGCAATGAGACACTTACACGATTGCACAACGAAGCAGAACTGTACAACGATATCATTCAGGAGAATTTCATTGATACGTACAATAATCTAACAATTAAGTCGATTATGGCACTCAAGAACATTAATCGAAGTTGTGCCAAGACCTGTGCCTACTTCCTCAAATGCGACGACGACACTTTCGTGAATGTGCCGAATCTTTTGCATATTTTGCTTGGCGGCACAGTGCCTTTGTACAACGACACACTGGAATACCATGATCGCAGCTCGTATCAGGTCATGGTTCAGCATAATCGTTTAAATGCGACGACAGGCATTATGAGGGGACATCAGTTTTGCAATGTGGTTCCCGTCAGCGATATAACCAGTAAATGGTATATGCCGTACTATATGTATCAAGGCGAGAGATATCCGCAGTATTTATCTGGTGCTGGTTATTTGATGTCCATTGATGTAGTCGAGAGACTGTATGAGGCGGCACTCAATACATCTTTAGTTTATTTAGAAGATCTTTTCATAACGGGAATCTGTGCAGTTCGAGCTAATGTTAAGCGAAAGCATCATTCTCTCTTCAGCTTCTCCCATTCGAAACGCTTGTGCGCATTTAAGGGTAGCATAACCCAGCATCAGGTCAAGGAGGAACTTATGATTGAGGCGTGGCGCTATGTATCCAATTATACTATTCAATGTCAGCCTCCGGGACGTTACTTACTCACTAGGCGATTTCATAAACGTGTTAACTGTTAGACAAAGAGCTGTGAAAATGCCTTAAATTGGTTGGCTTCCTTCTGTAACCAAGGTCAAATGTTAAAAGACCTACGCCATTGTATATACGTAGCACAAAATTGAACATATCTTATTTTCTTTATGCACTAAATACTTTGTAAATTATGTTTACAAATACAGCGACAAGCTCAACTAACGCACATACATTAATTATAATAAGCTACTACTTTTTAGGCAGCTTTTGTTCCTGGTTGGTTCATATTGAATTGATGTGATCGTTTTTCCATAACTTTACAACCTAATTTGATTTATTATTATGTTCTGGGCATGTCTTGGAAATGTACTGCGGAGTATTTGCATTATGATAATCATATATATCTAAGCGATATTTTTACAATCGAAAATGATTCATTATTGTTAAAACGAAACATAAATGCTCTACCCAACAAGACTCTACCTTTTTGATTCGAGGTCAAACTCAACTCATTTAGTGACAATAAAAAACAGCACCGATTTTGCTTCAAAAACTCGTTTAGCGCAAATATTCCTCAGTACCAATGACCCCAAGAATAAATACGTACGTATATACATACATATGTATATTCAAAAAATCATATTTACCAAATATCCCCAAGCTTTGGAATGAAAAAGTAGGAAGTTTGATTATCTTGTAATTGATTGAGATTATTTTGTCTAATGCGCAACGAACATATATTTCTTTAAATATATCAAATGTATTCATATACTGTTACACATATCTGTTTGAAATTAGCATAGAAATTAATATAATACTTGTAGTATCAACAAAGGCAGCATACAGCAAAAAAAAAGCCTTCTCATAGTGTGTTAAAGGAAAACTGTTATACGCGTGCAAATATAAACATATACACAAATATGTACATACAAATATATATAAACTTAACTTAATAAGTGTTACGTATATTTTGTTTAACACTTGTGTTTATCTAACATTTAAATGAATATCATTGCGCCAAATATTTATTTTCTTTTAATTCAAAAATAAATGAAATTAATATCAATATTCTTAAGCAGTACATTAATATTACAATATACATACATGATGTCAGTTTTGGTTGGGTCAGGATATCAAATCATTAGGTTTTCTCTTGATTTTTAAAAACAAAAACAAACAACCCAATTGATAAGGAAAGAATACAGCTTAAAGCTTAAGTTCAAGCGTTAAGGTTTTTATATTTTTCACGTTTGTTGTTATTTCTAAAAACTATAATAACAAGTGACATTCGAGCTTAAAGGGTTAAGCTATAGACATTTTATTAATTCCGACATAGGCTGGACCTAATATTAATAATATTTTTAATTCTATTGCCGAATTGGTAGAGCAATCAGACTGTTTCAACCTCTGTAAGCGGTTCTGATGGAGTGCTAGGGACTTCGCTGACTTCACTGCTCGACGTACATGTCGGTGGCTTGCCTGGACTGCTCTGTGTATCTTTCTGCTGCTCGGCATCGGGTTGGATAGGAGACATTTTTGATGATACATCTTCATTATCTGCTTCTGAAACGGCTCTTGGGGATTGTTGCGTATGACTTTCAGCATTCTGTTTATTATCGTTCCCATCAATATCACCTAGGAGGGGTTCCGTGTCATTAGCATTAGTGGTTGATGCTTCCGATTCAGTCTTTGTACTCTTCTCATCGTCGACTTCAGTCGTTGTACCTTCGACTGATGGAGATACGAAATCATTCTCGTTGCTTTCTACTATTACAGAATCGCTTTTTTTAACTTCTTCATCCGCTTCGCACACTTGATCCATTGAATCTGACTTTTCTTCTAATTCAGTATTTTTTAACATATGATCTTCAGGTGGTAATTTTTCTGTAACATTATCATCAACAGGGGTTTCAATTTCTTCTTCAAATTCTAAGCGTTCCATTACATTCTCATCAACAGGGGTTTCAATAAGTTCATCAATTTCTAAGCGTTCCAAAACTTCTGCAGGGTTTTCATCCTCAACATGTTCTGTTTCTTTAATAGTATCTGTCTGAAGATGTTCGGTTTCTTCAGTAATATCCATCGGCTCTTCGGACTGATTTATAATTGAGTTGATTTCCGTTTCAACAATGTCCATTGTACAATCCGTATCTTTGGACACTATGGCGTCTTTACTCTTAGTGATATCAATGTCTAGTTCAGAGGTTTCATTTATGGTCTGTGTTTCTGTTTTTTCTGCTTCTAGATCAGCAGACTTCTCTTTTATGGCAGCCTTATCGGATGTATCACCCTCACTATTACTTATAGTATCTTTATTCTCGGTTCTCTGGATTTCGTTCACATCACATATATTTTCATTTGCTTTCTCGGAATCTATCCATTTGCGTGCCACTTCAAAATCTTCTTCAGCGCGTCTTAATTTGACGACAACCTTCATTTTCAGTTTTGCATCATTTTTTTTGATTTCCTCCATTCGCTGACGCTCCAGAATAATTAATGCTGGATTTGGTTTATTGGTCGTCTTCTTGCGTGGCTGCTTTTTCGTTGTGGATCCGCCTGGTGAAACAGATGAATTTGTTTTGACATCACCGCTACCTTCTGAAATGTCGACTTCCAACAGGCTAGCCAAAATGGATGAACTAAACGCCGCGACATCAAGGTCTGCGTCTTGATCTATTACCGCAGTAACTGGGTCTGATTGCATGAAGTCTGTTGTGTCAAATACTGATTTGACAGATGTAATTTTCAAGCCTTTGGTTGTAGCCGGTTTGGATGTGGATGGGGTCTCCTCCTCATTGTCCGAGTCGATGGTAATCGTATCAGTTTTGGGTTCCACAATTTCGATTTCATTGTCCTCGTCATCGCTGGCTTGTTTTTCTGCAATTTTAAAAATGTTTAAAGATTATTCATCGAATCTAAGGTGTAAATAATTGTTTACTTTTATAAAATGTTAAGGAGAGAAACTAGCAATCTTAATTGAATGCTGAAAATTACAAGAATCTTAATTGGTTTATTTATGTAGAAGATGTGGAATAAATTAATTAAAGTCTAGATGGCAAGATTTAATAACTAGCTTAGATATTAAGAATTCGCATTTCCTCGAGTGGGAAATTAGTCCGTAGCTTTTGCAGGGTTCTTTCATTCGGTCGTGGCTGTCGTTCCATTTCGCGACAGTAGCATTCATACGCAAACTTGGCCATTTGCCATCGCATTTTGCAGGCGCGTGCATCACGTCGAAAACGCGGTAACCGTCTGGCTACCTCCGCCCAGAGTCGTTCACGTGCGCCAACATCATTGTAGTCAACATGTCGTGGATTCCACAGCGTGGGATAGGCCCGCATAGAAAGTATAAGCTGCTGCACAAACTGCTTATCATCTGGCATGTCCTTTAACTTTCCACTGGATTCAGTGGATTTGCTACCTTCTGTGTTTTTGGACACACAATCTTGCAGGGGCTCGAATTCATCTCGCAAATCCTGTTCGTCAATCTTATAGAGAAAATACAAACTGGCTAAATATTTGGAATATTTCAGTTCCAAATTGGCAAATGTTTGTTTATCCTTAATAGTCTTAAGACGGAATGACTTGTACATTTCGTACATTTGCTGCCATCGCTCCACAATGTACTCGCAACGATAGTCTAAAAAAGGTAAATTAAATTATATTTTCATATTTTTTAAAACAGTAAACAATGTTACATACTCGGTGCCGATTTCCAAAAGTTGAGCCACAGCGACTTGCGTGTTTGTTCGTCTATGCTGTTGAACTCTGGATCGGCGGATTTTCTCCATAGTACTGGATGACTTTTTGCAAAATTGATTATACGCATATCAATGGGACGAACCTCTAGTGGACGCACTGGAAAACGAGGTGCTGCTCGCGGTGGCGGCTGTTTCTGTCGCACATCCGCGAAATCATCTTGTTCTTTATGAATGGTATTTTCAATTGCGTCCAATTGCTTGCGTTCAAAACCATCTCCGTCC
Source organism: Zaprionus tsacasi (assembly GCA_018904105.1). NCBI lineage: Eukaryota > Metazoa > Arthropoda > Insecta > Diptera > Drosophilidae > Zaprionus > Zaprionus tsacasi. The sequence goes on along the minus strand of JAEIFR010000173.1, from coordinate 6,841,814 downwards.
CCTTCACCACAATCTACCGGCTGCCACTCACTACGTGGCAAATCCCTATTAGACAAATAATTGGTGGCCTTGTCGAAATATCCCTTGAAGCGTCTGCCCTCTTTTAGGATACGTTCGATACGTACGTAACGTTTGCGTACTTTCTTCCAGCGTAGTTTTATATCATCTCCACGTGGAAAGTGGCTGGCAATAACTCGCCACTGTTTGCGTGTGACCTCCATTTTGCCGTAGTCTGGGTTTTGTGTACACCAGATTGAAGGATATTCGCGTATCAAGCGTGTCAGTTTGCGATCATAGGCGTGTGCCTGTTCATTGCGATTCATACTCTCCTCAGTACCAAGAGCTTCGTATTCATCGTCTAGATCATCGTCATCATCATAATCATCGTTCTGATCATCATTAAAATCGTCGGCTTCATCATTATCATTTTCGACATCATCGTTCACCTCCTGATCGTCTTCTTCATCTTTAGGATCACCTTCGGCGCGCACTCCAAGCGGCATTAAAGGAGGCAGCGGTTCAGCAACTTCCCCATCCTTGAGATTTGCGTGTAAACTCTTACGATACTCGTACACTTGATTGTGAAAACTGTTGCAGCCTGTATTGAAAAGATCTACATCGTCCAATTGGCCATAGCAAACATAATCCACAGCTGAAAAACAAATAGAGATGAGAAAGAAGGAAAAGTTTAGCGAAAAACTGCTGCTGAATTCGATTCCATTGCCTTTTTGGATATTTTGCAAACACATGGACCAAGATCTATATTAAATTTATCAGAAGCCAAGGAAATGGAACTCGCAGAGTTTTTCATAATCATAACAAAAGATACTCACCATGGCACATATATGAATACATATACATTTTACTTATGAAACAACCGTCCATGTGTTTAAATATTCACAAAAGACAATGTACACCGCATTTTTTAATGAATTTCCACACATACGATAATAGTCTTTCGCGAATCTCTTATAGTAATAACCGCGTTTTTAATCCATTTAAATAATACCTATAACATATAACATAACATGTTAATGAACTTACCGGCAGCTAGTTGACCGTTCTCCAGACTGTTTGCATCGTTCTTGAAACCCATTTCGCGCATATCGATAAGACATTTATCCTGCAGCTGCTTGAAGCGGCCAATGGCGTAGGTCATTAGATAAGACAAATGTATGTAGAGCTCTTTAAGATCCATATAACTGCGCGCCTGATTGTACGCATTGGAATGGGTTAAAGTCTGTACTTTGCCAGTCAGATGTGTGCATATTTCCATGGCATTAAATATCTGATCTTGCAGTTGTGATCGCGCCAATCCAATGGGACTGTTGGGAAAGACGTGGCGCACTAGTGTCGGACCCTTGGCAGATGCAGCAGGCGTCATCATAATCGTTGTGCCCCCATTACTGTTAGCAGGTATTTGCGGATTCGGTATATTTATTGCCTGCACCTGGCTGCCATTGTTGACGCGCACAATTTGGGGTGCTCGCTGTTGCTGATTAATTTGTGGATTATAAATGCCCATATTGGAGCCGAAGCTGGGATTGTTATGCGCCATGCGTGGTGGTGGTGCTGCTGCTGGCCGTTGACGTATAATAACTTGTGCACCCATCGAAGCCGGTGCCGCCGGTGCGAGAGGCGTCGCAGGTTGATTGCCAAGTGGAACCTGACGTTTTACCTACATTGGAAAATTGTTAATTTTGGACTAAGATATCCTTATACCACAGCATCCTACTCACCTGTATAAGCCGGCCGTTGGGCAGTCGATAGGAGTCCTGTTGAGCCGCACTATTTAGATCAACGCGAAAGCCATTTATGGTATGGAAAACAGGACCAGCACTGCGTACAGCATTGGGCACCACAGTACGTCGCACCACAGGACCGGGTGTTGGTTGGCGGTAGCGCATGCCAGAGCTACTCAGCACTAGGGGCGGTGGTAAACTGCTCCGTGAAATAGGAGCAGGATTGCCATTGGAGCTGGTATTGCTGCTACTAGGACTGGGTCCACTGTAGTTTTGCTGCACTGTCACAATCCGCGGTGTCGATGTGATGTTGGGTGATGGAACAGGATTACGAGCTGCTGGCTTTGGGGCAACTGAAATTTGGCAGTCTGGTTCTAGCATGCTAAGCAAGTCTGGTGTGCAAACAACTTCGTCATTGGATGATTTAGGACGTTTGGCGGGTAGGTTATGTGGCTTGGGTGATTTCTTAACGGATGTGATTGAGCTGGCATGACTGCGCTTGGAAGCATTAGACTCAACGCTCTCCATAGAGTCAGAGAGGCCGCTAGCTTTCGCTTTTGCCAATCGACAACAAGTGCTGCTATCCTTTTTCATAAGTCGCCGTATTTCCGCTTCGGACAAAGGCATCGATTGCAGACCACTGCCAGAAAAAGAGAAGTAATTAATATATATGAGCTCCTATGTAAGAATTTACTCTTACTTTTTTTGGGTTTGGATGTAGTTAACAAGAGCCCAGTGTTGGGCTCGCAGAGGCCACAGTATTTTTGGGGTGCATTTGAAGCAGTTCCAGTTTTCGTTCTGTTCAATATCTGTGATGACGCCGCGAGACAAATTCTTGATAATGCACGACTTGCAGAACACAAAAGGACAGGTGGAGCAGCAGTATACCTCGCCGCCCTGTCCACACCATCGACAATACAACTCTGAGCCGTCTTCTCCTTTAGAAAATTCACCACTGTTATAGAAGTCATGGCACTTCACGCAGTGGGTCACTCGTAAGATAGGATGCATTTTGATATTGTCCTCAGCGCTTGGCGCTGTGCCGATGTGAACGCGGCAAACGGTGCAGTGGACCTTTCGCTGGTTAACCAAATCCACAGTGGAATACATTTTTAGATAAAAGCGACGCTCTTCCTCTGCAATGCTAGCGTCCATTTCATATTTCGTGCCTTAAAGAGAAAGGTAACAATTAGCCAATTGGAGCTTAAGGAAATCGGGTCCCAAGACGGGTTAATGCAACGTACCAGCAAAATCAAAATCGTATACCCTAAGCGATGGTGAAGGCGTCGCTGGCGTTGCTGGCTTCGCAACAAGCAGCGCAGTCTCAATGTTTGGTGTGGCGCTCATCTTGCTGCACTATTTACCGGCACGGTAGTTAGACAACAATGCCACACGTGGATTTTGCGACAAAAAATTGTATTTAACACACTCACACTAGCACACTACTTCACAGTAATGGTAGCAGCAGATGCAACAACAAAGCGTCGCGCTATTTTTCGCAATAATAAACAATACTAACACAAACACCAACGCATTATAAAGAGCTAAACGCGGTAAATGATCTTAGTGTTTTGCAATATTATTATTCGAATTTATGTATTAAATCTATTAAATTGCCTAAGTGACAGAATTAAAATGATTTTTTCACGCGACTACTGCAGTGTTGTGTCGGTTTTCAATATGGCAGCCGTTTCGTGTTGTCTACGAGTCGAGCCGAACACACGAAGTATACATAACATGTTTTCCCTCGACTCTAGCCCGATAATGAATTATAGTATACACATATTTGTGTTTAAGATATAGAAGTACAATCTTGATGTCTGTCAGAACTATATAGTTTAAATCAAATTAGAAATTTATAGCGGATTAAGGCAGTATCAGACTATTTTAACGATCGGTTCAATATGTGTACCATATCTTATAGAATGTTGTATTTGAAACCTGTGGCACATAAAACTTTTAAATATATTTTTTAGATTAATATAATCATAATAGGATATTGCAACATAAGATGTTTCCAAAATTCAGTAAATAAGTTTACTAAAGAACAGCGGCAACCCTAAAAGATTAGTGTCATCTCTTTCACACTTATGTAAAATTCGTATAGGCGACGAGAACTCACGAAAGTTATATTATCATAATAACGACTGGATATGTAATTTTTTTATAAAAATGTATGTTTATTTGAATAAACATTTCGAATTTGAACAAAACGTTTTGATATTTATAAAATTAAGCAACACTTCTAAAGAAATGCAGCCGTTATTACACAACACTGCTTGAAAGTACAACAGCAAATTTTGTTGTAAATATGATTATTAATAATATTCAAGTACATATTCTGTATTATTATATGGAGATAAGTTATTAATCGCATTTGAGATAAATGATATTGAGAAATGTCAATAGAGTTGCACCTAATCTCAAATCTTTAAAAAGGTTTTTGCCAATAAATCGATTTAAATCGTTTTCATTAGAAACCCTATAATTGTTTTCATTATTACTAAAAATATACCAACATCGATTTTCGGCAAACGAAAATAATGTTTTGGCATCGACAAAAAATCGATTAAAGCTTTGAAAATTAATAAATTATATATTGAATATATTATTGATTTCACGTGCCATCCCTAGCAGATATCGATACTTCAATCGATAGTCGAGGCAACAAATTTTTAAAAGTCCATGGGTATTGTTGTTGCTTCAGTTCAGTCTCGCTCGTGTGCGCAGTTCTTTGCGTAATTGAAATTCTGGTTTTAATTGCGTTCAACAAACATAACGTAACAACATGGTATTAATAAAGGAATATCGCGTTTGCATGCCGCTAACAGTTGAAGAGGTGAGTATACACTTGATTTACCGGCGCAGTCCCACATTATGTGTTTAATATTATTCATAATTTGACAGTACAAAATCGGACAGCTTTATATGATTGCGCGCCATAGTCTGGAGCAATCCGCAGAAGGGGAGGGCGTTGAAGTAATAGAGAATGAGCCCTGCGAGGATCAAGTTCATGGCAAGGGGCAATACACTGAGAAGCGTATACACTTGTCCAGGTGAGACAAAGAACAAAGTCAACAGATCATAATTTTAACCTCTATATTATCTCTTATGTTTTTTGTAGCCGCCTTCCTTACTGGATTCAAGCGATTTGTCCCCGCGTTTTCTATGTTACAGAAAAGTCATGGAACTATTATCCCTACACAATGACAGGTGAGTCATTCAAACCGATTCCCGGCGAGCCTTCTTCAATTCTCAGGCAGACCGAACGATTTCCCCTAATTAAAGTTGCGTGTTGCCATATGGCAGTCTCAACCACAGCCGCTTATCAATTTCCCAACATGCTGCAAGTCCACATGTCTGTTGCAATAGTATCTGATATCTATTTGTCTACCGAGTTCGATATCTGTTTGACGCTATATCGCATTGTCATCATCAGAGGTCCGTCCGTTGTCCCTGATAAGGCACACTGTAAATTGTGCGCTCCAATCATTTAATTCATTGTGCCGCAACAATATTTGGAGTTTGTAAACTGCCGACAAATGTCAACACTCACACGGCGGGTCTTACGTAGTCCCCGGTGGGTCTGTAGCGGTTGCAGTGATAAACTCTGCGACCCGTAACCAAAATGTTTATGGTGCTCTGCGACTGCAATCATACGATTAGGATATATTTTCATAAACGTCGAATATATCGCAGCGTTTTGGATAACATCTGTTTTTGAGCTGGGGGGCCTTGGCAACTGGAACGAATTTCGAATTTTGTATTGGATAAGTTCACCTGGCCAGGTGTATGTCATAAAAAACCATTGTATTTTGTGATTAACGTGATTTATGGTGACTTTATTTACGATCTTTAGGTATACTAGTATGTTATATCATGAGTAAACTATACATATATGAAATTAATAACTTTGCTAGCAATAGGTGTACAAAAGTACTCGGAAAATAATACAATTCATAAACGCATCGGTATTTACAAAAATAATTAATGTGGAGTACGTTTTTTTTCTCAATTTTGTTCTGTGCTATAAATAACTGGTAAACAAGATCAAAATATCTATATTTAAATTATCGTATATTGATTTTGAATTTCCCTTCATAATATTTTCATGGTCATCGTTGCGATCCAATCGACTGCACACACGGGCAGAATATACGGTAATTATCTGAATTAGCTGGGATTATTGATACGCAAATAGCTGAACCATTGAATATTCTCCATATTTTAGTGTTCCTTCATTCCCAAACTAAATGTGCTGATCAAAACCAAATATGAGAACAATAGTGGCACCACAGAGAACGTAAGCGAGATATTATCGCAGGTGAAAACAAATCCAAGCTGACTAAGCGTTTTCCTTTGCAGTGTCTGGATCTCAGTGAGGAGGAACTGAAGGGACGAACCGTAGACCATTTGGATATTGCATTTGATGAGTTTAATGCCAAGCATTACAAACGTGAGGAGGACCCAAAGCTTTTCAAATCAGTGAAAACGAGTAAGCTCAAAACTATATTAAAGCAAGAGGTCCATTGTTAATCTAATTATATTATTGGCAGATCGCGGACCACTTGTCGAAAGTTGGCGGGAAACAGACACCCCAATAATGTGCTCGTATAAGGTAGTGCATGCCAGCTTCGAGGTGTGGGGCCTGCAGACTCGCGTGGAGGATTTCATACAGCGCTCAATACGTGATATTCTCTTGCTGGGACATCGTCAGGCATTTGCCTGGATTGATGAATGGCACGGCATGACGCTGGACGATGTGCGTGCCTATGAACGTCAAAAGCAGGCTGAGACCAACGAGAAGGTGCAGAACATCGAAGGCCAAACGGGCGAAGGCACACCTCCAAAGGAGGTCGATCCTTAGAAGAATATATAGGATGAACTCTTGTGCATGTTATACCAAATGATTGTCAACACGCTGGGCAAACCTGATTGTACCTTACAAAGAAAAAAACTTAAGCTTTAATCGCACCATATGACTGTACAGATACATATTAAATATGCTTAATGATGGTCCAACTAAGCTCAAGAATTTTCAAAACTGCCTCACAGCAACAGACAGAAAAAGAAACAAAATACGAGTTCTCGAAACCAAACATATAGAATCACTAGCAAGGTAACTAAGAGCACTGTACTATAAAGTTGAATCCACATATGATGTTTATATAATATTTGTAAAGTAAATTTCATGTGTGTGTTTATTTAAACGACGGTTCTGTTAACTATATGATTTAGATGTAGCATATATATATCATATGTATCAAGCTTTAAAACAAGTTGCAATGTTTACTTTGATGTGCAAGTACAAAAACCAAATTAAAGTATCTATTCGATTGTAATGTGTAGCAAACAGTTGCTTTTAATCATCATCACATATGTGTGTATATAGCATTTTTATATATACTCAAGTTCCAAGTAGAGTTTGGTTTTATTGCCACCGCTTGAAACTTAAGTGTAATTTGTATTCAAGCGTCGTATACGCTAAAAAATAGAAGAAAACTCGCTGTGTAGACTAACATTTTCTAGCGGGCTGGCAAACACATTCGCGATCTCAGCTACAGATGCTGTTAGCTATAAATCAATACTATCTACACATACTCGTACGAGAGCGACTCATCCAAAACAAAAACTAGTATCAGCTGTTCGTACTCTTCCTCCCGAAAGCACATAGAGTATTCTCCCACGTCACGAAATATGTATCTAAAAAAATCAGCTGGTCAGCTGATTCGACTGGAGGAGATCTCTCTCCCTCTCTCTCTGTCTCTCTCTCTGACGATGCCGCCAAAAAACATGACAGCTTTTCGCAGCGATTTGCGCCTCATTTGAACTTCAAACGCGAGAAATGTAGCACACGACGAGGAAGAGATACGGATGCGCGCAGCGATTAAAAAGTAAATCGCGTCGACTCTCGGCAACAACAATAGGCAAAATAGAATATTAATAAAATTAAATACGCACACACACATTGAGAGAGGCTAGTGTAACTTAAGGTTACCGGTGCGGAGAGTGTTTTTAGTGCGGAACCGAGAGCCAAAACAGGCCCAGTAAATAAATTTGGATATTCGGATATTCCGTTGCCATTAACCGACGTGTGTTCTCCAAGAATTCGCTATAAATATATCATAGTTCGTCGCGTTCGTCATTTTGAGCACGACAATGGGATATCGTGAAAGTGTTTTTATTAATGAAAATTCAATCGTCGCATGGTGCTGCCTGTTTTCGGTAATTTTTGGAAGGTGCGCAGCGTATTAATTAAAAGTAGTTAAGAGTATCTTTTTTGTGATAAGTGAGTGTATGAATAACTCAGTTCAAGTGGAGTGCGCCACATAATCTAAATACTTCATATTCGTTCCCTTATACTATATGCATATAAAGCCGTTAGGTCTTCAAATCTGGCAGTGTTGACACTATTTAACCAATTCGTAAATCAATCTGTCCGCTTTTTATCAACAACAACCTTAACAGCGTCAAATGGGCTTATCGTAATATTTACCTTGGTATATAAGAATATGCATATGTTTATTTTAGCTTTATTCGTGTAGAACACAAGTGCTGGGATTTACCAGGTAATGTTTCAGCAGATTTGTTTATGTTTGAATAGTATTCGTTTTGGATATTGTGCAAATCTGTCGAAATATTTGCTAACATATGTTTTCGATAAAAGTGATATAGCAATAAAAGTATAATAATTATTAAATGTTCGCCTAAACGCTACTTTAGAATTTTACAACTTTGATATAATATTAATACCCTTGCAGAGGGTATATTAATTTTGGACAGAAGTTTGCAAGGAACCTAAGATATATTCTAAATCAGCATCGACAGGAGAGCTCCTATAGCTTTGTCCATCTATCCGTCCGTCCGTCTGTTTTCAGGGTTGTTTCTACACTTTTATTTAGGTTTTTTTTTGACTTCAATCACTCATAACTTTTCCAAAAAGCATTTGATTTTTCTCGGAAAGGACTTTTTGATCATGGTATTATGCCGAAAATCATTCTGCATTTTAATTTGATCGACTTCAGTACATTGATTTTTTTCGAGATTTTCTATGCTAACCCCTTATAAAAATTTCGAAATTTTTCAAAAAATTAACATGTCTATTTTTTGATAAAAATCGATTAGGATAGTCAAAATAAACATAAAAATCGAATCCGCAACTGATTCAGACACAAAATGTGTAAAATATGCGTTAATATAAAATATATATATCTCTGCAAGGATATATAATCTTCGGCGTACCGAAGGTACTTCTTTTTTTATCGTAATCTTAATCTGATGTTTGTTCTGGCTGATTTTGCAATTAAAAAGGCTAAAAATAGACTATGGTTTTGACTACTATACTTATCTGGCGTCAAGCACGTTGACAGCACTCTACCATACTATCTAGCTATAACTTACTTCTGAAATCATAAAGTTTACTTTACTACCCAAGTGGAACTCATAATTTTGAATGATAAACTTTCCGTCTGGTTTCTGTTTGTTTATGTGTAAAGAAACCATAATGCGAAACTGTTAGATAGAAGATAGTTGTTGACGACTGACTGACAGATCTAGTTTGTGGGTTGAGACATATCTCCCCTCTCTTTCTCCAACAATTCCCCATCACAAATTTAAAAGCAATTGAAAAATTTTGCGTGACGAATTCAAAATTGATTTGTTGTTATTGGTAAATTGATAAACAAATTGCGAATCTGGGGAAAGAGCCTTGAATATTTGGAAAATAGATTCTTCGGAAATAACTCATCTGGAATAGCATTGATAAATATATTGTTAACCGACGTTCTTTTTGATATAACTAAAAATATTGTGCTAAACACTGTTAATTGATGATAGATCGTATCAAGCGAGTGATTCGATAGAGTAACCCACTTCTGAATACCCTTTCCCGAACCCTAACCCAAGCTAACTTCGGCAAACCCAAGTTTGAATTTGCATTCGTTTGTTTTAATCTCTTGCGAAAATATTTACACTTTTACCAAAAAATATTCAGCTGAAATTCAATTTTTGCGACTTTTGATGATGACTGCAGATAAACATTTTTCTCGAGTTGTGATATCGTTAATTTTAACACTTGAGCACAAAACATACCAGCAAAAAGTTGCTAATTGTAACTAAATATTTTCCAGAGGCCAACAACGCGTATTGCGCAGACGTTGTAAACACTATATAGTATATATACTATTATAACATATATTAATTCCATTACCAAATATTTACAATTCGATATGGCATTTGATGTGTTAATTTCATTATAGATAATAATATAACTGTTATTTAATGATTGATTTTAACTTCATTTTTTTCGATTTCAAGCCCGAGGCAAATTCAAAATTTCTTTAATCTAAAGATAGTTCTTTGGTAAGACAATAAGAGCTTGTAATAACATTGATCGTTGCGCTCAACTGTTCTATCTGCTTGTCACAAATGAAATTAACAAAGTGCTAAGTGGAATTATCTGTGCGATCATGTGATCTGACGCTGCTCTCGCTCATAGAGCTCCCTGTTGACGTATCTAGTTAGTACCTCGGCCTTAAGCTACCTCATACATATGAAATCCACACACATACATATTATATCTTCTCCAAACTTATGGATGACTTTGCTGGCGCTTCACACAGTAGCAAAAACGAAGCTCGGAAGTGCCAAAAACGACACGACGCAATTATTTTTCGACACGCGTCAGAAAGAGAGTTTGGAAAGCAAATAGACTGTTTTTCCCGTCATAAGTGGTATGTGGGTGGATGAGGGAGGGGGGTAGGTCGATAAGAACTTATCGCACAACTCTATAAAACTCTAATTAAAATTAGCATCGGCTGGCTCACCGTGAACAACTCTATAAATCGGAATTGGATCTGTGCCGCGTTCTTGTCATCATCGGTCCCAGACAGATTTACATATCTATAGCGTCTGAACTGTCAATTATCACCCAATCGAACTGAGGGCCAAAAATAGATTGGCCAAATGACTCTAATTGCCCAGATCAATAGAAACCACAATTGAGGTACATATTGGAGTATTGATCTATTGATTCGTCTCTTTGCAGAGTTGAGGGCATCGGCGTCGATGGGGATGGCAGCGATAAGTCGATGACGTTAGCCAGCCCTATAGATGGAACAGCAAGCACATCTGTAGCTCCTACCCTAGCCACACCATTCCATTACAGTTGCGCCAACTGGACATCTGCACCGGAAGCCGAGGCTGGGAACTGCACACGCCTCAGCCGGAGTGGAATAATTCGTTGTTATGGCGGCATGAATAATCTGAAGAGTCTGGCGTAAGTATAGTTAGTATTAACTCCCGTCTAACCCAATTAATTCTACATACTTCTGCAGATCCCAAAAGGTTGGCATGCTGTTCTCTGCCCAGCAAATGGTACTCTGTGGTTGGTCACAGGATGCTTTCGATCCGCCCAGCGAGCTGAAAAGGTTTCCCAAGTTGCGTACGCTGACCATAGAGTACAGCAACTTTACGAAGATTCCCTTTGAGTTTCCCGACATGTTTCATCTGCAGGTGGATTAGGAGAGATGCCTTAGTTGCCGGAATACTTTAATCTGATCATCTTTTTCTTGCAGACCATCAACATTTCGTGGACCAATCTCACGTACATCTCATCGCGCACCTTCAAGCACATCTACGCCCTGCGGGTACTCGACTTGCGTTGGAATCAGCTTATACAGATGGAGGGTCCACTGATCTTGCCACGCACCTTTCAGCAGCTCTATCTGGCTGGGAATCCGTGGAACTGCACACGCAACTTCAAGTGGCTGCTGCTGCAGCCGGAGAAGGGGCGTCTGGTGGCCGATCGCGAGGAAGTTGTCTGTGTCGATAAGAAGTACAAGGAGTGTCCCATGATGCGGGTCATGAACTACAAAGTGGTGGGTTGAACCAAATTTATATATATATATATATTCTAATCCCTTATTGGATTACCTCAGCTGCTGCGACGCGAGTGTCAAACACATGTGGATCTGCAGAACTGCAGCTGCCTACTGCATCACGTGCTGCCCAAGTGCCTGCCCCTCTACACTGTCAACTGTTCCCATCTGCAGTTCCACCACTTGCCCTCCTATCTGCCAGAGAACACAACGAGCCTGTACATCAATGATAATCTGGTGAGCATAATCCAATGTCTTGGGAGAGAACTGATTGTAATTTGTTGAACCTTCCATTTCAGATCACCGACATCAATCCGCTGCGAGAAAATCGTCATTATCGTGGCGTAGTGGATGTGCAGCTGGAGAACAATCGTGTTTCCAATGTGGATCTGCTCGAGGACACGGATTGGCTGCAGAACTTTCGTATGCTGAACTTGCGTGGCAATCTGCTGCGCCGTCTGCAGGTCTACGCCCTGGACAATGCCCTCAACGACAATCGGAATGCGGATCTATTGCTGCTCAGCCGGAATCCCTGGCATTGCACCTGTAAATTTGGCATGCGGCTGCGTGAGCTGCTCACCAAGTACAAGAACATCGTGGGCGATGCTTGGAACGTTAGCTGCACCTACATGCAGGATGACGAACTGCATCAGGCCATGGTGCTCAGTGTGACACTGCAGGACATGTGCCACAGTGACGCCGAGAGCGATATGATAATCCATCCGCTTGACTGGCTCAATGTGGTTTTAGCCAGCTTGATCGTTCTGATACTGGGCAAGCTGGCGTATGACTATTATTTCTATAAGTATCATGGTCGAGTGCCCTGGATAGTCATGAAGATGCCATAGCAAGTTGAGGCTCTTCTACCCACCTTCAAGTACTTAACGCATTGGTATTATTTATAATCCATATTGAATTGGATAGAGGATCCAATTCGTATCCTGATCTTGTTACACTGCTAAGTAGGCTATATCGAATTGCATTTCGGGTAACTTCAGTTATAAACGGAGTATTCCACAACTTTTTCAATTTCCACTAAGAAGAATATGTTAAATATAATATTGTATACGCTTAGTAGTTCTAAGACTAGTTCGTAAGTATGTAATGAAACTTTGTTAACAAAGACTTTTACCATCTTGTATAAAACTAAAATCTATGTTTGTTATTTGACTGAAAAAACTCACCTGACAGTGAAATACCCTTCGCCCAATTTTCAAAATATCGAACATTTTCAAAACAGTCATATTGCTATTTTTTAAATGTAGAATCACTCAGGTTGTTAAAACATAAACAAAATGTCATTCCGCGTGAAAATCGATTGAATTTTAAGAAAGTTACGATCAGTGTAAAATGAGTGTACCTGCCCTGTTGAGTGTGTTACATGTCTAATTTTTGGACCCTTTCGACATGATTTTTGGACCAAAATTAAGTATCGTTTAAAATCGATTTAAACAATTGTTTAGTACTAATGTTGACCTCCGCAAATGATTAAAATTAAAAACTCGCGATTTTAAATTTAAAAAAAATTATTTTGTTGAAAAATCATAGGGGGGACCCTTATCTAAATTTCCAAAATATTGAAAAATTCAAAACATCCATTTTGCTATTTTTTAAATGTAGAATTACTCAGGTTGTTAATACATAAACAAAATGTCATTCCGCGTGATCGATTGAATTTTAAGAAAGTTACGATCGGTGTAAAATGACAAGTTGAGTGTGTTACATGTCTAATTTTTTGACCGTTTCGACATGATTTTTGGGCCAAAATTAAGTATCGTTTAAAATTGATTTAAATCACTGTTTAGTACAAATTTTGACCCCCGCAATCGATTAAAATTAAAAACTCGTGATTTAAAATTTTTAAAAAAAATATTGTGTTGAAAATTCATAGGGGGGACCCTTACATAAATTTCCCAAATATCGAAATATTTCAACTTTTCCGATCGTATTGTAATTTGGAGGATGTGTTTGTATTATATTCAGCTTTGTATATACCCAAGCAGATCGTTATGAGTTCAATACTTTGCTAAATAATCGCAAATTACCGATTTGCGTGGGCGATGGGCGTGGCATTAAATTTTTGATATAATCCTCCTTATGCCTGTTACATACATTTGCACAAAATTAGTATACCCTTCTTTTTAACCATTTCGAAGGGTATAAAAAGAGAAAATGTGGGAGAGATAATCCAATTAAGGAAAATAAATCATACGCCCTATTTCTGAGAAATATTTTAGACACGCACTGTACACTGCAATTTAGATTACAGTAAATAAGTATTTAACCGTGAATAGGTTTTCAATCAGGCTATTTTTATATTTACCGCAAAGGGTAAATAAGTCAGCTCGGATTGTAAAGTAATGCTGGGTTAGTAATAAATATAATATGCATATGCATGATTCGATAAATGATTTCAATGAACAGTTTTGAAACCTCTTAGTCCTCAACCATCTACCGAATAAGGCACACATTCGAGTTTTATTAAAATGGAGATTATAAAACAACCAATAAAAGTGATCGCTTTGGGGGACAATAATGTGGGAAAGTCGGCTCTATTAAATCGATATGTAAACAAACACTATACGCCTAATACAAGGATTACAATGGAAATGGACTTATTCACAAAGGAGATTTTTCTGGATAATCGCAAGTTTAGAATGCAGGTGGGATTACGAAGCTTCGGTTCTACGAATATATCACTAATAGTTCTGCATTTTTTTTGGATCTAGATTTGGGATACAGCCGGATCAGAAAAATATGTAGCACTCGGTTCGGTATTCTTCCGTAACGCCAATTGCTGTATTCTAGTCTTTGATGTTACATCCCAATTAAGCTTTCAAAAACTAGATACGTGGCGGAATGAATTCATAATGCATGCTCGTCCGCGATATCCCGAAAGATTTCCCTTTGTTTTGGTTGGCAACAAAGCTGATAAGGAAAATCGTCAAGTTTGTATATATAGGGTTTTTAAAATGATTATGATTAATAACTGCTTAACCCGTAGGTAACGACACAGCAAGCTCTGGATTGGTGTAAAATGTATAATGATATGCCATACTTTGAGACCTCAGCGAAAGAAGACACCAGCGTGGAAGATGTCTTTTTATCCATTACAGAAAACTTTTACAAAGAGCTGGAGGCCGAAAAGGGATCCGAAGAAGACATTCCCACGTTTTTCAAACCTATGGATATAGCGGATAACTCACGCCCAAGATCAACCATGTTCTGCTGCGCATAAAGTATTGAAAAAAACTTTTATTATATAAAAAGAAAACAATCGATTGTTTTTTGAATAAATCATGTGGTTTATGAAAAATAAAAATATAAAGAAAATTAAATATTAATACATAATAATAATTCTAGAGTTGAAAAGTAAAAGTAAATAATATAATTTATTAAAAGTATAAAGAAAATTAAATAATAATATTTCTAGAGTTGAAAAGTAAATAATATAATTTATAAAAGTATAAAGATAATTAAATAATAATATTTCTAGAGTAAGTAAAAGTTAATAATATAATTTATTAAAAGTATAAAGAAATTTAAATAATTATAATTCTAGAGTTGAAAAGAAAAAGTATTTAATATATTTTATAAAGTAAGTAGGACTCTTTGTCTTCACACTCTCATAGGTGCGACAACAATCAAACCAGCCCATAATGAGGTCCCCGGCCCGATTATCCCGTTCCCTGGAGTGCGATAAGCGATCCATTTGTAGTGACTGCAATTGGACTCCTGCCAAGCTTGGCCAGTTCAGTCCTCGACAGGCAGCTGTGCAGCATGGAACGTGAACCGTTTCTGCTGAAGATTAGTCGAATCATTGGGCTATGCAATCAGCGCTTTGATCCCGCACGGAATCGTCTGGTGCGGGTGCGTGGAGTGAGATTCATCTATTGCGTGGTGTTGCACCTGTTGTACCTGCTGATAACACCGTACATCTTTGTGGTGCTGGTGCATAGCTTCTTCAAATGCCAGGAGCTGGACATACTGGCCGTGGCCTACACAGTTGTCTGTCTCTCAAGGATTCTCTCCATGATGACGCTGATGTACAATGTGTGGACAAGAGGGGGGCAACTGGAGCGCCTGGTCAATGGCTTGTTCCGGCTGATGTATCGCTATCGTCGCCACTTGGATAACTATAGTTTGCGGCGACGCAACCTGGTGAAACTGTTGCTGAGCAGCGCCCGTGTGGTGATGATGCTGCACTTGCTCATCGGTCCCGACAGCGCCGTGATGTGCAGCGAGACGGCCGGAGAGATTACCGAGGTGCCGCCATTCTATTTTGTGCTGGCTCTGGCTGCACTGCAGATGGAGCTGGTGCTGTGTGGCATAGACTATTGGATCTACTGGTTGCTGACCCTTTGCGATTGGCTGCTGGAGTGCATGGCGCGGGATGTGCGTGCACTGACTGCAGATCTGGGCAGAATGCCGCGTGGACGTGGCTGCCATCGGGCCGTGTATCAGCAACAGTTGCTGGCCGCGTGGCAGCATCTCTGGCGCTGCTGCATGCAACTGAATGCCTTGGGCTATGATTTCCTGCAGCTATTCCAGTGGCAGATACTGCTCAATCTGCTGACCAGCTATGTGACCGATACCACAGTCGCCTTCAACATTGTGTTATACTTTGTGGACGGCGTGTATGTCAGTTTCTGGCGCAGCATTGGTTACTTGGCCATGTGCGTTTCCTATCACTTGGACATCATGAAACTCTTCTCCATCTTCGAATCGAACCATATGCAGTGGTTGGATCTCTTGGGCAGCCTGCAGCAATTGTGGTGCATGCTGGAGGCGCGTAACATTGATTGGACGCGGGACACACATTGCGTAGCGCTCTGTCGCCAGGTGACTAATCCCATATCGGTTACCATAGCTATATCTGGATTCCATTTTTTTTATAGCTTGAGTTCGCTTTATACTCACTCAACCGCAAGTTGCAGGAGCGTGTGCGTCCCGTGCACATTGCCGGCCTCTTTGATATGAGCAGAAACTCTGCGGCTTCCATGACCGGCTCCATAGCGATTAATGTGCTCATTCTCTGGCAGATTGCCTACAAGTATTATTACTAAGTGGCAGAGCTTCAGAGCTTGAAGAACCCAGCGGGAACGCAAGCTTGCGCTGAGTCATGAGCAATGTAAAAGCTTCATGGGAATATTTAAGCTTTTTCCTTTCAATTCAAAAGCTTTCCGTTATTTTTTTTTCGATTCTAAATGAGTAATATTTTGTTAAAGCTACAAATAATATAATATAATATAATATAAGGTGATAACTATTATATATTTATTGCGACCTTTGTTTTTTTATGAATTAAAATAAAAACACTTTTTATTTAAAGAAAATAAAATCTAAAATAAAAGAAAGTGTTTTTATTTTAATCCAGTAAATTTGATCTCGAGCCAGCCAAATTGTCATGTCAATAAGGTGATAACTATGCGTATACGTAATGTGAATTTGCTTTGAACAAATCATTTACAATTTTTGTTGCATACTTTTAGGTGCCGCTTGCAAATAGAAACAGCTGCAGCGGCCTGTTGGGTTTGGTACACTTCATTCCTCTTCCCTTTCCATCTTGCACTAAATTACTTACTCCGTCTCTTATTTTTTGATTTTTATTCCTTATTATTTATCTCAGCTGTTACAATTTTTGCAATGCACAAGATGATTTTTTAGTCTATTGTAATAAATACTATTTACATTAAAGTTTTTGTTTTTATTTGTTGCCCTGCATTCGCTGTTCGTGCCTGTTCTTCAGATCGAACTGCATAAGAATAATGACATGATTCAGCACCGATGAAATGTAACCCAAGCAGGCGGGTTTGTCCAGCACCACGCAGCCGTAGATGCGATAGCTGAGACGATCGTAACGTAAGCGATTCGCAAATAGCTCTAACTGCAAAAATACATGCATATAGACTTAAGAATACCCTGCAGAAGCAGCAGTCTTACCTCCAATTGCGACTCCGGACTGAATCTGCGTAAATCATTGAACTGTCGCAGCAATTGTCCAGCATTGTTGCACGAACTCAACGTGTAATCCACCATGTTCATCAACATGACCGCAATGGCCAGGCTGCAGATGACCAGACTCTCCCCGAACAGGTTATCCAGGGTATTTGCCTCGATTGTTCTGTTGGTGAACTGCACCGCATGGTAGAGTATGTTTATGTTCAAGGAGAACATGTTCACAAAGATGCTGGCATTGGCCACGTCGCAGAGGCGGAAGGCACGTCTGGCCAACTGCATCCAACTGGCATGTATGGCCGCCAGTCGACGCACATCCTCGAGAGAACGTGTGACCGCCACGCGCTTGTGCAGTGACTGCAGAGACAGCTGCACTGCATCGAACTGATGGCTGAGCAGCACGAGCAGCGTGTAGAAACCAACGCGAACCACCGAGATCATCATCATTTGGAAACCACGTGCCACAAACTGCAGCGGATTCTCCTGGTTGTCCAATCGATACTGTATGACAAAAGAGGAACAGAAGAGCACATAGCTGATGCAAAGTTTGCGGATCAGCATGCCGGCCATTTTCAGCTGCAGTTGCTCCATTGCCGGCTGCCCAGCAACACGTCGCAGCACAGGCCAATGCGCCCTCCAATGGCCGACGAAATCCTTGCAGAGCTTTCTGAGTCGTCCACGCTGCAGCCAGACGAGTCCGTAGCAGCTGAGGAAGGCGTAAGTGCGCAGTATCACGTTGACTATCAGACTCCACTGCAGCACAATGTTGTTCCTCATGTATTCCCCGAAGACACGGGGCAACATACGTGGAAACTGCAGCATCAGCAGCCCGGTAAGGCACACGCTGTAGAACAGATAACCCATGGAAGGCCTGGGCACGCTTAGCCTCCAGCCATGGCCCATCTGTAGCTTTGTTGGCATCAACGCGAAGATGAGCATGTGGTAGTAGCCTATGGTCAGCACCATGGCCAGCCGACGGTGCAACATGTTCCGGCACGCAGCGAACTTAACTAATCAATGACAGGAAGCGTCCAGGCAAAGGTTACCAGGATTCTTATCTAACCCACTGGGTCAAAATTAATTAGCGGAAAGTGCGTTGTGCGATGTGATGACAATCTCTAGAGGAGTCCTGTCCTACTGTGACAGGTTGGTACACAGAATGGAGTGGACAGTAGATTGAAAGTTGATGAAGATAAAGCAAAGTTTACAGAAAGTTTATTTTAATTAATATTATTATTATTTCTTCTATCACTAATCTCATTTTTGGGATTTGATATTGAGGCGAAAATCACTCTGCATTTTAATTTGATCAATTTCGGAGCTTCGATTTTTTTCGATTATTTCTATGCTAACCCCTTATAAACATTTCGAAATTTTTATAAAAATTAACATGTTTATTTTTTGATAAAAATCGATTAGGATACTCAAAATAAGCATAAAAATCGAATCCGGACACCAAATGTGGAAATTATGCATATTCTATCGATTTTCCAGGGTTGTCAATCTTCTTTCACATCTCTATTTGTGAAAAATAGAATTTTTCGATTTTTTTTCACTCATAACTTTTCCAAAAAGCATTTGTTTTTTCTCGGAAATGACTTTTCGATCATGGTAATCATTCTGCATTTCCCTTTGATCGATTTCGGAACTTCGATTTTTGTTTTATTATTTCTTTTCTGACCCTTATACAAATTTCGAAATTTTTATTTCACTTATGGGTTCGAGAAATCTCTGCAAGAGTATATAATCTTCGGCGTGCAGTAGTTAGCTTTGCTTTTTTCTACTTTTCAATTACTTTAATGTCTAGCAGAGCTCTCTGCTGTTCTACTAGCTAATTATGAGACGCTTCGCATAAAGTTATTGAATATCGAAAGCTATTAATCAAATGGGATGGGAATAGAGAATAGGGAGGAGGAGTACAGGAAATTGTTGGCAGATTTCAGAGTTCACTTCTCCCGCAAATTGAAAATTGTTTATGGTTCATGGGATTCGCTTAAAGCGTTTAAAGACAAAAGTTTATTGTTCTCGGCTGAGCTCATATTCCATAGTGATAGGTTAGTACTAATCGGGGCGAGAGTACGCACAGTATTGGGGCAACACTCGATGGGTTCCTCAGTCTCCACATTGAACAAAGCACACGGTATGGTTGTCTATTTTGTCCCTTGGCAAATTGAATCAAATTTTACAACAAAAACAACACACACACACACTCACACACACTCATACACACACAGACAGCCCAAAGCGAAAATCCAATCTTGCCTTTGTCCAGCTGCACGGCAGTTCAACAGATTTCCGGACATCAGGGCTCCGGCTTAGCATTAAATATGCCGGCCTAGCTAACCCCTTTTTGGTATCCCTGTTGGCCAACCCCGATACCAATATTTCTCAGCTGCTTTTTGTATTAATTCCAATTATACGCACGAATGGGGAATTTTCATTTGGAGTGATAGGATTTCGGGTCATTATGCTCTCCATCCGCCCAGCTGTCTGTCCGTGGGCAACAATCAACATCCGCCAGCCATTTGGAGACACACACACACACATACACTTTGTTGTGTATACCCTGTAAAGAGACTTGAGTGGGATCGTTAGAGCTATGATGCTTCCTGCTTTCATAGAGACTACCGTGATATATTCTTTCTTACTTTCTGCCTATAGAACAAGGCAAGAGTTGGCTGTAGGGTATATAACAGTTGAGTACACGCAATTGTAGCTTTCCTGCTACTCTTGCTTTGTTCTTAGAGCTTCCAAGTTTGCCTTGCAGTGTGTCATTTGTGTGTGTGTGTGGGGGGCTCCTGCCTGGGGCATTGCTGGGCATCGCTACTGATGGCTCTGCTCCACTTATGATATGACTGGGGCACAACAACAACAACAAATAAGATTTCTTCCCAAAACTAATTAGCAACGGGAATAGTTAATTGAACTGCCTCCCCCTATGTAGGATCCCCCTAGAACTCACCCAAGCACACACACACACACACATATGCCTGCCCACATGATGTGTGTGTGTGTGTGATATTCGCTCTCCATTAGTTGAATTAAAATTATAGATTGAACGAGCATGCAGCTGTTAATGGCAACCAGTCTGGGCCTTTTGTCGCAACTGTACACGAATCGTTTGGCATGCGGGTGCCCTGGTACGCTTTGTAACTCGTCCTCGTTTTCGAAATGCAATTAATTTGTTATAAAGTTGCGGCTAACATGAGTTTCCTCTCGGACACCGCATACACTTTTGAGGAGAGTGCGGAGAGTTGGGGTCCAGAGGGGGGGCCTTGCAATAGAGATGCACAAGTTCCTCAAGCGGTTATCAATGCCGCATGAAAGTGGGTCAAGTAGTTTTCAGCACTTAAATAAAGTCGGTCTCCTGCATTGCCAGAGCAAAAACCGCTTCGTGGTTTTGTTCTTTCCGCTCCTCCTCCGTCTCCTCCTTCTCCGCCTGTCGCTCTGTCCCAAAATATGCTGGACGACGTTGTATTTTCTTCTACGTCTTCTCATTTCTCTGGGTTTTCTGGGTCATCGTCGACGTCGCATAAATATAAATTGTATTGTTTCAAAAAGTTTTTCCAGTCGGGTTTGCGGCTAACGGAAAAAGTAGTTAAACTTTTGTTTTCGCCGTTAGTTTATTGCGTGATTTCCTTTGCTCGGCTATGACACTCTGGTCCAGCTTACCAGGGGGCGGCTCGGAAGGGTGGGTTGGCTGGTGTCACTCCTTGAGTCAGTTTCGAAGGTGTTAAAACATCTTGCCAAATAATTTACAGTTGTTGGCAGTGTTGGTTGAGGCATAGTTGCTTTTTGGGGGCAGCTTCTTGTTGGAAATGGAATTGGAATCATTTTTTATACCCTGTATTCCCACTGGGACGTAGGGTAGTGAGTGCGCTCTTTTTTTTTACAACTCTAAACAGATTTATACGAAATTTAAGATGTAAGCAGTGCAGCTGGCATAGATATAATCGATTGTAGCATGATTTCTTTTTCTCATTCAGGTCTAAAGCATTTGTCTTCTTCATATCTCAATAAAAATCAAGTCAATTTCTTTGAAACTTCGTGAGTTATCCCACTTTGCGTATCTGCTGGCATTGCATAACTATTACTCAAGTTTTGCCAGGGATAATGCACAGATACTTGAAGCTGGGAACGGGAGGAAGTCAGGTTCCAGTCTGCACTGGGGGCTATTTGCGCAAATGAGTCGCGTTGTTCCCCTCTACCCCTCTGCATCCCTTACCAGCTCGTGGCTATTGCACGTTTTACATTTTCCGACTTTTCCTGCCATTTCTAATTGCATTTTTACTTACTGTGGACGCCAAAGTTTGCCACAATTGTCATGCCCCGCCCACTGGCACGCCCACAAGTTTAATTAAACGTATTTGATTTATGACTGCATTGGGCGGGCAGAGGAGGAAAAGGGGGAGAGAGGTTACCTGTTTCAGTTAGGATTTCAATTGGAATAGGTTTTCTCTTTCTCCTCTGCCTGCTGGGAACAGCTCAGTGCGTGTGATCCATGTACATGGACAAGACATGCCCCTATTGCAATTTCGCCCCCAACAACAACAACAACAACAAGTTAATCAAAGTTATAATGACCGGAAAATGGCTGGAAAAGGCTGCGGCAACTGCGGGCGCAAATCCCCGCAGCTTACGCCCTAAATCAGGTACAGGCGCAGGCTGAGGCCACAGCGCAAATCTCTTCTCCGGCTCGGCTCGTGCCACAAAATATTCCACGATAATCAACTTTGATAGGCCTCCTTCGGTTCGCCTTGGGTCTGTTCTTGCCCGCAAAGTGATTGGGAGAAAATCGCAAAAAAATGGCGCAAAAAACCAGGCTAAACCTTGGATGGAGAGATGGGAGAGGAGTCTCTGTTGCGGTCCGCCCTTTTCCATATTTTTATGCCTTTGCGCGCAGCAAGAAAATGGAAAAAGTTTCCCTGCCGAGCAGCGTCTTCTCCCCCGCATAATCATCGCCTGCACAGTGTGCTATTTTAGCCATTTTGGCAGTGGCTTAGTTGCCTTAGTTATCGAGGTTTGCCGGGCTTAGTCAGTCCAGAAGGTAAATATAGAATCGCGACCCTGATTAGCCTTCAATTATGTGTTTTATTTTATGCGTCGCGTAGCGAAACTTTGCACGAAGAGCGCGCAAATTGTTTGGCTTATAGAGAGTGCCCAAAGTGCTGGGGTTGCACAATAGCCCAAATGCCATCTAGAACATAATGGAATATTACATAAGTTTTCACAAACATAACAAACACTTTTGATTATGAACCAATCATAATAAAAGTAATCATAAAACGTTGAATAAGATAGATTTGCATAGTTAGTTGAAGTAATTATGTTAGGAAATTTCAAGCTGCATGTGTGATAGACGAGATAAATGTAAAACTTAATTTACAAATGGTTGCCAAGTACATAAAATCAAGTGGGAACAGTTTTAACTACAGTCAAGATGGCCGCTGCGCCCTGAATGAAAAAAATGTTGCATACTTTCAGGCGGCGCATATAAAATACGTTTACACTGTAAAATTGTGTATTTTATTTTGCAGTAGCACTTGCTAATTAAACTGCAGGGTATCTAACAGTCAGAGGCCGAAAAAACTGCCAATTGAAGCTGATATGATAAGTGTTTTCAACTATTGAAATTGAAATCAATGCAGGCCTAATCTACACTGCGATTTACAAAAGCAAAAAAAACTAAACTAAAAAAAATCATATAACAATAACTATATAACTAACAAACGCACATTAAATTTATAAAGAACTCTGTAATTTTTTTAATATTGTTTTGTTTTTATGCAATTTTCGTTTTGCACTAAATAAATTTCGCATTTAACACGGCCAATTAATGTGTAGCCAAAGCCGCAGATAAAACCGCTTAATTACGTGACTTCAACCAATGTCAAGCGGGAGAGGATAGGAGGGCAGAGGACAGTACCGAACCGGACAGGACAGGACACGACACGACAGCAGCAGCAACAACAACAATAAGTATAAGAAGGAGCGGGCAAATTCGTGCATTAACAATTTCAATTGGAAATTCGCATGACATGCAATGAAATGAAATAATAATATGGTTAATAAAGTCGGCTCGCACATCAGCTACGGATTCAGTGGGCGTGCATATAGCAGAGGGTTGGGGTAGCAACTGAAACCATAAACCTTTCCGTAGCGTAGCCAATTATCGCACTTATTTCGCTGCTAATTAAAATGCAATTATTTGCCTTAAACAACATAATCCCATTGACAGGCGTTTTATTTGCATGCACATAAATAAATCGATTGCTTTTCACAGTCCCAGCCCCGTGCCGAGCTCTAACGCCGCTCCCGCTCCTGCTCCCACTCCTGCCATGCTGGCATCCTCATCATCCTCGGCGGTAATATGCAAACGTGGCGCCATAAATCCGCCGCCTCCGCCGCCACCGCTGGCGCCACCACTGCTGCGGCTATGCCCAAATGCAGTAAGCTGTCGACTGCCCATACCCGTCGTCGCCGTTGTCGTCGTTCCCAGCACATAGTGCCCTCCATTGGCAGCCACATTGCGTCCGGCATCATCAACATATTCACAAATGATCTGCCACAGCGACTGACGATCCGTCAGGCCCCGCACACGTGCCCGCAGAAAGGCAGCGGTGGCAATCAGCGTAAAATTGAGTATGCCCGCATTGAAGATGTGCAGCCAACCGGTTAGCTGGAGCTGACTATCGGCTGCCTGCTGGAAGAGTTGCATGGACAAGGGCAGAGGCACGGAAGACATGCCGGGATCAGTCGCCTGCACAGGCACCTGCACCTGCACCGGCTGCCCACTGCGATCACGTTTCGTGGGCAGCTTCAGGGCGGGCATCGGAGTGTGCGCGGGCGTAGAGTTGCCATTGCCTGTAAGGTAAGTCTGAGCGACTGCATCATCATGAACTGGAACTGGACAACTCACCCTCGACCGCTTCGCGTGCAATGCGCTGATCGGCACGCTTTACCCAGCCCCGCACCGTGGACTCGGGCACGCCCAGTTCCCGAGAGATGCCCGCCTTGGTTTCACCCTTACGGATGCGGGCTATGGCTCGCTCCTTGTCATTTATGGATACCTGTACGCGCGGTCGTTTGCCACGCGGCACGGAAGTACGTTCCATTACGGGAAGAATCGAAGAAGAATGCACCGAAAGAAAGAAAGAATCTTAAAGAACTTGATTAGGACTTTTTGTTGCTGCTTTTGCTTTCGGATTTTATTTCGCGTTTCTCAATGTTATATCGATTGAATTTTCTTTTTTTTAACACGAGCGCGTCGCTATCTGCGTCTGATTTCCGAATAGCCAGTTCCAGTCGTAGTCCCAGTCCCAGTCCCATATAGTATTTGACAGTCTTCGCTGTGGTTTAGTTTTCTTCGCGTTTGCTTTCCTCTGAGCTTGTTTTGTTTACTCATTCCCCTGTCCCCTCCTCCCCTTTCCAGACACCCTGTCACTGCTCCTGTCGCCTGGCTTGACATTTACCGCACAGGGTCGCATCTGTACGGGGTCGTTGTGGTGCTGCCAACCTTCCGATACTTCCAAAATCACCGTTAATTTTTCTCATTTGCATTTATTTACGTTTTTCTCGCAGTGTTTCTTTTTTTTCAATTCTTACATTTATTTTTCATTTCTGACGTACAACTAAAATATTTCATTCTTGTTTCTATTTACTTCCAGATTTCTTATTGTTTTTCTTTTTGTGGGCATAATCTCTGGGGTTACCACAAGGAATTGCAGCGAAAATATTGGGAAGATAATGTAGAGAAAAAACTTGTTCAGCAATGTGATGCAAATCTTAAAATTCCAATTAATATATAAGAGTTCATCCAATTTAGAAACAGTTAAAATATTATAAATTTTCCCAATGTCTGGGAAACTGGTTCATTCAACCAAAAACTCTTTTTCCGCTGCAATGACTGTGGAACCCATTATATGGTACTTCTTAACTAGCTAGGTAAAGACGACTTATATGCTACATATAACCGCATGCGGCAGAACTTTACAATTTTATCTCTTGTTATGGGAAATTTTACGGGGTCTCTCGTCTCGAACTCAGCCATATTAATTGGGCAATTTAAGGTTCCAATTTGAATGGAATTTCCTCTTGATTTTTACTTTGTTGTTCCATTTTTTTTGTTATGGTCTAGGTAAATCTATGTGCAAAAAATATATATGTATTGTATATCGTACATTATATACATATGTATTCACGTTGTATATATGTATATGCATCTCTGATGTACGCCAGTTGACAATTTGCCAATACAATTTAATACATTGTGTATTGCATTGGTATAATAACTAATAAAACCACCAACAATATATTTTATTATTATTACTTTTTCCATATGACGTTCCATTTGGTATATCTGTGTTTTTTTTTCTTTTGTTCTTTTGAATTTTTGACATTTAAACCTGTCTACCTTAATTAATATCTAGTTTCTTTATGCTTGTTAAACTATTTTCATTTTTTATACCATTTATCTTTTTTTCCTCTTTTTTTCAACAATTATCACGTGACAATTTTACGTTTAATTAATTTATTCAGGGCAGTTAATCATTTTTTGTGGTGTCGTGTGTGTGTGTTTGTGTTTTTTAAACATCTATGTATATGTATATGTTTGAGTTAATATCGTATAACTATTATAATGAATAGCACTGCAATAGTTCGAAGAGAAATCTATAGCTTTCAGATCGGAAAACTACTTACGTGTACAATAATATTTGCTGCTTGAAAATTGAGGAAATTATGTAAAGGATATGGAAGAAATTAGGGTTGGCAGTGTACGAAAACCTTAGGAAAATAATTAATTATATCTTAACCAAGGAATACTGATAATATGGGGGAGCATTATTTCTTAGAAATCATCTGGATTGTAGGGGGGCAGGGGGAGGTTAAGAATCTGTGACCTAGAAACATTGGTCATATTTCTTGAGCATAAAACGTTAGTTTCGTCTCTTAGTAATCCTCCTGCAGATGCTGCAGTCCCGGCTGCTTGGGTGTCCCTCGGCACATGCGTCTGCAGATGGCGATGAGCAGAGCGAACATGGCACAGAGGGCCAGCGCGATGAGCAACAGTTTGCCATAGGGCAGCTGGCCGAGATCACGTCGCAGACAAATCTCGGGGGACTCATCGTGCAGCACCAGCTGACTGTACTCGGCCGCATGATGCAACAGTCCGAGCTGTTCCAGATTCCACTCAATGTGCCGCGTTAGTTGGGCCAGCGTCGAGGTGTGCGTCACATTGGGGCAATTGGCTACGCCATTGCAGAGCAGATGCCGCGGTATGCAGACCTGCGTGTCGCCGGGACAGCGGAAGTCACAGCCGCCGTCCTGCAACAGTGACGCGGCCAGACTACCGTCGGGATTGCGGGGCAGGTGGAACAGCTCGGTCCAGACCAGTCTAAAGATGTTTTTGCCCGGCTGACCGTCGCCAGTGTACTGAATGAGCACGGGCAGTGGTTCCTGGTCGGCACCAGTTGCACCCAGCTCGGCGGTGGACAGTATGGGAAGATCGCGGGCCAGCGATATGTTGTCGGGGCAGACGACAAAACGTGGTTCCAAACGTCCGGCCAGGTACACCTCAATCTTGGCGCTCTCGCAGCTGCGCTCCGCAAAGCGTGCCTTCTCCAGATTCAGCCAGAGATCTCGCTGTGCCGCCACCTTCAGTTCCCAGATGCATTTCTCGCGACGATAATGATGCTCTGGCGGTGCCATTGGTCCCGCCACCATGGCCAATGCCTTCTTGTAGGGAAACACCAGCTCACCGTCCGGCGATGGTCCCAGCGTGATGGGTCCACAGAGCGGACCGTGGGCAAACTCATAAGTGGCCTCGAACAGTGGATTGGGATTCTTGAAATATGACGTTATCGCATGCTGTCCCTGCACAATCATCTCGAGATTCATTTGATCCGCCGACGAAATGACACGCACCGCTCGGGGTATGTTATCGCAGAAGCAGGCCAAGTTATTCTGGAACTTGTCACGCTCCTCCCAGATGACCAGTTTATCCACACGCTCCTCGTGGCAGCGCGTGCAGGCGTTGCTATTGTACGGCAATTCCTTGAACGACACCGAGTTCACTTCGATGATGGCTCTGGCATAGAGCCGGCGATCCGTGACGAACTTGTACTGGCAGCGTACATCGCTGCCGCCGGTTCGCTTAAAGATCAGTGAGTTCAGCGGTGAACGCAGTCGTCCACCTGGATGCTTCCACGCGTACATAACCTCGTCGCAGAGGGTGGTGGGCACAGGATCACCGAAGCGTGTGTTATTGAAGAAATCATAGTGGGCCCAATAGTACAGGGAGCTGCCGCTGTAGCTGCCCGTCTTGGAGTCGAACTGCACATAGAGCGAGGGGCTGGTGCTCACGAAGTCCACCTTCTCCATGGGCCGCGAGAAGGTGTCGCAGAAGGTCTTGATGATGCGTGCCGGATCCGCGTGGTCTGAATCGTAGATGGTCAGGGATTCGCCGCAGTCGCCCTCATACTTCAGTATGGGTGATTCGATGCGATTAATGCGGAAGCTGCAAGAGAAGCAAAGAGAGGGAGATGGAAGAAGCGTGTCAGTCAGAATATAAAGAGCCATAAGTAAACACCATAAATAGCTGAGGCCCACAAGGCATGTTGGCCTTCTGCCAAGACGGAAACCAACATTCGTAGATCCCCCTCCTGCCCAAGAAATACCCCATACTGCGTTGCTCTGCAGTTTAATATAAATTCCAACTGATAACAGGTAAAATCTCGCTTTTTACTGGCACACGTAGCCTCGTTAGATTCGTCCGCTATGTGAGCTGCATTTCGCAGCAGAGCGCAGCCTGAAAAATGGATGCAAATTACTCGACCAACGTGATTCGGCAACCTAACGAATTCTGTGCAGAAGAAATTTGGCTCATGTTCGCCCATGGGGTTGCCATATCGTTGGTAGCTAATTGAATGTTTACTTGCGATATTCATAACTTACACAACACTGTTCGTTAAGTTTGATCAATGTTTAAGCGAAAGCGGCGGTAAGCCGATAACAGAAACTTAATGAATTTATCGAAGCAGCCAAAGTGCAAACACGGCGAAAATGGGAAACGAAATTTAAATTAATAATACAAAACCATGTGTAATGTATATAAATAAGTGCACAACTTTGTCATTTTATAGTCCCTATTTTGAAGACCATTACTGTCTGAGTTTCTGTAAATAACTTGACTAACAGTCTGGGGTAATATCATTTGCAATATCATTTGCTCTGGTTCCGGCTTTGGTCGTGCATATTTCTAGCGAGCGCGAAAACTTTTCCAATTATTTTTTGGCCGTGTGCCAGTTCACCAGCTGCCTGGCAACTCTGAACCGCATCCGGTATAGTTGACGTAACCGTTCTAGCCCGTTATCCATGCTCCATTCGTGGGGCTAAGCAGATTCCGTACAATTACATTTGCGCTGTCCAAAAATATGACATAATACAACATTTTATTAACCCACACAAAGTTGCCAAATGTGAAAAAGCGAGAAAAAACAAATCACCATCATCAGGGCCAGTGGTAGTGGCGGCATCATCAGCAGGAGCAGCGCAAGCAGCAGTCCGGGGCATTTGCCACGGCACAGTTTCATTTCATTTCGTTTCATTTTTTATGTGGCACACGACTGTGTGGCCCTCCTCCTTCTCCTCCTCCTCCTGGCCCCCTCTACTATTCATAATAGAGCAGAGTTACTATATTTTTGCACCGTCTCCGTCTCGTCTCGCGGTCCCCTCGCCTTCCGATCCTGCCTGTCTACGTGCCCATGCCGTTATTCACGTACGCGACGTCGAAAAGTAAGCCTGACGCCCTGCGGCATGTCCTCATAATCCGTTTGCAGCCTAGTTCTGGCACTGCTGACTCAGTGGGGAGTTTATTCAGCATCTCGACAAAAAATGAGAGACCCCGCAGCCCCCCTTCCCCGCCTAGTAGTTGCAATGCAAGGGGCAGTCCTTTCTGTCTGGGTCTGTCAGACCGTCAACCGTTTGGGGAGCAACTGCTTAGTTATGCGCATACGGCAGGCAATCCACTGACGGCCCTCCATAGTTCACTCTGGGGCTCTGTCCAAGTAGGGGGCGTGTTGGGGTTGCAGCTTTGGGCAGGTCTCTAAATCAGATTTATTAGAGACTTTGCTTGCAACTACACAAATATTCCTTTTTAAGAAGGGTCCTTCTTTATAATTGATTCTTGAATTAGGAGAATGAAAGAGACTCTGCTTGGAACTACATATAGTATATAAAGGTTATCTTTATGAGGGGTGCTTGCTTTGATAATTAATTCTAAGAATTGTAAAAAGAAAATCCTTGTGCTTGAAACTATACAGTTTGGGTAGTTTAATGAAAGTTTATTTTTTTAAAGTGATATAGTAAACCTTTTAGATAATCTCTTTTTGAGAAGGATTCTTCCTAAAGTTTCTTTCTTTTTTTTTAAATCCTTTTTAAAGAATTTGAAAGAGAGTTGATGAGGGATCTTGTGGGAAAGAAAGAGACTAGATCGTAAAAAGAGTCATAGCTGAAGCCTGCTCCCTGTTGAATATATTTGCGCCGAGTTAATATACTACTCGTATACCTACCACGCCCTGGGCCTTCCTTGTTGGATAGAAGAGGGAAACAAGATACTCGCAGAGCCCAAGCAGCTCGGCAGCATGACATGTTACTTAAATGAGCAAGTTTGTTGGAAACAATGTCGACAGTGTCTAGACGATGCAGACTTGGAGAGGAGTCTGTGGCAGGGGGAGGGGGGCAGCAACAGTTGAGGTGGAAGCGAAACAGCGCACACATGCTAGGAGGAGCAGCAGGGGGCAGCAGGAGGCAGCACACTTGGCAAGCTGGTGACGTGCTGGCGCATGGGAAAAAGGGGCGTGTGGGCGTGCAATTGTTGTCGGGGGCGTGTTGCAACAACTTGAGTGAAGTTGGCAGCAGTCGACAAAGGCAGCAGCAGCAACAAAATGAGCAGGAGACACAAACTTCAAGGAGAACTCTACCAAAATTGCGCACAGCTCACGCAGTTCCCATTGCATTTTTCAACTACTTTCAACAATTTTCTCTCTCTCTCTCACGCCTGGCTCCCTGCTGTCACCTGTCTCTGTTGCACTCACACTGGCGCAGGGCAGTCGCCGTGTCCGTGTCCGTGCTCTGTAATCACGCAATCATGTTGCCCACTTCTGAACTCCTAATGCCAATCGGTGTAAACGTGCGCACAACTTCTGCATTTGCTTTACGCCGGATTCACTTGGCAGGGGCGTAGAGGGAGGGAAGGGGTCTAGGACTTAGTTTCGTTTAGTTTGCCCCCGTTTTGTAGGTGGACATAAATATTTATCTTTTGGCAAAAACTTGTTTGATATTTTACTCCCTGCCAGAGTGTGTGTGTGTCTGATGTTTGTTGTGCCTGGAGTTCCTGCTCTTCTTCTTCTTCTCCTGCTCTTCTTCTTGCACTTCCTGTGCTGCAGTTTTTAGCCAAAAACTTGGCAATGTTTTGCAACATTTTGTGCATAAATTATAAGCTTGCAACATGGTCGAATGTGCAGAAATAGTTGCACTTGTTCTTGGGTTAGTTGAAGGTTGCCCGCTTGACAACTTTGGGGCGAGGCGTCGTCCGACCATGCTTTATGGCCCCGTAGATCACAACAAACAAAAATGAAACAGAACAGAGGGAGGAGAGAGTGAGAGCGACAGGTCTTCCAGGCATGTCTTAAAGCTCACATTCATTCCATTCTATATGTTGTTCATGTTGTTCAAGAATATATATGTTTCGTGCAACTTTTAATTAATTGTTTCAATGCTAAGCTGCCGCTCAACTTCGACTCCAACTTACTTGCAACTTTTGGCAATAAAGTTCCCATTGATATCCCAGTTCCCCTCCTGCCCCATTCGAACTGCTGTTTACTGTCGAATCCTTTGTTCACCCCTCGATAGGATTCGTTTAAGCAATGCCCTCAAAATGCCAAAGCTTCAAAACTTTTCCATAGTCTTGGCGACTAAGCCTTTCGATTCGACGGCTCCAGCCCCTGCTCCTTGGAAAACCGCAGCACAATAAAATATTTCCCTACCCTACAGTTTGAGTATATATAGTATATATATATGTATATGTGGTATAGTTCGACTGTATATATAGAGCAGCGGGGGGTGTACACAGACTGCGAGTGCACGAGCCAAGCGACACTTGCACAAAAGTTCAGACACAACAAGAACAGAGGCGGGGGGAGGCGTGGCGTTGGATGAGATTGAGAATGGGGCGAAACGGAACGCCAACAAAGTAAAAATATAAAGAACAACTTCAACTCGACACGTTAAATTAAAATGTCACATAAATCTTTGCGGCAAATTTCATTAAAATACGCTTACAGCATAGAACGCAGTCCCCCCAAAAGTGGTGGGACAGGGGGAAGCCTGCGAACGGGGACGCTGCATAACCGCTGGAAGGCGGCGTCCACATAGCCGCAAAACTTTGCTCTCTTTAAGTGAAATGCCGACAACGAAAGGAGGAAAGAGAATATTTACAACTTCAGAGAGAAGGAGAGAGAGAGAGGGAGAGAGATTGCTCGGGTTATGTTTGGGAACCCGACAATGGGACAGACGGATGAAAACTGCTTAAGCCGGCAATGGGAGGCATCCAATCCAAAGTGG
The DNA here is from genome assembly GCA_018904105.1 of Zaprionus tsacasi. Lineage (NCBI taxonomy): Eukaryota > Metazoa > Arthropoda > Insecta > Diptera > Drosophilidae > Zaprionus > Zaprionus tsacasi. The sequence continues at coordinate 6,809,614 of JAEIFR010000173.1, read as the reverse complement.
CGACAAACTTTGACGAAGTTGTAATGCACTTTGCGAGCTTATCTGATTATGAACAGTAATCTATCTTTATCTATTTGTTGCAGACGAACTTCAAGCGAACCTTACAATAACTATTCTATAAATATTCTTGCATATAGTTTCCATACTTATAACGCATGTGCTTTAGATACCCTTCTTTACTATAACTATAAACTGTAGAGATTTTCTGTTTCCTATTTACTTTTAAACTCGCGCTTCTTTGCGCCTTCTACAACACTGTTCTATCGTTAGAGTTATCGATAATCGATTTAAATAAGATAATGGAATTGTGTTGCCTGTATATGCTTTTTTGCCACTCAAGTTAATTATATTATACCATAACTATGTCATACTCCATGGTAAGTCAAGGAAGTTCCTGAATTTAAGTAGTTCCTTATCCCATTTATAGTTCTCCTTCATTATACATGATGCAAATTATGTTGATTAATGATATTGTTGTTTTTCAAATAAGATCGACAATAAAAACGACTCCAATTGCGACTCTTATGAGCTCCAAGCACGAACGGTGCCACCCACCACACTATGGAGTCCATAATGAAGCACGTATGTGTGCCTAATGGATGCCATGATACGGCACTATGCTCGTATGTATGCCCCGGCTAGATCTAATTTATTTGCCAGGCAATAAATAAGTAAGATATCCGGTTTTATAGCTTACCTCGGGAAATACAATCGCACAATTTCGCCGGGATGTCCCTTGATGTGGTAACTGCACGAGGTGTTTGGCGGATACCAATGGGCGATGCTGAGAAAGATGCCCTCACTGGCGCTGCTGTCCTTCAGGGAATCCGAGCTGAGCAGCCAGTCGCAGACACCGTGCTTAATGCCCGCCGTCTCCACGTGGCCTGGCCAATTGCCAACGTTGAAATGGAATCCGGTATTGAGCAACGGACCCGCCGGTGATGTAACAAACTCCACGTACATGTATTGCGAGGTGCCTGCAAGTGGCAACACACACACACACACACCCCAATAATGGCTAATCGAGGAATGGTTTGGCGGCCTTTGTACTCACCAATAATGCTGAACGGAAACTTGCCCAGGCCGCAGAATTTGCCTATCAGCGGCGAATGCTCATCGCGTCCATCATACACGGCCAGCCAGTCGTAGGGGCAATGCTCGTTGCCCGATCCAATGGGTCTGATGGGGCAGGTCATTACATTTTCGCATCTGTAAAGAGTTGGAGATTTCCGGAGTACTTTAAAGTGAACCACAGCAACAGAAATGATGCACAAAAATGGCAAAAATTAAATTTATAACTCGACATCGACTTTATAGAGATATATAAGATGCACGTAGTGCGGTGTCAAGTACGACATTTCGTTATGCAATACAAATAGATGTGATAAAAGCACGTCCTGCAATTGAATGAATAATCGCGCTCGTCCGACGGAGTTTCAGGCAAGGAGTTCAAGCAGGAGCGCACTCAGCGAACTACGAGGGGAAAAAAGTAAATGAAAAAACCGCACGAAGTTTACGAACTCTGAAACGAGTGAGTGATCTTAAAAGTTCCCTCGCTGCGGCCCTGACTTTGACATTCATTTGCACTTTGATGGAGCTCACGGCACAATTCAAGCCGTCTGTTTTGAAGCCGTTTTAGCTTTTTTTCATCATCTTTCTCTTTCTTTTTTTGCGAGTCGAGTCTCTCCCCTGGGCATAACCCTGAGTGTGGTCCAGACAAAGTGACCTTTGTACACAGCAAGCGATTCCCTCAGCCAGGGCCATTGATGAGGTCTGAAGCGACCGACCGGATGCCCTTTTCAGCCATTTTGTGTTGCCAACACAATTTGCTCCAAGGCGGAGAATTTCATGCCAATTCAAAAGCCAAACCAAATGCCTTTCACCTGTGTGTGTGTGTGTGTGCGTCAGTTTGTGTGAACTTTCTAATTGAAAGCTAACTTTGGCAATTACGAACTGGACTTTAATCAAATGGGGGCCGAGATATACGAGAGTTGCGACCCGGCCCTGCTGCGATTTGAAAGTGCAACAAAAAAGCCAATTTAATTGACATTTTATTGAGCCTTTGACTCTGGCTCTGTCTCTCTTGGAAAAGTTACCGGAAACTGGCAACTTTTTTTTTTTACCAGAGTTGGAAACTTCAGATCCAACGGTATCTGTATCTATTAGTCAGGCAGTTTTTCGGTTCGCTTTCGTTTCACTCAATTTAATCACTTTGTCAGCAAGTTTTCCCTCCAGTTTCCCTGACATGGTAAGGCCAACCTAATCTAACTTATTGATAATAAATGCGTAGGGCACAAAGTTGATTATTTGTACTTTTTTCCAGCCAAAGAGAGAGGGAAACTTTCGGGAAGTTTTTCGGCCAACAGACATATCAAAAATAACTGACTGGTAATAATTTCGGCATATTAAAAAACTTTTTTCTCGATGACTTTTGCATTTATTTCGCCTCTCCGAAAAAAAAAGAAAACAGAAAAAGTTTTCCTAAACTTTCCTGTGTGTATGTGTGTGTGTGTGAGTGTGCTTTTCGGTGTTGGTAAGTTTGTGTTGGTTTTTTGTCGGCCAAAAACGCTAGGTTGGCAAAATATTTGCTGTGTGTGTTTGGTAGTACGCAGAAATTAGAAAAATGTTTTGCGAAACGGGCCTCCCCCTCTGGAACCTGCACTGAACTGATTTAGTAGAGATTTGGCTGACTCGACATAAGCACCTAACACACACACACACTACACTCACACACACACAATGCCAGTGAGCTCGGGATAATAATGAAAGCGGGGAGCGCGAATCGACTGTGTGGAGAGAGTGCTTTATGAACTGAATTTGATGGGGATTTCGTGTTATGCTTAGATGGATTATGCTGATTGCTTGTGGCAGATAACTTGTAGGCGTCGCATGACTGTATCAATCTATATCGATATCAATAAATATTGACTGACAGCATAATGCATCATCAAACTGGCGGAAGTGAGGTTATGTTGTTGCTGGAAATTGACTGTGAAATGGGGCAAACTCAAACTTCGACGGTTCTAATTGAATTCATCTAAAGGGAAAACTCTTAACTCATGTTTAAAACTTGTGGGAGGACTCGATAATGATTTAATTTCTAGCTTTAAGTCGATTAGAATATTCAAAATTAACATGAAAATATTTTCTCAAGCAAATAAAACAAAATATAATTTTTCGATCGTTTTTCACTCGTAACTTTTCCAAAAACCATTTGTTTTTTCTCGGAAATGACTTTTTGATCATGGTATTGTGTGGTAAGATCATTCTGCATTTCAATTTGATCGATTTCGGAACTTCGATTTTTTTCGATTTTTTCCATGCTTACCCCTTATAAAAATTTCGAAATTTTTCAAAAAATTGATATGTTTATTTTTTGATACAAATCGATTAGGATATTCAAAATAAGCATAAAAATCTAATCCGCAGTTGATTCGGACACAAAATGTTTAAAATATGCATATTTTATCAATTTTTCAGGGTTATAAATTAATTTATAGTTAGCTTTGGTTTTCTCTGGTTTAAACTCGAATATTTGGGAGATTATAATAAGTCTTTGCTGCTGCAGTGCACTTAATTATTTTGGTATCTTGTAAAGACTCTCGCTTCACAGTTCAAATGTTATATTAATAATCCCAGTCAAATGGCACAAAAAACAATTCGGGACGAGACTATCCAAACTGACTCAGTCAGCAATCTTCTTTGTAATCTCTAATTAATACCCTTGGATACAAAGTTTTTGTTTAACTTTGCGATTACTTTGCCATCCGAGTTGACTGCACATTTCGAGGCATTCTCCTGGAATGCTCCACAACCTCAATTCCGAGTCAAGTCCGCCCCAAACCAAACATCATTAATGGCAGTTCAGCATTGAGAACCCCTTGCTGCAAAACATTCGATTAGGTTTCCTTACCCTTCTATCAGAACACCCTACCCACTTTGCCCATCCTGCGATTAGCTCGTTTGTAGCGTTTGTTTGACTAATCCTTTACGGAACGTCCCTTTCTGATGGCCTCGGCTTCTGTTCGGGTTGGGAGGGTGCAGGGGATTGGGGGAAACTTAGACTTGCAAATTAATACGCACTTAAAGCGGATTTTCAACTAGTCCAAAAGGCACCCTCTCGCTCGCTCGCTCTCTATCTCCCTCCACAAAAGGATTCCGACTCTGCTCGTTTATCCCCATCAGAGTTAGCACTTTGACATGCCTCGCGTTCGCCCAGACTTTTCGCCGCTCAAAAGGTAAATATTCAAATTGAATCTATAAAAATAAATTGAATGTTGCTTATCTAATTTCGACTTGGAGGAGCCCACTCAGGGCCAGGAGCCAGACGTGCACGTGCTCGTCCTGCGAGTCGAGTGAAATATGCTGACTGAGCATTTGCACATCAAACAGCTTTAAGATACTTGGACACTTTTGCCGTCCATTTGCCAAGTGGAAGGAACGCACAGAAGTGTTATATAAGGAGGGAGAGTCCCTTTCGGAGATTCGCTTTAAAAAGCTCCTGCTCCTCCTACTCCTCCTTCCCATGATGTGGCAGAAACGAGCGAAATGTTTAATGACCGCCCGCAACGTTTGTGAAAGGTCAGGTCAGTGTATGCTGAATGTAAATTGTATTTGTTGTGGGGTGCGACAGGTAGGGTAGGGTTACGATGAGGAGGATGAAGGGTCCACTGGGCAATTTATAAAATATTTAAGTTCTGATTTAAGCCAAAAGCGCAGCCTGTCTCCAAAGAGCCGCTAATACTCCAAAGAGAATTCACATTTCCCAGGCATGTTTTGCATGAGGCAGCACAACTTGAACCATGAAACGTTTAGATGGTAACTCCCGGCAAAGTCTCGGTAGTTAGTTTACTTACTGACTTTGAAAAACTTTCAGTAATGATTGAATGAAGAATGAGACCCGCATGCGATGGTATTTCCACCGCAAACACCGCATTTATGAGTCAATCAATAATGTGTGCTTATCGACAAGATGTGAGACTTTATTTGGAATTATTCCTAAGTTAAGTAAGTTATTAATTAATTTTTTTGTGCCATATTGAGAGGGAAATATGGCACAAAATAAAAGAACGTCCCCATTAATCATTAAATGCGGTGTTTGCGGTGTTTAAAACCACCCCATGCAGTTCGCTGTGGCAATTCTATAACATTTTAAACTCATTTAAAACAATTCCCTTACATTTATAATATATTACTATAGCTATGCACTTTAAACGACTTATAATTTATTTTCTTGTCCAGAGAAGAGAGAAAGCGAATATCATCATTTTCGTATTAATAAAACAGAAACGCCACCGTCTGTTTTGAGCAGGGTCCCGTGTCGAATCCGAAAACCCACTCAAAACGTAATCCTTTAGCTAATTTGAATGCAGACAGACGGGCAGACAGACAGACAGACAGACGGGGAGACAGACAGACGGAGAGACAGAGGAATAGTACAAGTGCAAAGGCAGACAGCAGTCAGGACTGTCACGGTAATGTTGATTGCGATGGAACACTACGCTGGCTGGGAGTGTAAATGGAATGGGAACTTGGTATCGGGGAGGGTAGGGGAGGGGGCTTGGGTGTGTGACATGTCGCCAGCGTTTTCCACGAAATTGGTGCCAATTTTTCCAGAGCGCTCTGTCAAATTGTCATTGTCAGAATGCCAAATGCATTACAACAACAGCAGCAGAAGCAGCGATAGCTGAGGAGGGGCTGAGCTGGGTCCTGAGCCGGGGCCAGAGCACACGTAATGTTGACTGCTCGCCAATGGCAAAAAGAAGCAGCAAATCTAGGAGAGCGAGAGAGAGAAAAAAAATCAACAGCGAACTGGCTGGAAAATTCGGAAAATTGCAGTCAGCATCGTTGTGCCAAAATGACAAATTACAGGGTGTTAACTTGGCGCTAATTTCTCTCGGCAATTTGAATTTGCATATATTTTCGACAGGGGGTTACCCCATGACATTCCTCGCACGTATGGGCAGATAGAGTAGGGTATTGAGAAAAGTATTGGGTAAGGTTTTTGAGAGAGTTTCGGATAGGGAACTGGGAAGGAGATTGGCTGGGGTATAGACTAGGGTATTGGCTGGAGTAATTTCTAGGGTATAGAGTATAGTCTAGGCTAGGGTATTATATGCTTCGCTTACCTCTGTCCATCGACCGCAAACTGTTCGTTCTGCAGATACAGCTTGATGTACGGCTGTCGCGTGTGCAATTTGTAGCGGCAGTTGAGGGCCCGCGGATAGAGTCCCGGATAGGCGGGCGACTGTACGTAGCAGGTCTGGAGACGGCAGTCGCGATACTCCCGCTCGCAATACGAACTGTATGGGAACGAAAGAAAAGTAAAGTAAACGAGAATCGTAATTAAATTCAATTAGTTATATATTTTTGGAAAGAGAAGGCCACGAGCTACCAATAAATGTCTCCAGTCTCCGACCCAAACTCCCATTCTCCCCCCGGCCCTGCCAGCCTTCGCGGAGTGAAGTGAAATCCAACAAATTAATCGCTGGAATTGCCTGGCAGCCAAAAACGAATAGAAACAACAAAAGCAGAAAATTGTGTTCACTGATTTGGAAAGTCTCGAGCTTGTCGAGCTTCTCCTTTTTTCTTGGCCCAGAGAGAACCTTGTAAAATTTGTTGTCGAATTACAAGAACAACTGTGAAATTGTAAAGAAAGCCGTGCGTATAATTTTCAATTTGTTCAAGTCAAACAAACGCATTGCCAGGGTTGTCAAGGCTGAGCGAAGCTGCGTAAATATGATTACCATTTACCATTTTATTTGTACTCTAAATTTCATTTTTATTTTCCCTTCCCTACACTTCACTTCTCGCATAGAAATTTTCCTTTCATTTGAGTTCCGTTCACTTCCGTTTGAATTTGTATACCCTGCAAGGGGGCAACCCTAAAGGGAATAGTAAGGCATTAAGTCTGATATTATTAAAATTAGTATGATCTTGCATGAAATAAATAAATGCTAAAAGTAGCCTAAATACTTGTCATGACAAGAGTTAGCTATTTATCGATACTTTACGTAACTATCGATTGCCAATGAAATCGCATTTTACAACACTGCAGAGTATCGCTGAGTCGTGGCGCGTCAATCGCGCTTAGTTTGTATTAGAATGGATTGAGTTCGGTTGTTTCAGTGTCGATGGCAATGCGCGTGACCGCAAATTAGCATAAAAATCATATTGGCCATGTGGGGTGGTTGCTTTGAGTCCACTTTGAATGGGAATTTGCAGCAGGGCGAGCTGAAGTTGGATTCGATGATGCTTTAAGGCTTAAAGAGGGAATGGACTGCGTTGAGTGTGTTAGGCAAAGCTGGTGAGCTGCTGAGAGATACTCGTATGATTAAAGTTTAAATCTATAATATCTTTAGGGATATTTGCACATAAATTCACATTCTGGGAACACACACTGTGGAATACTTTAATTGCTTTAGATCTGCAAAGAGTTTACGCCGCCTGTGGCTCCCCAACTGCCTATACTATATATATATATAGATATAGAAAAGTTTCTCGCAAACTCACATATGCATAAAATGGGCGCTGAGGCGGCATATAAATTCCCCTAGTCTGCGATTCCTTGGAATTGCTCAAAACTTGCAACTTATTTTATTAAGATAAAAGTTAGAGGACTGTGAAAAACGAAAGGAAATCAAATGAAATTTAATGTCTGCAAAGTTTTTTGGGATAACTGAATGCTCGTTTTGCAAGGCAATTGCTATGCTCACTGTCTCTCTGCCTCTCTCCCTCTTTCTCTCTTTCTCTGTCTCTCTGCGTCTAACTGTACATTTTGCGCGAGTTTTTTTGCGCCGCATTGCCTTCTACTCTTCCCTTTCCTGGCCTCGCACTGTGGAAAATTGTAATTCAATTTTATGCGACCTTCTGTTGCCGCATTCTCCTGTCCGCCCCCGCTCTTCGTTCCTGCTGCCTTCGCATATGATTATGAGATACTCGTCCTTGCGGGGCAGTTCTCCAAATTGTCAAAGACATCGGCTGTGTGCCCCCTCGCCCCCCTGGACCCTTCAAAAACCACTCAAGTTGCGTGCAGCATAATAAAATTAAATTAACGCATCGCTGGCTACAAAGTAGTCGCTGTCAGTTGTCAGCCACGCCCACACGCCCCCTTAGCGGGCACAATGGCGCTGAAACATTATCGATAAGCTCGGCACAGCGGGCAGTCCGCAGTCCGGCTCTGATTTTGCCATTACGTATACGCACCCTTGCACAACTTCACCACGACGATTTGGATACAATTCCGGATGCTGGCCATAGCGTAAATAGACTTCGGTTTGTTGTTCGGCGCGTGAATCGAATGTGAAGTAGGTCTGAAAAGAGAGAGAGAAAGAGAGAGAAAGGGAGAGGGAGTATGAGTTAAGTGAGTCGAAATACATTTGTGTTTTCTGTTTTGTTCTATTTATGCTGGAAAAGGGAACGGTTTGCAAATCACGTATACGCACTGTTGCCGAAAACTGTTAAACAGCCTCCATTAGCTGGCTACAACCCTGATGAATCCTTGTCAATTTCCCGCCTGCTCCAGACAATTGCCAAAGCGTAGAGTGCCCCTGATCCTCCTCCCTTACCCTACCTTCATTTCTCATTCAGCCCAAAAGTGCAGCTTCTTTGCCGCACACTCGATGAGGTCTCTGCTTTTTTGCATGCCATCTCTTTCACTAACATTCTCCCCCTCCCTCTCTCTCTTTCTCTCTCTGTGCATTGTCCACTGTCTATTGTCTGCTGTCCGCTGTCTGTTTGCCGTGCAGCTGTTTGGCAACGCGACACGTTTCACTCTTGTTCCCGGCTCGGTTTTCGGTACTCCTCCCGCATTCCTAACCCCTTCTCTTGCCCTGCAGCAGGCCTCATCAGCACTAATGACGTGCTGCAGTGACATGGACGCAACCTCTGCTCCTCCTGCTCCCGCTCCCGCTGCTGTCTGTGCACAGACCCGGTTGGATTCGCTGGCAAAAAGGTTGTGCGAATGTTGACAGCAGTACGTGATTTGCCCCTAAAGGATCCCACACATAAATATGAGAATACCTGCTCTTATTTTCCATGAATTTATTTAAGATATTTTTATTTAAATATTTAACCATATACATGATTTTTGAGAAGATTCCAGAGTAATTTCAATGGGGTAAAATTATAATTTCAATGAAAAAACTTTTGTTAAAGCTTTAAAAATAAGTCTCATTAATAAAGCCATTATTATAAGGTAGTTTTCTATTTAATTTCCTCTAGATCTACAAAAGATAGTTCGTATAAATCTATATTAAAACTGTTTATCTTAGTTAATATATAAAAAAACTCCTATCACAGTGTTTGTTATTAAATTTCTCCCTAACGGCTTGACAGATTTTAATGAAATTTTTTCTGCATATAGCGTAGGGGTTAAGATCAGTCGAAATTATTTTTCCACACGCCTGTAGTTACTGTAAACTTGTCTAACTCTCCTGAGTCTCAACTGTCTATAACCAAATAACGAGCGTATGTCTCCCTCGCTCTCTCTCTCTCTGTCTCTCTCGCTTTACTCCTTAGGCCCAATTACATTTCATCATTATATCTATATATATATATATATGTATGGATATTGTGCTCATCTGACTGCAGCAATGCTCCCGGAATCCCCTGGAGGAGAAGGAGTTGCCACGCGTTCTCGCAGTGCGTGCAGAGCGTAATGCACATGTCAATATTAAATGCGTTACCGGCATCAATGACGTTAGCGCCACTTAACGATCCGAACAATGGCAGACAGGAGGAGGAGTTTGGGACTGGGGAACCCTCAGTTCGCCCCTGTTCTGGGCAGCTGTTACGTGCATGGACACGCCTCCTGCCTGCACTCCTCCTCCTTCTCCTCCTGCAGCTCATATTGCCGCATTATGCGACTTTAAATGCATTGAATATTTTCGAGCACTGCACGATGACGATGCGACGATGATGATGATGATGAGGATGAGGATGATGCGACCCGGTTATGTCTGCGGATACGGATGTGGGGATGCGGAGCATTGCGGGCATTATCATCGTCATGGCGACGTGTCGCGCTGTGTCGCGTCGCGCTCATCAGATCTGCCCTTCGTTTCGGGGCTCTTCATTTAATATGCCGGCGAATTTGTGTTCGAATATATTAAAAAATCAGTGAGATTTCGCCTGGCAGTCTCTTTTGTCTCGTCGCGTGTTGCCAATTGGTGAAAATTAAATTTGATTTATTCGCACTGAATTCTCTTTTAATGCGAAATTGTTTTCGCTGCGCTGCTGCTGCTGCCGTTGCTTTTTCTGCTCATTAAATTGTCTACGTGGCAATGTTATTACATGCCAGTGCGCTCTCTATTATTTTTATTTATTATAAAAGATGATACCCAACGCCAACGCCAGCACCAACTCCGTCTCCAACTCCAACTCCTACGTGGCGCTCAACGCATTTTCCAGCGCGCTCGCGCAAAATAAGTGGCAAAAATTGTGTAGCAGACGACGAAGAAGCAGAAGCAGAAGCAGAAGAAAACTCGGCAAAATCAGCGTGGCAAAAACAAAGCGTGCTCCTCCTCCTCCCCTCTCTCTCTTTCTGCCCAGTTGCCAGGACATCCCAGAGCTGTCTACCAGCAGCCAACTTCAGCCAGCGTCAGGCGCAGCAGGGAGGAGAAGGGAAGAGGGCGTGGCATGCTTTCATAAATATTTATGACTCCATTAAGGTGTGCATAAGACACTCTGGAGGGCGAGTAGCAGCAGCAGCTACTCCTGCAGCTGAGAGTCTGTCTCCTGCATTAGTTGTGCTTGTTGTGTTGTGTGTGTGTACGTGTATGTGTGTTTGTTTGTTTGTGTTATGCTTCATGCAACTTGTAAGCTGCAGCATAAAGTTAAGCCACGAAGCAAATGCAAGTACGAAAAGCCATTCGAAGGGGAAAAATTGCTCAACTGGCAGCAAGAGCCGGGAAAAGTGCTTGAAGATCGCATTGAGATCACATGCCTCAGATCATTGAGTACAATGAGTTAATTAATTAAAACAGAATTTTCAATTCGTTTGCAAGCTCACTTTGCACATTGCCCAACACTAATCGTTAGAGTTGATCAATCACTTAACGAAAGTGGTGGCATGTCGATAATTGTAATCGATGCTTGCTAAAAACTCACTTAGATTTTGTATGGCTATTTAATTGTTTATGGCTTTGTAGCGTATCAATCGACTTATCGAAAGTGTCGGTTGGCCGATAATAATAAGAATTAATCGAAAGTTAAGTTGCCTGGGCGCAAACGTTTGAAAAACAAGCAAAATGACTTGCATGAAATATAAAATCAAATTGTAAATATATACAGAAATAAACGTACATAAAATTATCTCATCATGCTAACTAACCAATTTATGCAGCTATTTTCAAATTCCCTTTGTCTGAAAATGAAAATTAAAGCAATTCCTGGAAAAATTACCTAGCAAACTAACAAAAATGCCAAGAAAACATTATTATACTCAGCCGTAAAGCATAATATAAGCATAGCTATAGCTATGCTAGCACAGACGGATAAATAATGAAATTCTTTATGTGACATAAAGAAGTTATCTTTAATTTTGTAAATGCAAATACCGCATCAGGAACAGAGCAGGGCAGGGCAGGCCAGGGCAGGGCAAGGCGGCAGCAGTGCAGCAACTGACAAAAAATCAGAGAAAAGCAGCCAAAAACAGCAACAACTTTTATGCAGCTAAATAGAATTCAAGTTGTGAACAAAACTCCACACGTACGTACGTGTCTCTCTCCCTGTCTATCCCACTCTCCATCTCTCTCTCTCTCTCCCACTCGCCTTTGCCAAGTAAATCCTGCTAGCAGCAACGAGTCGCCAGTGAGTCCAATGCGAACGACTACGCGCCGACAGACACCAAACTAGACGACAGTTAGGAGAGATGACGCCCACGTCCACGCCCACACAGAGCGTAGTTCGCTTGAATAATGCATGCAAAATATACACACATGCAGAATCATACACACACACATACTCGCACAGTAGTATCTGTGTGTGAGCGAGTCAGGGAGTGTGCTAAGTGCGAAAGTGAGTTGCATGCAGCGATGCAGCCAGCGAAGCAGATAGGGCAACACGGGTCGCAGCAAAGCCAACTGCTGATGGAAGAGAGAGGGGGGAACAAGGAAAAGGGGGAAGAAGTGAAGAACGAGGTGAAATAAGTAGATGCTTGTGCATCGACACGTAGATACCTTGTAAACAGTTGTGTATTGATTTGCTTGAATTCATCTTGAAAATATATATTTATATATATTATATTATAAATTAACTATTATATCATATTGTACTCATTATATATGCTCTAAATTTAGTCAGTTTCTGCCATATTTTAAAATACCTAATATCTATAACCAAACCGATAAATAGTCCTTGTATCGTTCATAGATATGTATACTGATTTAATCAGGTTACTTTCTCCAACAATTCTTGATTCGAAATGCTGGTACTGAAGTTTTTACAGGGTATACGTTGGCAAAAGAAAGCAACACAACGTGCTGTACTGTAATATTTTCTTTAAATTACGTAATAAATTTAAATGCACGAGAAGTGCGAGCTCGAGAAGAGTCGAGGCGTCTTTTGTCGGCCTGTGGGGTCACGTATAAGGAAAAAGCGTGGCGATGTGACACATGCGACAGCCAGACCAAGTCGACGGATCGTGGGAGCTACTACTACTGTTCATTAGTGTTAGTGTCTCGGCAGCTGAGAGTTACTGGAGAGGATAAAAGTGGTGGATAGGGAGAGTATGCTCTTTGGTAATTGGAAGTTTCTTGAGCTGAGTATAAATTGAGGTTAGGATTTCAGTTAGCCAGAATATTGTGTAAGGATAGTTAAATGTCAGAGAATAAGTTCCAAAAGAGTGTAACCGATAATAAAATTAATATTTTAAAGTTTGCGCTGCAATTAATCGTACCACAGTCGATAATATCGATTAAAGAATGTCTGCGATACATCGATAGCTTTTTGTAATTATTCAACACTATTTATAGTATGAAATTCAATAGTGTTGGAAATCGGTGTATTGCTTAAAAATATGTAAATTTGCTAACTCACCTGATCCGTAAAGTTATCCGTGTGGAAGAGCACCTTCACATAGCTCGTCTCACTGATGAAGGTCTGCGGCTGTTCCGCCTCGCCGCAGAACATGCCTGGCTCGCGGCGATTGGACACGTCGGTTTTGGCATTGCCATCAACAATCTGCAACAAGGACAACAACAACAACAACGAGGTGAGTATAATAACAAGAGGAAGAACGACAACAACAACAACAACAACTGGAACTTTGCTATGTGGCGCATGGCAAAGTCAAATCAAATGATAAGCGAGGACGACAGTCGCCACATAAATCGAGGCAACTGGGAAAATGGGATTGGACGACGCGATGTCCTGGCCATAAAGCTGTCAGCCAGCGCATACGTAGGAATTACGCAGATACATATGTCATCATTTAGACGACGCAGGGTTATAAATTAGATTTGATTGCCACGCTGCCATAAATCAGCAGACACTACAGAGGGAGAGGCGTGTCCCTCCGTCCCACTCGACTCACCTGCAGATAACCTCCCTCGCAGTGGGTGGCATTGAGCAGTTGGCCCACCTTGAACTTCTTGAAGCGCAGGCGAAGCACAAAGTCACGCGGCGCTCCCTTCAGAGTGCGAAAGCGATACCAACAGGTGAGCGGACGTCCAAGATTCTGGTTGTTGACCTCCGGTGAGCTGATGTCCTCGAATATGTCCACCGTCTTGTTGCAGTGATCCTTGGATATATCCGATGAGCTGCCACCGCTGCCACTGCCGCCACCGCCTCCACCACCGCCGCCGCCGCTGCCGCTGCCACCTGCAAGGAAGGAGAAGGAGAGAAGAGGAGCAAAGTTTTAGCTTATTACAAACAAGTAGGAGGAGGAGCAAGAGGAGCAGGAGCCGGAGGAGCGTGCTGAAATTCATTGTGCCTAATTTATACAGCGAATGCATAAATGACAAAGGGACATTGTGCTGAATTTGTAATTCCAGTCTGGCCACCCCGCCGTCATCCGCCACTCCGCCTGCCCAAAAATGCAAAAGACGCTCTGTCCCTGTCCCTGACTGTGAGTAAGGCCACTGCAAGCTACCCATGCCCCTCTCCCTGCTCCCTGCCCTGTAGCGCCACTTCAGCATTCAACGCGCGTAAAATTTTAAGCACTCAGTCGACGACTCGAGTCGCCTCGCCTCGCCTCGAGAGGGAACTGAGGGAGGGAGGCAGGGAGATGGTTAGGGGGTGCCCAGGATGCTTTGTGTTTGTTTTTCTCTATGGTTTCTCGAGAAATTGCCCAGCCAGGCGAATTGTGGAGGATGTTGACTTTAGCCGAGTCGAGCAACATTTGTAACCGACATTTGCTGAGCTGTCAAACATGCGTTATAAATAACATTCCCGTAGAGCATTTCTATATATTTATGTTTAGTAATCGATGTGCTGTGTTTTCTTTGATCTATGCAGTTTTCTTTTGCTTAAGCAGTAAGAAGTAATTTAAAAAATAGAAAAAATATTTTAAGATAAAAGAAAGTTCTTTAGATATCTCTCTTTTTTGCCTATCCATTTATATTTGCCAAGAATTGAACTTTTTAATCAGCATTTGCGTTTGTCTTTCGGAAAAACAAAGTTGTTACGTGACAAGAGTTTTTCTTCGTTATTTCTGCTTTCTCTTTTATTCCCTTTGATTGTTTTTCCTTTGGATTGCTTTGTTTTCCCTTCGTCCAGAGTTGAGCACACTCAAGCTGGAAATTAGTGTTGATTTGTGGTCGTCACCAGCTCTAACCATATTCGACATTCGTTCTGAATGACAATCAGACATCTTCAGCTTCAGCTTCATCTTCTTCTCGGCTTTTCCTGCGACACGGCGGAAATTGTTGGTCTCTTTCTTGCTTTGTGTTTCGAGTTGCAAAAAGCGCTGCCTACTTTTAGGCCGATTTTAAAGTACAGTTTGAAGCAGTAGGAACTCTCAGAATTCCTCCCAAATATGAAGTCTCCTTTATCTTCTTTATTTATTGCGCTGCCTACTTTTAGGCTGATTTTAAAGTACAGTTTGAAGCAGTAGGAACACTTAGAATTCCTCCCAAATATGAAGTCTCTTTTATCTTCTTTATTTATTGTTTAGTTCGCTTATATCAAACATCTAATAAGCTGCAAAATTTCCAAAATGTTAAGCTTATTTTGGGGCAGCATAAACACCTCAACTCATTAGCGAATCCGGCTTTAACCAAAGAGAACCTCGAGCTGCAAACCACAGCATTACCGCGTTTCAATTAAATCTGCAACTTAATCAACATAAACCCCCCACAGCGTTCTTGGATGGCTGAAAAACGCTCTCAGACATCAAAGGATTAATGAAATGTAATATACGCTTTAATTTAGCTTAAGGACACACACACAGGCACACACACACACACACACACACACAGGCACACTGACTAACCCAGCCACAGACAGATGGATTTCAAAGGGCTCCCAGTCGAATCGATACGCGACGAGCTCGTCAAAATTTGACAAACGCAATGCGCTGCGCTGCAGGCGGTTTATGTAGCTCTCTCCCTCCCTTCCGCATCCCCCTCCCCCTCCCCCTTCTGGCCTTTAAATCTCACTGCCAAACCACAATCCGCTCGGCTCTTTTACTCCTGGCAAACCACAAGCACACACAGCACGCGCCCCAAGCAGCGCAAAGACCTTGCCTCATGGCCGCATTCAGCTCAGCTCAGCTGGGCCAGTACAGTATTTTGGCCAAAATGGCTGCCACTTTGATAGAGCAGGGGGGAGGGGGAGAGCGGGAATGGAACATAGGGCCAACAATGGAGACAACGTTTATTAAATCTGTTTAATGTATCAGCATTTTATATAGGGAACCGTTAGTCCTCGTTCTTCTCCCTCTGTGTGTGTGGCAAGCTGTCAAAAGATAAGCAAGACAATGGCGCAGGCTTCAGGTTGGGTAATTAGCATCGAGCTGGGACTGTACATAGTACATATAGAGACTCTCACAATAGAGTTCTGACCAGTAAAACGTAATTAATGTAGACTCTTTGTGAAAGCAGAAGAGATTAAGTGTTTGCGATAAAACTAAAGCAAACTTGCTAATCTGGAGAATTTCAAGCTAAAGAATGATGATATAAATGTAGCATATAGACTGCTGAAAGAGCTCTATATCTGCCGATAATATCTTAAGTCTTCCATTGTGAACTCTACCCCTAGCTGTCGGCATCAACAAGGTATCACTTAGGCCAAGCGAAGACCGTGATTTACGGAACCCTGTGGGGGGTGTCGAATAGGCCGGGTAGTTCGCACAGCTATTGCCAAATACGTGCAAAGAGTGGGTCTAAACGGGTTATGGTAGCACATTACACTGAAACAAAACAGGGCAAAAGACACGCCAGACTATACACAAGGAGAGAGAGAGAGAGAGAGAAGCCCAGACTCAGGCGAGAACGCCCAATCACTTGTGTTTAGTCCTTGTCGCATCGATTAGACGCATCTCTCTCTCTCTACCTCCCCCGACTCACTCCACAGAATTCTTGACCTGGAAAACAATAACAACAAACAAGCAACAAGAACAAGAAATGGGAGAATGGGTAAAAGTCAAAGTCAAGTAGAAAGAAAGAAAGAAAAAAAATGAAAATGGTAAAGCCAGCTTGTCTTTTGCATATTTTTCACAGAGTCCCAGCCGGCAGGCAGTGTCCGCTCTGTCCTCTCTCTGTCTCTTTTTCTCAGCTTGCTCTCTCTCTCTTATCTTGGTACTGCTCTCGTCTCGGCTCATCCCGTCGAGAGCTTCGCCCGCATTCCACATGTTGATATATTGTCAACAGACGCATGTCGCATTTGTCTTGGCTTTGCTCGCTTGTCTGGCCACCGATTCCCCTACTCCTCCTCCTCCTCCAGCCACTTGTATGTATGTATATCCCATTTTTGATAAAGGTTGACAAGTGCCCGCCTCCCCCTCAGCTCCCCCTTGTCAACAGTCATTGAGCAGCCACTGAAAATCGATTATGAAAATCGCTTGCTGAAATTTTTCTCAGGGAACTCTGTGTACCATAGGATGCATCCGAGGCTCAGACCCTTTTGCTGGAGCTGGCTTAAATTGTCGCTTCACAGGCTACGGCATAAATATTTTAATAGAAATTCGTGCCTAAGCGGCTTCAACTATTCGCAGCTGCTGCGCCTTCTCCGACTACGTGAGGCTCTCGGAGATTGATGTATGATGACGTGCTGTTCGCCGGGAGGATGCTTCTATTCACTTAGTAGCAGCATCAGAGGTAGAGGCAGGGAGGGACCAACTCGGGTCGTGCCTCAATATTGACTTATTCTGCAAAAAGTGATTTGAAATTTGATGAGAGCCCAAGCAATAAAATACCAAAAAAAAAATTTGCATATTACACAGGAAGAAAGGGATATTTCCCATAAAATGGGAAAACTGTTTAATGCCGGAGATTCTGTTGCGAAATACTGTCGAAATGTGAATTTATAGCACATAAAAATAGAAATCAAATACATGTGTGCAGATAATCAAGTAAATCGATGGGCTGACGGAAGAATAGACGAATATGTATTTTTAGAAGACCAGGCGCATGTAGTACTCTCATTGATTAACATTCGGGCTTTTATTTCTTCTGTTTGCATTTCGTTATTAAAATGGATAAGAGTGCAAACTGATAGACTGACAGATTCCCTGCAACAAAATGAGTAGGGCAGCTACGGTCACAACGAAAAAAATAATTTTTACTTTAAAATAATGTTTCTGATTTGTTTTACGAGGGCGTACCCAAAATATAAAATATGCTCAATATGCGCACAATAATATTACACGATTCCACCAAATTTGGTAGTCCTAGCTCTTATATTACCTGAGATCTAGGTGTTCATACAGACACATTGCAAAAATTGCTATACAAAGCTTTTTAAACGTTTCTAACTCATCAAAGAACTAACATAGAAACTTATTAGGGTATTTCTTAGCTGCTTTAATTCCCTTTTCTAATTTCCTTTCTTCAATTTAGAATTTCTAAGAAAAGTTTCAATTACTTTGGGTTCCTTCGTAGCAAAATGTTTCAGCATTCCTCTAAAAATAGCTTATTGGCCCTCTAAGTAAGTTGGAGCTTTAAAATGGCTGCCTTATCCGTTTAAAGCTCTTTTCAATTGCCAATCATTTGGTTGGTTCGAGCGACCATTGCGATTCGCTCTCTCTCTCTCTCTCTCTCTCTCTCTCTCTCTGTTCGCACTTGACAGCGTGTCTCATTTGGGACGAGTCGAGGGCCCAAATGAATACAAATGGCTTAACGCCTTAAATACTAATGGCCAGCAAATTTCCTTATCGCACGCTCACGCACACACTCACACACACACACACACACCCACTCACGTACACCCTCGCATTGAAATGCGGCCATTTTTCAACATTTTTGCAGTCACTTTTTATCTTATTTCTGCGAAGAAGAAGAAAACTTTTAACAAGACAATTTGTTAAACAGATGTGCCCGAGTGTGAGTGACTGTGCGTGTGTGTGTGTGGAGGAACTCTGCTTATAGCAGCTGTCTCGCCTGTCGTTGATATATTAACTGTAACTGTGATGGATCATTTACTTAAATTATTAAAATTGCCTACTCAAATTTCGCAGACAAACGGGCGGTCCCTTCGCAGCTCCCCCTCCCCCTCCCCATACCCACCGCACTCTCGTTGCGATTGATTGACTGACTGACTGACTGATGGGCAGATTGAATGCTCAGACGATGATGACAGCTTGGCAAACAGAAAGCTGCAAATCTGTTCGTGAAATAATTGTTGGTTAAAATAAGGAATGACATAATATACATATACATATGTATGTACATATGTTCTAATATATATATATATGTATTTTCTTATATTTTCCACACTTTGTGTCCGAGTCAGCTGCGGATTCGATTTTTATATTAATTTTGAATATCCTAATCGATTTTCAGCAAAAAAACAACATGTTAATTTTTTGAAAAATTTCAAAATTTTTCTAAGGGGTTAGCATAGAAAAAAATGAAAAAAATTGAAGTTCCGAAATTGATCAAATTGAAATGCAGAATGATTTTCGGCATAATACCATGATCAAAAAGTCATTTCCGAGGTAAATCAAAAGATTTTTGGCAGAGTTATGAGTGAAAAACGATTAGAAAAGTATATATTTCACAAATGCAGATGTTAAAGAGGAATAACAACTCAGAAAATCGGTATATCATTGATATCTTCCACATTTTGGCACGAATCTCTCTAAGATTAGATTTTCTTGCTGATTTTGAATAATCTAATCGAATCCAAAACTTATATACTCCCTGCAAGTGTATAATAAGAATTCTTTCATGATATTTCCCTGATTTTTCGCTGACCTTTAGCACTTTATGCTCTGAGATAATTCCCCCCGCCTCCCTGCACAGGGAAAGCCATTAAAAAGTTTTCCGTTCGCATTTTCTTAGTTCCTGTGATGTTGTGGCAAATGGATTCACATGCGAAGCGATACACTTAAACTTCGACAGGGCCGGAATTCGCATGCCTGGGGTCACTTTGTGCCACGATGCGTAAAAGTTTTTTCTTATTTTTTTTTATTATAGAATTCATTTCGGTCCTCGGTGCTCGGCCTACCCTACCCTCCGGGCCGCATTTATACTCTGGCGCGACCTTTCAGATTTTATGCTGAGCTTTGCATTTTTTATGCCGCATTTTTTGTGACATTTTCATGTTTTTCCTGGTGACAAATAGAAAAGCGTGTATATAAATACATATACATATATATGTATGTATATATTAGTTAAATGAAGCTATTCGAGAGTTGGGCTCTATCTGTAGCCGGCGGCCGACGTGCTGCGTCCTGCAAATGAAGGGTTCAAAGTGAAGTCGAAAATTGATTTTATGGAAATAACGGAAACTCATCAGCTAAGCGGGGGGACACCAAAAAAAGAAAAAAAAAAACATAAAAAAGGATGAAAAACCCCTTGCGGCGCATACACTGATTTATTTTTTTGCATATCAAAAGGAAAAATGTTCTTTCACAAATTTCTATGAGTTTGTTTTTTTTTTTTTTGTAGACGGAAAAGTTAGCTTATTGGGGTAGTGCTGGAACTGAAAGCTGTCATAGATGAAGGAAATTAAATTTTAGCAGAGCAAAACGAAAGGTAATTTGAAGCAAGTTGTTTTATTTAAGCAATCTGAACGATCTAAGCAATCACATATATTTTACTAGCAATACTACCCTATACTTGCTAGTTATTCGATTTATAATAGTTTCAGGCATCCAATTAACTCTTTGCAAAGTGTCGCTCAGTTTGATTTTTGATTGAGAAAGGTCAAAAATAAATTGGAATCCTTTCCATAAGGGGAAACAAACTGTAGTTAAGCTGTTTGCACACAATTTACATTATATGTACACATATATTGACAGAGCATCCCCTTTTGGGGCGAGTGAGAGTTTTCCTTCGCCTTGGAATGATTAATTATAAGGCTTGTGAGGAATTTGCTTGGCCATCAATTGCGAAAGAAGGCAAACAAACAATTTCAATAAGCTGGCACACTTTGAGGTCGGTCTAGAGGCAAAAACCCAAGCAGGAGTACGGTTGGATGGGGATATAATCCTTAATCAATCTGTTGACCTTCTCAGGGCACATGAGCAGAAAGCGGGAGGGTCATTACAAGATTCCTGCCATTAGGCTGCAATTAAAGTGCTCCAAATGAATTTATATACACGTCCATAAATTAAACGCACTGCTTATCCCCTTCCCCAATCCTCTACCCTCTCTCAGACACACATTGCCCTCGGGGCCCGGCAAGTTTTACGGGTTCGGCCTAGGCGCATTTGTAGTCTTCATTCATTTCATTTAAGTTAATTAGATTCAATAATTTTGAGGCCTAAAGCGAGCCCAACCCAAATGGCTGCTGCGTGCCCAAAATGCCTAAATAGGCAGCATAAATTGAGATTTATATGGCCGCTTAGGTAAGTGTGCTCTCTCTCTCTCTCTCTCTCTCTCTCTCTCCCTCTCTCTCTCTCTCTCTTCATTTCTGGCAAAGCAATTGAAATTTGCCAATTTTGCTCAGATTTTATGTGTGCACTAAAAACCTAAAATTTAATGTGCCATAAAGGGAGAAATTCATGTACTCCCCAAACATATGCTGCCCCTACCCCTGCTCACCCATTTTATCGCTCTCTCACTCACTCTCACACACTTTTTTCGTGCAGAGCGGAAATCCAGAAAGCAACGATGGACAGTGGAAAAAATTGCCCATATTAAACGCTGCGGAAATTGTTTCATCAATTTGTTAATAAAACGGCAGAGCACACGCACACACACACGTACACACACACGCACAGTGGAGCAGAGACAAATGTTTGACTTAATAAAATAAATTGTATAAATTGAAGTCTGTCATTTTGAGATTCCCAGGCGTAACATTCGCCCCCATCAGCAGACGAGGCACATAAAACATAACAAATTGCATGAAATTTACGTGGAGCATGTGTTTGCCAGAGATCTCTCTCTCTGCCCCTCCCTCTGGCATCCCCCAGCACGTCCAGAAAAATTGTCATGCATGGCATTCACTTCACATGTCGCTGGAGTACTCCGACATCGATGAGGAGCGGGAGAGGGAGAGGGAGACAATCAGTCCGCATTGGCGGCGTCACTGAGGTTTGAACTGAGGCCGGGAATGAGCCTGGGACCTGGAGGCGACTCTGTCACGCCTGCCGCATGACAAACGTCTCGGCGACATCCTGTCAACCCGCAGCCGAAATGTAGCTTCCTTCTCCATTCTCTCTCTCTCACTCCAAGGGGAAAGTGAGTTATTTCGGGCAGCGGCGTAGACAACTCTGTTTGGCAGGCAAATAGCCCCAAAGAGTTCATCAAGTGGGATCTAAAAATACGGGAAATGGAAAGAGGATTGCGATGGAGGCGTCTCTGCAAGCTTGTTGAGCTCTATTCAAGTGCTTTATGTGCCTTCAAAATCTTAATTAATTTTACTCAAATTGAGAAATCCCTAACTGGAATACATAAAACGCATTATATTAATTTCTGTAGAGCCAAAAATATCATTTTTACACCCGCTAGTGTATCTCTTTTTATACCCTTCGACCATTGAAAATGGTCAAAAAAGGGTATACTAACTTTGTGCAATGTATGTAACAGGCATAAGGAGGCGTGGCAGACCCCACAAAGTATATATATTCTTGCTCAGGATCACTAGCCGAGTCGATTGAGACATGTCCGTCTGTCTGTCCGTCTGTCCGTCTGTCCGTCTGTATGAGGGAATAGATCTCAGCTATTAAAAAAGCTAGAGACACCAAATTTGGTTTGGAAGTTCCTATATATAATAGGCAGATAAAGTTTATTTCAAATGGTTGATGCCACGCCCACCGCCCCCGCAAATCGATAATTTACGATTATTAAGCAAAGTATTAAACTTAAAAAGTTATGCTTTGGTATGTATAATGCTAAATGTCATATGAACATATCCTCCAAATTACAATCCGATCGGACCGATAACACAGAAGTTATTCAAGTCAACGTTTTCAGTGCAAAATATACGAGCAGCAGCCGGCGCGCTGCTTTAGCAGTTGACGTCGACGTCAACGTCGGGACGTTTCGCTTTAATTATTACGCGCGTCGCTGTGTGAGTGCGAGCGAGTAAGCTATATGTAGTAGAAGTATTTGTGCAGAACTCTCTGTTTAAAATTATGAGTGTGGTTACACGTTTGTAACAGATTTAGAAAATTGGGAGAAGGGTATCTTACTGTCGAGCTCTCGACTGTAGCCATCCCCACTTGTTCACTCTCTCTTTGTTGTCTGTGCAGCTTGTCTGCTCGTCTGTCGGCCCGTCTGTTTGTCTGTCTATCCGTTTAATCAGCTAGATCTCAGAGTATATAAGAGCTATGGTTATCAAATTCTGAGATAATATGTTAAATTACCACACGCAGTTAAAATTTTTTTAAAGAAATCGGTCACGCCTTTTTAAGCCCTCGAAAAGAACGTATTGCACGCATAATTTAAAGGCTACAATATTCATATTTTGTATATACAGCGATTTTTAATACCCTAATTATTTCTGTAAATTTCATTATGATAATATAACAAATACAGCAATTATTTAATATATTAATTTTTTGCTTACACTAAATATAAAACACATATATCCATATTATTTCTTCGTTTCTATTTCACAGGGTATTAAAGCATTGACTTAAATGCACAGGAACAGTTCACGTACATATACGGATAAAACTTATAGCAGACAATACAAGACACATTCCCCTGCCATGACAGTGGAGTGCGGAGAGGGGGAGGGGGGTGAAAAGTGCGTGCAAAGAAGCTGGAAGCAGGAAAACGGAAAAGCGGCTGAAACTGAAGCTGGCAGCCCAAAATGGACTTGCACAGTTCACGTGCTGATAAAAATAACGGCAGAAAAATGACTATGCCAGCAACAACAACAACAACAGCAACGAGAAGTAAAGAAGCAACAACAACAACAACAACGAGAACAACA
Source organism: Zaprionus tsacasi (assembly GCA_018904105.1). Taxonomy (NCBI): domain Eukaryota; kingdom Metazoa; phylum Arthropoda; class Insecta; order Diptera; family Drosophilidae; genus Zaprionus; species Zaprionus tsacasi. Next base: position 6,786,121 of record JAEIFR010000173.1, on the reverse strand, counting down.
ACGAGAACAAGTGAAACAACAAGAAGCAGACAATAGTCGAGCCTCATGCTCGTCCTGGCAGCAAACGAGCACGAGCAATTTAATACGCAGATAAATATAAACACACGAAGGTGGAGAACTTAAGCGTGAGCTGGGGGAGGAGCAGGAGGAGGAGTGGGACTAGCAGGAGGAGCAGGACTAGCGGGAGGAGCAGGACTAGCGGGAGGAGCAGCAGGAGAAGGAGTGAAGCAGGAGTGTAGCTGGAGGAACAGGAGAGGGGAGTAGAAGCAGGAGAAGAGCAGAAGCAGGAGAGGAGTAGCAGCAGAAGAGGAACATAAGCAGGAGAGGAGCAGAAGCAGGAAAGGAACAGAAGCAGGAGAGGAGCAGAAGCAGGAGAGGAGTAGCAGCAAAAGCAGGCAGGTTGAGATGAACTCGTTTTGGCACGCACAACGCTAAATTCGCTCATGAATTGTAGGCGGACAGTGCCACGCCCGCTTACTCCTCCTCCTCCTCCTCCTAACCCCATCCCAATCCCCTCCCCACACTACTAACCTTAGCTCCTGCTCAGCCTGCGCAGATCGAGGCGATATCAAGTGAATGACATGCGCGTGCTTCGCTTGCTGCCCCCTGTTGCCCCCCCTGCTGCCCCCGCTCCTGTTGATTATGTTGATGATGCATGTTGTAATGTTTAGGGTTATGTCGAGACAAAGACAATACACATGCCGCGCAGCGTGCCGTGCCGTGCCGTGCCAAGGCAAATGCAATTTGTCGCAATTGTAGAACGCCTTGCAGAGGCAGCAGCAGCAGCAGGCTCGTCCGTCTTGCCTGATATGTTTGACAAGCTCTTCGAGTCAGCCTCAATTTGGGCAGTGGCGCGACAAGGGGGAGGGGCGCGTACTATGCTGGCATTCACATGACAGCGACGTGGCACGCCATTTGAAACGTTATTAATATTTATACAGCTCTTAACTTGCGAGAAACGTCAGCCGAATAATGGATTCGTTTTACTCGATGGTGGCATGGGGTGTGGGAGGGGGTACGGTGGCAGGTGGGCAGGTTCGCTTCGAGCGGAGTGGGTGGACAAATTGAAAGCGTGACAGCATCAAGGCAAACATCAAGTTGTAGGCAGTTGGCTTCAACTAACAGTCCTCAGTTGTATTTAAAGTAAAACTTCAGTTGAATATCCTGACATTGCACAGTGGGCGTGGTTCGATTGCTTTGAAACTTAACTAACTTATTTCAAGTTCTTTAAGCTTCGATTATAGCAAATTTTATCTCTTTTATTGGACATTATAACTCCGTAAAACGAAAAAATAAGGAATTCCTACGTAATTTTATGATAATTATTATTCCTACATACATGAAATGGTCCAAAAATTAGACATGTAACATACTCAACAGGGCAGGTATCCTCATTTTACACTGATCGTAACTTTCTTAAAAATCCATCGATTTTCACGCGGCATGGCATTTTGTTTAGGTTTTAACAACCTGAGTGATTCTACATTTAAAGAATAGCACATATGATTTTTTGAAATTTTTCGATATTTTGAAAATTTTGACAAGGGTCCCCCCTATGAATTTTCAACTAAATAATTTTTTTTTTTAGTTTTAAATCACGAGTTTTGAATTTTAATCGATTGCGGAGGTCAAAATTAGTACTAAACAATTGTTTAAATCGATTTTAAACGATACTTAATTTTGGCCCAAAAATCATGTCGAAATGGTCCAAAAATTAGACATGTAACACACTCAACAAGCCTGGTACCATATTTTACATCGATCATAACTTTCTTAAAAATCAATCGATTTTCAAGAGGAATGACATTTTGTTTATGTTTTAACAACCTTAGTGATTCTACATTGAAATTATTCGATTTTAGGTACTTCGATTTTTTTCGACTTTTTCCATGCTTACCCCTTACAAAAATTTCGAAAATTTTCAAAAAATTAACATGTTTATTTTTTGATAAAAATCGATTAGGATACTCAAAATAAGCATAAAAATCTAATCTGCAGTTAATTCGGACACAAAATGTGTAAAATATGTATATTTTTTCGATTTTTGTTTCTAAGTATGTTTTGCTTAAAGGAAATAAACTTCATATGCAGAGCGAAAAATTGTTGTTGAAATTTAAAGTTTAATTAAGAATTACAGAGAAAACCATGTATCATATGGAGAAAGAAGTAATTCAAGCTGCGCTTTTAAATAATACGAGATTCTGTTTCTCTTTTTGATGCCTGCAATTTTGGCAAACAATCCACGTTTGGCGAAAAGATTAAGCCGACTTGCGAGTTTATACCAAACTTTCGAGACAAATAAACGTTTTTTTCTGTATCTCTCTCTCTCTCTCTGCTTCGCTGTGTGGATTCCCTCATACGATAATAAAATGCAGAAAAGTTTCACAATGTGGCGTGTGAAAGAAATAATCATAAATTTTCATTAAAATTAAATTAAAAAACTTATTTTTAGACGAGCGAAGCGGCGCGTAATAAACAAGTTAAAAGTCTAACCATAATTTGGTTTTGGGGCACATGAAAGTAAACAACAACAAGCGAGGGGGAGGGGGAGAGGGAGGTGGAGGCACTGGGCCAGGCAAGCAGCCCGAGGACTTTATAAATTTATGCCACAACATATGTTGCTCTTGAACTTTATGTGCGCAGCCACCGCACCGCACCGGGTAACCCTTCCCTACCCCTCCCTATCCGCACTAACCGTCTCCTTGAGTTGGCTTCTTGTTTACAGTTTATGTACAAGTTATTTTTTGAGTAGCTTCCTCAATTGCGGCCTCCCTGGCCAGGCACACGCCTATGCACTTCCCAAGGGGCAAAGTAGGAAAAAACCCGAGAAAGAGAGAGAGAGAGAGAAAACTGGCAAGAAGAAATACACACGGCGTAGTCGAAGTTTTGCTTTTACGCTCAATTACAATGCAAAACTTTTGATGGCAAAATAACTTGCGAGTCTGCAGAGAGAGAGTGGAAATAAAACCCACAGGCAGGGCAAACTCTCCCGTTATTAGCTGTGAAATTCAGCCGACCCATATATACCATAATATCATCATCATATTTTGAATTTTCCATTTCCACTATTTGTCAAAATTTTGCGAGAATATGCAATGATTACGCATGTTAAATAATTGCAAACAGGCGAGCCAAGCTGCATGGCCAAATAAATCAAATTAAAGCTCGACGCCGCATAATCAGAAAAGTAAATAAATATGCAAATAGAGGACGGGCTGCTGCTGCAGTCACAGTCACATTCACAGTCACAGTCGCATTCACAGAAGCTGCGACAGTGCAAATATATATGTTTCGATATTTATTTTGATATTTGTTTTAACAAATTGCTTCAAATCAAAGCGCTGCAAGCAAAAAACGCCTCGCCTCCTCCTCCCCCTCCACATACGCAGAGCAAACAGAAATTTATTGCATTTGAATTTGTCGCCATTTTGTTGCCCGCGGAGCAGAGAGAGAGAGAGAGAAGCCGACAAACCGATCCATAAACAAAACGTTTCGAGCGTGATGAGCGTACGCGCATAAAACAATTACACCGAAATTGTTCTTTTCTCTCTCTCTTTCTCTTTCCCTCTCTCTCGCAGTCGCAATAAATGAAATGAAAACAAATATCGCCGCGGCAGCGCATAAAAAATTTAAAACGCAGCAAGGAAAACAAAAAAAACAAGCAAAAAGTTAAGAAAGTCAGCAGAGAGAGTATACGACTATGAAATACTCTGCAATATATATTGGGGTATTCTCTTTTCGATCATGAATTGAGCACATGAGCGCACTTCAAATTGAATTAGTTTCATCGAATTTTACTAAACACTGATTTTTAATATTATATGAATATATTTAAAGATATTCTATAATGATAAATTTGGAAATATGCAATTAAATAGTAACTGAATTAAAAAAATCTACTTAAAATATAATTCCAACAGAGCCATACCCAAGAATATATTTTATTTCATAATTATTTTCAATATGTCCATTTTATTTAAAGTTTCTTTAACGTTTTTCAAAAAAAACCATATTATTTGTGCCATATATTATATCTCTTTTATATCATATTTTTTAGGTAAACATCGAAAGCAGTTGAAAAAATGTTCATTAAAAAAATTCCTTAATTTTGTATGCCTTAATTTTTATTCATTATAAAAAGAGAAAATATAACCCAACAGATGTTATGATTTTCGACAGAGTTACGCTTGTCATAACACTCCTGATACCCTCTTAATTTTCAGTAAGCGTTATATATATATATGAAAAAAAAGAAATGGCAAATAAAAATTAAAGAAATTTTCCAGCTGCATTTTTCCAGTGCAAATATTTTAACTTTAAATATGGTAAATAAATCTGTATTTCGTGCGTGTAAATGCAAGCGTGTGCTTAAGGTGTGTTCGCCCCCACACACACACACACACACACACACATTGCTTGCTGAACGTGTGATCTCTTTAATAAATAGTTATGCATATAACCAGAGGGGTCTGGCCCGGGGCTCGCTCTGGCACTGTGATAGGGTAGAAAAACCCAAATAGTTTAAAATTTAAATTGAAATACGCAAGCTGGAGTCGTATTTGATTTACGAATTTGAGTGCAAATACTTGTAGCGACAACTGTAAAATTGTGCAAATACAAATTACGTCATGAAAGGGAGAGGGCCGGCAGGTTCTGTAATTCATATGCCCTCAATACAAAGTGTAATCCACAGATTTACAAACATATCTATGTACGTACAGTTTGCATATGCATAACTATTGTTTGCTGCATTGCAGAAACTTGAAATTTCGAACTGAGGATTCTCCGTATATAAATTACATTCGACAAAGACATTCCACATACATATATTTCCATGGTTTCTCCACTCTACAAATGAAATTATTATATGTACGTATTTACATACGCAAGATTCCCTCGGTTCGGTTTGCTCGTGCGTTTTGTGCAATGGAAATTTCTATTTGAAAAGGAAACCAAATTAAAATTCAACAAGCTAACTGCAAAATTGTACAGTTATGTGATATTTTCTCATTTTCTAAATCGATTAAAATAGTAAGTAGCTGTAAAAATACCACAAAAATGGTTTAGTTGTCCCAGTTTTTCATTTAAATTCAAAATATCTTTGCATTTCTATGCACAATCTAATTTCATTATTTCTAATTTTATTTTCATCTCTAGAAATGTTCATAATCAGACCATGTACAATATTCTTAATAAACTGTTTATTTTCTACATTTTTAGTTAGGATTTTTCTGCTTTTGGACCGTCTATAGGTCTATAGAATCCTTTAAAAAAATCTCCTGTATAACTTCCTCAAGAAATTAAGTATTTTCTGCATTGATAGTCGAAAAAAAATCGAATATATTATATAATTCTGCTCACAATCTTGAAATACAAATGCATACAAATACATATAATACATATAGTATACATTTATTGCTTATTATATTCTATTCAAATCATAATTCGAGGACTTCCAACGGGTTTGGCAGGCGTAACAAAAGCTTTTCAATTGGCCCAAGGCTCAAGAAATCATGCTTGTTGAAGACAGAAAGTCAAGCTTATAAAATACCAAAATTATGCAAAAGACACACAGACACACACACAGATACACACACATACAGATACAGATACAGACTCGTAGAGGCTGCCTTGCTGGCAATTACCGCGTCGTTTCATTATGAAATTTATCGTATTACGTTGATGAAATCATTTGAAGGTTGCTGCCGGCTGTGGCGCGGGTAATTTCCCCATTGGCTGACTGAACGAGGCTGTATCTTTGTATCTGTATCTCTAGTAGCTGTCTGTGTGTGTGTGTGTGTAGCCTTTGTGGCATGGCAGCAGGACGCATTTGCCGGCAGAATTGTTTCATGTGGAGCGCGCGCGCAACAATTAGAAGCAGTTGCGGCCTCCTGCTGTCTTTGTGTCTTTGTATGCGCTGTGTGTGTGTGTGTGTCTCTCTCTCTGTGTGTGTGACCGTGTACAGTACAGCATATATAATTACACATGAATTTCAATATCCTGCGGCGTCTGCCATGCCATGCCGTGCCTTGCCGCCATTTGCCTTGGGACTTCCCTTTTCCCTTTTGCCATTTTCCTTTTCTGCTTTTTGGCTTTTAAACTTTAATTCAACATTGTCTGTCCTCCTCCTGCTATTTACTGTCTTCTATTTATGTTTCCTCTTCTATTTCTATTGGTTTTCTTCTACTCCTTCTTCAGCTATTTCCATTTTTCTTGCACGGCTCAAGCCTTTGGCAAGCAGAATTCAATCCCGAGTTGCGACTCCGCGAGTAATTTGGCCAAAACTTTTAATGTACTCGCAGTTTTGTGGCCGTATTTGTTTTGTCTTCTAGCCAGCGTCAGTGTAGTGCAGGCAGGGTTGGTAAAAGGGGGAGTGGGCGGTTGGGGAGTGGTAAAAGGGGGCGTGGTTCTCAGGCAGCTGTTGCCTTTGCCTTGTAATTGAGTGTAAGCGCTAATTGGAATTTTGATGAAGTTCGGCGTGAATTTCGCAACAGTCGCCGCTGGAGAGGGTGGCAGAGGGGTGTGCAGGGGGAGGAGGGGTTGTAACAGGGAGGGGAGGGGCGTTGCGAATGTGCAATTATGTAACTAGCAGTTGAGAATGTTTCGAATTTCGTGCGGTCGTTGATTGTGAGAATGCGCGTATGTGTGAGAGGGTGTGTGTGTGTGTGACTGTGTGTGTGTGTGTGTGCGTGTGGGTTAAGTGGGTGTGATAAACCTTCTTGTAGGCACTTGAGCTGGTTAACAAGTATACGCAATGTTGCACAGCAGAGCAGCCTCGCCTAATGCGAATCGAACTTTGGCAGCGCAGCAAAAACTTTCGAAAATGGAAGAGAAAGCTGATGAAGAAGAAGAAGATGATGAAGAAGTGAAACAAGTAGAAGAAGAAGTAAAAGTAGAAGGGCATAAATAAGTAAACGAAACAAGTTTCAAAAGCGACTACGACTGGGTGTGAGTGTGTGTTTTGATGCATTGCGAAAGCGATTAGAAATCTCGTATCTACCAGGACAAAACTCTTGTCTGGCCTGGCACAGCGACTATGGCATCCGTCTCCAATCAAATTTGCACAAAAAATGCACAGACAAAGCACAAGGGGGACGAGGAAGTGGAGGAGCAGGAAATGTAGGCAGGAGGCAGCAACTTGCTCCTTGCCGGTCACTGCGGCAATTTGTCTAATTTCCTGCTGCAGTATGCAAACAAACATTCATAAACAACAACAGCAACAACAGCAACAACAACAACAGACAAGGCAACTTTCCAACGGACATATGTATGCATATTGCAATGGCAAAAACTTTCAGTAAACCAATTTTTTGTAAGCCAACTTTGTGTTGATGGACTGGCGAGGTGTGGGCTGGCTGAGAGGGAGTTAAGGTCGAGGGAGAGTGAGTACTCGACTCGCTCTCTGTGTGTGTGTGCAAATGCAAATGCATTATGTGGGCGTGGAGGGTCTGAAGAGGCTTTTAAATGCAGCTGCCTTTCTTAGCCAAAAGGAGCACGGAGGCAGCTCCAGTCGTTGCCTTGGAAAATGAAAACATTTGCGGGCTTCAAACTTGATGATGTTGTTGCTGCTGCTGCTGCTGCTGTTGCTGCTGCTGTTGCTGCTGCTGCTGTTGCTGCTGCTGCTGCTGCTGTTGTTGACAAAGCATAAAGTACTGGAACAGCTCCGGCGGGCATATATGGTTGCTTGGTAGGTAGATGGGTAGGGTTGCCAAGCAGGTGAGTCCATTCTGTGTTTACATAGCTCGCACTCATTCAGCTACTGCTTCTCCTCCTCCGCCTGCTCCTCCTTCTGCTAGGGCTGCATAAAAGTCTTCTCCTCCTCCCTGTCGGCTGTGCGGGCTGTTTTTATTATGTCACACAAGTGCTTCCTATGACACACGACTTCCTGGTTGAGGTTGAGTTGGAATAATAATAAAAAACACGAATGGAAACAACAAGGCCAGCAGAGGGCATTCCTCTCCCTCTCCCCTCTCTCTCTACCTGCATGCACTGCAATAAGAGTCCATTATAAATGCCACGCCCATTGTTTGGGGCCGCTGTTTGCCAAGACAAACTAGTTGCAGGTTCTCCAAGTGTGTGTTTAAAGCCTTCGGGACGAGTGCACATGAGGATTATCTGTCGTATAGAGCGATAATCCTTAAAGTTTTTAAAGAGCTGCTATATGCATATGTAGAAAGAGACAGAGAGACTGTATAAGCTACTCTAACTTGAATTTCACTTCATTTCTACTCCTTAGTATTTAATAAATAAATATACATTCTTATGAAATTTTATTTCTATATAATATATACCTATTTCCCATAGAAATCAGAGCTTTCCCACATTATATATTCAATATTTAAAATATTTCAAATCCTTAGTGGAAAATTTCCTTAACCTTCTCTCCTTTATCACCCAAACTGACCTCAATATATGTTTCAGACATAAATACCGCATACACTTGCTGCAAATTCCAAATATAATCTAAATTTATTGAATGCTGTAATACAATTGCAGCCTCCTTGATGTGTGCCACGCCCACTTCAATCAAGGCAAATTCATAGTCAGGCTGCCATAAACAAATGTTAGTGGGATCAACAATAATGTTTGCCTTTTGCAGGCGAACTGAAGAACTGAAAAACTGCAAACGCTGCCAAACAAGGCAGGGAGGGAGGGAGGAAAAAAGAATGTGGAAAAATTGGAAAATATTTCGTTGTCTGCGTTTCCATTATGCATTTTTGCTCTAACGATTTTCATTTGATTTTCTCTCTTTTTCGCCGCCAAAGACCTCTCTATCTTCTCCTCTCTCTTTCTCGCTCTCTCCGCATCACTTTCTCTCCATATACCATCGACGCGTTGTTGCCGACAAAAATTTCTTGCCCCAGTGGCGGCGCAGCAATTAAGACGCGCCTCATGCGTTTGCAGAGGAAACTCTGCCCCCCTCTCTTTGTCCCCTCTGCCCTTCGATCTGCTGTTCCAGTTCCGTTGGAGTTGCTATCGCAGTCGTCGCCGTCGACTTTGCTATCGTTTTTCATTTGGCAATTTGCATAGTTCAAGGGCTTCACAACAGGGGGCGCTGCTGCCGCTGCCGCTGCTAACTCAGTTTAGCACACGCTGCCTGGCATTGGCACTTGGCAGCAGCCCATGACCCATACGCCCCGTGGCCCCACAAAAAAAAGGGAACAAGCAGATGGCAACACTTTCGACTCTGGTCGCGGGCAGAGCAAATGAAATTGTTGCTTCCTACGAAATATGCAGGCTACGAAATTTGATTATCTTCAATATGAGACGCGTCTATCTGTGTGTGTGTGTGCGAGTGTGCCACTTTTTGCCAGAGAGCTGCGCTGTGTTCGACTTTTTTTCTAGCATTTCAATGCGGCAACTGTGCAGCTTTTGTCTGGATTTTTGGCCAGAATCGGTTAGTTGGCAATACCTGCAGCAGCTGTAAAAAGTATGTCAAGTTAGAGAGACTGTTATTATACACGCTACTCAGAGGGTAAAAGTAGAGGATCAATGAGAAAGTGCGTTTAACAGGCGGAATTAAACAGCGCCCGCAAAAGTATGCTATATTTTTTTGAATAGTGCAGGCGGCCATCAAAACGGCAAGGAAATTTATTTTCAGCCTGCAAGTATGCAACAGAAAATTAGCTAAACAAGTAATTAGTAGTTTAAAAGGAACTGAAGGATTTCTGGTGTTTATAAAAGGAAATAATAATAAATAAAAATAATAAAAAAACCAAGTAGTTAGTCAATAAGGCGATCTTTCTTTTTGTCTTGATTTTGATTCCTTTTTACGATTCATTTCATAGGATATTGTGGCAAGTAGATCAGAAGGAACTGAATGATTCCTGGTGATTTTAACAATAAATAATAATTAATAAAAAAAACAAGTAGTTAGTCAATTAGGCGATATTTCTTTCTGTCTTGATTTTGATTCCGTTTACGATTGATTTAATAGGATATAGCTGCCTTTCAAGCTGTCATATATAAGATTCTCTGCTGCTTATTTTTCGCTTCCTTTCTGACTTATCCCGCTGCCTGATTTGCACTGCATTTAGAGAGGCTTGTCCCTGCAGCCCGTTTACCTGGCACACAACACAAACACGAAACGAGCTACAGCAAACACACACACATCTCTCTCCTCTCTCTTTCTCTCTCTTGCTCCTCCCCCGCTGCAAGCTCTTTGTCTGTGTCTGCTGCCAAGGCCAAAAATGCAAGTTACCTGGCCGCAGCTCGAGCGAACATGGCTGCCACTGCCGTTGCCTTTGCTGTTGCCGTTGCATGTAAATCCCCTCAATGATTAATGTAATTTCACGCGCCACTTAACGTTATCCTTGCAAGGACATTATACTTAATTGCAGCGTCAGTTTGAATTTAACCGAGATTCAGCCACACCTGGCTGCTCCTGCTCCTTCTTCTCCTGCCTGGCTCTGTCTGCAGTTTTTGTTAACTGCTTCGCGATGCAATCAACTGTGTAGCAAGTGGCAGGCGGGGCGAGGGGAGAGGGGAGGAGGAAAGGCAGCAGGCAACAGGAACTCGACTCAGGAGTCGCGTCGAGTCACCGTGCAAATTTATGAAAAAGATTTGCCTGCTTGCGGCCATTTAAAGTTAAAAAGCGCACGATTTTTGTGCACACACATCATTTGCTGTACCCCCTCCCCTCCTCCATCCACCTGTCCCCCTCTGTTGCCACGTTGAGCCTGCATCCGCAGGATCTGGCTGCCATTGTTGTTGTTTCTGTTGCGCCCGTTGTGGCTTCATGTGACCATTTTGCCCGTCATGAAAATGGGTTAATTGCATAATTTGCGAATTTCAACGGGGAGGAGGCGTGGCTTACGCCCACACTTAACGCCATCGTTAAGCAAAACTTTATGAAGCATACAGCATGACTTAATCAGTTACTTACTTTAAAGTAACTTTATAATACCATCTTTATCGTTTCATTTTCATACCTGAAATGAGAAGAGAGAAAAACCAGAAAATTAATGAAAAACTGCCAAGAATTTTGCATATTAGGAATTTACTACAAAATACTCAATTTTATTTTAAATTTAATTTAGCCAACATTCCTTTGCCAGCCACAATCTTTTAGTAGGCAGCTCTCTGTCCCAGCAAACCTCAATTCTCTCTCTAATAAAATTGGTTTGCAATTTCTGAAACCCGAAAATGCTACGAAATAAATGAAATAAATGGCCAAAATGGGAAAATCCACAAAGCTTAAACTGAAAATTAGCTAAAACAAAAATCAAAATGAAAAGAAGAAGAAATACAAATAAACGAAAAATGCTCGAAAAACGAAAATAAACATACAGAATAGTCCCAAAAAAAAAGCGTTTCATTTGCATTGATTTCTCAGGAATTCAGCAAGATAACTACCAAAGCCAATGGAAGAAAATGTGAACGAGAACGGGTACTCGTACTCGTAATTGTATTCAGTTCAATGTCTGCTGCCATTCATTGCCAAGAATCGAATGAAATTTTCTGTTTGCAGCTGCAACTCGTCGCTTCATTCTATCTCTGAAGAGATGCAGAGAGAGCAGAGCAAGTTGCCTGATGGATAACTCGGGGTTGTAGAGGTCAGCAGAGAGTAGGGGGGGGGATGGGGGAGTTGAGATAGCAATAGAGCTTAGTGCTTCATTTTGAAGACGAGTCCATTGGAATTACGACGTGCCAGCCAAGCAGGGTGCATATGTGCTGGGAGATGTTTTATGCATTTGCAAATGAAGTAAGAATATTTAGGAATTAACTCATATATCATATATAAAACAGTGTATAATTCTGAGCTATACCATATATTGTAATTCATTAATATATTTTATTTATTAATAATTTATCTAGTATATAAACGAAGTTCCCCAAGTTTACAGGGTATTCGCAAGCAGACAACCCTATGGCTTTACTTCGAGCTTTTGTAGATTACCGTTTTATGAACTCAAAGCAAGGACACGCACACGAAAATAGACGCACTCACACACACACACATACACACACACACACATACACACACACACACACAAACACACACACATGCATACAGCTACCGATAGTGAGTTTCACCCTTTGGCGAGTCTATGGACTGAAATGACTTTTGCCTTTTTGCGGTGTGTGTTGCTGGTCAAAGTCAGTAATAACAACAACAGCAGCAACAACAACAGCAGCAGCAGCAGCAACAACAGCAACTCGAGTAATAACAGCAATAACAGCAGCAACATCAACAGCAACAACAACAACCCGAGTAATAACAACAACACGAACAGGAACACGAACAAGTTTATCTAAATTGCTCGAAAGAGCCGCTGCAAATGGGCGGAGATGGTCGAGAAGGAGAGAGAGAGACAGTGAGAGAGTGAGAGAGGGGAATACCTTAAGCTGTGGTCGGCCTGCCAGTTGCCCCATTCAAACCTCAATCCTTCTACCAATTTTCACTCTTCCAGAGTGTATCCGCATCCCAATCGCTGCTATTTACTTTAGCAATGTTTTCCTTATTTCGTATCTGTAACATGCAGCTGAAACTCTCTTGATTTGGGTCAATGTTTGTTTTCATAGCCGCTTCGAACTCCATTTTTGTTGTCTTTCTGTCTGTCCTGCCTGTCTGTCTCCCCGTCTGCCTGACCCAATGTCCGTTTCGTTGAGCTCATCGAAATAACCCAAAACTAATTGGTTTGTTAATTAAAAATTGTATTCGAAGCGAGTTATTTGTTATCTTGCGAATTTATTTGGGTTATCTGAAGAGCAGACTGATAAGGACAGCTCACGCCTCACCTCCTTTTCATTTTTCAAAGAAAAAGTGGAAGAAGAGAGAGAGAGAAGTAAATGAAACCAGTAAAGAACAAAGTTACCTTTAGCACGCCGACGATTATATACCCTTGCAGAGATTTCTCATTTCAGGTTATATTTGTCTTTTATAATTATAATATAAATACCAGTAAAAGTATATAGTAATAGTAAACAATTTTTAACAAAGAATTAATTTACAACTCAAGAAAGTCAATTAAATATGCATATTTTAAACATTTCGTGTTCGAATTAGCTGCGGATTCGATTTTTACGTTAATTTTGAATATCCCAATCGATTTTTATCAAAAAATAAATATGTTAATTTTTTGAAAAATTTCGAAATTTTTATAAGGGAAGCATAGAAAAAATCGAAAAAAATCAAAGTTCCGAAATCGATCAAATTGAAATGCAGAATGATTTTCGGCACAATACCATGATCAAAAAGTTATTTCCGAGTTAAAACAAAAAATTTTTGGGAAAGTTATGCGTCATTGAAGCAATGCAATCCCAAAGAAATTCGTTCGTAAAAACAAATAGACTATTGATACTTCAGATCTCATTCTGAATGCGTTGTAAGCAGACTGGCAATTTAATTCTCCATTTTCCTTATGAACAGAAGAATAAACCATGCTGTGACTCACACCGATTATCATAATGAACACGACAAACAAAGAATTTTATCACGTCTGCCTGACAATACGAATTTCACCTGAAGGATTCATGCAGTTGACACGGGATGGGAAGCTCACAGGGGACTGGCTTGGGGACTGGCCAATTTGAATAGATGAGATTAGCAGCAGGAGGAGGAGCAGCAACCTGGAAACGTGGCAACCTCACATGCTGCCTCACTTTGTGGCATTGTCGGACATTGGGAAAATGTTTTGTTTGTCAGGTGTGTGTGGGTGTGTGTGTTGAGGGAGGGAAATGGGATGAAAGAAGGACGACGGTGACGGCGCCAAAAATAACTGTTAATTCAAATGCAAAAGCAAAGGCAACGTGCCAATGGGACCAGTGGACCCCAATGGATCCGTCTCGACGAGCAAATGTCAATGCAAACAACAACAACAGAGAATGGGTTGCCAGAAGGATCCTTCTATCCGCCTGCGACTTGATTAGATACTGTTGCCCCATTGCCGTAACACACTCTCTCTCTCTCTCTTCCTTAGTTCTTTCTTCTTCTCACTCTGTCTGCATTTCGGTTTTTGCCAGCTCCGAACGGAACGTGCTGCCATTAGTCCGCCACTACAATATGCCATTTGCCATTGAATTTTCATCGACAGCATCGTATCGAACCTATTCCAGCTGCTTGCTGCCCATTTGCATATTTGTTTGTAGCGTCATGTCGGAATGCATTAAAGTATCCAGCAAAGCGAGGGTAGCTACCAAAGCTGCACAAGCAAAATTTCGAGATATAACTTCACTTTTTAAAGCACCTATCCTCACTTTTTAAAGCAGCTAACCTCACTTTTTAAAGCACATAATCTCACTTTCAAACTGCTTGCAAGTGCTCTGGCGTTTTCTTTAACCCTTCTTTCATTAAAATAAACAAAAGATCTATATTACATTTTAATTTATATATGTATTAAATAAATAAAAAAAAATTAATTGTACAATTTAAAAAAATAAATATATGTAAGAATATATATTCGTACGCTTTTACTTTTAATATAAAGTTTGCCTCTTTTAATCTATTTTAATCCTTGCACTTGCTCTATAAAGCTTCCATATATTCCATATATATATATTTCTCGAGCTCCCCTCGTTCTTGTCTACACAGTAAATAATAAATTGACAACTGCAAATTGTTCTCGTAACTGTGAAACGGTTTCAACATCAAATGTCTATATAAATTGCACTTGATTGGCCTGATTCAGTTTACCAAGCCAATGGCATAAATTAAAATCGAGAACGATCCCAAATTCCGTTCCAAAGTCAGAGAGAGAGAGAGAGGACATCACTCATACGCCTCGTATGTTCAGCTTGTGTGTTTACTCGTCACTTTATCCAACTGTCCGTCTCTCTCTCTCTCTCTCCCTCTCTGTCTTTGTTTGCTGTTGTGCTTGTCTGTCTGCTGCCATTATTATTTATGTCTTCTTTCTTGTACACTCACATATTATTTATTTAAAATTGTGTCCCTCATTGCATCCGGCCTGAGGTCACTCAGATTGCTCAGGATAATTGTGGCAAGAGATTATTTTATTTGTGCAAGCATCAAATTTACATATCGCATTTATTAGTTTTTCACTTTTCCGTAGCCGGAGGCTGTAGACACATGCGTAAGCGGCTTTACATCTTGGCCCAAGTTGGGCTCGTTCAGCCGTACAAGTTTCCCTGTTTGCTTGAAGTTCTCTTCCGTTCGGGAGGAGGCTGCTAATGACCTGCTACATCTATAAGCAAAGGGATTGAAGAGGAGATTCCTCTCTAAACTTGAAGCAACTATGGCATTATGAGGGGCAACTTATGCGCCAAAGCGACAATAAAATGGCTCAACTTGTGCACAAACTTAAATCAAATTATGGCTATAAAACTAGGCTGGAGAGTGTGTTATTAAAAGGGCATAAGAAGACTATATGTGAGGGTAATCAGTTAAAGTTTTAAAGTATCCTAAGAAACTAATAAATAAATACAGTAGGTTAGTTAACTAAATTCGAGATTAAAGCAAGAAAAACATATATTTGGCCATTTATATACTTCTAAGTTAATGAAATTAATAGCATAGTTTCATATGGTATTTATCTATATGCATGAGAAAGAACTAAGTCTATACTCTCCTTAGTAATCAGTATATACTGCCTGTAACTTAAGTCACAGACAAATAAATCTACCAATTAGTTCAATAAACAAGCCAATGCTGCTGCAGAGCCCTGCTCCTTCCTCCCCCCTCTGGTACTACCCCTTGCCCTTTTATAGCCTGACTGTGGCAAGTGGTAATAAAAGTTAATCAAAATGCAGGGTCGATGACAAGGCTCAAAATGGAGTTAAGTGCGCGACGCAGAGCGTGGGGCTTAAACTGGACTGACCCACACGATAGGGAGAGTAACCCATAGACGGCGCATAACTAACTAATTAATATTAATGCGCAGCGAATGCTAATTACCAACACACACATACACACACAACACACACACAGAGAAAGAGGAAAAATAAAAACAAAATGAGGCAGCAAAGCATTTTGCACACAATCATATGAAACGTGTGCACAAGAAAACAACAACAACAACAGCAGCAGCAGAAGGGTAACAACAACAACAACAGCAGCAGCAGCAGCAGCAATGAGAGCAACCACAACAACAAGGAGCAGGATGTGGAGGAGCATGTGTAGCAGGCGCAGGCACTGCGAGACCGAAATGGAAAAAGTTTCAGCGCCATCTGCATTGAAATGCAGGCAAATTGAAATGAGCGCCCAATCGGGCGGCAGGCGGGAGAGGAGGAGAAGGAGGAGGGGCAGCAGGGTCGACACGTGTTGTCCATTTCAAAATGCAAACGCCAGTGGGCGAGTCCATCAGATGGAACTCTGATTCCTGTCGAGCTGCCTCGCTCGCACTCGCACTCGCTCGCTCTCGCTCTGTAGGCGCTTATTTGCTTATTCATAAGCAAACATTAACTTAATTTCCATGTGTGAGTGTGCCAGCCAGCTGTGTGTATGTGTGTGCGTGTGTGTGTGTTTGTTGTGCTTGTGTATCTGTGTAAGTTTGGATTGCAAAAAGCATTGGCGAAATGTGATTATCAGCGAGCGCAGCAGCAGCTGCTCGCTAAAGTAAACTGTATGTGTATGTGTGTGTGTGTGTGTGTGTGTGTGTGTGTGTTGCTGTGTATGCACATCGGCTGTCAAAATACATAAAACAAAAACAGGCAGCAAGCGGCAAAAATCGCACAAACAACTTCATAAAAAAAGTGTTGCCTTTGGGGCACCTCGGGGAGCACTCTGTGAATGAAGGATTTGATGCACTACAAAATACCCAATGATTTGTAGCATCAAATTATATACAGGTATATAAATATTATGTAATTATAAATAAAATATATCTAAAAGAACTCATACAATGTCTGATTGTGGCTCTTCAGTTTTGAATGCAAGAATTCTGGATTTCAAATTCCATATCTGAGTTGATTTTAAGATTTTCTTTCATTCTATAAATTGCTATAATTTTCTTAAATTTTACTATGCTCTTATACAATTAAAATATAATAAAAAATATGCTATAAGTCTAGAAAAACTTGTAGATTTTTTTTAATAAAATTATTTGAATTTTGTTTTAATTATAAGACTTGCAATCAATATAAAATTGATCTAAATTTATATTATATATGCAGCTCTATAAAACTGTTTAGAATTTATTATTTATATTTAAATTGATAAATTGTGAAAACTAAAGATCTCTAGCATATTTTATACATATATTACATCAGTTAAATTAAGATAATTTTTAGCATAAACAAAGTCTCAACGTTTCGCATCTTAATGGACTGACACGCCCCTGTTTGGGCTGCTGTCTGCTGCTGCTGCTATGTGCCACATCGCAGCCAATTCCAGTGGCAGCAACAACAACAGCTGCAACAAGACACACAACATGGCGTGCAGCAGCAACGTGAACAAATAAACAAAATCAACAGAAGCAGAAAAAAAAAAAAAAAAAAACAAAATACGCAGAGCAAACAGCGATGGTTGGAGCCGACTTTGTTTCTATATAAATTTATAAACGAAACACACATGCAGCGCATACACGTACATATATTACGTATACGTATGTTTAAGGATAAAGCAGCGAGTTTACACTCACTCACACACACACAGACACACACATACAGCACGGTGCACATTGAGGCCATTTTGTTAATATTTAATATCAAATAAAAAAAGGCCGACGCAGCATAAAACGGTGGGAGTTGCAAAAGTGACGTCGTCGGTCAACGGAATTGAAACTGAAAATGTTGGGATAAAATGTGGAGAGGGAGAGAGAGAGAAGAGAGAGAGAGAGAGAGAAGTGGATAACCAACTGAGTGAGTGAGTTTTGAATAAGAGTTAAGTACGCAATGCCAGGCTATAAATGAATCCATCAAAACTGACCTCAGCAAATAGTTGAGAGGGAGAGTGGGAAGAGGGAGAGAGGGGGAAGAGCAGGAGAGTGAGAGAGTGGAAAGAGCAGGAGAGTGAGAGAGTGACAAGAGCAGGAGAGTGGCAAGTGATGGGGCCAGTTTTGGCTGCTGGAGTTATCAACTCGTTGCCCACGTGGCGTATGAGCAATGTCCAG
Organism: Zaprionus tsacasi; assembly: GCA_018904105.1. Lineage (NCBI taxonomy): Eukaryota > Metazoa > Arthropoda > Insecta > Diptera > Drosophilidae > Zaprionus > Zaprionus tsacasi. Next base: position 6,768,113 of record JAEIFR010000173.1, on the reverse strand, counting down.
CACTTTGCAACTGCTGTGCGTGCATACACTCTGCCTGTCTCTCATCTGTCTGGCCCAGCCCCGGCCTGGCCAGGCGGTACGTGCCTTAAACTATGTCCATTTATATAGCTTCTTCTTCTGTCAGGGGTTAATACCCAATTACTGTGCAAATTACTTCAAGTTTTTCCACAACTTTTCGCCTCGTATGGACAACGTCATTTTTGGCAGCGAGAGGCTGCGTGTGTATTGCATGTATGCGTGTATGTGTGTGCGTGTCTTGCGTGTCTGTGCGTGTTGCATGTGTGTGCGCCATTAAAGTTTTGCATGTGCCTCCGGCTGAGACGTGTCCGCTTGCAGCCAACCACAGAGCCGTAAGCAAGCACACACACACGCACGTACCTCACACACACGCACACTTGCTGTCTCTCTCACACACACACACGCACGCAGCACTTAAAGCTTTTTAATAAACGTCATAATTTGCTTAAAGTTTTCACATAACCAGGTGCAGAAAATTACCCAAGTTTAGTTTTCACTTGTCCGTGCCTGTCTGCACCTGTCTGTGCCTGTGTGTGCATGTGTGTGCGTGTCTGCCAAACTGCTTAACAATTTTCAAATTATATTCATAGTTTTTCACATTAAGCTACATGAAAATTTGAAAACTGCGACCGCGCAAAATTTTCACAATTTTGTGTGAAACTTTCAAATACTAAAATGGCTTTTCTGACAGTGTATAATACAGGAAGAGTTGATCGTTTGGAATATGAAGGAGGGAAAAAGCTGGGATAAGTCAATAGGTAAACTTGCTTATAATGGGCTGGCAATTAACTAGAAAAAGATTAGTTATATTGGCCCAAAAAGTTTATTAAGTTTTGGACTTAGTGGAAAGAGCAAAAGATAAAATATTATATTAAAAATAAATAAATAAATTATAGTATTATTTCTTTTACAACTCTGATACCTTTTTCTGCAATCTTAAAATAGAATCATAGATACTATCGAACAAATAAGCTAGTTATGCAGATTTATTATGAAGTATGTGTTGATATAGCAGAATTTCAGACTGTTCAGCCTCACTTAAATATCTTCATTTAGTTTCTTGAAAATAAAAGAAAATATACCCTAAAATTATAGCTATACTCTTTAAACAAATCTCAAAAGACTTGCACAGAATTAAACTTGTTAAATCTGTCTACAAAGATGGCAGAGAATAAATTTCCCACAATTCTCTCAAAATGATTGCTGCATTATTTGCACTGAGATTAAAGCATGCCAGCGGAAGTTACCTTATATATTATGCATTATATATATGGTATATATGATATGGTACAGCATACTTATGCGCCGTGTGCACTCGTGAGACTCGTAAAAAAATATCTTTGCTGTGCACGTTTTAATTTTTTTTTAAACAAAAATAGAAAGCGCACATTCGGGACAAATACGTATGCGCGACAGACGAGAGAGTCAGGCCATATGTGCACGGTTGTGGGAGATGGGTGGTAGGTGGGTGGGGGCGTGGCAACTTGCAAACCGAACCCTGGGGCCGCAACTGAAACAAAATCAGAAGCGACTGCGCTGACATTCAATGGCGGCAGCGCACACAGCGAAATGCAAAACTGCGGACGGAGATTACAGGCAGCGCCCAAAGGAGCGCACAAAAGTTTTACTTTGACATATCATACACACACACACACAGAGACACACACACATGCACTTACACACACACACACTAGAGCGCACACAATCGCGTTTAAAGCAAATGCAAAACAACAAAACAAAACAAAGTGGCCGAGAGCAAAAGCCAAAGCCGAAGCCAAAGCCAAAGCCTCAGCCGGAGCGCTTTTTACTTTGACCGCCGCCGGGCACTCGAAATGCATATGAAAAGGGGAATCCCCCAAGTTGTCCCTGTGTGTGTGTGTGTGTGGAGAGAGTGCCGTTATTTGTTCGCTTTTTAGCTACATAAAATGGCTGCATGCGCAACTAAACACACTATAGAAAGGGAGTGCAAAATAGTGCAGGGAGGGGCAAGGAAAAGGGAGAAGTAGAGGGAGAGGGAGGGGCAGAGGGGCAGCGCAGGGAACCTTTACGCTTGCCTCTTAGCATACACACACATTTCACTTGCCTTGCCTGCTGCGTTGTATTTTCTTTTGAAAGGAAACCTCCTCCCCCCCTTCATCCACTTTGCCTCATCGGAAAATCAACATCAATACACACACTCGCACACACTCACACACATACACACGCGCGCAAGGACAACGCAGCCAGCTGCCAAGAAAAAGCAGTAAAAGCGCAATTTCCTTTTTGGTGCTGCAACGTCGATGTTTTCTTTTTTCTTTTTTTTTTGTCTTTTCCAAGCTGAGAAAAACTCAGAAAAAAAGGGAGAGCAGCAGAGAGCAGAGAGTACGAGATTGAGATTGAGAGTTGGCATCCACTTTGAGCGCAATGAGCGAGGGGGAACTAATTCGATACTTGGCAAATAATCGCAGTTCGATTAACCACGATTGCAGCGAGTGCAGTTAAGAGATTTGCCAGAACTGAAAGATTTTGATAGAACAAACAAAAATCCATGTCTGCTGCTCTTTTTCCAACTTCTACATTACGTATACGCAATGTAATCCAATCTTTTTGCCACATAAACTCTGTTCTAGATTGATAATATAATAATATCTTTTTTTTTTAGAGCTAAGATATCTGCCAGTACTAAAAGCTTATAAGGTATTCATGTCTAGTTATCTTATTTCAACTATTGCGTTACGTATACGTAATATTATGCAGCATGCAGTTACTTCGAGCTTTGCCAGATTAATTCCATAAATTGTTAAGGATTTTTATTATATTCTTTTACTAGTCTATATAATATACCTACTTATGCTCTTCTATGTTAAATTATTTCAAGCATTATAGTTCTAAATCAAAGATATATCAGAGCAATTCATGAAACGTATACGTAATATAAATAAATAATAAATAAATAAATAAATATAAATATAAGAAATGCATTTCTTTTTTTTATTTCTTTGTCCACTATATAAAAAAAAATCCTCATTTATTCTCTGATCTTTCACATACTTAAATTTTGTCCCTGCTTTTGGTATTTCCTTTCAAACATCCTTCCCGGTCACGCGTAGCTTTACTTTACTTTACCCAACATATCAGTATCCTATCTGCATATAAATCGAGTCAGATTAATTTCGATCTAAGCGCGCTAAGCAGACTGTCGGCAGACAGTCCTGTGCCGCCTCGAGAACTTGTCGAAATAACTACATTGTGGAGCATTATATCAAGATAGTTGAACCCTCGACCCACTGTGCTACACTTAGCAGGCGAGTTATTTTTGCAGCTCCCCATATAAACCCAGTCTACTCTCTCTCGCTCTCTCTCTCTCCCTCTCTGTCTGACACACACAAGCGCAGCGACAATATTTTTGCACAATTTCCATTTTATTATTGCACATAACCCAAAATGCTATTTATTTTTTCAAGTGCTCGTTGAAGTTTGCCACGCTCACTCCCACACCACGCACAGTGGGGCAAAAAAGGAAAGACAACAAAACAGAGTACAGCGAGAGCAGCAGCAGCAACAACAATGGCAAACAGTGAAATTTATGGTCATTTGGGGAATTTTACGCTTTTTCGGCTTTGGGGCGCCGTATTAAATGCTTACATGTTGATTTAAAGCGCCCCCCCCCGCCAGTTCCACTCCTTCTCCCCCAGTCCATTCGTGCCCAAGTCCTTTGCATCTGCTTCTCTACTTCTTCTTCTTCTGCTTCTGCTTCTTCCTTCTTGCTACTTTGCATGCACTTTGCCCGGGCAGATGTTTTGTTTTAGCGCCCAGTTTCGTCGGTAGCTGCAAATCTTTGTTTATTTGCAGCTAAAATGCAAGGATTTATTGTAATTTTATACACCCGGCCAGGCAAGAGAGAGAGAGAGAGAGAGAGAGAGGGGGAAACCCCCAACAACCCTGCCAGCTGCTGCAGCCCTGGCAAATTGCTGAAAATTATGTGCCTCCACCCGGCGCATTGCCAGACGAAATGCTCGTAAACATATACACAGCCAGGGGGGCAGGGGGTTTCTTTTTAATACTGAGAATTGCAGAGAAGAGCAGTCGAGTACCATATGCAGCTATAGTCAGCTTAGTCTTACTGATAAGTCGCTTATTATGATTGCATATACTGATTTTCTAAGTAAGAGAGGTTAATAGAGCTTGTATTAAATATCATACATATAAATTGCCAAATATTTGGAATTGGGGCGTAAAGGGGCGTGTGCACAGGATCAGAAAATACACTACAAATATCTGGGAGTATTTTCACAAAGTATAATAGTTGTAGCTCTTAAAATCGCTGAGATCTAGACGTTCATACAGACAGATTTACACATAACAAATCAATGTGAATCGCAGAGAAAGGCAACTGAAGCGGAGACTGTACCTGCTACCCCTGCCGGCAGCTGCTCTTGGCAGTTTTGTTGTCAGTGCAAACTGGCAACATATTTGACACGACGCTGATTTAAGCCAACCCTGCGATGTCACCTTGACCCCCCCCTGCTGCTGCTGCGGTAGGGTTGTCAACTTGCCATATGCAAATGACTTGCTTATCAAATAAAGTAATGCCAGAGTGTTAGCAAAAAAGGGGGAGGGGGAAAGAAGGAAAGAAGAGCTCGCCCCACTGTGCGTATGCGCAATTTTCACATTGTTTCAATATTACACATACATTTAAGTCTCGAGTGCGGCTGCCACCCTATGCCATTGCGTCTGAGTTCGGTTCGGGTTCGTATTCAGTTTCGGTTTTCAGAGTTTGGGTATGGGTTGGCTTTGGTTTTCGGGTTGGGTTGGGGTGTTTTCGCCTGCGGCCTTTGCAAGTATGCACAAGTAATGTGAGAAAATTAAATTTTTCGTGGCTTCCACAAATGTGTGCGTATGTGTGTGCGTGTGTGTGTGTGTGTGCGTATGTGTTGCTGTGGATTACTCAGACGCTTACAAGCTGTGCACGTATAAGTAACAAGGCAGCCACCTGTCTCTCTCTCTCTCTCGCTCACAAGGGGCGTCAAAAATAAAACTTAATTCCGAAACGTTGAGATCCCAAACTGCTTGAGATAAAATTAAATTTCACCCTCCCTTTGTTTTGTTGCCAAGCACGTTTGGCTAATTGAATTTGCATGCACAAAGTGATTATCATTGAATTTGCCAGGTGATTTATGTGATGCCTTAACGTATATAAGATGATGAAGGGAATGCCACAAATTCTTCCAATTACAGACTGAGCTTGCATCGTTCTAATTAAGGCCAACAGCCAAGGGAGTTTTGGCCATTCTATTGTTACAAAGGTTCATAATTTATGCAGATCTTAAATATAATTAAAAGATGAGTATTTGAAGTGGATGTATTTGCAGCAGATATATAGAAATATATATATAATTTCTTAATAAGATATTTATCTCTTCAATAAGCTATGCAAAGTAAAAGTTATCTTAAATATTCTATGCAATTTCAATTCCCACATTATCTCTTTAAGCAGTTCCTTTCATACCATCCACATGGACTATATAATGCTCCATTGGGCGCATCATGCCTCATTTGAATCCACTCAAAGTCGCTCGAATTCGAATGCGAATGTCCACTCTGAATGGTCGCTGATCGCAGCCACAAAAGCCGCAGAAAGCCAAGTGAGATTCCAAATTTGCAGCTGTTTCTCTCTCTCTCTCTCTCTCTCTTTCTCTTTCTCTCCCTCTCTTTCTCTCTCTCTCTGTGTGTGCGTAGCGCTTAACCAAAGCTGCCGCAAGCAGCGTTGCAACTTTTGACTAATTGAGTCGCATGCGGGAGAACAAAAGAAACGAGTCAGACTGCCAATTGCGGCTGCTATCGAGGAGCAGAGGAGCAAAGTGGAAGCTGGAGAGGATGCAGTGGCAGCATTAGATGACACTAAGTGCTGAGCAAATCGGGCAAATAAACAAAATGTTTGCGAGCAATTGAATTTAGCTGCACATTCGTAAATTCTGCTTAAAATCTTTCTTTAGACTGGGAGCAGAAATTATGCGTGGAAGAGAGGGGCAGGCAGGCAGTCGGGGGGAGCGGGCAAGTAAAATGGAATTGTAACAGGAAGAGCGGAAATTCTAATGTAAATTTTATGGCAACACATAACGAAATTTTGTGCGAAGGACAGGAAAATGTTTCACAGTCTGCCCAAGGAGCAGCAGCATAACTTGAATGCCTTGCGAGATATTGCTCTCTCTGTCGCCTTGCTCTATGCCCATCTCTGTCTTTGTGTCGCTTTCTATCTTTCCCATGTACCGGAAGTACTTGGCATGCCTCATTGAAGCTCGTTAGCTGACTTATATGCCGTGCATGGAGCCAGCTCGTGTTGACAGCTCGTGGCGGGCACTTTCAATTGAAATAAATCTTTACACAAAATTTGCCAATTTGTTGCCATGGGCGCACACACACACACACACACTGACAGTGGTATCATGCTTGACAGCCACCACGCCCCTTTAGCCCATTACACACATGATGCTCGACACGCCCATTGGCTTGGCGATATCCTTGTTGCCATTGTCAATACTTGAGCCTTTTTACAGCTCATTCTCAGCGTTTGTTTGCCTCAATTCTCGATTTGCTTTGCGCCTTGCGCCACATTGAGCTCGACCCGATCCCAGTCCCACTTCCAGCTTGGCTCGTCTCGTCTCTTGAGTGCAGATTAGCAAGATTTTACAGCTTACATTGCTGCCAGCCAGCCACACTATGGCCTGGCATTATTGACTGTGTTATAAAAGAGTTTTAGTGTCCTCTTTCTCTGTTGTGTGTGGGAGAAGAAAAGTGAAAGCAGAGAAAAGAAAGAAGGAAAGAAAATTGCTTGAAAGGTGGAAAAAACCCTGCCAATATCTAAGAATTTTTTATTATATTTATTATGTCAATTCAAGGCATTTTGACTGTCTCTAATTGAAGGAATTATGAAACTTCAGGCGTGCCCAAAAAAGTAGGCAACAGTTTTTTTATTACTTTCCGCGCACAAAAGTAGGCAACAATTTTATTATTATTTGCTACGCTACGCACAAAACTTTTGCATTTATGGTAATTTCTTAATTTGCGAGCACAGTTAGACTACCCCTCGCCCTCCCCTCCAATCAGCACTCCCCCTGCAGGCAACCATCACGTGCGACAATATACAAAATTAAGCTAATGCGTTGCCTTTGTGAGAGTCTGCCAAAAGTTCTGCTTGTTACCAAAACAAAAACCAAAATCATTTGCACCTTTAATAGAATATTAAAATGCGACTAGAAGACTACAGACTTCAGACTCCGGGCAATCAGCGCCAGCCCGACAAATTACGCCACGCACGAGTGCATTGGCCACAAAAATGATTTGACGAAGTCTGCCAAAGTCGATGAGGACGTGAAGGAGGAAAAAAGGCTCAGGAACTCAGGTAACTGCTACGCACGTATTCAAGCAAAAACTTTGCTCTGGGCGTGTTTCAGGCGGCATAATAATAATTGAGTGCAAAGAAAAAACGAAGGAAGCTCAAGAGAAAAAAGAAAACACAAAAAGAAATCGCTGCTAAACTTGCTGGCCATGTGAAATGCAAAATAAGTGCCTGACGGTGAGAATAGGCGGCCATTACGGACAGACAGCACTAGGTACTCAGTAGGATGGGGGAGGAAAGGGGCGTATACGTAATTTAAGCCGCTTAAAGCCGCCCGGCCACACTCACCCGGCCTGGCAGCAGCTGCAGCAAGCGAGCAGAGAAATATGAACCGAAACGAATCGAAATCTGTCGCCGGAGTTGCCCTGGCTGCGGAGAAGCAGTAAGCAGAGACGGCAACTTCATCCGCTAAGCTGTACGCACATGAAATATCCAACAGCTCTACAGCTCTCCAGCTCCACAGCTCTCCAGCTCCCGAGAAGCACAGAAAAAAATCCTTGAGCACGCAAAAAAACACACACAGACACACATTTCACACTCGCAGCCAGGGTCGGCCCATCCCTGGCCGGGTTTCGGCCTGAACCGGCACTTAAGAGCGTCGATGTCATGACGATGATGATGCCAGCGATGCCAGCGATGCCAGCGATGCTGCTGCTGGCGGGGCAACCCGAAGGAGTCAAGTGTCGGCAGCGCAACACGCGTGGCCCAAAGTAACTGTAGTCGGCAAATACCGCGAACGAAGCGGCTAAAAGTGTTGCCGCCACTCCTGCACACTTGTCCCGCTCCCCCTTTGTCTCTCTCTCTCTCTCTTTGCGTCTCTGTCTGGCCTGCACTCTGCATAGACATGAAGTTAAGTGGCGTAAAGCGTGTACTTAATCGCTTAAAGCATTAGAATTTGAAATTGAATATCATAAAGGATATTCAAAGAGCGCGAAAAAGAAGCTGCCAACAAATACGAAAAAAAGAAAGAGAGGAAAACCCACTGCAAATAGTTGTGAAAAGCTACGAAGAAGTGGAAGGGAGGGGGGGGTGGAGTAGACAAGTATTCCTTGTATTCACAGCTTTTGTTTGAGATAGTTTTCTACGCTACGTAGGAGGCGCAGGCTTAAATAAACGTTTTAAGTTCAAGATATTTTAAGATATTTAAGAGACGCGAGCTTCAGTTTGAAGTACTGTGATAGACTGACAGCTTTACTGGGAATTATTATATAAAAAAATATATAAAAAAAATTATTAAAAGAAATTATATTAAAAAAAATTATAATAAAAAAAAAATGTATTAAAAAATACAAACAAAATTGCTTCTGCTATTAGGCAGTCAAAATAATAGGGGTAACTCTATTAAACCTATCGATATTATATTTTATTTTAAGCCACACAAATTTTTCCTCTCTATAGCTTCAATCATTTCCACTTGATGAGTACCCGAAATTTATTTGAAAACTAATTCACAATAAATGCACACAAAATACATGGAACAATAAATTCGCACTTCCGCCTAATTGGATGCAGGCCAGCGGGGGGGTAGAATAAACACTAATCTGACCTGGCTAAGCATTTTTGAGCTCTTCCTCTTTTTTTATTATTATACACTGCGATTGCAACAAATGCGTTATATGGTTATTGTTAATGTTGATAAAGTTATAAATTGCAATTTGTTTTGGCCATTAAAATGTTTTGCTATGCAAATGCAGCAGAGTAGAGCACGGGCAGAGGGAAGTAGGGGAGTAGGGCTACTATATAGGGTGGTAAAACTTTCCAACTGCTGTGGGGGCATTAAAAATGAATGACATTTTGACAATTGATGGCCGCGCAAGGGGTAAGAAATCGATAACATAAAATATGCATTACGCAATGTTCGGCAGATCGAAAGAATGAATGCTGTGCAGGGGGAGGCAGAGGGAGGTGAGGTTGAGTATAGCTTCCAATTTGCAATTTGCTTTTATCATCTTAATTTGATTTGATGCGTATTTGTCTTGGCTGCCCCTGCCCCATTATGTGTGGGCTGAAAACTTGAAATGTTCAGGGAATCGAGGGGAGAGTGCGGCGTGGAGAGTGGAGACTGCGTAAATGAGCACTGGAGAAATCAATTATTTATTGTGCAATTGTTTATGTTGCTAATTGAAGTTCAATAAGCAAATGTTCCTCTGCTGCGCTATATGCAATATACATTATTCAAATCGAAAACATTCCAGATCGCCTGGCAGAAACTAATTGGCAAACAGACAAAGCGAAATGTGAGAATGAGATATGTTTGTGTCAGTTAAACATATATAGTATATATGTATATAGAACTAACACATGGTTAAGGCATGTTTAATGTCTGTACAAGTGGAGAAGTTCGTCGGAAACCCATGATAACTTATTTCAGCATAAGTTGTTAGTTATATTTAATAATAATATTTTATACTCTGTTTCCAATCTGAATATTTCCATTCCAACAAAGTAAACTGAATTTTCCAGCTGCTTAAAGTGTATTTAATTTTTTTTTCTCAATCTACAATTAACTCAATCGAACACCGACACTTTTCACATCAGAATGTTATCGATTCTGCTCGCCTTATCGATAATTGGGCAGGCAGCTTGCGGTTATGTCATCACGGTGGATGCACATGATACGGCCTGTTTCTACGATCATGCACATGTGGATAACAAGATCACCATGAGTTTTGAGGTTATGGAAGGTGGCTTCAAGGATATATCAGTTACGATCTCGGGGCCCAAGCATAATCAATTGCATCACTCGGATATGGAGACTAAGGGCAGCTATACCTTTACGGCAACAGATCATGGAGAGTATACCATATGCTTCGACAATGAACGTTCCACTCTGACGCCCAAGATTTTGATGTTCCATTTCACTGTGTTCCGAGAACTTAAGTTCTATGCGAATCCACAAACACGCCGAGATGATATACTCGAACATGCTGCTCTCCAGGAATCGGTCAGCAATCTGTCTAGCCAGATGTTGGGCATCAAGCATGAGCTGGAGTACATACGGGTGCGTTACACCGGTCACGATGAGATCAATCAGAGTGTCCATTTCCGTATTACAATCTGGTTGATCTTTGGGCCATCGTTGCTGCTACTCATGACCCTCATAGAGGTTTATTATCTTAAGCGTTTCTTCGAGGTCAAGCGGGTTGTTTAGGCAGTATAAAAAAAGATTGGGAAATGGAAAGGATTTCTGGCTAGATCTTTAGCTTTTTTTTGTTAACTGGAATATGCATATATATCTGCAAGTTTAAAATAAAGATTCTGTGCCTGTCAGCGTACTTTCTGGGGTTTTCTTTAAGAGAAGCTATGTTTCTATTTCAGCTTGACGAGAGTTCCATGCTCTCTGCGTAATCTTCTATAGAAAAACTTCCCCCTTCAATCAGTCAACTCCCATGGCAACTTAATTGACTGTTTGAGCTTCGGCCTAGTTCATTTCAAGTTCACATTCCCCCTGACTATATACGATCTCTCATAAATCTAGTCGACCGTCTGCCTGGCAGCCTGGCAGCATATTAAATCCATCACTGACCTCCCTGCGGGCTCCTCTCCCTGCCCTCTGCCCTCTTCGAACTACAAATTGTTGCACATTTCATGCTTCACAAGCCATAAAACTTTCAACCACACCCACACACAGACACACACACCGAGTCACACACACACACTCTCAGGCACACACACACATGACAGTTATGCATATGAAGACGAGCGGAAAGTATCTGCAAGTTGTGAGCTCAAGTATCCATAAAGTTCACTTCACCTATAAACTGTGCCCACATTGGATTAGCAGAAATTTATGGCACCTTCTCTCTCACTCTCTCTCACTATCTCTCTCTCTCTATGTCTCTTCCCTGCACAATAACAATTCGTATAGCAACAACAAACTTATCATATTCATTCACAAGTCTCATCGTTTCAGTTCACTTTTTTCGCCAGAACGTAGATGGAGTCTGACTGCGAGTGGGAGAAAGAGAGCGAGAGAGAGAGAGAGAGAGAGAAAGAGAGAGGAACAGCACTAAGATACAAACAAAAGTTTTTGCCTCTTATTTACGACAATGTCGCGTCAAGTTTTTTGTTTCGCAGCAAGTTTTTCCCCAACTTTTTCTTTTTCCCAGCTTTCCCTTTGTTGCATAATAAAATGAAGCATGTTGTACGACGTGAACGAGGGGAAGAAGTGGGAGGAGGAGGAGGGGGAGGAGAATTGGCAGCACTCGTAGTCGAGTCGCGCAGATGCCGCATCGGTCATAGAGTCAACTTCCATGCCACATCTTCTATCCGTGGCAAACCCAAAAAAGAACAGGACACAATATTGTTCCCCAGCGTCGAATGAAAGCAAAAGTTCGTATAGCGAGGGGGAGAGATATGCCTCCTCCTCCTGCTCCTACTCCTCCTTCTCTTCCCCGCTTGAGAGCTCAATAAAGTCCGCAAGACAAAAGGCACAACGCAGGAGGAGGCGTGGCAACTGACACTTAAGTCACGTCGCCATTTTGATGATTTGAACATTTTGATTTCGCATAATTCTGACATATTTAAAAGCCAAAAAAAAATACTTTTTCGTTAAGTAAACTATACCATAGAAGTTCTTGGAAAGCATGATAATATAATTCTGTGATTATCTCTATAAAAGAAAATAGAAAAAACCTATTTACAATGTCTATGATTTTATTTACAATCATTTATTTAAATTTCAAGCTTGGCGTTGCCACCTAGGTTAACTGAGTTAAGTTGGCTGTGCCTCAATATTTTATGCTTTATAAGTAAATACATGAATTTTGCTATTTTTGCAAAATTGAAATTTGAGCTAGAAATGGGCGTGGCATAAAGGCAGTAGGCATTTTCTTGACTATGGAGTAAGCTGGCTAATCGCTTGAGTCTTTTAAGGCCAATTCTATGCGTTTGTCTGTGATCTTCCCCTGTCTATTTCTTTCTCTGCCTTGCTTATAACACTTTGCTTTTATATTTACCCTCTCTCCCTCTTTTTCTGCCTTCTCGCTTCGCTTTCTCTCTCTCAACAGGTCAATTGCTATATAGAGTTACTTGACCTGCTCATTATGTGTCTGCTCATTGCCTACAGGTCTGACCTATCTCCCACGCTCGATTGTGTCAATATCCCGTCGGGGTGCCTGGTGCCTCCCCTACCCCTATTGCACTCTTGCCTTGTTCCACTTTCTCCACTCCACTTCACTTTATCCCAGCGGCGATTATCTAATGCAGTTTAATTTAGTTGCGTGACCTTAATTATGTGCTGCATCCTGCAGCTTTATTCACCTAATTGCAGCTACAATATCTCTCCCTCTCTCTCTCGCTCTCACTCTGACCTACTCTTTCTCTGCCTTTTCTACGCTTCTCGTGCAATTTACTTTGGCTACGGCGGCGGCGTCCTGCCATTTCGCAGCAATTCAATTTTCTATTATGTCAGCAAGTTGAAAGCAATGCAATGTTAATAAAATGCGGCCCCTCCCCTTCCCCTGCCCCTGCCCCTGCCTGCTCCCCTTGCAGTTAATATCAAAGGCAAACTCAAGATGTCAGCGGCAGTGCGAGCGAGCGAGAGAGAGAGAGAGAGGCAGTGCAAACAACGGCAGCAACATCGCGTATACGCAACGTGGTGCGCTTTTGTGCTGACGTCTTTGCCTATTTACCCGCCACACACACACACACACAGAAAGAGCCACCACACAACAATGGCCAATATATCCAAACATGTGTGCAGGCTGATGAGGAGGAGGAGGGCGGAGGGTTGCCACTGTTATTTGACATTTATTTGCCATTTCCCCAAACCACAATGGCAACGCTGCCGCCAAAGACGCAGCAGGAGAAGAAGTGGAAGAGGTGGAAGAAGAGGCAGGGCAGGGGTAAGAGGAAGCAGTAGCATAAAATAACATAAAGACGTGTTTGTCCCCCTGCACTCACCTCTCTTCTGCGGCGTCTGCATGGACGAGGGCGATGGCGTCGCCTGCGTTGGCACCAGCAGCTGCAGAGGCAACAGCAGCGCCAGCAGCAGCAGCAGCATCACTGTCGTCGGCGTCGGCGTCGACGTCGACGTCAAGCCAAGTTCACAGGCTGCGCCGCTTGCTGCTCTTGTCCGGGCTGCTCTATTGTTCTGCCGCATCGGCCTGCCGCCTGTTGTTGATCCTACGTCGACGGGTCGCCTCTGATTCGCTTGTTGATTCCGATTCCGATTCCGACTCCGATTTTGTTGTTGTTGTAACAGCTGTGGCTGTTGTTGTTGCTGCTGTTGTATTGGTTCCGGATTCCTTATGCGTTTCGGTTGTCGCATTTCTCGCACTTTCTCACACTGCTTTTCTTTTGAATATTTTCTCTTTTAATTCTTATTTAATTCTATTTTTATTTCTCACTTGTTTTCACTTGTTCTGCGTCTTTATCTTCCCTTTCTCTTCTTTGTTTTTATTGTATCATTTTCAATTTTTAATTGCTGCGCTAAAAAGTAGGCAACAAAAATGGTTTACAAATAAATTCGACTGGCTGCGCTTAAAAGTAGGCAACAAAAATTGTTTAATAAATTAAGAAATAAATTCGAAATATTTCAAGAGTTTACACATTCTTTAACGCAAATATTAGTTATAAATTAAGCAAATCTACAACTTTAAAATCTTCCCTCTCTCTCACTCTATTTCTCTCTCTTTCTGCGTGCCACACATAACTCGCCCAGCTTTAGCAACGTTTAGAAAGTGTCGCAGCAAGTGCGAACCCAAAAAAAAAAAAAAACGAAGGAAAAACAAATACGAAAGGTGGACACAAAAAATTGGTGTCACATATTTCTTGGACACACACGTCCACATCCGTGTCGGGCTACGGTTCGGGGTCTGGAACGGTTGGTTGGTTGGTTCGTTGCTTCGTGGGTTGACCTCCAGGCACACTAATTGCTGCAATTTTTCAAGCTCGAGAACGCACCGTCGTTCTGTCTGTCTGTCGCTCCATGTTGCCGCAGATTTCTGTCTCGTTTTTTGCATTGCAATTTTCATTTTTATTTTTTTTTTCCACTTCTCTCTTCTGCTTTTTCTCTGCTTTTTTGGTAATTTTTATGAAAATGCAACTGTGTGAGAATATCAAAAAGGTGGCCAAAAATGTTGTGTGTGTGCGCGCGGTGGCCAAAAAGTCCTTGACATGTCGGCGCCCTAATGAAGAATGATGTGACCCCTGGCAGTGGGCTGGAGGGGGGAGAAGACATGTTAGGGAGGAGGAGTTGGCAAGCAATCGCTTCGCATTTCGCATTGTTCAAGCAGTTGACTGATGGTCGGCAATGAAATGCTTTATTATGCATAATATCACAAGTCGAGGCATCCATTTATAATGTCTGACTAAGCCTGACTAACTAATCTCAAGGCATCTTAGTTATTTTCCTTTAGGCACTCTTCAAGTTGAGCTATCAAGCGACATGTAGAGTGAAGTTATTTCCAAGATTTTGTAGATAATATAAATATTAAAAACTTGAACATAATCAGTCTATAAGGTCTATAACGGAAGCTACTAATAATAATATAAACTGAATTATTCTTTAGAACTCCATATTATTTTGTGTTAGCTCTTTTTAAAGATTTTTTTTTATTTATTATTAAGCCATTTTTTATCTTCGACAGGTTATCATATACGAGTTTCTTAAATCTCATCAAAAAAGAGCAAGAATATTCCCATGACATTTTTGTTGTTCTAGCTGACCCAGTGTAAAGTCAATATATCAAAAGGTTCAAGAAGGTTTTTATTGCAACACTTGGAGGGTAAAATAATTTATGCACGAAACGAGTGACCCGCTAGAAGAAGAGGCAAAGAGCGAGAGAGAGAGAAGAGACACAAAAAAGGGTCTCAAAGCGCAGCGCGGCAATAAAAATCAAAGAAGGCAACGAGTTCGAGGCATATGGCGAAGTGAAATAGGAACATAAAACAAATCCAGTCAAGTGAACACGCAAATCAGCCCTGCTGCACGAATTAACGCATGCACGGACTTGCAGTGATTTGCAGAGATTTGCACAGACTACAACTTAGTCTCTCAGTATACTTTGCTAGTTTTCTAAATTAATTAAATAGCACAATGCAACAAATTCTTATTATTATTATTATTATTACACAATTCGACGCGGACGACTCACACGAATTTGCTTACGCGACGCGTGCTGTGTGTATGTGTGTGCGAAGTGAGTGATGCGAGAGGCAGAGAACGATGTGCTCCTGTCAACGCTTGCACAAGAACTGAGCACGAATCGCACGACCTGCACGAAGCTTTGCCTATTGCGAGGGTCGCTCGGGTGGCGCGATTGAGCTAAAGCGAGAACGAAGCACACTGCACAACGACAACGACAACGAAGGCGAAGACGAAGACAACCTTAAGCTTTGGCTTGTCACGGCAAACTGAAGCCAAGTCGAAAGCTGCGCTGCTGCGACGACTGCTATTGCGGCTGCTGCTGCTACTGCCGACGCTGCTGTCAAGGCAAACGAAAGTGAAGTTGCGCCAGCTGAGCGAAACGGTTCGAATTTATCTGAGAGCACAGCACAAGCTTCCCCTATGAGCACAGTTGACTGCGAGAGAGAGAGCGTGAGCGGGTGTGAGAGCGCTCTCACACGCTGTGTTGTCATATGGGGTTTGTTTACGCGACAACAGCTGTTCGCCGCAGCAGCAGCAGCAGCAGCACGTGCTGTTAGGGCAGAGAATTTGCATGGCTGCGGTCGGTCGAGAGAATATTAAAAATAAACAGAGAACAGAAAGCTCGCTGCGTGCCTAGTATTAAATTATTATAAATAAATAAAAAATAAATATAATAATAAATGAATTTTTAAATAAATATAAAATAAATAATATTATAAAATATTAAAATCGCTCGCTGCGTGCCTAGTATTAAATTATTATAAATAAATACAAAATAAATATAATAATCAATGAATTTTTAAATAAATATAAAATAAATAATATTATAAAATATTAAAATGATTTATTTAAATATATTATTAATAAATATTAAATAAATAAAATGCCTAATTTAAATAAACAAAGTTTTTTAGCTAATTTACAAAAATATTTTTCGAAAAATGGCTAACAAAACAAAATGGCCGCAACCAGAGGGCGCTGCGGTCCGCTCGCTGAACCCGACACGACCTCTGCATGCCAATTAGACGGGCAATTTGGAGACGTTTCGCTCGATTCGCTGCGCAAACGTAAAAAGAAGTTAAAGGCGCAGGCAAAGGCGAAACAGGCGAGACACGCGAATGCGGCAACCTTTAAAAATGCTGGCCAAGTTGCTTTTTATCGCCAACTCTCCTGACGACCTCTACTTGCCCCCCATCCCCCCTTCCCCTTCCCCTGCCACTTCCGGCCCTGCTTTCGCTGCTTATTTTCTCATTTCCCGTCTTCGCGGGCAACCTGTGCGCGCAGGTGTCAAAAACAGCACCGAATGGTGCCGCCAAATGTTTTTTTCTTCCTTTTCTTTTTATGTCTTGACACCGTTCGCCAAGTGTATCCCCCTCCCACTCCCCTACACCCTACACCCACAGCCCAAGTGCCTTTTGAACTGACACTTACAACTTTTCCCTGTCACCGCTGATGTTTTTATACATCATCTGTATGTGTATCTGTAGCTGTATCTGTAGCTGTATCTGTAGCTGTATCTTTAGCTGTATCTGTATCTGATTCTCTGCTCTTACCTGCGCCTGTTTCTGTTGCTGTCACCTTGCCTGTTGTTTCTTGTTTCTTGGGCTCCTTCTTCTCCTTCTCCTTCCTCTGGCAGCGACCTTTATTTAATTTTCCTTTGTGCTCGCTGAAAAGTCACATGAATTTCCGCATAAACTTTATGCCGCCATAAAACAAAGTGCCTCGGCTTTCATTTTTATTTTATTAACAATATTAAACCGGAATTTATTCGCGGATCATGTGAGCAGCATTTCTCAATGGCGAGAGAAATGTCCCCGTAAAAAAAACACGTGAATATTTCAAGATAATCAGCTAAGCAGTCTCTTCACTTTTGTGGAGATCGAAAACGATTTCAAATATATTCAAATCGTAAATAGAATTTTCTTATTTAAATATGTTTATTTATATGCTAAAGGCTACACAAGTTATTTGCATAATTTAAATATATTACAATAGGTATAGATAATAATACTAAATCAGTTTAAGTATTTAATAAGCTGCAAATCATTTCATATAGCTTAAAATGTTATACATAATTGATGTCAATGATTTGATTTGCAATCCAATGCTTTATCGCAATATGTAGCTCAGATTTAACTAAACCTGTGATCAAATAATTATAGCATAATAATTATGGCAGTGATTTGGCACTCATAACGTACTATATGCATTGTCTGGTTTCCCGAGGGAATTCGCAAAATCAGGCGAAACGCTTTGACAAATTGAACAAATAACACACAGACGTAATTATTGTTGGCATTAATTTAATATTAATATGCAAAATGTGCTACATTCTCGTGATTCTCTCTCTCTCTCTCTTTGTCTCTCTCTTTTTATTTGTCACATTTCTTTGCAAGATTGATTTAAATTGCAACAAATTGAGCAATAAATTATTTTCCACGCAGCCAGAGAGAGAGAGAGAGAGAAAAAAGGCAGAAAGAAGCCGCAATAATTATTGCAAAATAGACTGACCGCAGCTGTGTGTATGTGTGTGTGTGTGTGTGTGTGTGGTTGCATTTAAGCCGCTTTTCAGCATGATGTTGTTTGATTTATGGCGAAACACTGGCAAAAATCACTCATACGCCGCATTTGCCGCTGGCTATGCAATCGAATATACAATAAATATTTATGCAGACGTTTCTTGTTTTGTATGCTTTGTAATTACACACGCACACACACACACAGACTATATACACAGCACTCACTTAGCACGCACACACACTATTTGTACACATTATTCAGGTTATTTTCTTTTGCCCCAGCATCTCCGACTCCTGCTGCCTCCGCCTCTGCTCGGTAAACACATATTCACATATTTACATTTCTCTGTATACATTACCCACGCTGTGTGTGTGCGTGTGTGTGTGTTTCCGCTTTGTTTTTGCAAACAAATGAGTTTGCTCGCGGCACAAACCCCTCTCTCTCTTCCTCTAGCTACGCCCCTGCCCGCTTTGGACATTTTAAATATTTACAAGTGAAATTATTTCACCGTGTGCTTCATAATTGAGGCTGACACGCCCACTAACTGTGTGGGCAGGGGGGAGTGTCCTCTCAGTAATTCCAGCTGTCTGACGCTTTGTCACCTTTTGCCGCACTGAGGCGTGTTGCCTTTTAATTAAATTCAAATTTGATTTATTGCTAGTTTCTTATTGGATTTCAATTTCATTCTCCAACTCTCTCCCTCTCTCTCTCCCCCTGACTTTCATTTGTCCTTTTGTGCACAGTGGGTGGGAAAACACAATGAAAAAAAAAACATGAATATCATGCAGAAGCAAATATGTGAAAATTAAGGGCACAAAAGGTGCAAAAAAAGTAGAGAGTATAGAAAAAAATGCTCAACTTAACCCCAGATATTCTATTGCACTGCCCTGCCCTCCCCCGCACTGCAATTCATTCGCAAATTGAACTAACCTCGACCTAATCCAACTCCATTGCCA
Source organism: Zaprionus tsacasi (assembly GCA_018904105.1). Classification (NCBI taxonomy): domain Eukaryota; kingdom Metazoa; phylum Arthropoda; class Insecta; order Diptera; family Drosophilidae; genus Zaprionus; species Zaprionus tsacasi. The sequence goes on along the minus strand of JAEIFR010000173.1, from coordinate 6,749,149 downwards.
TTCAAATTGAGTGTGTGTGTGGCCACAATTTAATTACAGTTGCAACAAAAAAGGGTCAACCAAGTCCCACTGTACCTTTCCCTCCCCCCCCTCGCATTAGGTACTCGCCAGGGTATTGAATTAAACTGACATTAAAATGCGCGCAAAAGTATGCAACGAAAAAATGCAGAAAGCTGCGCTGAGATTCACACACACACACAGAGAGAGAGAGAGAGAGGGAGAGAGAGAGAGAGAGAGAGAGAGTGGGCAGTGCATTTGGGATTCACCGCAGAAAACAATGCACAAATCCTATTTAAGCGCAGCGTGCAATTAAAAACAGGAGGCAGGCTGAGCAACAGCAGGCAAGAGTGGCCCAACTGCACTATGGGGACTTTGACCACTTTTTTTGACATTTATTAATAACTCCTGAACGAAACAATATTTGTTACTGATTTTTTGACGTAGTGTCATATAAGCCCTTACAATTATTTTGGAAAAGTGGGCGTGAAGCCACGCCTTTTATTTAAAAAAATATTCCACTCCTTACAAATATTTTCTATGGTAGCTATATGTTATAGTAGTCCGATTTTGAAAAATTTTTGAATATATATTATAGATGGTACAAAAGTAAGATGTGGTGAGTTTGGTTTTAATATCTTGCAAAATAACCAAAATCGGCCGATAGATCGCATGACAGCTATGCGATATATCGTTTTGAACAGATTTACTCTAACATATTTTTTTGCGTGTCTCAATCAGTAGCGTGTGTACAAAATTTCATAACGCTATCTTTACTGGAAGTATGTATATTCGTTCATTTCATATAAGCCGGACTGCTTCAATGTACTACGCCCAGTCAAAAATTGTATGAAAAATTTTGAGGTTGCCTCTCAAAAAATACAATTTTGCAAAATATCGCAAAAAGTGCACATTGAGATAAATTGATCTGAATTTGGAATTGAACACACTACAACATGGATATAAACACTCATCCAACAAATTCCAACAATTTTTTGCAGCTCTTCTCAAAGTTGAAATTTCTTTCAAAAAACTACACTTGCTAAATGTACAAATTGTTTAAAGTAAACGCACGAAATAAGAAATATATTAATGGAAACACATAGTAAAAGCCTGAAGACAGAATATCCAATTCTTCTTTTAATATTTAACGATTTGCCTTTGAAAATACGAACTTTGAAAGTTTAGTTTAATATTTCCCTCCATGCAATCACGTGGAGTTTGCTGATTTTAACAGCTGTTATATTAACAGTGCACTGTTAAGTTAACATTTGCGAGTTGTAACATTAAAGTTTGATATATTTCCAACACATCAATACTAAAATACTACAAATTTGCATACTTGTGAAAAATATATTAATGTCAAAAAAAGTGGTCAAAGTCCCCATAGTGAACTGGCCAGTTGGGTATTCCACACACACACACACACACACACACACACACACATGCGCAGCCACTAAGCCGGAAGTACACAAATCGTATAAAACACAACGACAACGAGGAAACTGCACACAACTGAGTCGCAGTTGGAGCTGCAAAAAAAAAGAGAAAACACTGAGAGAGCGCGCGCTACACTTATTCAAAAATGTATTCAAAATGCGCGCGAAAAGTGTGCCCCAAAAAAAATGGCTAGGAAAAACGAGCAGAGGCAGGGGCGTGGCAGAGGGCGAGGGCGGCAGCGAGGGCGAATGGCGGCGCTATAAAATGGAATTCGCTTTTAAGCCGCATTACAAGTGCAGCAAACGGCGACGGGATTACAAGCGACAAGCGCAGCTGTGGCCAGTTCTGATTGGATGCTCCTGCTCCTGCTCCCAGCGTGCCGGCCCCTCTCTCTCCCCTCCCCTCCCCCCGGCAGGCGAGTGTAAACAAGCGACTTTGTGGCGCTTTTCCTGTTATCGGACGAGCCCATTGCGAATGCACTGACAAATTTATGCCAAGTGCTTGATAATTTTAGGGCAAATGGACAGAGGGAAAGAGAGAGAGAAACAGAGAAAGGGAGAGAGGGAGAAAGAAGAAAAAAGAGATAGAAATAGGCAGAGAAAAAGCTAGCTAAAAAGAAAGAGACACAGTTTGATATCTAACTAAATAAAGAGAGACAAATTCAAGTAAGCTGATTCATGCTCTCTACAATATATCGTATCTGACTTTAAAGATATTTATATAATTAATAATCAAAGAAAGAGTAAGAATAAGAGGTAGAAAAAGACACAAAGAAAGCAAGTTAAAGAGCAAGAAACAACATCGAACAAATTAAACAGTATAAGTATGATTTATATCTAAATAAAAAGAGACAAGTCAAAGGAACAAACTGATACTTTCAATTTATGACATATACATATGCATAGTTAATCTTATAAGTTACTAAATTAATTTATAATTTAAACTGCAAATTCACTTTGTATTAACTCAACTTCTCCCTCAACTTTTTCTGCGACCTTCTGCAGTTCCATCAATTGTCAAGCATCTAAGTTACTTCATGGGGTTACTTCATAAGGCAGCACACTTTAAGAATCTCAGCGATTTCGAAGTCATGACCTCTTGAATTCAATTGAGATTTTCAAATCAAAAAGAGAAACAACAACAAGAGAGAGAGGGAGGGAGAGAGAGAGTGGAAAACTGTGCACTTAATCGAACTACTCTGTTGAAAATTTCTCAGCTTGCCGCTCTCTCTCTATCTCCCTCTCTCTCGAAAACTAAAGCACAAAAGGCGCTTGGCTTATTTCCGTTTCCGCTTGCTGTCATATTCCGTGCACCCTCCCCTCTTGTCCCCTCATTGCACGCTTCGAGAAAATGCGATTTTCAATTGGAGCGAGAGAAAAAAAAAACAACGCTGCAGCAGAGGTCGCGATAGCAACGCACTGCGATGAGCAGGGGAAACAATGAACAGGGGGGAGAGCGGATCGACTGCTTTTGTTTCATTGTGTCGCCGGAAATATTCAATTTTCAATTTTCATTTTTTTTCTCCAGCCAGAAATTGGCTAGCGAAAACAATGGCCAAGAGAAATCTGCTAAACGCATGAGAGAAATCAATTCAATTATTTCTGCACTTCTTATGCCAGCTACAAACTTGATTGTTTTAAGGTTATGAATAATGAAGAACCCAACTAGTTCAGCGATTAACTATAGGGTATATTATGCGAGTACTAGCTGCACTTTCAAGCCGATTACTTTGCAATCTATAAGGCGAATTAAAACTTTTAAATCAACTCCATATGCTTTAAATATATATAAATATTCAAGCCAAATTTAGAGTCTCTCGCTAAGATATCTCCATAAAGCAGAAAAAGCAGAGAGCAAAAAATAATAATTTTATACTTCTCTTAGATTTCTATAGAATTTACTGTATAATAAACCAATGAAATACCGCAAAAAGCTTTGTGATTTAATTACTTAAAAATTTATAGAATAAACCGCAAAGAGCGTAAGTAAAGGAGAATTAATGCAGATTATACGATAAAGCTCAGTTGATTAAAATTCATTATAAATAAGTATGCAAAGTTTTAGTTCCGCTCCGCCCTCTCAAAGAAACACATCGAGAAACAATAAATAAAAATGGAAAATTTTAACAAAGAGAAGAATATTCTTATTTTGGGAGACTCCAATGTGGGCAAAACATCTTTAGTCGATCAATATGTGGTAAACAAACAATCTTCGATTTCAGCTGGCATATCATTTAAAAGTGATGTATATGTAAAAAAGATGTTTGTGAACAACTGCAAGCTGCAAATGCAGGTGAGATTATTAGGATGCGGTTCTATAAATATTTTTTTAATATATTTTTCTAACATCTAGATATGGGATTTGAAAGCATGGAATAAACAATATAATGAATGGGATACGGTATTCTTTCGTAATATGAACTGTTGTATTCTCGTCTTTGACGTTACATCACCAACTTCTTTTCAAAGACTGGATTCGTGGCTAAATAAATTCATTCAACTTGCAGATCCCCCACAATACTTTCCCTTTGTTTTGGTGGGCAACAAAGTCGATTCGGGTAATCGTAAGGTATGTATATATATGTGATCTTTATATTATACTATATATTATTTTGAAAACTTTAAAAACTATTTTACCATTAGATAAGCACACAACAGGCTTTAAACTGGTGCAAAAAGTATAATATGCCATACTTTGAGACCTCAAAAGAAGATGACAGCAAAGTAGAACACGTCTTTATGACAATAGCAAACAAATTTTCTAAGGATCTACCCAATGAGCAAAATGTTTGTGCAGATAAAATTAAGATACAAGAAAATAATAATAATTGATGAAAATAAAATATATTCTTTAAAGGGAATTATTAAAGAATTTTTGTAATCATAGATTTTCAGAAGTTGTTTGTATATCAAGTAAAATATCATTATATCAAGATTATACCCCAAGAAGGGATGGTTTGAAATACCGCAAACCACAGGGAAGTATATATATTGTGAAGCTAGATGACTTGTATTATATTTATATAGTTTTTAATGAATAATTATCAAATTGTTGAGGTTTATACTGGAACAGATAAGAATTAGATGTAACTTGTTTTAGGGATGGAACAATATCGATAAATATTCATTAGAATCATTCTAAATAAACACAAGATTGAAATTTTACATTATTTATTTATTCATTGGCATCACATTGTAATCTTGTTTAATCCCAACTACACTCGAGTTTTAACATTTAAAAAACAGATCGAGTCATTGATTATTTAACTATAACTATATCAACAAATTTTCACACACTTATGTACTATACCGCTTTTCAATTGTTTTCCCAGGCTATATAGTCAACAGCCGCGGGTTTTTCCCCCTCTCTGCCAGTGAAACTGTTACATTCATTTATAAAAATATAATTTATGAGCTTGAAAATTACTGTAGGCCATGGCTATTGTTATTTCTCTGTTTTCTCTGTTTTTTCTGTTTTTTCCCACTGACCTCCCGCAGCGTTCGCGAGGACTTTCGATTTCCAAGTGCCTTGGGTCATTAACTGCGTCGAATGGCGACGATTATTTTTATGACGAAAGTGATAATGTTTCATGGGACTGTTGAGGGCATAACGAGCAGCAGCAATGGCACTTGAAGTGCCCCCTCCCCCTCTCTCCCTCCCTCTCTCTACATTTATTTATGACTTCAAATGCAGACGAATTATGCTGTCATTATCACTTTAAATTGGCCTTAAATTGTTTTTTGTATACTACAGTTAAGCCATATATATATTCTTTATGAAGATATATTTCTTTGCTGATCATTTATTATCAAAATTCTTCAAGCGGAAGCTTCATTAGCTGGAAAAAAAACCCGCAAAACTTGCATAGAACTTGTTGTTCCTATAGATACCTTTATTAAGCATCTGCAGTCATTACTTACTGCACTTGGCACCACTGTGCACAGTGAACTCTGCTCTTTTTCCCTTCTCCTTTTTTGCTGCTTTTATAAATTACCTTTTCAACTCATTTTGCGCCCGCAACATTTCTCGCAGTCACGCGAAAGTGGAGTGTGCGCTGATAGTAATAAAAGCGCGACTACCCTGGGCAACACAATCCCCCACCTCCCCTCCCCCCCCCTCAACCACATGACAAACACAATGGCAAATGACAGCCGAAGGCAGCAGAAGATGGCAACTCTGCACATCCAGCCTGCAGCAGTTGGATGGCAACTCTGGCAGCTGCATTGCTTGATTTAAGCAAAACATTATCAAAAAGTTGCACCCGCTTGACATTTGAGCTCGCTGGCGGCAGGGGAGGGGAGAGACCTGAGGGTGCATGAGGAGGAGGGAGCTGAGTATAGTTTGGCCGCGCGTGTCGCTTATTAAAGTTGACAATTTAAAGCGTAGCATGTTTTAATTAAAATTTGAATTTATTTTTTTTAAAGCGACGCGTTGCAGACAGACACACCCCTTAAGTGGCCATGTGAAGAACAAGTCAGCACACACACAGTGTGTTGTCATTACAAGCGACATATGTATGTGAAAAAATTGCGCATACGCGCTGTGGGCCGTTGCTTTCGCTCTTGTCGAGCTCATTAACACTTTGCCGCCCAGCTGAGGTTTTCTTCTCGGTTTGACAGATGAAAAATCCGCTGTCTGTGAAAGAAAAATGCGCCGCACACGCGTTTGCGGCTACGTTGCAACGTTGCACCGCAACGCCCACTGCCACCCGCACGCTCCCAGATCGTTTGAGAGAGGTGGCAACGCTGGCAGCGGGCAATAAAGGTGACTCCGCCTCTGCCGCTGTCGCACATTGTTTAAGTAAATTAAAGCGCAGCGGGCCAGAAAGTTGTGCTTAAAATGGCTGCAATTTTATTTGTTTACTCTTTAGTATCCTTTAGTATTTTAACAAGATTCCAGTCCAGCCAGTTGGCGGTTTCAAGTGGCTTCTCTTTAAGTCTTTAACAAATAAGGCTCAAACAGCAGCCTTAGCTCAGTTGCAGTCATATCACTTACTATGATGTGCTCGAAGATCTGACTGCGGATAGACAGACGCGTACTCGAGACTCGCTTCAGCAAGCTTTGCATACTTTGGGGCGCTGCAAGGATGCTGCCCAAGACGCCGTTGCCAGGCGACACTTGTTGTGTTGTTGTAGGCCCTGAGAGAGAGTACGCAGTACAAGCAGTCATAATGATGTGTGCAGAGGCGAGCGACAGCTCGCTACACGCGGCGTATGAGTAGCATATGCGAACTGCAAAACTGGCTAAGAAATGAAGCTATTTCTAGGCCAGCAACAGCTTAGCATTTTAATAGCCTTGCCGGACGAGCACATACACACACACAGACTCGGCTTGTCAGCCTGGCTGAGCTGCTGCTGCTGCTCATCCTCGTCTCGAGTCGTCTGAACTGCTCCATTGCCCGGCTGCTCATGCATGTGTGAATCTAAAATAAGCACCTCATTAAATTGAAAAATGTGCGCAATTTGCAGGACATTATGTCCTTACTAATACAGGCACACTAGCGCACACATACACATACACACGCACTCGTTCTCCGCTTGAGCGCCTACAAATTGTGTAGCTTCTCTTTGCACAGCCAGTCTAGTCATGCTTCTCCATTTCGTCCTCTTTCTCTGCTTCCTCCCTGTCTGTCTGTCGCCTGTGCCAAAGGGCCGATATAAATTTGCAGTGTTAATGCAATTTTAAGCTGCTTTATTAATCATTTTTCATGATTTACCTTTGCAGTCGCTTGTGCAAATTTCTCTGCGTCTGGCAGCACAGGCGGTCGCAGGCGGTTGAAAGTGCTGTTAAAATTGGCAACATTTACTCTGTTAAATTAAATGTCTGCTATGTTAACTCGATTTTGCTCAAGCAAACGATAAAATTGCTATCGATAAACTGATCATGCTGCTGTGTTAAGTGTATGTTATGTTAACTCAATTTGTTCACTCAAACGATAAAATTGATATCGATAAAAAGATCATTCTGTTATGTTAAGTGTATGTTATGTTAACTCAATTTTCATTCTGCTATGTTAAGTGTATGTTATGTTAACTCAATTTGACTCACGCAAGCGATACATATGCAGCTATCGATAAATTGATCCTGCTGCAGAGTTTACATTGGCCCGCACAGCACTTTGCTGTTTTGCCCCACTGTGCGACTGTGTGCTGCCAGCAGCAGGCAAAAGTAATTGCCGCAAAAATTCAGTACGCTGTAAAAAAAAATAAGCAATTTCTTCATGTTCACGTGTTTGCAAGCGGGTGCAGGAGGAGGCGAAACGTGGCGGAGTGGGGTTTGGCACTGTGGGCTGGATAACATTTGTGTCAATGCATCGATAACTCTCGCCCTGCCCTCTCCACCTCAGCACAACAAGAGCTGCCGCTGTTGCCGCTTCTGCAGTCAAAGGATCAGCTTGCAGCACGCCGTGTGAGCTGTGCCGGGGCAAGGATTGCAAGGACGAGGGGGTTGCTGCTGACGCTGTTGACTATTGACTGTCGGCTGGCTCAAAGCTCTGGCGGCTCTCGGCATTTACTCGCATGCATTATTGAGCATTAACCTCATTTCACGCAGTCAATTTACGGCATTTAATTCTCCTGGCTGCAGTTCCACTTCCACTTCCACTTCCAGTTGCAGTTGCAGTTGACTTCTGATATTACGATGTGCTGGCAGAGGGGCTTAACGAGCTGACAGCACGCAGAGGGCTGCCGCAGTGCGCTGGCGATTGCCTGCTCCGGCTCCTCCTCCTGCAGAACGAGGTTGATTGCGGCACAAAACAAATTTGGATTTTGAGACTCGCTTATGAGTCTGACAGTTTACGAGGCACAGCAGGAGAAGGGGAAGGAATGAAGGGGATACTTCTACCAGTTATTGAAATCCGCTTAAGGCACCTCTGCTGCCAAAAGGAGTCTGTAACTGTAAACACTCGACGCAGCGCATAAAAAGACAAACGGGCCAAATGCGCACAAAGCAGACTTAAGTGCGCAGCCCTAAAAAGCACATGAACTAGGGGAATGTGCAGAGCAAGAGAGAGAAAGAGAGAGGGAGAGGGTCGTCTACTGTTTTTGCGCCATTGTAATTGGATAATTAAAGAAATGTCTGGCCAGGGCAGACGCCGCAGCAGCAGCAGCTGAAAAGAACAAAAGCGAGAGATGATAACAAACACGTGGCAAGCGGCTACTTCTCTTTCTACTAAGTACGTAGTAAACTCTGTGCGCTATATCGCCCTCTCTCTCTCTCACTCTTCCTCTCTCTCTTTCTCTTTTTGTCGCTCATTCTCGCTGTGTGTAAAGGAGCTATTAAAGGAATCTAAACGTTTACTAAAGATGCTAGTATATATTACTGGACACTCACACACACACACACACACATACACGCACAGATGCACACACACACTCACACATTTAGCACTTAAGTAGCTCACTGTAACAGCTGCTGCAAGCGAAGACAACAACTTGGCGGGACAATGGCAAAAAGACTCTGACTAAGACTCTTAAATATGTACGATATAGCAGGGTCGACTAGAACATACTCTACTAAAAGAAAATATATAAAATACATAAAATATATAAAATTTTTAAAATATATACAATATATACAATATATACAATATATACAATATATACAATATATACAATATATACAATATATACAATATATACAATATATACAATATATACAATATATACAATATATACAATATATACAATATATACAATATATACAATATATACAATATATACAATATATACAATATATACAATATATACAATATATACAATATATACAATATATACAATATATACAATATATACAATATATACAATATATACAATATATACAATATATGTATATATGTATATATCATTCAAATAGACTGAGCTAAATATTTACTAAGAATATTTATGCTTTACACAATAAATTCCTTCTTTCTCCAAATACCTGCAACTTAAAAACTTAAAAAAAAAACTAAAGATTTATTTATTTATTTATTTCTTTTTTCAATCATTTAAAATATGTTCAATAAATATTCCTCAAAAAAGTATTCCTCTATAATAACTAGTTTTGATGATAATTATAGGTAGGAAAGTTCATAACTTAAATTTTAAATTTATTATCTACCGATTACCTGCACTTACTCAACGCAAAGATACCCCTTAAATGCCACAAACGTCTCAACAAGTACAGCATATAAGCAGCTTTCGCTTATTGTCTTACTTCATTTGAGAAGCTCACCCAAAACGACTCAGATAAGCGAGAAAGAGAGGCAGAGAAAGGGAGAAAGAGAGAGAGAGGGAGAGAGATAAGTGATACGCCAGCAGCTGTGCCTGCAGCGATGAGCTGCGGCACGTGTCCCGTGCAACATTCAACTTGGCAGCTTGGCGGTTTATTGTTGCCACTGTTACCTGCCGCAAGAGGAGAGCTAGAGGGGGGGAGGGGGACTAGCGAAGCTGGTCAACAATTCGTTGCATTGTCCACATATAATGGAGGAACGCAGAGGAGAATGGAAGATAGAAGATGCACATGTTGCAGCTGAGAGAGTGCACTTAAAGACGCAGAACTTTATAGTCGCAGAGATAAAAGATTGTGCTTAAATTTGGAAAAAAAAACTTGTAAATATTCCTAGCACATTTAAAACTGAACAAGACTAACCCAGAGCGGGGTAAAATAAAAGTGAAAACCATATTGTATGATAGCTTTTATTACCTATCCAGCCGAGTGCTGGCATTATTGCCAATAATGCCATAAGTGCTGGCCGGGAAGCGTCTTCTCTATTTCCTGGCCAATGCGATTTGCCATAAGGTTGCAACGGCTGCAACATGTCGCAGTGCTCAATGTGATAAGGCGGAGCTAATGACACACACACACACACAGAGCACTTTAATGACCCACATGCTGGCACACACACACACACCTACAAGAACTCGCACAGACACTTCCATTTAACGAGAAGTCGTCGCACTTATCACTTGGTCGGATATTGTAAACACACCTCGCACAGCTCCACACTCGCTGCTCGTTATCTACCTCTCTCTCTCTCTCTCTCTCTCTCCTCCTACTCCTAGTGACCTCTCTGCAGTCACATTGCTGCCCAATCCCCCAACCTCATGCTCGCCTGCTCGCACACTTTGAGTCGCATCTTCGTTACGTTTTGTTGAGTTTTATGTGGGTTAAATTGTTGTCACAGTCAGTATGCCAGTATACCCTGTAAAGGGAATGCAATAGGGTAAGCAGCACACATGGTATATGCAACAGGTTTAGCTAGGAATATAAAAAAAGTAGAATAAACAAAAATATACTGCCTATTTTATTATTATAAAAAGAGACAGTATATTTCTGTTAATTCTACCTTTTTTATATTATATTTTATATCTCAGAGACTACAAGAGCTAGGGCTATCAAAATTGACAGTATTATACCTTAATAATGCACGTTAATCCCTTATATTTTGAAACTAGGGTACGTCTTCTGCTTTACCCTGATTTTAATATATTTAAACACTCTTTTTCCAGGAACAAGCATACATATTGCACAAAAAAAAACTTTCTAGGATATTTTTATTTTTAGTATTATAGTGAAACCATAATAGTCTTCCCATTTGATCACATAACTGTTTTTGTGCATTGTAACACGGTCAAAGTGCTAAACAAATAAAGGAACCAACAATTAAGTTAACCGTGCGAGTCGCTGCGCTCTCCCTCTCTTTCTCCCTCTCTCTCTCTCCCTCTCTCTCCCTCTCTCTCTCCTTGCTTGGCAGTTCTTGCACGAACTAAAAATTGAACTAGTTCATTTTGTTTTATAGTTCATGAATATCAACATTTTTCCTCATAAACAAAGCACGCATATTAAATGCCAACTTTAGTTCTGCCAGGGGCGGGAGGGGGGAGTTGGGACTGGAGGTATACATGGAGCAACACCTCGACTCGCCCAGCGCGGCATATAATTCATTGGGAAACTTGCAAACGGCGCGTGACTAAAGTGAAAATGTTTACGAGCATTTTCTTAGCATGCAGCCAAAAAAGCGGTTTGCCAAGAGATTCCACAACCCATGAGCTTGCCAAGAAATTCCCTCCAAGACGCCTTGGACCAGCGTACTGGCTTCTCTGGGTGCTAAGTATGATTTATGTTGGTTTTAAGCCATGCTCTGAGGCTCGCTTGGCCAGTCAAATTGAAATTTACACGCAGACTTGCAGCCCCCTAGCCTACCCTACCCTACCCTCTCACACAATACGCATGGCAAATAATAAGCAGCAAATCTTGGCCAGCACCACCTCGGGACACGTATGCGTCTGTCTGAGCTCTGCTTTGGGAGTTGCAACTGGGATTGGCAAGGCAACCGGAGCGGGAGCAACATCATCCACAGCCAAAGCCATCATATTTGTGCTCTCGTCTCCTGGGGCTCCGCTTCCATTCAATTTGCTGCCCTGCACAACTTGCGCTGCAGGATTCGTTTGTTTCTCCTCCTCCTGCTGCTGGATTACGGCAAAGCTGCATGAAAATTTAATAATACAAGTCTGCAGCATGCAACGGCAGCGTGCAACATTTGCAGCTAACTCCCATTTAATTTGTGTCTTGCTCCCTGATTGAAATCAATGCGTAGCACACTTATCACTTGCCAGCGAGGCGACCCTATGACCGCATCAAGGGAAACCTTTGTGAAAAGCTGCACCCGAAGAAAATCGCATGATTTTTAAGAAAGTTATGAAGTGAGCAATCTGAGGTTACACGTCCTTCATGTGTCTTACATGTTAAATTTTTAGTCGACTTTGACATGATTTTTGGCCAAAAATTAAGTATCCTTAAAAACAACTTTAAACACTTGTTTTATACTAAGTTTGACCTCCGCAATCGATTAAAAGTCAAAGCAGGCGATTTTAAATTTTTGAGAAAAAAAATTTCTGAAAATTTTACAGGGGGGACCCTTACAAAAAAAAAAAAAAAAAATTTTTTTGAATTTTTTAAATTGCAAAAACTATTAAATCATTCGATTCTAGTACTAAAACCATGAATAAAATGCTTTACCCGAAGAAAATCGCTTGATTTTTAAGAAAGTTATGAAGTGAGCAATCTGAGGTTACACGTCCTTCATGTGTCTTACATGTTAAATTTTTAGTCGACTCTGACATGATTTTTAGCCCAAAATTAAGTATCCTCAAAAACAACTTTAAAAACTTGTTTTATACTAAGTTTGACCTCCGCAATCGATTAAAAGTAAAAGCTGGCGTTTTTAAATTTTCAAGAAAAAAAATGTCTGAATATTTTACAGGGGGGACCCTTACAAAAATCACAAAAAAAATTTTTTTTTTTTAATTTTTTAAATTGAAAAAACTGTTATGCCATTCTATTCGAGTACTAAAACCATGAATAAAATGCTTTACCCGGTCAAAATCGCTTGATTTTTAAGAAAGTTATGAAGTGAGGAAAGTGAGGTTTCACGTCCTACAAGTGTCTTACATGTCACATTTTTAGTCGACTCTGACATGATTTTTGGCCCAAAATTAAGTATCCTCAAAAACAACTTTAAACACTTGTTTTATACTAAGTTTGACCTCCGCAATCGATTAAAACCAAAAGCTGGCGAATTTAAATTTTTAAGAAAAAAAATGTCTGAAAATTTTACAGGGGGGACCCTTACTCATAACAATTTTCAAACATATTATACGATCATATATTTTTTGTAGTAATGATCTGTCACATATACAACTACATATCGTATCGTTTTCTTATCTGATTGCTGCAATAAATCCTTGTGTAATGCGCCCGCACAACTGCCGAATAAGTATTTGAAAACAGAACAAATGTGGAGTAAAAAGAGCACAACAATTTACAATGTGTGCGCTTAATGCAGCAGAAGCACACACACACACACGTACACTTGCTTATGCTGCTTTTTAGTGCTTTGACCACGCCCCTTTATCCAACATCCTCCAGCAAACCACAAAAGTACTGAAAGCAACCGACATTATACACCAGGCAAATGTTAATTCTCGCTTAACGTTGCACGTGGCGTATACGTAATTTTGTGCAAACTGATTTTTAGTTGGCGGCGAGTTGAGTTTTAGTTTTAGTTGGAGTTTCGTTTTTGTAGCTGTTGTTATTGTTATTTTGCACACACGCACACACACATACACACTGCATGCTGGTCACATTTGAGCGAGTTGATTTTACAGTTCATTCAGCATGTTGACCAAAATTACCGCGGTTTTAACTCGTTCGTTACACCCGTCACAGCCCGTCTCGTTCCCCCTGCTCACTTTCAACTGTAAATTCGCCTCTTTTATTTTATTTCATTTATTTTTCTTTTTTTTCTTTTTTGCTTCCAACACAATGTGCGAACTATTAGCCAAAATGTTAAATGACACACAGCATGCTGCTGCGATTGGTTGCACTGTTTGTTGCAGTGCTGCCACTCTTGAGTGCACTTTGTTGCAGCTGGTGTGGCAGCACTGAAACTGAAAACCGATTTGTGCATAACCAAAAAAAAAAGAAAATTAAATGAAAGAAACAAATGTGCAAAATGCGTTTTTAATTCAATTTTAAGATTGATGGGAGAACGAAATATATAGATATAAGTATATATGATGCCTCAATTTTGTAGAATCTAGTGATCCACGCATAAACTTTGAACGGTTTATTTATCGATCTGATTTCTTTTGACCTGACGAAGCATTTGCCTGTTTAACAAACTAATTCCAAGATTTTCAAGAAAAATTTCTTAAAATTTTACAGGGGGGACCCTTAGTCACATAAAATTTTCAAACATATTATAGGATCATACATTTTTTGTAGGAATGATCTGTCACATATACAACTACATATCGTATCGTATCGTATTCTTATCTGATTGCAGCCATAAATCCTTGTGTAATGCGCCCGCACAACTGCCGAATAAGTATTTGAAAACAGAACAAATGTGGAGTAAAAAGAGCACAACAATTTACAATGTGTGCGCTTAATGCAGCAGAAGCACACACACACACACGTACACTTGCTTATGCTGCTTTTTAGTGCTTTGACCACGCCCCTTTATCCAACATCCTCCAGCAAACCACAAAAGTACTGAAAGCAACCGACATTATACACCAGGCAAATGTTAATTCTCGCTTAACGTTGCACGTGGCGTATACGTAATTTTGTGCAAACTGATTTTTAGTTGGCGGCGAGTTGAGTTTTAGTTTTCGTTTTAGTTTTAGTTGGAGTTTCGTTTTTGTAGTTGCCAGCTGTTGTTATTGTTATTTTGCACACACGCACACACACATACACACTGCATGCTGGTCACATTTGAGCGAGTTGATTTTACAGTTCATTCAGCATGTTGACCAAAATTACCGCGGTTTTAACTCGTTCGTTACACCCGTCACAGCCCGTCTCGTTCCCCCTGCTCACTTTCAACTGTAAATTCGCCTCTTTTATTTTATTTCATTTATTTTTCTTTTTTTTTTTTTTTGCTTCCAACACAATGTGCGAACTATTAGCCAAAATGTTAAATGACACACAGCATGCTGCTGCGATTGGTTGCACTGTTTGTTGCAGTGCTGCCACTCTTGAGTGCACTTTGTTGCAGCCGGTGTGGCAGCACTGAAACTGAAAACCGATTTGTGCATAACCAAAAAAAAATGGAAGAAACAAATGTGCGAAATGCGTTTTTAATTCGATTTTAAGCGTGTGTAGGGAGTTCGGAATATATAGAGATATATATGTTGGCTCAATTTTGTAGTCTGATCAACGCATAAACTTTGAACGGTTTATTTATCGATCTGATTTCTTTTGACCTGACGAAGCATTTGCCTGTTTAACAAACTAATTCCAAGATATTCAGAGAGTTCTCCTTCTCTGCCCCGCCCCGTCGTCACGCCCATTGTCACTTGCAAACTGTGTGCAAGACTGCGCGGCCAGACAAAGCGTCGAGCTGGAACTTCACTCCTCGCCAGCTTCCTTGCCGTCGGCTGTGGTGGTCAACTTTGCATCGGTCGCCATCGCCGTCGCCGTCACCGTCGCCATTGTATTTTATTCAATTTGCTTTCCGCAGAAATGAAAAAAAAAGAAAGAAGAAAAAAAGTGCGGTGTATTCCATAAATTCGCTGCACTTCAATCTTGCAGCCTGCCCACTGTTGCGCCCCCTTCGCCACGCCCCCGCTGGCCGCTTCTCACAGCTTTTCTCTATTTCACACGGCGTTGCTCGTAAAATTCTGCATTCCGTTGGCATTTTTCTCTTATTTTTGCCAAGTTTTTTGCGGCTTCATTGTCAGCTTTTCTCTTCTGCTTCCACTGTCGGCTTTTCTTTTCTTTTTTTTTGTAATTTTAATAATGCATAATATGTTTTATAACTTTTATAACTAGGTCCCTTTTTTCCCCAACTATACCATATACCAATTTTCTACAATATATATACTACATAGGAATTTTTAATCAAAATGAAAACAATGCGCGCCATTGTTGCAAAGTTATTATAGAATACTTTGCTTTGTTGACGATTTTTTTTTATTCTTTTTATCCCAATAGGAATCCGGTTCATTTTCTAAAGTGGACTACGGATGGTACGTAAATTGCAGGACATCTATTGTCTAAGCGGCCATGAGATATGAACGTATTATATCTGTTGAGAGATTGTGTGCATAGAAAAAGAGTAATTGGGCAGCACTTTGGGTGAGAATTGCCGTAAGAGTTGCATAAATTTAAAATATAGAAGATTTACTTAGCTCAGCCAGAGTGATTTCATATTTTGTATCTGCCATTGCTTACGAAGTTTCACTCAACGAAAGCTATTGCGATCGCTTCGTTAAGTTGTGCATTGACGCAAAAATCAGATCTCTAATTAGCGCAATTAACGCAAAAATGAGCGATAAATCGATAAATTTATTGAGATCTGCGAGCTGCAATTATTCATTTTGTTTGTTTTTAATGCGACTTTCCATACTAATAGCTTAAGATTTTTCCAATCCGAAGCGTTATATTTTTTTATTCCGCCAATCTTTAATTGATTGCGACTATTTTATTACTTGAGCTTTTCCACTTGACGAGCTGAGTGCTTCTTGGCCCCACCGCAGGCGAGCACACTTAAAAATTCATTTTACGGCCATGCATGTCTGTCTGTGTAATGAGGGGCGGGGGGCGCGGTGTAAGCCGCTCATAAAATTCCCAAGTGAGACATAATAATAAAGCAACAAAGACAATTCAGCTCGTAAAAATACAAATAAATGTTATAAATGTTGCCATAAAATTACAACAAAAGTGGCAACAGCAACGCCAGCCACCCAAGGGTGGCAACGCCATATACTTTTTTTGCGTTTCTTTTCAACTGATTGATACGCAAGAGTGTGTGAGTGTGTGTGTGTGTGTGAGCGTGTGAGTGTGCTTTTGAGTGCAAGCCTGAGTGTGGGCGTGAGTGAGAGGACCGCGGTGTCGCCTTGCGTGCCAAAAACAATGTAACATTTTCTGGAACGCACACACACACACTCAGCCACAAAACCGACACAGCAACTCGCGTGTTTGTGTGTGTGCGTGTGAGTGTGACATGCAACGAGGACGAAGACGAGTCTCCGCTGACGAGTGACGCCGAAAAAGAGGCAAACAAACAGGAAACAAATGACAAAAAATATGTTACAAAGTGTCGCACATGACAGCGCCCACACACACGCAGCTACACACACACACACACAAACACGTGAAGCACCCTGAAGCAACTCCATGTGGAGCCGGCATTGTTCGCTGCGAGCGTTGTGCCATTTTAGCTCGCTTCGATGTGTGTGTGTGTGTGTGCGAAGAGACAGGTAGACTCAGACAGAGACAGCACACGCGTGAAAAGGATGGCAGCGGGAGGGAGGGGGGGCCTTTTGTGTCATCGTGCCATTCGTGTCAAATTTATTTTTGTATTTTAGTGTAATTTTGTTGATTACAGCGCCGTTGCCTTTGTTTGGCGCCTGCTTTTTTTTTTTTTTATTTTTAATAAATATAAATTTTTTTTTTTTTTTTTTTTTTTTTTTTTTTATTTTTTTTTTTTTTTTTTTTTTTTTATTTTTTTTTTAATAATATTTTTTTTTTTATTTTATTTTTTAAAATCCTCGCGTGTGTGTGTGTGAGTAAGTGTGGCAGCGTGTGTCGCTGAGTGTGCAATTTATTTGGAGTGATCCTAAATTATATGTACATACAATAT
Source organism: Zaprionus tsacasi (assembly GCA_018904105.1). Classification (NCBI taxonomy): domain Eukaryota; kingdom Metazoa; phylum Arthropoda; class Insecta; order Diptera; family Drosophilidae; genus Zaprionus; species Zaprionus tsacasi. Next base: position 6,731,580 of record JAEIFR010000173.1, on the reverse strand, counting down.
ATTTCGGTATTAAAGGCAAACATTTTTGTCCTCATGCGGGGAAGTTTTGAAATTCCAATTCGGTAGGCGAAAGCAATTTTCGTTAAGCCACTCAAACATTTGTTTCAATTTATGGCAATGAGAAAATTGGCAAAAATGAATTCGAATTCATTAGCCAACACTGCTGCGTAGTGTTGTGTAATGGGAAATACTCAATCAAGTGAATTTCCCTTGTCAAGGTAGCTGGCAAATAAGCATTCCGTTTAATGGCAAAGATTGTTTTAAACACAAAACGAACGCATATCTCTCCCCCCCCTGTCTTCATTCCCTCCCCTACTCAATTTCTCTCTCACTCACACACCTGGCCACAATTGCGTCGCCTCATAATGAACTCATTTTCAGTCGTGGCGCGTCGTAAACGTAGAAGGCAAAAAACTAATTTGACTTGACATTAAAGCCAAACAGCCAACCCCCTCTACCACTTCCCCCCCCCCCTCTAGCAGGCAGCATAGTAGACAATGCGAACTGCTGGCAACGCCGCGAAGTATGCAACGCTTTTCTTTCAGCCCCAGGGTCGCCATTTGACGTGCCGCATTATTACTTTTTATGCCATCCCTGGCCGTAGGGCTGGAGCGAGCGGCGAGTAGGCGGGGTTGTTAGTGCCTTCACTGCCTTCATTGGCATGTTTTGAGCTTGTTAATATAAAAATTCTGCAGCTGCCGCTGGAGATGGCGCGCAGTTCCTTCTTTTGTTTCATTCTTGTTGTTTTTGTGTTTCTTCCCGCACAGTGGGCAACATGGCTTCGATACGTCGCGACGGGCGCAGAAACGTCTAATGAAATCTAATAAATTAAAGAGATTTATAAAAGCTTTGCCAGCGGCTCTGTGCGCGCCAAGGAATCGCTTTACGGGCTTGCCAATACTACCCCAACTCCAGCTCCCTCTCCCTCTCTACGCCCAGGGCGCATAACTGATTATGTCCATGTAGCAGCAGCGGCACAGCCTGTGGCGCAGCAGCAGCAGGAGCTGGAGTAGGAGGAGTATCTGCCACATCAGCAGGCCGTAAATTTCAACAAGTGGAAGAAGCGTATCCCACAAACATCTTTAAACTTTTGCCGTTAGTTGTCACACTGCTTTGTGCCCGAATCAAAAGATTTTCGGATAGCAGCCCACTCCAGACGAGTCAAGCCTCGCCTGAACCCAAGATTCTAATCTCTATAAACTCGAATAAAAGCAAAGTTTACACTTGAAAAGAAAGTAGAAGAAACGAATGAACTTAAAACTTAATTGTTTTTTTTCTCTATACGCTGATTGGGAATATTCGTGAGTTGAGAAACAAAACAAATTGATGGCATAAAATAAGGGCCAAAAAGACGAACATAAATTTCGAAATTGGCAATAAAAAACAACAACAAAAACTAAAGCGCACATTGTGAAAATTTAATCAACACCAAACAAAAAGAACGGAAGTAAAGAGGAGCAAGAAACGATGGGGGGGGTGGCTCGAGGTGAAGCGACAACTGTGTAAATCTTTTAAGCAGGTATGCTATAAATCTTATCGCATATAAGGTGCAAAATTGTAAGCATGCTGCAAATATATCTCATACGCACTCGGTTAGGGTAATGCTTTAAAATGATTTATGTCTGTGTGTGTGTGTGAGGGAGTAAGAAAGAGTGGAGGCGGGAGTGGGGGCGTGGCAACTTGAGCACCTCAAGTGCTCGGCTGGCCATGCAATTACATATATCAGCCGGGTGTCTCAGCCGGGACACAGAGAATCTTGAGCAAAGCCGATGTGGAGAGTGGAAAGCAGCGGAAAAATGGGAAAATGGCGAATGGAAACTGTTTCAGCCACCCGCAGAGCGCTGCTGCTTGGGCGAAGGCAAAGGCATAAATTATGTAAAAAAAATTACCCAACCACCCAGAGACCTCTTTCAGTTCCCCACTGGCTTTCCGCTTATGCCATCAGCTCCTCATCCTCTCTTGTTCTACATTATGCTGCGTGTAAAATTGGCCAAATAAAGTTAAGTACGTAAAGTGTAATAAATATGTGATAAATAGGTTTGCGAAAACCCTTAAAAAAAAGGTTTATTCTAACTGAAATTGCAGTAAAAATAACAATAAACAGCGCCACGAGCTATCAAATATATGATAATCTAATAAATATTTTCATTTTTAAGCTGCTACAATAACTCATTCAATTTATTGAGAGTGCAAGAAAATTGACCTTTTTGAACTTATTGCAATCAAAGCAATCACAAAACAATAGAAAGTAGTGTGAATATGCCAAAGTTTCGTGCCGGGTCACATTTGTTATGCGTATAAACAAAGCGGCAATTTAACAAGTATTGTATAGACTTTTAGATACCCTGCAGGCAATCTACTTCGATAATTCCAAGACTTAACAGCAAAAACACTTAACATTACTCAACATTACTGCTTAATGAAAGCAAAAGTATCGATTACATATTTTAGTATTTTTTTGATTATCGATGCAACCGATAAAAAAAATATGCTGCCTTGCAGCCCTAGAATCGAGCGCGGTCACACAAAGTTTCTTGCATTCTTTATTTCGTTTGTGCTTAAACAAAAGTATGTAAAATCTCTTTTTGACAACAATATACCCATTTTCAGTTGCTTACAGGGTAGAAGCATATCTTGTCTGCTTATTGTTGACTTTATCAAGTTGGCAATCAATGAACATTGCCAAACGCTTCGCATCACAGCAATCACAGACAAAGTTGACTTCCTGACCTCACACACAGATGAATCTCCCCTTTGCCAGAGACACCTGCTGCAGGAACACAATTACAGAGCAAAACTTGTTGCCATCAAAAAGCCAAATTTGATTTATTGGACAGCAGGTAGCTCCCGATCCCATGGCTCGCACTAGAAGAACTTCACCTTGTCGGAAACAACTAACATGATGTTGAATATCTCCCGCTCCGCCACCGGCATCCGCTTGGTCCACATGTAGTGCAGATATAGATAGCTGCAGTAGGCCAATAGCAGGCGGCAGAAAAATCTACGATTGGGCGTAAACAGTCCGAGGACCTGTAGGCGTGGCTGCAGCAGTGCACGTCGCACACTCTGCCCACAGCTATCGATGTCCATTGCCGTCCAGCCATGCCTATGGAACCAGCCGTGCCGCTTGAGCACAACGCTCAGCTGCAGCTGCCGTGCAACGTGCAACCACGAGGTATCCTGCGGCGACGCGGTGGCCACCACCAGCGCGTCCAACGATTGGAAGAGCAATCGCAACCCATTGCCCTGCACCGCAATGTCCAGCAGGCGTCGCCAATGGGCATAGGAGACCGCATAGATCAGCGTCAGGTTGTAGATCACGATGAGCAGCAGCTGTGGCGCCAGGCAATCGAGCAGTTGCTGCGTTAGCCGCACATATGCGACAAACAGACGCTGCAGGCGTCGCAAGCGACGCTGCAGGCGACGCACGGCCTGGTAATCACCCTGTAGCACCTTCACATGCAGCTCCTCGGCACTGGCTACCAGCTCTGTGTTTAGCTGCTCAAAAGATTTGTGCAGCAGCGTCAGGCATATGTTGATCAGATTCGAGCTCATGTCCAGACAGCAAAAGGACAATGAGGCGGGCAGCACGTAGATCATATAGAAACCAATTAGCCAAGCCTCATCCCCATTGACAAACAGCAACACCAGGAAGAGCTTGAGTGTAACCAGCTTCAGCACCAGCTGCAAGACCAGTAGCCACGATAGCTTCAGTGGACGTCGGCTTAGTCGATACAGTGCTGGAGCCAGTCGCAAGAATCCATTGATAAGTCGCACACGCCGCTCCAGCTGGCGACGCGATTGCCAGAGCAGGCAGCAGACGAACAGGTATGGCTGCACATAGAGCACCGATACGGCAGGAGTAAGCAGTGCCAGGCTGAGGAAGTAGGCGGAGAATAGGCCCAACATACGTGAGATGGTCACACTGTACGGCGTCAGATGCACCGCATTCTCCGTGCACTCGTAGCGCAGTCGCAGCAGCCCCAGATGATAGAACGTGCCCAGGTAGAAGCGCAGCAGCAGCAGCGCATGATGACTGATGTATCTATTGCCACGCCGAAAGGAGCGCAACAGCACCATGATCAACGCCCGACGGGTCACCTCCAACTGGTTCCAATAGTGAGCTCCAAGTTGAAGAGGGTTATTAGATATATCGACTGTTATTACGTTCCCTAATGGAGCTATTAGTAGTCTGTATTATAAGTAATCCCTTCCCTTAGTAGTCTGTATAATGTGTAATCCCTTTCCTATACCCTGCAGCCTTTGCGTAGAGGGTATATTATGTTTATATTCATTTACTTAACTATTGATTGTGATCTGCCTCCCTCTGCTTGTAAACCCCATTTCAACCACTTATATTACCCTAAGGCTTAAAACCCATCTCAAATATTGTATTATCAAAGCATAAACTTCATAAACTTTTTGGTCAAGTTGAAAAAATATGAAAATAATGCAAAACTGGGCTGAAAACACAAAAAGTTCTTGTACCATCCCAAAAAAAAGAAACCCCCCAAAAAGTGTTTAGTTTTTTCGCCTTTGGAGTCGTAATTTGTTATGCAATTAATTCGAGGGCTCCCAAAAAGTGACACTGCAAAGTTTTTTCGGTATACGAATTTGGGACGCGGCAAGTTGTGCATAATTTCCATACTTTTATAAAAATTGTTCCATAAACAAGTCAAGGGAATATTGGGGAAGGAAGGGGAGTGGAAGAGTGCGCAAAGAACGCAATGTGGTAATTAAAAAGTTCTCTGAAAGGGATCGCTGAGAGCTTTTCACGGCGCGATGACACTGCGAGAAACTTGCCGATTGAGTTGGGAAAGGGGCACTACTGGGGTCTGACTTAAGTTCTTCGCGAGGGGGGGGGAAGAGGAAGAGAGGCAAAGGGCGACCGCAAAACTGTTTACGGCCTGTCGCTGCAAATAAATTAAAAAATTGCAACTCGTTGCCAAGTTTGTCACCAGCGGGTTGAAAAAAAACATAGAAAAATGCACTGTGTATATGTATATGTGTGTGCGTGTTTGTGTGAGTGTATGCAGATGCATAAAACATTGGGAGGCTTGGCAACCGCAGACACCAACAAACTGCGGTTAGCTTGTGGCCAGTTGTAGTGGTAGTGGTGGTAGTTGTTGTTGTTGTGCTGGTAGTGGTAGCAGCAGCAGTTGTTGTTGTTGTTGTTGCTGCTGTGGCGTCTCCAGTCATTATTGCCGCTTTTGGCGACAGCAAAGCTGCCCAGGAACCGGAAATTGGAAAAGTTCCCGCATGTATTTTTTGTCTCTCTCTCTCTTTCGCTTTCTTTACTCAATTTGGAAAATAAGTTATTCGTCTACTAGTTAAAATAGTTGAAGGTATTAGAAAAATAAATGACCTTCAGTTTGAGATGATTTCACACAATGTGTCCTGTGATATTATACTAAAAAAAGTAGAAGAAATATAAACTATAATCTAAACGTCTAAAATCCCTAATTTAACAACTCGTAGTATATTTTTATATACCTACCCCAATTATCCTAAATTTATTTATTTCTTGACTACATCTAATCTTTCTCTAAACTTTTCCTACATTCTTTGAAAACTTTTGGTAACTGCGTAAGTAACATCTTAAGACCCAATCTTAGTTATGTTAGTTTCCCAATATACTCTAAGGTAATTCATAAATTTTCTATGCCGTAGTCTAATCCACTTATCCCTACGAATATTTTATGCTGCCTTATAAGCTATATGTACATAAACAGCTGACCGAGAGAGCTTTAAAAGGAGATAAAAAGCGTGTACCCAAAAGCTTTCTCTCTCCTTCAACACTTCGAAGCTTTGAAACGGTTATTGGGACAAATCAAAAGGGGAAAGACAGGGAAACGGTAAACACTTAACCGTTTGGCGATGATTTTTAGTACGCACAGAACAATTTAAGCAGAAAACCGTTAGCAGTAACTACAGTTCAAAAGTAACGAAAAAATACTTAACTGCCTCCATTTGCCTAGATGCTGTTGCTGTCGGCAATGTCGCGACGCAGCCAGTCCACCAGCGCATCCCGCGCACACTCGCACTCCGCATTCAGGCAGACAAGCTCACAGATCTTCTCAAGCCAGTTGGCAATGATGTAACGCTTCATGCAGGGCATTACACCCAATTCCCGCAACGTCTTCAGACAGTACAATTGCAGTCGAGGATTCGAGTCGGTGAACATGCGACGTCCCACTTGGCAGGCAAGCATGGTGAACTCCCGACTGCGCCACAGGGCGCGCTTGCTGTGCAACCCATTGAGCAGGATCAACATCACGTACTCAAAGTTTTCCACCTTCTGGAAGTGCAGCATGCTGGTCGATCTCTTGTACGTGGTCAGGAAGATGCCGTAGACCAGCTTGATGCCATCAACCTCATCGAAACGACGCTGTCCCTCCTCGCAGCGCAGCAATAGGGCAAACGCTTTGCTGGCCTTATCCCAGTAGAGGGGCAAACAATTCAGGATGCGCGAATGCAGCAGCTCAAAGAATCCCAGCTCGATGCCCCGTTCGGGTGCCACTTCCAGCATGTCGCAGAGATGATGCCACAAATGGGTAGGATAGAAATGACGGCAAGGATCCTGTTTAAAGATTTTCGCTAGCGATTCAAAGTTTTCGGGATCCTCCAGCATTATGCCAAGCACTAAAGGGTTAAAGGATTAGTATACGGATTAGAGAAGAGGATTAGAGATATACCTTTTGGTTTGCACGTTAAATTACGCAGTATCTCAGCAACAATATCCTCCTTAACGGGTTCCCGAGCCAAGAGTATCTTGTAGAACTCAATTCGCAGGCACTTGCGCGTGGCAATATGCTCGGCGCCGTTCAAATTGCGAGATATTATATCTGAAAATAAAAAGGAGAAAGTCAAGACATATATATATAATTAATATTGCATTAGACTCACTGAAAATCTTGAGATACATCTCGATCTCGTTGTAGTGTGGCTCGTGATACTTCAGTCGCATGCGCATGAAGGCATTCTTTACTCTACAAAAGGGAATCTTTAGAATTGTCTAGGTTTTCCTTACTATCCATCCATGCTTACTTTCTTACTATGTCCATCTCGGTTATGGCTCGCTGCACATGCAGCGGATTGAGCAGGAACTCCGTCAGGGATACCGTAGCGCGCCAATGTGTCAAACTGACATCGCTGTTCATCTCCTTCAGCAGCTTGGGCAGAGCGAACCAACCGTAGGCCAGCTGGGCACGATCATTGAAATACTCAGAGTTTTCGGGGCAAGCAGTTGGATAGTTTTTGCAATGGCTACGCTTGTCCAAATACAGCTTCATCTCTGTCAATTGAATGCAGTTAGAATATTCTTTGTCTGCACACAGGCCAACTATACATTACCCTTATTCTGTTGACAATTTATAGAACTTGGTTTCATAATATCTTGAATTTCCTTTTGCAGGTAATGATTGCGATATCGCTCTAGCTCCTCCCACATCTTTTCAATCTAAAATATATACTTTTTTATAACTTTTTGAATATTTTTACTATTGGTTTTCGTATTTCGAGCAAATCAGAAAAAAAGTGTACACAAACTAATTCGAAATGGATTCCCATTTGAGTAGTAACGCACACTAGATGGCGCGCCAAAAGCATAGCGTTGCCAGACACTTGGGTAAAACTGTTAACATTTCAGAATATACTAAACTGTTAAGTGTATTTTAGCATGCGTCTGTTCATTATACTACTACACTCAGCTGGTCACACTAACAGATGTTAGCGCTGCTGCCGCTGCTTCTGCTGCGGTCGTCGCAGTCGTCGTTGCGAGTTTGTTTTTATCCAATTGTGCCGGTTGGCAGCGTCAGTCTCTTTCGCAGTCGAAGTCGCCCACAACCGACTGAAGTCTCTATGCGCGCGCAATTCTTTCCGAAAATTGCGGTTGTTTTTTGATTTTCCATTCGTTTTTTTTTTTTGCATTTCGTGCCGGTCCTGCACCGTCTGCATGTTTTCGTGTGTCAGCTCTGCCGAAAATTAACGTGTGTGTGTGTGTGTGCGCGCGCGTGTGTGTGTATGAGTCTGCTGCAGCGCAGACAACAAAAGAAATTCGCCGGTCTACCTTCCGTCGCTTCCCTGCCCTTACCCAATGCCGTTATTCGCACTGCCAAAATAACAAATCGAATTTTTTCACAAAGCTGCTTTGAAAGTTTTACCAAACTCCACTTGCAACTCTTTTGTATACGCAAATTGGACCAAAAAAAAAAAACACGAAACACAATGGCCTTAATAAGACTGGCAAGGTAAGTGCATATCGTGTGTGCGAAAAAAAAACCCAACTAAGGCTTACCAATATTTACACGAAAATGTGCCTAGAGGAGGGATATGCGCGTAGGCTCTGCTGCCTGCCTGGCTGAAATCAATAGCCAGGCATTGTTTTAAAGGTTTTTCAATATGTACACTATATGTAAACACTTGTTATATACACATACTATGATGCGGGAGAAAAGCCCCATGCAACCCCCAATTCAACAATGCACTGAACTATGCTACAGTCACAATAGACTCCAGTCTCGAATAATATTTTCAATTAAAAATTAATTTAATTATTCTGGAAATTAAACAAGAGTCTAGATTGATTGTATATACGCGTATATTTATTGTGAATTGTACCTAAAAATCTAAGCTGTTGTGTACTCACATTGCTCTCCTTGCCGCCCTTCGCCGCTCGCCGCATTACTGTTGTTGTTGTTGTTTACCTTAACATTTAGCGTGCAGATATTGCCGTATTATTCGTTGTTGTTTCTCTTCTTTTGTTGAGACGCAATTGGCAATTTAAATGCAGCAAGCAAAGAAATCCTCTTCCGCTCTCTCTCCTCACCCTAAGCCGTGCATAGGTAAGCTTTAAGCTCTGCTTGTGCACTTGTCACAACTTTTGACCAAATATTTGTCTTGTTTTGTGTTGATTTTGTTGCTGCTCTTTACATTTGTCCCATTGGTCATTGCACTTTGTCCGCCCGCTCTCTCTCTCTCCGCTCTCTCGTGCGCTCTCTCTGCTGGCGCCAGTGTTGCCAACTCTGAGCCGATAGTTATAGCTGTGTTGACTCTTGAAAATAGCCAAAAATAGCCAACCTTCACAAAAAATAGCAACAGAAAATAGCCCCAGCAAAATCAGTTGAAGTATTTTGTTTGGGGAAGTCAATGGTTGCATTTTGTTTTAAGGACGCAATACCGCCCTTATGTTTTTTTGTTTCCACATGGGATTTCAAATCCCACAATTTTGCATTCAGTGTGCACTTGCAATAAGTGCAGAACACTTTTGTCGGATCATTCACGTCTTTTTTAATACATGTTTTAAAACGTTCATCGTTCATCCACACATCACGAGCTTTTTGTTTATATTCTTTCGGCATTTTGGCGCGTGCTCGAATTTCTGTTTAGCATTCTTTTAACTTCTAACGATGTGAATTGCAAACTAGAGATGGCAGCATGCAAGTACTCGTGAAGAGAAAGATGATGATAGTTGTTTCTCTTTCTAGCCAATGGCACTTACTTAGTTGCGAATAATAAATGGAGTTGGCGCATCTAGGTAAATAATGTCTTTGTTAGAACAGCTGGTCAATTTTTTTTTTTGTGAAGAGTTATTGCCATTTTTTGCAAAATTATTTTGTGAAACGTAAATATTTTTGTGTTATGAAATATAGCTAAAAACTAGCAGAGCTTTTGTTAAGAATAGCTGAAAAAACCGTTCCTAGCTAAATGGAAAATTTTCTAGTTTTCGGTCATCCAAAATAGCCAGAACTGGCTAGAAAATAGCTGAGTTGGCAACACTGGCTGGCGCTGCTGCTGCTGTCTTGCACAGAGCATAATTGCCGTTACTTTGTTGCGGTCGCCGTAACCATGCAATTTGAACGTGTTGTTGCTTGTTTGATTCTGTCACTGTCATTCGCCTTTAACGCTTCACCCCCCTTGCTGCCGCTCCTGCTGCTGCTGCAATGTGATACCCGGATTACAGCGTGGGAAATGTTGAAGGCGTGTGCCGACGTTGTCGTTTTAGCAATTTAATTACACTTTATGCAAAATTGTTTGTTTGCTAAGTTTGCTAAATGAAAACCAAAAGCGAACTCCCCCTCTCTCTCTCTCTCTCTCTCTCTCTCTCTCTCCAAATTTTGCAACTACACGTGCTGCTGTCTCTGTTGCTCAGTCTGGTTGCATACACAACTCTATAAATAAATAGGGGCACTTCAATTAGGTCCACTTGGAGTTCGTCAGTCCAAAAATAACTCTTGACGTGCCCATTGCCAGCCAGTCGGACTTCTCTTCCTTGTAATTGAATGTAATTGGAGCTGAGCTGAAATTGGCATGTGTGTGTGAGTGTGTGTGTGTGTGGATGCTGTGTGTGGAACATGTGTGGGCACTGTGAATGCGCTCAACTCTCAAGTGCATCCACCGTAGCGGACACTAGCGGAGATGCTACAAAGTAAACTAGCACTATCTCTGTCTCTCAATCTCTATCTCTGTCTCTATCTCTTGACGTGAATATGGTATCTATAGAGAATGCAGTTGAGCTGGTAAATTGTGTGGCCCCAATATGGACTACGGCTCGCTGTGCGTGCTTTGTTGT